>JACCHY010000003.1:13915000-16315000 GCA_018907195.1 Dolichoris vasculosae
GCGCATTTAAATGTGTATAATAAACATACATGTACCATTTAACTATATTCTTTGTTTCTATATTTTATATTAAAAAATTTATGTATATATTGTTAGATAAAAACCAAATTCATCTTTCAAGGTTACAAATTTGTTAGATTCTAGTATTATTACATAGTATTATTGAATAGTACTGTTATCATTCAATAATGGCATAAACATTTTATTTTTCATGTATTTACATAAAACTTTTTCAATCAGGCTCTACTTCTTTTGGTACAATGTCACAATATAGAAGCAGGGAAGATGGCCAATTTAATGCAATCCATTTTGGATACATTGAAAAATATCGAAAGTCTATTGAAAGATGAAAATGCAGTTGTTGAATCTAAACCGGTTTGTATAATTTTGACTCATATAAAATATCTGTGATATAAATTATAAAACTTTTCTTGTTTAAAAATTCAATTGTTTTAAAAAAATCTATTATCTATAAAAAATAAATATTTTTTTGTTTACATAACAGGTACTAAATTATGATTATTTAAGTGGCATTAAATATAATCCGGATTTAGTTACGAAAACAAATGAGAATCCATCTTCTAACAATATTACTGATGAAATAGTCGAAAAGCTAACTGAGGAAGATCCAGAAGCATTTATTCTCAAGGAAAAATCAAAAGAGCCACAAACTAAGAGATCTGCTAGAAGAAACTCAAATACCAATCAAAATATTAATCAAAACATTAACCAAAATGCGCATTGGCCAAAGCTTCGATCAATTATGGAAGTAAGTGATCAACGAAAAGTCTAAAGCACCTATTCATAGTGAAGTTGATATTGATCGCAAAAATGATGATGTAGTGAAACGTCTCTACTACCCGATAAGCGAGGAAATCGAATGACACGGAGGAGCCAAAAGGTCAATTATTGACGTGTAAATCGCACCATGCTTGTAGATAAAAGTAATAATTTGTTATATAAAATAAAATTTGCTTTTGATTATAAAAAAGGACTTTTTTAAATATTGTGATGAATTTTGAATTCATAATATCGATCGACTGTTAACATTGACGAGTGATATGCAATACAGAAATCGCAAGCTTCAGACGGCAGGTAATTTTATGCTTTAATGTCAATTTACATCATGGATTTTGATTCGCGTACGTTGTCACCTTTGTTTTCATTTTATTATGTTATTAATCATGACGGATTAATGAATAGTAACCTATATTTTTTCCTTGGTATTAGATTCAATTTTATTACATATTATTATGTAAAATAAAATGAAATATTTTGAATTAATATACAATAAAATTCAGAATTTTTTCATTTTCATATTCTTAATTTTATAAATTACAAATAATTACACTATTTTTAATAACATTATTACAAATTTTCATGATTAACTAAATTCAAATTTATTATTGAATAAAAAAGTAACTTATATATATAAAATATATAGTGCAATTTCTATTTAAAAAAATTTTTTTTATACTGCAATATATCAGGGAAAATTCTAATACAGCTTTTTCTTTCACATCTACTATTAATGAAATATTTAAATTAAATCATTTTTAAGGTTTCAAAATTTATATTTTTAATTATTTATTCATAATATGTAAAAAAATATTATATTAAAGATTAATTAAAAGTGTATCAGTAGATTAAAATTATAGTCTATAAATCTATTCATATCAATTTTTTTTATAAGTAGTAAAAAATTTTTTTGATAATGAATATTTTTCATATTTGATAGTTTTTACTGTTATTTTCAAATTGGGATTCTAAAAAATAATTTAATTAAAATGCAATAGGTTTATTAATTAGTGCATTGAAAGTAGTTTTCTATTTATTTTATATATTTTTTCATATTATAGATATTTCATATAAAAATTCATGGAAATAATGAAATATTACACATATTTATAATATTCTTTTTTTAAATTAGGACTGTGTTTATGGATTTTTATTTAAATCCTGTTCATAATAAATTCAATTCTAAGCTATATATATATATATATATATATATATATATATTTGAAACTGATATTTTATAAAACTGCAAATTAATTTACTAATTTTTATTTTATGAACATTTTTTATCCAGTTAAAATAATTCATAAATTCTAATATATATTATATTATATATTACATAAATCTATAAATAAATATTTAACAGTTAATATCAATTAATTATTTTATATATTTTATATCATGTTATATATATTTTTATAACATTATATGTTTAAAATCTTTGTATATTTACATATAATAAGTCAAATTTAATTATTATTTATTTTTCATCAAGAAATATGATCGATACTTAGTTTATAAAGTTTAGTTTAACTTACTAAAATTTTAAAGAAAATGGAAAATTATATATATATATATGAAAATTAAAAAATTATTTTGTATAAAAAGTAAATTAGTTAAAGTCATTCCATTTATTATACTATAATAAATATATTTATGTTTATATAAATACGCGTGTAATTATATTATTTATGCAACGAGACTTTCGGTAAAATGTAGTAAGAGGGTTATAAATACCGTACATATATACACTGTAGATCTTGTAAAGAAAATCTAACGTCAGATTTAAAGAGAGAGATAATAAGAGAGAAAGATAAATATCCAGAGAGCAAGAGAGGAAAGAGAAAGAGAGAGGAAGAGAGATTAACAAATTGAAAATTAAAAATTAGAAAACCAGATTGATTTGGAATCGGAACATTAAATTATTAATTAAGATTTATTTCATTGCAATAAGAAAAAACTGATTAGAAATTGAAGTTGAAAATAAAGTAATATTTGCAAATATGGATTTTTTCAAAAAATAAAATTTGAAGAAAAATTTCTTGATTAAATATATATGTTTATAAACAAATTCTATATAATTATTCCAAATATCATATGATTTTAAATTTTAAGCAAATTTGATATGTATAAGTAAAAAGTTTAAGATTCGATTATAATTTGTAAAAATATTTCAAGACACCCATTAATTATAAATTTCATTTTTTTAGCTACATTTTATATTGTGCTTAACTTTACATTTTTTTCATTGTCACGTTTAAAAAATATTCTAGTAGTCTTTTTAATATTTGAAAAGTGACTTAAAAGAAAAATATGAAAATTAGATAGATTAAAATATTGTTTTTTACATAAATTTATTATACATGTTAATATGGACTCCAATTGTATATTTTTATTTTACTGTCGTAATAATCTATATTTAACTGAAATAAATTTAATAATTTATTTATTTATTTTATAAAAATGATAGGATTTTGACATAAAATATTTCAAAACATTTAATGTATAAAGCTAAATTTTTAATTTTTAATATTAGAAAACTTTTATAAATCTAGAATATCTTATAATGATTCACAAAATAAAATTTATATAAATTTTATTAACTATAATAAATTTTTTATGTATAATAAATTTGATAGAAAAAATGTTTTGTCTAGACTTAATTATCATTATGAAAATAATTGTACTTCTTTTAACGCGTTTTATTTCATCTCACTGTCAAATAATATACGAAAACAAAAAAATAAGTACAGAAAGTACTTTGAATTCGGGCTGCGGAACGAGATTTCGTGAAATGAATGACGGGCTTGAAATTGGTTAATTTCCGATCCTTTTGCATATGCTACGTCGCATGTAAGTCCACAAGGTAAGTATAAAATAACTGCCGGACTTTATTGGCAATCGCGGTAACTTGTGATTTAGAACGAAGGAACCAAGGAAACATGACTCCATCCACTGTTATTGTTCTCTTGGCATTTAGCCTCATCGCCAGTGACGTAAGTCTTTACATTTTATTTGTAAAATCGCCAATAATTACTTCATTTTTAAATTCAACATACTGCATATAAAAAGATATAAACTTACTTAAAGATAGTATTATATAAATTCAGTCACTTAAATTTATTTATTAATATATTATTTAATATTTATATTATAATCTTTGTATTAATTATCTTATAAATCATAATTAAATAACATCAATAATTTGTAAAAATTTAAACTTAAATGACAATAAAAAACATTTTGTACTCGTTTAAAATATTTTTAAAATATTTAAAAATTTTAATTTAAATATATCTTTATAGTATTAGAAAAAACTTATATGTTCTAAAAATTTATTATAACGAAAAAGTGAATATACTATATGATTATTTTTTGATAAATATAATTATAATTATAAATATAATACATATATAATAATTTTGTTTGAATTGATACGAGTATAATAAGTTTCATACTTGGTTTTAAATGCAGTCTTTATATAAATATTTTTCCTTTATTAAATATTTAATATCTTAAATATTTTATGTGTATAAGTTTTACTTTATTAAATATATTAATTGTTATCCATATTGTTTTCAAAGACTTTTCATTAAAGATAATTTGAATAATCTTATACTTGATAAAATTATTATGATATAACTGTACATCAACTTAACTATTTTTATTAACTATTAAGTTTTATAAAGATTATATTCATTAATAAAATAATTATATTTTATATACTTTATTACTTGAGTAGTATTGATCATATAATAAAACAATAATACATTTTAGTATAGATTATGGTATAATTTATTGAATAAAGATTTATTTTTGATAACAGTAGAAATATAATTAATTCATTACAAAAATCTAAGAATTATAACAATATATAGTGCAATTATTTTATTTTTTTTACGAAAAATATAATATACTTCAAAATAATAAATATTTATGAATTTAAATATTATAAAACTAAAATAATATAATAATAAATAATAATCATATTTTAATAACAGATAAATATTTATATTTATTAACAAATTACACATTGAACAAAAAATAATTTGCAGATATTTATTTTTGTAATACCTACTTTTCAACATAAGTATTTATAAATATTAATTATAATAAATAAATACCAATAAAAATAATATATTTTATTTATTATGAATTTTATTATTCTTTATAGATCCTACCATCAGAAGCTCGTTATAAGTCATATCAAAGACGTAGGAGTTCACGATATCTAAGACAAGTAAGTATTAAAAAAAAAAAGTAAAAGAAAATTTTGATTTTATAGTGAATAAAATTTTATTTTACTATAGATTTAAGGTAAACTAAAACATATTTGAAACCTGTATATTACTACTACATAATATTAGATATTCTATTTAAAATAGAAAAATCTATATGAATACATTAATTGTGTGAGACAAATAAGAGAAAATTATGAATTTTAAAACTAAAATTTTATAAATATTTATTGTAATTATAAATAATTTAAAAATAATTTCACGATATAACTAGAATATATTTAATAAAATAAAGTTAATTTTTTATAGATCAAGTATTAACAAATATCTAATTAGCAATTGTTAAAAGAAATGTATTCTATTAAGCTGATAACAAAAACTTAATCAAATGAATAAAAACTTAATTTATAGCTGATAAACTTAATAACTTAATTGAAGCTTGTATATTATTTAATTTTTTTCATGATTTCTTATAATATTTAATACAAGTATATTTAAGTAAGTTTAATTAAAAAATATATAAATTTATAAATTTAATTTAAATTTTATATTTGTTGATAAGTGTACAAATTATATTTTAAATCTCATATCAATTATAGAAAATAAATAATTTGTTAAAAAATGTATATACATAAATATATATAGATTATTGATAATATATAGAAATATGTAAATTAAAATATATATATTTATTTTTAAATATCAATTTTATGTTAATTCCATTATTGTTAGATTTCATCATTATATTTTTATATAAAATTGCAATCAGTTAAATTTTAATAAAATAAATCTACGCTAATCATAATGTGTTTATTTAAAAGACATAATGATTAAAATATACGAATGCGCACAATTGATTATATCGAGAAATAATTTTTATAATTATATATTTTAAATTAATAAGACTTATAAAATAAAGAAAATAAAATATAATACTTGATAAATAGTAAACATTATATTATAAGTTAATGATTGAAATATGAAGGTATTTAATTTCTTTTTCTCTTTATTTTATCTTAGCCAAATAAAAGTAGTAAAATATTAAGCAGTCTGAAACTGGTTAAATTAATAATTTATATATTTATTTATATTTATTTTGTAATTTTTTTGAATTTTTTTATGCAGTAAAGAAAATTTTTTTCATAAATATTATCTAAGCTCCATAAATATGTATACGAATATTTATTATAAATATTTTTCGATAAATACATTACAAAGTATTGTCATCAACTTATATTCAATTTATTATTTTTACGATTTCATTAATTGCATAATTATTCAGAACATTTATAATATTATAGTAAAAAGGATTTATAAGTAGTTATAAAGAAGAGTCTAATATATTAAAAAAATTTTTATATATTTAATTCTGCAAATTACTTTATTACAATCTTATAATATTTCATTTTATAAAAATTTTTTATATCGCAAATTTAAAAACATGAAAATAATGTATTTATAAATATTTACATATTTATTCACCATTATTAAAATATTCTATTTTCGAAAAAAAATTAAAGTGATAATTTTTTTCTCGCAGCAACGGCGGCAAATAGATGAAACGGATTTAAACGAATTATTAATCGCCGCAGTTTCACAGACTATTTCTACAATTCTTACTGAGTCTCCTATTACTTGCACCCCTGCGCGTAGGAGAAACTCAAACTCTAACTTTAATTATAATTCAAATATTAATTCTTTGGTTGATTCAATTGGTCAAAGACAAGCTGATTTAGAAGGCGAAGATGATGCAGAAGGAGGGGATGCCGAAGGTGAAAATAAAAATTTTAATTTAAGAAAAATATGAACTTAATTTTTAGATTTAGCTTTATTAAAATATAACACACAAATTCTCTTTTATTACTAAAATGTTATTTTATTGTAGCAAAAAATTTAAAAAACTTTATAAATCCTTAAAAATATATATATATATATATATATATATATATATATATAAATATATATATATAAAATATATTTGAATATGTATTTTAGTAAATTTTTATTACAGAAACAGGATTTGTAATTCCAAAATCTATTTTGAAAGTAATAAGAAATTTTTATTTTCATAAATTATAAAATTTTTATTGGTTTGCTTTAGTGTAAGAATAATTTTTTCTTAAGAGGACTTAAACTATTTAATATTTTAAAGTTACACATTTAAGTAACTTAAAGTATTTAATAACATTTAACACTATGTAACTATGATTATTAAACCTTAATTAATAGTAAGTAATGAGTATTATGAGTAATATTTTAATTAATATGCACATTTCTAAGAATTTATTATCTTAATTTTATTGTTTATAAATATATCTTATATGAATAATTAAATGATTTAAAATATTTTTTGAACTTTACTAATCAATGCAAAATTTTGCTTAGAAGGAGATGAAGAAGCACCTGAAGATTCTGAATTGTCATATAAACGTGCCGTAAGTAAACTAATAATTCATGTAGAGCATTAGTATAAGCATTATTTTCATACTTTAAATAAAAGTTAATATCATTATTGTGTTTTGTAATGGATATAATTTTGTATTATAATTATACATTCTTTTTGTAAATATGATATATTCTATTATAAAGATAATCATTAAAATATTTTAAAGATTTTTTTATAGATATTCAAATTGTTATAACACAAAAGAAATAAAATTTAATTTTTATGCTTATTTTTGTAAAATTTGAACTAATTGCAAAGAAGAATAAAAATAAAATGAAATAAAATCTATTAGGAAATAATTTCTACATCAATATTAAAAATACTAATAAGAAAAAATAATCACTTCTAAAGTAAAATTAAGAGTGATAATTAATATGATATAATTTATGAATTCTTATTTGTGATGAATTATTATTTCCTTTTAATATTTAATAAAAATAGTAAAATTTGAATTTTAACATTTTAAAAATAAGTTTAAGTTATAATTAATATAATTATAAGGAAACAATTTTTAAAAATGTTCTTTAATATTATACGTTTATGAATATATGAAATTTGGTTATATAAAAATAATAATTTTAAAGCACACTTTATTTACAAGCAATTATTGTTTATTAACTAAATATTTAATTATGTTAATAATTTATATATGAGTTATGTTTAACAAATTTTGATTTCTATTTAATCACTGAATTCTTGCTTTTATAAAAGAAAGAGAAATAATTTGCATTTACAAATATTGTTTTATTAAGTAAATATAATTGTTAAAGTTAATTCTTGTTTATAGAATGAACCATATTTAAAATTATTTAATTTTATATTTACTACTAAAATAATATCTTTTGTTTATAAAGAAATATATGATTTGTTACAAATTTAAAGTAAAATATTTATTTTTTAAAATCTAAATCTCAAGTTCTCAAGATCCATGATTGACATTAATTAAGAACTTTAATTTTTACAGAATTAACATACCTAAATAATAAAATTTATAAATAATAACAAAATTTAAATTTTTTATACGTTTATCTGCTGTTTAATAAAATTATTATTATTTTTGTTCAATTATAATATTAATGATAAATAATTTTATTGTTTAATAATTTGATAAATGTTTCATTAAGAATATAAATTTTCATTTAAATTGCAGGCTAAGAGGAGGCAATTGAAGGCTCGAAGGAGAAATCGTAATAACAATGTGAACGTCAACCAAAATTACAACTTAAGTGCTCGCAAAGAAGAGACTAATCCAAGTGCAGAAGGATCTAACGAAGAAGAATCTACGACTGAAACACCGAAGATAGAGAGTCGTCATCGTCGACGTAAAAGCTTGAAATAATCAAATTTAATGCATTCTCAATTTCATTTTATAGACATGTGATTGATATTCTATTGATTTGTAAACATTTTGAAAGTTTATAGCAAATACAATGTTTTACGTTTCACATGTTTTGCATCATTTATTTTTCCTTTTTATTTTATTTTAATATATATAATGATGTTTATAAAATAATATGATTCATTTTTAGTTATTATTAAATACTATAGTAAGTATAATTAAGTATTATATTATTTCAAGACTTCAGAAATAATAAATTTTCTAATATAAATTCTTAACAAGAATAAATATCTGATTTTTAATAAATTTATTTTAAATTATTTATGTTAGAAATTTTCAAAATATAAAGAAATTCAAAACATTAGAAAAATGATTCTCTATCACATGATTAAATTTTAAGACATACCAAATCTTTTTTATATTATTCTTCAGTATAGAATTATAAATTTTGAATCTTTTAAAGTTATCTATATATATTAGAAAAATAGAGACTATTTTAGAATATTTAGTATGATCAAAATAATTTTGAACTATTAGTATTGCTATACATAGAGAAACCATAATAAATTTTACTATTTAAATGCATCGTTAATTAATCATGCTATATTTAATAGGGTATTACAATTTCTCTTATATTCATTATGTAAATCCACTAAATATTAAAGAAATAATCTTTTTTTAAAATTTGGCTAATATAATTTATTTATATGAACAGAAAAATAATTGCTTGTTTGAAATATATAAAATTTATAATATTATTGAATAATATTTTAAATATAAAAATAATTTAAAACAGAGAAAATATTTTTTATTTTAGAGTATCCAATTTTAGAAATATTTATTTATATTAGATCTTTTGAATATTTGATGTAATGCTTTATTAAAATTTTTTTTGAATGAAGAAACTTTTATATCTTAAAAATTGAATTAGCAATAGTGAAAATAAGAATTTATTTAAACTTATTATCTTTTTTAATTATATGTAGACCATTGATAATAAGAAAAATTTATTTGAATTTAAAAATAATTATTAGTTAATTTGTATGATTTAAAATTTTTTGATTAGATATAGATTCAAGTATTGAATATATTTACAATGAAATTTTAAAAATACGTAATATTAAATAGACTTGTTTGGTTGCAATCAATATATGTAATAGAGAAGTCAGAGCCTGAAGCAATTATTTTACAGTAATTTCACTCTGTGATATTATGAAACTATAAATTGTATATGAGAACTAGCAGTACTAAAAATAGAAATGTAATGAAGATAACAGATTAGCTTCAAAAAGTAATATACTTATTTATTAAAAAGCAGTTCAGCAACTTTGATAGAGCATAAATAACTTATCATTTGTCATATTGAGTTTTTTTAGCCATTGTTTACAATTCACCTCATCAACGAATGAAGGATGTATCGAATGCATTCTGAAATCCATTGTAATAAAAGTTAGCTATAAAATACATCCATATAATAAGAATGATCACTTCTAGAAAACAGTTTAGAATTGTAAAATCAATTGAGTTAACAACAATGTTTCCGTTTTCGTCCTTCGTACTTTTCATTTGTGTATTAAGTTTAATAGAAGCGGTATAAATTTTTCAAACAATTCTTTGAAAGTTTTAAAATAAAACTTATTAAATAAGTGCTTAAATTTAAACAAATAATACTTTGCAATAAATATTTTAGAATAATTACCAAAAGAAGGATATAAAAGGAGATCAAAAAGATGGCATTTTTTTTCCAAATGAAATTACATCACTGCAAGAAGGTATTATTTATGCTGGAATACCATTAGTTATTCCTGATCAGTATAAACAAATCCAGCAAACTTGTACTGTGGTTAGTTAAATTACTTATAAAATAAATTGTAAGATAATCCTTATGATTAATTAATATTATATCACGGTTTATTTATATAAATATTTTTTAAAATGTGAATCAAACGATGAGAAACTGTAAGGACATCGAACAAAAAATATTAAATCAATGAAATTAATTATTGCAGCCAATCGATATTCCGGAAAATTCTGTAACTAAAAAACCTGCCCTAAAATTAATGAATACTATTCAACAGATTGCGGATATATTAGATATAGTGAATTCAGATCAAAATTTAAAAAAAAGAAATTTCACCGCAAGAGACAAGGGCAGAAGAATGTCGAAAAAATCATTAATTGAACTCTTAGATGTGAGTAGTTGATTAAAAATAATTTTACTTAATACTTACTTAGACTGTATTGGAACTATGAAATAATTTTTTTTCTTGAATTTTTTGTAGCAAGTAGAATATACGAAGAAGAAATTTGGATTGCCTGACATTGACATACCTGTCAATAATAATTTCAAAGGTAGCTAAAATAAGTTGTATATGATAATAAGTGTAATTTTCATATTTAATTACAATAAAGAAATGATCTTTATATTTTAGAATCTAAATTTAAAAATAATCGAGAATTAGAATATGTAAGTAAACGTAGAGTTTAATTTTTTCTATGTATAAATTCAAATCTATAAATAGATTTATTTAAATAGTTATATTTTTAGGGAGCCTTATATGACTCAGATGAAGATGACTCAAATTCGTCTGATGTTAGCCTAGAAAATTATAATTATAATATAAATTCATATGCGCCAGTAGAAAAGACGAAAAGAAAAAGGAATCAACGAAGTATATCACAGCGTAGTTAATAATATTCAAAATAAATTTTATAAATTAAAAATTCTTCATTGTGATAAAATTTTATAATTTATAAAAATTTAGTACTTCTGACTAACAAAATTTTAATATATAACTATTTTATTTATTTTCCAAGAATAAAATGAGAATTAAATTAAAAAAGATTAAATATACCATAGTTCAACTAATAATGTCTGCATTTATGGATAAAAAAGAGTACTATATCATGATATAGTACTATATATATTTATTTTTATCCTCATTTTCCCAATTTATATTAAATCTTAATTAAAAATAAGATTTTATAAATGTCATAATTGTAACAATTTAATGAAAATTTTTCAACAAAGAGTATTGAATATTTTTTTAAATTTTCATTGTTTAATTATATAGCATTACTAGATAATAATATTTGTAACGTATAAATAAAAAAAGGATGATAGACATAATGTTCAATATTTTCAATATTTTCTTATCAATTTTATTTCAAAGTAATCTTTTAAAATCTTCGATTTATGTAACTTTTAATTAAATTTACTTTCTTTGTTGAAAATTATGTTGTATAAACATATAATTTGTATCTATTAAATATTGAATTTTGATAGAAAGTTCAAATGATTTACAGAAATAAATTTTTTAATTATGTACTTTAATTGAATTATAATTGTTATATTACATGCTGAATACATAGAAATATATAGAAAAATTTGTTTGGAGTATATGATTTAATAATTCTAATAATTTCAGTAATTATGTCGTTTTCTTGAATAATGATTTTAAATTAAAAATTGCTATTTTATCTTTTAAAATTAAAAAAAAATTGTATTTAAAAGAAAGTTGATATTTTTAGAATACTTATCGAGCAAAAATTCAGAGCAAGGAAAACTTACCAGACCATAAATGTCGTTTATCGCTAATGAATTCAATGACCAAACAACGATTTTGACGAGAGTAGTACTCTGACTGCAACTGTTACAAATAGATTCATTAAATCAGCTCATTTTATAATTTATCTAATGTGCATAATATTTTTATATTATTTAAAAATTGTTTCAAATTTTTTAACTATTTAAAATTTGAAGTTTTAAAATTAGAAAATAAAAATTACTAGTAGAAATAAATTAAAAAATGTTTAGTATACTTTATTTAGTTTTATTCTGTATACAGATTTTTGTAAGTAAATTTGTATTTATGTACATTAATTTTATATATACTGTAATATATAATATATTGAATTGGATATAATGTACAAAATTTTCTAGTAGATATATGAGATTAATATTACATTATAATTTAATATATATTTTTTAATATTATATAATTATATTATTAACATAATAGATTTAATTTTGTTACTACACTTGTTTATATAAAAATTTTATCATAGAATTATTGTTTTAAAAGCTATTTAAAAGGATAATAATCTAAATTTATTCGTTCAAAATAAATCAGATACTTCAATCAATAATAATATTATTTAAAATTAATGTTTATTATAATCATATGCTTTTCTCATAATTCATAATAATATTATAAGGTATTCCGTGTCACTTCAATTGAAATTAGCTCATTCGAAAATGAAGTGATTCCTAGTTCTGATGAAATATTTGATGAAAATTATTTTCATAATCCAATGATGACTGCAGAACCTAACGAAATATTTAAATCGTAAGTATTAATTTACTATAAACTATCATAAAAAATTGTGTGTATTTTTCTATTTTTCTTTATAAAAAGTCTTATTTATTTCAGAAAAGATCCAGAATTTCCAGAGACGAAAGGTAGTTTTATGAACTTCCAAAAATTTTTAGATTACAATTTGAAACCTACAAAATTTTTGGCAAATAAAAAATTACCAGTACTTTCTAAAAAAGATTATAAGGGCCCAAAAATAATTTGGAAACCTATAACTGAATTAGGACCAATTTTTGATGAAAACAAATATTTTTCAGGATTACTAAACAATGTAATATATGACCCTTTAATGAATCTTGAAAATCCGTTGAATATAACACATTTAAAAATGCATCAGACTAAACAAAATTTACCTTGTAGTAAGGATCAAAAACAAAATCCTTTATTAAAATGTGATTTTGAAAATCCTTTATCAATGTATAATCTAATTTCTGAAGCCCCAGTTACTTTTAATAATATTAAACCATTAACTCCTTATCAATTTTCTCCAAATAATTTAGAAAATTATACACCATTTCGTAGACCAGTATTCTATTTGAATAATAATATTTATTCTAATCGCATGCAAGATGTTAGTGATTTCAACAGTTTTTTAAAATTCAATAAAAAAATGGATGATAAAAGTTATTTATTGGAATCGATTCTACAAGCAAAAAAAAATGTCAACAAAGAAAGAAAATTCTTGAAAAATTATTATTTACCTTTAACAAATAAAAACCTTTATTCAACGAATGTTTTCAACCGATTAAGTGATATACAATCTAAAGAGAATGAAAAATTTTCCTTATTATCACTTTTAATGAACAAAAAACATTCTAAAGATAATAGAAATATTAATCAGAATAGTTTTTTCAATAAAAAAGAACCACAACCACGTACAATTGATAGGTAAATATGAATCTTTGAAAAATGGATTGTCTGATAAACAACATTTTATTTAAGTTTTAAATTGTACATTTAAAAACATTATTACTACATATTAATTCATTGCTATTTCTTTTTTTTAATATATTTCTATGCAATATAAATAATATTATTTAATATTTAAATAATTTATATTAAATTTCTGAAAAAAGAATTATATTTTAATTCACATGAATATATGAATTTTTATTTTATAGACACGATCCAATTTATCGCAGTAAATTTTCACCATTTTACCAAGAAAGAAATAATACAGTAACAAAATTAGTAAGTATATTAAAAACTACAGTTAATAAGACTCAGAATAAAGATCAAAATAGTAACTACTTGATTACGGAAAATATTTTAAATCAAAATAATGGCAATGGTGTGAAGAATGAAAGTCTATTTTATAATTTTCTTCAGAATTTTAGTGCTAACATTTTTAAAACAACATTAGAATATGAAAACTCTGTGAGAAATATAGCAAATTAATATTAAATTAATTTTGTTATTTAAAATGATAAATTAAAGTATTTTTCTTAGATAATGAATATTATTAATTTACTTTATAATAAATCTAATTTGATAGTTTTTATTTTATTATCACTTTATATTCAATTATATTCATATATTCTTTTATGAATACAATAAATTTTTAAAAAATTCGTAACTTAGTTTTTATTTTAAATAACTAGTTTTGGTAATATATAAAGTATAAAATAATAATGTAGACATTCAATTTAAATAAAAATCTTTTACATTATTTATTGATTCAAACGGTAATATAATTTAAAAGATTAAAAGTAATTTAAACTAAGTAATATTTAATAAATTTTAGTAATTTTATTTCAGTATTTTTATTATTGACATAATATAGTACAAATATTTATTTGTATGTATATATTTCTAGTTAAAATTTTACATCAGAGTTCTTTTTTACATTATTACCTTTTGAATGTTTTTTTATATTCATATATGTAACAAGGTATTACAATATATCTCGTTTATTAAATGTTTTCCTAATAAGTTTACTACTTAATCCATCTATAATAAATTTTATTACTTATATATAAATTTGATTCTTTACCTTTTTTCCTTTCCTGTTTCTTTTTGTTGGTTTTCAATTTTTGTACATATGTATTTTTTTATGCTTTTATATTTTTTAATAACAAGAAATAAATTTAATTCAATCATCAGGAGTTTCAGCAACTTACATACGTTTAAACAAGTATATGTAAGCTTAGAAAATTTAATCTCATAATAAAGTAATAAGTTATCTGCATTATAAAACAATAGTTCAATAATTATTCAATATTTTTGCTATCTAGATGGCAAAAGATTATGATTCAAGCAATATTCCATATATACCGATTTCACATGAATATAATTTAAAATCCATTTTTCAATCCAATTTTTAAATAAGCAATATAATTTTAATACGTACTTTTTTCTAAGAGATGATTTAAAATTTATCATAAATTGAAATTCAAAAGAAAAAAATTATATAAAAAGTAAAGTAAGAGTAGTAGAAATTAAAATTTTATTACGTAAATTAATATTTTATAAACAAAACTTGAATAACTAATTAAAGCAATGTGTTTTTTATTCAGAACAATTCAAATACAAAAATTTGGTTTTTTTATTTCAGAAAGAGTACTTCAAAAATCAATTAATTTAAGCTAACAAAAAATTTATAGGAATAATTATTAAGATTTACTACATTAAAGATTAATTTAGTAATTTAAAAAATTTCTAGTTCTTAATTTCAAAATAACTAGGTTTATTTATTATTCATGTATGTCATAAGTTATTTTTATCTATTTATATTTCACATAGAAATAATACACTTACCTTTACATTTATTGTACTGTAAATATATGTATAAATATTACTAAAAATATGTGTATTCAAATTTAGCTCTACACACATACAGTGTACATATATTTTACATACGCGTATATAATTAATAGTCTATATAAAAAATGACATAAAAATTTTTTTTATAACAATCTAAATTTTTTAAATTATAGTTAATTGAAATATACTTCAAGTTATAGATAACATTTTAGATAAAAATTATGTCAATAAATATGTATTTTAAATGAAATTGTTAAATTTTGTATACATGTCAATACCATATTATCGTTTCATTTAAAATAATTTTTAAAGTCTAGGAATATCATAAAATGATATATATATTATAATTATTAATTTTAAATTATGGCACTTGCCTTTTATTAAAAACAAATATACATTTACTAATCATAGAAATTATAAACAATATCAAGGATATAATTACAAAATACACTGGTCGGCTTTATGCGCATTACAGAAGTCAGTCTCAACCCTCCGATTATCGAAACCAAAATTTAATGTGGCAGTATTACATCGCTATTAATCATATTAAATTAAAAATTATATGGTTATAAATCGTAAATTTAATCGAGGCTATTTAATTTAGAAAATTTTATTCAAGAAATCTGAATAGCTATTTCTTAAATCCAAAACAAGTAAAGGATTATTTTTTATTCAGACGTACAGTCTATTACTTTCAAGTTTATATTTAAAGTATTTTTCGAGTACTTCTAAAAGAACTTACTTAAATCTTTAATTTGTTTTATTGTATTATCTTTAGTATGTTTATTTAGATGTAAGATAAGAAATTTTATATTTACAAAGACAAAACTTAATGAGTCTTCGCAAAAATAGTAAATATATTTATATTACTTTATCCAAAAAAATGATAATCCGAGGGTTAATTGAACATTGTTAAAAATGTATTCGAGGTATATAGTATACAGTAAATAAAGTTTCTAATATAAAAAATGTTAATGAAAATGATGTTTGTTCTAAATTTTTTTTTTAATTTCATAGCTAGACATATTTTTTTCATATCTTTATCATAAATAAAAAGATATATTTTTTTAATGAATATATAAAATTTTTTATAAAAAATCTCGTGAGTTAATAACTTAACTGCAATATATTTCTTATAGCAAAGAATATTAAATATGCATGATGTAATATGCAAATATATATCGCACTAAAAAATAAAAGCTATAAGTTTTATTCGTTAGGTACAATTTTTAATTTATCTGATCGTGTCAATTGTGTACATATTTGTTTTACTTTTTGTTTAATAAATTTAACACGAGATTTTGTAAAATTTAATTATAAAATTATATGTAGAAAAATGTTTATAATCAAGAGGAATAAAATATTTTACAATTTACGTATATATATATATATATTTTTTTTCTAATAGATATAAATTAAAAGTTTTATTACTTATATGTACATATAAAACGAATTAAATTTATTATTAAAAATTTGATGGCATTTCTTGGGCACTAATATTAATTAACAAAAATATATAATTAGAATAAATTTTTCGGCTAACCTTGAAATATATTAAAAATCGATCAATATTTATTATAAGCGAAATTTTTTAAAGATAGGGTATATTTCAAAATGGATAGTGTTAGTTTTTTTCAATAACAATGAAGTAAACATAATTTATAATGTTAATAGTGACAAAAATACGATGATAATAATAAAATAATAACAATACGTCTTAATCTAAGATTTCATAACATATTAATTAATAATAAATTATAAATACAGTTTTTTATATTTTTAAGGGATAGCAAAAGTAAATTTCCTTATTTTAACCCATACATTATCATTCATGCTCCACTTTTCTCTCTTTTTTTCTTGGCTTACTGTATAATCGTATGTAATTATATCGAAGTTTGTAGACTAGTATTTATCGTTCGTTCGACAACTGCCCCTTTAATTAAACTGAATTTTATTATCATTACACTTCTTTAATTAAAGCTAGCTAGTTACTTAACTATATTAATTCACAAATTATGTGATGTACGTATGCAGATTAATATCTTTGCGAAAGAAAATAAATTTAATAATTATATATTAATTTTAAATTATTTTTCAAATAAAACCACCTTTTATAAATATAATATAAATTTACATATATTAAAAGTTTCAAGATTCATGTGACGCGTATTTTAAAAATATTTTTTCTATTCAGTTTATATTATTTATTATTATATTACTGTTATATATTATTATTACATACTATTATTAAAGTTTTCTAGTATTTTTTTAAATACAAACATTTAAAATTTTTATTATTTATTATTATTTTTTAATTTCATTTTAAGTTTTAATTTAATGACATTGGAACTAATAAAAAATCTATGATTTTTAATATTTTAATTATTTATACTTTTAATATTGAAGTTTACATACCTCAAAAAATTTTTATTTGGAAATCAATGAAAATCGTCAACAAGAAAAAATATTTTATTTATCATACATTTATATATTACCTACTTATTACTAAATCTAGTAATTCATGAATTTCATTTTATACATTACATTAATTTTTTCTTTAAATCGCGTCACAATTAAAGAATTCAAAGAATCATCAACACATTTATACAGTATGAAAAATATATATTTGTGATATTTAAAATTACTATGACTCATGAAAAAATTCTCAATTACATTTTATTTCGAAAAAATACTACTGCATTTTTTATCAACAGATCACATATATGCCTTCAAATATACTCATTCCTGGCGGTTTTTTAATCTTCAAAGCGCTTAAATATTTCTTAATTCTTACGATACAAAAATATGATTCTCAAAGGATCTTTAAAATTATTTAATATTAAAATTAACAAAACATTTATATTTGTGTGTCATTTTGAAACGCGACAAAATGTCTTCTTAAACAACTGGTTTACATTAATATACTTACGTATATATCTACATATATATGCACACAAACATACACCCTCACACATTCTTATATTTGTATATATATATATACATATGCGCTTATATTCAGATATATGCCTAAGCACACGCAAAAACGTGTGTGCAGGCGGGCATATACGGACACCCGGATATATATATATTTTTTAAAAAATACTTATATTACATATTATATATATTTTGACTATATTTTAAAAGTGTCAGAGCACCTGTGATTAATTTAATAACAAAATTATTTACGTAGATATTTTATACAGTACAGATTACACAAAAACTTTGATAATACAATAACAAAAGTATTTCTATTGCAGTGATGCTTTTTCGGTATCGATAAATTTTATTATAACTTTTAATAAAATTAAATTAATAACAGTGTAAAAAGTTATATATTAGTTTTAACGAAGTAAGTTGATAAAATATTTACAAATCCATAAATTGGATTAAATCTAATTTTTTTTAATTTAAAATTATATTATCATAGATTATTACAATTTACATTAATCGTTATTCCAAGGATTATATAATGTAGACTAAATGAAAAATTTCTAGTTATATAATTTTAAATTAATTTTTTTCTTATTTATATCATCTAAATATACCAACTGCAGCGATATAAATTATAATACACAATATCATTGTAGAAATAATGTTTGTTCACTTTCTTTAATTTATCAATCAAAAACTATTGTTCCAGTTCATTTCATAAAACTTCATAAAAATATCAGTTCCATAATTTACATTGTTTTAGGACATTTCCAGTTGTATTTTTTATAATTTATTTTTATAATATCCATAAATTGAAAATTAAAATTTATTTTTAGAAGAAAAAAAGATCATTTATAGTATATTATTGATAAATTTATTTATTTATTATAAAATCATTAATTAAAAAGGTAAAATAAAGTTTCGTTTTAATTACACATTTATTTGAAATAAAATATTATTTTTCAAATATTTTAAAATGACTTCAAACTATATATTTCTCCTATGTTTACTGATCCAATAAAGTGTATAAATAATAGATAATTTCAAAAATTTAGTGATTCCACGAAACTTATAATTTTTGTTTATATATAAAAATTTGTAACTTCGAATCCTTTTGAAAAATGAGTTAGTCCTATACTTTTTAACTATTTAATGTATTCTTTTTTTTAAACTATTAAACTATTTAGAAGAAACATAATATTTTGAATTTTTTGTAGAAACATACAAAACACATATCGAAACTTAATTATAATTTGTATATAAAATTTATTATAATATTCAAAATAATATTTTAAATGCAAATAGAAAATTAAAAGGATTCAAGAAATTATGAAATACTTTTTAGGAAATAAAAGGAAAAAGATTTTAGATCTTCTTTAAAATTTATAGTAAAAGTAATTAATCTTATAATAAATAAATAAAAGATCTGATAAATAAAATTAGTTAAATATCGATCAGTGAATTTATATATAGAATGTATCGATTTCACAGAATAATTAGATGGACTAATGTTTTATGTAAAGTCTATAATATTAAAATACAATTTTTGAAATTTAATTTTTTTCTATGTTTTCACTTTCTATTTAGTCTTTTTAAAAATAAAAAATTAATTAAATGATTATTGTTGGTAATTTATTAAAAAATTAATTCTCATAATTTTAGCAGACAAATATATATATAAATACATATAGTATAATTTTGTTTTTTTTTAAATTTAAATTTTTTAATTTTTTAGTGCCTTATATTGGATCAATTTATTATTTCTAATGGTTATTATGGAATGTTCTAATATATTAATTAAAGTTTAGTCGGATAATAGATTCAAATTAATAGATAAATCGAAAATGAATCATTTAGTTATATGTAATAAAAACTATAAGTTATTGTATGAAATAAAAATCTAAAACACAATTCTTAATAAATACCGAAAATTAAAACAATATATAAGATTTGAATTGATAATTTCATGTATATTCCTATTTAATATAACATCCTATACTAAAAAATTAAATGTTTTGGAAAAGATAAATATAACATTTACACTATAGTACCTACATTCTATATTAAATTAATCTCTATATGTACATATATTTAAAAAAATATGTGATACATATACACTCATATGCGCGCACCATTAAGTTAATATTTAAAAATGTTTTAATTTCACATTAGTTTATATATATATATATATTTTAATATTTCCCGCATATTCGAAAGATGTATTCAAGAAATTTTAAGCAATAGTGCCTTAGATTCTATAAATCGAACAAAAAAATTATAATTAAATCATATCACGTATACTATATATAAATATTTAAACCTGTTTTCATACGAGAAAATATATATTTAGTCAATTTATTTACATGATAATATGTTTCCTTGTTTTCATAAAGTACATTTTTTTTTTGAGGTGTTAACACATTGTCTCATCAAATAATTATTTTTCTAAGACTTCAACGCTATATTTTCATCAATATTTATATATTTGTTTTCTTATACTCACATAAGACGTTCAAATAAGAATTAAAAAATTATAAATAATCAATCATTTATTATAATAGTTTTTTTAATAATATATTTTTATTGATTGATTATTTAATATTATCGAATTATATATGAATTATGTGAGGTTTATTTTTTAATATTATCAATACAATTAGTATAAAACAGCATGTATTTTAATCCAAATTATTAATTATTTAAGAATTAACAAATTAATCTATATGCTAATATACTAAATTTTATTTTAATTATATAGATAATTGAAAAACGTTGTATTCTTTTTCTTAAATGAAAACAAATGGAAGTTTATTTCTACAATATATAAATATAATCATTTTTATTCGTATTTTATTAAATTTGAATGTCCATTATTGTTTTATACGTGAATCGTAATTTTAGGATTGTGATTTGAAGATATTTAAAAACTTTTCGATACACAGTTAGATGTATTTTGCTTAAAATTTAAATTTATATTTTTATTTTTGATAGTAGTTCAACTAAATAAAGTAAGACTAATAGACAATAAGTTCTATCTATTTACATATAGTACAGACAAATAACTTCCCTACTTACTTTAGTTGTCGAAAAATAATTCAGTAGAAGATAGCATATATTTTATTGCGCTTCTGCACATTACTATATTACATCTCGACTAATAGATCTTAGTTTCTGTATATCGAAGAATATTGTGGTATCTTGTTATTATTAGTAAATGATAAAATCATATATTGAAATATATAATATTTTAAAATGAAATTGAAATATTCAAGAATTTATAGTTTTTATAAGTGCAAAACTTGTAATAATAAGGAATACAAATATAAAGTAATATTAATAGTAAATAATTTTATATGTAAAATGAAGTGAAATAATAATCCTTCCATGATTGCTTTATTATTTATCTTTAATTATGAATTTTTTTCTTTTTATATTATATTATAAACGTTTTGAAAGAATTTTATAGTATCAAAAAAGTTGTATTAATTAGAACTCTAATTTAGCAAATACATGTACACTGTAATATACTTATTAAACCAGTTGAAAAATATATAAATTAGGAAAAGAATAAATCTATATTTAAATATTATTGGTCCGTTATAATAAACGGTCAAATTTTCCGATAAAAATTCATATGGCTGCATTATAATATTTGTACCTTATATATTAGTCTTTATGGTAACGAGTTCGAGATATATATCCATTGAAATTTTGTAATAATAGTTTCAGTAGTAAAATCATCTACTAAAATTACAAATTAATTTGATAGAAAAATCAACAATTAGTTTTATTACGATTAGCACTGCTAAAAATGTCATTCCATGCACACCTTCAATTATAATAAAATCATCGTGTCAATATTTGTAAATATTTGTCAACAAAGTAGTTCAAAATTTTAACAAGCTTATCCCATTCAAGACAAGCTCTATTTTTTTAATTTTATTTTGCTGAGCAAAATGTTTATCAATTATTAAAAATCCTATTAATTATCTTCACTGCCTTGAAAAATAAAAAATACCTTTCGGTTTCTAGAACATTAAATAAGCTGTATAAGATCTTATCAGTGTGATGATCAACAATACGGTAAAGCGTAAATTATATAGTTTTATAGATAGTCATTTTCTACTGCCTGAGTATCCTGTGTCTTAAGGTTAGCCATTTCTTCAGCGGTACCCACCTCACGATCTTGTTCATCCACAAAATTTATGCTACCGGCCTTGTACCAAACTATCATGTCAACGATAAAAGCCAACGCTAAAATACCTCCGGTTGTACCTATTATTTAAAATAGAGGATTTAGTATTTTATGTAACAATTTTTTTTTATTTATTTTAAACAAATTAAAATATTTTGGCGTATTTTTAAATATTTTAATCAAAATTTCATACAAAAAAGAAATATATTAGTTAAAAAATTTATGATATCTTTATTACAATAAAATATTGAATAAATATTTTATATAATTGAATGTTTGTTTTCTCAATATTATTTATAATTATATACTTTCTAAATATAGTATTTTATAATAAATATTAATTTTAAATTTAATTACATAAAGATTTAGTATTGAATTTATTCTTGAAGTACAATAGAAACTAATGAACATTCATAACGAATAGAAAAGTAATAAAGAATTGATTAATTTAAAAATAATGAAATATTAATTTTATTCGAATGATATTCATAATAACGATTGCATAATTTTTATGAGATTTGTGCAGCTTTATGAAAAGAAAAATTGATAGATAAATAATGAAGTGTAAATAAAATTATTTAAATATATTATATATTACATATTAAGTGCTTAAACCGGCACAGTAATATGGGTAATTTTATTCACATACCATGGAAAAACATTCTAAACACGTTAGAATCATACAACCAACAAGCTCCTCTTTCACCACAGGAGTATTCCCAAACAAGACAGGCAGAGTCAACTACAGCGCCATAAACTATAGGACAGGGTACGTTACCTAAAAATTAGTAATTACATTTTATTAAAATTCTTTGAATTATATTAATACCTATATAATAACAATAAATTGGTGAATAACGCTTAAAAATGATTATAAAATAAAAAATTTGTGAAAAATCTATTACATATATTTCTTCATTAAAAAACAATAGGTTTAATATTATTTTGGGATATTTTATAAGAATAAATTGTTTAAAGATCATAACATTGTAATAGAAAAAGTATTTCTTACATATTTATAGTTCTTTATTTTATTTCATTTATTGCTATTTTTTAAAATAATTATAGTTCTCACAATATTAAATACCATATATTAAAAATATATTCATAGAATAATTTTTATTTAAAAAGTCTTTAATTATTAAAATCTATTAAATAATACAATATATTCTTAAATATTAATTATTTTCAATTTATTAATGAAATGGATATCGAAGTAAAATTCAATTTATATATTTATATACATTTCAATTATTTCAAAATAACTTGAAATTGTTTTTAGATGTATATAATAACTTATTATTTTATTTAACATGAATTGGAATGAGAGTTAGAATGAGATTCTAAAATAGTTCCTAAAACACAAAAAATATTTAACCTTATTATTTAATATATTATACTTAATTAAATAAACATAAATCTTATAAATAGTCTTATAAAGAAATATAGATTATATAATACTAAGCTAATTCTCACTATGTAAACCTTGTACCAATTTAAAAAAATAATTAAAAATTTAATAATACTTGTTATACGTTGTATAGTAGAAAGATAAATACCTAAATTAATATTTACTTTATTATTTTGAAACATATATTATCACTTAATAATCTTTCAGTGTATAGATTCTGTTATTATAATCAAAATATTCTAAAAATATGTGTTTTTATTGAAAGTATTATGTACTTCAGTATATGAATTCTTTAAATTGATATTTCTTCAAAATATATTAAATGCTTAAAAATACAAAATGCAAACAGATAATACTTATATAAAATTATACATAACGTAGCCTTAATCGAAAGATAATTGTTTAATTCTTACCAAATAAACCAATGGCAAATTGTATAAGACCCAGGGCCATTGCCTTATCCCGCGGGTCAACGCATCTTAGTATAAGAAGCATTGAACCAACCTCACTCGTCGAGTGGATAAAAACGAAGACTGAGAACAGGATCAGATATACGTAGAAATTATTGCAATCGAGGGGACAGTAGCCGGTCTTTGCAGCGTCGGGAATTTCTGATATCGCATGGTTTTTCCCGATACATTGGCAGTTGGTAAACTGGACAGATAAAAACAAGATTTGGTATATGAATATATGTGCATTCGTTAATTATATTTTTAAAGTATATTTATAAATCATGATCGTATTCGTTCTAGATATGCTTTCTGTATTACTTCATCGTTTTTTTATTTATATATAATTTTTTTAAAGGAATCCTCATAAAATACATCTAATAAACTGTAGAAATTATATAATAATTAGTTACTTTAGATTTATAGATACCAAATGTTTTCATTTCATAAAACAAAATTTTACTTTGAAGGTAATTTTTATGATTGCAAAGCGTTTTAAATTTTATAATCAGTATGATCTTCAGTACACTATGTACATACAATTTATTCTGTTATTGAATCATTTTAAATTCAATATTTAAACATTTATCTGTACTTTTAATTTTATATATGTATATATTTAAATATTTTTTATTGTCATATACAATACTTACGTTTGCTACTTTTCCTTCGAAAACTGTATAATTGGAACAACCCGCATGGCAAGCTGAGAAATACGTTCTACCATCCGCACCACAGATTGGGCTGAATTTGTTTTTATCGCATTCACAAGTCGACTCGCAAATTGGCTCAAAATGAGATAATCTTAAAAAAACATTAAACTATTAATTATATTTCATATATAAAAATTAAATGATGTATTGAATTTAATTGAAATTAAAGAATCACAATTTATATATTAGTATGTCGGAAGATTCTACAAAATTATTAAGTAAAATAGTAAAACTATTAATAGATCATGGATAATAATTAGACATATTGAAAAGTTCAAAATTAATTATATATTCAAGTTTAGTTTTAACTAACCATGAATTAACCATGCTAAAATTAAATAAAAAACTAAAAAAGTTTGTTAAAAATATTTGCTTTACTTTTAAACTTACCCTTCGTCATTTGTTACAAGTCCGGTAAAATCATTCATTGGACATCCAACAAACATCAGTATACCCATTCCTATAGCATAAGCAATAGCCGTAAATGCAATCCACGCCGCGACAAACCTTGCGTTTGGTTTTGCTTTCAAAATAAAAAATCCACTGAGTATTATTCCTAGACCCATTACTAATATGCCTCCAACACCTATAACATATATTTTTTAATCAATTTATATTGAATAAATATTTATATATGAGATTTACAAACTATATCAATTTTTAGAAACAAAAAATGAGATTATTAATTGAGATTTTACTTCATAAAGTTTCAAAAATTAAAATTTTAATCAATAATTTTATTTTTTGTCCAATATAAAAAATGTAAAAATAAAATTTATTCAATTATAATTTCAGTTAATAAATTATTTGACATTAGAATCACTAAATATATTCAGAAGTAACAAATATTTATTTATTAATCTTTTTTTAAATTTTATATTCTAGATCTAAAAAATAAAAATTTCTGTAGAAAAATTATTAATTCTCAATTTTTACTATTTTAATCGAATCTAATAAAATAATAATTATTTTTATTAAGTACAATTACTGCATTTCTAATAGTCTGATACGCATAGTTTTATTTCATATATAATTTATAAGTCAAAGATGTAAAATAATCGACTTATTCCAAAATAAATAATAATAATAACAACAATAATAACAACAATAAAATAAAAACAATAATAATAATAATAATACATGACATAAACAATATTTAAATTTATTAATATTTACTTTATTTCAAATAAACATAATTATGAAGATTCATTAATTGTGAAAAACTTTAAAAATTTAGTTTTTTTTTGTCAAACTTAATAATTTCATAAATACAAATTTCGATTCAATAATGACCTGAGATCAAGTTCGCATGATGAGCTGCCAAACGAAATTGACTTTCGAGGTACTTCGGTAAAAATGTATATAGTCCTGCAATGGGTAAAATGTGTAAAACACTGCTGGCTGTTCGAAACATCAGGATATCATTTTTCAGTAACCTTTTCACAGCCTTGGGAAAATCTGCAATGAAACAATATTCGTATTAATAATAATATAAAGATAAATTTCAAATTTACATTTTTATAATATATATATTTTTATCTATTTAGAAACAAATTTTTTTATTGACTTTTTAAATACTTCAATGTGTTGATTTTTTACATTAAAAGATAATCTTTTATAAAAATTTTAGCTTTTTAAAAAATTTTTCAAAAATAAAAATATAAGAAATGAAAGTAAAAAATTTTAATTTTACATTATAATAAAAAAATGATAATAAATTAAACTAAATTGTATAATTTATTCATCTTTGCTTTTCAGTTTTTGTTATTTATAAAAATTTAAATAAATAATTAAACTGAGAATATTTCTTTAAAATCATAAGTTTGTAAGTTATATTTTTGAAAAACAATAATAAATTTTTTAATTTTTAAAGTAAATGGCTCATTTTATGTGTACTAAAATAATATTTCACGATAATATTTTCATTATAAAGCAACTAATTCAGCTTCCTATATTTGCATCGTTTAGTTATACACCTCTTATAACTTGTGAGCATGATCCGACTTGATTGGCATTTACGTAAATTATTAATTTTTATTAAAAGAAATGTCTGAATACTACATAAATAGCTTTATACAAATAGATTTTTATTTTGAAATTAAAAAAATGTAATAGTTTAAATTATTATTAATATTTATTGATAACTTATGATTATTAAATAAATTCATATTCTTGCTCAAAATTAGTAAGAATAGCTTCTTATATACTCCAAAATATATTTGCAAAAATTGATACACTTATAATATGGATTATGATAAATTGTCTTTTTCAAATCGTATTCATAATTTCCTCATCACTTGTATATGAATGATTATATCCGCTTTCTCTGTTTCTTTTTATCCTTCCCTTCTCTTCTACATTTCCCCTCTTCTCTATCCAAACATATTACGTTATATAAATACAAAGTACTAAATAATTGTGGTACATTAGAACAACTACGATCCTATGTTTTATTTAAAATAAATTTAATTATTTTACATAAAAATACTATTTTAAAATAAAAATTTAAGAACTAATAATATTTTCAAAAAAATCATTTAAATAATAAATTAAGCTTATATGTTTTTAAACATATTTAATGTTAAAAACTTATATTTATTTTATAAAACTACAATATTATTATTATTACAATATAATTGAAAAATAAGAAATAACTACTTTCACATAATAAAACTTTGTATAATAAAAAATTTGTGAATAATTTTTAGACATTTCAAATAAAATTTTTATAATAAATAATTCGATTAAAAGTGGATCATTATATAAATATAATATTGAAATAATTTTGTGCAAATGTAAGCAATGTGTTAATATATTTTTTGTAATTTACCTCGAATAATTTAAAATCAAATGATGTATTAAATAACATTAATATAAATATACAAAAAATTAGAACTTCTTCATATTACTTTTTCATTAATGAAAATACTAGAAAAAATTTAATAAAATAGTTATTTGTAGAACATATATAAAATTATTTAAGGTGAAATAACAGAAGGACACCTCGCATATTTTATAATAGTGTTCTTTAATTTCCTACAGCTTAGCATATATTTCCGTTTAAATCTCTTTCTCTCTAACTGTCTTTTTGATATGACCATGAACTTTTCCGTCCTTATTTGCGTAAGTGCGTGTATCACCCAATGTATTTATGATCATTATTGGTGTAGATTATTATATTTTTAGTACAAACGTCTGCTTGTATTATTTTTCCATGCAGTTCTGATCATATATTCTCTAGTATAAAAATAAAAGATCCTTTCCATGCACGCCAATCAAATAAAAACTTATAATCATCAAATTCATACGCTGATATACAAACCAAGTTTAAAAGATAAATAGGAACGAAAGTGAATAGGAGATGGAGAAGTAAGTAACAGAATGCGTCAGAAAGAGAAATAATAAGGCTGGTGGGGAGTAAAAATAAAGAAAAAATAAAAGAAAGAGACACTGCGTCTATTTATATTTTGTGGTGGATCAGAATAAAAAGAGTGCGAGAGGTCGGAAAAATGTGTGAAAGAAATCGAGGAAGAGGAAGAGAGAGACGGTATAAAGTAAAAATGCCATGTTAAATGAAATCATTAATTATTGATATCTTTTGTTTATATTTAAATATAAAACTTAACATTTATAAATCTCAAAGAAAGATTTACAGTAAATACTTAAGTCGATATTTCCATAAAATTTTGTATTTGTATTATTAATATGATCACTATCGAATAGAAATTATGTGAATAGAAATATCCATATATAAATAATTTATTTATTGTTTAATTATAATGTAGGACGTCATTTCTGATCAATTTATTTTATATTCACAGATTTAAAAAGTATATAGTTTTTATTGATTTAAATAAAGTAGAAGATTATTTAATTATTTTTTAAAAATTAAAATAAAGCTACTAATGTTAAAAGTTATAAATTTGAGATAAAAAATAATTTCCAAGAAATTTTATATGAAGAAGATAAAATTTCAGTTAGTACATTACTTTAAAAATTATGATTCAAAAAAAAATTATTTAATATAGGAATTTATAAAATTATATGGAAATTAAAAAAAGCATCGAATAAATAACGAAATAATTCTTGAAAAATATTTAAATTAAAAAAAAAAATTTATTAAAATATTCCCAAATAAGTAATAAGTATTCAATTATATTAAAACTTCATTTTTCTTTCATTTTTTTTTAAACTTTTACTAATTTTAAGAAACTTTCAAACATTAAAAATTATATAACATTCAACTAAATTAAAAATTTTAAATATTTAAGAAATCAATTTAAATTATAGATATTCAAAGATAAATTAATAATAAATTATTTTAACAAATAATTTTATTTTGAATCTTATACAATTTAGTTATTAACAGTATATATGTATACATTTTATAAACTTTTATCTTTTAATTTAGAAATAATCATATATTTAAATTTGATCATTTTACGATGTGTTATGAATTTATTCACAAATTATACACTAAAAAGTTTATAATATAATGAGATTTTAAGAAATTAATAAATTTTTAATATTGCTTAATATTTTCAATAAAATTTTATTTTTAACAAAAATAAGTAATCAATAAAAAGATTTTTTTAATATAAAAAGATGACTAAGTTGAATGAAAATATAAAAAATTATAAAACGTAGGATTAGATTACAATTTTTTAAATAAATAATATCTTTTTATAATCACAAGCATGTAACTTTTCAAATAATTAAGCATTTCAGATTAAGAATATTTAACAAATATTCTGATAAAATTAATTTGCTAAAATTATGTTATATTTTTTAGATTTCAGAATTTCATAACTTTTTATAACTAAATAAAATGGCTATTTATAAAAGTACTAAATTTTTTAAATATGAATTTGAAAACGCTACATAATTTTTGTATTTTTCATTCCTTATATTAATTTTAAAAAATGTCTATATTTATGAATTTATTTGCATATAATAATGTATTTATTGATTTTTGATTATTTTTATGCCTTTGATAAATATTTACTTAAAATAAATAAAAAGGATTGTCTTAAATAAGAAATGAAGTTTAATATTATGATTACAATATGTCATCATTAAGAAAGAAAAGTCATGTAAACATTACTAATTTATGAAAATTGAAAGATAAAATAAAATAATAAATAAAAATGGTTATTCTAGACAGTTTTTAAAAAAAGAAGCATTTAGAATATATTTAACTAAAAAAAAAATGTATTGACGCCCGTGTGCTGTAATGCATTCTAATCTTTGAAAGATATCGGAGATATTCTCGAAATTACCAAAAAAGGCGAATGGTCATGACGTTGTGGTTTGCTAACAAAAAATATTTAATGGGTTGTGGTATACCTCTTTATAACACAAACACTTGCTAATATGTGAATGTGTATCTTTCCTTATCCTAAAAAGGGACGATTTTTATTAAAAAAAAAAGAAGACTCATGTATTTTTTTAATATTATTATATAGATATATACATGTGTATACCGTCTATTAGTTGTTTTCTTTCATACATTTCTTTACAAAATTTACAATTTTTCTAAGAAAAATTAGCAAAAAATTAATTTTTCATTTTTTAAATATTTATATTCTTTTGTGCTGAATCATACTTTAAAATTAAATTATAATGAAAACAAATGTTTATATTTTTTAATCAGAAGTAACTTATATTATTTATATACTATAAATGTAAAAAGCTAAATTATTAAGAACAATTCTGATATTGCTATTTCAAAATAAATTACGTAATCAATTTATTCAAAATTTAAGATTCTTATGAATAATACATAATTTGGAATGTAAACATGTTTATAATTCATCATATAATTCATTAAACGTTGTATATTATTAATCTATGAATAGAAAATTATGAAATATCATAAAGATATTTGCACTTATATATTATCAAGTATATTTTTCACTTTTGTATGTTAGGAAATGCAATATATATAATATTTAAAAATATATAGTAACTACGATTTTTTATTAAATTTGAAAAATATATATTGTCTATGATTTCTTTGAAAAGACTATAATATAAAGATACTTTTTCTCATAAGTTATTAAAATTACTTTATATCTCTATAAATGAGAAAACATATATAGTTTATATAAATAATATATTACTTACCTACAAGACTTGGTTTTTTAGCATCAGCCCTCTTTGGAGGTGTTCTACTTTTTGGTAATCGTGTGGGAAATGCAAACATGCCAACAGTAACCAACATTAACATCGTAGATATAAGAACCAAACCTATAAATATCAATTGTACGTTATTATTTTATTTCTATATAATATATTATAACATTACATTTTTATAATATTATTACTTTTAATTTGACTATCAGCTTAAAGTATAAACTTCTTGTATTCTTAAAATATTATATTATAATTAAAATTCATTATAGCTCGTTTTATATTAAAATTATTATAGTATATAATAAAAGTCTATGGTAAATTTGTTATTTATTTTTTAAATAAATTTATTTTAATAATAAAAATTATATAATATATACATATTATTTTAAACTATTATAAGAATAAAAATTTATTATATTGTAAATTTTTAATAACCAACGAATATGTTGCGCGTTTCAAACTTGTAAAAAAGGAATGTTGTTTTTTTAATTCACTTCGCACATCAGAGAAAAGTACCAAAAAATCTCAATATTCTGAAATTATTTTTTTATTAGTAAAAATATCTCTTAGCAGTTAATTTTATAAATATATATTGACGTCAAGTATGGTTTAACATTATGTAAATTATAAAATACTTATAAATGTTTTGAATTTTTATTATATTCGGTGAATATGTAATAATAAAAACGTCTCCGATATAATTTTAAGCTTAGGTAATACTTTGTATTATTGATATTTTGTCTATTGTTTAATAAATTTAAGAGAATCACATTTTTTAAAAGTTCTTCATTCAAAATTCAAATGACATACTAGGTGCTTATTCTTTTTATTTTATTACCTACTTTTTAGCATTTAGATTCATAATTTATACATTTTTTAAATAAAATCATAATTTATTAATACTTCAGAAGACTTTCATTACATTCTTTAGATCTTCTTTGATTGATTAATTATTACATAATTTCAAAAAAAATTTATTTTAAATCGATTAATTATTAATTAATAAATTAAAAATCAATAATATTTAAACCAATCTTTCGTTAAACCAAAGTCACACGGGGAATATAAATATAATAAAGAATCAAATAAATAATTAATTAAAAAATTTATCAACACAACTATAAAATATAGAAATTTTTAAATTATGTAAAATAAGTAAAAGGTTTTACATAATATAGTAAAATATGCATGCTTATAAAATTTTATTCTTCAAGAAAGTACAATAGTAAGATTTTAATAGTTTTAGTTGATAATATGGATTTGTAAATTGTAATAATTATTAAATGAAAAAGAAGTATAAATTTCGTTATTAAAGTTAATTAAATTAAATTAAATTGTTCCAGTTTAATTTTCTTGCAAAAACATTATTTAGAAAAATGCTTGAAGTTAATATATTCTTCGTATTTAAATGTATACTCATATGCGAATATGATAAATATATATTTTCACTAATATAAATGATAATAATAATAGTAAATCATTCTGTTAATATTCATAATAAATTATGTAATATTTCAAATATAACTATCTTAAAAGTTTATTATACAATAAGAAAATTTAATTAATTTTAATAATACTTCATAATGTACTAACAGTTATAAATATCATAATATTAATTTGTTATTATTTACAACGTACATTGTTAAAAAAGTTTTTCATCATATTTCATGCTTATAATATTAACTGTAATGTATTAAATTTGTCTAAGAAAAATTTTATTGTAATAAATTTAATATTTATGTTGATTTATGGTAGTATTAGATCATATGATTATATGAAAAATTATAATATTCATTTACGATTTTTATAAAAGTATTTTTGCCTATATATATTCTGACTTTTATTGAAAGTTTTAATTACTGAGTAAAATATTTTAAATTTCTAAAGTATACTTTCCAAGATTTTAAAACATAATCAACTTTAAAAATAAAATTGACTACATAATTATTAACATGAAAACAATAATATATAGTACACTTAATTCGTACAAGTAAATAAAATCAATTAGTTATGACATATAAATATATTTATAATTTGAAAAATTATTATTTAATAAAAATTTTATAGATAAATATTATTTAACTATTAATAAATATAATATTCACGTATATAAGACATATTTTCTTACTACATATTAATATATTTAAAATTCAATTACAATAGTATGATATATTATAATTGGAATATAACTTATTTAATTACTTTTTTATAATAAATATAAATACCAGTTATCTTTAAAGATATATAATGTTGAATGTACAGAAAGTGAAAGTTTCGAAAGAAAAGTACGAATTCCAGTTAATCTGTTTCTATGTCAAGACATATGTAATCACATCATATTTAATGAAATACTGTAATATTTTTCATAATATTGAAAGTATGAATAAACTTTTCATTATAATTGTAGATGACTATAAAAATTTTCTTTTTAGAAATAATAATGATAGAGTTGTATGATATACAAAAATTTTTTTACATATTTCTAAGGTAATATTTAATTTTTATATACGTTTTAAAAAATTTAATCAAAAAGATCACTTACGTATAAAAAATTATGTTATGTTCTTAAAAACATTTTTCTGATACATATTAATAAATTTATTATAATAAAAAATATGAGAAAACTTTCATCGCATTATTTTTATGTATAGTTAAATATAGAAAATCAGTATTTGAAATAAGTGAAATTATATTTACATGAAATATATTTTTTAAATTTATATAAAAATTAATTTAAACACAATCATATTAATGCTTAAAATCATTAATTGATAGAAAGAATCTTCATAATAGCTTTTTATGAATAATGTAAATAATAAACGTAACTTTTTTTAGTACTAAATATCTCGAAATTCAAATGAATTTAATCGGCAGATCATGAATAATATTTGTTTCAAAGAATCTTTTTTTTAAATTTAGGTTTATTATTTCTAACAAATTATGATAATTATATATCTAAAGACTAAAAGCAATTTAAATTCTAAAAATTTGAATTAACAGAAAGAGTTTTTGTAAACTATACTTAATACGTAATAGACAAAATATTATTTTTACATTATTCACTCAATAATTTTATAATGAATACCTTATGTAATTTATAGAAATTAAATAATTAGAACTAGTTTATTAAAAAAATTTCTATCCATATTTACTTGTAAGTATAAAAAATATTTATTCTAATTATAAAATTTTAAATACTTTATTTTAAAAATACAATTTTTTACATATGCTTTTAATAAAAAAATACAGAATAATTATTTGTGGTATAAATTTTTATAAATTGAACATCTGTATTTTTCTTAGTATTTCTAGTATTTTTCTTATGAATGCAATATCAAAATTTACAAATAAAATTATAGTAGGTGCATGAAACTACATCGTTTCAATTATGTTTTTCAAAAGTATTACTATTCGCATCCGAATTGGACTACTACATCCTACAGTAAAACAAATAGTCAATCTTTATGAGATAAGAATTAGAAATTTAGATTTATGTGTTAATAGAATTGTTTATTCTTAATAATCTAGGAGATCAGGAACCTTAAAAAAATTAGAATTTATTTATTTTTCGAAGTTTAATATATTTTATTAAAATACTACATTATTTAACATAAATTTTCGAAAAAATTAAAATAAAATTTACAATGAGACAGTTAAAATTAATAATTACGGTCATAAATGAAGAAAAATTTAAAAATAATTTACTGCTCTCAATATATCTATATAATTATTTAGAAAATATTTTATCGATACTTCAAAAAATATTTAAAATATGATATAGTTTTATTTTATTTCCGTATTTATTTTAATTAAAAACATTCTTTCGAATAAAACTCTACGGTCTGCATAGAAACTAGATATTTAACTTCAATAATATGAATATATAATGTAATATTTGTTAAGATATAAAATAAAAACATGAAATTTTGCATGTATAATTTTAATTAATTTTAATATTTCAAATATTCACTCACCAAGCCACCAAGCACCAACCCATCTCGGATCTGAGGGTGTGATAGGAGGATCTACTGATAAATCAGCATAAACCATCGTACATAGTGATCCTAACATGAAACCCATTGCTGGACCAAGAATTCTAACGCCTATTGTGATTGCTAATAGTAAGAAAAAATATTAATGTTAACAAATACATAATGCATTAAAGTCAATCTTTTTATATTAATTAGATTAACATAATATTAACATAATATTAATATTCATCATTAATTTTGTTTTAATAAATATTATATATTTTGTAAAATTTTATGATTAAGAACGTATTATGAAAACTAAATTTTAGTTGAAAATACACGTATAAAAATATTTTTCTCGCATTTTTATTTTATTATACATTTAGACTTTTTATACTTTAATTTTTATTTTTTTAAAATATATTATTGTTCGAATGCAAAAAAATTATTATCTATATTTTAATCATGGGCTTATGAAATTATTTAGTACAAAAAATTAATGAATATGCATAGTATTGAATTGTCATTCTATATAAATCTTAAATTTAATTATCTACAAGAAATAAATTGTATTAAGTGTATTATTATTTAAGGTTCAGGAAAATGAAAAAATGAAAGATTAATAAAGTTTGGTTAAAAAAAATTATTATTTGAAATTATTAATCTTTACATTTTATATTTTTTCATTAAATAATAATATATTTAAATACTATACTTCATTGGTTTTTTACTTTAAATACATATATAATTTATTTTTTATTCTTATACTTAAAGTGCACTATTAAAAAAATAAGAACTAATTAACGTTTACTTGAAAAAAGTATAGATTGTTATTCAAATAGTTATTAATTTTAATATTGTTTACATTGCATATTTCTATATTATATTTAAAGTTATTTTAAATATATAATTATGTATATTTTCAGAATTTCTTCCTCTTTAAATATATATATATATATATATATAAAGATAAGGAAAGGTGAGAGAGAAATTTATAAAAATAATTAAAATTTTAAGTAAATATTCTTCATATAAGTAGTTCATACCCTTCTTCGTTTTTATGTATAAATATTATAAAAAAAACACTTTAAAAAAATGAAAAATTATTATGATTATTCGCACACAAAAGATACAAACAATACATTACTAAAATAAACGTAGTTAAGCAAAAACTTCAATTGTTAATTTAAAAAAAAAAATTATTTCTTATTCAGTCTAAATATTCATTTTGTTTTCTTTTACTCACCGAAATATAATGGACTCTCGCGACTAGCAACATTGTCGTCAATATATGGTATACCCAAGGTATAAACTGCCGTTTGACCCATTCCAACTCCTAATAGTGATACAAAGAAAATGGCCAAGACGACAGTAACAATTTTACTCTGGATTCTTTGCTCCGTGAGGAACTCACCTTCGCAATACTCGGTAGTGTCAGTGCGTTGACGACGCATCGACGTTGCTAATGACCATCTATCGAATGGAATTAATAATAATTCTTCATTTATTAATGCAGTAAGAAAATTTATGTGTATTCAATGTATAAATCACTCTTGATTTATTTAGAATGCATTACAATAAAAAAGATATACTTTAATCATATTATACTCAAATAAATACTTTAATATTTGTAAGAAATTGTCAATTTAAAAAATAATGACACTTCATTTTGAAAAAAATTTTTTTAGTTATTCAAAAATTAACTTTTATGGTAAAATATTTACGAATAATATATTAAAATCGGATATTTATTCATAATAATAAATATTGGTTTATTATTAAAATACATTATTAGTATCTCAGAAAATATTGAAAAAATTTTGTTGTATTTGATTTTAAAAAATTTTTAATTAGCTTTTTCATAGAAATATTTATTTGCAACAAATTATCAGAAAGGGATAAAATTGAATTATTTTTATTTAAATATAATTGTTATAAATTGTTTTTTTTTAATGAAAAAAAAAATTTTATAATATTTTTTATCATAATTCAATCCATATAGTCTAAATTATGAAATGGAAATAATACTGATAAAAAAAAAATTTATAAGAACTTTTATAGTAGTCTTGTATAATCTGGAAATGCATACATTCAGGGGCCCTTTCTTTTATTAGATATAATACCATATAATTCAGTAAAAAAAATAATGTACACATGCACACACGTTAAATTATAGTAAATTCTTTTTTACTTTTATGAAAATTAATCAACACATGATAATTTATAATAATGAAGTTATAAGCATTAATTCTACGATAATATGATTGACTATGAATTTTTCAGAAAATTATAAGTACGATAATATATAAGTTATAAAAAATCTTGATTATAAATTTTTTAATATAAATTAAATAATTTCAGAACTTGCAAGAATATTGTAGCTTTGTTACATAATACTTGAATTAGATTGTAATATATCGATGTATTCACTAGTTTGAATATGTAAATATAACTTGCATTTCAATAACTTTACATTTTAAAAACTATAAAAAATTTAATAATAAACTTCACTTTTTTATGTATTTAAAAATATTTCTAAATTTACAATATAAAATATTTTATTTGCATATATATATATCTATGTATGTATGTGCATATATATATATATATATATATATGTGTGTGTGCGTGCATTTGCATATAAGCACATATTCACATAAATAGACGTACATATTTATATATTATTTACAAAATAAAACCAGCTAAAATGTTTATTTAACTACAAGGTAAACAAGCTTTACAAGATTAGATTTTTAACAGTATTTAGCATTAAGTATTCTAAAAAACCATGTTGCAGAATAATTATTCTTTTAATACTCATTAACATTCATAAATTGGCATTACAAAAATTTATTTAGATTTTTATCAAATACAGTAAGACTATAAAATCAAGATATATATTTTCGTATATTTTAAAACATGTTTTAAATTGATGCTACATAAAATTTTTAAATTATACTGCTTAAATTTATTTTATAATGTTATTTTAATTTATAATATTTTCTTCTACTTATCTATCAATAACATTTATGAACTTTTTGTATACTACATAAAAAAATATTAATTACACTGAAAATAGAACCACATATCAAGTTTAATTTATAAAAATCTTATATTTCAACTAAATAACAAAACAATAATTTATATGCTTTTAAATGAATACAGTTCATGGATATTTTTTATACTACTAAATGATTTACTGCAAATCGATTAGCACTATTAATTTATTTTCTTATTATAATACAAAAATTTATGGGCAAATTATTTTGAAAAATACGAATAAATTATAATATGTATTTTAATTGAATAAAATTTCAGCGTTATACTTACATAATAAATATATTTGAATCTTTGTATTAAATAAATTTATATTTAAATTATATATATTCTAATTATATTTCAGACGTATTTTTGAAAACTTTAGACTTATATTAATATTCAAATTTACAAAAAAGAAAACAGCTTCTTTAAAGCATGTAATAAAATTAGTGTATACTATTAATTAAACTTCTTTTGTTTATTCGATATAATTCTATATTACGTATATTTTAAAATAATAAAACGCAGAGTAATTAAAAAGTATACTTTCACTTCCGCTGATATTTTAAACTTAATTAAAAAAAATATTTATCATCTAGTTCTATTGAACTTTATAAAATATTATTGAAAACATAAAATAATGAGTAGTTGAGTTACATTTCTTGTCTAGAATATAAAATAAGGTTATATGTATTTCGAGTAATTTCAATTATTTTACTGGATAATAATATACTTTTTTATAATATTTTTGTAATCCATAAGTATTGACAATAAAATTGTGTAGTGAATAAGCTAATATGATATTAATAAATACATAAAAATATTCAAATACATACATATATTTACGAATAAATATATTTAAACGTTAATTATTGAATTATTGTTAATATTCATTAGTTATAAATGTTGAAAAGTATAGTAAATCATAAAACTTCAGTAAACTCATTTATTTCTTTTAAATTCTTGTAACTTTATCCATTTAAAATAATTTATATTCTGGGTAGATTTTCCAAAATAAAAAATGAATTGTAATGAACTCAATTTGTTAACATAATTAAACATAAACTATCGGTACACATATATTTCATAATTTTTTGCATCGTTTTGGTAAAAAATAAATGTTAAATAATTATATATATATGTTAAAAAAAGGAATGAACTTACCCATTCAGTGATGAGTTATCGGATTTTTCAAGGAACTTGCAGAGATTTGCAGGCACAGGATTAGTGACATTAGTTCCATTAACTTCGCCGCTTAACGTACCACCATTAAACAATAGTTCGTTCTGCTTGATCAGTTGCTCGCCGAAGATGAAATGCGGCATAGAGCAAGTAAAGGAACTCGCCGCGAACAGAATCATGCCCCAAGCTATCCACTTGGGCCGATGACCTTGACCGCCATAATATGTCAACAGTAGGGATGAACCAATCTGACCGAGTTCAGTGGCCGACATTATCAAGCCCGTTGTCTTTGACTGAATCTGGAAGAGCTTCTCGATTGTTGTGATCACCGAGACAAAATATGTGAAGTACATGCCCTGAAGCACCTGAATAAAACAATTAAAGAAATCATTTTACAAAATATATATAAGAGAACATCAGTTTATATTATAAAATTTTACTACACCTTTTAAATTTCGAATATATTTTAATTTTATCGTTAAGATTTATAAATATAGTTTGATTTTATTATGAATTACGACAATAAAGTAAGCTGTTTTCTTAGTTAAATTTATTATAATACTATATTTATTAAACATATTAAAATATCCGTTAAATTGCTCAAACTAAATAAATAAAATAATTCTTTTTACCTACATTAAACATTTCATTCGGATGCTTTACATGATAATATTCAATATATGTATATATATTGGCCAAACATATTATGAGAAAAGAGCATTGTTAATCAATGCTGATTATCCATAGATTAAATAGCTATTAATAAATTATTAATAATTTGAATAACATAAGGATAATTTTAATTGTTAGAAAAAATGAATATAATTATAGGAATATTTGCATAAATTTACAATAAAAAATCAAGGATTACGTATTCTGATATATAATTCATAAATTTTTCGTTAATAGTACTGAAAAATTATTGTATATAGATTAGTTGTGACTATAATGATTGAAATATTACAAAATTATATTATGAATTTTAGTAAATATATTAAAATATTAGTTCTAATATCTTATGGAGTAATTTGTCGACGAAATGATAAATGTGTAAGTATAAATGGTGATAGATTTGATCTAAAAGTCCATATACACCTTAATTATGTTAAAAATGTTTAATATAATTTTTAAAAACTTTTTGACTTCATACTAATTAAATGAATTTAATGAGATATTATATACTAAAATTGTGCATAAATGTTTCAAATAATTACCGCAGTTAAATAAATTATTTAATTAATCCTGACGTTTTATATTTTTAATTTTAATCACAAACTATTTTATAATTTTTAAAATGTATTAAAGCCTACTGGCATAATAAAAATCTTAAAATAATTATTAATTTAAAATGAAATTATTCATTTTATTTTTAATATTAATATGTTACTAAAATATATAAAACAACAGAAATTTGAGTCACTAGAATTTCAGTTCATAAAAAGCAATATTAAGAATGTAACAAAACTTATCGCTTTTCTATAAAAAATTATTTTTATATTACTATTTACTAAAATAAAAATCACAAAAGTTATTACTTACCCAAGTAATACAAAAAATGACAAGAAACATTTGCTTCGTGGCAAATCTTTGCAACCAACGGGGCCTAATCGGACCCCAGCCACAAGAAGTCTCCTCGTCTTCAAAGTCCGTTTGAAAATTACTCCATTTCTCGTCTATCGTAACAAGTTTGCCATTCTCCACGGCTGCGATCTCTAACTCCTTGCCATTTGGCATAATTGAACCATTATTGTTATGCTGCTGTTTGTGTAATCCATTGCCGATGGCTAATTTGCCATTGGCTGGAATTATCGTCATTGTCTCCACTGCTCCATTCGATAGTGTTAGTGTATCTTCACCTGCCATTTTTTTCGCCTTTTCTCACGTTTCTTCTAAGTAGGTTTCAGGAGATAATTCTTCTTGGTAGGTTTAAGGAGGTAAATAATGTTTCGTCTTAAGGTCGCCTACCTAAACAGCTATTTGTGCCGCAACCTTAATCTGAAATTAAAATAAACAACTGAGTTATATTATTAGATTTAATTTAATTTTATAGTAGTAATATTTAAATAAAAAATTTTTTATCGATTTATCGTGGAAAGTTGTTAAAACCATATTCCTGAATACTGAATTTAAATATAATTATGTCTAGATTTCGAAGAATATGAAAGGTGTATTTAATAATAATATTTTATAGGTAAGGGGTAATAATTTTGTAAAATCAAATATAAATTTGATTTAATATTTTCAAAATTGAGAGCTAATTTAAAGTATTTTAATAAAGAATAATATTAATACTATGTAAATAAAATATTTTCACCGATAACATCTTTATTTAAAAAAGAATATATTTAGTAAAAAATTATTTCAGTTAATTTAAATAAAAACTTAATTTATTATACACGAACAGATTATATAAAGCCAAATTGCTTTCTATTAGTAAATTACTTAATGTATAATCAATATATATATAAAATTATCAAAACCACTAAAACATAAAAAAGTTCTATTCATAAATGTTAATAAATGCCTAATTAATAATATTTTATTCCTCATTTAAGTAAATAAATCAATTAATTGATTATTATTTTTTTTATATATTACTAATTCAAAAATTTATGTAAATTTCTAACAGAGTGTTTTATATCAATACTTCAAAAATGAAAAAATATTTTAATACTTATATGTAAAGTAAAATTTTAATTATAAATATTTTCAAATTTGTTTCATTTATAAAAAAAACCATTTAATTATTTCTTTATTTTACACAAATTACATATTTTAAAAACATAATCAAATTTTTATTTAAAATAAATGATTCTTAAGGAAATAAATTTTATAATTAAAAATAAATAGTATGTCAATTTTTTTCTATTAAACCAAAAAATATTATTCAATAAGTAATATAATACAAATTAATAAAACAAGTAATAGCTTATACAAAATGACGTACGATATAAGATATTTTTATGATCATCATTGAGTATAATTTATCACCATTCTCAACTCGTAATTGGAAAGTATTCAATTACTAAAAAATTGCAAGAATACCGAATACATATATTTGATTATAAAAATACATTAAAGTTTTATAAAAACATGTATTTTTATAAGTTATTTACCTCATAGAGAAAAAATAAAAGTAAAATATTGACAAAAATAAATTGCTGTTGAAATCAATTCTGTCAAACGAATTGAATTTTAATTTTATTAAAACTTTTGTTATTATCGTATATTATTATTTCATATAACAGATGTTCTATATAATTAACAATGATAATAACAGTCACATAATCCCATTTTGAGAAATTGATGTAAACTGAATATCGAGAAAATACATACATGATTAAAGACGGATACACTAATTCTTAAATAATATAAAATTCAAGTTTAACGTTTAGAGACGGTGAGCACTAATTACATGAGACATACGTGTGTTTGTGCATAATAAAAAATAATCTTTGCGTGTTTGAAATCACTAAAGCGAAAGTTAATAAAAGTATTAGCTTCACTACAAAATGACTACGAACGAATAATAAAATATAACGCAAAAAACTGATCACTCGTTATTCTTCTAGTAAATTTATCGTCTTTACATAATCAGAATAATTAGAGCATCAGAACTCCAATAGAAAAAGTAAATAAAAGAAAGAGAAAACCGAAGAAAGTAGAACTCATTATAATTGCTCTAAGCCAATCGTAGACTGTAAGATATGACATCCTCGAACTATGATGGAAAGTCGATCGCTTCTGTTACTCCCATTAGCGAGTATCTCTTTTTACTTTCATCAGCAGCCGCCCGACTTTCCTTCGCTCAAATCGCGGCCCTACTGCAGCGGTAACCTCTCCCGTTATCTACTTCATTGCAGCTTTCATTAGAATGCAGTTTTCATTACTGGTCGACGATGAACGAGAGCCGCACCTCTGCTCGTACTATTGTCAATAAAAATTATGTCTCGGTCTTTCTTTATTTTCCTTTTTGTTTGCGTAACTGAGGCTGCAAGTTTCGCTTTGATTACTGTTTTTAATAGCTTTGTAGAACAATTTTGTATTTAACTTTATACAGAATTTTTTAGACTTATATTGCAATAAGTCTTCAATATCTGATATTATAAAAATAAGAGTTACAATAAATACTTATAAAATCAGTTCAAAATTTTCAAAAATATATATATTTAATCACACTTCTTGTACATATTTATTAACCTTAAGAATTAGGTACAATTGATTTATTTAGTTATTTCGTTAAATTCTTTAAAGTAATTAACAAATATTAAATGCGTATGCATCATTAATCAGAAAATTTTAATTTATAGCATTAAAAACATTCTTAAAATGTTTCTGTATTTTAAATAATCGCTTTATACAAATATTAATTTATTAAAAATTTAAGTAAAAAAATAAATAAATATACATAGTCTTTGATTAACATTTATCGAATATCTCTTATATCTGGTCACACATCAAACATCTCCATCAAAATTAATAAGTATATTTTTCTTATTTAAAAATATTTTATGGTACGATGAGAATGTAAATAGTACCATAACAGTATATACTATAAGTAAAACTAAAGAAATGAAATGGAAAGGAAACAACAGGAGACCGGAGCAAGGCATAGTAGGTTTTTATTGTAGGCACGAAGTAATTTCGAAACTTGGATGATTTCCGATGTCTGTGGTTTTTATTCATTTCTACTTGTTTTTTATTTTATTTTAATTAAGAAATATTAAGAAATAATACTTGAATAAAAATAAAAATATATTATAATCTTTTCAGTTCTAGAAAAAAAAATTGTTAGAATATGTTTTCAATAAAATTTTCTCTTACCAAGTAGTTTTTATATTTTACGTATATGTTTTATATACATCTTTAATATATAAAAATATTATAAAGTCAGATAAATATAACATATAATATCTTATGATCGTTGAAATAAGTAATGGTAGAGAAATTAAATAAACGTCTAAAGTTATAATTTATATCATTATTTTTATATTCGTACTTGATAATAATTTATTGGTAACAATTTAAAGAAGAATATATATATTATGAAAATAAAAATTTAAAAATAATAAAATTAATATTTATCGACATAAGAATTCATAGTCTTATTATTATTTATAAAATATAACGATTTATAAACTTTGTACAGAAATATAATATAATTTCGTAAATAAATTTTAATAATAAACATTAATTTTACATAAATTTTACAAAATAGAATTATAAAATACGAAACTTGAGTTATGAGAAACAAAAGTTAATAATATTGTGGAAATTTTGAATGCATGAAAAAACAAGAGAGAGAGAGAGTGGACGAATGAGTAAGATCGATATCGATTGCACTAATATTTACGGGAGAGAGTCGCGTCCATAAAGAGGAGGGGGAGTGTCTTCCTTCTTTTGGAAAAATCGAGAAACATATTTGAGTGTAGTTGAATATCAAGAAAATAATTAATTTAATACAATCGAAAGCGAAGAAATAACTTTATTATTGTTATTTTATTAAAGTTCTTAATTTGTGATCTTATATCTTCATAATAAACCATCTATAATTATTGCATACACTTATTCAATGTAACCTTAATTAATTATATAATTAATTATAATATTAATTTCAATTGGGTTTTATAAAATGGATGAATATCAAATTAGATAAAATTTTGACGACTCGATTAGAAGTAAAGATAAAAATTAATAAGATAGTAATTAATTAGATTTTAGTAAAACTAATTAATTTAAGAATATCCAAAGTTGAATTAATATTAGTTGATCGATTGTACATCAACGATTATATATTACCGATATCTAGATATACACAATGGAAAAACAAATTACAATTATTATTATAAATATAATTATAAATAATAATTATAAATATATTTTTAAGATAGTATTTTTAAAATTTATTATAAAAAATAAAATTCTTTATTTTTACGTAATATGCAGAGGAATATTTGAAATGATTTTAATATCACATATATATTAACTAATTAAAATTAATATAACTTACGATTTTGATTTAATTTTTTGTATTAAATGCATACAATTCTTTACAAAATCAAATCGTCATTATTTTATAAATATTTTTTATAATGAATTATATTGATATTTTTAAATCTCATCAGTATAAATAATTTAAATTCAAAACATAAAATATTAATTTATTTTAATAATATTAATTTATAAAATATTAATTTATCAATTAATCCTTGAATAAATATAGTTTATAATAATAAATTTAGAATAACTAATAATATTATAAAGAATATCTATATGCTGAATTGAAGGATTTAACTTTGAAATTGGAAAAATATATGGGAATATTAAAGAAACTAAATAGTCTTAAAATGTACAATTTATTATTTAACAAAAAAATTCTTCTCAAATATGAATCTGTTGCGTTTGTGTTAAGTTTTCAAAATCGTTGATTTGATACTAGAAACTAAATATATTCGATTTTTCTATGTTACTGATTCAAAAAACATACTCATTAAATAAAATTTAAAATTTAAAATGAAACTATAGCAATTTAATATTTATCTGTATATTAAATAGTTCTCACTCGAATAAAATTTGATTAAATTTTGAATTGTTAAAAAAGAAAATATACAAACCTACAAAAAAGATTTGAATACATGAATTTATAACTTAATAAATTACTTAATGCTTTCAAAGAAAAATTACTTATAATGAACTAAATTAATTATTTTAGAACACATTATAATAATACAACTACAAACGTAATTAAAGTAAATTTTTCATAAATATTGGCGATAATTTATCATACGATTTTTATTTTAAAAGATTTGAAAATTAGTATAAGCATTAAAAAGCGATGGTAGAAAAAACCTGCTGTTTACAAACATAAATCTGCACTCCCAAGTGATGTAAAAAATTTATGAAGATGTTTCTTACGAGGAACTTTACATATGTTGAATCAATAAATATACGTAATATACGGAGAAAGATTTACACAATATAATATAAAAGATAGCTTTAAAATACCTAAATCAAACGAAATATTGTATAAATTGACATATATTTATCAAGTACTAAATTTTGTTATAAATTCAAAAATTAATAAATAATTTCAAAGAACTGGAAATAAAAATTTTAAGAATTGATTCAGATAAACAAAATAATATTACCTAAATAAAAAACAATATATTAGGCTATTAACTATTATTAAAAAATATATATAGTAATAATTTATGCTTAAATTAAAAAAAAATCTCAAACGTTCCTAAATAAGTTTTTCGTAAGTTTTACAACACAATTTTAATTAAAAAAATTATTTCCTAAAATGTTAAATATATATTGTTATCAAAAAAAACTTTAACATTTTAATAAAATCTGGGTTCTTTGATAAAATAATGCATGAATCATTAATTTTAGAATATAAAATTATAAAACAGTTATGTATACAAAACTTTTTATCTTAATTTTACAGTAATGAAAAATATTCTAAGCAATGAAATAAAGTGTATTTTTTGAAATCTAATAACATTGTAAATATTTATATGCATATATTAAATTCTTATAATGTATTTTTATATTTTCTTATTATACTAATTGATTTATTATAAAACCATTTATATATAATTTGACGTAAAAACATATATACATATTTTCATAAAAAATTAGTTTGCATAAACAAATAATATTTGTAGAAAATATCAAAAATAAATAAATAGATACTTTGAATAAAAAAAGTACTTTAAAATATTTGAAATAAAAAAGCATCTAAAATAAATCAATAAATCATACTAATTGTAAAATTATAATTTAATAACTTACCCCAAAGAAATTATAAATTTTGATGTGTATACTGTGAAAGTGAAAAATTAAAAAGGTATTTATTTTAAAAAAATGAGTAGTATTTAAATGTATTAAAGTCATTAAAGTTGTATAAAAATAATTGTAATTATTTTATCTACATATATCTGTAGATAGCCGTATATACTTTTTCGATTGTATTTTGAATATCATAGGTATATATATTGAAAAATTTTCTTTAACAATAAGAAAAATAGTGTTGATATTATAGAAACTTTATATAATATGTTTTAAAAAAGTATATAAATGTATTAAAAAATATAAGAACATCCAAAATTTAAAAAAATTTATATTATAATTAATTGGATACTTCATATAATTATATTTAGATATGTTTTCTAAACAAAATGTTTCAAAAATAGTTATATGCATTAATTGTTAAAATACTTCCAAGGAAGAATTATGAAAGAGTTATAAATTGTGAATGTTAGACAATTAACATATTAAACTTGTATAAAGAAAAATTTGACCAGGTTTATTAATTTAAATTTTAATAATATAGTGTTTATATTATATTGATAAATGAGTATTTCAAATGTATTTTATATTTATAACATTTCTAGTATACTATTGTTAATGTAAACATGTAAATATAATAAATTTTTATTTTAATTTATACATGTATTACTTGGATAAAAGTAAGTAATTCTACGTTTTAATTAAAAATGAAATATACATGAATTTATTATAAGTTGTAAATATTTTAATTCATAAAATTAATGTTAAACATTAAATACTTAATATAATCTTATTTTAAAGAAGTCTTGATCAAAGCTTTTTTTAATGTATTATTTTAAGCATAATCTTATCTTTTTAAACAGGTATAAGTATTATGCAACGTCTTCAATTATGTAAGTATTTTCACATTGGATCAATTTATATAAATAAATGTGTATGTGTAGGTCTACTGATGATATTAGCTCTACAAAACTATCTAGCTAGTATGCAAATATCCAAAGAGTTCTCCGTCTCTCAAAATAATCATATTCGCATATATAGATTAGAAATAATATATATATTAAACGAATAACAAATTTATTTAAAATCACTACTAATTTCCTTATATTTTGCACATATATCTCTACATGAGTGAATATAGTATAATTGTATTAAGAGTATATTCTTTGTTATTTTTGTAATACATATAGTTAGTATTACATTAATACAAAGGAACAAGTACCGATAAGTTCATTAAATTCTTAACTACATTTATCCACTAAAGTAAGTAGATTAATGGCAAATTTTTTATTATGTTAAATTTGTATTAGTTTTTTTATATAGAATAAAAGGGCAATATGAAAACTGCATATTTAAAATATGTATAAATTTTAAACCATATTTATCAAATATAAAAATATATACGAATTTTAGTATATATATCTTTTTTAACTTTTCTTTGAATAATATTAATTTTAAAATGCAATATTCTGCAGTTCAAGAAGTTATCTTTTATTGTATACATTTTACTTATAAATATTTTGAAAATAATAAAGATTTTATTTATATCTTCTTAATTTTGATACGATACTAATATTTTATATTATTATTATTAACTACTATTATTAATTTTGATTTTAAAAAATCATAGATTCTAATGTATGGTTACAGTTCATGCATTGATTAGTCTAATTTAAATGCCTGTATTTTTTATTCGTCATAAAAAATATTTTAAAACTTGCGAAACATATGAAATTGTAGAATTCTTAATTTGAAAATTGTTTTATGTTACATTTTAAATGATATACACACAATTGAGAATATTAAATATACCTCACTATTTTTTGTTACGCTAATAATTGTTTTATTAATCAGATAAAAAATGTAATAAAATGGAGAAAAATAATGAAAAAGCCATCATTTTAATCAAAACATATGTACTAATGATAAAAAATGTATGTACTGACAGAAACAATTTACAGTTAACGATTTAAAAAATAATTTATATCAATAATTTTACAACATAAAATATTTCATATCGTTTGAATATATAATATTAAAACTTAAAAATTTCTGGTATAAATATATATATTATTTTTACCATATTAAATAAATTAATAACCATTATAATATATTTTTAATAATATATTCTTTTTAAGTTAAATAATCAAAATAAATCTGATATTAGAATATAATCATAAAAATTAATATTTTAAATCTATATTTAAAAGAATTTAATAAATTCTTAATTTATAAAGTCTTAAGGTACAGGAATATTATAGAATAAATCCTATAAAATATACATAATATATTTATTATATTTTCTAACTATATATTAATAAAAATGCCTAAATTACTTAGATTCTACAATTGTTTCAATTTTTTTTTCAGAATAAAGAAATAGATTTATATTAATATCAAAAATTATAAATAAAATAATAAAACATAATCAATACATTATTTATTTTATGTTTAATATTTATAAAAAGGAATATAAATGGATACAAGTCATCGTAAAATAATAGTTTTAATATTTAAGTTTTCAATTTTTTTTTCAGAATTTTATTTTCAGTTTATATTAAATTACATATAACGCTATTATATATGATTAACTGCATATTGCATAAATTTAGGACACGTTGTATATATTGATGACTATTTATTTAAGTTGCTTCCTCCGAGCTTGCTTCGCGTGGTTCATTTGCAGATCGTCTTGATTTAGGTATCATTTCATTTCCCATCATATCTTCCTCGGTTGAAATAATGCTCTTCCTCTTCAATGTTCTTCTAGTATCTTTATTTTCTTCATTACTAAGACCATTTGTGTTCTTGCTAGAGTTTAAATTTTTATTTTTACGGTGTGCTTTAGTGTTCACTTTATGCACATCTTCATTTTCAGATTCTGAAGATTCGTCTTTAGACTTATGATTCTTTTTTTTATTTACTTCAACTTCGCGTCTTGGTGGTAACTGTACATCTATTTCAATTTTCTCATCTGCATTATTCGAAGAGATACTTCGTCGTATACCTTCCGCATTATTGTTCACGTTTTTGTTCACATTAATATTTCTTTTTTGTAGTTCTTCCGAAATTTGTTGATACTTATATTTCTATTTAAAAATGATAATTATTAATATCTAAATCAAATTGAATGATTAAATGAAAACTATATAACTGTATTATTATCTATGTGAAATAAAATCAATAAAATCAATAAAATTTTTTATTATGGCAAGTATTAAAAAATTATCGGTTACTAATAAGCAATTATTTTAGTTAATCGATACATGTTCATTGCAAAGTCTTTTTATTTTATTATATCTGAATCGTTTAGAAAATAGTCACTATTTAAATATATGTAAGTTAAAAAAATTATATATAAATCTATTTAATATATGAAATGTAGTTAAGTTTATATTAGAATTTTAATAATTAAAGAAATTAATTTTGAATAAAAAAATTAATGTACTCAATATGCACCAATCGTCAAATATTTTTTAAAGATTTTTTTTAGTACATGATTAAATTTATCTTTATTTGACAAACTTAATAATTAATGTAATATTATCATAAAGTATATAAATGTATTATAATTATTATATTTTGAATGGTAAAATAATATATTTTTTAATTGAATAAATAGTATGTATAAAAAAATCTACGTACAATGGAAAAAAAATTATCAATTTTAATCCTTCATATTTTTTTTTAACTAAAATACTAATTACCGATTCAATAAAAATTTATCGTTAATATATATTGAATATATATATTTTTCGATTATTAACAGAAATTATTCTTTGCATTTCAGAAAAAAAATTTAATATTATTAAATTTGATTTCATTAAACTAAATTATATATTAATTTAATAATAGGAAAATCATATAAATCGTGTTGTTCAAAATAATGTTTAAATATTTTTAACCTAGCATACTTCAAATTACATAATGATTACATTAAACCACTCCATAAAAAAATGTATTCAAAGTTCTACCGGGTTATTTGAAGCTTCACTGTTTAAATCTTGCGGGATTGCAGAAATATATGATGATTCGCTACCCAAAAGATATTCGATGTTTTTCAAGCTATCCAGGATATTAGACAGATAATTAGTTGTGGACCTTATGCTCTGAGATTCCACCATCAAAACTAATGCCTAATAAAAAAATCAAAATTCACAATAAATTTTGAATTGACTGAATACGATGAGTGGAATTTAAAAAATGCTTGCTATTTGTAACACTTGTACTTACTGCAGAAAAAAAAATTTTCGAGCAGCTAAGGACTGCCATGTTGTTTCACGATTTGTTTCAGCTGAATTGGCGATCTCTTACAAGACTCTGCTTAATATACTAGCAGTTTTTATTGTCGAACGTTAAAATAGAATAAAAAATTTTTTATTTGCACATTTCGTTATGCCACGAATTATTGGGTTCGCTGCTAGTAAAACATAAATTGAATTAAGCTTCGCATGTACTTGGTGCATAGTCAGTTCTTTATCTTATCACATTTCAATTGGATGCGCCCTCTAAGGAATTAACACCCCACAGTCTTCTTTTATTGAATAATAAAATATTTATAGACTCGTTTGCACTGCGATATTATTATTACTGTAGTAAAATTCATATCGATGATGCTTAGAAAATAATTAATCTTAAGAATATATATACTGAACTTTACAAATGAAATTTTTGAATAAATTTTAAGATCCTTATCAATATAAATAATTATAAACTAGATGGCATAAGATGTTTAATAAGTTTTTTTAGTTAATTATTTTAAAAAATAATTATAAAAAATACGCTATAAAAATCTAAAAATTATTATAAAATTTATGTATTAATTATTATATATTATTAGTATCAAAATATTTATTTTTTAAAAACTGTATAAATATTTCTTTATTATACTATACACTTTTAAAAATTAATAATTCATAATATTATTCTATGATTAAATTAATATTTTTAACATGAACAAATGTCATATATTCTTTTTCGTATAATAAACATACAGTATAATAGTAATTATAATAGATTCAATGTTGCTCCTAGAACACACCTATCTATAAATAAAAATGAAAATTGTACATATATGAGTTCTGATCTGTCTAATTATCTGAATCGATTAAATCTGAATATTTTTAAGAATTACCGCACTAAAATATTTTAACATTTGTATTTTTCAAAATCCAAAAACAAAAATAATTATTAAATATGTAATATCTGACACTTTGAAATAAAGTTATAAAAACATTATCGAAAATTATAGATTAAAGTATATCACATTTTTAATCATTCAGTATTAAATTCAATTATATTTAATATACACCAATTTTTTAATAATTTCTTTAATAATATTATAAAATTACATATTAAGATATCAATTTTAATTTTAATATTGTTTAAAAAAAATTTAGTTAATAATGATAAATAAAGTTTTTAAAAATGAAGTAGAAGTTTTTTCAATAAAAACATTATTAAAGTTTTAGATTAAAGAGGCATTGACACAATTGTATACTATTACAATATTTTTACTTTGTACAAAGAGAGAAATAGAAGTATTCGATTTAAATAAACAGTTCACAAGAAAATTTAAAACCATTCTTATTTTTAAATTAACTTATGTATCTCTAGGAATCGTCTATACAATACAGATCTAAATAATATTGTTAAGATTCATATATATGTATATAAAAAGCTATCATAAGATATAAATGCATCTGTTATAAAACTGTGTAATTAAATATAAACTCGTGGAGTATTAATAGTATAATTAAAAGTCAACCTAGCTATTTAATAATTCTAAAGACATACGTAGAAGTATTAAAATAAGAATATATAATAGTTATTCAATTGATCACAAAACTTATCAAACTTGTTATAATATTCGGTTTTTCAAACTAGCATAGTGTATTAATTTAAAATAAAATGGTATAAGGTAATCATAAGCCAACAAGAAAAAAAGGAACAGGCAGATTCATTCCGGTAGTTGGTGAATCTTTATAAGTAGTACTCGCTTAAAATTAATAATTTGTAAAATAATTTTTCTTAAACTAATATTGAAATGCACTTTACCTTTTTTAAATCAGTATTACGGTCTTTAATTGAGTGATAAATTCACGAGTTGTTACTTAAACAATTCACTTCTATGAATATTACAAGAAAAAAAATACATATAATAAATATATTATTTATATTTTATTTGTACATATATATTTACTTTTAGCTTCTTAATATTCTATTATCTATTTATTTCTTAACATAATTTTTCAGATAATTAAGAGCAAATAAGTATACTTTATAAAAAGTGTTATTTGTTTAAATCATAAAGTATCAAATAAGAACAATATATTTACTCATGAAAAAAATAATAATAAATTATGATATTTATTAATAATATATGTATAAATATTCAAAAATTAATTTCATTAAAAATTAAATCATTTTTTAAATCCATACTGTCATCTTAAATTAAAATGTACAAGATATATATCTATATATGTATATGGTATTATTTTTTATATTTTCTTCAAAATAATCCACGAAATCGAAAAAAACGTAAAGAATTGCTTAATTTTAATAACGTATATTCACATTATTTTCATTTTTCATGATAGATGATTCTAATTCTTTCGGACAGTACTCAGTTACAAGTTTCCTTGTGACGTTAAAATTTTTAAGTATAGCATATGCATTACATAATAAATTGGGAAAGTAGTTCGAAAGTAACCGAAGACTAGACCTATTAAAGAAACATAGTTATATTTCATAAATATTTTCAAAATGATGTAATCCATTTTGATTTCTCTTGAGAAGAGAATAAGGCAATACTTTTTTTTCAATATTTTAATGTATGTCAAAATCTAAAAGAATTAATTTCAGTAAGCATATGTAATTAGTTACGTATGGATTAATTTAATATATATTATAATAGATTTTAATATATAAATCTTTCATATGATTTTAATATTTTTAGAATTATTTTATCAACATTTCAATAAATTTATATGTAATAAATTATATAATAAAAGAGTATTAAAATTATGAATATATTAATTACATTATGTGTTCTAAATATATTTTAAATATAGATTAAATTAAACAATAACTAATATTACCATAACGTTTATAATTTATTTAAGCTTTTCTACATAAAAAAAATGTAAATATGAAAAAAAGTGAATTCAAATTAAATATTTAAAAATACTTGTAATTTATTAAAATTAATATTTACTATATTTATGATAATACTTCACTTTTGTGCTTTCATTTCAAATTTTAATTCATACTTTTATATGAACATTGAATTTCATTTGAAACTTAACAAGTTTTAAGTTATTAAAAACATCAAATTAATTTTAATAATATTCTTAAATACCAAAGTATTAAATAATATTGCAACACAAAAACAGTAATTTAAATTTATAATTACTGAATGAATTTTAATGTACAAAAATAACGTTTTAATTCTGATTCTTACTTAACTCTAATTTGCTGAAATTTTTAGTATTTTATTGCCAATTCTTTACTTTAGATTTTATTTTAAGTTATGATACGTTCATAAATTTAGTATCTAATACTAAATTTTTAGATTTACAAAGAAAAAAGTTAAAAAAATTCCTTTTCCGATAATGATGCTATATATATATATATATATAATTAATTAAAGTTCTAATATTATTCAATCATTTATTGAAATTAGAATAGCATTTAAAAAATTAATTTTTATTCATTCAGATAGCTTAATCCAACATTATGTTATGTATTTGTGTTGTCTCTATTAAGATATTGACATAACCATTTCGACGATGCGATAATACACGCTTTGATATGTGAAATCATAAAGTTAAAACACAGCTGTAAAACAGTAATTTAATTTTTATTAAAATCTAAACTAGTTAAAATTACTTTTAAAAGATAAATATGTAACTGCTATTTACTTATGTATGTTTTAATTATTAAATAATAACATGAATATTTAATTATGTTTAATATTGTAAAAAATATATATTCTAAAATTAAGCATTCAAAAACTTTTTCTAAACTGAAAACAAGCATATAATTAAAAAAATTATATTCTTGAAATGACAATAATATTCATTAATATTAATAACAACAGTGATAGGTAATACTGAAGTATGTATGTATCGTATGATCTTTTCAACTTAATAGTAATTATAATAAAAACTATTTTTATTCTACTAGTCTAGTGATAATTAAACTAGAATAAAATTAATAATGATATTTTGATATTATATATAAAAAAAACGATTATTTAAAGTAGAATCCTAAACTAAAATATTAATAATAAAATAATAATAATAAAATAATAATAAAATATTATTTTATCCGTTTAAACATAAAAAAAGTAAAGGAATATAAGAAACCTTTAGATGTTTATTTCCCCCCAAATAAATGCAGTGGCTACGCTGTGATCGTTGAGTAAATAGATTAAAAATATGGATGCCTGGCTAAGCTCAAAGAATTAAAGTTAGTAATTTAATCTTCATGGGACTAGTCTATGTCCATCTAGGTATTTAATGAAATGAACTGCCCCATGTGCACTAGTTTACAAGTACGGAGTTATTACTTCTACCTCTATGTATACACAAATAATATTTCAAATATTATACATTGTGATTTATTATGTATCCTTGAATGAACTGAATAATCATTAGTTACCAGACCCGATATTTGCTATTTAGCTGAATAGAGATAAAGAATTCGCTGTTACTGTGATATAAAATTGGGAAACTAATACCAGCATTTATTCATTTTATAATTAATTTCAATAATTAAGTATTGCAAATAAAGATAAAATAAAAAAAATACTCTTATAATGAATCATAATATGAAATATTATAAATATTTAGAGTTTTCTCTATAAAAAAATATAATTTATATTGTTTTATTATATTTTGTAAGAAAAAAAATTTCTATGAAGTAAGAAGCACAAATTTGATTATTTATTCTAATATTAAATTTCTATACAATTTTTTATATATTGAGCAATTATTTTTAATAACTAATTAATACAATTTAATTACTTGATAATTGATAACTAGATAGAAAAATAATGAATTATTATTGTATCGAAAACACTGAAAGTTAATTGTAACACATGCACCATTTCTCTGATTCTTATCTTATTTATTTTTGTAAATATATAAAAAGAGGATACTTATAATCTTTGACTATAAATTATATCCTTCTTTTTTGGCTTCCTTATTATTTTTATTACAAGAAAATGGAAAATATACTGGTAAAAATAGTAAGCAATATATGGAAACGAATTTATAAAAGAAACACATAAGGCGTACCAAATATAAATGACTAGTGTAATGCATATTAAGTGAATATATATTTGTAAGAACATATATATTTATAAATTATTTATTTAGAGGAATTTAATTGGAATGATCATTTTTTAATAATTAAAGAAACGTTTTGTTTATTAATTAGAATAAGAAATAAAAAAAAGAATGGTTAAACCGAGTACGGAAATTTCATTTTCATTGGAATAACTCAATTCCATGAATATCGAATCGGAATAAAATAATATATTGTTATTAATTTGAATTATATAATTGAATAATCACATATAAATGAAGAAAACGAATTTGAAGATAATATATTTTTGAGTAGTCGACGTTAGTTATAGATATCAACGAATTTACTTATATTTACTTCATTTAAAAGATTATTTTTAAGATGAACCTATATAATATCAAGTTTAATAATTTAATGATGTAAAAAAATGATAGTAAAAATATAATATTTATAAACATGCATATAATTTATATTCAATGGTTTTATAAGCAAATAATTTTTTCTTATTTTAAAAATATATGTAAATATTGAATTTTTTAATTGTGTACATAAACAATTTCAGTGTCATATTCAATACTAAATAAACTATTACGATATAAATAATAAAGTACAATTTATAGAATTCATTGCTAAAAAATTCCGAAATTTACATTATTTGGAGAATTAATTGTTATATAGTGATAATGTTTATCTAGCATTATAACTTATTTATTCTACAGAGATAAGCTGAGTTAAAACATATTTGACTCTTTTTCTATACTTTATGTACGATGATTTTTTAATTTATCTTTTAATATTACATAAACAAGTGACTTGTAAAAGAGGAAAATATGTTGAATAAATTAAATATTTAGTATGATTAGCTCAAAATTTATTTTTTAAGAAAATCAGCACACGTGCTATTAATGATAATTCTATACAAATTACAGCCATTCCATACGGATGCTTCACTTGAATTAATCTCTACGAAAACACTTCTACTCCATATTATACCGCGAATTGCGCTTCTTGCACAATACATGCGCATGCGTGTGCTTACAATACTCATGTGGGTATTTGCGTGTGCACAAGCGCTGGAGGCTCCAGTGTATATATGTATATATTGTATATATATGGATCCATATATTAGTACACCGCCACTGTCGCATTCATTGTGACTTGACCTAGTTCATGAGAAATTCGCAAGCTCCAGTTCAGCGACTCTCCCCTACGATACACACGTTCTATCATCATTTTAAAATTTTCAATTACTAATTTTTTTAATCATCGTGAGTGCTTTAATATTAATTTTGAATAATATAAAGAATAATAAAAAATCAAATAGATTTGATAATTTTAAATCATAAAGAATTAAAATTGATTCGCGAAAATAAGTTAGCGTTATGAAGAAAAATTTATAAATACAATTTTTTGTATATCTATCGATTCAAATAAATACAATTTCCGTTAAACTTGAAATTAATAAATTGATATATTAAGTTACTTTAAAACTATAACCTGATATTTTATCTCATCACAATTTTATATTATTTTCTGTTTCTAACGTCTTTTCCACGTTTATTGGGTAGAGAAAATTTTCCTTTTACATCTTTTAAAATACTAACTATGGATTTGAAATCTGATTTTCGAAATCATTTATAAAAAATAATCGATAAAACAAGGAAGACTAAAAATATTTAAATTTCGAGTATTTATTTACATAAGTTACATTGATTTTGATAAATTATACTAAATTTTGATTTTATAATCGAGAGAAAACCTTTCAAATATTTTAAACATAATTATGCATTTCAGAATTGAAAGATTAAATAATTTCAGTGCTACAGATTTTAATTAAAAAATTTTTCGAGAATAAATGTTATTAAATATAAATATGATTTATTATGAATATTTAGTTTTACAATAAATTAGTTTTAAAAGATTTTTATAGTATTAATTTAAAAATAGTTTAAAATATTAGAAATAAGAATTATATTAAAATATATAAATTCATATTTATACAATTAAAGAATTTAAATGATAAATGCTTACATCGAAGTGAATATATTAAGCGTACAATACGCTTTAATGCTAATAAGTTCCTTAGATATTTCTATTTTATATTTATCAATAAATATATAAATGTAAGTTATTATTAAAATTCAAAAATTTGAATTTATTTAATATTTTCTATATTATAGTTAAAATAAAAGTTACAAAGATTTTTAACGTAAATTTTTATGTTTATATATAAAAATAAAGCTTGCTTCATAAATGTTTCAGTTTTTGTTTTCGTAACTTTTAGTTTAAGTTACATATATTACAAAATTTTTATACTTTTTAAAATCTAAAAGATTTTTTTTTTTTAAATTCAAATTAATGTAAAATAAGTTGATAAAAATGTAATTACTTGAACATTTTTTCTCAGATTAAATTTACAATTTTTTTTATTTAAAAAAACTTTTAAAAATATTAATAAATATATATGCCGTTCATTTTATTCAAAAATAATTTAAGAGAGTTATCTGTATGCAATTTTATTATTTCATTTTAAATTAAGCTGTGTTTAAATTTTTTTATGATGATAAAATGATACAAAATAAACATTTTATCATACAATTTGCGTTCGTTATCATGAAATCTGTTCAAATATTGATGAACATCAAATTTAACACGTTATATTATTACATTTCAAAATTATTTATTAATATATGCATGCATATGTGGTTTTGTTATTTGAAATATCAAAATTAAAAATAATTATAAATTTTTTTTCATATCATTAATTAAATAAGAAATTTATAAAAAAAAACATTGAAAAGAGAAACTATTTAATATCTTAAAATGCAAAATTTTTTTCATAAATTTTTTCAATAGTAATTAAGATAATTTTAATCATATTAAATACATATTTCTACTAAAAAAATTTTCATATTAAGAATTTAAAATTTAATCCATTTTTAGACTGATACATACTAATTATTCTTTGAAAATAAACTGTATAAGATTGCAACATGTGTGCCTCTGTGTGTTTATGTAGGTAAGTCATGTTTATACTAAGTAACACTAGTTAAATACAGTATTATTATTACATTAGTATGTCTCTACAAATAAATGATGTTGCACATTAGAATTTCATTCTTCATTTATGCTATATTATTTAGAATTATAATTATATTATTATAAAAAAATTATAATTTTTACATTTAATTTCTTTTCGTTTTTGATATTCTTAAATTTTATTCAATAGTCCGTATTTTAAATTAGGCCAGTTACTTTTTATATAAAACTTGTAAGACTTGAAATTCATTTTATCAAATTCAATAAATAATTAAACTAAGAATATTTTATATTTGATAATATATATTTTTATTTGTACCTATTTTGATTAAATGAATATTTTCAACGATTTAAAAATGAAGTACACCATGCTTTTTGTATAATTTTACATTCTAAATAGCGATACCTGAATTATATTAAACCTCTAGCTGTCTGATTTATGGAGACGTACTATACTTCAATACATCATTAATTACCCTGTAATATGCTATGAAATATTGATTTGTTGTGCATACATACTATGATCTAGAGCCTTCAAGAAACTATAATTTATAGTATGTATTATTATGTCTAACAATAAATAGTAGGAACAAAATGCTAATTTAATAATACACTCATATTAAGACAGTAACAATGAAATTATTCTGACTCAGTTATTTATAAAAATTATCATTATTAGCGATAATTTCAAAAAATTAAATATAAATTTCAAAAATTGGAAATTTTTTATAATTTATAAAGAATTCGTTTTTTGAAATATTTATTTTTTATATGTGAATCTTAATTTTTAATTAAAGACCGTATATCTTTATCTAATATTAAATATTCAGTATGTTACTAACCTAACAACTTTTCATATTTAGATATATCTAGCATGATATATACAAATACAAATACGTTATATATAGCCAATAATCACTATTCCTTATTTTATTTTTAAAATATAAATTTTGAACTAAAACATTTTGCAAATATATAATATTAACATAATATTTATGAGTTCTTTAATAAATATACTGCAACAGTTTATATCAAATATTTTTAAAACTAAGGAAAAAAGTAAAAAGAAATTGTCTTACAAAAAAATCCAAAAATGAAAGTCGGAAACAAAGAAAGCGAGAGAGAGATAAATCCACAAATTTAGTCTGAATCGTTAATTAAGTTTCTCTATAGATAAATTTAAAGATGCTGTGTTAAGCAGAATCTGTTTATAACCGCTATGATTAAATATGTTCGCGTTAAAAAGAGTTTATTGGCCCTGCGGATGATTGTATTGAATAAGCAATTAAATTTAGGAACATTCCTGATTCAATAGAAATAGCAAACCATAAGGATTCTTCTGAATTCTACTAGAAGAACTAAACCTGTTCAATCTCTTATAGTCTCATATATCTTCTACCTTTCTTTGAAAGCTGAAGAAGATTTTAAAAAGTCATTTAACGAACACGCAAGTCATGCAGCGCTTATATCCCAAGTCAGTATGATTTTTGTTTACGCTTATGAACACGCAATGTTGGATTTTAAACACATGTTTAAAGACTTCCAGTAAATACGTACTCGATCTTTTGTTTAGCACTACAATAATCTTTTACACCCTGTGATTTCCATCCCTTGTAAATGCATTGACGAAGAGAAATTATCCAACCAACCTCTGAAAAATTAATATTTACTTCGCAGGAAGATTCGCAGAACTCTCTGATAATTATAATATTATCTGCAAGTTTGTCATAAAGGATCTACAATTCTAAAATATTATCTTTCACGATCAGGTGCTACATATTTATTGTTAAGTAATTTATAGAGTAATTTAAGTTTTTTGTCTTCTGTAATGATCTCCTCATATTTGTTATAATAAAAAATATGATATATTTAAGACAAGTAGCTAGCAGATTCCTTTATAGTCTATTTTTTAGTTTATAAAATTAAAAAATATACTCTTTAAAAGAAAGTCTGAGATGGATTTGCTGGGAAGATTGCTCTTGCCAAGATCAATTATAAAAATTAATATCATTCGTGTAATAGCTCTATGAAAGTATTAAATATCTCAGTAAAATCTGTAGAGTACAGATTCCGAAATATTATGAAATTATATGGAATCATTTAATGTGTTTCTGAAGATATTAAAGGCTAATAAAATATTTCACCATAGTATTTTAAGAAGAATATATTTGAAAATTTTCTTAATGATTACATGCTATTAAATAGAAATGTCGCATGATCTTTAATAAACTATACACTTTGGTTTGCTGAATAATATAAAGAAATATCTCTTGTTCACGTGAACAAGTCTATCGGACGGTCTTTAGTGAATTACTTCAAGTGATAGCTAGCGCTGTTCCTCTATACTTCATCTGGGCAGGATGTACATAATTCACAGAGGTTTATTAAGAAAGTGTAGGTAGTTTTATTATTACTTTGATACTAGTTGTCTACAAGCGAGAAATGATCTTCATGAGGCTTTCGTCCGAGAATGTCAGCTTCGCTGAAATTCCTACTCTAAAGATTGAGTCATATGTACATACAGATCTGAATCGCCAGTTATCAATGCTTTGATCTGTACCTTTTGAATATTTAGTTCAAGCATTCACTGGTTTTGTCAAATTTAAAGTATTTCTTTTGAAATTTAATCTGGTTGACTCAAGTATATGTATTTGCAATTTAGAGTAAACAGCGAATTTCGTGAATGAATTCGGAAGCTATACTTTTATTTTATGGTTAAGCTTTCGTTTATTCTAGACTAATATACATTCTTTATATATTTTTCTTTATTTTGTATAATATATGCTAAAAGTGTTGGATCACATAAAGAAAACATATACACCTTTATCGAAGATGACTCTACCTTCTTCTGGTCCTCGATACCAATATTGAATACTGGTTCGATACTTTTTTATTTGAGTAGTTGTGTAAATTAATTAATAATACAAGAAATATTTACCGTTTATTAAATCAATTGAAAAAAGATCAAAGTGTACTAAATTATTAATTTGTTAAAAAGATGAGACTCTTTTCTGAAAGATTATTATAATATATTTAATATTATATAAATATTTTATAAAATTGTACACGTCTTAATACAGTACACAAATTATATATTTATATAAATTAAAATTAAATATTTATTTAAATATTTATGTAAATCCTTAAATGTTTATATAATAGTTAAACTAAATAATACTTGATATATGTCATTGATTTATTAATTTATTCAATTTTTTTTAATTTATTAAAAAATTCCACTTAAAAAGTTTGAAAACATTTATAAATTTTATATTAATTGATGAACATAGTCATAAAAGTAAATATTATTCATGATTTCCGTAGCGTATATAATATTTTTAATATATTTTCTATTTTTCAATTTCATTTTATTTCAGTTTTATTTCAATTCAATTTTTAAAAGGAATTTCTATCATAGATATTAAAATTAATTAGAATTAATCAATTGACAAGTTAAGAAATTATTTTGGTATTATTACTATTATTGTTTATCTTTACATGGAAAGAAGTATAAAATTTTTCTTTAATTAAAAAGAATGATTAAATAAATACATATTATGATTTTATTTATTTATCTTATTCATTATAATAATGATTTAAAAAATAAGAAAATTCATGTAATTATATAATTATAATTATATAAAAAAATATTTAAGTTAAAATAAATAAATATATATATATATATATGTATGTAAAATCTTTATGCATATTAATCATATATGGTAACGTGATAATTCATACAAATTTTTTCATAATGTATCATTTAAATGGTTTTAACAAAGAAGTATTGTAATATGTACATTTTTTATTTATTCAAAAATATATAATTAATTTAAAAGTGATTTGTATTACATTACAAAACAAATTAAAAATATAAACGGTATTTATAATACAGAAGTAAGTTATTATAAAAATATTATATTTTTGTAAGACGTGTATATATATTCAAATAAAAAATATAATATAAAATAATAAATAAAAATTTAATGACTTGTTTATTGATATTGTAATTTAAAATTATATACATTATTTATCAATAAAAAATTTATCTTTTTTAAAAATAAACCTCAAAATATCCAAATACTCAAACTTGGTACTAAAGATAAAGAAGTTGACTGTTAATATTTCATTGCATTATAACTGTACTAGTACTAAATGTAATATCTATACGGTGCTTAAAATTTCTATAGCTTACTAGTGAATGTAATTACAATGTAATCAATTATTTCTGATAGTACAAATGTACTATATAAATAACTTAATAATTTGCAATCAAATAGGCACAATTCATTATTATAAATTTTTAATTGCAAAGTGATGATATTTTTAATTAGCACTATAATATTCATCAATTCGCTATAATAACTCAGTAGCAGATTTATATATATAAATATTTATCCAAACATCATCATTATTTATTCAAATCATCTTTTATAATTTTCAGGGAAAAAAATTATTTTTATTACAGATAATCAATAAAAACTTTATTAATGTAACAGTAGTCATTTTTTTTTCTATTAAAGAATTTTAATATATCTAGTAATAAATTTATATAAAAATAATCGTGAATTCGAAAATATTTTCTATGTTAAACTTTCTTAATAATATTTAATTTTATCAAGAAATTATATTTTAGAAACCAAGTGACGAAGGTGATAAGATAGCAGATAAGCATTTCTCGATGGAGGGCCACTATGACTCTTTCCATCGTATATACAATTTTTTGGTTTGCTAATTCTATTGGTATTTTAAATTGCTTGTTTGCATACGTGAATATTACATGTATTTAAATAGGCAATTTTAAAGTTTATAACCTAATAACTAAAAGTAGAAATGCTGTGCGATAAAAAGTTGCGATCAAAAATCAAAAAGATAAATTTCAAGAATTCTGATCAGTGAAGTTTGATTATATCTTCTTGGCTTCATAAATTTATTTTTAACGGAGATTATTCAGCTTTTAATGATTATGAAGCTGCTTGAATACTTAGAAGTATTTTTGGTAAAAGTTTACTACACCGATATTCTTCGTAAGAGTGGATTTTTAGCTGCCATGAAAAAAATTTATTTTACGACGCTCGTATCAGATCCAGATGTATGTACATATCAATAAATTTAGCATTTGAAATAATATTAATTCAAATATGTATACTTAATCTGATATAATAGTAGTAGTAATAAGATTCATAAATTCAATTCTCGTAAAAGTAGAAATTACTGTTTCTATCTTGATCCAAATCTAAAAATATTATTTTTCAATAGTATTATATTCAATATATATTAGACACTGTTTTTAAACTTGAAAGTATGCTACGATTAATAACTAAATTAAAATTTTCAACTAGTAACATTTTGTTTTATAAGATTTGTGATATAAGATAGTTAAGGTTTAACAGATAACCTTGATGTGAAGTATATTGGTCACTACACACAATATTGATAAAATCTGTTGAAGACTACTCTTGTCAAAAGCAACTTAATACGGAAATGTACAGCATTAAAGTATTGCAATTAATATTTACATCCATTTTAAGTTACTTCTATTTCATTTGAAAAACTAACCACAAGCAAAATATCGCAATAGTTCATCTTCATATTTTTAGTATAATATTACACCTTCGGAGAAATTATATGCATGACATACCAGTACTAATGAGATTGCATATAAGTATGTGAAGAACATAATATGGATGAGCTTATTTTTCTGTTCTTCTTAATCATAAATTTTTTACAGATGTTAATTATTCCAAAATGATAATTCAATTTAATATTAGAAATTTTAAATGGTCGAGAATACTATATACCTTTTAGAGTAAATTTATTTGTACGTATAATATACTTAATTATAATTTTCAAAAATATTTTTGATTGGGTCGAGCTTAATAATTATAGTTTAGAAGTGAATCAATGATAACGTTTTCTGCATTATATTTTTTATTCTCCGGTTCAATTAAAATATATTTCCAATTGTAGGAAATATTGATTTCTTAATTCTTACAAGGAACTATTTTTCATAAAACTGAAACATTAAATTACTAGAATATAAAACCAATATTGAATAGTTCAAAATTTAAGAATAGAATTTATTAAAAGTCAAAATGTACGGTAATAGCTTATGCTATAATACCCTCTTCTATAACATCAAAGAGATACATAAGATATTCTGCGTACAATTAAATATAAATAAAAAATTATGACTATACTAAAATGAATATTAATGAAAGATTGAACTTCAAATAAGTGAGTGACAGTTTTTGTGAAATTGTAAGACCTTGTTTTGTCGAAACCTTGTAAAGTAATCTCATCAGTGTTTAAAATAGCTAATGGATATTCACTTAGTTCACCTTTCAAAATATACATCAAGAACTGTATCCGTGAATAATGAAACGAATTAAAATATTGTTTTTTAGATGTTTAAAATTCTAGCTCATGATTTCATAATTGCATAAGGAGAGAATTCTATAATTTTAAATATTTTTATTTCATCAAACTAGACTAGAACTAACAGAAACTTTAAATTGGTTTTTATAATCATCTTAAAACCATTTAAAAAACATTGAAAATTATTGGTATCTGTTTAATTTACACGAATAAAATTTATTCAAAAAGTGCTGATAAACGAAAATTAATATTTAGATATATATGCACTTATATCATAAAATATAATCCATCCGTAATTATTTTTATCGTTCTTATATCGAAATTATTAGTAATTGCATTTTCGAAATTTGATAAAGAAATAGTTTATACTGTACACGAATTATAAATGTAAGAATACTTTGCATGGCCAATAAGCCATATGATTTGAGTAAATGTTCTTTAGGCATAATTATTTTAAGTGTTGCCTGCTAAAAGTCAAGGATTTAAATTAATTGTAAAATATAGATTAGTAAAACGTATAAATTTATTTATATCTTTTATTATTTAGAAAAAATTGAAAATAAATTGAATATTGTTTTAGTATATATTAAAAATAATCAGTTCATACACAAAGACTACGATTCACACATATATATATATACAATAAATTACGAGAAATAATTGATGAAAATATAATATTAGAAAACCAATAAAGAGTGTTATTAATAAATATGTATGAATTTATCAGTTACATAATTATAATATATTATTCTAAATATTATTAAAAAATAATATATATTTACATCGTTTAAAAAATAAGTTCTTCAAAATAATCGAATCTTTTAAAATATTTTTAAATGAAAATATTAATTTATTTATGAGTACCATAAAAAATATTATAATTAAATTAGTTTTCTTAGTTAAAAAAAAATTCATTACAACAAAAATGTTTATACATTACTTTCAAATTATGTTTTATAGAACAAGATATAATCTTGTATCTATTCTATACAAATTTCAAGCTAAAAATATAACTACCATCGAATTTCCTATTCCTTATTACTAATTTGTATTCATCGGACCAATTCTCTGGAAAACTTGGAATTACATTCAAAACTTATAAGAGGTTAAAGAACTCGCATATGTAAAACGTCCGAAAAAAATAAATTTCGCAAATATAAGAGAATCGTCTCGGTAAATATTTAAGGACTGACGTCAAACATCCGAAGAATCATCTTTAAAATCTTTTTTCGTATACAAGAAGAAACATAGGTAGCAGGCATTCATTGAAAAGACGACCACAAAATTATATTTTAAAGTCACGGATAGACTTACTATGTCTTCAGAATCACTAGTTTTTATGGAAGATATTAAAAGTTTTATAAATAACTTCAAAAGTTAGTTAGTTATTGATTAAAATCAATTTCTTTAATTTTTTAATTATTAAATTTAAATGTAATCCTATGTTCCAATTCAGTAATTTAAAAAGATTTCGTATAAAACTGGTAATAACTTATTACTTGTTAATATTCATAAATAATACAGTGAAGGAATACTAAATAAAATTTATATAATTTTTATTGATAATACATAAAACTACTGAGTATATTTTTATTTACAGAATCTAAAAAATTTGTTAACAAAAAAATTGTATACCATACCTTATTTAATATGAGATACTAAAATAAAAGTATATTCAATATAACATTTTATATTATTAACTTTAAAATAGAAATTAATATACAAAATTCAATATGATTATTGAACTTCATTAATATATATTATTACAATATTTTCAAAATCTCATTTTCAACTATCATTCTGCCAATTTGTATTGAATATAAATTAATATTAAAAACTTTTGATGAAAGTTAGTTTTTTTTTAGTTTTTAATTTTATATTATTACTTTAAAAATATGAAAATATGGCTTTTATATATAAACAGCTATATAATATTTTTAATCGAATTTAATTAAAAAATTATATTCTTCCTGAAAAACAGGATTTGTACAATTATGAATTTAAAAATTTTAAATATATTCATAATTATAGAATTTTTGTAATATATGAGAAAAATTTTAGCGTATAATACTAAAAAAGTAATAATTTATACAATCCATAAGAAAAGTTAATAAATAATCTGAATTATAGAAATTGAGTGTATTTTGCAAAACTTAAATTTGAAAAGATAGAAAAATAATTAATTATTTAATACAAATATCTTTTATACTTTTATATCTTTTAGATTTAAGAAAATTTAAAAATATGTAATTATTCTTAGTATTATGTACGTATTATTTTTCTAAGCATGTACAGTATTAAATAAAAAGTTTACCTTACTAAAGAAAAATAATGTGAATATATACTATTAAATAGTTAGATCTCTGTTCTGATGTTTTACACGTTTTCACAAATGACAGTTATTTTTTTAGATAAGTACTTCAAGAAATCTTTTATGCACTCCATCAGGCTCTAAGGCAAAATATTATGACAACCAGATGAATATAAGAAATCGACTCAAAGTGATACGTTATACATAAATAAAATAACTCTAAATAAATTACTCCTTATTTCAATTTAATATTCCATTTATACAAATAAAGATATCAATGGTAATAATTAAGCGATTTTTTCAATTTAAAAAAATAACAAATGATAAAAGCAATAAAAGAAAAATTTTACTAAACTTGTATAAATATGTAAACATATTTAAAATTAACAAATAGATTAACTATGTAGAAATATGTAAGCATACAAAAAGACATACATTATGTATACGAATTTATCTACAACCGCTGTTATTCTAAAAAAATTATATTTTTATATTTTTCGTAACACAATAAAGTTCATTTTTTTAAATATTTTCTTAAACATTATTTCTATAAATGAGATCGAATATTAACTGAATTTAATCAATAAAATTATGTAAATAGCAAGTATTACAAAATATTTTCAAACTAATTAACACATTTTCTTAATATTTTATTTGTATTATTATTAATATTACAATATACAAATGTATTTAAATTTATATAGTTATAAGTTTTTTTGTTAGCATATTTAAAAAATATATTTGAGAATATTTTTGAAATATACTAGATATTTATATCACAAGTAATATGTATTACGCCACGTAAGAAATTAAAAAATTTTTTTAAACTTAAACTGTTGCCTATTTATGCAGAAAATCTTATATAATTCTAATATACTTTTACATATATGAATCAGTGAACATTTTTTTTATTAGGTTTTCATAGTTTTGAAAATTATCTGTTGAGTAATATTTAGTCACATAATATTAATAATGAAAGTGTATAATTTTTTTTAAATTAAAAAGTAACTTAAACTTTATTTCTAATGATACCTCTTCTGTTCTATGTAAATTCAATTTTTTAAAAAAAATTTGTTTGCATATATGCTTGTATTTACGTTCGCATTTTTGCAAACACAAAATTTCTTTATATAAGTAAAAAACATTAAAAAAAAGTTGTTGATCATGAATAAACTGTTCATATTAATTATATTTTGAATAATGAAGATGAAAACTGAATATTTTTCCATTATTAATAGAATACATAATGATTTTAAATATTTTTTAATAAACATTAATCTGAAACTATATTATACTTTACAAATAATGATTAAGCAAACAAAACTAATTATATTACGAAGTAATAAATTAATATTATAAATAAAATAAATAAGTCGATATGATTATAAAGTAAAATAGTTTATTTTATAAATTTAATTGAATTTGTTATACTTGGTAATTTAAATGTTATAGATATTCTTAGTTCAACCTCTTTATATATAAACTTAAACACAATTTTAGAATTATGAAAAAAATTAATATAATTTTTTAATTAATGAATTTTTTTATGATTAGTTTTTAATAGGATGTAAATATAGTATAATGTATTATTCAAAATTGTATGTTTCGATTTATGAGTTTTTATTGCAAAAAATTAAGAATTTACAGTAATACTTAAATTAAAAAATTGTATGAGTACTAAAATATTTAAGAATAAAAATATTTCAAATACTACTAATTTAGTTTTTTCATATTTTAATTTATTCATCGTGTTGCGTAATTAATTGTTTAATCATGTATTCTTTAAAATTTTAATATTTTATAGTTTTATTGAAAAAAATTGTCTTGAAAACCAATAAACACGATGAAAAATAATTATTTAAAAAAAAATAAACCACGTTCTTTTATTATTAATATAAAATAAAATATAAAATCATGAATATATTATTTTAAGTATTCAGTATGTTGTTAATTAAAAAGAATAGTCACTATTTTGTATTTTATTCTTTTCTTGAAAATTTTAAATTGAGTTACTTGTTATAATAAAAAATGATGAAATTGAATTAATTATGTACAAGACATGAAAAATCTGTAATATTGAATATTAGATTTTAATGACAATTTAAAATTTTTTTTAAATATTTAAATCTACAAGCAAGTGATAAGTAAATTAAAAAATATTAAGTATTCAAGGTATTTTTTATAATTAGACATTTTGTCTTAATAAAAGTTAGAGTATAAAAATTGATGAATAGTTATAAATAAATATATTTAAAAATTATATGTCGTTCAAAATATTGTAATAATATTATACTAATATTTCTTGTCTACAGAATTTTAATAATTAAAATGTAAATAACATATAATAGTTCATATAAATTATTTTAACTTGCAAGCATAGAAATATGAATAATTTGAATACTTTTTACAAAGAATTGTAGTTTTCAAAAAAAGTAAATAAAATTTGAATAATAAACAATAAAATTATAAATTTTTCTATATTTTCTCGTCAATAAGAAATGCAATTTTACTTTCAAACGTAAGAGACGCATCACATTCAAAATTTAAGTGCCTTGTCATTTATCTGAGTAAGTTATTTTGACTTTTGTACTCAGGATTATATTAAATAAATATCTCAATTGATGACGTAAATTGTCTTTTTCAAGATTATAGATCGTTTATTAATTTTAAATAAAATCTAATTTCTATTGAAACTTACTTGGAATAGAATATATCGTAATATATATTTTAATCGAAGACCTCTATTTTATTTATTTTTTCTATGAATGTGAATGTGTAAATATATGAAACATAATATTAATTCAGCTGTTTTAAAAAAGCAAACATATTTCTCATATAATATAAATTAGTAGATTCTTTTATAATAATTATGATTGAAAAAAGACTTGTTAAAAAATTTATTTAATTTGAAATTTTTTATATATTTTTTAAAATTAATTAATTCAATAATACTTAAATATTAATTATTTTTAATGATTTTTAATGATGCTTTTTGAAATGTAGAATAAAAAACATAATTTTTGTTTTTATAATTTGAATATTGATCTTATCTATTTTTAGAAATTATTTACTTATGAAAAATTAAAGATCGCCAATTAAATAATATAATATATCTATATATATATGTGTGTGTGTATATTTATATGTTAACATTTTTAATTTAATAATTACATTATTTATTTATGTGAATAAAATTTGGTTTTATTTTATAGAAAATTAAGTACTACAACATAAATGAAACTTCTAGTAATATGTATAATAAAAATATTTTTAAACTAACGTACTGTATATCATCAATAATAATAAAGATAATAAATGATTAAATAAACATATCAATAACAATTTTTTTCTTTTAAAAAATATAAAGAATTACTTTATTTATATTTAAAATTAAATATAATATTAAAATTTGACGTTATTAAAGATAGAATAGATCGTATATACATTATCTTAAGTTAATAACTTTTTAATGGCACGTAAAGTATAGTGCTATAGTTTGTATCATTTATTAATCATTAATACTATTATAAATTATTAATAATATCTGATATATAAAACTTAATAAATATTTTAAACTGATATTAGCATACATCATAATTATAAAATAGTAAAGTTTCAAAGATTATATTTTCTATAAAGTGTGTCATTTGTGTTTGTATATATGTGTGTAATGATTAGAAAAATTCACATTTCTTACTAATATTATATGAAACGATAAAAATAGTTATTATGTTAAATGTAACTAAAGTTTTTAAACTTGTATTAAATGCTACCGGTGATTCTTTATTAACGACATCAATGTTGAAACCACATATTTGCGGTATGAAGGAGGTGGGTTCAAAACCACAATATACAGTTAAATCTATATGGAAATTCTTATATTTTGGTTCTTCTTTATTAGATTCCACCATAAATTCTAAAGGGTAATCAATTTATTTATTTTTAACACGTTAAGTTGATTTATACAATAAAAATCGTATGTGTAATTTTAGAATAAATTTGATAGAAACGAAGATGAGATGAACATTTATGCATACAAATTTAGTACATAAAATATTCATACTATTTTAAAAGGTTATTTATGTCTTCAAAAATAACGATTAGTATATAAAACAATTTTTTATGGTAATTATAAACATTAAAAACCAATTTTATTATTCCCTTCAAAGCGGTAGTTATAAAACGATTATCACTAGTTTTAAATAAATTCTTGGATGTTCAATAACTTTTCGTATATTTTATTTACAGTTATACAAGCTTTTTCTAAATTTTATGCGGCTCATTTATAAACATGTATAATTATTTATTGTAAAATTATTAATTAATTCTGAAAATAAATTTGTCAATCAACTAAAAAAAGTGAATAGCATAAAATCACGTATCTTCAAATCTTCGATTTGCATATTTTTCTCAAACAAAAATAAAAAGGGAAAAAATTGGGACCTCCGGTTATCTCTAAACAAAATATATAAAGAGATGAAAAAATTTTCTTTCCGTTGGCTTATAGCATAAAAGAAACACGCTCATCTATCGTATATTCATGCATACATACAGAATTAGGAGTGGCCCGGGGGGCCGAAAAAGAGACGTAGAATACGGAGGAGAAAAAAGAGAATAACGCGTCCGAGGAACCGGCCTTTTCGGTGCGCGTCGGCAATACGAAGACGCGCGATGCATACATAAACGCGGCCAACGACACGGCGCGAAATTAACATTTTTCACGTAGAGTTGAGATTGCGCTTATGCCATCACAGAGGCGTTCGGTGTATTCGGACTTTCGGAATGCGAGGAAAGTTTTTCGGCAACGGAGGAACGTAGACACTGTTCCTGTCCTCGTCAAAATCATGCATTTTTCAATATTATTTAGAATAGCCGAGACAAACTTACCTTTTGCTCTAAATATAAGAATTTCAGAATTATATAACGCTTATTTATATCTTCAATTTAACGTCATTTTATATGTTTATTTATCTCTATAATTAAATACCATTTTTTAATTATAAAGTTAATTCGAAAATCATCTTTTTTTACAAACTCATGTTCGATTTAGTACAAGTATTCTGATCAATCGATATCTATATATAGAAAATTAAATTTAAAAGATTTTCCTTCGTTTATTAAATTATAATTCGAGTGTAAAATTAGAAACTAAATATCTATAATTTCATCGATAAAATATTACCGAACTCTACCTCTTTACATACATATCAATAACAAGAACCGTATAAAATAAAAAAAATTATACAATTTTAAAACGTCGGTCTTTTCATAAATAAAATTGTTCGATTTATATAATTCTAAATCACGATTGTTAAAATAAAATTACTTTTATAATCATATCATCTCCGATAAATTTCATTTTATTCCTTAAAAAATTTTTAATAAATTTATGTATCTCTATTTTACATATACACTTATTAAATGGAAAGAAATTCTCCCTAAAATTATTTTAGTTTTTATTGGCAAATAAGTAACGCTAGAGGCTCCAGCCTCTTACTTCTTTGACTTAAATTACCGATAACTAGAAGACTGAAAACTTTTTTACCCTTAAAAAGTTTGAATACTTATTTCACCAAATTATACACTTGTACAACATCGTACCTTCTAAATACGAGACACAGCCGTCATTTAATTTATACATATGCATATTCACACACATAGTAGCGCTATTTTGTGGATTAGCATAAAAGAAAAAAAAAGAATAAAAGCCCTCGACCTCATATATACACATTTTGCAAAGAGTCATCGTCCTGCGAGGTCGGCAGTGCAACGCGCGGCGATCGATAAGAAGAAAAGTACAAAAATCGACTGGCTGCTCCACTTTTAGCGCCGCGCTACTGCTGTTGGTACTATTGCCGAGCTGCATCTCGGTCACGCTGAACGCGTTTACTTTTACACTGGATGCTTCATTATTTCATTACTATATCACTATAGAAGTACGTGTCTATTGATTAGAAATAATTGAACTTTATATTTCAAATATTCTATTTCATACACTAAATATTTTACGTACCGAGATATTGAAAAAATGCTATTAATTTTATTACTTTTATCCGCATCCATCGTTTCGTCATTTTAATAATAATATATTATAACCGATGCTCGATTAACATGATTTTTATTTATCCATAAATTGTTTGTAATAAAAATACATTATATTCAGAATTTTTCATTTATATAAAAATTTTACGTAACCACTGTATTAATAAAAAGTTAAATAGCGTTCTGTACAGAAATTTCGTTAGATTTTTATATTGAAAAAATGGTACATTATTAATTTATACCGAGCATTTTTAAGTCACTAAAATTATTTTTAAGATTTTATTATATTCTATCTATTTTATCATTGAATTTATATTATGTAAATAAATATTATATTTTCTGTACATTGTTTGTCATTTTATAGACAGATACACAGAAATTCTTTTCTAATAACATCTTCAAAATATAAAATTACTCATGTGCTTAAATAAAAATCTTATAAATATACAATTTCAAGTCATATAATGCAACTCATTCAAGTATGAATCACCGATTTCCATAGTTTAAAACAAGTCCACTAACTTTTTAGTTTTGTAAAACTATTGTGTCGATTCAAAGTAATATAAAGGATTTACAATCAACCAAAAAAATTCTTATCAATTGAATCAAATTTGAAATTTAAAAAATCACAATCATAAATTCGATTGATGTGAAATTAAAATAATACCGATAAAAATAAAAATATCTATATCCACAAAGTTTAACGATCTAAATCACGTCGTACATATAACAAGGGCCAATGACGCGAGAAAAAGGACAATGATGTCGGAACTATAAAAGAACGAAAAAAACTGTGTGTATTCGCTTTACCTTATATATGTTCGAAAGATAGGGAAATATGTTACGCACTCCACGTATACTTTCATTACTATTATACAACAAGCGTGGACCAACTGTGCATACGCGCAAACTCAAAAAGAGAAATGAGAGCGTGCAGTGCCCAAGATGATGCAGTGCCTCTCATTGAGAGGCACTGCGTCTCAATAATCTTAATGATGAAGATACTCCTGATTCTTAAAGTATTTCTATTTTCTTAATTTTTTATTTATTTTTCTTGGTTTCAAATACAAAATATTTAAAATTAAAAATTTCTTTTAGTAAATATCGTTATCTTATTTTTTAAATATTGACATTTTATATCTTCGTGACTCTAATCTGTACAGAAATAGGAATATATGAGTTTACCTCTTGGTAATTACTCGAAAAATGCATATATTTTATTTAAAGAGATATAAAACTGCTTTGATAGCGTTCTGATATCAATATGGATTTTTTTCATATCAAGTTATTTTTTCTAATATGTCTTAAAATACTAATTTGAAAAATGATCGTTCATTTCCAATATTGAATTCTTCTCAGTATCCGAATATCAATAAATTATATGCCCTAAAACAAAATAATCTATTTAACTTCAAATAACATTATATTTAAAATAGTAAATTATTATTGGGCACATATGCTATAATACAATCACAATTTTTTAAACAGTATATTAGAAAAAATATTTATAATAATTATAACCAATGTCTAGAAAATTAGTAACTATCTAAAAATTATTATTTTATAATATATTACAATTACAGACTTATATTTAAAAAAATTTTTAAATAACTCGGTACTATAATGTGAAGAAAAAAATCATATTTATGAAATAATACATACCATTGAAATATCAATGAACTTTAAAAATCATGAATTTCTTTTTTATTCCATCTAAATTTAGAAATTGCTTTTTATCTTCTTTTATTGCGTTTAAGTTTAGAAGCAGTAAGAATATGTTTATAAAAAAATTTTAATCATTTACAATGATATCAATTAAGTATATATAATATTTTTAATTTAGTTTACACATTCATTTAAATTTTGAAATATTATATATATTCTTTGCATCAAGTTCAAAATTAATAAATATTATATTATTGTACCAATGAAACGATATTTGAAAAATGTAAAATTGAATTTTATATTTAACTCAATATTAAAATTATAAAAATTAAAAAAAATTATATGAACAAATTTTTTTTCCTATTTTGTTGCATATATTATTTGATCTAAAATCAATTAAATTTATGTAAGTATATGTTTTATATATTTATGTAATACATAAAAATTAAATTTTTTATAACAAACAGTTTTAGTCTGTTTTCTCAATTTCTAATATAAGATTATAAAATCGTATATTTCAAGAAATATTTGATAAAGTATATTTTTCCAGATTATTTAATACAATTGATAAATGAACTCTAATTAGGTTACATTTAATGACATGTAATATAATGCATATCCAGAAATGAAATCGATTAAAACTATATTTTATTCTCAATTTTTTACATCCGACAAAAGTTTTACTTTCAAAGTGTTTACAAATGTTTCTTTTAAGTGTGATTGATCAAAGCCGTGTAATCGAATAAGAAAAAATTTACTCGATTTGAATTTTATGAATTGATTCACTTAAGTAACCTATATTAACTAATAAAAATTAAGCATATGTGATCTTAAAAATATTTTTGTGACCATTTAAAAATGATGTTAAATAATAAGTTTATTTCATTAATAAATGGCTCAATTCTTTTCATTAAAATAAAATTTACTAAATCATATATTTAAAAAATACTTTATAGACTTTTAAATATTTAAACATTAAAAATGTCAAAGATAAAATTTATTAAAATCATTTTATAAAAGATAGTATTAACAATGTTTGACTTGCTTGAACTTAAATGCAATTGTTTCTATCACAAGTACATTTTAAATTCAAGTCAAATTTAAAGTGTAATATAGATTTTTCAAACTCTACTTTAAATGGTACAATATTAATATATACAAAAATTTTTAATATATAAACTAACTTTTATGCAAATATACTGTAATCATTTAACATTTATACATGTTAAATACTATTGCACTGAAACACAAAAATTAATGTAATAAAACTTACACTGCAAATCAAACCTTCATCTTTATACACCTAAGTATACTCTAATTAACTACATGATACTAATATTGAGTATCATTTCATAATTACTAATTAAAAAAACCTGTCAAGTATAAATAAGTGAGTTTTTGAAAAATAACATAATTAAAGATTGCATTATCTAAAAATAAATTTTAGAAACAAACTTTATTTCAATTTAATTTTTCACAGAGAAAAAATTGAAAAATATTTTTTCAAATGTTTAATATTACATTTGTATAAAATTGATAATTCATTTTATGAATTTTTTAGTTGTTTATTTGCTAGTAAACAATTTCAAATAATTCTTTTTTTCAGCTACATATTCAAAACTAGTTTTGCTCAAATTTTTTTTTAAAGTTTTTATAATTATAAAAGTTACATTTTTATATTTATTGAAAAGTAGAATAAATTTTATAATGATGGAATAGAGTATTATTTCAAAATCTGATACTGTAAGTACTTAATATTTTAGTGAATTTAAATATATAATCAATCGATTTTTTTATTTTTTAATCCAACTAATCATTTCACTAAAAATACGTTTGTGTAAACTGAGTAAATAAAAAAATTGTTATATGTATATAACAAAAAATTATGAAAAAATATTTTGTAAAATTTATTGTATAATTCTTCATTAATAAAAGAATAAACTTGTAATAAATTAATTGTAATAAAGTCAAACTCAATCATCAAAATCTCATTTTATTTTATAGTTGATATATATTTTTATTTGATCTACATTTTTGAAAATCCTACTAATTTATGCAATCGTAATCATTCTTTTTATAAAACAATGGATAATAATAAGTATTTAGATATCAGTCTACATATTTGTACAATTCATATCAAGTATCTGTATTTAATTTAAGAAAAATATACCATATGTTTGAACTATTACTATTGAATTTTCTAAAAAAATAATATAAATATTAACTACATTTTTAAAATTTTTTAGATTGATATATTGATTCACTTTCTATGTTATAAATTATATTAATTATCAAAATCTTTATTTTTAAAGAGTATTCAATAAGATATAACCTCATAATAAAGATTATAAAAAATATATATTGTAATATATAACTAACTTTGATATAATCTTTTAAAAATCTTTTAAATTGAAATACACTATTTTTAAGTTTTTTAAGATTTCTAAATATTTTTAAGCAGATGTATAAATTCGTCTAAGTATATTTGTTTCAAATTTTGATACTAAATTAATAATTTAAACAAAAAAATATTATGCATCGTATGCAAGCGCTTATATATGCAATGTATCTTTCATGAAATCATTATCACATCGAGCCAAGATAGTCATTGTGATTTCGCGACGCACATTGACTTCTTCTAACTCTTACTTTCATCCGTGATAATATGCAACTACAAGTATAGGCATTTATTTGGCCATTTTTAAACATGGGAGTCGAATTTAATAAATTCTTATCGACAATAGAATAAAAGAAAAAATAATTACTATCATGGCAAATAAATATGACTTTCATCTACTTTGAAAATATCGACGATAATACATAAAAGCTAAGCAACTTAATGCTTATGTGTATAAATTTGCAAAGTAAAATATTTACACAAAATCGACATTAGTGTGCTAATAAAAAAATTAAAAATTCAGATATGATAAATCATTGTAATTAATATTGTTCGAATATAAAAAGGTTACACAGAAAATTATTTAGATTTTATTTTATTTGATTTTTATTCAAAGTTTATTATATTACCTTTACATTTACTAAAATCTATAAAATTATAATCTCAGCTTATTCAAATTAATTTTTTAAATTTCTGAAACAATACGATTTTAATTTTATAATATACGTTTTTATAATTAATTTTTATAATATAATTTTTACGTTATTTTAAACATATTGTAGATTTTAATATCTGGTTTATTAAGCAAAGGTATTAAAAGGTATTGACTTACCAATTTTTGCAAAATATTTTATAAATATAAATAAATAATTATTATAAAAGTTATTTTAATTAATTTAGCATGACTTTAAATAATTTAATTATTTAATATTTAATTTATTGATATATAATTATACGTATATAATTATTTTACATTTGTAATATATTTGATTCATGGATGCAATGAAATGAAAGCTATTTCTAAATAATAATTTATTACAAATTTCAGTTAGATATTTGTATTAAAATAGATTTCATATGTGTAAATTTTTACAATAGTTGATCAAAATTTAGTAACCCTTGAATTAACCCTTGAATACTATTTAAATAATCATATGCATGAAAGGATAAAAAATAATGTATTATGTAGAGTATGATTACAATAACCGCATATTTCTTTTGCTCTATATACTATTGTATATTTGTATCTCCAAAATTTCTATAATTTTATCAAATCGTTGTTCCAACGAATCTTTTTATAGTGATATTATTAAAAAACTTATTAACTAATACCCTGAAAAAATAAAACCTTAAGAATAACGTGTACTTGTATTTTTCATAATTACATATTATGTATTAAGTAAATTTAATCAACCTTATATTTTATATAAAATTTTGTTTGAAAAATTACAATTTAAATATCTTTGTTTTCAAAGTACAATAAGTTATAGAACAGTATCCTAGAAAAATAATTATTTCATTATTTTAATTTCATTTACATCAGTATCCAAAAAATAAATTTTAACTTTGTTCCGAACGTTATGCATAAATATAGTATCAAACTTAATTAATGTATAATAAATATATATTATATTGTGAAATTATTTTATTACTCTGTATATAATCAATTAAAATTTTGATAAGAGTATAATGATAATGTAAAAAATATATCTTAAATATTTATACATAATATACATAGATTTTTAAATAGAACGTTCATATAATTTTTATTCTAATATTTCTTTGTTGTTAAAAGTTCCTAATAATAACTAATAATAACTCTTCAAAACATTAATAGAAATATATAAAAAATTTTATAAAATCTTAAGACGATAAAAGATATCTTATATATTCTTTACGTACATAAATATGGAACCAAAAAACCATTTTAACTTATAAATAAATAAACGATATCATAAGGAAACTTTACATACAGTACGTAGAGAAAGAGGCAGTGATTTTTATAAATACATATACGTATCATTGATAAAGGGTCTTATCTTTTTGTAAATATGAAGTGCACCAGATATCAAGGAAGCATATTGTTAGAATTCTTTTTATTTTTTTACTCTAATTTCGATAAAAGAATATAAAAAACTTGATTTTACTGAAAATGAACTACAATAATAATTTGTATAAAATCAATTTAGAATATACAATTACATAGAACTCTAATATTTCATAATTGAAAATTTATAAATTATGCTATAAATAATTTGAACGAAATATCTAATAAAAAGAGATGCTATTAACTTTATAATAATTTCAAGAGTTGTAATAACTTGCTTTCTGCAATAACTTGCTTTCTGATTTTTTTGAATATATACTTTCTTATAAATTACGGTTGCCTAAAAGCGATTTTTAATGTAAATGATTATGATGGTTACAAGAAAATAAATATATATATATATATATATATATATACTCAATACGAAATTCTTAAATTTTTAATGAATTTTTTTTATATATTTTATTAAATATATCAGGTTTTATAATTTATAAAATCACAAAAATTAATATAATTACTTTCAATAATTCATGAGAAGATAATATACGTATCATAACTTACATATAAATAATAAATAAGGAATATTTTATATTTGAAATTATACATAAATTTAATTAGAATATTTTCGAGAAAATAACTATGCTTTTCGAACGTAAAAAGCTTGTGATTAGACAAAAAAAATTTTATCTTAATGGTTTACTCATTCCAGCGAGATTTTTCTGTATTTAAAGATAAGATGAACTTCTCCTTTCTATAAGAACATATTATAAATTGTCTTCAAATTTATGAGTGCAATGTATACTGTGCACATGTTTCACTGCACTCGACGAAGTACTGAATGAATCGTGTGCAAAGACATGATTCAGCTCAAGAAAACAGAAAATACTATTGAAATAAACTAACTTTTAAGTTTAATAAAAATAGAAGTGAATATTAAAATTAAACAATATATCTTTAAAAACTTTCATATTGTCTATAATAGTTACAAAATAATATGATGAACTATATTCATACCTTGATCATTTCTGTTTATCCACCTATTTTTTCTTTCCGTTTTATAAATTAATTATTTTTTAATATTGAAATTTTTAAAAAATTATTTTATTTTATTGAAATATTACTTCATAAATTAAATTATATTTATTCTATTTTGTCGTACATTTCATAAATAAATACTTAGGTATTTAATAAGTCAAACTATTGAAAATATTTTTAAATTAGATTTTATTTTTAATACTTTATAATGTCATTTATTTTTAATGATATGAATTTAAAAATTTTTTAAATATATTTTTATTAATCAAACATTAAGCTTAATTTAATTCATTTATTAATTTTACTTTTACTTCAATACACATATATTTATTTTACGTTTAACATTCAGAACCTGAAGTTATAATTTAGCATTATATTTACGACACGAAATTGGACCTTTAAAGATTCAATGACTATACATAATAAATACTTTACGAAGCTTTCTTTTAATTTACTCTGATTTTTGTTACTTGTACTTTTGTTTTTTTTAATAATATACACGTATGCGGATGCTATGTCGTTTGATCTGTCGATCTTCGGGGCCATTGCCATTCGTGCGATTAGAAAAGGGAAAAATGCTACGCGCCATTCGTAAAAGTTTTGCGAATGATGCACGTTTTTTCTTACACGTGTGTTTCCTATCGAGATGATATTTTGTTGGTTTCGTGTCCCAAGAAGAATAAGGAAGTTTAAATAAATGTTATTATTTATTAAACATTAAACATGTTTAGTCTTTTTATCATTGATTGAGAAAATATTATAACTTGTCGGATAACTGTTGTCATATTATAATAATTATATCCATATATTTTGTAAACTATGTGCAATTATAATTTCAATGTAAATAAAAAAGTTTATTGAATGTAAAATAAATTTTATATAAAAATTTCTAATTCGTTATAACATTAAGTTTTTTTTTTAAATTGGCTGAATTTAATTATGCATTTAAAGAGATCTATACATTTATATACACTTACATGGACATAGTTACTTTACATTGTATTAAAAAAATTTAACTAAAAAATATTTTTATTATCAATTTCATTTTTTTATATTATTTTTATTATTCAAAAAAGTTAAATACATTTTCATCGAATAATACCGTTGGTTCAATTAACTAGTACTATTTCAATGAATAAGAATACTATTATAAGAATTAACTAATCCAATTCTTGTGAATAATATCAATACTCATGATCTTATTTTGTTAACTAATCTTTAATTTATTCAAATATAAAGATAAATTTATTCGAAGATGGCAATAATTTAATTTATCTAAATGCAGCGCATTAATATATGTACATATATAAGTATTTTGTCACTCACAGTATATTTTAACACAATAATTAAATTTTAAACATTTATAGATGGTTGAATATCAAATTAACTAAATATGTCAAATTATAAACAATTTGAAAAATTATATAGTAAAAATAGTAAATTAAGTTCGTTTCAACTACAATTTATATGACATGAAATTGCATAGTATTATTATAAGAATAGCTGAAACAATGTATTTGGTTACAAGAATACATTTATATTTAAAACCTATCAAACCTACCAATAAAAACAATAAATAGATATTCCATTTCCGTATCATGCATTTAAATAAGGATACACTTATTGAATTATTGCAGATTGGGACAATGTTTCAATTCCAAGAATCAATACAGTCAAATGTGTGCTTGTATGACGAGTCCGCCGAAAATTCCCAGCGAGTTCGCCATCAGATCGCCCACGTTTCTTTTTTTGGACTCACCGTTTCTCAAACAACTTATACACTGTTCATTTTTTGTTTTTCTCATATTTCTCTTTTTCTCGCGAAGATAAGGCACGCATGATCACACACAAAGAGAGATGAGAGAGAGAGAGAGAGAGAGAGAGAGAGAGAGAGAGAGAGAGAGAGAGTGAAAGAAGTAGGACGGCGTCATCCTCATGCTGAAAACCCGTTTACGTTCTCGTGCTTGTGTCGACTACGACGATGATGACGATGGCAAAGATCGGTTATTATGAACCCAACTTTTGTTCAATTTCAAGTGAAATTTATTTCAATTCATTTTTGAACATGAATTTTTTGATGCGATTTAGCTATCTTTGTAAATTTATAATTCATTAGTTGAATTAATTAGCTGAGAAATTGAAAATGAAAATATTTTTTCTTTATAGTGAATTATTTTTAATAATATTAAAATACAAAAAATTATTTATAACGTATGTCATTAAAATTTATTGTATTATTACAGTTAATGTAGCAAATTTTGTCTCGTATAAAATTTTCTTTTCCTTCTTCTTTTAATGGTAGCTTTGAATAAAATGTAACTTTTAAAACAAAAAATATTAATTATATTATTAGTTAATATATAAAATGATATAAAATTCTCTATCTGATAAAATATGTTTATCTTAAAGCATTGTTTCATAGCTATGGTTAAATCATTGATATGAAACATTTAAAAATGTTTTAAAAATACGTAATGATAAGGCTTGATTATGAAAAAATTTTCCCTGTTTATATCTATTAAAAAATATACATTAACATTTTCTCTTGTTCACATATAGATGTATTCGTACGTGTATATATGTCAATGAAATATATTTACAATAAATAATTTCCCTGGTATAATTAAATACATTGTAAACAAAAAGTAAAATAATAATAATTGCGTAGATTCTATTTTTAATTCGATGACAATACTATATCTTAAATTTGAAGTAGTGTAATAATGAATATTCTTTCATAATTTAAAAAATTGCTTTGAAATAAAAATTAGTATGAATAGTTAAAATAAAGAATAATTAATGTTTTCGAATCTATTCGCAACTAGAAGTTCATTTTAAAGTTATTCTTCGCATATACGATTTTTCTTCGTTGAAAAACAAATACGATGTTCCATATATTTGTTATTATTAATTACATAAAGAATAATATAATATTAAATTGACTTAATCATTTTATACTTAATGATGTAACAAGAACGCTAAGAAATAGTCTGCGAAGATAACTTAAAATAAAATAACGCATACTCGAGGTCCTGCATAGGGTGGCACTTACAGAAATTACGTAGCATATGCAAAATAAATCTGAAATGACGATGAAAAAAAAGATACTGATCCACGTTTGAAAGAATCATTCGTATCTGCATAGCCATAATGCGTTCTCTTTCCCCCTCTTCACTTTCTCATGCATACGGCGCGGCGCGCATCCTTGGAGCTCTTTCTGCACACGCTGCATTCCTAGCCGGTGTTGCTCCCTTCGGACATCCCCAGTCCTTCCTCCGGCGCGTAATGGGTCTGTTCCTCTCGTGCTTTGTGTTTGCCTATTTGTTTGCAAACAACGGGCCCCGACAAGACTAGTCCAGTAGCTTGTAGCCAGCGCTGCCCTCGCACGCGGATAATGGGACTTGCGACTCCGTCGTAGTTGCATATGTCTTCTAGGTAGAGGTCTTCTATCCCCTTATATAAATAGAAAAAGTTTGAGCGAGAGGGATGTCAGTGGTTGTATAAAGAAAGAAATAGAATAGCTATATTTCGATGTCTTTTGGTAAACAGATTTCATTTCGATTTAAATTACTGAGTCGATTTCTATAAATTCATTTATATAAATAATATAAGATGGTTTACCGGTTTCGGAAAATATTTTAAACCCGATGAAACAAATGATGAAGACATTCTGACTTTGCAACTTATAACCTAAATACACTTTTGGTTAAAAAGTCCTCAAAACTATTATGTAAATTTTTTTGACAAATACTGAATAATATAATTATTTTGAAATATTTATTATCTTTATTTATTCTTTGTATAAAATAAATATTTCTTGAAAATAAATTAATAAAAATACGATACTTATTTTATAAATATGTTTGAACTTTAACGAAGAAAAATAAAATTAATTTGGTGCGAATAATAAGATTAATCAGTATTTGCATTGAGATAACATTTATATTTGAAGTTTATCTTTTTTTTTATTATATAACTTATTTATTAGATTAAAATTCGACATTTTCAGATGCATTTTTATTACAAAATATAATATCCACTGACTTTAATACATTTATATGATTATATCTATTTCATATAGTTATTAAGTTTTACTATTTCAAGCAGTATTTGATTTAATTTTTCTAAAAAAACATTTTACGTTATAACTCTGGATTTGTATTTGTTTCTGTTGATTAAAAGTTTCAATTTAACTTACTTTATGCAAGAAACTTATTTTTTATTTTATTTCTATAATTATATCAAATTTTTGTGGCTATCATACAATCTAGAAAAATATGCACATTACGTAAGTATATACATTTTTGAATCTGGATTGATATATCATATTCTTCTAAATAAGCGAAAAGAAACTTTTGTTTATACATTTATAATTACAAAATTTCTACATTCACATACATATACATTGTATTTAACAAAACTTATTAAATTCTTAAACATTAAATTAAATGTAAAAAAACTTTTATTGTTTCTGTAAGATTACACTTTAAATATTAATATTTATATTCTTATAATTGACTCATTAAACTTTATATGTATAAGTTAAGTTAAAAATTATGTAATAAAATATTAAAAGTGATAGAAGTGAAATAAAAAAGTGATGAATATATAAAATTTTTAACTAATTGATTGGAATTTTTAATCGCTTTCATTGTACAATATTGATAACCGTAAATAATAAATATAATTTTAAATTAATAAAGAATATATATGTACCGAGCAGCATGTATGAAACTTTCTAGTACACAATGAAATCTTTTAATATACAATTTATTAAATAAAAAATAATATATACGCACAATTTTATGAAAACTTAATTATATATTATTAAAATATTTACCATGTAAAAAGATAAATACATTATATAACTTCCAATCAGCTCGCATTAATTTTTTGTAATTTTATCAGTAAACAGTAGTAAAAAATAATGTCAGCATTAAATTTTAATAATATTTTTATAATAATTTCTTATTATTATCTTTTCTTTTCATCGTGACTACTATTAAGTAAAATGAATATAAAAAATATCAGTAAAAAGGAGCTTAAGTTTTAGTTTCAATTAAGTAAAAACTAGCTATCTAGGAATTATATATCAATAGCTGAATAAAATGGAAACGATTTGCTATCAATAATTTCCACTAAAATAATTAATGAAATCAACGTTGAAATTTAAAAAAAACAATAATAAAAATTTTACCATTAATATTAATCTAATTATAATTTGATAATCATGATAAGTATTCTTTTTCACTTTTTCGTTCACAATAAAAATTCTGCACTCAAAATTAAAGATTCATCACCTTTTCGGGGATTCGAAGAGCGAGAAACAACTGGCCTTGATCTTCGTGCTTGAAAATTCATTCTTTTTCCCTCTTTCGCTCTCTCTCTTCCCTTTCTCTCTGTCTCTCTCTTATTATTTCTCTTTCTTTCTTTTCTCATAATATTCACCTGATTCAAGAGCGAAAAAAGCAAGGAACGGATAAATTGTAATCAATTTATCCTTGACACGAGTGTACAATCTTTTTGTACATGTCAAGTATTACTGCATGTTGGCTTTAATACTTATATGTTTATACGAATGCACTTATATTCGTATACGTACAATGCTTAAAGCACTATAACTTGAATCAGAATGCAATGGGTAGAATGGGTTGAATGTCTTTTTGTCGGATTTTATTTTTTGACCCGACAAGGCTACTTTCTGAGTTCACAGAATTTAAAAACATTCTTTAATTCTCAGTAAGATTGTGTAATACATGTACATGAAATCATAATTAACACATACACACGTATTCTGAAACTTGAAACAAGGTAAATAATTTCAAATTTTTAAGATTTAGAGTGTTTAGAATTTATTTTTAAAATATTTTAACCAACAATGAATTTTATTTCTATAGTTTAAAGCTATTTCATCTTTAAATTTCTTAAGACGTTTTTGATTAAACGACAAAAAAAAATAACTGTAAATTTTATATATTATCGTGTTAAATCAGTTAAACCAGCTTTTCTGTTAGTAACAAAAATGTTTATTCTTTTATTTAAGATATGAAAATATTTTTAAGTAATTTGTAATAAAATATATTTATATGAGATTTAAAATTTGATTTAAAAACTTTAATTTATTATTATACATAAAAACAATTAATTATTTAAAAATAATTGTCAATTAATAATAAATATATTACATAATTACTATTATAATTATAAATTTATAATTATTAATATTAAGTACTAATTTTCTTTCTCGAATCAATGAAAGATATTCACGACTTTGTCATATCTACTGCAAAATAACATTTTCCAAGAAAACGAGTCATTTTATTAGATTGAAGAAGCGCTATTCTTACAGAGTGCAAATATCGTCTGGATAATACGGTTATCACGAAAAATAACCATCACAAGGTTATCAGCTCTAGTAAAATGCCACAATGCTTATACGCTTAAATCTTATAACAATGTTAAAAATATTTTAAAAACTTGAATATATTACAAATATATTTATATCAATGATCTTATTTATCTACATATATATAAAATATTTTTTAAAGAATATATACATATATAATAAAAAAATAAAAATATTTAATTCTAAAATAGTAACGTTTTTTCTAATAAAATCTTTCATAACTACAATTTACATCACAGCTTAAAGTTTTAAAATAATATTATATATATGTATATATATTTTAATAAGCTATCTTTTTGAAAAGCAATAAACAGTTTACAACGTCAATTTTTTTATATAAAATAATTAATTAGTTGAATAAACTATACTTACGTAAAATATGAAGAAAAACACATTTTTCTTACCTGAAAAAAGGTAAAATATAAATTAATTAAATTTATAATAGTAAAAATTTTCTATAAAGTTAAAAATTTTAAATAAATATATGTTATTTTTAATTTTTTCAATATTAATTTAAGATTGTAAGATAAAACTTGATTGTAAAATAAGGCTCAATAAAAACTATATCAGTAAAATGAATTATATATGTTTACCCATTCGTAAAATTATTAAGTTTGATAAGAACAATCACATGTTGAGAGACAATATATTTTCTATACATTAAAATCATTTTTACTATATGTCAAAGAAAAATAGTTAATTATTTATAATAAATAATTTAATAGATAATTTAAATAAATTTATATAAAGTTAAATATTTTTAAAGCAAATAATTTAATGATTTACTATATAATAATTTTATGAAATGAGTTTCTGTTAAATAAGAAAAAGTTTAAAAGTTTAAAAAAATAATAAGTATGAGTTTAATAACATCTTATCATTTATTTTTATAGATTAAATTATATTTCTTGATATACTTTTCAAGATTGTGAATATATCATTAATTTCGCTTAAGAATAATTTAAATCAAGCCTAATTTAACAAAGTTTTATATTTTACGATAATTAATAAAACTCTTTTTATAATTTTATTTCATAGTTTCCTACATATTTAACATGCTATTTTAAATAAATCGTAATAATTTTAAATCATCACTTAGAAAAAATTTTTTCAATTAATCATTATAAATATTAAATTATAAAATAAAATATTTTAAAATAATTAACTATATCTCTAAGTCGAGTAAAATCATAGGATTCTTGATGAAAATGATTATTATATTAGATTGCAATATTAAAATATAAATCGAAGTTGTTAAATCTAGTTTAATTTTTATTATTGTTCAAAATTCATGTACATATATACACTTTTTACTTCAAATATTTATATTTATTCGAAAATGATATTTTAGATATTTAATATCGTTTCAATTTTTGATTTCTATATTTCTCATAATTATCTATAGAAAAAATAAACTATAATATATACTCATATTTAAGGATAGAATATTTTATACTAATTAAATTTCATGACGAATATAAATAATTGCTAAAGAATATTTTAAATTTATATATATAAAAAAAATAATAGAAATAAAAAGAAATTGCTATATGATAATACTTTAAAAAATTGAAATTATTGAATTCTTAGATCATAAAATACTGATATTTGATAATTATGTAAAATGTTTCGGTAATAGAATAAACTATGACAATAATAGTTATTAAAATTTTAATAATTACATAATCGAAATACTTTATAAGTTGTTATAAATACATTTTATTAGTATAAAAATAAAATTCCAAATTTAATTTAGCATATTAAATTTTCTTTTAAAATATGATTAATTTTAATTAAAATTACGTTTATAAATTTTAGAAGAAATAATTTAAAAAATAATATAAATTATACATAAATAAACTTAAAAGAAAATTGATTTCAAAATGATTTACTTTTGTATTTAAAAGCATTGAAGTATGTTTTATTACAATTGCAGTTTAGTTCAATTTTTACCGCAACTTAAGTAATACCCCGTAAATCTTTATGGAAGAAACATCTTTGATTTTATATATTTTTAAAATTGAAAAATTATTTTCTTAGATAAGGTTGTTCTTATTTTAGGCATATATTATAAATTGATATTTGTTGATAAATTAACGATTTTTATTATTATTGAAAATGCATTATAAAAACTTATTTGATTATGAAAAAAATTTTTTTCGCAATAATAAAAAAGTAAGTAAATCAGTACACAGAAAATAATAGAAATTCTCATCACAGATAGCCTCATTCAATAGATTTTGATAAAAATATCCACCAGGAAAGTACAGCAATTTTATTTTGAATTCTGTCGGTACACTAACCTTTAAAATCTATTTTTAATCGGAACGAATCCAATATAAACTTGCTTGCTTGAAATCGTCTTATATCGCGCGTAGCATTACATCCCGAAAAGTTTTTCTGAGGTTGTTTCATTTCAAAATATGAAAATTTATCAGTTTTCTATCTCGTATGAAATATAGGTTATTTAAAGTAGAAAAAACGCATTTTGTCAATATTAATGAGCTTTATTACAAGAAGCAAATTAATATAAATGTATATAATTAAAAATATAATAAAAGTAAAAACGTGTTAATTTCTTAAAGGTAGATTATTTTGCTTTAAACAATATTTAGTATTCTTAAATAGAGGTAAATTTCTGTAAACAATATATTCATTTTATACCTACTTTATAAAACCCAATACTTGTTTAAAAATTTAATGATTCTGAAATTTTGAATATATAAGTATTAATTTTGTTAATATTATCACAGTTATTACTATTTGTGTATTATATTATTTTTATCTAATTTTAATATTTATATGTTTCTTAAATTTTTTAATTCACGCGTTTATTCTTCATTACTATTTTTTATAGTAATGTTTATTAGAAGTTTTTAGATAAAAATTAGCTTTTAATTAAAAAAAATTAAATATACATATAGTACATTACATGGTAATATAAAAGTGTAATACTTTATAGATTTATTTTAATAATATTTAAAGATTTTGAATAGAGCTTAATGTAATGAATATTAAAAATTATGAAATAATATATTTATAATTATTTAATTTAATATATACACAAGTTAAAGTTAGAGTGAATTTAAATATTTTAGAAAAATATTATTAACAATTAATTTATTGTTGTTATGCTGTTTATTTTTAATTTTTTTATGTATAAGGGGGTCATTTATTTTTAAAAATTTTCTTACATTTATTCTAAACTACTTAATTTTTACAGCCATAATAACATTTAAAATATTATACTTTTTAAAATTTAAATATACTTCTATTTTCTTATTTATTAATATTTTTATTTTATTTATTTATACGAAATTATCATACATGTGTAAAGATTAAAATTGATGCGAGTAACAATCACAGTATGTATAAGCTCAACATAATTAGTTTTACGATACGACTCTTTTATAAAACATTTAATTTCAGTTTTTCATTGTACAATTGAAAGCTATCATAAATTTGTTCAAAATAAAAATTTTAAATCTGTACCAATGCATATATTTCAAAATTTAACAAGATTTGAAAATGAATACATAGTCTTGTAATTCGTTCTTTAGATAAATAGCGCCCTTGAATATCCAATTAAATAATAAAATATTTTTTGTGCAATTCTGTAATAAAATAGTATTACATCTATCAAAATGTACTTTGTAGAAATATTTTCCAACAAATAATTTTTCTTTTAGTAATATTTATTTATTTACCATATATATAAATTTAATACTTATACATATTTTTACATGCGAACTTTGAATCTTTGTATTAAACTAGATTATATTCGTTACAGAAAAGTGTATAATATATAAAAAATATTTTTTTTTGGAATATAATTAATATTTTCGTATTAAGAAAGCAATAATATTTAACTTTCAATATTATTTAATCATTATCAACGACATTAATTTAAAAACTAAAGAAACATGTATTAAAACTATAGGAGAAAAATATTGCATCAATTCAATACAATATTTCGTATTTATTTATTTCGTACAATATTATGAATAATTTTTCTTAACAGAAAGTTATATATAGAGCATCTCAGATATTTTTATTATACAAATCGTATAATTAGAATCATTTACATTAATGTAATTTACATATTTGTGTATTAGAATTTTAGGCAATTTTTAGAAGTAATTTTAATTATAATACAATTATTAATATTTAAAAATAGTGTATTCTTATAATTTAATTCTATTTAATTAAAAAAAAATTAGATGTCATTTACTTTTAATAGTTTTCAATTAATTTGAAATAATCGATAGCTATGTGTATAGTAGAATCATTAATGCGTTAAAAACATGGACTATAAATTATGGAATAAAAATGTAAACATATTTCTTGAATTAATATTTAATATTAAAATCTTTGATATTATTACTATATTACATGAGACTTAATTATTTTCTTAATAGATAGATAAACTACTAAAAAATAATTTTTTGTCCATAGACAAGTAATTGAAAAAAACTTTAAATATTAAATTTTAGATTCGAAAATATGGTATTTTAAATACTAAAATATTTATTTTTATTAAATAGTGGATATACGAATTCTAGTAAGAATCATTATATTAGAATAATATAAGAAATATAAAAGTTATAACCAACAAAAAGATTTTATTGTGAATCAAATAAAGAAGACATAAGAAAATTATTTTATTAATCTTATTAATAAAATAATTTCATGATTATTTAAAAAACCTTTTTAAAAGAAATGAGTTTGCATCCTGCTTCTTCTTATTGTAACGATATTTTTCAATAAATCTTAATAATTTTCGATAATATTTTTTCAACGATTTTTCTCTATTTTCATACAACTAAGAAGTACAACTAATCATTTAAACTATGGCTCAGTTTCCCTACCCTTATTACCTTTCCTCTCTTGTTTTCTTATTTTCACATCGTCGTGAGTAATTATACATTCACTGCAGTGCCTATAAAATAACAACACTTCATAGTGCACGAAGGATTATATACATATGCACATTAATTGCTTCGGATGAATTTCCGTTACGTAATATACTTATTACGCGTGCATACGTAATTTACACGCGCCGATGATAGGTTTACAGGTTGGTTCGATATTAACAGTCTGTTCGAATGCTGTATCACATATATATACTTACATATGTTAAAATGTGCAGAAATGTACATATATAAACACAGTCTAATGATACTAGCGAATGCATGTAGGCCAAGGCGATGACGCGAAACCTATACCTACGAAGAAATGACGACGATCACCACTTCTATACTATTTCCAGTATCAGGTGCAAAACAAAAATATAATCTTATTCTTTCGTACAACCGAAAGAGATTTGTACTTCAAATTGATATTCCTTAAATGTTTTTCAGAAGCAAAATATTTTTACTAAGAAATTAATTCGTAAAGTAGATTATATTATATTATATTACATTATAATACATTATATTAAATTCTACTAAATTATATTAAATTATATTAAATCATATTAAATTATATTAAATTCTAATAAATTATTTAAATTATATTAAATTTAATTATATTACATTATATATTTTATGTTGAAATATATCGTAAAATATATTTAAAAAATTATTTTAAATAAATTGTGTTTTTATTTAATATTGAATTGCTTATTATATTGGACTTCAATAAAAATTAATAAAAAATTGAAAATAATGAATTTGAAAAGATTCAAGATACCAATAAATGATTCCTTGAGTTTGTTACAATATAATGTATATATATAATTTAATTAATTTAATGTATATTTATGCATATACGTTATTTTTCATATATCTTTTCTTTCTTACTTATTGTATCAAGAACAAGATCAACAATGCAATTTCGTTGAGCTAATCATTAAAAAAAATAACGTTTAATTACATTATAAAATACTTATCACCTTTATGTGTCTTGAATACGAAACTTAAATAACAGAAATAAAGACGATAAATAAGACGTATGTTAAGATACGGTGTAAGACAGAAAATAAATGAGTATAGTGAAGTGTTCTTTAATTGATTTGCGATTTGTATACAGTATAATAAAAGGCAATTAGATAATTACATGTAAAAAGCTATTTATTTTATGTAAAAAATTCCAAGTTACTTTTAATAAGCTATACGAAGAAGGTAAAACTTTATTTACTTTATAACATTAATCTTTTCATGCCTTTCTTTACTATGAAAAATTTGTATAAGATATCTCAAAAATTTTAATATAAAAAATAATCTTATACGTAATTGTTATTATTCATAAATGAATTATAATGTAATTAATATTAATAAAATATAATGCATATTTTTATGTAGTTCAATAAATTATATTATTCTTATATTTATCGAAATCAAATAAATAATAATTTTTGGTAGAAATATTTATTAAATTATTATTATTTAATATATAAATAAGAAAAGAATTGTAAAATAAACATATTTTCTTTCAAAAAATGCTAAAAAGAAAAACTTTTATAGTTAACTGATATATAACTTTATATAATTTCACTCTTTCGACTAAATATTTTATTTTAAAAAAGTATTTAAATGTTACTATTTTTTAAGTAATTTATATTATAAATTCTCAAATTTTCATGATGATAACAAAAAATTGCAAACATGTAGAAATTTGTAATTATATCTAATGTACGCTCTGATTAGAGAACAAATTAATTATTATATATATTTTTTCGAATGAGATTATCAATATAAGATAAAAAATTTAATTATTTAAAAAAAATACTTTGGAAATAATCAAAGGATTACTGCAACATAATCATGAAACAGTAAAGTCTTTTTTTATTATTTATCAGTAGCATGATATCCAAAGAAATATGAAAACAATATTAGATCATTTAATAATTTTACAATTTAAATTATATATATTTATAAAGTTTTGTTACAATAAAAATTTCAAAACTATAATTTATTCATACATTATTATAGACAAAATCTATCAATTTCGTACGATTATAATCAGTTTTTAATTAATATATCAATATCAATTTAAATTACTATCAAAAATTTTACATCTCATTTTCTGTAATACATAAATTTGACGATTTCTTAAAGAATATTCTTGCAAAAAAAATGAATTAATATAATTTTCAAAAATAAAAGTGTGTTCAAGATTATACATAGAATAATTATAAAAATATACTAAAAATATAATTAAAAGTAATAAATATAATAAAAATAAAATATGTTTAAAATATACAAGAAATATTAATAAAACATAATTTTTACAAAAAAAACTGACTTTTGAAATATAAAATTATGAATAACCGATGATCTCTCATTATTGATTTATTAAATATGAGGAGAATTATTATGCTTATATATCGGATTATACATCACTCAAAACACACGCATTACAAGTTATGATATATTACTTTTTTCCATTTAAGATTATCATAATAGATTGTATTGAAAAGAAAATGATTAAACTGAAAATATTCTTTTATAAATATACTTACATTCAGTTTTTATTAACTGATGGAATTAAACATTGAATAAAATATTATAATTAAATATTGAACCCGATTTTTTATACGTAAATATAAAATTGATTTTGAAAATTTTACTAAACATAAATCTATAAACTTAAAATACAATTATGCCTTAAAAATATTAAATTTAAGTGACTATGTAATAATTAATATTTATATAATAATAATAATAGCGCAAATTTTTCTAATTGTGAGAAACATAATATTTTTAAATAAATATATTATAAAAATTTTTATTTATTACATACACTAATGAAAACATAATTTCAAAAATTTTTCAAATTTATATTTATAAAACTGTAAAAAAAGCTTCTGCTTAATAATTTTTTAAAAAATGCGTTACTAATTTAAATTTATAGTTTTATATTTTCAAAAAAATGTCACATTATTAAAATAAAGTAGAATTTGTTAATAGAAATCAATAAAACCGCTATCTTTATAATAACTTCCTATAATCTTTAACTTTATCTATTGTAAATATAATAGAAGGTAAAAAAATAAAAATTAAAGAACTAAGGTCTATTTAAAAGGTGCAATAATTATTGAATTTTCTATGTAAGATAGATATTATGAATTTATAGTATTCTCTTAAATAGCTGAAGCATAATTGATATAAACAAATTAAGAACAAAATTTTATTTATATGTACTCCTAATCTATTATGTATATGCACAAATTTTATGATAAACTAAAGACTTATAAAAAAAATGTTTTAAGACTAAATTTTAATAACAATTCTTATAATAAACTACATTAAATAACAAAATTTTAGAAATAAAATAATTAAATCTACATAATATTGAAAAAGATATATAAAAAATTATGAAGAAAAAATATATAGATACATTTTATTCTAAATTCCATTTAATTGAAATTACGTACGTAGATGAGATAATGTATGTATATTTTATACAGCTATATCAATCGATATATGTTATTTTACGACTTAAATAAATAATTTGTTGCAAAACATTTTGGTTTTAATCATGTTAAGCATAATACGTCGGTACACACATATATACTGATGCTATAAATTTTATCAAAATATTAGACAAATATGAATGTTATAAAGTAATATTTTTAGAAATAATATTTTTTTCTTAATAATCATCGTACATTTTTTTAATTATTTTACCAGAAAAAAATTTGTTATTTTGTTATCAAAACAACATTAAATAAAGGATAATGGTTTAGAAAATCTTACCTCTTCAATTTAACTTATTTTTATTTGATACTAATAATTTTTATTATTATTTTTATTTTACGACATTGAAGGATTAAATAAAAATATTTAAATTTATTCTTAAATGATAAATGACTAATAAATTTAGTTTAAATATAAAAAATGTTTCGATGATTCATTAAATAATATATTTCAAATGTTTCTTAGGTACTAGTATTATATTGCATAATGAATTAGATTCATTACTCATTTAGGTCTAATCTAAATTAAATATTTACTTACTAATTAATTAAATTAATTATGATTATATATATATATATATCTACATAAATTTCCGTATATATAAATGTTACTACATTGAACTTAAGCTCAACAAATTATTAAATTATTGGATACTCTATACATATTTCCTAAATTTATGATATTAATTATTAGAGCCCTGGATTGTAATAGATTATGCTAAATTAAGAATTCATATAACCTTTTATCTCTGTAGAATGTCGTTTATGGAAAACGTTAGAGAAAGCAAATCGGGGATAATGAATAGGTTACTTTTAATATATTCTAATAAATTACAGAAAATAGAAATAGAAAAAAGAAATAACAGCCAAAAGTAATTATCAAAATAAAAATGAAATAAAAAAAACGTTTTCATCTTTTCCGTTCGCGAGGTGTTATATGTATATATATATGTGCGTGTGTGTATCTTTTTCATTTTCTGCCTGGTTCACAATTTTCAAGAATTTAACAGTTTAAAAATCGAATCTCATTACCTTCTCTTTTTTTAAAATGAGGTCACAAAAACAATCACACTAATATGTAAAGGAGATAAACCGAAAAAAGAAACCCAGATGACAAGAGCAAAGAAATGAGTAAATTCACAGATCTTTCCAACTTTTTTCGAGCCTTTCATTTCTTACAAACGTGTATATATATATATATATATATATATATATACGCATATATACAATAATGCAATGACGGAAGCATATATAAAGACGCACGGCATGAATATTTATCGAACCATTTTGAATTTGTCGATTTGTGAGATTAACACGAGGAATTAACGGTAAAAAACAGCTACCTCTTGGAAGCTTCCGTTGAAGGTGTTTCAAATTTAAAAGAACATGTACGTAGGTTTATTAAGTATACATTTTCTTATCAGCGTATTAAAAAATTATGTCAATATTTACTTCCAAAACTTTACGATAAAGACATTGATTAGTAAAGAATAATTACATTATAGAATTGCGATCTTAATGAAAATACTTTGAAATATTCTTAATGATTCAACGTAACTTGATTTTAATATTCCGCTTCACAAGTGAAAGCATCCATATTTATTTCTTTACTGATATATAATTTACCTTAATTAGTTAGATTGAAACATTGATTGCGTCTTTCTATACTGTTTACGGTATCCATTGTTTAGATTCCTTTAATAAAATAATTTCAAAACTGATAAGTTATATATAAGCAATTTATTGAAAAGAAAATTTAATATCAATATATTAAATTTGTTGAAAATTCGACTTTCATTACACGTGAAATATTTAGTAATTTATTTTTTACCTAATGATACAAAATTATTTAAATATTAGATTATAATGCAATTTAATTCCTTTAATTAATTATTTTTAATTTCAATTAAGAAATTAAAATTATATATACTCATTTTGAGATATTATTAATTATTTACTAATATATTGTAAATATATTAATATTAAATATATTAAGAAAACATTTATCTACAGTTCTAAATAATTAATTTAAATAATTAATGCATTTAAAAACTTATTGAATTAAAAAATCTATATTATTTTATTTGTGATAAAATAAATTGCAGATGGAAGAAATGGAATTAATAATATTAATCATTTTTATCGGTGTTAGTTTCATGATACAGTTGATTGCATACTATAAAGTACTTTACATTTGAAAATCAAAATTTACACATTAAATTTATATTTTATGAACTCTTATCTTCATCAGGGGCGTGAAACTAATGAAAATGAAAGTAGAAACAATTTTAACCAAATTTAAACAAATTAATATAAATTTTATTTTCGCTGTGATTTTTAAAAAATTTTAAATGTAATAATTTAATATAAATATCAATGAAAAAAATATATCGGAATTTTTAAATTGTTCTAAATTTAGATGTGTAATATAATTTATTATATTAATTCAGAATAAAAAATCCAATCTTTTATGAAATACCACAATCTTTTTTATCTTAAGCATTTCCAAAAATTACAATTTTATGATTTTTGAAGACTAATTATTTTATCACATTTTATCGAAATTCAAAATTACAGAAATTAAATATTATCATTGAATTTTTATTAATTAATTTTCTGTTTGCTTTTATAACTATGCATTAATATAATGAAATCCATACAACCCTATAACAATATATTTTCTTATAAAAAAATTGATAATTATTTTTAAAATGTATCGTTTAAAATTAAAGCTTCATTTACTTACTCACGCCTATTAAAATATATCGATACATTTATTTAGCAAAATTCTAGAGTGTCATTATTCAATATAAAAAATTATTAATAAAAAAAATATCATCGATGTAAAACTATCGTATGTTCGCGAAGTCGAGCTTTTCCATCTTTTCTTACCGTAATAAAAATATTCGACGCGAGTGATCCTTCGATCAGAAATATCGAATGGTTTCGATCGCTAGGTAATAATCTATTAAATAAATAGAATATAAATGAATAGAATTACATTAAAAATTAGAATGAAAATGGTGATAAGATGGGAAAGAATGCAGGTTGCGTTAAGATACCTGTGTGACACTTAGCGCGGTAGCCACGCTCTTCCGGAGCCAATATAAAGTTGTGTGTCGTTGTCTTGGGAGACTGCGTCATCGGCCGCCACATGTGCCTACTCCTACGTCCTCTCCCTTGCACTCTTAGAAATATATAGCTCTCGCACTTTCTTTCGCTCTCCTGCACGCGCGCGTCCACTCCGAAAATAGGTACGACCCGCGCACCACTGTACACGAGATGCGACCGGTGCGGCGTTCACTCTCGCTTGCGCTTTCCGCAGAGCTGCTGTTCTCTCGGAACTGCAGATATCCGTCGCGCCTCCCCCTCTTTTGCAACTCCACGCTCCTTCTCTCGACTCCTCGTTTTTTCTTCTTCCTCGTCGTTGTCGTCTTCTTCTTCTTCCTCCTCGTTCCCTTTTCCTTCTTCTTCTTCTTCTTCTTCTCTTCTTCTACGTTTCTTCTTGTTCCCGTTTCCCTTTCCTAAATTCCTTTTCTTAGCACTTGCTTGCCCTCTTGCCGTTATGCATTAAGAATTTTAGTAAACACACGGATTTCTCGACCAAACCGAAATTCATCTCGACGCATTAAAATACCCCAAGATACCTCCGACCTTTCGATGTTTACATCCGACTCGTGTACCCCAGTTGTAAAACCGATGATCAGCTGGGCCAGCTACTTACTAAGTACACTTGGTTACTATCGATACTACTTCTACTTCTGCTTTTGAAACTGATACGATCCACATCCATTACCCAATTTATGTTATGTTTTCTTTAAATTTAGGAAGTTTCTGCTAAACCCTTATTTTATTTCTTTTCATTTCTTCACGGCTTCTAATTATCTTTTCATTCTTGATGTTTAGATATTGCTTGTAATCTCAATTAAAACGAAAATTAAAAATTTTTATTTGAAGCACAAATATATATATATACATAAACACCTTCATATATTTATAACTAGTACGAAAATTTACGATTACTTCGATTTTCAATCTTTATTTTCAAATTATTTAAGGTAATCGATCGTTGGGCCGGAATATTTAAAACGCAATAATTTTTCACCATAAAATTACCTATAATCAAAAACGTTGAAAGTGGATTCGTGCGTCTTTGTCACTTTGCAAACCGACCGGAACCAGCCATCCTCGTTGCTATCAGTTCGCTACAACTTTCGGCGCGCAGCGCATTTCCTCACTGGTATAGAAGATGAACCAGAGTAGTGCTGCCTCATTCGCTCCACTCTTCTCATCTCTATTATCTTTTCACAGTTTTTCGTGTGCCAAATTTAACTCTCTTCTTTTCTACTCTAATTTATTTTCTCTTTTTCTCTATCTCGCACTCCCCCTTTCTCTCTCTATGCATATATATTTATTTATATAAATATGTTTTTTTTCTTTTCTTTACTTTGCTCTCTATCACCTATTTTTCTTCATTCGCGACATTTTAATTTGCACTTTTCTAGCCGTGCTCATTTATTTATATAATAAGGAACTCCGTTAAAAGAAACTCTACACGGCAACGTATCGCGTCTTAAATTCCTCAAAGGGTCAATAATGTAAATCTTACGTATACTCTCTTCCCGCGATGATAAAAACAGTACTCTGATCTTTTCTGTATCGCACTTTCACCTCCCGATTCAACGACAATCAAACCAACCAAATACAAATACAACGCACCCCTTCACTTTTCCGATCCGGAAGGACCACGAGCGATCGCGCAAGAGCTTTGCTCCCAAGGGTTGTTGCGACACGAACTTGCGTGCGCGTGGGGTAGCTGGCCGTTCCCTTCCCACCGATAGAAAGTGAAGGAACGCGCGTACCTCAAACACGAAAACTGCAAACCGAAATATTATAATGATCAGCGCGACACCGCAGTTCGCGCGCAACTGATTTGATGCCGCCGCCGCCGCAGTCTGGAATAGCGCGCCCCACCGGGAGAGTGTATGCGTGCGCCGGCGCAGCGTCGTAAGTGAGCGGGGCGAAAATGAAACTGAAACTCTTTCTATTCTCTCCCTCTCTCTCTCTCTCTCTCTCTCTCTCTCTCTGTATCTCTCTATCTTGCTCCCTCTCCCTTCTCCTCTCTTTCTCTTTATATATACGAGCGGTACTATGAAGGAACGTCACATCTACTCGCGTGCACTCGAGCTTCATCGTTTAGAGAGGTGATCAATGTTTCTTTAAATCACTTTCATCCTTTTTTTAAATAACTTTTCGTTCACATGCATCTAATTAAACCGAGCATCTAAAAATATACCCTCGTTCGTTTAGACTCTTTTTCTTCTCACAATTGCATTGGATTTATACTCCGTTATTACGTTTTAAATTCCGTAATGATGCTGCGAAGCTATCGCAAGAAACACGTGTACGTGTGTTTGTGCGCAAGAGTTCTTTAAGCTGCATAGGTAAAGCTCTTTAACCGTATTATCCATTATTTTTATCGTTGAACAGAAGACCGATAAAATATTAAAATTGAAATTTTGAGGTGTTGACATAAGTATATAATTCATACAAAGATTAGAAAATCGATTACCCTGCTTCGATTCTCTTGATTATTTTTTCTTTATTTCCTCGAATTATATAGGAGTATGAATTTCGATTCATCTTAAAAAAATGTGTTTCTCTATGGCTGCATATCGATAGAAAGATGTGGGTATATTGAACAAGGGAAGGGATGTAACGTTTAAGACATTTTTAAAAAAAAGTTCGATGTACGCATACGTGTGCTTATAAACGCGTAGGTGTATGTCTACATATTTACTTGCAAAGGATATGGATATATAATAGAAAAGTTTACTTTCTAATAAAGACATATTTTGAAAAGTAAAATTACAGAATAGATAAGTGAACACATCGATATGTAAATATCTTAATATGAAATTAACGAATATTTAGATATTATACCAATAATAACTGAATAAAATAAGCCATTAAAAATTTAATTATTGTTAGTTTAATATTGATTGGTAGCTGAAATATTTTTCATCGATCGATAAATATTTGTTACCTATTCTTCACTTTGCTTTTATTCAGAAGTCGATTTGTTCGTTATTGTGCTTAAATAATTGTTAATAGTTTTCTTTGAATGTTTATTTATTTAAGCTAGTTGATATTACACACCTTGGAATAAATTTTCATAAGGATTGTATCACATAAAAATATACCATAACATAAATAAATATTCTAAAATCAATATATGGTATTATCACATCTACTGGAATTCAAGTATTAAAATTATTATAGCAACTCAAAAGTGAACTCGATATTAACAATTTATTCAAATATTTTCGGTCATTTATTACTTTTCCGTACATAAATATTATAAAACCTTTGATAATTATGTTTTCATATATGTTAAATAATTTTAGTTTTTAATAATACAGTTGAACTATAGCATCAAGTCATCCGTGGTATTTGGTTTTCATATATAAGTCCTACTTGACGGTCATTCAACAACTTAAATGGATATGACTCAATTGTCATGTATATATATGTATGCGGATGTGTTAAAATCGCGCTAATGATAACGTAAACTTTGTCATGAGATATTGTCGTCAATCCTGTGAATGGGAATCTTCAATACTTGTTTGAGTTCAGACATAACAGGTAGTTTTCATTAACAGTCATATGTTACGTGACTGTCGAATTTTCGCCAACATACATCAACATTAAACAAAATTCAATATTTCTTGCAAAAATATGCTAAATAACTTTGTTCGTATAGAAAAACATAAAAGAATTTTCGTTTAAATTACTCTAATTTACATGATTTTATGTTACAAAAATCCAATGTTATTTTCATAATAAAAAAGTAGAAAATACTTTCATATAAAAATATTACACATGAATATTTCGTTACAAACTTATTTATAAAACCAATTAATTTGTCGTAAAATTCTTGACTTGCATTAATTTTTCGAAATATTGTAAGTATAATATAATAGAGTCTATAATAAGATACAAGTATCCAGCGTGGTATATACTTTGTCTGTCATGAATCGATGAATTCCTTTAGAATATTAGCTATTGCATATCATTAAATTATATAATTTAAAGAAAATAAAAAAAGAATGCATATCTTTTTATGTATAATTACTTTGAATCTACAATTTTTGACGATAATATAAAAATTTTTTAAATATAAATCTTTTTAGATGTTTTGGCTATTGATTGAATTTCAAATGAAAATTTTAATAAAATGTTTAATCACGTTTTATAAATCTACCAAACTTTGTAGAAACTATATTTTTCATTAACGTATAAATTAACTTAATAGTTCTTTGTATTCTTCAATTTATAAGAAAAGAAACTTTCTTTTTATTAAGAATATCTTACAAGAAGTTTTACATTCAAGTTTTAATAAATTCAAACTAATATGAATTTAAATATTTTAATCATATGTCAACGATTTTACAATATATCAATAACTCTAGCAAAAACTCATACACTATGTATGAAACTACTTCGCTATTCTCATAAATTTTTTAATGCGTTTGCTATGAATATCTGTGGGTAGATCCCTCTTATTGATAATACAAATATTATAAGCAGTAGATCAATTTTATTAAAAATAAATGCTAGTATATATAATTTACTTACAATAATATGCATACTATAAATATTTAATACTACTTGTGGATATTACATTCTATTCTTATACAAATATTTTTAAAACTATTAATTATGCCATAAATATATAATAGTAATAAAAAAATTAATTATATTATAATTAATAAAAGATAAAATTAGCATATTATCCTTTTTTCTTCTTTATAATAAAAAAAATTCATCAAATTTTTCAAAATTGTGCATTCTGTTACATAAAAATTAAATCAATTGAAATCGATATTTATTCTAATTCATTATAGAATAATTATGAACCTTTCTAAAATAATTTTGATTCATCTTAAGTTCAATGAACGTTTTTATAGTTAATTGATAGTTAAAACAAATTCGAATAAGTTTCACATATATATTTTATATGTATTCGTCGTAAATATTTATTGATGTTAAATAAAAATATCTAAATATAATGAATTTTTTTTTAATTTTAGTTATAGTTATAGAATTTAAACAATGTTAACTCGTTAATTTCGTAACTGTAAGTAAAAAATAATGAAAACTTGTAATTTTTACAAGATAGAATTTAAATAGCATAAAAGAAGATAAACTTGTATAAATATTACTTCATGAATAAATTTTATGATTTAAGATTATTATTATTCCTAAATTTGTTTATAATTTAATTATTTTTTATGTGTTAATTGAAGGACAAAAATTTTCCCTTAAATATTTTATTTATTTATTAATTATTAGAAATCCTTATTTCATCTTTTACTATTTAAATTTTGATGTTTTTATTCTATTTTTTCATGTAAATAAAAATATTGATATTTACTTTAGAACATTAATTACTTATAACTGCAAATTTAGTTTTCATTTCTTCAAAGATAACATATAAAAACACCAAAATTTGAAAGAATAATAGATTTTGTCATATAATTAAAATATTTAAAGTTTATCCTTAACTCAACGTTTTTACTTTAATTCGAATATCTATCAAAGTACATTAATGTGAAATCATTCTAAGAAGTCAAGAGCAAAAATTATAGAAAACTTTCATTATAAAATTCTTATACTAAGTAACAAATTTAAGCATGTAATAATTCATTCTATTGAAAACCACAACATAACAAACCGCCCAAAAATAAATAAAAATTTACATATAGTTATGTATATGTAAATATAGTGTAGCGCATTTAGTAAAAGTTTAGCACATAAGCAAATATTTTTTGTACCGCAAGTAATGAACTATGAACTATACGGACGATAACATGACAAGTATATGTACAAAGAAGATGCTGCTTTCATTTAATAATAAATTTGCTAGCAAGATAAAATACCAGTATATCTAGTATTTTCATCTCTACTTAATAATCAATACGAAATCAGTATTTGATTTCAATGCATTAAGATTCGGTTTTCTCTACTTTTGCATATGAAATAAGTTATGCGTTAAAACTCATTATAATAAAAAATAAGCAAAGAATAATTTAATTGTAAAGAAATAGTGCTATTGTACATCGTTACGTTTTAAATAATTAGTAATATTATAAATCTGATTACATATGTTATAATTTCAGAAGAATAAAATTTTAATAATAGTAGCAATTATAAGTGATTGTAAAGACTTTAATTCAATCTTATTAATATATTATATATATAATTTAAATAAATATACCACGATTATCTAATTTAATATTAAATGAAAGTAAACTTTGACAGTTTCAGTAAACTTTTATTAGAATATTCATCGATTACTTAAAACAAGTAATAAATATACACAGTTTTATAAAATTATTTTAAGTAAATTAAATCTTTTAAAAATATCATTTTTATAAAACGTTCTTGAATAATAAAAAAATATAAAGTTATTGAAATAAAATTAAAAATTTTCAAGATCTATTAATTGAAAAAATTATTTAAATATTATTAAATAAAGTTCATGTTCAAATTTAATTTTACACATATTTTGAATTTTTAATATAAATTAAAATTTTATTTTTAAATTTCTAATATTTTTAATATCGTAAACATCTGTTCAATTCATTATTAAAAATCTTGGGTGATATATATTATGTAATAATTTTAGTTAATTGCAGATGCCTGTAATGTATCTGAAATGTATACAGATAACTGTAACAGTATTACTCATTTTACTGAATTGTAACTCATTATACTTCACTTCAACTCGATAAAATACATGCATACAATTTACATTTGTAAGACTATTTATAAAGAAATAATGTTGTAAATTATGTTTAAGTTAAAAAATTGTGATTAAGTTTATCGTGTTGAAAGATAAATCATGTAACGCATACAAATAAACCAATGAGTATTCACCTACATAACCCAACGAACATAGAAAGATAACATATAAGAAATACCACATGAAAAATACATAAATTGATGAATATCACATAGGTGTCCATTAAAAGTCAATTAAAAACAATAATCAAAAGATGAATTCACTTTTATTTTAATTATAATATTAAACTATAATAATATAAGAAGATAAATATAAAAAAGTATATAAAATATTTATATATTAATATAATATTAATGAATATAAAAAGAAACTATATAATTATAATCTACAAATATTAAAAATTTTTATAAGCAATTTATCTTACTATTATGTGTGATCATAACACACAAGAATTTTAACATCAATTTTTAATCTTAAAATTGCGCAATATTTATTTAATTTATAAAAAATCATCCAAGATAATAATTATTATCTCTGACTTAACAAAATTCAATGCTCTTGTAAATATTTAATGCTTAATTACAAATTAAAATATTATTTATTCTATTTTTTTAATTGCATAGTTTTTTTAATAAAACTGTTATATATAATAGGCGAAATTAGCGATTTAAATAATTGGCCTACGATATAAAATTATAAAATGTAAAAATACTTTTGAAAATCGATCAAAATTTATAGTTACAATTATTTCTAAACTGTAAATACAACTATAAGTACTGTTTAAATATTTTTCACAACAAATATTCAAAAATTTTACGTTTTGCTTAATGACATACTAAAGAATTTTTTTGAGGGATACGGGCATCTAGTCACACGAGATCCAACAATAACAGTTTTACGATGCCCTTAGATATTCTGGTCCGCATATTACATTAGTATATCCTCTACGTACAAAAAAACCGGATAACAAGTTGAACCTCCTGTATGCTAGGGATATAGGTTTGCAATTACTTCCCATGGACAATGAATTTCTAGTATGTGCGAATCATAAGTTCACACTCATTATGTCTCCTTTGGAAAGCACCGTCCGTTGCAACTTCCAATTGAATAATTTAATGAGGTCTTTACAACAGTGTCGAGAAGATAAGTAAAACCCTGATTATTTAGAGGAAGTAAAAGCAGACTCATACTGTTTTAATATTCGATAAATTAAGGAAAGTCTCATTATAGATATTTTACGTATAATAATAAAGGTAATCATTGAGTCACATTCATCTACTAAACTTTAAATTTACTAATTTAAAATTTGGAGAAAAATTTATTTTTTTGAGATTTTGAAAAAGGAAAGAAACAAAGTTTTATTTTCTAAAATGCACTTACTTAATCAAAATTAAAAAAGTAATTATTTATATTTTGTACCATAATTGTCATTTTTTTTACTATCCTTCTGTTATTATATTTTAGTTAATCTAACTTTTCATTAAATATACTCTTAAATAAATGCATACATGCATGTGTATTTTAATATGTATTTAATTTTTACAAAATCTTTATTTTTATAAAATTCTTAAACAAATAAATAAAATGGTCGGTTCAAAGCTCAACTGAAATAATTCTTATTTTCGAATTTCAATATTTTTCCTTAACATAAACATGACTTGTAATACTCATTTTCATACAATATTCAAATTATCTATCACAGTTAGATACAATATATATAATCGCACAGTATAATTTAATTTTTCTACGTAAAATTTATTTAAAACTATAAATAAATATGATTATCACATTCACATAAAATCTTATAGAATTTTCGTGAACAATTTGTCATTTTTCTTCTAGTTTAAAAACTACTACATTACACACAAATAAAATATGAATTTAAGTACTCGGAATCTTCAAGTAGTATACTAGTAATAATTTTTATATTTTAAAAATAAATAATATAATATTGTACAAGTTAACTAATTTTTTTATCATTAATTAAAAATGTAACTTAAATATATATATTATATTTTTAAAAGATATTTATATTGAATTTTAAATACGATGAATATTTTTAAATAAAAATAATAAATAATTAAATTTGGTTAGTTTTAAGTAAATAATTAAATTTATATTAATTTATTTTTATATTACCTGATAATATACAAATATATATAAATGGACTAAGACCTACTTATTAGAAACACAAAATGAAACCTAATTTAATCTTATCATAATATTGATTATATGAAATTTAGATAATATATTCAAATTATTAATATATTTTATATCATATATTATATCTTATATTTTATATATTTTTAATAATAATGTCAAAGATTACAATTAATATGTTTAAAGCAAAAATAAATTTACCTACGGAAACAGTTTAACAATCATTATGAATTACTATTATTTATAAGATAAACAATTATCTAATAAATTATTTATTTGTATAATAATTTTATTTTAAATTAATTGTAATTCTCTTTACAATTTACTTTTAAAACTATCTTCATAATTTAACGCTTATAACATTTTTCGTTAAAAACTTTAAACTACAAAATTTACAATACTGTAAACATTCCGTAAAATACTTACGTAACATAACAAAAGATTATTAAAAAAAAATATTTTATAGTTTAAATTTTCAAAAGAATATTTTTCTTTAAAAGATTTAGTATATTCCAGTTTTAAATATATGAGATTTTATTTATCGTATTTTTTAATTTTTTTTAAAACAAAGTATACTTTTAATACAAACTTTATTTGAATAATTTCTATATATTGATTGCAATGGTAAAGTTTTAAAAATTGTAAAATAAAAATAAGAAATTATTATCCACAATTTTATTTAAATAATATTATACGTTTTGAATCAGCTATCTAATAACATCTGATTCATACTAATATATGTAATAAATATTTAATATTAAGTCTTTGTTTAATCCTAAATTCAGATAATAATTAAATTATAAATGTATTTATCGGAATTTATTAAAAAAATTTTAAAAAGTATAAAATTCTAATATATAAATAAAAAAGGACAAAAGTGTGTTTAAAAATACGACGTTAATCCTCGGATTCTTAATTCTTTACGCTTATTTAATTTAAAATAATATATTTAAAAGATCTATAAAACTATTTACTATATTCTTAAATCATAAAGTTATTAAATCACTTACTTTACTCAAAGTTTATACCTTTTAATTTTTATAATAATGAATAATTTTCTCAAAATAAAACACTTTAATCGATAAAATAATGTAGGAAAACATAGTTTTTCTAGAATCAAAAATTTTTTTAATGAATATTAATTAGTTTTAATTACATTAATATTGTATATTTCATTACAAATAAAATAATTTTTCGTTTATCTACCAACATTCATTCATATATTTTTTGTATTCATAAAATAAAAAATTGAAAATAATAGAAAAAGAGAGGAAAGAAGATGAAAATCGCAAAATATGTGACTACCTTGGCATAGAAATGTGATGATAATCAGGTGACATGAAAGAAACGATTGCTTGTTTCTTTCTCTTTTTCTCTGTCTCTCATGATTTCCGTAACTTAGCCACTTGGAATTATATAATAAGTTTTACAAACTTTCTCATGATAGCTATGCTTGTCGTAAAGTTCCAAGTCTCAAGTAAATGTTCACCACGGATTAAATTTATTGAGTTGATATAGACTAAATTAGAATATCAATTAATATTAATTTAAAAAATAATTGATAATCAGGTATTTTTCGATAATTTAATATAATTTATGAATTAATCTATAAGTTTTATAATTATAATTGTTAGCTTCAGTTAAATGAAATTGTAACTATTATTTAAAAATTTATTAAAAATTTAAATACATAGAGATTAAAAAAATATAAAGATTGGAAATATAAAAATAAAGATTTAGAGATTAATTTAATTTAAATTTAATTTAATGGATCAATTACTTTAATTTCAATTAATTTAGTTCCGTCGATAATCTGTTTGTCGAAATTTGTTTTGATCTTATTGTGAAGCGTAAAAAAAGGTTATTCTTTTATTGTAAGTACTAAATAATTACACAGTATTTTCAAAATAATTCTCAAAAATTGAATAAATTTATTTATATAAATTAAATGAAATAGAAACATTGATTCTAATGCAAAAATAAATATTAATATTTATTGATGAATGAAAAATGAAAACATGAAATCATAACTATTATTTATTTTTTATTGAAAAATTTCAGTAAAAATGATCTAATAATTGAACTAAAAAAGATAAATAATTCATTATATACACAAGAAATAAATATAATATATTAAGTAAAAAATAACTAAAGTATTTTATATTTGTGTACTCTCATAAGTACACAAATTTTTTTAACTTAATATAATACACTGACATTTTAAGAGTTACCTGAAACTTCTTATAGCATGCAAATCGGATAAATATTTGCTTTGCTGCTTTACTAAAAATAAAGTAACTATAATTTTTGAACCATTTATAAAAAGAGAATTTTCGTTTAAGACTATTACATTGTATTTATTCATTTCTTAATTATTTTGTAATTGAGGTGATTAAAGAAAATAAACTCCGGTAAGAAAAAGAATATTTGGCATGATACATAGAGGAATCATAATTATGCAGCAATAGAATCAATGTAACATGCTCCCGGAAGGTGAAACCATGAAAATTGGCAAGTACATAAATGATTCGACGAACTGCTCCGGTTTCTCACTTGTCTTCCCCTCTTTGAGCTTCGCGACGTGCATTCAGAATCGTGATAAATTCTCGCACGTATGTACATTGGCGCATCTAGACGCTATAGTATACATCGGCGTCGATATTTATTTGCTAAATTAAAAATAATATTGTAATTCGAATAATAAGAAATCAAAGACCATAAATACATGATCCATTTACTAATAGCTCATTTATTGATTTCATAAGATACATATAGTTTCGGAGTGGACTATTCAAGATAATGTTCAAGATAGTATCTAAGTGAAATAATCGATAATTTTAAATATCAATTTCGGATATTTTTTAATACTTCCCACTCTATCAATTTTTATAATATTAAAACCTATTAATATAATCATGAAAAACTTGAAAAGCTTTATAAAATTAAATTTATAAAATTTTACAATACGAGTAATATATTACAAAGAAAATTTTTATTAAAAAGAAATACTACAATATAAAGTAGTCAAGTTTAAATTTTAAGCATTCTTCTACATATTTTAGTTCTTTTATTTGAATCCTACACTATTATTTTTAGTTTATTTAATATTCTATTTTTTTAACATTCTATAATAATATCACAAGATTAATAACTTAAATATGTACTTTATTAACATTTATATTTGTTTAAAAATGCTAAGTATATTGATATTACGTACATGATTTAAATTTAAATGAAATGTTTTATCTATTAATTATAATGAAAATAAAAAACAAAGAACAAATAAATTTCTTGTACATTTTAAGTAAAGAATAATGATAAATTCTGATCAACGCACGAAATTTTGCGTAAATGAATAATAAATAGATATGTGTACTAAAAATAGTTATAACAGAACACCGTTATAAAAGCTTTGTTCGTAGAATCTTTTATAAGGCGTTGATAGTCTATGGGAAATGCACGACTGTTTTGTGCCACATTGGTAATGCATAGAATATGAGTTCCATAACAAAATACTGAATACAGAAAGTACAATATATCATACATTTAGTTATCATATATTACTATAAGAAAAGATCTGCTCTACATATTTTTACAAATATTTTTACTTATACTTAAAACAAAATACCAAATTATATAATATTACTATATGTATATATCATCACTGCTTTTTTATAAATCAATATATTTAAAATTAGATATAATAAAAATAAGTGTAATATTATTTTTCTGATAAATTTATAATCTTATATCTATTTTAATCTTTGACACATTTTTCTCTTATTAGATAATAAATAAGATTTCCATGAATTTAAATTTATTAAATTAACTAGCTTAATACATTCATTTAAAAGGTTTCTTTATTTTTTATAATAACTATGAATAATTATTTAAATATATATATATATATATATTGAAAAGTAAAGCTAAATCATAATTTATAAATATATAGAACAAATTTATATAATTATATTGAATTATTTTTTTTTATAGAAAATAATTTACCTTATTTTAGTGAATATTCTAATTATAAGTTTAATTTTGTTATTGAAAAAGTTATATGTATTTTTTAATTTCTATTAAAAACCAAATTATTTCAAATTTATGAATATGAAAACGTAGCTATAGATATAAACGTTTTTTTATAGAATATAATAATAGACTAATTTTTTTTCAAAGAATATTTTATGAAAAGTTAATTAAGTAAATTTATTAAAGTCAATATTTTAAATTATTATTCTTAATATATTAATGATATAATTTAATAAAAGAAATTTTTTGTAAATTTTATATTTAAAGTTTAATATACGCCGCAAATTACAACATCAATATAATCCATTTTGCGCCTACCAGTGTGAATGAAAAAAGCAAGAAAATCTACCCAAGAGAGGGAGTAGGAAACAGAAAGTTACAATTGGTGCACTTTATTTAAAAGGATAAAAAATGAAGGGTCAATTACCAAAAGCAGGAAGAGCAAGAGGAATCGAGCAAACACATCATCATTTTCTCAACAATTCCAAGAGGAATAAAACAATCCATTTTTTTATGATTCACAACGTATATTCGATCGTTACATTCGAACCAATAAACGCCTTTTTAAGGGTGATTGCATAAGTATTCAGACCACTTTACCGGTAACTTTCCAATTAACTTATTATTTTAGTTAAAAATCATTATTAGTTGAAAATTAATACTTAATACCTATACATCATCGTATAATTATTTAAATAAATTTTAAATTAAGTATACGATTAAACTTTACTTGAATATTTAACAAGTGTCATTTATTTTAATTTATTAATATATGATTAATTTTAAATATTGAATTATCTAATAAAAGATAATTTATAATCTTTTAAAAAATCTTTGGTATCTTTCATATATATTATTATTTATATAATAAATATTATATTATTAAGTTTATATATATATATATATATATATACATTATCATACACATTAAATATTTCATTTGTTGTACAATTTCTTCTTCAAAATAATAAATGTCAGATAATATTTTATATTATGTAAACTTTATCTAGCTAAAAGCAATAGAAAACATAGCAGTATTCACTAAAATAAGAACAGTAAAAAATTTCATCAAAAAATAATAAAAAGATTCAATACAAAATATTAAAAAGATTTATTTCGTTACAGTAACAACTAATATATTTATAAATAATTAATAATATTTTATAAATTTTTATACACTTAATTATATTTAAAAAAAACATAATTTTATTAACATAAATTACAATTCATAATACATAATTATGAACAATAGAAAATATACTATATCAAGCCTAGATTTAATAGGAACCTTTAAAATTGCTTATTATATCAAAACTGAAAAAATTTGAATGTAATGGACAATCTATAAAAATAATATGCTGTCTATAAATAATTCCGTAATATAGCAATATGACTAACAATTCTGCAATACGATATAATAATAAATTAATTTGCATTGGTTTGGCGGTACTCTTGAACCAATTAAATGCCATATAACATACCAGGAAATGCTGAATGATTACTGTCGTCTGGCCCACATCTTTCTCTACTTGGATTGATGGATGGTACAGTATGCGTACGCAATTCTTGCCACATAGAAGTATGTAAGTGTATGTATTGTTAGTGAGCATTAACATATATACTTGTGTCTGAATCGCTTGATTACACTTTATTACGCTTGACGTTCGGCACTTTTCTTCTCTAACTATATATATGTGCTAGCTATGTGCACTCTCACGCTCTAGACCACACAGTATCAACTATTATATTTATAAATAGTAAGATCAATTGTTATCACGTTATTCATAGCAAATATTCCGACAAATTTTATTTATTTAATAGAATTGTTTCTCTCAAACAGAAATTTATTTTTTATATATTAAAATATTTCATTGGAAAATAATAGTGTATTTATTTATACTATAATTTTAAATAAATATATAAATTTTTCAATTAAAACTTAATATTATTTTTTTATAAATATAATCATACATTCTATAATCATACACAATTAACATTATATTCTATGTAGAGTAGAAATAAAAATAATAATTTATTAGAATGTATTTACATTTAATGTAACGAAAGCAATTTAATTACTTAAATTAAAATGTAAGAATTATATTATATTTGCAATGAAAATATTTTAAATTAAAGCAAATATAATTACAGAATTATAATTATTTGAAGCGGTTTTATTCTAAAAAAAAATTCCTAATATTATTTTGGAATTTTATCAGAAATATTACAAAGTTGATAAAGTAAATAAAATGTGTGTTAGTTTGTTAAATTAAAATATAATTAAAATAATCAAAGCAAAAAATGTATAGCAATATTATTAATATCAATATTTTCATCTTTACGATATAGTTTAGTTTTATTTTGCAAACTTTTGAATTTACAAAAATTTAATTTCATACTTTAGTTAAAATTATAAGTATATCGTATAATATTAATACTGAAAAATTAAAATTTATTTAAATATTGTGTATACATTGACCGATAAAATCATTTATAAAAGATATTTAATTATCAGTTTATCACTTTATGAATATAAAATAAAAATAAAAATAGGCTAAAGAAATGCGTACAAGATTGAAGAATAAATACCAAATCATACTTTATTAGTTACACTTATTTTGTATGTGATGATACTTTAAAGTAGATAAGGATGGTATGTATCTATCTGTGATATACTTACAAGTGTCAATGCACTGCAATCAATAAACATGAAAATACTACACTGAGAAAAACTCGTGAAAATGTCATGCCCTCCGTTATATTTGGTTAATTGATTTGCAACTCATTAAAAACGCAAATATTTTAATACTTCACTTTTACAGTTTTTTCTTCGTCTAAAATTTGTTTTACAATAAGAAAAATATAAATTGTATATAATAGTATATATGCATTAAATATCTTGAAAAAATACATGCAGATGTTGATATTCTTAAGTGTTTTAATTGTCTGCTAATCTTAATTTATTTCGAACTTTTAAATCTTTAAATTGTGCAATTAGCACAATATAGACAGAGACATTTTTCTTGATATTAGTTGACTGATAATAATTTAATAATTTCATTTAAAATTAATTCTTTGCAAGAACTAATTTATAAATAGATATATTAATAATATAAAAAGAATTAATTATAAAATTAATTGATTATATTCAAATATTTATTGATAACGTTAAAACTTTTCTCACTATTATAAAAATTTTCTCTATACTAATGGAATTATAGATTTAATTAATTGATTAAAAAAATATATCCTAAATTTTTTAAGGCAATAAAACTTTTGAATAAAAAATTTATATTCTTTTAATGTTCAGAAAATATTTCCTGATTTTTTGTATACAATATCTATAATTTCTTCAGGTAAAAAATTATAAATTATACTTCATTTACATCTGTTTTTTAAATTGAATATTATAAAACAATGTACCATTAATACTTTCAAAATTTATATCATAGAATAAAAAACTATAATATTGTGTAACATTTATATTTAAAGCTCGTATTTAATATTCAACATCAAAAGATGCATAGAAATTTATATAAAAAAATTTTTTTAAATTAATTGCTGACTTTAAATCTGTAATAATATTCTGAAAAACTAAAAAGTATTATTACGAAATAATTTGAATGATATTAATATATTGCAGAATAATATTTATTATCTACTATTAATCTCTCACATATTTTTTTACAATAAATAAGTGCTAAGTGCTTGAACCTTTTGGCAAACTCATGTTTAAAATGTATAAATAACCAGGCTGTTTCGATTGCTTTGAATAGTAATGTGAAAGGTGGGAGCATGGAAAGGAGAGAATGGGAGATTTAGGAATGAAAGGTCGAAGGGTGAAGGCGCACATGTATATAAAAACTTTGAGAATTTTTTAAAATTATTTTTCGTATGACAATTTAGGTACAGAAGTTATTTTTAAGAAAAATATATAATTCTCTGGATATTTGATGTTTGTTTAACAAATAAATAGTTATCAAAATATTCGATACGTCATATTATGTGATTGAAAATAAGCTCTTAGTTATGTATTTAATATCAATATAGTATGTAAAATACCAAATATTTATAATTGCGAAGAGACAGACAACTTTTATTAAAGCTACTTCATTATAATTTATTTGATGTTTGATGAACTGAGATCATCGTTCGAAATCTTTTCTTCCTTAAACGTGATTAGCATTTTACCTTACTTGTTGAAATTTCTATTATATAATTAGTTTATTGTATTATTGGCTGTCTAAAAATTTTAGTCAAAACAATCAATTATATCTACAGCTTTTTAGATGCGCTTTTTTTACAATTCTTCCATAGTGTAAATTACGTTGGAGTAGAATTTTAATAGGATGAAAATGATGAATTTATTTGTTCAATTTTATTACAAGGTAATAGTTTTTAGGTGTTCGAATATAAATATATATATATATACATTACCACTTAATACTGGCCTAATCTAATGCCAATATCTATTTCACACAATTTTCATTTTGCATAGTACGTTTCTAAAATGTGAGGTGATGCAAATGCAAAGCTAAGTAAGGCACAGTCATGCAGTGAAAGTGATTGAATACAGTATTACAAGCAAACAAAAGATTGTTCCTTGATCTAATGGTACATGTGAATTTAATTTTTATTCAGAAGTAACCTTTAGCTCAAAATCAAATTTAACGCTATTAGAAAATTTAGAAACAGCGCAAACATTTACTCTTAGTAGATTTGTTGTAAGCTTTTAAAAGAAAGAGACTATAATCTCTCGATCCATCATTAATTTCTACTTTGATTTATTTTCAATGAAAAGTATATTATCCTAAAAAAGTAAAATATTATGTAAACCTAGACTATATGATTCTTTTATTAAAAATTCGGTCTTTGAAACGAATGAAACTACATAATTCTCATGTTGTAATGAAAGACACGTATACAATAATCATTTGAACTAAGTTTCACCATCGATATAGTTGAATAAATAGAGTTGTAATGTAATCATGCCTGCGTTTAATTTTTATATCATTATTTTATTTTAATATACTTCATTAATCAAATAAGATATGTGAGTTATATTACATATATATATATAAATTATAATTACACAGATTTGTTTTCAATTTATAATACAAAAGAATTATATTCTATAAACTAGAAGTAATCCTAAATATATAAAAGTTGTTCGTAAGGATAAGTATTTACCGATTCTACCTCATTGATTTACTCTTAGTCAGTTATGTGTACAATTTGCATATCGAGTCTTTCTCCATAATATGTTTTTTTGTAAGTTTAATACGTTAATTCATAAGATATAATTATAGATACTAACCAAAAACAAGATTACACTATAATGTTTCTTAATGTATTAAATTGTGCCTGAGTAATTCATAAATAAGTAATCTTATTTCATGCTGAGTGACTGAAGCGCAATAATTTACTTATGCTGGATAGACTATGCTGGACCCATACAAATTCAAACAACAAAGGAACATTGAAATTGAGTATGCAAGAAATATATATTGTTCATATGCTTTGTCAGTCTGGTAGCACTTATAGAATTTTCAGTAACTGATACCAGCATCGTTTATGGCTATTTATCGAAGCTTTATGTACAAGCGACTCATATGTCATAATTCCATTCATTAATAAACTACCGCTTTTGAAGATGTAGTTAAATAACCGTGTGAAATATTCGATTTAAATATGAAATTCAGTAAAGAAATTTTACGTATATAAGTGGTGGAATAAATTAAATTTTATACTATTATTATTTCAAATAAATTATGAGAGAGCAGAAGCCTATTTAACAACTTTGTAAAAATTGAATGCTACTCAAATTCATAATAAATTTTTTCATGAAGCTCAAATATTGCAACAAATATTTTAACATCAGTAAACTGTTTTTTATAAAAATACAGAAAAAATTATGAACACTAAACTACCAACAGTACATAATATGCTTGAAGTCGTTATTTATTTCTAAAGCACTTTTAAAATCAATTTCAATAATGGTGACCAAATGTTCATTAGCCAAAATTTAAATTAAAATATATATTAAAATCTAATAGATAACTTCAATATAAGTGACATTTTTGTCTTAAAATATAATCTTTATCTACTAATAACATCGATTAAATTATATTGCAGATTTTTACGTCAGGAGAAAAGAAAGTGCAACAAAACTAGTAATTTATATTATTCTTCACAACTTCATTTGACTTTACCTACTGCTTTTACGATATGTACATATATATTTATTTAAATTATTTATAAAAATTCAAATTACAAAATTGATTGATAAATTAATAGTGATTCAAATATTCGCTGATTTTCAATGTTCGACATTCTTTTGATTAGAAGATGTATGCATGTTGCAACTCTTTTGATCACTTAAACTACTGATTAAAGAAGTTGGAATATACATCAGAAAGAATGAACTAAATTCTAGAGAAAGCTATTGTGTAAAAGAACGTTACAAGTTTGTTAAATATAACTATTAATTATTAATTAAAATTGAAATATTCATGCAAATATTTAATAAATATCGGATATATTTACAATTAAACAATAGAAATAAAACTTATGAAAAACAACATTTATTATTTCACATAAGCAAATAAAACTTTCTCAAGGGCTGTTCTTACATCATTTATTTGAACAATACAATTTAAGCCCAGCTACACATTTTCGCGATTTCAGAACCTCGATACAAATAAATCAAGAAGTTACATTGATTACATTAATCCAAAAATTATGGTAGATTCATCATGCCAGCTATTCATAAGATATTAGGATTATTATTTGGATAAGCTATTAGTATCTACTTTAAAGGTTATAATAATTTTCTTTGTCTGCACATTCGCGATATAAACTCGGTAAATACCTAATTCCTGAATATTTAAGATAGATTTATGAATGATATATCGCAACCGAATACTACTTCTCCGATAAAAAATTCACGAAAACGGACTCATTCCATATGTAATATCAATAATAAATTATTAAGCTGTAGTAATTTTTATATTACTCAAATTATTTTTATACCTTGACTATTGTTTTATGAATACAATATATAGATATTGTAGCAAAAGCTCTTTTATGGTTCCCTTTTAATCTTTTTTTTACTTCTTTAATTTTTATCCTGAAAAAAAACATACCTGATCCAAATTATTTTTACGTGAAATTCCCAGAAAGCAATTGCCACTAATAGAGTAAATTAGACGCAATCAGACTCTTGGCATTGACGAAATTAGATTGAAATATCTACTTTTCTCTTTTTCTTTCTAAAGATGTTCATTATATAAATGTCTTTTTTTCTTATTCTCTTTGATTACTTTTTTTTTAGAAATACGAAACTATATTTATTTTTAAATTTAAGTAGATACTATTTATTTCAGATTTATATATATATGTATATATATTTACATTAATATATAAATATAGAATAAGAATATCTAACCAATGAAAGAAAAAAGTTTTGAAATAAATATTTTATATAAATAAAAGAAGTAATTAGTTTTCTTTATTATTTTATTATTATTTCTATTCATAATATAATTATTATTTCTAATACAATTTTTATTTTACAATGAAAATAAGCTTTAGTAAAATTCTTAATAATTTTCTTTTATTTGATTACATGTTAAAACATGAATAAGAATAAAGTATGATTAAAATTAAAATTTAGATAAATATCTGATATTATTGAAAAATAAATTTGGTTATATATTTATTATTATTCTTTATTATTATAATTTTTAAGTTTCACGCTATGCAATTAAATTTATTTCAAAAATGCATTACGAATGATAAAAGTTGATAAGATCTCTTCAATCTCTTCAATCTCTTCAATAATCTCTCATTTTTTAAATAATATCTTGATATGAATAAAAAAATTTCAATGAAAAAATATTTTAAAAACCATAATAACATAATAATTCATATTTTCAACAAATTATTGTTTTTAATAAATATTTAAAGAAATAAAATTAATCATAAAAACTATAATTTAAAAAAATGCACAAATATTGAATTGGTATTTGTAAATTATTCTTATTAAAATAAAAATTTTGTTTATAATTCAAAACATTTATATATTTTCATATTGCACTTTCTCTTTTTGTCAAATTACTAATTGTTATAAACCAATCAAATTCATAAGTAAAAAAAATATTTCTATATTCTTCGTATATTCTGAAAATACTGAATTTTTTTATAAATTAAAAAAATTGAAAACATTCTTTTCAAACCATGAAAATAAGTATGAATTTAATTTATGATTAATAAGAATATTATACTACATTATTCAAAAAATATTTTATCAATAAAAAAAATTCAAATACTTCTATTTTTGTTTAAACATTGCAGTTTTATAAGTTACATATTGTTAATAATATCAAAAGTAATTCATAATTATTTTATTGTTATAAATATTATTTATTTATATTTATATTAAATAAATATTATGTTTAATATATATATATTAGTATTTTGATACAAAAATGAAAATCGTTTATTTAGTACAATATTATACATGATTGATTAATATTCTATGAAAAATATACTTACTGTTAGAATCTTAAAAAGAAATCGTTCGTTATGAAAATCGCAGTGTATTAAAAATAAAATTATAATTTCATATAAAACAAAAATAAAATTTCTGATATTACAATACTGAAAAACAATTCAAGAATTTACCACCCTTATCATGGAAGTGCAAAAACGATGGAAACGTATTTGTAGACTTGTACTCACTGCAAAAGCCTACACAAAACGTTTGAAAAACAGATGAAACCTGAAATTTTAAAATACAGCAAATTTAATCGATATGAGAATTGCTATGTATTTAATACTTGTATAAAACTAAAAAAGTATTAGCCAAATTATTAGAAAATTTTACGCAAAAACTTTACGAAAGAATTTTTTTTCAAAAATTATTTAATCAAATACGTATCCTGTTATATTTAATCAAAAAAACAATACTAATACCATTACTTGAATTAATTATATATTTATATATATCTACAATTTAATCAATTTTCGCAATAAAAATCACAACTTATGTCAATGTTCAGTAGTTGAAATTATTCTAGAACTAAATCTCATTTGTCCAAATATCGATTATAATTTTATATTTACAGAATAAAATAGTATTCAATTAATCTTAATATATTTTAGTATAAATATAATTAAAGTATAGAATTTTAGTATTTGAATTAATGTGATCATGATTTTATATTCTCTATCTGAAATCTCTATAAATAGAAAGTACAGTAGAAATAAATAGTAGACTACACTGTTATACTCTTATTATAAAAACCTTTCAGACATGTAATTGAAAACTATAATTATACAACATATACCAAAAATGAGCATTTCTTGTTATGTTGAATTAACCTATTAAGATTAAAAAACTACTTTCAAAATTTAGGAATCAATTTACATTATGATACTACAAGCATTACCATATTTCTTTAGTTATCTAAGTTTCCGCACCAAATATGTCAAGGAATCATTTGTAATTTACTTCGCGATTTTACTCATTTACAGATATATGTAATGCAGGAATTCAGTAAAGATTAGTACATATTACTATCAATATTTCAGGAGTTTCAGTATTGTATATATTGCTATATCTAATGTCAAGGATCGAAAGTAAAAAAATATGTTAGTAGCTTTATTGGAAAATTTACCATTTCAAATGATAAATTCGAATATATCTATATAGATGTTGTCAAATTATTGTAAAATTAAGAGAATATGGTTACCTACTCGTGCTTATTGAATTTCGTTATCCTTTTTATTAATACTGTGACTTAAACTATTGGGAAAGACATTATCGATATCAATATTTATTAAACAATCTAGGTTAATCGATGACAAACCTTTTTTTACTGCATATTATATACAAGATAGAGAGATTACGCAGTGTTTATAGCACGATTAGATTACGATACCACAAAAGTCTTATCTTATGATTTGTTTCTATCGAAAAAATAGAAATAAGAAGCTCTAATTTTATAAATGTGTTAGCAAATAAATTAAATATATCAGACCAATACTAGAATGAGTAAATAAGGAGTAAAAAATTCTTTATCTTGAAAGAACTTTCATATGTACATGATATGGAATCTTTTAAAGGCTAGATATACCATTTTTAAGAATCTATTTCATAACCTTCATTTATTTTGACCAACAATGATCAAAGCGTTTTAGCTATATTTATAATAAACTAAAAAAGTGATAGGCTTACTCCTCCAGATTTAAGAATAAATCTTCCATTTTTCTAAGCTGCGTAATTTTTTTATACGCTATAAAATAAATAAATAAATTTTTGTAATCGATAATAAAAATAATTAAAACTATCATTAATTATGGAAATTTTTAATCAAGCAATTATTAAAAAGCATTAAAAAATAATTTTTATACTATCAATTTAACTCTAAATATTAGAATAATTATTATGATTGTTATTGCTATAAAGATACGTGTCAACTATAATAACTTTTGAAAACTATTTATAAATATTATGCAACTCATTATTATACACAAGTCTCATATCAATTGCATTTATCGCTATAATTACTAGAAATAATTTAACTCACATACACTACTGACATACGTAGTTTATAAAATTTTATTTTACCACTATATAGGTACTTTTCATATTATATAACTTTTCGCCTTAATTCTAATGTGATAAATAGTAGTTAAAATATATTCTCTAAAACAGTGACTGATGTAAAGTACACAAACTATTTTTTTCAAAATTGTGGTTGATTTGATAACTTCAATACATTTTTAAATATTTGTCGAGTAAAAAAAATATATTGAATTAGAAAGTTTTTAACAATTAATAATAAAATTTATAAATTTTAATTTTTTAAAAACAATGGAAATATTTGTAGAATATATATATATATATAAAAAAAATCAATAATTGTTGTCATTTAATTATTTTTTCTTACCACTACACACAGATAATTTTTTTTAAAAAATACCGTATTGAAAATAAAAATTTTAGAGAAATTCATATAAAATGAAGGTTATAAAAAATTTTTTAAATATCTTCTAAAAATTATACTATGTAAAGAAACCTTTTTTAAATTACAATAACTTTAATTAGGTACAAGTTTTATGTGCCTATGTCAATTCGAAGAATACATACATTCATACACTATATACATAACACAAATATTTTCTTATATACGTAGAATATAATATAAAATGTTTGATGTACTTCTGATTAATTTTTTTAAAATATTTTTTGCGTATTAAAAATAAAAGTTTTCTATTTTTTTCTAATATAATATCTAATACTAAAATTTGAAGAAAATATTTTAATATTATAAAGTTTCTTAAAAATTAATATAGTTTGTGAACGTTCATACTATTTTACACAAATTTAAATTTATATAATATTTTACTTATAATATATAACACATAACATAAAGTCATAAAATATATAATATATACAAAGTAATATAAGTAGAAAAACTGAATTAAATTTAGTCGGTTTTTTCTAATTTTTTAAAATTTATTATTTATTTATCAAGTTTCGTTGTGAATAAATTATTTTAATTTTTGGAAAAATTAAAAACATTAAAAAAATAAAAAGCAGTGATATAAAAAAGTAATTATATGTTTATATAGAACATATATACAATAATTTGTTGATTTATGTGCATTATTTTTGAAAATTTCTAAATATTTATTTAACAATGTACATCAATTCTAATAAATAAAATTAAAGATATACAATTCTTATTCAGTCATTTCATTATAATATACATACTTTTAATTTATTAATAAAATAATGATTTAAAGCTTGATAGCAAACATAGACAAAGAAAAAAAAACGAGTACTTTTTTATAAAAAAATTATGCTACATAAATTTGGATAAATTAAAGTTATAATAATAGTTACATGATTCTAAATTTTATATAATATTAAACCGCAAAATAAAAAAATTTGTAAAATGAAATTTTCAGTGTCAACTTGAAAAATTTCTACTCATTAATCACTAACAACATAAAATACTAATAATGTGCACATAGACATATGATTAACACATGAAAGAGAAGAAAAAGAGAAACCTTCCTAATCTTTTTTTACTCGCATTCAAAAGACTAATAAAAAATGTGAAATATAATACTGATCTCTAAAATCGGTGAAATTTCAAAGAAGTCAATCAGAAATACCAAATCAAGTAATCAAATTTAATCAATAAATTTATAAAAATTTATAAGTATTTGCACTATCAAAGTTTTTCACTTTTTATTTAGAAAAATTTTCAAATAATTTTAAACTTCAATAATTCATAATATTCTTGTCTCGATCGTAAAAGAAATTAATGTTTAATACTTCAAAAAAACTATTTTTGTTAAATTGTCTAAACGAAATATTCGTTAATATAATAAATATAAATTAAGATGATGTTTATAAAAATCAACTTTTAATTGAACATTAAGCATATATCCGAAAATAAATTTTGGAAAAAATTAAAAAAATGCGAATATGTAATGAAATAAAAGTATTGTTAAAATATAAAATTTATCGGCATCGTAAAGAAGAATGAAAAATTACAATCAAAGATACATCAATGTTAGGATGAAACTTTTCATAAAATCTTTTGATATAAAGTTGCAAAAATTAAAAATTATTTTTAATATTATTAATAATGTAGCTGCATATATATAAAATATAATATATAAATTTACTAAGACCTATAATAAAAAGTTAATACCTGTAATAAAACTTGTAATAAAAAGTAAGAAATGTATTGTTTGCAAAATTTATATACAATATATATTTGCAAAAAACTTCATAAAATGTTTATTTTAACCAGTCCTGTATAGTCCCGAATAATACATATATTATGTAAGCCTGAAATTATCGTTGAGATACGTAGCTACATAGAATCTTACAAATTTCTAATGCAGATAAAAATATCCATTATTTTATTTAATTGCAGACGTGATTTGAATATAATGTAGATGATTTGATTTGAGCAAATCAAAAGTCTTAGTAATCTGAAATAAAATTTTATATCTAATAACGTTAAATTTATTCAATAAAATTATCTCTATTAACTTCAACATATAAATAAAATTTTTAAATTTTAAAATATACAGGAATGCATTTTTGAAAATAGAATTATTTAAATAAAAAAATAATAAATATAACGATAAAATAAATAATAAAAATACTATTACTAAAATTACATAATTATTCACATAATCTAAACATTTTGAATATATATATATATAATATTCTAACACTGAATTTATTGATTTTCAATAAACGATTAATTTTTAAGAATTAACTATTAATATATCAATCAAGTTTTATTAGTTTTTATTAATTGATATTATAGTTAATTATTAAAAAAATATTTAAAAAACATAGAATCTAGCTCGTATATAAATTTATAAAAACTATACAAGAAAAAATATAAACTATATCATATAATAATATCTAATTAAATAAAATCTAATTAAATGTTTTTTCATTTAACCATTATATTCTTTATATAAAATAGAAAATTCACTATTTAATTAAGTTGAAGAATCTTTATTTTATTATACACAATGAATATTTACTTTTAGAAAGAATAAAATTTTAAACGAATCTTATAAAAATATATTTATCGAGTTTTATTTATTTTTATAAAAAAACATAGTATTGCATCGATTAAGCATTGTTCTAGAAACTTAACTGACTAGTTATCAATAGCATTTTTTGAAGGAAATTGTAATGTTTAAATATAAATTCGAATAAAATATGTTCCTTAATAAAAATATTAATATTCTCTTCCATAAAAATCCGTCTATTTTGATTGGTTTTATTGAATCTAATAAAATTATATTAATTAAAATATTTTTCGAAAAATTAAAAAATTTCATATATTTACGAAGAATTATAAATATGGATAATAAAAAAATGATTATTCTCTGTGTTTTATCTAGGTCTTACATATCTTATTATTCAAATGATATTACATTTTGAATATAAAATTCTTCACAACAGTTTTAATTACAAAACTATTTTATAAAAATCTTAAAAATTTTAAAATCATTAGGCATTACAATTTGATATGTCATTTATCAAACAATTTTATAAACGATAATCAAAAGAGTATCTATTAATTTAGTACGCACTGAATACTGATAACAAGTAAAAATTTAAAAATATAAAATATTAAAATTATTGGCACCATGATTTTAAGTAAAGATAATATATTTTTTTTTACTTACGAAAAAGAATCATTGCAGTATATTTAAGTTAGAATGATAAGGTAAAAGCGATAATAATAACAAAAAATACAAATTTTACGAAATCAGTATATGCTGAATATCATAATTGACTATAGATTATGTATGCATATATAAATGAGCATAAACATAAATAAGAATTATAAAAGTTGAATAAATTGAAAAAAAAAATGCAAACATATGGAAAAGCATCAAAAAAATTCTTACCTATTTAAATGTTTTTAAGGATTTATTATTCATACGATAAAACGATATTCATAGTTCATACGTTAATTCAAATTTTTTTTTTATAGATACATAAAAAGAAGATAAAATTTTTTAAATAGATATTTATAGATCTCTTAAATGGAAAAGAAATGACGTTTTTTTACATGTATAATTTTTTATTACAACACTTTTTTAAATGTAGTATGAAAGTATTAAATTTAAATATTGAAACCACGCATTAATAGTATTTCTAGATCTTATTTTACAATAATGTTGTATAATTTCATTATGTCATAATAAAATTTTTAAGTTACTTGTTACTTAGTATTCATTTAAAAGACTATTAAAGTGAAAGATTTTGATATTGGAATAGAAAAATTTATAATTCGTATGTTACTTGAATACTTGTTTTTTAAAGATTTTAGTATTATTACGAGAAAAAAAAATTTATTTGACATTGAACGATTTATCACTAATAAATACAGGAATAAGTTTAAAATGGATTGAAAAAAAATTAGTAATGAGTCATATAGTTAACGTTCTCTTGAAATGACTGCTTCAGAAATAATCTAACGGATACATACAATTATTTTAGCAGACTATCGAATTATAACGAATGATGAACTAAATATGTGATACACCAACAGAAATATATATTTGCAAACGAAATTATTTTACACTATATAATTATCATATTTAACTAAAATAGTATTGAAAAATATTTCTTTAATAATGTCTTTGTCTCTTTTTTATAAAAAGAATCTTTTGCGTTAATTTATTATTATTATAAATTAATAAACTACTTTTGTTTTCAGAATAAATTAAATTTTTAATTATCGTTCTCTATACTTATATTATTTAGCTTCGAGTGACTGGCATATTTTTAATCTCAATAATGAGTTGAATAAAAAATTTCTAATAACGATAATTTTATAATCATTTATAGATATGAAACTTAAGAATTTCAAATAATTGATGTCCTGAGTTAAGAAAAATGTTTTCCAAATTTTTCAAAACATTGATTCAATTTTATGAGTTTCAATAGTAATTCAATTAGAAAATAAATAATATTACTCTGTGTAAACTTTGATTTTAGACTACATTCTGATATTTTTTTATTTCTACTTATACAAACATTATATAAACATCTATTTGATGTAAGTATAGTTCAATTGTTTAAACAAAAATCTTCAATGTCTATATTTGGATATACTTTAAATAAAGTACTAATGTATTTTTTATTATTTATTACAATAATTCAGAATTATTATTATTACATCAGTTCAGAAATTAATTATACTATACACTAAAATTATTTAAGGTTTATGGTTAGATATAATCTAATGTTATATACATGCATTATATATATAACTGTATTATTAAAAAGATATAAAATAAATACATTTTTGTTATACGTGCATATATTATGTAATTAAATATCTGTATATTTATTAGTAATTAGTTTCATTTATTTAGCATAAAGTATATTTTCATCATATGCAAAACCGTAGAATTTAACTATCACATTTTCTATCAAAATAAATAAAATTAATATTAAGTTGAATTAATAAAATTTTAAATAACATGTACAATAATTTAGATTTCTTAGCTTGTGACATAATTATAACATCGTTCGACTAAAATCAAGCATATCAATATATTATGATGATCGACCTTGTCCAGCGACGTCATCAAGCGTCTAGACGAAAGATCCAGAGTGCAAGCAAACTTTCTGTGAAAGACTTGTTTATTCCCACTCCACTCATTCATTCTCTCTCTCTCTCTCTCTCTCACTGTTGCTCTCTTAACTTCTATCTCACGCAATGCCTTTCTCTCTATTTCTCTCTCCCTTTCTTTCTATCTCTCCTTCATCTCACTCATAAAATTTCTGAAGCTCTTTCTCTCTCTTTCTCTTTTTCACTCTCTGTCTCTCTATCTCTTCCTTTTTCTCACTACTTAATTGGGGATTAAATTTAATAACCGAAAAATTGAATGTTTCAGTAGCCCATTACGACTTGTCATGTATTAATATTATAAATGCATCAATTGTGTCTGATACGAGAAGAAAAGTCTTATGCAATGAAATAAGTGACACAGATTCAAAATGTAAATTACATTACCTAAAAATAATTAATTAAATTGTATAAAAAAATTATTTACGGATAGAATTAAACATCTTACATATTTAAAATATCAGAATTAAACTATTATTTGTAAAATTTATCTACAAATTAAATATATATCAATTTCGACATTTCAGTTTCAGGAAATCTTAAATTTTTTATTTTATGCTCTATGCGAAAACAAATTATTTATTAATTTAGAGAATATCATTTTAGAAATACTCTTTGCATAATTTTTTATACCCATCTAAGATAATTTATTTTTTATGCTTTTTAATAATTTTACCTTGAAGAAAGTTATTAGTTATTATTGATTGAGATTTCATCACAAAACGCATTTGAATAAATTCAAGTTTTACGGGTACTCAATATAATATAATTTGAATTTTTCCATATGATGAGGAGATGATGAAGTACAACTAAATGTTCTAAAATAGAAATATGGTACATCAATCATCATAAAATATATGCTTAATTTACATAAACCCAATAACTTTTTTCTATTTTAATTTATTGTCAAATTTAAGGCGGTAAATCGGATTTTATAACATTTTATATTATTTATAAATAATTCAAAATTGAATTTATATTTATTTTCTATTATTATTATAGTCATTGTATGTTCTAGATTATTAAAAATCAAGGTGTATAAATTCATATATTTCCTTATAAATTTTCGATACTAATTACTTTTATTCATCTGAACAGAATAAATTAGAATATGATTCTCTTTTATATGAAACATTAAAGTTATCACTGAAGTGAAATTTATTTGTTCACTTTTAAAAGCAAGTGATATCAATTACTAAAATATTAGAAAGATTTTATGTGTAATTTAGTTAATATTATTTAAAGTTCTTAGATGTATTCACAATTTAAAAAATAATGTTTGATTATGCTAAAAAACTTTTTTTTATTTGAAAAATATAATCGGTTAATATATTTCTTCGTGAAAGGGAAAATATAAAATGTGATATTTAAAATATAATACACTGTAATATGATACATCGTAAAATTTAAAGTCTTGTTATTAACAGCATGAATGTATTAGAAATTGAATGAATAATTTTACTAAGTTATAGACAAGATTTATTAACTGACAGAAAAGCATTAAAACGGATTCATTCGTTATACTCGTATTACAACTAATAACATAGAAATCCTAATGAAACGAAATATTAATAAATATTTGTTTCATGCATGATTTATAAAGAACAAAATTCAATACTCATATTTTGATAATTTAAAATTAACTTATTCGAAATTCGAGTAAAATTATTTGAATTATTTGTTACATATATATATTATAATTAATATTTATATATAAAATATATTAAAATTTATAAATATATATAAACAATATAAAAATTTACATTATTATTAATAATACAAAATTCAATATATTCTTATTCAAATTCCATATTTTACTACTTTAAGGAAACTATATACCAATGAATTACAAAAAAGTTAATAAATATGTAAAGTAGTATTAAATTCTCTACTTAAATTATATGTAAAATATGTTATATTTGCTAAAATAAAATACAAAGAAAAAAGTAGTATATTGGATATACTAGATATTTTCTTAAATACATGACTCTTGAGTTCATTATTAACTAATATGAATTAGCAAACATTAAATCAAAACATAAATATTTAATTTAACGTTTTTCAAATTAACTTAATTAAATGTTTGAAATTTAGATCTGAATTAATAAAAGATTTGTTTTATTTCATTTTATTATATTTTATTAATTTCAGATTTATATTTCAAACATTTATAAGTTGTATCATTTTTAAATTATTTATTATTTAGTAAAATGTATCTAAACAATATGTAATGATTGTTACAAATATTTATATTTATTATTAAAATAAATAATAAATTTAATAATTTTATTTAATTATTTACATTTTAAATTTTCTTTGATGTTATATTGCTTATTTCAGTTTTAAATCAGAATAAATTAAAAAAATTTATAATATGAAATGCTGTAAAATATTATTTTTTAATAAAAAAACTTTTTCATTTATTCAATTATTTCAATTTGAATTAACTATTTTTTATCTAAATATGTATTTGCTCTAATTCTAATATCAAAACAATGAATATTTGAATTAAATCTAATATTCTTTTATTTTAAGTTCTAGTATAAAGTACATTTAAATATATTTTAAAATTATTGTAGTTGATCTCAAAAATGAAACTATTAATACTTTCACAATTGATTTAAAAATAATTTTTTTAATTGAATTTTTTTTTTGGAAATAAAAAAAGCTAGATGATCGATCTACATGATTCTCAGTAATGTTAACGGTACAATCGAAATCGATCTAGTAAACTTACAAAAGACAAGCAATGCCTACTAAATATATATATTTAAAGAAGAAGAAAAGAAACAGGACCTAACAAGGGGATTTCAATACCAGACAGCTTTTTGATGCCAGCCTCTTATGAAAGTAAGTTGTATACAAGTGTGACATCAATCTTATATCAGGGGCAATTCAATTTTCACGGCCAATGTCAAGTTAAGATTCAATGATAATTATATTCAAGGGACTACGTAGATCATTCTTTCTAAGTTAACCAGACAACCCAAATATATTCATCCAAAATAATTAAAGAACGAACAAAGTAGAAATAAAAGAGTGGGGAGAGAAAGTACAAGAAAATAACAAAACTTTCCAATTAAAAAACAAATAAACGTAAAAGAGAAATTATATTTATATATAATATTACATCTGATAATAATTGTAATACTTTTAATAATAAATGTTTTATTTAATTTTTAATAAAAAACTAAAAAGAAAAATTTTTTTTAAAAATATTTCTTAATAAATACTTTTAAATTATTTTTAAAAAAATTTCTGATAAAGTTTAGAAAATACTTTAACAAAATATAATTATTAATTAGCTATAAATATATAATATAGATTTATCTCAAAATATTTGAATTGCATTTAGTCAAAAGTCTTCCAAAGTTTTATGAAACAAGAAATAAAATAAAAAAATTTATTAGCTTAAAAATCAAACATAAATATATGAATGAACATTAAGTAACTGATTCGATATGATTTAATAACATTTTTCTTACACAACTCTTTACCAATATTCAGCATATTGGTATAAAGAATTAAACCATATATGATTTCAATTATAACACCAGAAAATAATTATCACATGCATAATTTTACAGATAAATAATTGGTAAAATATATTTTTAATAATATGTAGTTAAAAAGAGATTATTATAATTTTATGACAATTTAATAATTTCAATAATTCTGATAAATATTTAACATCTAAGATAAAGGGTCTAACAAACTAATTGAAACAGAATCCATGTAAAGAGATAGAAAGAGAATGGAATCTTCGTGGACCTTATAATTCATGTACAATACGAATAAAGCGACAAGGGGAGGGGGTGCGAGAAAGAGAAAGGGAAATTCAAGATCAGATTTATTAATGGCTCTCCACCTACTTTAATCAGACAAATTTAGTTCAATACTAAAAATTTTATAAATCAATTTATTCCAATAAACGAATACTACTGCATTTAGTAATTATTAGCTGATAATGCATTTAAAATTACTTAGTGTTGTAAAAATGTATAATAAATTTAATTTAAATTATTTCATTATTCTGTTTATTTAATGTCGTAGACATTTCGTAGTTGAATATATTCTCAATTATATATTGATATTTTGAAAAAAATATTAATTTTGCGAATAAAATAAAAAATTGATAAAAAGCTATTATGTAAAATGAATTGTTATTAATATTCGATGATTTTTTTAAAGTCAAAATTATATAGTGCTTATTTTATCATTCATAGATATTATGACTTCAAATACTAAATTCTTTAATACTTATATTAAAAAAAGAAAAGAAACTAAAACAAAATATTACAGAATTCAGTTTCATTTTTCATCAAAATTATTTCAATTTAAAAAAAATATTAAACAATATAAACTTTATTTAAAATACTTAAAATTTAAATTTAAAAAAAACTATTGAAAAACATCAAAATATGGGAAATATTTCAATAAATAGAATTAATAAAGTTTGAATAGAATAAAATACGAAATTAATTACGATAGTTATATACTTTTTAAAAGTATAAATAAATAGATGAAAAAAAATTATAGTCTTCATAAAAAAATAATAGAATTTATTATTTATTTTTTAAAGAAATATGATACTCAATCAATATTTATAGAAAGTATAAAAAATATGAAATTTTAGGTAAAAAATGTTATCATTATGCATTATAATAATCATTTTAACATTTTTTTGTCACTATAAATGAATAAATTGTCGTATTTATAATTTGTTTATTTTAAAATATTTTTCCTTGTAACACAGTTATATTAATTAAATTATGTATAATATAAAAAAAGTGTCATTTTACAATTAGATGTGAGAAAGTAGAAAAATTAAAAGAAATATTTTTCAGTATATTATAATTTTAATGTTCAATGAGATTATACTAACGTAATAATTTTAGTGATATTATTTTAACACCTATTTACATAAGTTCTAATGTCTATAAATAGATATCTATTTAATTATTTACCTATTAAACTCTTAATATTTTATACTCGACTATTTAAACAACTATATGATTAAAGGTAATTATCCAACTAAGCGATATATAATACAAATATTATTAAGCAAAGCTTTTAAATTTTCATAAAACTAAAATGAAAAATATTCTGTAAAAAAATAAAAAAATCAATAGTAAATGCATATTTTACTATATAATTTACTACATGATATGAATTATAACTGAATTAAATATATATATATATAATTATAAAAATATATTCTAATTGCGCTTTTTTATAATATTAATAGCTAAAATTCTATACGAAAATTTATTTACATTCAATAATGTATCATTTATTTAATGTGATATTTTACCGGAAGCGAACTGACAATATTTAAGTTTGTTTGATTACTTAAAAGTAAATTTTTTGCACGTTTATTCAAATTATTTAATAACTATAACGGAATTGATGAATGAAAACTGACATTCTTAGGCACAAAGTAATTTAGTCAATGTACAGCAATTTATGTTCGATTAACTAGATGATTTATACAGAGACAAACTGAATTTTTTCAAATAATACTAATGTATTTTCTGCGAATCTCACATGGATTTTTTCTACGCACTCTACACAGTGCATATAAATAAATGTAGAAACGCATAGCATCGAAATGAAAGAACTCAGTTCAAAGTAGTTAACGATCGGTAATTATAACAAACGACTCAACAATCACTATAATTGATTAAGCCGCGTGGTACAATTCTTCGAAGACAATTTTCTTCGTACTTTACATACAAGACATCACAATGCAGTGTGTATAATCGCTTATATATAAAACTAAGTTACGAAAACTATTGAATAATAGGATAACATATATAAGATAATTTTTTCAGGCACCTAAATCAAACAATAAAAATGTAATTAAAAAAAACTTAATTAAAAAAATAGAAACAATAAAAATTAAAAAAATAGAAAAATATTTTCAAAATTCTACGAAATATATTAGAATTACATTAAATACTTAAAAAATTTCTTTAAATTATTTCTTATTATTAAAACTAATATAAATGTTGATTACTCAATCAAAATAATTTAACAACTATAATGATACTTATAATATTTTCTCTTTTTCATAATTAAATTATGTATAAGGTGTGAATATATTTTTAATTTATAAAAGAAAATAATATTACAATCTATTTTTTTATAATAAAACTTTTAATTCTATGACAAAATAAACAAGAAAGTCGATGTTTAATAAATAATTCATGGCTATAAAATTGTTAACATATAAAACTGGCAACAGTCCCATTAGAAAATTAAAAATAATGTAATCGTTTATTTACAATTTAAATAGAAAAACTACTTTGTGGAATAGATTGAAAAATTTTAAATTATTGAAATATTATATAATACACATGTATTAGACATTTTCTTTAATAACTATAATAACCAAACGCGATACATTCCACCTGAAATTATTCTCAAATTCAAATGTAATCCCAGAGTTTGGAAATGTATATACATATATTAAATTTATTTGAAAAAAGTTTATAATTAATATTATTTGATATCTCTAATCATTGCACTTTTAATAATTAAATTTTCCATCTCTGTTTTCTCTTTGATTCTATGTAAAATTCATTACCTCATTTGCTAGCAAACGAACGGAAATACATTCTCTAGGAACAGCACAGGCGTATGGGCCTGGAATACGAGTAGCAAATAAGCAACTAGTAACCCAGACTTTAGTATTCTTTTAGTGACGGCTCGACTTGGAGCTTCCTCATTCCAGAACTATGCTATTGTGAAACTTCTTCCGTCTTACCCCCTCCCACGGCAATTCTCGTGTTTCTCGTTTACCTCAATGCCCTTCTTCTTGACAATTTTTTTATACTATGATAGGAAATCAGTATTTAGATATAAATAAATTATCAAAGCTAAAATTGCCTTTGCGGTTAAATTTTTTCTATTTTTTTCTACTAGTTTTAGTAAGTATAATTCATTGTATCTGACTCTATAATATATTTTTACCCACACCCACGCAGTTTTATAAAGATAAAACTATATATTTTGAAGAATTCTTAAAAAATTTTCATCTAAATTCCACATGTAATTTAATAATTTAAAGAATACTAAACTTCATTCAATTTAAAATTAAAAAATTTGTAATTTTAATAATAAGAATTTTTTGTAAATTTTCTATTCATAAAATTTCATAATCATAATTTTTTTTTCAAGAATATTTGTATTATAAAATTATTTATATAATAGTAAATCAAGATTAAGTAAAAAATTAATCTTTTTTATAGTAAATTTTTAGTAACTCTTCACGATTTTACGTCAAAATATTCTGTTAATGCAAAACAATTTAAATAAGATAAAAAATGTATACATAAAAGGAATTTGTCTTATCCCAATTAAAAACTAACAACTCAGCCTCAGTTCTATTCATGTCTACGTTAATTCGTCTCTTTAAGCTCAAATACAAATTTGACTAATTCATACGTGGTAAACGTATCAATATCTTAAGTAGATAAGAAAATGTAACAGCAATCATTATTTTCGTTATGATACCTCAGACGTATATGTTATTAGTTCAATTATACCCTATTCCAAAAAAAAACTTATTTATTTATAGAATGATATTAAAGATATATATATATATATATATATATTCAGTAAAATTACAAATATTAATTATTTATTTTACTTATTTTTGTTACTATTCTACTAATTTTTAATTATAGAGTATAATATTTTGTAAAAATTCATTAAAATCTGACAAACATTAAAAAAATTATAACGCGTTAAAAAAATAATCACCATTAGCAGAATGATCTATGCTCTAAATTTAAAACAAATTATTCCCGAAATTATAAACTTCATTTCAATATGTGATTAAAAAGAACAAATCTATGAATGATTTTGAAAAAAGGACTGAATCAATTTCTAAATATGTCAATGTCATTTAAGGTAAAACGGAAATTTCTATAAGTTCTTCATTTAGCATCAGAATTAATCATCGACGAAGATGATATTTTTTTTATTTTTGGTGAACCATTTTAGAAAAATCGTTGACACTCTACAGTATCAAAAAAAGTTATTTTATAGTATTTGAAATAAATGTATTTGAAAAATAAAAATTATTTTTAATACTATTTTAACGCGATACATAATAATACGAATAATAAATTACTAATTTTATATAAAAGGTTCAAAAAATTCTTTATATTTCGAACCTATCACTAGGTATAATCCTTTTAATATATAAATATTGATATAGTTTAAACTGCTATAATGATTATAATATCTGTTAAACTTTATTATTAAAAATATCAAAAAAAAATTTTTATTTCGTAACATAAAATAAATTTATTTATTTTGGATAGATAGATAATAAATAAAAAAATTAAAGATTTAAAATTAATGAAAGTAATTGTTTTTCTTAAAGATTAAAAATCACAGCAATTTATTACCAATTACGAAATATTAAAAAAGCAATATCAAAATAACTGAATGCTAATTGATCCATGCATTTACCGATTTATAAAACTGAACTTTATCTTAAAGTGAATTAATTATATCATTTCAATAGATTCATAATTTCATTATTATAAAATAAATTATCTTCTAAAAAATAATTCAATGTTTAATTATTTTATGTCTAATTACCTAACTGATATCAGAAAAAATGTATAAAGATAAAAATTAATGTTCCTATTTAAAATTATCTAAACCGATCATTGCTACTTTCGTGTTCTTTTAAAAAAATGATAACCAATAATAATTTTTTCTTATTTGCCCTAATTTAATAATTATTCATAAATTTTTATGAACATTAAATAGTTTTGCAAAATTGTTGTATATTTGTATAAGCTTAATCATAACATTGTATACTGTAAAATAACATAGAATAAAAACAAAACTTTAAGAACTTATTATAATTTTAAAGTTTTTATCAATAAATATTATTTTTTAAACCAAGATTTATCTATTCATTTTTCAATTTAATAAAAAAATATTTTAAACTAAGAAAAGTTTAATCTTTATATTTTTATAAGTGTTTAAAATAAATAATACTAATATTAAATTAATTTCAATGGCTGTCATTATTCTTTGAATAATTAAATATTATATTTAAAAATTTCTTAAAACATTAACTAATTTCAAAGATTTTTAAATGAAGATAAAATAAAAATAATTTGTAATAAAAAATACAAAAAAATATTACATTTGGAATAAAAATATATATTATATTTTGTGCAATATTATTAATAATTTCTAATATTTTTAGATTAATTAAATATTATCATTATCATTTATTGAATTAAAAAAGAATACATTTTTTAGTTGGTCTTAATTTTTACATTTTTCTGAGGTGTTATTTATCCCTTGATACGAAATGAATATATACACGCCCACGCGCATAGATGTATACAAACGCGGATGAGTTTTTACACGCACTACTTATATAATTAAAAAAATAATAAAATACTTCATATCTATTACAAAAATTTATTTTTTAAACGATAATAAAAAATTTATTTGATTTAATTAAAAATTAATATAATGTGTTAATTTGTTGTATTAAACTTCTATTGCCAGATAAAATGAAAAATAAATTTCATTCTGTTTTAATAAATTTAATATGATAATTTTATAACTTAAATATTAATCTAATTGTAACTATTTTTCAGTAAATTTTAAATACAAGCAATTGTAAGAATAATATAGAAATTAATTCATTTTAATCTAAAACTGTCTTTTCTATACACTAAATAAACATAACATTCTTATGATGAGATCCTTATATTAGATTTTTCAAATTTATATATTGAAAAAGACTAATATAAAACTAATATAAAAAACAAAGAATATTACTTGGATAAATGAATACGTTAATCTTTAATTTAAATTTGATAACTACATAGAGAAAATCCATGTCATCAGTTTTAAACATGTTGCTTTTGTAAATAAAAAAATTAAATTCAAAGAAAATATACTAGGTTTAGATAATCTTTGTGTATATACCAAACACATTTGGTCAACTTATGGTCACTGCACCTCTATGCATATCGTTTTCGAGCCAATTGATGACTGGAAAAACGCCAATTGCGACTAGTGGTTCTATTGCTTTCTAAAATGTCGATGAACGATGAAAATTCAAATCCACAACGTTAGTTCAAGGTGCGAGTACATAAATGAGGCTTCACTGTGCATGCATGCAATACACCTTACTAATGCATAAAGCAAAAACATAAAGCATATCGGGCACGAGGTCGCTAGTTCATTTATTGTCTTCCCACACGTGACACCAGTCAAGATATATAGGCAATGCTAGCATACTGAAAGCACCTACTATTGATACTTTTATAAGTCCATTATAAATAACTTGTAACGAAAGTAATTATTATTTATATTTTTAAATTTTATGATTATCAGACTATATAATCACCGATTTTTATTTCTAACTGATCTGTCTGTGACTGAACTAATATAAAAATCCAAGATTGTTTTAAGAATTTATCTTATACGTATTTCTTTGATAATGTAGACTATATACATTCTAGATATATTCTTGTATATAGATATATTATCAATTATGGTGTTAAAAATTTACAATAATAAAGTATAAAAATTTTAATTGGAAAAATATATATAGCAGTGAAAATTATACAATTGTAAATTATGTTTTTTGTATTTTAATGTAATTAAGAAAAAAATTTGAAATAAAATTTATAATTTAATGATTATAAATGTAATAATATCAGGAAAGAATAGGTAAACAAATAAAATCAAATATAAAATTCTATCTATTCAAAAACGATAATTATCAAAATACAAAATAAATTTGTTAAATAAAACTACATAATGTTTAATAATAGATAAAAGAAAAATAAATTTAATTCTTATCTTTATTATTATTTATCATACTATATATATAAATTTCGTACAATATAAGTTTAAATATCTAAAAACTAAAATTATTTATATTAAATGTATACGTTCAATGTTTTCTATATCCATTAAAAAGAGAAATATATTATAAAATATAAAAATAATGTATATGCATAATAATAAATAAAAAATTTTTGAATCGAAATAAACTATGATGGGAAAAATATAATCCTAGTTTTTGCAAAATAGTTTTTTGATCTACAATTAATTTCAGTATCTTCTATTAACTCACATTTAACTTTTACCACTTTATTATTAAATACACAATATTATTAGCATATATTATAAAATATTATAAATAATTATAAAATATTATAAATAATTATAAAATATTATAAAATAATTATTTATTTATCTAAGTAAAATAAAAATAATTATAATTATTCATACATGTATATTAAAAAATTAACGCTTAAAAGTAAGAAACGCAATAATTTAATAGTTATCATTCAGAAATATTATTTACATTTAAAAATAAAAATCGTACTAATCCTTTTGGAAATTATATTTATTAATAAATTCAGTTTTTTAACTAATGAATTATTTTAATTAGTTACTTTACGTATATATTTATAGTTTTTAAATTAACAATATAATTTATTTATCAGTATATTCAGAAACAAAATTCATAATATTTTCATAAACAAATTGATTTAAATTTGTAACAATTTGTATATTTTCATTAAAATTAAGGAGTAAAAAATAAACTTGTATTATTCAAAATAAAATGAAATTAACAATAAAATATTACAATTTACAAATTTTTCATTATATTTTAATTAATATCTATTACAAGTATATGATTTTATTCAAATTATATGTCACTAGAACTTATAAAATAGTAGAAACATTAAAATTAAATACATCAGTATAGAAAGTACTAAAAATTATTAAATTTTTTTTTAATAATTATAATTTATTGAGAATTTAATATAAGGTGATTACTCATTTTTATTTTTATGATATGGGTAAACAACTTTATTTTTAGAAGTTTAGAAATTCTAATTGAGAAGAAGACGAGAAGATTAAAACAATATTAATTTATTACTGATTGAAAAAACACGACAAGGAAATTAACAATACTGTTGATGAAAAAATTATAGCTTTGTTTAATTAAAATATTAATAAAAACAAGATGTAAACATATGAAATACAAGATAGATGTTAAAATAACTCCTTTATATCAATTATTAAATCATTTAATACAATCATGTACTTAGTAGTGAAAGAAATAAATTAAATTTAAAAAACTACTTTGATTCGAAATAAATTTTCATTTTAATTCAATATTTATAAAATTTTATTTAATATCATTTTTAATGATAGTTCGATATCTATATTTAATTAAAAGGTAAAAAGAAAGTAGATACAAAAAAGCGATTTTATATATAAAATTTTTGATAGTTCATGGTACAAATTGGTAATACGTAAAATTAAAGAATCTTTTCTTTTGCTTTATATTTCAGTCAGAAAATAATCTTGAAATATTTATGTTTTAAATTATAGCAACATAATTCTTATTTTATATAAATTGTTCGAGAAAAATAATTGTTGTATTATTATGCAAGAAAATATGATAATTTACAATAATAACTTTAGAAACATAAATTCAATGTTTGTGCAATTATTCAAGTTTTTTAATAGAATATCCTTATACTAAGATATCTATTATAAACCAATTATAATTGTTAAGTAAACAATATTTTTGATTTTATAATAACATCAAGCAATGTGAACGAAGTTATAATTTTTATTAAGCTCGGTGTTCTCATATATTTTAATACGTTTTTATATAATAATAAAAATAATATTTTTTTATATCGGATAGATTTTTGTGTCTAATTAGGAAGAGTACTAATTGTCAAACTTTCGTTATTAAAAATCGTTTATAAACTTGAAAATTTTTAAACTACCTGAGTTTAGAAAAAATTGGTTTTTATTAATTTAGACTTCAGAAATTGGATTACTACATGTGATCGTTTCTAAAGATATATAATAGTAATTAAAACATTGAACTCGACCATTTCTTGTGTATTTAATGCATCCAACATTAGATCAATATTTTTATAATGAATCCAATCATGCACGCGCGCACGCACGCACAGAAGCACGCACGCATGGAAAAAATATGAATTACTCTCGATTCATCCAATACGTAACTGTAAGATATCAGAATTGAAACCTTTTTATATTTTTATTTGAGTTTGTAATTATATTATGATACATATATCATTACTACAATATATATTTTTATTAAAGTATTCGAAATAAATCATTCAATATTGTATTTACGATTCTAACTTTATTATTATCTTTAAAACTTTTTCTTGCATAATAATACATAATCTGTTATCCTTGAAAGTTTTACATAAAATTAGAAAATATTTTCTTTAATTTAAATTCTCAAATATCTTTTTGAGTTGGTTTCTCACTTAAATATAAAATTTCAAATATGGCAAAGAAGCAGATCCCAAAACTATAATACTAAGAATTACAAGGGAATATAAAAAATTTTGAAAATATATTTACTTTTTAGAATCAATATTATTTTTATCCATTAAGTTTAATTATATGTATTAAATTATAATTAATAATCTTATTAAATGAACCTCTATAATAAACTTAGTATCGGTTAATTTTTTAATAGATTTAACTTAACAAATAAAATCTTAATTTTCCAAAATTTTTCATTAATTTGTTTTCCAATAACTATTTTAATATGAAAGAAAATTAAAAAATCTTTTAAATATATCTATACATAATTTTTTTAATAACTTTTGATGGAAAGGCAATACAATAATAGATTCCTGTTAAAAAATCTGATATTTAGTAATTAATAACTTACTAATATTTATAATTATTAAAATTAATAGTATTAAATATTATATTATCTTACTCTTTATATAATTAAAATACAAAAATATGAATTTGATAATTTTCTTTTCCCAATACACTTAACGCAAAATGACCCATATATAGAAAAAAATCAAAAGTCTGATATCCGATTTCTTTCTAATGTTAGGAAAGTAAAACCATTTAATGTGTGATTCATTTCTTAATATCTTATGTATTTATGCCGTATACATTACAATTTACACTATTACGACCTCATAGCACGAGTACAGTCGAAGTAAAACATGTATTTCGAGGACAGCAAGATTCTCTCGAAATCGGGGACACTTTTATCGTTCATACAGCAAAACCAGGTATGATAGCCGTATTGAACGAATGAACATAAATATTGCCTAATCTATTTGCCTTAGAATGAGGAAAACTCTTCGTCCAATTTATATAATGAAAATTTTTAATGGGTCTGTAAAAGAGCATAACAAATTTAAAGATCTTATATTTAAGAGCACTCTAATATTTATTTACAAAACTTTATTCTATAACATTAATTACACCATTGTAATAATTTGTTAAACAAATCATTAATTTTATTTTTTAAATGTGATAAATTAATATTATTGTATCACGAATTTATCATTTCATTGATAATAAAATAATGATTTATCTTTAAAAATTTTTTCTTATTAAAAATAACTTATACAATTTATACAATTTATATAATTTAAATATAATAAATAAAGTATTTATTTATTCAATAAACAAATTATATATTTAATTAATTAAAACTATTTAAGAATTTTAGGTAAATTAAAAAAAAATAATTACTTCTAATTCATAAAATAAAACAACTTATAAGCAACTAAAAATTTATACTAAAGTCACAAATTATATTTCTATCATAAAAATATTACCTTAAAAAATAACAAATAAATAGAAAATTATTTTTTTTTTAATAATAGAAATATAAATATTTAAAATAAAAAACATGACATAAGCATATTAATCAAAGATTAGTAATATTAATTTAAGCATTTTAAGGAAATGTAGGAAGAAATAAACAATTCATTTTGTTTTGAATCTTATAAATACATTTTAATTATTTGAATTGTAATATAAAAAAATAAAAAGTCAATATTGTTAATAAATAATTATAATATTACGAATAATAATAATATAAAATTATAAATTTAACAGATGATAAGATTTAGAAGTTTTAAAAAAGTAAATTAGTTTCAAAGTATCAATTAAAAACATTATTATATATTTAAAAGTTTCAAATGACCTTCAAATGTAATACTTTCATTTTTACTACGTATTATAAAAAAGTACGTATCTAAAATTTTATATTATTTAACACAAAATCATCGAAATTATTTTTCAATATATAAATATTATTTTATTTTAGATTTTATATGAAATTATTTAATTACACATTATCTGAATTTCGAATCAAAGAATATTCATTAATTATAGTATATTCATATATTATAGTATATTCATATATTATATTCGTAAAATTAACTTCTTTAACTTCAGAAAGCGGTTTGATCTACTTTAATACATTTTCATAATATTTGATATAAATTAATATAATCTAAAATAAAATATAAATTAAATATTTACACATGCATATTTATTAAATTTAAAATCATTGTGAGTACAAAATCGATAATATTTAGTGACAATTTAAAATTTTTCATTTGTATGTACAATGAAAAGTGAAATTAATTTATGAATATTTCCTATTTATAATAATAAATTATATCTAAAACTGAAAGTTATCGATAAAAGAATAGATAAAAATATAATACAAAATAATAATTTAATCACTTTCCTAAAATAGTTACAGTTATCATTAAACATACATGTCTTGTAATATAAATATACAAAATATATTCGAAACTTATGAACAGAATGAGATGTCGATAAAAGGTTGTTTTTCTCTTCTCAATTAGAAAAGGCATCTCCTTGAAATTTCATTTTTATTTATTAGCAACTCAAACGCATTAGCCTGAACTCCCACTTATATTTTTTATAATGAGTTGATGGTTAACGCTTTCAGTGCAAATTTATTCGACAGTAGTTTCTGCTTGAAGCATACCATTTTTTGTCAATATGCTCTTGAGTAAATTTTTTTAAGTTCAATATGAAAGAAATATGTTTGGAAATATATTAATCTCTAAGCTTATATATATGATTCTAATAAGGAAGTAAAATTTTTTTGACACAATTCTAACTCTTATAATTTTATAAAATTTTATACTGTTATATGACAACCTTTTTAGTCAATTTTCACTACATTATTAATATATCATAGATATTTTTTAAAAATCGTAATTCCAAACTATATAACTCCCTCCAGCACTAGATTTGATTTTGATTTTTAAAACTAATATATTTTCCTTAGAGTGAATGTATTTTATTGTAAACTTGATTAGTATTTTTTACTCTTTCCAAAAAATATTTAAGTTTTCAATTACAATACTACAAATCATTACTTGATCTTCTGTTCATATGTTATTAAGTGTCACCGAACATAAATTTATGATCGCTCTTTTGCGAAAATATCTTTTCATATTTAATTTTTCAATTTATAAATTATAAATTTGAATTCTTTTACTTTATTACATTAAAATTGTTTTGTATATTAAATTATATTTAAATTTTAGTTAAGTTCATTACTATATATAGCTACAGTTAAATTAAAATAAAATTCATCTTTTTCTAAATCTGATTTTAAATAACAGTCAATAAAATTCTATCAAAAATCATTAAAAAATTTTTTTCATATTTGCTACATTTCGAGTACACTGTACCTATAATCGTTATAAATATTAAATAAAATTAAATAATTATTATATTTTTAATATACTTATATAAATTCTTAAGTTTGGTGAATATAAATAAAAAACTTTCCTGATACCTACAATTAAATTTAAAAGTAAGGAAAAAGACTTGCGTATACTGATTAAATGCATTTCTTATTTTATGTTACCATAATGGTATGTTTACATTAATTATCAATAGAAAATATTAAGTTTAAAATACTATATTGAAATTTCAAATATATTTATAAAAGAAAAATGGTTTATATTTATAATTTCAGTATATTTACTTAGAGGTATGTGTGTATGTGTGTATTACATTTCCTTAAGAATAACAATTAAAAAAAATTAACTTTCCTTGTTATCTAATCTTCGGATCTAAAAATATCGAGAATTTCAAATAGAGCCAATATTAATAAATAAAATTATCTAAGATTTAAATTTATAATTACCAAAGAACGCGAACTGCCGTGAATAAACAATACTCTAAAACTATCATCCACCGCGTAAATTATAATATAAGTTTACTCTACAGTTATATTTTTCTTTTCTGCTTTTCATCTTATTTATAAATAAATAGCTAAATAAAAATTATCTCATAAAGCTTTAATATGTATGCATTATAATTAATATACTATTTTTCAATTTGAAGATATCTTAATTTAAGTAATTTTTAATTCTTAGAGTTTTGTGAAAATTAAACATTTATAAAATACTAAATATGAATTTCAAAAAATATTTACTGTAGTTTAATAAAATATTAGAATGAATTTATAAAATTGTCTTCAATTCAAAGGTAAATAGAGAAAAAATATTCCAAAAAATCTGATGTTCCGTTTTTAGCGATATACAGAATAAATATTTCCAAAATTGGAAATTATATTAAACCATATAACTGTTTTCTTTAAAGGAAAGATCCTTTGTCGAGTCTAAATTTACATTACTTTTTCGGGTATATGAACTCCAAATTTCTTTTACAAAAAATTTTTTTACAAAGTTATCATTCATCTATGTTTTTTGGAAACGAGGATCATAATTTTGTTTTTTATTCTGAAAACGCAAACAATCTTATACCAGTTTCAATAATTTTAAAATCTTTTCTTTTATCCACGTATAAAAAAATTTGAATAAATCTGAATTTAACCAATTTTAAATCGCTCTACTAATATTATAAAATATATGGTATTCACTTTAAGCGAACATTTATCATTTTACGATCTACTTTATCATTTTCAATAATATTATAAAATCCATACAATTACAATAAAGTGTATTGCTTCTGATTAAAATAAACAGTATATTTACTGTTACTTTCACGATAACCCTTACTTGCGTTTATAAGATTACAGCAAAAGAATTAAGAACACAAATCATCTATTATACTCCCTAAATTCTACACCTATCTCCTTCTATGTTTTTAAACTATAAGAAACATCAGAGTACGCCTGGCTCGATTCGATTGAGAATTTATTCATTCACTGTTAATCTACTCAAAACGGTTATTCTATATTCTTTTTTAAAACGATATTTTATTACTTCACTCTTGCATCATACTGAGATTGGTAAGGCTATTCAAGGTAGCAAATTGATAATGTAGTAAATCGCTTACAGCTCTTCTCAGACGCAAAAAAAATTTTTAATGGAAATTCCATTTTAAATGTATACTTATATTTAATGTAGACTTGTAGTACTTTTATTTAAACAGATATGATATAAAGTAACCATATACGTAGAATTTATGTAAAATAACTATTTTGCTAACCTAAATTTTACATATTAACACAAAATTTATAACCAGAATAAACTATATTTTTCTTAAATTTTAAAATAATAATTGTGTATTTATCTTTATGTTAATTAAAAAAACGATAAAACGTTTAAAATAAAAATTATAAAGTTAAATTAATAAATATAAAGTAAGTAAAAAATAAGCTATATAAAAATATATTTAAAAATAACAAATTGAGAGAATGTGACTTAGTGAGAATTGTATCTACATCTTCAAGAAAATCAATAGTTCTCGAGTAGTCATATACCTCGAGCACAATAAATTTATACAATAAAAGAAATTATTTCATATTTCCTTTTAAAACTAATTAAATATTTTATTACTATTTTGTAGTATAATACTAGTTGGTAAAGCATAATTCAATTACATCTCATTTAACTAGTTTTAAAATACAAATTTTTTTATTGTACTTAATCTTAGAAATCAAGGTAACAAAAATTTAAAATTTAAAATCGTAATTAATCAAAAGATTATTTTAATTAATATCTTAATAAATAAATATGATTCAATAAATATGACTTTTAATTTTCAATAATACAAACTAGAATATTTTTATTTTGAAAATGATTTCTATGATTAATTTATAATAAAAAAATTATGAACAGCAAGAAATCGAACTCATATAATCAACTTTACAGAGAATTCCTAAACATTTTGTTTCATATAAGAAAAAAATATACTTATTTATGAATTCTAAATAAATATATTTAAAAATATATAAATAAATACTACTTATTGCAAGAAAAATATATTTTGCTTTATTTATAACATTATATTTCAGTATACATTCATAATTTTAACATAATTAACTAGTTTTTTGTATTTTTAACTTGCTCTCTCTCTCTCTCTCTCTCTCTCTTTCTTTTACTGATTTATAATTCTTACTAACTCAAACCGTTAAAAATGAGAGATTTTCTTGACTAAGCCGTACACTGACCTGTATTAAAGACAACCGTATTCATTTCCTTTTTACACAAAAATAACAAACGAAAACTAACAAAACTACAAGGGATGTATGTTAGTGCGAAAGGCTAAATACGCTGAGGCTCAAGGTCGTCTATTTCCGCGGGGCGCGCCATTTTCGTAGACGTCTCTACGCACGTGCACAAAACTGGCAATGACTAAGATACGGGTCGAGGCTAGTGTCCTGAATCAAGGCTTTACATGACTATGGAAGATATTAAGCCTTTCATTTTGAAATAAAATTGTATTAAGGTGATAAATTTTATTTTTTTAACTATATAATCTTCAAATACACTAATTTTACTCTTTTTATCAAACTATTTTGTGAAATATCATTACAAATATTAAACAATTTAAGTAATGATTTCACTATAAACTTTACTATATTTTTTATTTAAATCTTTCATTGAATCTTCTTTTGCAGATTTTATCAAGAACATATTCAATTATTTTGTAACTTACAATTAATATGTTAACTATTTCAATTATTTAGTAATACTTATAAATTTTGAACTGAAAATATAATATGAACATTATTTAATATCTTATTGCTATTTATTAATTAACATAAAAAATATTTTCAACAACTATAATCATCTCTTAATTTAACTGATTTTATATATAAATTTGCATAGAATTAAAAAAGATTAAAGCGAAATGCATTAGATTATTTTATAGAAAATAAACTATTAACGACATTTATAAAAGAAAATAAACGTGATACAAATATTAAAATTTTAAAAAATAAATGCAATTTTTTTTTACTAAAAATGATTTATTTTATTTAGTGTAAATAAATAAATAAAATTGTATTGTTATTAACCAAATTATTATAAAAAAATTTACGAAAATGCAGGAAACAGATTATTATCATCAACTTGAGACATCAGATTAGATTTTATTGTTATTATTCTTTATATAACTATTTTAATATTTTGTTACGTGCAACTGTAACTGATTCACTTAATATCTTTCATGTAACACACGGATTCTTTGGTCCCAGCAACTCAAGGAACAGAATTACGTGAAGTCATAAGTGGAGATTGAAAATCGATAAATAAAAATACCATTGACTTACGTGAACGTATTTTATTCAACTACCAAATTCACGACAAAGAAAAAAAAAATTATATGCGTTGTTTTAAAATTCAACTCTGTCTTGTAGTTCTGTCAACTTCATATGGTTCTTTGATTATCTTATAAATCCCGGTCGATCGCCTCGTCCAGTAATTCCCTGAGAAGTCTTGGTGGTCCTCCTTATTCTTTTGGATCGCTGTCAAAAATCGGAAAACTCTCATCGTCTGATGAATCGCTGAGACATTTTCAAGCAATGATTTTCGAAAATCATCTTCAGTCTCGTTGAAGAGTTGAAGATGCTTCATTGCATTTTTCCTCGATGATATTGTAGGTTATTCGTGGAGGACAGTTTTATCCTTCGATGTTTCCGCTCAAGTGTTTGTTGTCAATCTGTTACATTTTACTGAAGTACGATATGACTACTAAGCGCTAATATCAGAAAGACGGATCTTTCAAGTAAACCGAACAATACGTCCTGTCTACTAACGGTCACGGGAATTTACGTGGCAAAATATCTCGCGTCATTCGTGACAATATAAACTTAAATATAGCAATAAAAATTGATTTAATTTTAAAATTATTGTAAATAATAAATCATAGATAATAAAATGTATTAATATAATATAGAAAAAAGATTATAAAAATAAAAAATAATAATAAAAAATATTAAAGTGAAACTAAATACATGCTTTTATTGATATTTTAAATGAAATCTAAATTTAGATACATCGTTTTATTTTAATTGATATACTCTTTGAATACGTTTATATAAATAATATAAATTATATAAATAATATAAATAAAATAATAATTTTTATTTTAAAGGTAGAGGAGAAACGCTCTTATATTAAAGGTTATATATACAATAAATGAGCAATTTAAATCATAGTAAAATATGTTTTTAGCTATTTTCAGTAAAAAAATAATTTAATTACTATGACAATTTTATGGAAAAATTTATAATTTTATAATTGAAACTATTAGAGGGATGAGTCGAATTCAAAACTGATTTTTCTGAGATACGTAACCTTGAAATTTAAATGCCTTGGGGCGCCAAAATAAATTCTTTCCCTTTCCTACCAACTTGTTCACACGCATTGTCTGCTTGCTCTCTTTTTTTTCTCCTCTTGCCTGCTGCGCAATTCAAGTGTAAAAAACAGGGCGTCGCTTATTCCTAACCTGTTATGGCAAACAAGAAAAAAAGGAGGATGGGGAAGGCCGAATTAGCCGTGTATCTATGCATGTCATATTTAAGGACTATTCTCCGAAGTTAGAATGAAAAACATATTTCTTGTAGCATATGAAACATATAAGTTTGATCTTAATTAATTTCCATCTATAAAAGTTTGAAACAGATAATCGATTACCAGGGAAACAAGGTAATCCAATGCATCAATTTTTTCAGCTATAGATAATTACATGATATTTATTTACATTTAGATTTAATAAAACGACTCCTTTCTTTTTCTGAGAAACTAATATGATATATTTATATATATTTATACAAAATTCACAAGTCAAATATATATATAAATTAACAAATTGAAATGAATACATTCAATTAGTCTTTTAGGAAAAAATAACCACTAATAATTATTTTCTTTTATATTTAATATTCTATTAGTAAAATAAAAATATAAAAAGAAAGCAAAGAAAAACAAATATACTTACCATTTCTTTATGTTGTACTTATTGTGTAGATCAAATATTTACTTACTCTCATCATGCACCAATTACTTTTAGTTTATAATAATAAAAATTTTATTTCATTATACAATATAAATTACAATATATTTAATAAGTATTCATTTAATTTTAAAGCAATAATTTATAAACTTTTATAAATGAAGCTGATAAAGCTATTCATAAAAAAATATAAGAAAATCATTAATTCTATAAATTTTTAAAACACTAAATCATTTTCAAATAACAAAGAAAAATAGAAAATAAATAATTCATTGAAATACATATTTTAAATTTATAAAAAATATTTCTTTTTTTTCATCCATAGTAAATAATGTAATGTAACCTCTAATTATTTTGAAATAAATTCTTTTTAAATGAATTAAATTAATTGTAAATTTCTTTAAGTAAATGAATATGTCTCAAAAATATTCAGCATGACTTTCTTTATATTATTATATTATTACTACTTTGTTTAAATTTTATAGCATAGTAAATTTAGAATTAATGATATTTAAAAATATATTATTTTAATATTCAACAATATAATTATAGTATATCATAGAATTTACAAAAGTAAAAGTTTATTCAACTTAGTACTACTAGTTTTCACATTTAAAATTCATTTATATTCGGTGCCAATAAATTCGAAAGCAATAAGAATGAAAATATAGACTTATTTTGAACGAGCTAAACTTTCAAAAACTTTCGGAATTCGTAAACGTGGTATATATGATCAAATCTATAACTAAAACTATTTAATCTTTATTGTAAAAAAATTATATTAAAAAATAATAAGTTTATCACTCATTTGCATATTTAACAAACTATTCGCATGAATTTAAATTTGCTTTATACAAAAAAAATTATATATATATATATATACAATATTTTTTTATTATGCTTCAATTTAGAAAAATATTAACTTACAAATCACAGCATCAATACTTTTTTATTTATATTTTTATATGAATTAATCTCACAAGCAATGATTGAATAAATTTTAATTTGATAAGCTAAAATTTCCGGTAGAATTAGAACAGAATTTTAATATTGGTTATATACCGAAAGAATTCGAAAGAAAAAAATGAAAAATATTCTTTATTATAATAAATTAATACTACAATAAAAATTAATCTTTCCATTGAATCATAACAGTTTTAAATGTTTAATAATTTACTACATGCATTAAGTATGCATACTGTAAAAATAATACATACTATTTATATATTTAATAATTATTATTTTAGACATTTATTTATACATATAATGTTTTCAAACAAAATTTTTATTATACATAGTTAATATTTACAATCTATAATAAGTATATTAATATTCACGAAGATGCATTCTAAACATGTGACTATTATTGCAAGATATATAATATTTTAAAATGTAAAATAAGCATTAACGATATCAGTAGATATATCTATATAACAAAAAGGTTTCAGAGTATTTTTTAAATAAAATATAAAATCTTAAGAAATCTATTTTGAAGTTTAATTTATATATTAAGAAAGATTATAATACTAATAAAAGTATGGAGAAAAATTAAATAAAACTTATAATGTAATATTGCTTATATTCAATAAAACATTTTAAATATGATTTTCTTAAGATAATACATTTTCAGTTTAATAAATTAAACATAATATGTAATAAATTTCACTATTCAAATATAATCATTTATAAAACATTTTCATTCTGAATTTTACAAAAAAAGTTTACTTAAAACGGGTTTCATCACTTAAAATTTTATATTTCTTTAGAAATTAAATTCAAACATTAAAAACTTTCATATTTTATTTTAATTCAAAATTTATCAGTCATATTATATTCTAATATATTATCAAACTTGAATAACTTAAAAAATTATTTATATTTTATTTTAAATTTACATGAATAATATCACTGATTATTTTTTAATTCTATTGAATAATATTAAATAAAATATTTTTATGGTGAACACGGATTAATTTAGAATGAATTTATGTAAATGTTAAAAAGTAAAAATTTTCATTGCGAAAAAACTGCGAAATTTTTTATGATTTTATTTAAAAATAAATAAAAATTAATAAACAAGTAATAAATAATCATGACTTACCTTATTGCTTATATTAACGATAATAAGCGTAGACAATCTAAAAAATAAATTGCGCGAAATCATGTTCTTTTTATTTTTAATAAAAAGAACTACTATGCCATACTATTTAATGTACAGCATCATTTCAAGAAAAAATCTACATCCGCATGAAAAAAGCTTAAACAATGTGTGAAAGAAAAACAAAGAAGGAAGCATAAGATAAATAAAAGTTTAATTCATTTCTTTCAAAACCATATATAAAAAATATAGCATCTTTGTATCTGGGTTGCAGTCAAACATGCTTCGACATTCATTTTACTCCCATACATGCGCATGCAAAAATTATTGTACATATGCTTATAAAGTGGCAATTCTAGCGTAAACAGTAGCTCTAATTTACTGCCATGTTATCGCAATAAAATTTGTAAAAAATGGATGAGAACATAATCCTACATTTTTCTTTGATTTATAGTTAGTTAGCTTATATTCGTACACATATATAATACATATATCAAGCACGTCCACAAATAATGTAATACTTTCTATGTTTTAAGTATTTAGCCTTTGTAAAATTTTATCATTTTAAGCAATTTTGTCTTTACAAATTAATGTTTAACAATATAATTTGAGATCAACATAAACAATATATACTAAGAAAATCAGATTCTATTTCATTTTAAGTTTACTCGTATTTTATAATTAATAATATTTAATAAATTTCATTAAAACATTCATATGTATATATTAGATATTGAATTTGAATATGTCAATATCAGTGTTTAAAGAAATATATTATATCAATAATATATAACTAAATAATTTTATATTTTTATAAATAATTATATACTTAATGCTCTTAATTAAATTGAAGTGCAAAATTTGTTAATTATTCAATATAATTTTAAATTTGTAAATGTACTTTTAAACATTTAAAAATGTATCCCTATTATTTATTATATTTTCTATATAGATTTCTATATAGAGTTTCTAAGATTTTTAATTTATATTTGCATATTCAGAAAAATTAAACAAAGTCTTTTAAATTAATTTGAATATTAAATACAAAAAATTAGTTCAATATCAAACGTATTATTAAAGAAAACTATTTAAAATTCACATATACTTTTTCACATACTACCTATAACTAAGATTCGGTAGAAAATAGAAAAGTCAAATAAAAATCCAGGATATTACTAAAATAATATTATGAAAAATATGTTATTATAAATATAAAATATTTCATACATTAAATTGAAAAATTTAAACCTAATCTATAACTAACATTAGAAATTAATACAATAGTTTAATTAAAATTACTTGTTTTAATTATTAATATATGTCATAATTATAAAAATGTATTAAAAATATAAATAATAAATAAAAAATGCATTATAAGTTAATTGTGACAAGCTATTTTTTGCTACCAATTTGCTGATTGCTTAAAAATTAGACATAAACTCTTTTTAACTATTTTTACTTTATTTATGTATATTCTTTTGTATAAAATAGAAATATTTTATATACGTATTATACTTACTTTAATGAATTCGATAAAGTAAATTCAGTGCCAATATATACTACTAAATATTTTTTATATCTTTTTCTTTAACTATCAATACAACATGATATTATAAAAACTCTTAAATTGAAGAATCAACGAAATATTAAAAAAATATCATTTTATACAAATAATTCCAGTTATTACACATTCATTTTTTTCAATATATATAGGAAACTCTTATCAATTAAAGAATAGATGTTTTAAACAATAGGTTTTTAAATTCAAATAAGATATTAATCATAAATGTCATAAGTTACTATATAAATTGGTACTAACTATAGCATTTTAATGCAATCAAAATTTCTTAAAAGAAGAAAAGAGTACTAAATTTATATATACATAATTAGTTTAATATTTACGTAAAATCTTATTATTTTATGTTTATATTACTATCATGATTATTGTCGTATATATATATAAAGTAATTAGTTTTATTCTTAATATTAAAATAAATATTATCATGACTATAAGTTAATTTTCTTTATTTTATTTAAATTTCAAAAATTTATTATCCTTGCTTTTGCATTGTTTTATCAGTATAACCAACAAGATCACATTTTTATAGACAATTTATATTATTTATAATCTTATTTATAATATTTCAAATTTGGCATTAAATATATTAGAAATTATAATTTAAAGTAACCAAAAATTCCAAAAGTAATTATTTAATAGATAAAAGAAATTCAGAATAAATTTCTAAAATTGTTTATTACCTTTTTGAATATAAAATCCAATTCATATATTTGAAGAAGCTTCGAAAGATATATTACTTGAAAAATCTTAAAAACTTAGTAACGTAATATGCTTCATAACGAATGTAATGAATAGATATATAATATATGAACACAATTTTTAAATAGTAATTCGTTGCCATTGAACGATGTAATTTTCAACCCTGTACAAGTAGTCATAAAAATCTTTATCGAGAATCTTCGCGATTCAAACAGCAAATCTCGTTTTAATTCAAGTATACAAACAAAACAACGAAAACAAGTGGACAATGAAAGCAATTATTTACTCTCGACAATAAGGCCGAGAACATATACAAAGAGTAGAGACAAAAGAATTGAAACAGAATGAATCTGTTATCGATCAAAGTCACACACGAGTTCGCGGGTGTCATTTCATTCGTTATCTTCAATAGTCAGTACAACATCTGAGATAGAAATCATGACTTGAACGAACCCAATTTTGCTCACATCATGCTAAAAATGAAACTGCAATGACAATTAATAATCTTATTAAAAAGAAATATTAATATTATCTTTTTCGATTAGATCTATTTTTGATATTTTTCATTATACTATTCTTATAAAATTATAGAACTATAAATATATTATATACACTTATCAGACATTTGATTGATTCTATTAGTATAAAAATACCATAAAATTTTATACAAAAACTTCAATATAAAAAAAAAATTACGATCTAATTTGTAATTAAATTTAACTACAAATTAATTTTATTAATAATTTCCCATTTTATAAATTTTATATAATATTATTTAAAAAATTGTATAAATATTTCATATATGATACAAGTTAAAATGAAGATATAAAGAATCATCTTCAGGTATTTTGTTTGCATTACCGACAATTCAATAACAATAAATCGATAAATAAACACAATCATTCAGATAAGAACTATAAACAGTGTAGAGTAAATGAAGTTAATTATGCGCTGAAGTCTATGTGTAATTAAAATACAAGGAATAAAAATACTTGATTATAATTTTTATAAATATGAATTTATCAGCAAAATAAATATTTATTATATACTTATGGTTTCATTATACTTGTATTTAAAAACTTTAATTTCAAAACAAAAATCTAATGATATGATTTTTAACAACATAAAAAAGCAATTATATAAAATTCATCATTAAATTTTTTGTTAAATACTGACAAATTCACACTTATATAATAATAGCACTTCTTCATTATATACTTTTTTATAAACTAAAGACTAGTTTTTTTCATTATTATTTAATTATTTAATTTGATTTAAATTTATTAAATTATTTTTATTTTATTTCATTACAAGCAAAACAATAAATTCAATATTTTATTTATATAATCTCATCTAAGGATATTTCTTCAAATTTTATTAAACAATTAAAATGTATATAGAATCATAAATCATAAACAAATTAAAAGAAGCAACAAAACATTACACAACTCATCATGCCTTAAAGATAGGAATAATAAGATTCATCTTAAGATATTTTAAAAATTTAATACACGCTGAGGAATAATTGTATATTTGCACTTATTTATTACAAACAAAGTATTGTTATAGGTTCAAATATATTACATAATATTAATAAGAGTTTTTCACAAAAATTTTTTTGTAATTTGTTAGATATTAATTTTAGAATTTCTGGATTATTAAATAAAAAATATATTAAATAAAACTTATACGTTTAATTCATAAGTTTGATTTTAAAATCATATAAAGTTGTAAATATTAAATTATATGTATGCAAAATAACCATATTTTTAAAAAGAAAATTAAAATTTCACAATTTAAATTAAATAATTTCTAGATATTCTTAATTAATTATAATCTAAATATTTAGTATTAATTCATAAAATTAAGTAATAAAATCTTTGTTTAGGTAATTTTGATAATTTTTTTAAGAATTTTTTTTAATTTCATAGATCTTTCGTCATTTAATTAGTGCATTCAATGATAATATTTTCAAGATCGATATAATACTTGTTTCTTAAATATGATAAATCACTTGTTACTTCGGCATACAAAATATAATACAACAATCAAACTAAATATAAATCATTAATAATTCTTTTTTATAAATATATTATAAACATTTTTTAGTTTTAATGTAAGTTCTTATAGTTTATTTAAATTACAATTATAACTAAAATTTATAATATTTTTATATACCAAATATTTTAGCTGAACCTCTAATTTAAATATTTTTAATTATTAAAACTTAAAATAAAATTCTCTGTTATAAAAATTGTATCATTTTTTAATTATATATATTATATAAACTTTTATCTTATATCAGTAATATAAATATTTCAAATTTAAAATTATTTTACAATATTAATAATTTAATAAAAATTTTTATTTTTACTGTATTTTTTTTTAGCTATGAATTTTTAATGACCCGGTTATTATACTATTTATATGGAAATTTAAACTGCACTATATTTATTTAAAATGCAACTTATTTTTATTATTTTTCACTAACAATAAAATTAGGAAGAACTGAATAAATTTAGTTTATTTTTTATTTTTTAATTTAATTTACTTACGAGAAATTCAACAATTGAAACCAAAGTTTACAAAAATAAATATTTGATAATGTCAAGTTTTAATATATATATTCATGCAATTGTAATATTATGAATATTCTTAATTTTATATAAATTATAATATTTTATCAAATTATTAATTCTTAAGCCAATTCGTTGATAATAAAATTTTTAAAAAATGCACATATAATTAGAAAGATCAAACGAATTAAGCTTCTATAAATCAATTCTTCAATTATATAATAATATAAGAGTAACAATAAATTCTGACTGTAAAAATAACTATTATAAAATACAAATAATGTATCAAAACTTTAGTATAAAAATATCAAATATGAATTTTCGAAATCTTTATAATTTTGTATAATTTACGCGCTCGTTTATAAATGTCTGTAAGTGTACAGAATATGTATAATAATTAAAGTACCAAAAATATTTAACTTTCAAAGTAACTCATAAACACAAATTAAAAAAATATTTTTTTTTTTTTTATAATATTTAATCTAATACAGGCATTTATTATATCGTATCAAAAACTGTTATTTATATTTTTAAAATTATAAAAGTAATTGTTAATTTGCATAACCTAAAAGAATATTAAATACAAATTTGATTTCTTATTCTGCATGGCATAAAAATTCGGCACTAAACTATATAAAGTATATTAGTGTATCCTGGTAGAAAGCAAACAATTTAATGTAATCATCATGGGATGAGTGCGCCGAATAATTAGTCCAAATACTTATTTCCTCATAAAGTAGATAATATCTGACAGATATTTAACTCTATTGGAAAAAAAATAAGATGAAAGCATTTCAGTTTTTAACTGTAATGGCAGACTTTTAATTATAAACTAATGTATCAGAAGACTCCTTAATTACTTTATTTCATCTTATAAAATTCTTTTATGTTTATACTAAAATTATTTTTGTATATAATTTATAAATAATAGTATATTTGAAAAATTAATTTTTTAAATTAAATATATTTATTTAGTGTAGAATTTTTTTTAACTTATCTAAAAGTTCAAATATTGATCCTTCTAATCGAATTGTTAATAAAATTTGTGACTTTAATTACCTCTAATAAAGTGTAAGACTTTGACTTAGAACTTAAAGCTATAAACTTTGGACTTTACATCACATAATGTAAGCTATAACATCATGTTTGATAATTAGCTTTGCTTTTATTTACAAGGACATTATCAAACCAATATAACATCTAAATCAATTGATTATTATTACCACTGAAACTTTCGGACAGTAAATGGTAGTAGATAATGAACTACTTTGTATTTTATTAGGTACTAAGTAAATCTTCCTTCTTTTACTCAATCTAAATTACATATTAAATATTTCAATAAAATTGTATAACTGTTAAATTTAAAAATCGTGTAAATATTATGAAAAAGAATAAATCCGCTATTAAATAAGTATAAAAAAGTTAAGTCCGTCAATCAAAATCTTCTAAAATAATCTAAATAAAAAATAATTGCTAAACTAAACTGACAAAGCTACTTACAATAAAAAACAATACGTATGACATAAACAAAAAACTTATTTAAATGTCATGTTGACAGGGGTTGAAATGCATATAATAGAAACATTAGGAATTTCAATTAAAATAAAAATAAAAAATGCTTATGATGTACTATTGCTAAAATGCAAGATTAAAAGTAAATAATATTGAAATATAATTCTCATTTACTAATAAAAAATCAAACATGATTTTTTGATAGCGTAAATTCTATAATACACGTACAAGAATTTTTAAATAATGTTTATAACGGTACGCTTGCAAAAAAAAGACAACTTGGATTATGTTTGAATAACTTATTTCATGATAATCGAAATAAAAAAAATATTTCTGCACTATACTAATTATGATATTTATATTATACACTATACTAATATGATATAGAAAATACAAAATTCTGTAACATATATGTAATAATACTACAGACTGCAATATTTAGAAAATCCTACTCAAAAATAATTGAATACCAAAATGTTCTTCTGTTTCTAAAGAAAATTATCTTATGTATTAATGCAAATAAAAAGCTTATACTAACGATAAATCTAATAATACATACTGGGGCTCAAAGTCATATTTTCAAAGATAATAGAAAATTCCAAAAAGACGTAGCATCTTTATTGAATAAAAAAAATCCGAAAACAAAGATTATTCTATAAAAGCAATATTAAAACGTTCAAATATTATGTGAATTATATTAAAATAAATAGAATTACAAAACGTACAATTAAATTATTAATATCCAAACATTTTTATACATCATTTATGCATTATGGTAACATATCTATAAAAAATTAATAAATATTATTCATATAATAATTCGTCATCATGTTATTAATAATAATAAACAAATTTAAAGTTTTATAAATTTTGAGATTAGAAACATATGGCAAATGTACATGTTTATTTTCATTATAACAATGGAAAATGTAGCGTAATATTATTATGCAGTAAATCTTAAATAGCACTGTTATAATTTATAATGCTTTCACAATTATGTTCGGTACTATATTTTTGTTTCAATTGTCTTCTAAAATTGGAGCCACGTTAATGCGAAAAAATCATCAACTTTATTGATCTAATTCAATAGTAACTTTGTGTAAGTAACGGTATTTAGTAATACATAAAAGGCTTTATTGTTAATAGAATTGTAAATATATAAGAATTAACTAATAATAACTGGTCATGTAGAATCATCAGTAAACCTTAGATCTAATTTAAAGTGAAATAAATATTAACGAACTACTTAAAATCACTGTAGTAAAATTAATTCAAATAACTTTTTCTATAAAAAAATAATTTATCGATTAAAAAAATATACTTTCTTAAACTTTAATTTTTTAATTATTTATTAATGGGATAATGGTCAAGGAATACAATAACATTAAATGATTCGTATAATTTTTTTAAACATTTCTATCAATTTAATAAATTTAACTAATCAACAACAACAAATTACTAAAATTAATTAAAAACAACTACTGTATACAATATTGAAAGTCATTTCAAATTGCAAGACAAGTGTTGAGTGTAAAGACTTAAACGATAATAATTAGATTTCAATTTAATCAAATAAAAAATGGAATTTTCACCATTGATAAATTACAAGAGACAGTCTTTGTCTTGAACAACAAACACAATTAAAAACTCTTTCAAAGGAAATTTTATATTTACAAAAAAGGAAACAGGGTCAGGGAGTCAACTAAGCCAACTTAATACATTCATGGATAATAAAAGTTATTAACTACTGGGAAAAGTTATATAACGAATGTATTTAATATAATCAAAACATTCAATGATTTTGATTTAAAATTATAGATTAACGTATTTTTTTAATTAATATGAACATAGCCCATTTTTACATACAGATCGTTAAATTATAAGTATTATTGATTATAATTAGCAAAAAATATTTTTAAAAAAATTATAAGAAAATATGTGACTTATTTTCAAACAAATTTTGAAAGAGTAATTTACCTGTCTAATATTAGTTCAGCACATTTCCATAGATCTTTTTAAACCTATTTTTAATAAACAATAACATAAAGTTAAAAATCACAAAAAACCGAATATATACATATTGTATTTTATTCATAAAGCAGTATATATAAAATTATCGTACAACTCATCAATCAATACGTGTTAAAATTGTTTAAAAAATGTATATCATACCATAGTTTATATCATATTTATAACATATCACAGTATATAATATCATAATAAAAATATATTTACTCTAATAAAAAGTATTTTATTCAAAAAGCAAGTTAGAAATAAAATACATACATACTCATCAAAAAAATAATAGAAAAATATAATTTTTGCTTTTCGAATAGTATTTTGGTAAAAGGCTCACCGCAGTCATCGATAAGGCAAATGCAGTTCACATAATTAGGCCAAACTCATAGTATTACATCGATAACATAACGACTCGTAGTTATGCATCACTAAATGATGTATGAACGGCATTCGTAAATCGAACTGTAGTAATACTCGATCTCGCATTACAAAGAAAAATTTTATGTGTTTACCATTTGTATAAAATTTATCAAAAAAAATTTGTGAATAAAATGTATTTTTATTACTATAAAAAATCTTAATTTTGTTTTGAAATCTTCTTTAGTTCAAGTACTAAATATTTGTAAATAATTTTTACTGTTAGATATAATTATTCATTACAATAATTTATTATATTTTTAAATTACAGTTAATACGAAAATATAAACGCTAATCCTTTAAATATATTCAAATAACACAGCAAAACATATTTTTGACATATAATTTAATTTGCTTCTCGTGCTCAGACCTTTAAATCCAAAGGGAATGAAATATGCACGTATTTAATTATTTTTTGGGTCAGACACCTTCCTAACAAATTTTTACTACTTTTTCAGATTATTGTGCGAATATGATCGCAACAATAAAAAGCAAATAACTATGTAAGGTTGTTATATATAAGTTCTTAAATAATGCAATGACTAATCTTTTTGATCACATAAAAAACAATATTTGTATAACAGAATACAAGTTTTAGGAGTGGCTTGCCACATTGTTATAGCCAATACGCGTCCGACTATGAAAGTTAAAGGCAGCGCTTAGCCCCGGCCAGTGCTTGGATAGGTAAACCATTGCCACATCATATTCTTTCAAAAGAAAGAAACGTATGCCTCAACCGAAATAAAACGTCCAACGGTGGTAGATGTATCGTTCCATTTCTATAATGATTAATCAATTACATTTACAAGCTTTTTATACATCATATAAATTAATTAATTCACTATTAAATAAAAATTAACCATAAATAGCTTTGTACTGAAAATATTAAAGTACATTTTTTATATTTAAAATAAGTAAGAATTTGGCCTAAAATTTGAGTAATTTTTCTAAATTTACAAATTACAAACCTTATTATTAATATTTTATTTCTTAAATTATTATACTTAAATTACCAACAAAAAATTTGAACAAATATATATAAATTTTTTCTGAAAAATGTTAGAATCATTTATAAGAATGAACGTATATATCTTTTAATATAAATCTTTTACTTGAAAAAAATCTACTGATAAAATATGTATGCGCATCTGATATTTCATCTATTGATTGCTTTAAATATCCAAATATAAATTTATATATATGTATATATTCAAAATGAAAGTTCTCAATTTTATAACCATATAAATATAACTTATATATAAATATTAATATTTATAAGTATTTATAAAATTGTTTGTATACTTAACCATTGTTATTTAGGTGTATTTCTTGAATTGTTTTTATACCTAAAAGAAATAAAAATATAAATATTTTTTACATTTATAATTAAACTTTTTGTACATATTGAATTACCTTCACAAATTTATACAAATCGAGTTTCTTCTTTAATTCTGTATATAACAAAATTTGTATATAATATTCTTATCTAAACAATTTTCCCGAATTATAACCAAATAAAATTTTTTTTCTTTTTATATTTTAGTCATCTTTTAAGTATAATATTATTAATAAATAACATAAAACAAAACTTGATTATATATAAAAAATATGAATTTTTTTCCTAAATGAAATAAAATGAAGCTTTAATATTAACATTACATTAATTTTTTAAATAATACTTATCGTCTTAAATTATTTCAATAGAAAACAATTATTGTTCTATTTCAAAATATTTTTATGTCTGTTACGAATCTTTTCTGCATTGGTACTTTTATATCTATTCTATAAAAAATTTATGTCGATTTGAAGACTTATGTCCATAGTTATATAAAACAGAATATGCAGAATAGAAAACAGCAGCAAGAAATAGTATTCACGGCATTATTAACAGCATTTAAACATTAAAATTATATATAAAAATAAAAATGAGAAAACCTTACCGGTAAAACACGTTTTTTCAGAAAGAACCAATTATCATTTACTTATAACTGTAGTCTATTTTTTATTTATGATTATCTATGAAAAATACTAAATACAAGGACTGCATTTTTTAAATATTTTAATTTTTCGCCAGTGAAATACATTTATATAAATAATTCATTAATTATTATAATTTTTCTGATATTAAAGATATATTATTTCATTATTAATCTGATATAAAAATTTCAAATATTCTTGTTAAATCGATAAAAATTAAATTTTTTAATAAAATTACTTCAATAAATATACACATATTTTATTTTGTATTGAATTAAAATCAACAATACAGCGATCTTTCTACAATCAAAAAAATATTTTATATTATTTCAATAACGTACAATTTTTTAAATTTGAAAAATTTACAAAAAATATATATTTATAAATGCTACATTCTGATGATATTTTAGAAAAATATCTAAAAATAAAATGTAAAAATCATACTTTATCAGACCCATTAACAATAGCATATACATGTCTAATCTTGTGTTAGCTTACTAAAACATTATTAAATATCTAATTTAAAATTATCTTCAAAAAAATGCTTAAATATATTTTTAATTTGCGAAGTAAAAACAGTTTATATATAATTCTGAATTATAATATATAATATATCATAATTTTCGACCTAAAGAAACAGCACATAATAAAACAAATTGTATAAAAACTCTGCAAGTATCATTTATTATTTATGCAAAGAATATTAAAAGTACATTGCTAATATTATTTTATCCATCATCTGATCAGTAAAATTATAATTTTTTGTAGCACTTCCATAAATGATTTATTTATTTGAGTCATTATTCTATTATATTATAATTACATTTTTATAATATTTAAATTGTTTGATATTAATTCAGAATCATGTATAACTTATCAGGAAGTACTACAATTGATTTGTCATAATAATACAATAAGTGTAAATAAGCTTGCATTTATTTCTGCAGTCGCATTCGAACAAATGGAGATGTAGTCAATAAAAAATGATCGCATTAAAGGTTCATTTGTGTAGTATTTGTGCCGATGATCTTGCGCGTGAATTCTTCGCTTACGTTTCCATTCGCATCTCTCAAACTCACTTCCCATTTTTATATTATAATGTAGTTCTTCTTATACGATTATATTTTCATATGTAATTAGTATATTACCAAATCATCCTTATTTAAGAAATAAAACAGATGTGTATAAGATTAAAATATTTGATTGTATTTATTTTATATTCTAAATATTTCCTGTATCGATAGTAATCTATTTAAATTATATATATTTGAATATAAATTAGTTAACAAATCTAATACTTTCGTTTTCGTAACTTGTGTATTATAGTATTATAATATCTTTACTAATACATATGATAATATTTTCTAATCAAAATAATTATTCATAATACTTATTTAAATTATTAAAATAAAAGAGTACTTTTAAATTTGAAAGTACAATTTTTTATTACATATTTGTTTATCTTAACCTGGTAAAATAATACAAATATTACAAAAAAGAAAATCTAAATTCATAAATTATACATGTGGAATTATAAATAAATGTATATTTTAAGGATAAGCAATAATAAGCTGTTGATCGTTTGATTAACTTTGAAAATTACATTATTAATTAAATAAGAAATATCCAAGAAATATGAATTACTTTCACGGAAAAATATATCGATTATAATTTTAAAAATACAACGATAGAAATAAATATCGTTGACTTATAACTACATTATCAAAATAGTTTGGTCGAGAATTATAATAACAAAATGTGTGCTCTATGATCATTATTCATTGAATAAAACAAAACACTTGAAATAATTTTACTTGTGCAAGTAAATTTATTAAAATTTTACAAAGCTTTATCAAAATCGACGAAGCAAAAACAAAAGTTCGCTAAAAGTATATGATCTAAAAATCTTTTATAAATATAATTTTAAATAAGCTAAAATACATAATAATACAAATTTATTAATAATAATTATAATATAAAAGTAACAAATAATATATGTCTACATATTAACCAACGTAAGATAATTTCAGTGATAAAAATAGAAAATTGTGTTACAAACTTGATATATCTCAAATGTATTAATATATCCATGTATATATATGTGTATAGAATTATATCTATATATATACATATATATGTATATACATTTAAACTAGTGAAAAATCAATAAAACGATAATTATCATATCACAATCGACTAATGTTCAATGAAATTAATAATGTTCAGTAAAGAACAATAAATGCATTTTGATAAAATTCACAAAATATATGCTACGTTATTACAATAATAAAAAAATGAATCGATCAAAAAAAAGTAAAGAGTAACAATGTATTTCTAAACATAAATATAACAAGACAATGTATACACGAACATGCGTTTAGCAGGAGTGAATTTTTTTATTCTTAGAAAAAAAATTCAGACATCACCCACCTCCTCCGAGATGAGTCGAAAGTATTCCGCGTTTTCCACTCGGTGTCGGCAACGACGACACGCCGTCACAACACAATAACAATGTGCGCACAGGTCAAATAATACGTCGGTAGCGGCGACGACGGCGACGACGGTGACGGCGGCTACGGCGGCTAAGATAAAGACAATGACAGTATCACAGCCTCGTTCTCTTTCTATCACCAGACGCGCACGCACGCACACTCCTTTGGACATTTCGCCATTATCATAGTTCACTGCCCATTAATAACAAATTCTTTCAAAAATAGGATTATAATTAGATTTCGGCTAATCGATGCATCTTTTTTTAACGGCAGAACCAATTCTCGGAACATTTACAAAATAATCTTTATGAGTTATATTTTTCATTTAAGATTATTATAAAATCTGTACGTTATCAACGCCTTTTCTTTTATACGGTACCTAAAACAAACAAGACAAGGGCCAACCATGAGGTCGAGTTTAAAACTGATAAACGATATAATTAATTTTATTTTTATCGAGTTCACAGGCATCACTCTATTCGTAATACATTTTGGTAAAATTTATATATCATTCTATTTAGTATTTTTATCTAAACTTGTTATAAATGTTTTCTATTTATTCTAATACCGAATTGTTAAATTAATTGAATTGTTCAAATGAATCTCGCCAAAGGGTTTTGGAAATATTTCGTATGCAGTTTCCTTCTCTACTTTTTATTAATAAATTTAACACAGTAATCTTTAAAAACCAAAAATAGTACACGAATAATCTATAAACTCACTGATCGAACGAAAACACGCACTGTACATTCACCGTGTTCGTATTGTTAAATTATTTGACTATTTTGTTATTTTAAGTTAAAGATATCCTAACCTCTAAAACCTCGAGTACCAAAGCGAACGACAAAAAAGAACGCGAGGATAACGAGGACGATTGCAAAAATCCTCTCCGGGTTCGAGTTATGAAACGGCTGACGGAGTTCCCGAGGTAGAAGTTTTAGCAGATGACAAAGCATGCCGTTCAAGACATTGTTGAATGTTTCGCCAATGAGGCGACCGTCCCCACAGCACTCGTACATTGGACGCCACCACTAAATTCAAGTACTGAGACTATTGATACTAGGTAGTTGCTAGTTTCGTACATGTATAAGAAGCGCACGCATAATCTTCGAAGCACTGAGTTTCTGCGCAACTTACATACCTATTCGTTAAAAATGTAAATATATGTGTGAATAATAAAATTTTAGAGTGACTGATACAAAGATGCGATTGATGTAATTAAGATACAGAATCTAAACTAAAACATTTTTTTGGTTCATCGGTATATACGAGTATTTTACCAATTTATTAATTTGAATATTTATAAAATATAAACTTGTTTAACATTTATTGGAATAATTGAAAAGTATAAAAGAAAATTTTTATCAAAAATGAACAATAATAGTTAACAAAAAAATGTTTAAGAACAACAAATAATATAAAAAAACAATAAATCGAGAAGAAAGCGAAAACTTAAATCTATATAATAAAAAATTAATTTAATTTAAAAAAAAAGCAAACTTTATTATGATAAATTTGTATATTCATGTAACGAAAGAATAGTATTACATTTTTATATGTTCTTTTTAATATATTAAAAGTTCTTTTAAGAATAATTATTGTAGTTAAAAATATAAACATATTTAAGTAATACATTATTTTAAAAAGTTTATTATTATTTACAATTATAAATAAAGAGTTTAACTAAATTTTAACAAAATTACTAGTTAATTGTTAATAAAATATTTACATTATTATTATTATCAAAATTATTAATCTGTAAAAAAGTATATCAATAGTATTTAGTGTTATATTTACATATATATAGTACCCAAAATAAAAATCAAAATAAAACATTAACTTAGTCACAAATAAAATTAATAAAAGATTCTAAGAATAAAATTTAAGATGTTGAGGATATTATATCTTTAAATTTTTACTAATAATTAAATTATTTTTTAGTTACTCTTGTTAGTGAAAAATTAAAAAAAAGAAAAAAAGTAGAAAAAAAGAAGAAAAAATTCATTAACAAAAAAATCTTTACAATTTAATTTACTCATTATATACAATGTATGATAATTAAAAAATAATATCATGCAAAAACATATTTCTTTTAATATAATATACAATACGTAAAAGCATATTTTTAATTAGATAAATATGTAAAAGTAAGAGAATAGTTGTAGTAGTAGTAGTAATAGTTAACTTTTAACCAAAAAAATAATCTTAAATCTAAATCTTTATATATTATATATCTTACAATAGAAAATATGAGATTTAAATTCCTTATGTTATTTATACCAATTATGTAATTACCTAACCTCAAAATCAATTGAGTGTTATTTGAATAAAAATATCAAAGATTGTTAATGCAACTGTAAAGAGTGAACAAGATTTTTTCAAAGCTTATCAAATAAGCTTTTACGCTCAAAAAGCCACACGAATGACACTCTTGTATAGTACTCGAATATTATTTCTATCCTTTGTGCCTAATGCAAAGGTTTTTCACGTGTTAAGATATTTACACCTATTCCATAATAGTTAGTCAATTATGAAAACTATTAATACAGAAGTACATATATTACTATTAAAATACATATTTCTTATTTTCAAGAACTTTGAATTAGTTTAATCTTATATTAAATCACATAGTGTAATTTCAAATACATAGTATACATATAATATATTTAATTAAAAATAACTTAAAATTTTTTATTTACATGCCATAATATGCGTATCAAGCTTGTTAATTCATGCAAAACAAAAAATAATTTTTAAACGAAAAACAAGATTTATATAAATCTTATGTAGATATTATTTATATTATTGTTTATATTATTTCGATAGTAGGCTGATTATTATGTATGCTATATTTTTTAAATTAAGTTTGTATAAGTATAAAACAAATTCAATTATAGCGTTAAATTTAATAATTAAACAGTTTTAATTTATGCTCAAAAATATGTACAAAAAGCAAAATTCAATAGTAATATAAATGTTGGCATTATAGTCTTTTAATATGAAATTGAAAAAGAAATTTCTGCTTATCAATTTTATTAATAATAATTAAAATGAAGTATAAATATGACATATAACATACTATAGACTTCAAAGACGTTATAAAAACAGAAAGTTATAAATTTAAAATAAATTGGCATAATTCACGTGATGTCTAGAAAATTAAAAAAATAAAATATCAAAAAGATCTTAAATTTAAATTTATAATACTACAGATGTAAGATATTTTCTAATAAATAGTGTAATAGTTAAACATTCATTCAGAATTAACAACTAATAATTTGAAAGATGATAATATTTGATATATATTTAAAAATTACCGAGAATATTTATGTAATTTTAGCCATTTGTAAATCTAAAATTTAGTAATTAGAAGTACGTATCATAATTTATTTGTTATTTTATTAATCATTTATTTTCGAAATAAATAATAGTAAATCCTACATTTCCATGGTTAGTACGTCGCTTATTCAATACCATTAAAAAAATTTTAAAAAAAGCAAAATTTTCCTAATAATTCGTGAAATGTCGTCTTTGCATCTTTAAAGCGATTATTACTGATTTTAATACATACACGGTCAACTGGACAATGTAAAAAATAATATCAGAGATCACGTATTGCTAGTTTTTACACAGCATTGACTTAGTTTTATTCGACCAAGAGGAAAATTACACTCTACAAAGATAATAATAAATGTATTATATATATATTTTTACTTATTAACTTTAATGTATCAAGAAAAGAGTAAATGAAACTTTACTAATCTTGAAAAATATCAAATAATTTTGATTAAGCACATTATTTGAAACTTATTAGAAACTTCAGCTTAAAGGCTTTCAAACTATAACAAAGAAAAAATAAATAGAGCGTACAAGATTTTTAATCTTTGGAAAAGTACCAGTAAGCAAGGAAGCTATAATAAAGTTAACATTATATTATTTTACTTACAAAATACATATAGATCTTTATAGAAAATTATAGAAAATTATTACAAAAACGCTGTAGGGATTGATATAACGACAGAAATATAATTTTATTTTGCAAATAATAATTTATTTTTACACAAAAAAGATGTTAATTTTTAAATAATGCTACAACTTCTGTAATAAATTTTAAAAAAATATGATATATGACTAACAGGAATCGGAAAAATTTTTTAACTAAGCGTTTTATATAAATGGCATAAAAAATAGTATTTCATAAGTTACTCATAATTTTATACTTTTTTCTTGGACAATTCTTACTTTTTTAATCACTAAAAGTTGAAATATCAGAATATTTAATACAGATATTATATTGCATAAACGTATAATATAAATATATTCAAATATATTTATATTTAAATAGATGTTTCATAATATTATAATCTAAATAATCTTAAATTTAACGATCTACTAGTGATTTTATATAAATTGTAAATTGTATGCAGGTAAGACTAATAATGAAATAAAACAAAAAATAAGTTGATTAGTATACAAGAATGATTTTTGTGAAAGCTTTTATTGTATGTGTAAGTTTCATTAGGAAATATTATTCAGAGTTCAAGCTGAGGTCGCGATATGAATTTTAATTCTTCGCGGTAAATCGAGTCTCGGAGCTCACGAATGATATGTCACTTATTCTCTAGATGGCGAATTTGAAATTATTTGTAGCAACATTGTTCTTAATTTCAATCTTCAAGCAACAGATTTTTATCTAAATATGTAAGTAAGTGTATCATTTCTAAAATTTAGGAAAAGACACATAATTAGAAATCAATTTGCTTTATAATCATTACATATAATGCAAACCTTAATCTACCCCATTATTTTTGACCTGTTTCAAAGTCCCTTTACTCCAATCCATGCCCTACCTCAATTCGATTCGCTTTCTTGACTTTACAAATCGATTTTGGGTTGAAACTAATCCCTAGAAGGTCAGAAGCAGTCGACCCTTTTTTGATGTGGCTAACCACGTAATGGGGGAAATCTTCAAACAGACATCCCTCGTTAGTTGAAACAAGAACTCTATTTCGAAATAATATTAGATATTTACGAATTAAAACCATTACTACCCTTAAAATACCTATGAACCACTACTATGCTAAATATTTCAACCATAAAAACTAAATGATCATAAGAAGTGAGCAATAAAGAAGTAGGGAAAGTGTACAATAATATAAAAACTGTCACTTCTAATTTAATTTGCAATACTATTATGCCGCTGTACATGTTCATTATTGACCATAAACTGACTTTGTTATTCTTCCGGTGGCTTCTATCTAACTTTTTTATCACATTTTATATATTATTATTTTACTATTTTAATATTCTTTACAGCTATATGCACCGTTTTCTAAAATTGAAGCCCTATAGACATACCAAAAGATTTTCTTATGTATTTATCATGTCTGTGTAATTTTTCTGTATATTAAAAACAATTTATTGGTGAAAAAACATATTGTTATTACTGTTATTTAAGCTTTTACATTAAAATGTGTGCGTATGTGTGTATTTTACAATAATATTAATATTTTATTACATTTATTTATTTAATATTAAAGAAGTGAATTCTCTTTCGTATTTACTTGATATGAATTTTTCTGCTATTTAAAAAGTTTACTAAATTGTAAAAATAAACCTACATAATAATAACACTGTAAAGTATTTTAAGATTTCTATATAGATATATAATTACTTATTGATATTTTAAACTTTAAAGACAATACCTTTGATTAGACGTAATTTTATAATATTTGTAGATGAGAGAATGACTTGAATAATAATAATTTTTCATGTTCCCTAAATATTTTAATATCTTTGAAACTGATTATTATCGCAATTTGATTCTGTAATTCGATTCTTGTAATCTACATTCTTTTAGTCGTTTTTAAATACTGTTAAAAATTGAACCGTAATAATTTGCTCTATCGACCTTTAAAAATGGTAAGGATGGAATGATGACAAACAACCGAGGGGAGTCTTTATTAAATACCGAGGACTAAACAGATTCCAGCTTAACCGCAACTAAAGCATTGGAAAGGATGGTGAAACATCTTCGCGTGTCAGATGCGGTATGCCTATGCTCCTTACGAAGCTCTTTATGATTGGATAAATCAATACTTTTAATCACCCAGAGGAGATATTTTGATACTTCCGAGTGAGCTTGTCCTGAAAATAATTTACATATAGAACGGAGGTCAACGTGCTTAAAGAAGCAATTCGTTATGTGTAAACTGCCTCTTATACCAACACAAAAATTTAACTTCTGTGCTATTAATAATTTTGAAACTTATCTACGAATTAATAGTGAGTAGGTCGGAAGAAAAAAAATTCATGAAAAGAATTTTATTCTTTGACTCTTTAAATGTCATAAAAGATGAACAAATAATATTAATTAAAACAGAAATATTATAATTTTTAAATGAAATCCTAAATATACTAAGAATTTGTAGTCAAATTTTAATGTTCATAAATGTTCACAATTTTAGTATTTTATTTAAAATTTATATTTATAACGAACTAAAAATATTTCACATAAAATTAATAATTTATTATGGCGTCGAAAAAAATAAGTCGTATTAATCTAACATCTACACCTAATACTAACCCTATAGACAAACACCCAAAGATAAACTGAAGATCATCGCAATCGGTTCATTATCAAAGCGAAATATAACGGATAACGTCAAGCTAAGAGATAGCAGCAATTTTCTACGATTGGACATGAGAAATTGTTCAAAAGTCACCAAGAATTGTTTTCAAAAATATTTTTATTGCTATATTTTAAAAATCTTTATTTTTAATGTATCTTTCCAAGTTTTCTTTAAAAAAAATATTTGACTTTACTGAATCATAAATGTAATAGTTCTTTATTCGCATAAATACTTAATCTTATTATATAAAAAATTAATTATTTCATTTATTAATATATTGATTTAAAACTTTGAGAAATATTAAATTTTATTATAACAATTTTAATTTGCCACTAACGAAATTTATTATCGATTAAAAAAGAAGACGTAACTATTTTTAATATATATTTTTCAAACAGTAACTTTTAACTTAGATAATTGAACTCAGTTGTATAATAAAAAATTATTTTTAAAAAATAATAATAATATAATGAATGATCACAAATTTCTGTTTAAATTAAAATAAAAATCACTCAAAATAGTATTTTTAGAAAAATAAACATGAAATGTATTTATTTAAAATATTTTTACATTCATGGTAAATTTTAATTTTGTTTTTATTGTTTTAATTGGTATAAACAAAAAAAATTAAAAATTATGAAATAATAAATTATTATATGATTTCTGAAATCATAATTATGTTCAAATACTATAAAATGTTTGGAAATATTTAAATCAAATATAAAAAATATCTTTATATTTATTTGAAAACAATAATTATTACAATGAATACTACTTATTTTTATTATATTGATTCAAATTAGAACATATTGTTTAATATATTTGACACATTTATGTGCAGTTCAGTGTTATTAAGGGTATAATAAATAGTAATACCTATTTCGATACAAATATATTCTGCATATAAAAAACATTACATCACTCTCATATCTTAATAAAATAATATTAATATTATGACTATTTACATAAAACAGAAAAATGAAATAATTTAAACATATTATAAAATTATAATTTTTTGATTGTTGTTTTATATATAATATAATATATTGAAATTCTACATAAGTATTTTTCTGTTTTATAAATTATGCAATTATTAATTTTTTTAAAAATCATATAATAGATTAAGAAACAAAATAATACCTACAAATATAGATGTAAATTGAAAAAAACATATTCTTAATTATAAAGGAATTTGTAATAAATAGAAAAAACTATACGAAAGTGGATAATTTATATTGAAAAATTAATTTTTTATATTAATTTAAATTACATGTTCTTATGTGAATGTAATTTTAAATTTCATAAAAGTAAAATGTTGATATGAACAAATTTTTAAAAATGATATACATATTTTTAATAATAAGTATTTTAAACAGAAAGAATTCAAGACGAATTAAAAGGAGTATGAAAATTTAAATTTTAACGTAACCACAATATATGTATTGATTATGCAATTTTATCTATGTATTTCCTGTATATATGTAATGAATAAAGATAAATAAACATATTGAACATGTTATGATAATATAACTTTCAAGCGTATTCGATAAATTATTTACTTATAAGAAATTATGTACAAATGATACGTGTGGAAAGTATTTAAATAAAATTATTTTAGTAAATATATAAATTAGATAGCTCATCTAAAAACTACAAATTTTTATCAAGTACCTGTATTCATAATTATTGTAATTGGCTATTTACAAGAACTTTATCGCTTAATATAATAGTCAAAGTATTGTAATAAAAGTTCTAAAAATTTAATTACATTTTATTTCTACAAAGATTTTCTTGATAATTCAAATAAAAATTTTTCTTTACCAAATAATAGGTAAATTCAAGATAGTTTTACCGTATGCTTATTTTGGTATGCAGATTTTTTATAATGTAAAATTGCAAATAAATAAAAATTAATATATTACTTTTTTTCTTCATTTAGATTATACTTTGTTTTTATCTTATCAATTTCTTCCATCTTCTTTTCAATATCAACATGTTTGAATGCTTTGTTACTTTGATAATACAGTACAACTAAATATCTATTGCAAACATTAAAGCCACTAAGATGATCACATGCATTTTTTGCATCAAAAATATCTTCATAAACAACAAACGCTGTTCCTCTCGTTTCAGCTGTATTTCCTCTAAAATTATAAACGATATATTTATTTGATTCATTTTTAAAAACATTGATATTTAATTTAATACCGAAACTCACACACGAATTTGTCGTATAGCTCCATATTTACCAAAAATATCATACATTTCTTCAGCAGTAATTTTATATGGAAGATTTCTAATGTATAAAACTCGATTTACTTCTGGTGGTAACCTCACCTAAAATTATCATATAATATTTATATTGCATTATCAATAAATTTAACTACAAAAATAATATTTATATATGGACATTATGCAAAGTTAAGGTTTTATAACTAAAAATATTTTTAATACAGATTCAACTTACAATTAAAAAAATACTTTATAAGAAATACAATTTTAAGGTTATATCAATCTTTTTTAAAAAACTTACATTTGCACGCCGCTGTAACATTGCCATCGCCATCTTGACTGATTTAATTTATATGCTTAATTATGTGAAATTATTTAATTGTATAAAAGTATTTTGTTTAAGATGTCGTCTTGAGATATTTTTAAAGTAATAATCTGTGCATCACACACCAAACCATACACAAATTTATAACGTGGAAATGAAACGAACTATCCATAGATGTGAACACAGAGGGACGTCAATTGTAAGTAGTACGTTACTGCCTCTTGTGGATTTCTTCGAAGCGTCGTAAATGTAAAAGCCCGCCCTCAGGAAAGCTCAAAAAATTGTACGAAAGGCTTACGAATCATAATTTTCGTAATCTTGTACACCCTTAAAACATTAAAAATTAGAAATGCCTTTTATGCACAGATGAAAATTTAGAATTGTGGATAGTTAACGTGTGGATTAAATTTTCAAACATATCCAAACTTAACAAATTATATATCAAAGATAATGTATTCAAATTAAAATTCGTATGTGATTTTAGTATGTAAGAATAATGTAGTATCGAATAAACATATAAACGTAATATTCAAGAATATGTACTCAATAAAAATATAAATAAAATATTTAATAATAAAACACTATATGATTAATTTTAATGTTTATTATAGTTTCTGGGTCTGGTATAAATATCATAACACAATATAAAAAAAATATGAGAAATTAAAACGTTAAAATATAGTTATATACTAAACTGGGTGGCTGCTATAATTCAATAATTTATTTGAGATGATTTTGTCTGAACCTTGATTTCATTATAATACTCAATTCTTGAATCATCATTAATATTTTGTAATCGTAAGAGAAAATTTTAAGGATGGATTTTTTTCTGTTTGTGGCAGCATGTAAAATGGCGAAGCATATCGACTACCTTTGTAAGTTGAAGGAAACTTGTTTTAAAATAAAAAATAAAAAATGTTTTTTAAACTTATAAAATACTTTATTGAAATTAAAATGTATGTTGTACAATTAATAATGTATTGTTCATATGATAAATTAAAAAAATATATTACAATCGATTCTTGATGCAATTTGTACGTGCATATAAAATATAATAAACCTGCATACACAAAAAATGTATTCGCTTCGCTAACACAAACATTTGTTTAATAAGTGTCGCAGATTTATTTTTAATGACTTAGTAAATAAAATATTTTTAATCATTCGCATCTAGATTAGTCAACAACGTATGTTTGTGTAAAAAACGAAAAGATTATTCATAAACATATCAAATTTAAATTGTATGATTCATGATTAGGAATTTTTTTCATATCTACTAAATTTTGGTTATCTATGAGTCATATTAAATGAAATTTATTAAAATAATTATATCTTGTGACATAACTGATCATAATGAAATATACCTGTATGTTTTTTGAACCTAATTATCAAATTAATTGCTTTGTGTGTAATAATTTTCTAAGTTTTTTATTACACACAACTTATAATTTTGAGAATACTTTAAAAATTTTAATTGAAAAACATAATCAAAATATTACTAAAGAAATTACAATTAAATTTACTTAGAGAAACCAAATTCTAATGAATATGCTTAGAATAAAAATTTAAAGCTATTATAGAAAGTATAATACCAAAAAAATAATTTTAATAACTATTTATGCAGCTGACTGAAAACATTGAGAAATCAATAAAACTTGTAGACTCTTGTGCAATACATATATTTTTACATTTACCTTAATAAAATGAGAAAAGTTAAACACTTAAGGTATATAGTATACCCATCATTCATAGATAAACAAAAGATAATAATCCGGCTTTTGAAGCCCTCAAAGTGAGATGTGTATTTTTTTTTAATAAATAATAAAAAAATTATAGTTATATAGATACATAAGTTAATATTATAATAAAATTAATTAAAATTTGGATAACATCGAAACTATGAAAATTAAGCATGAGGTATAATTATAAAACAAATATAACTAACCATACATAAGAAAAAACCAAGAATTTCATTTTTTATCCACAAGCACGAGTATAGTTTAATATATAAACAGATATAAATTCACAAATTTGATTTTTTATTATTAAATTACAAAAAAAGTAGCCTAACCAATGAAAATAAATATATAATTCTATAAACACATTTGAATATATCATATTTTCAAACATAACTCTAATACGTAACTTTTAATTTTCATAAAATAAATGTACAATAAAATATAATTATACCTCATATATAATTATCGTCATCTGCAGCACTTATTTGTCGTTTTATTATATGTTATAATTAAGTTTATTTTAAATTAAAAAATTAAATTGAATTAATATAAATAATTTACTTCTTAAATTTTATTAAAGGCTGCAATATCAACACTTTGAACAAAATCTGTTATTTCCTCAATTTGCTCAGTCAACCAATCAACAGAAATTTTTTCATCTTCTACAACACACATGATTTGAAGTTTTTGAATTCTATAAGCTACAGGGACAAATTTTGCTGAAACAATAATTGACTTATGTAAAATTATTTTACATATAAACATTGATTTTTACTTAAAAATATGATGAATAACACTCAGCAATAAAGATAAATTATTAGAACATTATTCAATAAAAAAAACGTTTTAATTGTCTAATGAAATTTTTATGAATTATAATTATTAATATTATAACATTTTAATTGCTTTTTGTAGAAATTAGATTCTATATTATTTTTTATTATTATAAAAATTTACTAAAAGTTTACATGATTATGCACATTAAATATACAATAAACAATTATGAGTAGACTTCCTTTATATTGTAAATATTTATGAATAGATATCCAATATTTTAAATTGATCAATAAAAAACAATCATGAAACTGAAAACTTTTTTGTATATAAATTATAGAAAATATATGATACCTGCACCCCACAGCAGACCATCTTTTTGGATTTTTCTTACTTCAACTTCCATTGCTTTCATATCTGTTTCGTCGTCCCATGGTTTAACATCTAATAAAATGCTGGATTTAGCAATTACAGCTGGTTCTAAACAAAATTTATAATAAATTTAATATTTTTTGTATAGTTGTATTAATATATTTTATTAAGGAACTCACTTTCTGCTTTTTTTGCTACATAAGCTGCAAGTCGTTCTTCTGCAAGTTTTTTTGTTTCAATATCTTCATTCTAGTAATTAATCATAAAAGATATAATAAACTTAAGACACCAATTAAAGAATATAAAACTATGACAATGTTAATTTTGCGAATGGAAGTACAAAATGCATAGTTTTCTGTTTAAGAAAATTTGTTGAATTTCTCATGCAAACAAAAATATATTGATTAAATTTATTTAAAATATTACTACACAGAACTTGTATCAACATTAAAATAATACTTATAAATAAATATATTTTATAATTTATTTCAATATTTTAGTTTTATATTATACATTATAATATTCAATCAGTTAAAGATATGTTGATTATCTTGTTTTTACTTGCCTCAGAACCTGATCCAAATAAATCAAAATCTTCATCTTTCTCTTCGACATCACAAGCAACTTTTTGTGCAGATGCCTTTTTATGTGCATTCCCTTTTTTTGAATTGTCCTCAACTTTGGCCGGAACATTAACACATTTTACAGCAGATTTCTCAGAAACATTTTGACTAACTGACTTTTGAGATGCATCAAGTTCATCTGATCGTCCTCCTACATCCAACTTTTTTAATATTTTCTCAACGTTTTCGACAACTAGTTAAAATTATATTAAATTAATATATTAGTAATTTAAATACAAATATTTTTTACAATAAAAGACTTATACTAAATTTAAGTAATAAAATTTAATAAGCGCTTAATAGATGATTTGATACATACTATTTGCAAGATCCTTATTTTCCTTGTCACATGTGTTTACTTCAGGTGGCACACAACTGTCATGTACTCCAGTTAACGCAGCAATTCTATCTATCTGTAAAAAAATTTATCAATAGTATTTAGTTATATTTACACATATTTAGTACACAAAATAAAAATCAAAATAAAACGTTAACCCAATCATAAATAAAATTAATAAAACATTCTAAGAATAAAATATAAAATGTTAGGGGTATTATATTTTTAAATTTTTACTAATAATAAAATTAGTTTTTAGTTACTCTTGTTAGTGAGAAATTAAAAAGAAAATATTTTAATTAATTATAAAAATAATAAGTATATTCATAATTAAATAAATGAATTTAAATAATACAGTTATAAATACTAAATCTAGAAATATAATTACAAAAAATAGATTTATTAAAATTTATAAGATTATATAGAATTTTCAATTTGGTTTAAATTCAAATATAACTCTTCCTATATTTTAAATTTATATTTGTATTTTACCTCATGAAATTTTTAGTATCCTACCTGTGTAATTCATTTTACAAGCATGATAAATTTTTAATAAAAACCAAGAATAGGAATGATGTAGGAAACAGGTTAAAAATAATATTAAAATATGAAAGAAAATATATTTTAGTAAGCTTCTGAATAATTGTTGAATTTAATAAGCTGGCAAAATTACTTGTTACATAAAAAATGCAAGCAGGGAGAGCAGTACTCACACACTGTAAAGATTGTAAAATATATTGGCGAGCCTTGGCGACCTCTTTGGCTAAACTTCCACCAGCAGAGGAGATGGAACAAATGGACGGCTGCTTTTCCTAAATCCACCGATATTGACATTTAACTCACACCAGGAAATTATCAAAATTACATAATAATATATCTCTACTGTTATAACCATACCGATTAATATTTAATAATAAATAATTAAAAAATATCAAAGTATATTCTAATAGTAAATATTCATGTAGTTAAATTGTTAATAATAAGATAAAATTAATTTTGGTACAAAACAGTAGAGATAAATTTATACAATATGTAAAAATTGTGGTAATGAATTACAAATAATGTTTATTGAAATAAAAAAATATAATACAATTTTGTTTCTTTATTTTTACATCACACACGCATAAATATATATCACATAAAAATTACACATATACCACTTTTTTTTTTAATTGAGTATTAATCGTTAAAATAATAAAAGGTATTAGAATATCTAATAACATTAGAAGAATGTTTTACTTTATTCATTACAAATTAACTTAAATACAACAATATTTTCTTCCAATTAAATATTTTTAAATTAGAAACTTTTACTGCAATAACTAAAATTAAATACTTTATTTATATGAAAATAAAGTTAATATATAATTAAATTACAATGACATAACATTCAATTTTTAGGAAACAATTACAAAAAACAAAATCAAATTGTATATGCACAAATATTCATATTAATTTTGTAAAACTAGCTTTAATTACATACATTTGTTATATTTACATAAATAAGAGAGAAAATAAAAAGTTTTTGAGAGTAGAAAGCTCAAAGGATTAAGGATATTGCAGTTAGTGTCGAGCGACAACAAAGTGTATGAAAGAGATAATTAAATCAAACCGAACCGTATCGGTCTTCAAAGGCTCTAAGTTGCTCGCTATAGATCTATAAACGAACGGTGTGGGGACGCCCGTAATCCGTGTAAAATCGTATAAATAAACTCACAGCTCTGAGTTCGGAAAAGCGAGATTGAAACCGAAGTTCACTTGCGGGGTACTACTCATGACACGCAATGCTAGCTACGAGCGAGTCGCCGTGGAAGTTCTCAAGAACATACAAATTACATAAAAATGGTATAGAGTAAGAGAATGGTGAAGAGATGAAGTTTATGGATCAGAAAAAGATGAAGTAATGCAACTACGGATTATACGGAATGAGGCCCGTTCGGACGACACACGAGGCGGATTTACACCTGTAACGAGATGAAGTATCCGCTTAAAAGAGAGAAACCGCCAGCACAGACAAACGTCTTGCTATAAAGTAATAGAGTTCGCAGATTAAAGGAGATGTATGAATAACTGGTGGTGGATTTATCCGTTAAGGATATAAGCAGATTCATTAAATCCATAGAGCAGACGGATGGCCCTCCTGCAGATAAAGGGGACAAACGACCAACCTAGTTGACTTCGAGATGTAAGACGACAAAAGTCGCAGACGCGAGAATACGTCAGGGTGTCTGGTGTCGGACAAAATCAGTGAGGATGGGTAGGTCGCGGAATAGAACCGTAAAAAGATCGAGTAAGTTCGAGATTCTAATGTGAAAATTAATAAATATCTTGTTGGAGTTTTATGCTTTTCGAAAAGAAATACGAGATAGAAATTTGAGTCGCGAGTACACAATTGAACAAAGATTCGTGATAAATCGGTAAACGTGTATACAAATGAACGAAGATTCGCGATAGTCGTTTAAACAGTGTGTTAAACAAAGGTTATTTTAAAAACAAAACAAGGAGAAAAATTGACCTAGGTTAACAGAAGAGGGAAATTTTTATTATCGAAAAATCGAGAAAAAAAAGAAAAGGTCAAGATATGGGGAGAGAAATCGAGTATATAAATGTAGAAGAGCGGAAGAGCACCAGAATTCTCCCAACAGATCTTTTCCGAGTAGAGCTTACCGAACAATACGATCGAACTTTCAAGAACAAGAAAATCAGATATTCTACGCGACCGCAACGCATGTAAACCTGAACATAGATAAAATATTGTATGCGACCGGACCGTGTAAATCAAATATCAACAAAGAATTGTATGAAACTAATATAAATACATTTTATACTAATACCAAAAGCAAGTAAATAGTATTTAAAAACAATAAATTACTACTTTAAAATTTTATATTTAAAAATACATACTAGTACAAATAATTAAATTTAAACATAATAATTGAAAAGTACAAGCTTTCATATTTTGCTTTATTATAAGAAATTATATAACATTAAAATACAACTACATATAATTATAATAGATTATATTATGTATTTATTCTTACAAAAAATATATTGAAAGTATTTTTAAATTGTAAGTACTACTATTACATTTGTATAATTATAGTACTACCATTTCTTATTTACCTTTACCATCATTTTTATGATATAAACTAAAATACACATTTTTATCATATGGTATGCAAATATTTAAATGATTTAATAAGCAGTCATGCGAGCACAAAATTACAATCATTACTTAATGTTTTAAATAGAAAATATTCTAATAAGCATTTATTAGTATTATTAATAAATATAATTAAAAGCAAAAACAAAATTTAATAAATTTAAAACAATTGCAGATGATAGGGAAAAAGGGTAAGTAATAATATAAAGTTACTATATTCATGAACCTGAAACTCTCAAAATAATTAGAATATATATATGAATGAATATAACGAATATAATAAAATTGCATTGCTTGTGAACATAAATTATTTAAAAAATAATTTAAAGAAAGTTTTTCTACCTTGGCCAATTTTTCTTGATATAAACACTCGGCCTTATCGTAAGTCGATTTATTCAACCATATTTTTTCATGTGTCAATGCAGTACTTGCCATTTTTATCGATATATTACTGAAAATCTAAAAGTTGATTCAAAATAATTATATTCAAATAAAACTAATTCATTATTGTTATATGATTTGGTTATTCCATAAATAAATTTAAAATAATACAATTTTTGAAAAAAAAATTCATTTATAAATCATAATGTTAAAACTGTATTCCAATTACTAGTCATTAACATTCAACCTTAAAATTTATAATATTTCTTTTAAGATAGATTTTATATTATTTATATTTCTTTTTATAAATTCTGAGTACTGTTTTAATAATATAGATAAATATAAAAAAACTTTTGTTTTATCAAAATATATTCTTTAATGTTATATTATGTAATATCTTTCACATATTAAGATTTCATTTTTTTATCCAAAATAATAATATTCTTTAGGTTAATATTAAATTACATACTAAAAGTATTATGTGTACAATATACAATATAATAATAAAATTAGTTATAACATTTTCTTTTAATATTTAATAATTATAGATATTTTAAAAAATTGTTTCAAAATCAATTTAGCTTTTTATTTAGAGTATCGAAACATATTCTGTTTAAATTTTTAAATCACAATTTAAATCACATTTCTTCATATAATTTTTAAAATGATAAAAAAATATCACTTATTAAAGCAATTTACAAAAGCAATACTGATATAAATAAATTATATATTTATACTACAAAATCTTTGGGAAAGAAACAATATGAAAATTGTTGAAAAACTTGTTTAATTAAATCAATTATATACATATATATATATGTAAACTTAAATGAAACCTTTAGGAAATTTGTTTTTTATTAATTATTAATTTATACATAAGTAAATTGAAAATAATCAAATAACCGTGACTTTTAACAATATGGTAACTTAAAATTTTAGGTTAAATTCATATATTTAGTATTTAAATAAATGTTTTCGGTATTTTAATATAATAAAATTTTGTTTTTTTAAATTAAACTATAATTTTTGTATATAATATGAAATTATATTTATCATTTTAATATATTACTCTGCCACGTGGTTTAATTTCGCTTTTTACTTTGTAATATCTAATTTTATTTTACTTTGTTTACATAAATTTTTCGTTACACGTTAATTTAAATGAAAATAATAAAATTATATATAAATTTATTTTATAAAATACCTTGATTAATAGATTGACGATAGATTCACCAAATACTTCTGTATTAAACTTAACAAGTCAAACGAAATAGAAATTACTAGTGAATATGATTTAAAGAAACTAAAATTATATGTATGTATGGAGCGTGTGAATTTGAGTAGTTACAGACGTGATTGCATGTTGTTATATTACCAAAGATGTCACCTCACACGATTTAGTCACAAAACTTTCAAATTAGAAAAAATATATTACTCAATAAGATAATTGTACTCTTAGTACAAATAATTTTTCGATTTTGTGTCCTATTATTTAAAAATAAATAAAAAAATAAAAAATAAAAGTCTGTTAATTAAATTTTAATCGTAGATATTGTTAAATTGAGCTCTAAATAACAATTTCAAATATGTGAAATAACTGTAAGAACTTTCACTTAATTTTCACCGAACTGAAATTACGTAAATAAATAAAAGTTTATTTATTATAAATAGAAAATCGTCATCTAACCCCAAGAATACTACACGCGTGTAACAAAAATTTCTCGTCTTGGTTAGACCACAAGAAGAGTGTTAAATTTAAATTTGGTTATATTCTTAATAAATAATTACACATTTACAAGATAATAAAAAAATTGTTCAGTATATAGATATTAGAATATTTATATTGTATAATATTTGAATTTAATACGTACAATAAACCTAAATTTGATAATAAATATAAAATTGATAATAATATTTTTCAATTATCAATGTGACTAATAAAAAGTTATGCTTTTTAATTTAATTCGAACTATTTTCTTTATTATATAAAAGTTTCTAATAATGAAATTATTAAAGTTTTGCTGAAAACTTGATTGAATTTATACCATCCTAAAATCTATGATACATCGCTATTAATAAATGTTAATAATAAACTTAAAATGAGTAAATCGTGTCAATATAATTTAATTTTAAGTCCCACTCTCATATGCTTTACAAAATATAATTTGCAAATAAAAATATATTAATAGATAGATATTTGTTTTTATTAATAATCACTGATAGATTTATAATTTTTTACAATAAGATTTTTAAATAATTGAAGAAAAACTGTATTATTTCTTACAAAATAAATTAATAATTTAAAAAAGGGTTGTTCACAGCTATGTATATCTAGTCTTCCGCAATATTTTTAAAAACATAATCAATAATTTACAGTTTTTTATGAAACAGGAAAACAACGAGAATGTTCCAGCTAAGCAGATCCCCGTTGATTAAAAGCACGTGTAGATTTCAATATCGAATACAATTTCTCGACGTTCTTTGAAAAACTTAATGCAAGCGTTGATATTGTGAATTTTTCAAAATTCTTATCTTATATTTTTAAGGTCTTAGAAAAGTATAGCCTAAGTAGTTTAAATACGTGAATAATGAAATAATAAAAGATGGCCCAGATCTATAAAAAATTGGAAAATACTACTATAATGTTCTATATAGAGATTATCATCGCGATTTAACAAATGCTATTTATAATAATAACTAAAACTAAATAAAGCGTAATCTCATTCTAAACTATTAAACACTGATTATTCAATAACTTCAAATTTGAGATCGATGCTAAATACGAGAGACAACAAAAACAATATTATTATGTAGTATATCAGACCATTACAATAATATACCATTGACATTTCAAAATAATTTTCATTTTTAAATAAAGTGACCGCGTAGTTTTTATATCGCAAATTTCATCAATCAGGATTTAAACTATTGTTCAATATTTACGAAAAAAATTTTAAATAATTGAAAGATAATTTTAAATATTTGATTGAAATTTATTTTAAAAATTTCACAGAACTATTAAACACTACGTGTAATTTGGCAGTTTTGAAAATCTATTTTAAAAATCTCATGATCTGATTTACATCACGTAACGAAGATATTCTGGTTGAACGAGTAAATAGCAATAAGCATAAACTGCAGTCTTTATATGAATTAAATTTGTTATAAAAAAATTTTAAGCAGAATTCACTTTTGCCAATATTTGTAACATTATGGACAGGATCGAATTAACATTTAAAAAATTAAATGCAATTAAAAATCTAAGTTTATTAAAAAATAATGAGTGCATAGTAGATACAAATTACTTTCACATTAACGACTGTTTATCGCTCAACCTATAATTGTCATTTTCTTCAGAATTTTTAGAATTTATAGCCTAATTAAAGCCTATTTATAGTTGTGGCACATAGCGCTGAAATTTATACCAATTAATAATTTATAATATTTTCAGCTGAGGAACGTATTTTGCATAAATATAATGGTTAACGCTCGAAATATAAATTTATTTTTAGTTTTACTTTAACTTTTAGTATTATTTACGAAAATCATTTTTCATATAAAAAATTATAAATATTATAATCTGTAAAGTATACAATGATACTTTTAGTTTATATTAATTGTATCAATTACGTATATTTTTCAGACTGCATTAATTAATTTTTACTTCTCTTGACTTTATTGGAAATTTATTTAACGTTGAAAGAGATGAGGATATTATCAATTCAAGGAGTTGGGTATTAGCACCAATATTAATGTTGCATACTTTTATATATAATATTTTGACACTAAGAATAATTACTCTCTAAATTATACTAACGCAATTATATACATTTTTATCTGAGAAAATCATTGTATTTTATATAACAATGTAGCTTAGTTATTATTGTTTTATATTACTAATATTTTTAAGACCGGAAGAAAAAATTACGAATTATGTAAATAAATACAATATAAAATACCTTATTCAGTTACGAAATTCCAACTAAAAATAAATTTAATTATTTTGTTTTCTGATATATATTGTATTATATAGTAGTATTGTTGTATATTTTAATAACATTTAATCCATTTTCTTATTTTTCTAAAGATATATAATTTTGTATTTCTGTTTATATCGAAAAGAAATACAAAAAATTAAAAGCAAAAAGAGAAAACTTTTGAAATAAAATTTCATGCATTAATTAATAAAAAACTTAAGTATTCACCTATAGAAAAAATAAGGTTTTGATCAGGTTTTTCAATGATTAATGCACATATGTATTATCATGATAGTGAATTTAGTAAATTTATAGAAATTTTATAAATTTTAATTATAGTAATATATGTTTGATATCACTTTAGAGTTATATTAAAAATTATCTTCATCGTTAGAAAATATATTCGATTTAAAATCATCATTGATAAAACTTTTATAGCCTGAAAAATTTAATTTACTAATTTCACTATGTATAAGATTATTTTTATTTTTTTGCATAATTTTTTCTAATAAATCGTAAATTCTTTTTTCATTATTTTTATCGCAAACGCATGGAAAAATTTGTTTTGGTTTGAAATATGTAAGAAAAGCTTCAAGTTCACTGTAAGAAGCATGTGTTGAATAACAAATACACTTTGTTTGTTTTCTTACATTGTCCCATTCTATAATACGAGATGTATCCTTCCTAATCCATTTCATAGCTGATAGAACAATGGTTAAAATATTTTGCTGTTTAACATTTGGTCTGCACATTAATTTAAGTAAATTTTTAAGACTATCTAGTTTATTCATACATGCATGAATTTGTGTACTTTCACTAATATTTGTAACGCAATTAGCTAATATTTCTATTTGATTATAAGCTTTATAAACTATATCTTTAACATGAACTTTTTTATTTAAAAATTTTGATAATTCAATATAAATAAACTCACTACCGTACAAAGCTGATATTTCTAATACAACAATATTTTGTGAATCTTTTTCTATCCATTCTTTTACAGCTGCACAAAGTTCTCTTAAACTATCTAATCTACTTGGAAAATTTCTGTAATCTAGGTTTAAGAAAGTTGTATCTAAATAAATTTTATCAATATTTAAAGGAATAAATTGACCATTATTATTATAATGTAAAGATTTTAATTTTGGAAAATCTTCTTTATTTATTCTAAAATCTCCTGTATATAAAATAGTTTTATCTTGAAACATATACAAAAACATAACAGATCCTGGACAGTGTCCAGATGAAATGCAAGTTACTGTTATTGACATAGGAGTATCATTGTATATGTAATTTATAATTATTGAATCATCTAATGGTAATTCTTTCAAATTTTTATTGGTGAAATCCGTACTTAAATCAGAAAAAAAATTTTTTAATAATAATTTACTTATACTACTGCAGTAAAAAGTTTTATTTCTTTTCATTAAATAATTAAAAAAATCATAATTTAATCCTTTCATATGATCTTGGTGACAATGGCTTAAGAAAAATACAGATGAATTTAAATTTTCTTGGTCAAAGCAATCCACAGAAATTCCTGGAATTTCTTCCAAAATTCCAAGAAATGTTGACATGATATGGTTGCTAATTATCCTACGATAAAAAAATCAATCATATTAATCATAATACAAATATATATTAAATTATATTTTGGAATAATAAAAAAAATGTAATTGAATTAAAATATTCAGAGAAAACTGAAATTGATCAATCAATACATTCTTAAATGTTTTAAATTTATATTCTATATAATAAACATAACTTTATCATAATTCTGTTGAAGAAAATTTATTTAAATAATTAATTGATATATAGATTTTGAAATTATTTCTAATATCATATTTGATAGTTATTAATTTTAATTTTTATATTTATTTTTATCCTGGTTCTACTTTTCTATTTTATAAATAGATAAAAATATTTGTGGATATCAATTATAATAGCTATCATAATAATACAAATAGATGATGTTTTAAATTAAAATATAGCCAATAATAATAAATTATTGCTAACATTAATAAGATAAGCACCATTATGAGAATAATATTATAATATAAAACTTAATATACATACATATTCAAACCATTATAGAAATTCCAGATTAATTATTCAATAAAGAAATTTTACTACAATAAAATAGTACATTAACGATTATAATTATTTCGACAAAATACAATATACATCATTTAATAATTAATATTAATGCTAAATGAATGTTTTTAAAGAATTATTTTTATTTTCTTGGGTTTATATGCATGTTTAATAAATAAACTGTAAACAATTATATTTATTATTGAAAAAAAACAATTTGTTTAAATATATTAATAATCATATTTACTTTTATCTTTCTTTTTTTTCTTAGTTTATTTATTGTTAGATCCAACACCCATTTCACTGTCTTGACTGTGAAAAAATTCTTAAGTGCAATAATTTCGTTGTTTATTTATATGAGTATTTAATTTAATTTTTATATACATGTTTTTTAGTATTTTTTTTACAATTTTAAGAAATTATTAATTTGACATATTACACTGTCATAATGAAACTTCAAAAATTACATTACATTATTTGATTTTAAAACAATAAATAACGGTTTTAAAATTTGGTATAAATATTAATGTAAACTATAATTGTAAAATTATAAATTTTCATTCTTGTAGATTATTTTTTTTATTTTGGCATTTCTTGTGTTTATATTTATGAATTTCCTGTAGGTGGCGCCAACGATTCGCGCGATTACATGTGCTTAATTTGAACGCAGAATAAATACAAACATTATTTGTTGGTAAATCTGGCCACGATTTTATCCTCATGGATAAAATGGAACAACAATAACATGGATAATGTATACAATAATAAATTCATACATACATATTATTAAATTCAAAGGGTACAAAATGGGGCGAATTCAATTATATTTTTGTTTTTCTATAATTCAAAATTTTCTCAGCTGGCTTAGCTGTACTCTTTAAAGCATATCATCAACGTTTTACAAAATAGATTTTACAAATAAAATACTCCGAGGCCGGGAGATATATATATATATATTTCACATTGTAAATTTATCACACGCAAACGTCCGACTATATATTCACCCAGAGCAAGTATTATGCGTCACCTTATAATCTCTTTCGAGTAAATCAACGTGCTTGAAGCTGTGCATGTGTATACATTTACTCTGATAATAATACTATAAAACAAAGTATATAATTCGTACGCTTATATTACAAATAATAGTAAGCTTCAATACATTTTATTTTAAATTTAATTTTAATTTTAGAAATATTTAAATATTGTGTTCGAATTTTTAGGCTTAAAATTTATCAATTTTAATGAAAGTTTTATATTTCTAAAGCAAATAGCTTATAAGTGTTAAAATAAAAATATGTTAACTTTTAAGCATCCAGAATTTTTATGCATTTTTAAACGTTCTCATAAATATACAGGGCTTATTTTTAACACTTTTATATAAGTAAAGGATAAAATAAAAGTAAACGATATATTAATAAATATGTTTTTATTATAAAAAAGTTAAATTATACATTTCGTGTGCCTTTACTTTTGCGATGTTTTGAAGAAATCCGCAAGAGGCAGTACTACTAACTTTTATCACTCATCTCTGCTGCTACTAGCAATTATGACTGAATATGACCATTGATCATTTTCATTTTTATCTCTAATTTAATCATAAAAAGTTTCATTAGCATGTAAAGTGTAAAAAGTAATATACATTTTTAAATAGTTTTACAATAAAAATCAATAATGATTGTCAGAAAAAATGATAATATTAATTAAAAACATATAATATTTTTTTAAAAGTGCCTTTGCATTAACTTAAATTTACCCTTTGTAATTTGAAATTATTAAAGAAAAAATAATATATATATATATATATATATATATATATGTGTATCGTAAGAATTTAATAATTTATTTAAAAAATAAACTTGGTTCGAAATTAGTCACATCATCATTTATTTAAATTTATTAAGTAAAGTATATATTTTATTCTATATAAAATCTAAATAAAAATTTTTTATTAATTTAAAATTTTTTTTGAATAAATCAAAAAAATATTCATAGTAAGTATTTATAATTATACTAACACATATTTTTTTGTTTACTTATATTTTTACTTTCTAGATTAAAAATTTAAAATATTCACAATGAATAAAATAAAGATATTTAATAACTGTACAAGATCTAATGAAATAATTAATTGTGAGTCTCAAGAATTAATTATTGAAACAGTAGAAAATTATAATGAAAAATTACCTGAAGATAAAATCACAAAGGAATATTTTGAATTGTTACCATTTGTGATAATATTACATAAAATTAAGTATATAGTATCATTTGTTATTTTTGCACTTGGTATTTGTTTATTTTGTAAATATGTATATAAAGTAATAGAAATAGAGCAACTGAAAATTCAATTTACATTTGATAAATTTTATATGAATGCAGAGAAAAAATTAGAAGAGTTATATGATTTTCAAAAAGTAGCGACAAATTTGTCTCAAAATGATTTTTTAGAAAAACAGAAGAAAAAAAATGGTGGACAATGCGAATTAATAACACCAAATATGCGATTTGATTGTCATCCAGAAACAGGGGCTTCTCAACTTACTTGTACTCAAAGAGGATGTTGTTGGGATTCATTAAATCAATTTGAGTATGATAAACAAATTCCTCTTAAAACACCATATTGTTATTATCCAAAAAATTGGAGTTTATATAAATATGCAAACTTTAGTAAAGATGGTAATGATTTCTCAGGATTTCTACATTTGACAAGAAATTCATTTTATAAGGAAGACTTGTCTATTGTTAAAATTGAAACTACTAGCATAGATGATGCTACTATACGGGTGAAGGTAAAAATATTTATTTTAAATTTAAAGAATCTAAAGATGAAGTTTTGTATATTTTTAATGTTTATATAATAAATGTATTTATTTATTTACAGATATTTGATCCAACAACAAAACGTTATGAGCCTCCACTTCCAGTTAGAAAAAATTTTCAACCTTTTTTGAGAAAGATACCTCATGCGCAGTATGAATTTAAAATTGATGAAAATATTCCTGGTTTTCAAGTAATTCGTTTAAGCAATAAAAAAGCTTTGTAATTATGTTTAATTATTTTATCAATATACTATATTAATGCAAAAATGAAATATTGATAAATTTTATACAAAATTTGCAGGTTTAATTCTATGGGAAATGGTGGTTTTATATTTTCAAATCAGTTTCTGCAAATTACATCCTTATTAATATCACATAATATTTATGGTCTTGGTGAACATAGAAATCATTTAAGATTAAATACCAATTGGCAAAAGCTTACAATTTTTAATGCTGATCAACCACCAACAGAAAATGTATATTTTTTTATTTTATTATGAATTTAAATATTTTATAAAATGATATATTTTTACTAAAAAATTCTTTTTACTTATTATTTTTTAGGCAAATTTATATGGATCTCATCCATTTTACATGGTGGTTGAACATACAGGAGAAGCACATGGAGTTTTATTTTTAAATAGTAATGCAATGGGTAAGAATTCAATAGTTAAATATTTATTTGAAAATAATTTTCAGATAGTTATTCAAATTCTTTTTGTATTCATATATTTTATTTATAGATATTATCTTACAACCAACACCTGCCATAACTTTTAGAAGTATTGGAGGAATTTTTGATATCTACATTTTTATGGGTCCAACACCTGCTGATGTTTTAAAACAATATTCTCAAATAGTAGGAAAACCTTTTTTACCTCCATACTGGTCACTTGGATTCCATTTGTGTAGATTTGGTTATGGGTCTTTAAATAATACGAAGGCTGTTTGGGAAAGAACAAGACATGCTTTAATTCCATTTGTAAATATTAAATTACTTAACTTACTATTAAATATTCTTTTACTTATTATTATGTCTTATAAATTTATGACATTTATTAAAATAGGATACTCAGTGGAATGATTTAGATTACATGGATAAAAGAAATGATTTTACTTATGATAAAAAAACATTCAAAGATCTTCCAAATTTTATTAAAGAAATTCATACTGTAAGTAATAATACTTTTATTCAAATTTTATATATTTATATATAAAATATGTTCTTTGTTAATCAAACTAACTTTTTAAATTAAAAAATAGCAAACATATTTATATAATTTTTACAAAATATCTGATTGGCTTATCTATTTTTATATATACTTGAATTAGTTTCTACATAATAATGATGAATTGTACAGTAAGAAAGTCAAATTTCAATAATATTAGTATCAATAACTGAGTGGAATTATATTTTATATCAAGATAAAATAAAAATTTAAAATAAAAATTATTGTTTTTATTAATTATAATTTTAAATCTTGAATAATATATAAAAGGTAATATCGTGAAAATTAATTTTAAATTATTTATTTTATTTATTTGTTGTATTTTAATTTATTATCATTTAACTTTTATATTTTGATATAAAGTAAATTCACTTTAATATTTGTATGTTTATTAATTTAACAAGTTGTGAAGAATTATTGCATATAATTTTTGTTTAAGTAGTATTTAAAATGAACAGAATTTAAAAATCATATTAAATATAATTAATTAAAATATTTATGTAAAGGCTGGAATGCACTACATTCCACTGATCGATGCTGGCATTTCTGCATCTGAAAAGAATGGAACATATATTCCATATGATGAAGGTTTTCGTCGAGGAATTTTTATAAATGATATATATGATAATCTGCCTTTTAAAGGAAAAGTATGGAATTTAATGTCTACTGTTTGGCCTGATTTTACAAATCCAGAAACTACGATTTATTATACAGAAATGATGAATAATATGCATCAAAATTTTGAATATGATGGTGCTTGGATAGTAAATATTAATAAAATTTTTTTAATTTAAATCAATATATATATGTATTATATAAAATTTATAAATTTAAAATTTATGTTATTAGGATATGAATGAACCATCTAATTTTTACAATGGCCATATTAATGGTTGTAGTCCCAATTCATTTGATAATCCTCCTTATTTACCCAATGTTGTTGGAAATTTATTGTCAAGAAAAACTTTGTGTATGAGTGCAAAGCAGCATCTGGGTTATCATTATAATCTTCATAATATTTATGGTACTAGTCAAGCAGTAGCAGTTAATCAGTAGGTTTTGAACATATAATATAGTATAATATTCGTAATATATTCAAACAAATTATTTAACAGTCATTGGTAATAAAAATCATGAAATTTCAAGATCTTTAATAATGTTATATTTTTATATTAATTATAAAGTATAATGTATAAATTCTACATATAAAGTTGTTATTATTATTATTATTATATTCTTAGTGCATTGAAACAAATTAGAAAAAAACGACCATTCATTATTTCTCGATCTACGTGGGTAGGTCATGGATTTTATGCAGGGCATTGGACTGGTGATGTTTATTCTTCATGGTGAGATAAAATGTTTTTATCTAATATATACATTTTAAATTAAAAAGATTAATTAAACATTATTATTTATAACAGGCATGATTTAAGAATGAGTATACCAGAAATTTTAAATTGTAACTTGTTTCAAATTCCAATGGTTGGAGCTGATATATGTGGTTTTGATGGTAATACTACCGAAGCGCTCTGTAATCGATGGATGCAGTTAGGTGCGTTTTATCCATTTTCTCGAAATCATAATTCAGATGATACCATTGTAAGTAGTTTCTGAAAAATCCATATTAAAATATTTAGTTTTAAAGTAGTAATTTGTAGGAACAAGATCCAGTTGCAATGGGTCATATGGTAATTATGTCTTCCAGAAAGGCTTTAAAAATGAGATATTATCTTTTACCATATTTGTACTCATTATTTTATCGTGCACATCTATATGCTGAAACTGTGGCCCGTCCTTTATTTGTTGAGTAAGTATTTAAATCCATTATTTTATTAATCATTATAACTTACATGTTTATTACATTTTCTTAGATTTTATAAGGATCCAATGACATTTCATATTGATACACAATTCCTGTGGGGTAGTTGTCTTTTAATAGTGCCTGTACTTAATGAAGTAAGATTTTAATAAGTACATTTTTATTTAGTAGTTAATTTTTTTATAACATATTTTATAATAACTTCAAGAATTTTCTTTAATATTTGCTAATAATTAAGTCTTATTTCTTTTCATTAATATAATTTAATTTACTTAATATCTTATTTTAGTTGTATTTTATTGATATAAATTTTACAGTTAATTTTTAGAAATAAAATAATTATTTTTTACTTGTATAGGCAGAAACTGAAGTGCATGCTTATATTCCAAAAGGAAATTGGTACAATCTTTATACAATGGAGTTTTTCTTTTCTGAAGGAAAAAATTATACATTAGATGCTCCATTGGATACTATTCCTTTATTAGTTTATGGTGGATGTATTTTACCAGTTCAAGAACCAAGTGTAACAACAACATTAAGTCGTTTAAAGCCGTTTGGTATATTAGTTGCTTTAAATGAAAATAAGGAGGCTAAGGGAGAATTATATTGGGATGATGGAGATAGTTTGGGTAAACTTTGAAGATTTAAAAAATGTTTGCAATATTTTAACTATAATATAATTCAAATTTTTAGATTCAATTGAAAAAAATCAGTACAAACTATTTAAATTTGAACTTACAAATAATAAATTGACAAGTCATACAATTGAAGGTTCTTATAACACAAATATGAAATTAGGAAAAATAATTATCATGGGTGTTTATAATGTTGTAAAACAAGTATTTTTTAATGAAAAAGAAATTGAATTTGAATACGATTCAGAAAAATACGTAAGTTGATACAAAATTTTAGCTTATCAATTTATAAATGATAACGCAAGTATTATATTTGTATATTGTGTTTAGGTTTTACAAGTACATAATTTAGTGGATTTTACTAAAAATTTTACTTTGAAATGGACTGATAAGTAAATATAAAGTTATTTACCAATCATTGGTGAAACAATAATGAAATTAAAAAATAAAATTAATTACAATATAAACTTTTAATGAATGGAAAAACCCACTGTGAGTATTTTTCATAGAAGAATTCTTATAAAGACTTCTATTAATAAAATATAAGTTTGTATTGTTATAATATCTTATATAATATCGCTATAGAAATATAATTATTAACATAATTTTTCATGCTAAAATATGAAAAATAAGTGCCTACTGTAATATTTTTAATACATGAAATTTTTATAATATATGTTTTTGTATGACTTTATATAATTATTTTAAAAATATAAAAATATTGTAATATTTGGACAGTTAAGTTTATTTTATTTAATACAACAAATAAATTTATGCTGCATTTATAATTTATATTAATTCGTTTTATTATTTAAGTAATTATCTACTTAATTATTTTCTTATGTATATTATAAACGATTTAATGAGTCATTAAATTAAAGATTTAATGAGATAATTTATTTGAAATATAATACATTGTTAAGCAAAATATAAAAGTATTATTAAATTTATAGTAAATATTAATAATTATTTATTAATCTTTTAAGTTTCTGATTAAAGAATTTATTAAAGTACAAAAAATTATTAGAAACAATCATTTTAATTTAAATTTTTCATTTAAATTTCATAAATAATGAAATTTATTTTTAATATTTCATCAAAATAGTAGCCTTGAAAAATTATTTTTTATCAAGCTTTCCAAATTTGAATTCCAGTCGAATAAGAAATATTTCAATATGCAAAAATATTTCATTTTAAATGTTTTATATCTAATATAATTTATCTTCTATTATTATTATGTTTATATTTTATTTCAGTTTGATCAAACACATATATTACATTTAATTTGGTTTTTATATTTTTAATACATATTAATAATGATACAATATTATTTAGTTTTAAATTTCTGTGTATTCTGATTGATAATTTTTATTACAAGTGACACTAAAATGTGATTTTATTATTGTACTAATATTTTATTCGGTTTTATAAAATTCATTAAAATCTTAAATAAAAATCATTAAAAATACTTTTTTTATTAAACTTATAAAATTCACTATAACTTATTTAACACTGCATACTTTTCATATTTTTAGTTCTTGTTTTAAAATATTTGGATTCTTTAAAATCTTTAAAAAAGATATGTAACATTTTTCTAAACAATAACGAAAATTAATGTATCTTTAAAATTTTAAATAGAATATTCATATGTATAATATATATACTAATATAATATATTGAATATTATATAGTATTTTAGGATCTTTTAAAACTGTAAAATATCGAAAAATCATAATTAAAGTGAATGTGTTATTCCATTTAAAAATATTGACAAGTAGTAAATGTATGATATAAAGTCAATTTGAAGATTGTAGAAGCTTTGCAAAAAACAAATATTATTTTCAGTACTTATAGAAGTGTATAAAACTTTATCGTAACGTCTAAAACAATTATTTTTTATTATTAGAAAATAATCTCTTTCTAATATTAGACCCTGAAATATCTTTTATGAAAGTACTTTAAGAGTTCATAGATCTACAAAAAACATCGAAATAAGTATATCATTGAATACTTAAATTCCTGAACTTATCGCTTTGATCATTAATTAGTTAAAAAACAATATTTTCAGTGATATTACAAAAATTTTTTTGTATTAAAAAATTGTGCTATATATTCATAAGTAAAAAAGTTTACGAAGTATAAAGTTATTAAAACTTGAGATTCTTTTGAAAACGTAAAATTTATTCTTTGATATATAAAGTTAATAAATCATTAGATTTACATTATTTTATAAATTCGTAGTTATAAAATCAATCGTATATTAGATTTTTATAAAACACAATTGTCATTTATTCTAAGTTGTTTCTTTTGAAAAAGTCTTTTTTTGTAGATTTGAATACTTCTTAGATTTATAGCATTAGTTTTGATAATAGTCTTATTTATTTTAAATTTAGGATGATTGATGTTCTAGGTTTTAATTATTCTTTATTAGAATATGCACACGTATATTGAAAAAATTGAATTTCTTTCAAATTAAAATAAAAATTTAATATGTTTAATTAATTAATTACAATTATATAAATCATTTTGATATCTTATATTTCATACTTATATTTTGTATATAACATTAGATACGCTTTTTATCATATTTTCGTTTCATTTTTAGTATAAAATAAATAAATATATATATATATACACACTTTATGGATTTTTCATTCTAGTAACAATAATTAATACTTTAACTTATTTCATAAATAATATTTCATAAATATGTACGTATTCGCATATTTGTAAAAAATATTATTACCACGAACTGTTTTTTGAATAAAATAACTATAAAAAAAATGTCTAAAATTCTTTTTAGTGACATGTTTGATTTAATACTAATATTTTTATAATTTTATTTCTAATAAGTTTTTTATATTTTCTATATATTTATTTATGTAAAATTATGTTTATAGAAACATTTTTATATATATTCATATTTTACGTTTTTATAAAATCACTTTAACGCTTATAATATTATACATTTAATACTATATGCTTTTATTAAGATAATCGATCATCTATACTGTTTTGTATTTTTACGAATTATCTAGGCCTTGCATTAACTGATTACTCTTTTACTTTATTAGCAGTTTAGAAAAAATGGGAACATGCACGATTAGCTTACGAAATGTCCCATTTTTTTAATGCACACGACTTCAAAAATTTAAAATGAAAAATTAGATTATAACGAACGTAAATTTCAGTTATATCCATATGTAGATACGTAGCAAAGAAAAGGTTTTAAACAAAGATGCAAAAGCTGTAATTAATAAATATTATGCATTTAAAAAATTAATATCATATTTAATAAACCGATATTAGATACATATTAAAAATACTTTTATCAATTGACTGTTCTCAACTTACATATATATATATATTAATTTGTATTAATCTAATAGAAATTTAATATTATTTCTATATAAATTATTACTCGTTCTTACAATACAAAGAAAATACAGTGATTTCCTATTTATTACTTTTGCATTTTTATGAAATATATTTTATAATATATATATTTCTTTAATGATATTTTGATTTCATATGAATATTAGTCATTCGCAATTTTATAAAATACATAAAATATTTAAATACATATTTTCTTAAAGGAAAAATGTATAATACTGACCTTGATAATATTATCTGCTCTGTTTACCGTAAAATGTAAATGACTCCCTGAATAAAAACTTAATAGTACGGCGATTGCATATATAAATGTCTAGTGATGTTGTGCTGCAGTTTTGTACACATTATAATAATTAAATTTATAAGATATTAGTTTTAAATTCCAAAAGAAATCTTGAAAATTATTTAATATATGTACTGCATGTAAATTCTAAATATAAGAAAATTTACAAATTTTTATAAATATTTAATTTTTTATTCAAAAATAGTTTGAACCATGACATGTATTGCCAATATTTTTATCTTATTTCTAATGTTAAATTGTGAATGCTCATTATTTTAATTATTTTAAATTTACTGTTTCATTATCGAAACTTTGAAAATATATTTAAATTATGTATTTAAGTATAAAATAGTTCAAAACTTAAATTTTATTAAATATTCATTATATTAATAACATTAAAAAAAGTTTATAAAATTGAATAAAAATGAGTTATGAATGAAAAGTTTAATATTTTACTTTTAGTTAATTATTTGTTTTATTGGTTAGTACAAATATATACAGGATTTAAAAAAATGTACGTATTAAATATTTATATGTTATTTTTCTATGTTTATAATTTGAAATTTATCTTCGATAATGTATGTGTATTCTTATGTATTATTAAGCAGATAAAACTAGTAAATTTATTGTGAAGTATTATTATACTACGTATATATATTATATATATATATATATATGTATGTGTATGTTGTATTTATGTTGTATTTATGTTTAAAAAATATAAAAATTATTTAGTAGGAATTTCATAGAATAAAAATATTATCATTCAACATTTAATATTGTGTACTTAGATTAGTAAAAATTTATTACATAGATATGGTATATGAAATTTTCTCAAAATGCATATGTGTATTAGATTTTAATCAATGAAATTTTATATAAAATATTTAAAAAATGATAATAAATTTAATATTTTTCGAAGTATTACAATATTGAGCTTTAAAAATAAATGTAATTTTTAAAGTCTTCATCAGAGTTTATTCAATTTTATTTTGTAAATAATAGAATAAAAAAATATATCGCATAAAATTTTAACTTGGTAAAAATTTAATAATAATAAATTTATATTATGTCAAAATAGAAATATAGTAAATTATTGTTCTATTTTCAATTTTTATAAATTTAATTTAAAATTAAGATGTTTACATTCATATTTTTGCTTTCTAAATATTTAAAAATTATGTAAATTATTAATAATGTAATATATATGTTTATTTATAAGTGAGTCAGAAATTAAATGATCAGCACAATACCAATATGCAAATATATTAAAAAAAATTTTAATTATTAAAAACTCTAAATTATTAATTATTATTTTATTTGAATATATTTTATTAAATAAAAGAAAGATTAATTTGATTAAATTTCATAGATTTTATAAATTGATTAAAATATAAACAAATTTTTTATTATCTTCAGTCTAAGGTAATAAAAAAAACTTTTAAATAAAAATATTTAGATATTTAAAATTTAAAAATTTTATTTTGCTTAAATAAAAACTATATAAATCATGTAAAACTGTATTCAACGATTTTTAATCGTTTTTCTCTAGTCCTTTCTCTCTCTCTTTCTCTCTCTCTCTCTCTTACTGTTTCTGATAAAAATAAATCAAAAAATCTTTCAGTTGTATTGACTGATCTAAAAATATATGATTTACAATTCTTGATATTGGATTAATTGATGATATTTATTTATAATTAATTTTTATGTAATCGAATATTCTTAAATCAGAAATTTACAAGAAAAATAGTATGTAAATTAAAATTAAATTTGTAAAATGGAAAGGTTTTAAATAAAAATTATATATTTTGATTAAATTTTACTGCACACAAACCATATACATATAGTTTTTTCGTAACAGAGTCTTTAAATAATATAGAAAATTTTAAATTTACACATTTTTTCACAAAATTTATCAAAGCTGAATTATAATGTATTTTTTCGACTAAATATTTTAAGCAGACTTACATCTAGTTATTATCAATCACATCTTACTTTTTATCTATTATAAATTATAAGATAAATTAAAATTTTCCTTTTTGAAAAACTAAACAATACATGACGTTGAAAAACTTTAAAGATAATATAATAGATAATATTTTTTAATGGCCTTATTCATATAAAATTATGAATTAAATAATATTTTATATTAAATGATTTGAAAAATTTTGTAATGGAAACGTACTTTATTGTCGATGCTTTTATTTATTTAAAAAACTTCTAAATAAAGTTTATCTTTTCTATTCTTATCTTTAAAAATAATTATTATTATGATGAATTTTTTACTAGTTTATTATTTAGAAAAATTAATTTTAAATCAATTTTTAAATTCAAAATTGAATGACAATATTGAGATATTTTAACAACATACTTGAAAGTTTCTACATGATACATAAAAAATTTATATTTTAATTCGTAATTTTACTATATATAGAATACAAACTAAATTCTATCTAAATATTAAACGTTTTTATAATTAAATCAGATTGAATTATTCATAAAAATAATATAAATAAACGTTGTCGCTCTTATACGGTTAATATAAATTTTTCAATTACTCATAATACAAATGCCATATTTATTTAATAACTGAGAAAGTAGATTATTCGATTTTTCAGTCATTGATGACAATGATAACAGTTTGGTATCAAATATATTATAAAAATCACTATAGAAAAAAATCACATCACAAATTAAACAAGCTACAAAATAAAATATTATATGTATTTGGTTAAGCTTTAAAAAAAATTTACTAAATTTTCTCAAAGTATTTTTAACATATAATAATACCAAAATGTAATGCTGCAATATCTCGCATTGCTAGTATTATATATTTAAAATTATATAGTATTATATAATGACTATTATATTGGTAACTTATAATTTTGAAACTTTTTAAATTAAAATTTCTTAAATTTAAAAGAATTTCTTTACATTGTGATAGATATTGATCTTCGGTAACTTTTTAGAAGAGTTCATTTAATAATATAAATTTGTTAATAGATCAATATATTATTTTTTTACAAAATAAGTTATAGTTAAATACGTAAGTTAAAAATTTCGTAACGAAGATTTTATCATAAATCTTTTAGATGAAAATCCATATTTGAATATATTTATACGAGAATTTTATTATTTTTCAAATTACCAATACAACGTTTATATATACTATATTTTCATTGTTAAAATATCAAAATTCGAAATAGTACAGATATTAATTATGGCTTCTTATAAGTCTTTATTTATTTTTAGTTTTTAAAGGATTATGACAATATTAATAAAAGTATAATTCGCTTCTACCATGAATGTATGTCATAAGTTTTTCGTAAAGTTAGGGATGTCTTCAATGCTTCTTCCATGTCTCTTCAGTATGTAATCTTAGAACAGTAAAATGACAACATCTAATATATGAGACACTTATAAAAGTCTTTACCCGAGTGAGTTCTCTAAATGATTAATCGCCATTTTTAGTGACATTTTGTCTATAACTTACAATTAAGATAAGATTTATTCATGAGATGGCTTATATAAGTGATATTAATCTACGTTAATGTGAGGGTTCTCGAAAATAATACTATAAATAATAGAGAAATATATCTATGCAAACACTGATTTTCTTGCGTTTAGTAATATCTGATACAATATTAAACTTAAATTTCTTTTTTTTTATTACCATGCTTTATCTATAAAACTATATTTATTGTATAAAAATTCAAAAGTTGCAATTATATTAGCTAATTTCAGTAACAATTAGTTTTCAACGATTATTAATTGTAAACAAATCAAAGGAAAATTATAAATTCAAAATTGAAAGATTTCAAAATAATTATATTTAAAGATTAATAAAATGTTTCTTTTATTTGAAAAGTTCATTTGTATTGTATACGTATAAATATACATATTTATTTTAGTATACAAATAAGTTTTTATTAAAAATTAAAGTTAAAATATTCTAGAAGATTTCATGAAAGAACTTTACGTTAGACATGTACATATATTGCATGATAGAATGTACTTTAAATTATATCGAAATTTTTTATCATTTGATAATATACTACTTACATCTTTCGTTTATTTAGTAATAATATGTTAATAATATTTTTCATTTGAAATTTATGAAAGAAGGTATTTTAATAAAAACAATATTTAGTATCCTGAAAAAATGAATTATTTTTTTTATATTGCGATTATAATCAAAGAAGCAAGAAATAAATTCTGTTTTCGTATTATGATAATTAACACATGAAAATATACCAAGAAAAAAATGTGCAAGTAATTATATAATTATTATTTACGTATGCATTTATAATAATTACTTATAATTACGTATACATCTTTTTAAAGGTATATTGAACTTTTTTCACTTTGGTATACTTAAGAAAAAATTAACTTTTATATGAAACCTGATATAAAAGCTACACAGATTTCCAAATTACTCAAAATCACTTTGGCACTTATCGATTATACAAAATTATTTTGTAATATTCGAAACACGCAATAAAACGAAAATTAACAAATTATTTCCTACACAAATTTGAGTATAATAGCTTAAAAGCATTTGATAGTACATATATTTACCATGATCTAATATACGTACTTTTTTAAACCCAATGTATATGAATTACTCAGAAAAGTAACTTTTAGATTTCTATATGAAACTTTTTAAATTCAAATGATATATTTTCAATTTATCACTTTATCTATTTTTTTTAATATCTTTAACTCAATTCTCCTTTTTTGCCTTCTTGATTTTTCATTAATCGTATAGATTATTATACAATATTTAAAGATCGTTAAATGAATTATTGTTGCTTTTATATTTTTTCATATAAATATTCACAGCAACGAAAATAAATAAACTAAATACGTGTGTGGATTGCATTCAACAAAAACAAAGTAAACTAAGATATATATATATCTTTGCACACAAAATGTAGCGGTCAGTCGTTTTGAAATTATGGTCAGGAATTATCATCAATATTACATTAATCTTGAATTTTACATTTTATTTATAAAATGATAATTCAATCATTCTTTTAATATAATTAATATTTTACATAGGTAACTCAAAATTTAAATAATAATAAATGAGGTTAACATTAAGTATTTGTGTAGAATAAAATAAAGACAAAAATATATTGTTGTTAACGTAATTCTGTGATGCTTATTCCTGAACTTAGCACCTAAGAGAATTTATAAACGTTTCTGTACTTTAAGATACTTTTTAAGTGTCGCTTTTAATTTAAGTAAATAGTGTATGTAAATATAGATTCAGCTTTGCTAAATTCTAATTTTATTCTAGAAACTGGATAATTATAAAACACATTAAAATACTTAAGCTATATAATAATAATTATTTATATATAATTATTTATTGTCGGTTCACATTTACTTAGACTAACTAATGTTCAACGCATTGGTCTTTATATTTATTCATAAATGAACTTTTTTTGATATGAATTAAAACGTATAATTATTAAAATAAAGCATACAATTTTTTATAAAGGAAGAAATACTTTCGTGATACACATTGCTATCGAGTTAACTGAATTTTCAATCTCATTTTCTTCAGAGGCTCGAACCAAATGAAATTGAGTTATTACATAACTTTGTTTCACTCAAAATTGACTGTTAACACAACATAATCTCACGTAACATAGATTTATAACGCTTTTATTATTTTATCATTTTCTTTATTTTATGCATTAAGTATTCACATGTGTCATGATTTTCGAAGGCTTTTTTCAAAGCATCGAAATCTCTTTTTCAAAGTCTCACATTATAAAACTAGACACAGTGTAGATACTTACATTTTGGTATATAGCTTGTATGGTAAGATTAGCAATATCGCATATTAATGTAATTGAAAGGCGGTGCGATTAATATGTTTGTTTGTGCATTGTTTTACCTTGATTATTAGGACGAGTACTTTTACTTACTCACATTAAAATATTTGGATTCACATCAAAATAATCATAAATTAAATTTCTTTTTTATATTTTTTTAATTAACGGATACCAAAATCTTATAGATTTAGGCAAGAATATCGGTTTAAAACCTACAATTCTAAAAGTGATGTAACAAACTATTAAGGAGCGCAAAAAAGTTAATGTGCCATTTTTAAATTTGAAAATTTTTTCTTGAAAATTTATTATTAAAAAAAAGTCACTTAAATAATATTTCAAGAGTGTATATTCAATTCATAAATAACTATATGAAACGTTTTTATCAATTGAATTTTAGTCCCCTTAAAAATATCTTAATTTTATAGATTTATAATAAACAGAATAACTTATGGCACAGTATGAGAATTTATTCCCTCTTCATAACATTTTTTGTAGAGTTTTCTAAAGTCTTTTTCTAACAATTAGTAAGTTTATCATAAGTTTGTTTTTAAAATTATATACGGAAACCCATTTGATAAAGTCAGAGTTTCTGATAATTTATTATGGTAATAAAAATTTTGATTAGTTACTGACAGCCCAAAAATTATACTTTAATCAAATTAATTTGTAAAAAATTACTTTAAAAATCATTTTCTACATTTAATTTGTATATAATTTTAAAAATTTTTATATGTATAATAAATTATCCATCAGAATTGTTTTCTATCGTTTATTAGAATATGATAAAAACAATAATTTTATTTTATTATTTTATTACTAATAATGCTATTACTCGTGATTAAAATATATTTTATAAAATTACACAATAATAGCAATAAAAGTAAATAAAAATTCTATAAGATAAATAAATAATTTAATGATACATATTATAAAATAATAATAAACAAAAATCTAACGTATATTTTATAAAATCAGTAAGTATTCAAAAATTAATATCACCATCACTTCTTAAAAAAATCCTGACCTGTATAAACTGCAAAATATCCAAATAATATTCTTAGGTAGCAGTTAAGGTCTCAAGCACTTCTTCTGGAGTCTTCTTTAATTTTCGAAAATTATCCCAATGCTCTTTGGGCACTGTCCACTGTAAGAATACTGCGAGGTTTTTTCTTAATGACTCAAACTCTGACGTTATTCCATTGGTTTTAATGGCCTCTTTACCAGCAGAAACAAGAGAATCTACAAGAACTTCATCGATGAGTCTTTTACCAAAACCTAATTCATCTAATCTTTCAGGTTTGGAGATCCTCTTCAGCAATACAGCTAACAATAATCTCATCTTTTCAATCGACATATTTCTATACCTGGCCATCGCGGTAGATGATATACTCTCATTTCCATCTCTAGAGTTTCCAGGATCCGAACCGGCTGAATCGTTATTAGATTCAGCTTGACAATCTTTCTCGTGAGCTTCTAAGTCGTTTTTAATTCTGAAAAAATTATTACATTTTCGGCAGCAATACGGCTCATTTCTACCATGTATACATTTCATATGTTTTTTCCAGTGAGGAAGTTGCGTGAATCCAGCATTACATTCGGCACATTTAAAAGGTCTTTCTCCTGTGTGCCTTCTCGTATGTAGTTTTAAGGCAGTAGAATGAGCAAAAGCTTGCCAGCATACGAGACATCTAAATGGCCTTTGTCCTGAATGAGTTCTTTGGTGAACAGTTAGCTGACTTTTTTGAGCAAAACGTTGACCACACGTGGCACAACCGTGTGGTCTATCCTTGGCATGCGTTCGCATATGCTGAGGTAAATGACCTTTAAACGTTTTATTACAAATAATACAGAGAAAAGATTTGACATCTCTATGCAAACACTCTAAATGTTTCTTTAGAGCATCGCGACGTACAAATCCTCTACCACAAATATCACATTTGTGATCCTTTTGGCCATTATGACGTTTAACGTGTAAAGCCAAATTTGCTGCACAAGTAAAAGTCCCTGAGCAGAGATCACAGCTATAAGGTTTAACCTGATTGTGAGTGCGTCGATGCTGAACTAGTTGGCCTCCTCTAGCAAAACTCTTATCACAATCGGGACATTTATATGGCTTGAAGCCCGTATGGGTACGTACATGTAGTTTGAGACGTTCTTTTAATGGAAATTCTTTGCCGCATTCATTGCACTTGAATAAAGGACCAGTAGCATGCATAACCTTATAATGGTTACGTAATCCCCCACTACCCTTGAAGCGAGCTTTGCACATAAGACAGCAATACTTTTTTGGTTGATCATCAATGTTTTTATCTTTACATAGATCATCTGACTGAATTTTATTATGGCTATTATCTACAATATTGTTATTTTCTTGCTCCATGAGATAATTCGCTTGGATTATATCATTAATTTTATTTTGAAGTTCTTTTTCTGATTGCTCCAAGAATTTTATGGTAGATTTCGGTTCTTTGGGTTTTAATAGCGTATTATCCGTTTTCTTTAACTTAAGTAATTTTTTCTTGGGTCTACCCCTAGGTCGTGGTGCTACGTTTGATCGAGTATTCGAAATTTCAATTTTATCTTTTACAGGTGTTTCAATCGTATCATTCTCTTTAATTATTTCCGAAGAATTTTCAATCTCCGAACTAGAGCAAGAATCTTGATGGCGATATACATAAATTTCTTCATCATTTCTATCTTCCAAATATTCAAAGTCACCATTGATACCATAAAATTCCTCGTCTTCATCTTCATCTAAATCATCACTTTGCATATGGTCCCCAATTTTTGATTTGTCTGCTCCATTATTGCACTGAAAATTATTTACTTTTTTAACTCCATTTTCACGTTCATTTTCTAATTTAAATTCATTTGTACCATTCAGAAGCTTCCACCTTTCGGTCTTTCGATTTCTTGGATAATTATCATCGAAATGCTCGAATTCATTGATTTGTCGATTTGAAAAACTTCGCAATGCTTTGAGGCCATCCGTGGCATTAACATCTTTATCATCAACGGTTTCTTTAATTCGTGATTGCTCGACTGGTTTCAATTCTGTGAGTTGAAAATCTTCTTGAGCTAAATCAACCGTTGACTCTAAGATCGTTTGTTTTGCATTGGTCATGATTGATTCATGTAATATGCAAAAATTAGTCAAATCTGGATTTTTCGTAAGTAATATAAATTTTCTTCAAATTCATACATCCGATATGATTGCTGGCATTTATTAGAAAGCATAGTTCTCAAGAAAATTTTATACAAGTATCGACTACTCGATATCACTGCTCGTATGGAAAAACGTCAGTTTATCTTTATTTATCAGGTCACCTCGAGTCACAAGCGCGCAAACAAGCCAAGTCGCGAGCTTGAACTCGTTGCTTACGAATACACCTGCGCTCGCGGTTATGAGAACTTTATCGGATCTGTCTCTCCCTCTTTTACTTCGTCTTTTTCGTTATCGCTCGAAGCTCTTCGCGTTCTTAATTTTTTTTCGAACACTCACTGCGCCGCGTAATTTTTATGCTCTATAACAGTTCCGTCACTTGAATATACGTACACAGCATCACTATTTGTTGACTCATCGTATTAAGTTAGTCGATGAATTTAACATAGAATAGAATCTTTAAAATTTATTCTTGTTTATATTAAAACTGAATAATAATGCGATCAAAAAAATTCCTTTTATATTTTTAACTTTATCACTGTTTAGTAATTTAATTATTGATGTAGCTTTTATTATCGAACTATCATTTATTCAAGAAATTATAATTTTATAGAGAAACAAACATAAAAAAAATCTCGATAAAAATTTTTTATTTCAGTTATTATTGGACGAAAATTATTATATATTTTTATAAGTTAGCAGTCAATCAGAATTTATAAATTTTTATCTTTGTTGATATTCACGTGCTCACCTTCGTGCAACGTCACCTTAATAAAACAACCAAACTCTTTTCAAATGCTTAAAATAAAATGTACGCAATGTGATACGGTGTTGCGAGTTATTTAAAATTTGTTCCTCCTCAGTCCCTCTGTCTGTTTGTCTCTTTCTGAATCTCCCTCTCTCTAAGTACAAATTAACCCTTTAAACTTTGAAGACAACAGAGTTAGGCTAATGTCTGCTACTGTTCCGAGGCTTAGATTTCACGCGGGCGTCGGAATCACCAGGTCCTACACTCTCTCGCTTTCGTTCACGGAAATCATCGATTCTCTCACCCAGCGAGATTTACCCTTCCTTTTAGTAGTTCGCGGTCACCCGTACCTCCTTCCTTCTCCTCTTTCGCTCTGAGGCGACCTGCCGCCGTTCCGCCGGCGATCGACTGAGTCGAAAAAGCACTACGGCCGGCTCAGTTCCCCCAATGTCGCTGCTATACATATATACTCGCTTACGTATGCCGCGGCGCAAGCGCGCAATCGCCGGTTCGATAACGCCAGGCGCTCGATTGCGTTCTCTCTCCCTCTCAGGCTTTCATTGCCTCTCTCTCTCTCTCGCTCTTTCTCTCGCTCTTTCTCTCACTCTTTCTTTCTCTCAATCTGTCTTCCTTTGCGTTTTCTCCCTTTCGTATTTCCGCACTCGCTCTTGCAACTGCGCTCTATAGTTACTACTTCGCTATTCCCTCGTCGCTGGGAATTTTCTTCGGTGTAAACGCTGGGTGAGCGCAAGCCACTTTTCCTCGCCTTCGACATACCCTACAGCTTCCCTTTAATTTAGCCTCCTTTTTCTTCGTTATTACGCTAGATGTTTTGGCTATATATCTTATGTATGTATTTATGGCATGCGATAATTTTATGGGCTTATTCTCTCCTGTTCGTGACGTCTTTAATTAATTCAATGATATATATTTAGATGTACGATGTTTCATAATACGTTAGAGATACGGCAAACTTGATCATCAAGAAAAAAAGCTACCGGATGCAATTTTGTTTTAATTTGTCGATCAAAATCTATTCGCAATTTGTAGTAAAAACATTTTTGTGGCATCTAACTGTGAGCATCAGCGAAAAGACCGATTCGATTTCCAGTCTCGCACCAGTGTCGATTTCTCTCTCTCACTCTCTCACTCTCTCCCTCTTTCTTTCTCACTCCCTTCGTCCTTCTCACTCTTTTTCGCTTTCTCTCTCACTGTTTCTCTTCCCCGTCAACCACCACAATAGCGGGATACCTCCGGTGCGTGACGTCCAGTGTTTTCAGCTTAGCTCACAGCCCTTGGGTCCTTTCCACCCTTGCTGCTGTCGCTGATTGCGAGGGCGCATCTTCGATGCCACCGTTGTATTTCTACCCCTCTTTTCTCTTCTTGCGATTCTCTATCTTCACTTCTCTGGAAATTTAGAAGGTCCTTTTTCCCATTTCTAAATGACAGACTTCCCCATGCTTTGTGTTTGAAGATGTATGCTTTCGGTTTTGCTTTTTGTCAAAATTTATCTGTATTATCATCCTCCTTAAATAACATTTTTACTCTTTACTATCGATATATCTTATCACGTGTTAAAATTATTTTTTATCCAAAAAATTTTAATTATTACGGATATTTTCATCTATTATATATATTTTATTTGACTTTTATTTTTTGCTATTTTTCGTCCAAATCAATAATTCCAGTTTTATAGCCTTAGTTACATAATATACGTAACTTTTTCATTAGACATCCTAATATTTTTAATAAATGCTCCATCCATATTTTTTTCTTGATATTTTTTTTTTTACTTTATTGTTATATTTTATAAGTATGTCGTAAAAATATATTTAAAATGATTCTTAGGGAAATCCTTTCCAAATTATTGAAATTATTTGTATATGTTGTTTTTTGCATAAATACTAAAATTATTATAAACTATTTTCTATTTTATAATTACTAGATTTTTTTTACATTTTAATATTAATTTTACACATAAAATGAAAACATTGTTATTCACACATTTAATTTTTCAAATTGCTGAGCTAATAACAATAAAATAAAATAATTCCGAATAATTTATTAAAACAACAATAAAATTATTCAGAAATTTAAGACTGATCTGTGATATAAAATTTATTAATTATAATTAATTATTTATTTGCTTTTCTATCTGTTAGATTCTAAATTAAAGTATTTACTTTCCAATTATATCAAATATTTATTTTTATTGAGTTTTTTTTCATTTATAAACGTTTAATTTATAAACATAGTGTTTTTGATCTTTGCATTCAATGAAGTTTAATGTATTTGCTTAGAATAACTCGTTTATCACAATTTTGCAATTTTCATATTTTTTTTTAAGTTCACAAAATTTTTAATAGTAATCGTCTTTTCTCATTTTTTCTACATTTCAATCCTAATGATTTCCTATTTTCATACATCAAATTCTAAAAGCTTTTGTTAATGTAAAATAGTCTTCTATTAATTTACTATTTGTAATTTTAATTATTTAAATATTCAATAAAATGATTATGATTAAAAAGTTTTTAATTTTTAATATTAACGTGTAACTTATTATTCTAATAATTCGATAACTGTAATATATTATTATTCTATAAGGTGTTTGATATTTGTTAATATATCATCTTTTATTATAACTGAATAATGAATGATGTAAATCTGCCCCTCGATCATTCTTTCCGAATTAGCAATAAATTTTTTCCATTAATAGTCTTTATATATTAAATTGATAAAACTAAAGTATTCTAGCACCCTATCATCATGAGTTTTCGCTTTCTGAAACTTATTCCTTTCGCTTAATAACTTCTTCCTATGCTCGTTTATTAGCTTTGCAAAATACTTTCTTCTATGTTTTCTTTCTGTCACAGGGGCTTCGTTTTGATATGCTCTCCTCGCCTTTATTTTCCCCAAATGACTACCCACTCTTGCGTGCCCGTTGGTTACGATCGCACATATGTGATACACGAGCATAAACTATTCGTTCGAGTTGTAGGTGCAGCAGCACTAGTTAGAGTCTGGCATCGATGTCGCTCGGGAATTCCAATTCTACGCTGCACTCTGGTGCGCTGCATGAAAAATGCTGCAGAAGGGGACTTGTAAAATGTGTACGTCTATGCAAATGTGTACGCGTGTACAGATACAAATTTGTACGTACACACTCGCTCTTATACATATTCATATTCATAAATATATTCGAATACAATTAATAAGGAATGGAGATTGCGAACGGGAAGCTTTTTATCTTGATATTCAATAAAGGCAATGATGTATAATGAATTTAGTTTAAGCTCCCGGCAATTTCTCGAGTTTGATTTCGTCAGATTTTGGGACAATTATTTTATGCTTTTCTCCCTTTCGCCCTTTCTCGCTCTTTCTCTAATGAGCTATTAACGTCCCTTTCTTTTTTATCCCTAGTTGCCTTTTTTAGTTATATGTAGACACGCGCCCACAAGGGCGGGAGACGAAATTAACACGGATCGTCGATATATAGGCCCTTAATTTGAAGTTGGGATTTTTTTCGATTAGGCTACCGCGCTTAAATGCCGAGCCCCACTGGCCTCAGCGATTTTGTCTATTTTCGGGAGTATCGCCAGCACAGCAGCAGTAGAGAAGGGCAGGAGGGTTCCCGAGACAGATAAGAAGAAAGAGATACTTGCCATCCAATTAAGCTGGTAACTTCCCGTCACATGCTAGCTACTATGTTTATAGATATACGTATATAAAAATACGCATACTCACACACAATCATAGGAGCATGTCTTTTTTCACCAATTTTTTCAGTCCACTGTTCAAGATTTTTTGGCTCTTTCGCAATCCGCTTTCTTGTTTCTTCTTTTTATTGCTGCTCGATCGACGGTCCGGTGTCGAGAGCTAACTTTATTGGTTCGATGATATACTTATATACACGTACGTGAGAAGGGAGTTTCTTCTCTAGCTGGGTTGAAGTCTTAGTTAGCAAAGCGGAAGAGTAGAATGGAGAAGGACCCGTCACCATGAGAGATATCTGAAATGAAAGGAAAGAACACAAGCTAGGGAGACCAGGACTTTTCCTTTTAACCTTGCTCAAACACGTGCGCGCGGTTAGTCATGAGTTTCGCCAATTTCTTTTTCTTTCTTTCTTCCTTCTTTTTTCTCCTCTTGTTCTTTAACCCTCGGATGCACATGTATCCACGTTGCTGAGCGCAACCCTCTCAACAAAATGAAAGTAAGAGTTTGGTGATCGAGAGTTACTTAGGCTTTAACTTTAACATTTAAAAGAGTATAAAGGAATACAATATGAACTGTTGAAGTGTGTGCTTACGAGGTTGGAAAATTTGATTACTTTACACATGCTTTTAAAGTTACAAATATAATTAAGATCAGTGTGATTTTTTAGATAAAGATTTTCTATCAAACTTTTATTTACTATAAAATAAAGATATACTTTTAGATTAAATGATGCCTATTATTTTTACAATTTTACAATTTATTTCTTATTTGAGAGCTTTTTAGTAATATATTTTCATTATATGGAAATTTGTTTACTTCTAATCAGAATCTAATCTTATTATTATTGATTATTTTCAGTTAAATAAATGTGTAGTCTTAATAGATTCAAATAGGTTTATATAAAATTCCGCATGAGCTATAAAAAATATAATATTAATTATATTTTATAATTTAATTTTAGTTAGATTTTAGTCATTAATATAGATATGATTATACAAACATTTATTATAATTATTATAACTTCTGTATTTATGATATATCATTATAAGTTTGATATTTGAAAATTAAATATATATTAAATTTCAAATATAATATTCATATAAATAAATATAATTTTACTTTAAAAAAATGTTCGGATCACTATTACAGATATTATAGACAGTACATGATACATAACATATTATAGATATAAAGATAAAATAAATTTCGTTATGCTTATCACATTATATAAATAATTGGTTATGATAGAATATTAGACTTTTATTAATATTTACTTAATTTATAGTTACGAATGATACATTTATGATAAAAATAATTTCCATTTATAAAAAAATAAATAATCTAATTCATAAATGAAAATAGAATTTTTTATTAAAAATTTTATAATATATTCAATATCTATTATGTTTGAAAGCTAGTTTTCCAACCATTTTGTCAATCACTGCTATTTTTATGTAATTTACAGAGAAAAAAATGAAATTTATATAATTCAAATTAATTTGAGTATTAAAATTAATACATAAATTTAGATATATGTTAATATTTTACTAGGTTTGATTAGTACATATTATTGAAAGCTAGTATTAAAAATTACATATTCATTCTAAATGATAAACTTTTTAAACGATAGTTTAAAATAAAAGGTTAAAATTACCATGCACACATAAATCTTAAAATTAAACTTAAATCATATATCAAACTATTAAATTCAATATAGATTAAAATTTTATGAAATAAGTACAATTTTATTTATATTAAATTAGTAAAAAATAATGAGAAATTTTTAGCTAAATTACCATGTACATTCAAAATTATGAACAAATATACGATGTAAAAAATCTGGCGAATTTTAATTTTCATATTTTATTTATTATATAACAATTTATTTATTATAATAAATAAGTGCTAAATTTTGATTTTGAAAATTCTGAATTATAAAAAATTAGATAAATACAACTTAAATGAATGTAAATTATTATTATTATATTATGAAATATAATTATTCGTACATTTTTATATCATAAAATTAGTATCTATTTCTCTACATGCAATGCGTAATGTATACAAATACGTATCATATTGAAGGATATTGATTCGTTTCATGTTTTTAAATATACCATCACCATTAAATATCCAAAGTTAAGCAATAGCGTAGTGACTCTGAAAAAAGAAACAATCTTATCTTATTCCAATCTAAACTTCATTTTCATGACATTAAATATAGTGTTTAGAAAGAAAAGGGCCCAAAAGTATGTCGACTTCGCATTGATTATCAGTCAGTGAACGTGTAAATGACCTTACCGAGTCGTAAACATTTCTCAATTTCGTTTTGAATTATCTATATCTATATATAGATATATATATATATATATATATATTCACGTGTGTTTGTATTTATAAAATGTTAGTCAATTGACGTACAAACTATAACCTGAAAATATTTTAGTAAACGCATATTCCGTTTAATTTTTCGTATTATATGTTCCAATTTATTTAAATTAAATTAATATAATGCTAATTGTTATTATTTTTCTAAATTATATAATTTTTTTGTTCTATTATTTAATAATTTATTATATTTTTATTCAAATAATTATCGAATTTATGTTATATAAGAAAAAGTATATTCCACATTAAAATACAGTACTTCATATAATATAATATTAGAACCTATAAAAATCATCTAAATCTTATTTAATAATGAAAAATTATAAGTGAAATATCACATAAAACAAATTTTATAAATTATAAGTAAAAATTAAGTTATAAAAAATATTTATATTTTAAAGATATAATAATTACAAGGCAAAATTTTTTTCAAGAAATTTTATTACTGATTTTATGTCAATATTATGTAATTTAATTGTACTTATTTATTCATAACTCTTAATATAAAGTTGTCATTTGCAATATTCTCAAAAAATGTAGCGTAATAAATTGTTTTTAATACAAATATAATTTTTATTAATTTCATAGACCTAATTATATATATACATATTATTTTAAATTAACATAAAAAACTCAATGGTATTCAACAATATTATGTTCTTTGTTCTAAAACCACGACAATGAAAATAAAATTATTTATATACTATACTTTAAATATTGACTGTTAAATAATTCTTTTATATATTATATATTTTATTACTTAACTACAAAAATAAAAACAAGTATAAATTTAAATGAAAATTAAAAATGTATTTATTTAACATATGTATTTGTATATAAGAGTATCAGAATACTAATGCAATTCTTATCATGTTGCGCTCCACTAAACGTTATGAAAGACAACGAAATATTTCAATATTCATCATTATTAGTCGATTCCGAATTCAGTTCATCCGGTCGGGAAAAGAAACACGTCGTTTCCCAAATACATATCCATTCAAATTGATTTCCAATGTAAATTGCTATGATCGTAAAAGCCTCAAATGTGATAGTAGTGTTGCTTGATGAGCTTTCCTCGATTTGCTTTTCAAATGATAAGATTTTCGTAATCTTATCTACTCGACCATTCTGTGGAGATCAAACTTGTACTTTATGGGAAACAAGTGTCTTGCGCGCCTTTTTATGAGATATATGAGGGGTAATGGGAAGGGTGACCAGAAAATTCCCTTAATCCTACTTCATTTGTCAGGTTCAGAAAGTTTTTTAATTTACACCAAAAGAAACGGTATTTCTTAAGCCTAATGTCAAAGGTTTGACAATAATTTATATCCTGTGCTGTCTTTTCAATTATATTTTGAATTATTAAATTCATTTAAACAAAAATGATACATGAAATATTTTAGTAAAAATAAACATTAGTCAAAAATTTTAAAGCTTTTTTAATATAATATTTATAATTAATTATAAAATGAAGATATCTCTTTAAGAATTAACGTATGCAATTTTTAAATACAAATTTAATTATATAAGTATATTCTATAATACTATAATTTTTTTAAAATAATTGTGTAATGATAGTTTTAATTTACATATTATATCAAATACTGAATTTAATTTAATAGTAAATAAAAAATTGAAACTAAAATTTATCCACGTTGTTACTTAAACATAAAATAAATAAGTTTATTTGCTTGTAAATGTATTAAATATAATTATATATTATATAAATTATTCGAATCATTAAGAAAATAAAATAAAAATATTATTCTTACACGTATTAGAATATTAAATTTATATATTATATTAATTTTAATACAATTAATTAATTAATTATATTTTAATTTTATTATAATAAATTCAATATCGAAATATTTTTTCTACTTAAATATACCTCACGCGTTACAATTTTATTTTTATACAGATTTTAGTAAAAATAAAAAATTATTTATTAATAAATATATTGATATTTAAATCTAATTTTATTTATTATATAAATTTAAACCATAATACTAATTTTTTATAATGTAAGTAGAGTGATTTATATTAGAAATATTTAATTGAAACCATGTTTGATTATACCCTTTTCAATTTTTTAAATTAAAGTTTAATTACTGGATATTACCCCTACCGGACTTAATATTCAAATACCAGAACAAAATTCATATCATAAGCTGATCATTCGATTTATGTATTATATTTTTATAATAGAAGAAAATGAGAAAAACTACCTCGAATCAAATATCAGTCATCCAGCTATTTCTTCATACAAGGTAAAGAGACGGACATCAAGGAGCAAAAGTAAAAGAATAAAAGGTTTCAATAGGATGAGAAGTAGTCTTTCTTTCAGCTCTTATAATGTGCTCGTTCGAATTGCTCGTTGGTCGCGAGAAGTGAGGAGCTTATATAGATTAGCCGGTGACGCGCGATTCACCCGTAAAAGCAGGACGGAAAAGCTTACTAATACGTATAAGATGGGACACGCATATATACACACGTTTCTGACTTTGTGTTCTTTCGTTGCCGTCAACCCTAGTGAAACTTCTGTGCCTCCGATTCGACGCAGTCTCTCATCATATTTTCCGCTGTTTCGTTTGCTTGGTTTGTTTTGGATCAGTCTCTTTTGGATGCGTATTTCCTTACATCTTTGGAGCCATATTCTCGTTATATTTTCGAAAGTTATTTGCTCAAATTGTTTAATAAATTTATCAATTATTCATTTTTGTAAATTATTATTTAAACGTTATATCATTTGAACATGCGATTTAGACATACAAAATGTATATATAATTAAATTATTTAACAAGTAAGAGATTTTTAAATAATTTATATTTTTAATTAATATAAATGTATACCTGTTGTGCTTATTAATTTCAACTATATTTCATTTAATATTATTCGCAACATATTTAATTAATCAATGTTAGATTTACATAATTCGACATTTAATTTGTCATAATTTTTTTATTTTAATTCTCACAGTAACATAATCATATCTGCGTATTAATTTTTGTGTATATTATAATATATTTTGTTGTTAATAAATCAATCAAGTTTTAAATTAACAAATTAGTATATAAATAACTTATTAATTCAATTGAATAAGATATCATCAAATATATTATTAATATATTATTCTTAAAAAAGTTTTAAGAAAATAATTTATTTGATTAAATATCACAAGTACAAAATAAAAAATTTAAATTTTAAATGAATTAAATAACATGAAACATCTTTTGAAAGTTTAATTATCTATTAAAATAATTATAATTTATAAAAAAATTAAATCAAATCTAAATAAAATTTTTATTAAGCAGTCCAAAAATTTTTAATACTTATATAAATTCATATTTGAAGCGAATATTTATACTTGTTTAAAAACTTTATTATTCTTAGATTGCTTGAATGTTCAAATTAATTTAGTTTAAAATTATTATGAATAAATATTTTAAATATTTAAGGAGTAATAATAACAATTTTAATATTGAAAATATTTTAGTAAACGATATTAAAAGATAATATTTACCCAATTCGTTAAAATAATTAATTTGCAAAACATATTCATACTCTATTAATGACGAGTAAAATAAATTTTGATAAAATAAGTTAAACGGTATTATTAATATGTGTTTAAAGAACCAAATTTGCTATTATTTAGTTTAAATTTGATTAACAAAACTATATAAAAATTTTAGCGTTCATTAATAATTTAGATTCGTTTAATTATTTTTTTTTAATTTTGAGAGTTAAGGTAATCACTACACACCAACATATTTTACCTGCATTATAAAGAAATTGAATGTACAATCTTTAATTCTATCCTTTTCTGTAAATAAATAAAACTAAAAAATTAATATAAAAGATTTGTTATCCCGCAAGAAATTCTCACACACAAACAAAAGACAAAATAATTAATTTGTAAGACTGCGATTGCTGTACATAACAGCATATTAGTTATAAGTCATTCATTATATGTAAAATCATTATTTATTCCAATGAAAAAAGTAACCTATTGTATAAATATTATATTTATTGAGTATAAAGAAAATAAACATTAATAAATAAATAATATTTTATCTGCTAAAATTTTTCTAATTTAAAATAAAATTTTCACTTTAAAATAATATTTCCAAGTTCTATATTTAATTGGATATAATTAGCGTTATATTAATAATTTAATTCTAGCTTAATATTTTTAACTAATTATAGAATACTGTAATAGTAAGTATTCTAAAAATATACATGTTCAAAGATTAACTATTAGAAATTTAAATAAAATTTATTTATAACTGCAAAAATATATACGTATTATTTTTTTAAATAATATATAAAAATTACGTTGTTATTTTAAAATTTTTCAATTAGGTTTTTAATAATCTCAGAAATATTATTAATTCTTTCCAAAACTTTTAAAACTAATTTTGAAATAATATATTATAAATACAAAAACCACTATTTAAAAAATATTTTTTATGGAAAAATAATCGGAAATTTATATTATTGCATTTGAAATTACAAATTTTATGTTACCAAGTCGTATTCAAATATTTTTTTAAATTAAAATGATTTTCATTCATGATTGATTATATAAAGATATTAATAAATACTATATTATTTAATAACGAATAAAATATTTTATAAATTAAATATGCATCAAAATTTTCAACATAAAGTATGTATTATTTTTAATTTTAAAAATTCTAATAATAACTAATCTGTGTAGTTTTTATATTCGAATAATTTACTGCATTTCTTTTTAATCGAAATCATAGGAATGTTCATATTTTATATTCATATAATTGAATATGAATAAATAGTTCAATTTAATGCAATGATTTAATTTTTTTTTATTACGTTTCATGACTTAATTGTTGATAGAAATTCAGAAGTTTTTAAAACCTTTCATAATTTTTATTTCACGATGTACTTTTTAAATATTCTCATATATTAAAATATTTTTTTTTCATAAGATAAAATAGTTTGATAAATATATAACTGTATATACTAATTTCTATGCCAAATTAAAAAAGTTTTAAAATACTCGTAGTTCATACTTACAAACAATATTTTCAATATTAAAAAATTTTTTTTAATATTTAAAATTACTCTAAATATATTTTTATCAAAATAATTAGATATCATTAATAATTTAATTTGTTTAAATTATAATTTGATAAATAAATTGTTTATAATTATTTAAATTCATTAAATATTTATTAGAAATAAAATGTTAATATATAGTATAAATTAATTTATTTATTGATTGATGAAATTAATACATTTAAATAAGTAACCAATGTTGTTCTCTTAAAAGCCTCGTAAGTACTAAATTATTTACTTTGACACTTTATCCGTGAAAGACATGTTCATTAATAAGTAAGTAGCTTTTGTAATACGTTATGTACCTTTTACCCTCACTTACTTTGTATTACCGAAAATTAATATGAATAAATAATAAAGGATAGCTACGCCCTCTTTATCACTCTTGTTCTCATTCTTTATATATTTGTCATTTTTAGCATCCATTCTTACACGCTTCGCTCATTCACATTTTCTCTCATTCACAAATTAACACATTCTTTCTCAAAAATGCAAGGTTTCTCGTATGCCAGAATTAAGATACGCGTAGGCCGTTCCCAAGAACAACCCAACAACATCTTGGCGATAGAATGCAAAATAAATTTCTCTCGGTCCCTCATTTTCTTATCGTTCCTTCTTCCTCCTTTCTTTCGACACATGCCGTGTTCTCATACGCTGCGTATCATAATGTCATTTTCTCGCACAACTCGTTCGTTCGTACCTTAGCGCGTAACCGTGGCCGGAGCGTAGAGCGCGCAAATGTATTGGAGGCGCACGCGTGGAAGTATACCGGAGAAACCAAATTCGAAACGCAAAGCTCGTATTACGCAAGTCGCCAGACTTTTTACACTGCAGGGATATATATACATATATACATGTGTGCGTGTGTGTGAATGCATGTGCAGGAGCGTGTATATAAACGAGTGTGTAGGTTTGTCGCAGCGTACGCGTACACGCGACGCAATATTTGTTTGGCTACGTGATCTTGAGCTCAAACTGTTTGAACTGTCCCGCGATTCATTCCATCGCTCATTCTTACGGAATTTGGGGTATTAGAGTATAGAAAGGAAGAACGAAGTTGGCCAAACTCGAAGAAGCATTCGCGAAATATTGTTTCACTATTGCTACTTACCGATGAAATATGCGTGCTTGCGGTGTAGCTTACGCCAAGGACGATCCTACGCTCTACTGGCGCAGAAACATTTTTCCGCGTGGTGGGACTCGTCTTGTAACAGCGTCTCTTGTTCTCTCACAAGCGCTCTTTCTCTTTCTTTTACGTACATCGAAGAGGCTCTACCCTACACATAAGTGTCGATGGCAGCGGCGGTTCGCCATCTTCGATCGTGGCCCCGTACATGCACTCGTTCTTTCAACTTTAAAAAGCTCGCCGTGCTTCTCGCTCTCTCGCTTTCTCTCTTGCTCTCTCTCCCTCCGATATCCCTCTTTCTCGCCCGACCTTCTCGCAATACAATCTTTGCTTTGTCACACTCTTTCCCTTTCTCCCTCTCCCTTTCTCTCTCTCTTTCACATTCACATTTGTTCGACTTACTCTTTTCTTCCTACCTCTCTTAATTATACTCTCGTTCTCTTTGGTCACAGTTCTAAAATCTCTCTTGGTCATTTTTCTCTCTTTCTTTAAGACTGATATTGTTTTTCTTTTTTTTATTTTCTACCTCTTTCCGTGTATACAATCTTCTCCTATTTTTACTTCATCTTAGAATTATATTATACCTAGTTCCATTAGTTGCATCGGTTATCTTTTTACATGGTTTATAGTTTAAAATCTGATTTTTGCGAACTCGGCATTTTTATTGTTTATTGATTAATCTAATCTTTGTTGATACGTTAATGTAAAACATGGTTAAAAATAGTTCTCTACTTAACCGACGGTTGATTGATATATTTTGTATAAAAAAGTTCGACGTGATTTAATATTTGTTTAAAAATAAAAATATTTACAATTCCTAACAAAAAATTAGTAAATGAAATAATTTAAAAACTTACGTACATTGATAATGTATGTTATTATAAATATTTTTTAAAATATATATTACAAATATATAATTATAATGAATCACAAAAATTTTTTAATCAATAAATTACTTTTAATTAATATATCATAACTGAAAATTACTTTTAATAATAATAATAATAATAAATAACTTAAATATTTCAATATAAATTTTACAAACACTATTTCAAAAGTCTATTTCGTGTTTATCGTATCTATTTTTTATTCTGTTTTCTGATCATAATTATTATTATTTAATATAGGTATAGATTAAAATTGTTCATAATAATTATCAAATATTTATTATAATAACATTTTATCTATATTAATTTTTTTACATTATTTTCTTCAATGGAAAATATCTCATTACCAAATCGTGATTGATATAATACAATAAATTAAATTAAATTCAGATCTAACAATTTTATAAACTATTATTAAATAAAGTACTCGTTTAACATAAACTTTAAACATATTTATATTTCAAGCAATAATTTAAAATAAACAAAAATTTACTGATTAGTGTAATAATATATAAATATATATATTAAAATTTTTAGTGTTTATTAAATCTTTTTTGATTGAAATTTATTATGAAAAAAATTATCTTTTAATATAAATCGAATTATATAATAAAAATTGAACAAAGACTGCAATACAATCATATCAGTATAATAATGAAATTGCGTGATATCTACAGAGTGTTTCTTAGGAGTCGTGTACGAAACGGTTTCAATTTTCTTAAACATTTTTTGTGTAACATCATGAAATTGATTCGATTACGATACTATAGCACGAAATATATTAAATGTTTTAATTACAAATAAAATTGGCAGTGTCCATTCTAATAATTTTTTACATCGCTATAAAATTAAAAATAACATTTGTTAGATTTATATACATTTATTGACTGTTTTTACGTGTCTTTTATTAAAAATTATATATCCTATAATCATACATTTTTATAATATATTAAATTTTTAGAGATTTAATAAAAGAATATTCTATTAAATATTTTTCATTAAATATTAAAATATCCAATTTAATCATTTAATCTATTATGGAATATATAAATGGTACCTTGAAAAATAATGCTGAGATTTATTCTGTAATAAAAATTAAAAATTTTTTTACTAATCGTGTTTTTCTAAAGTACAATTTTCTCATCGAGAGAAAATAAAAGTATCACAGGCTTTAAAACTATTTAATAAAGATTATATGCTATAGGAACATATTTTGAAGATTTAGCATTTTTAAGAAACTTATGAATATGGATGTTTATACATGCGTATATACGCGTATATATTCCAATTAAAATTTATTCGTATAACAGAAGAAATTTTTTTAAAGAAATAGTACTTAAAAATAATTTATATTTTTATAAATATATTTAACTGATTTGCTGTCAAAGATACGTTTTTCTAGAAAAATAATAAGTGAACGAAAGTTTCAGAATAAAAAACATTTTAAATTCGTATAAAGACCAGTATTTTTACAGATACTATTAGATTCAATTAATAAGAAGTAATCTCTGCATTTCAACATGTACATACATTATGTAACAAACTTATCGATTAAAATTTATATTTTACGAACAAAATAATAAAAATATTTAGAAAATTGTAGGTTATAAGATGTTTAATACATTAATTGAAAATTATTTAATAAAATAAATAAAAAATTTTAGGAAATTTTGAAGTAAATGACTTTCAATGAAATTATATACATTGTCGATAAAGCTTACACGTTAATAAAAAAAACAAATGCTAATATGAAGTTTCACATTACACTACGGTAAGCGACGTTGGTGGCCTTCGCACCTACTCGCGGTTAATTTGAATGAAAAATAAATAAGCAAATCTTAGTGGGAGGAATTTGGCAACTATTACGCTTTGTTTTTTTTTTTTGCAATTTTTCTCCACTTGTGGCATTTTAGTTTTCGTCTATGTTTTGGTTAAATATGTTACTTCACAGAGTTTTCTTAGATTACTAATAATACATTTATTTTCCGTAGTATTGAAGCTATAAAAATATACAAGCATATTATTTACTGTTTTCAATCATGTACACGAAACTGTGATAATATAAGCAATAAGCAATAATATGCAACTGTGCACAAATTCATCTGCGTATACTAAAATTTACGTATTGTTATCAGTGCAATTGACGTCGCGCTTTGGCCAATCAGTGCTTTACAAACGTCTATTCAACTTCAATATATATATATATCTATATATTATAGAACGTATAAATGAAATGCTTCTAATTCAAAACAATAATTAAGATATCGACAATAATTATAGCATCATAACAGAATTTTACCGCCAGATTGATATCCATCTGGTAGTAATATAGCATTGCACGTGCCGTATTATTCTTAATAGTGTTGGTGTTAAAGTAAGAATTTCGTTATCACTACGTTATTATGATGCCTTTCTTTCTAAGTCCACATTTATAATAATCCTTCTTTATAAATTAATTACGCATACATATGGTACATTGAAAATCGATTGTTAATTGACTATTACTTTTATAAACATATGTATTATTAATATGATGAAACTTGCATCTATTGAATAAAAATTAAATATAAAAAGAACCGATATTTTATGAAGAAAATTTTTAAATATAATTATTCAAATTATTTTTAATATTAATTATACAATCTTGGCCTGATATTTATTTTTCAATAAAAAAATAATAAATGAAATAAAATATATTTTCTTAACTAAAACCCGTTCAATTTTTCTTTTTACAATTATTATAAATTCACATGTAAAATAACTAATATAATAAATACCAGAAATTTATGATAAAAATGCCGCATTCCATGTTTAATAAATAAAAGAGAAACAAACTGAGCGTTGTAGAGGCTCTTTTAATTACCTATCGTAATGTACTATTAAAATATATTAAAATAAATTAATTTTAGTAAATAAATTATTTTCTTATTTTATCCTAAATATCTTTCCGAGTGCTACTTCAAGATTAAAGTACGTAATGGTAAACCTATCTCAAAGGACGTCCCCTAGAGTATAAAGGCTATCATCTCTTCAATAACTTATCCACGACTACCCCGTCACAAGATCGTGTAATACCTGCTCTAATCTCGAGTATCATTGCCCTTTTGAACTCCTCTTCCAGAATTTCATTCACTACCTCGAGCATAAAAAATTCTCTCACCTCTTATTTATTATAATACAAGAAAAGGTAAAGTTCTCTATAAGTTCAGTGATCTTGTTTTTTAGTAAAAATCATTTACCTTTTCTTGATTGTCTAAAGTTATTCAACTAAATATTTTAAAGTTATTTAACTAAATATTTTTCATAATTTCTAATTAAAAAAATTGATGTGTGATATTAAAATGTCTTGGCATAATTCCCTCGTTTCCTATTAGTGATTTTAGTTTTTCTTGTAAATAACCTTATATTTCTCAAAATGAAACGTGCAATCATAGATTGATAATCGTTTTCAATATTAGCACTCTAGGCATCTCCTCTGGGAAGGCAATTAAGCGTTCGAAACGCCAAAATCCCTTAAAAATTAGAACTTTTGCCCGTATAGCTTAAGGTTCTGGATTTACTAATAACTCGGTTCTTTTCTTAAGTAGAAATGATTTGTACTTAATGAGTCTTCGTAATGTTCGCAATTATTTTTCAGGAAAAGACTGATGGGAAAGTGAAGTAGCAAGTAGCGGATAATTTATGTGGTTTGGAATCTCTTAGAGATTCTAATTACTGAAATCATGGTAACCAACTTAATTAATAATTAAATTTATCATTTAATAATCGAAATAAAATAGATCATTCTATTTAAACGATGCTTCATAGACAGTATTTTTCTCATTTTATTTATTTAGCAGTGGTTAATTGATAATATGAGTTTAGACTGTGGACAGTAAATGGACGATGAATTATATAGTTATCTTACAGAATGTTTTTTTTAAATATTAAAAAATTTTAATATTTAAATTATCTTGATTTTGATTTTGGTATTAATAAATGTTGTGATAAAAATTTTAAGCTATCTTCAAATCATTGATTAAAAATATTTAGGAGTGATTCTTGCAGTACCGTGGTGAGATTTTCTACTGAGATTTATCGAAAGATACTTGGCTTTCAGAAGCACTTAATGTTTTCACACATTTTAAGCTGATCATCTATGATCTGTTCTAAAGAATGAATAAAATATAAGGGAAATTACTTTTTAATATATGATCCATAATAAGTTGATTTACAATTAATATTAATAGACATGTGATATATTTTTGTATCAAAAGGGTGTATTATACAAATATAAACGGTGAGAAAATATATATCTATTTATAGTGATTTAGATATGTTGAAACATGGAAACAATCAAATATTTCCAAAGAGATCTAAAAGACAAAATACGGAATTTATAAATGTAACTTCAAGAAGTTTCTCAACAGGTTAAATCGTAAAAGGTATGTTCTTTGAGGACTTAACAAATATATTATTTTATTAATTTTTACATGTTGATAGGCACTACATACTACTTGAAATGTACGCAATGGTGACTATATCATTTCAAATATACTTTGTTATTCCTATATTTTTTAGACACACATACATATATATATATATAATTGAATTTACCGCGAAAGGTGTTAAGATGGAGCGTCCCCTATTGCGAAAATTTAAAGTGCATTAGCAATAACAACTGCAAACAGAATGGTAATCGATCAAATAGGATATCTTTGTTACCAACTGTGTATTAGCATTTTGATTTAGTTGAAAAGTTAAAAGATGGTATTATTATCGTATTATAAACTTGTGAAAATACATTTGGCTTATTTACTACAGATATTTGGGTTTTACCTATAGTAATACTTTTTATTTAATATATATTAAATAACTAGAAATTTCAATTCGCAATAGTATATAATATATTGTATAATAGTCAATTATTTTAGAATAGTTTAAAAGAGCCATTAATGTAATATTCTAGAGTTTTATTTGAATAAAAACTTTTAAATGGTATAGTAATGTTATAAATATAAGAATCATTTGAAATTATATCTAAAAAAATAATTGGTTAACAAATAGATTTAAATTAACATTTGATTAAAGTTCCAAATAATTACCAGTTTTACTAATCATTAAATATGTTTTAAAATATAAAGAATAAAAGGATTTCATTATTGATTTCAGAAAATGGTATTTAATTTTTTTATGATAGAACATTTAAAATTCATGAACATATAATACTGATAATTTATTATGAACATAATTAATCATAAATAATATAAATGTATAAATCTACATTTATATGCAGGTAAATATATATATTTAGATATATAATGTAATTAAAGGATTTTACCATTTGCATAATTTGTTTTACAGTATTGTATTTTAAATAAACATGACATTAATGTTATTTACTAATTAATTTTATTATTTAATTATTATTAATACTTTAAAATTAAATAATTAATGTTTATAATTTATAATAAAATTTTTTGCTATTTAATGTTTATACAGCGAAAACATTTTTAATATTTTCAATTGTAGTTCTTTTTATAAACAATTCGATGTACATTCGTAATAATATATTATTATATTATAAATATATTGTCATGTGAATAATATTAATAAAGTAAATTGTAATATGTTAAATTGGTTAAAAATATTTGAAATAAATTTCAGTTTGTTTATAATGTTCGTTAATCAATATATCAATGTTTTATTAAAATACTTGAATAATGACAGTTATTGTAAATAACCTAGAACAAAATTAAAAAAAATAAATTAAAAAGTTTAAGATAGAACAAAATTTTTAAAAAGTATCCTACAACTTGATCTCGACTCTTGAGAAATATTAAGTTTCTGCGCAGATACGTGTAACAAAGTGTAGTTGTTGGGTAAAGCAGTTGCAATTGTAGTGTGTTCCTTGGCTGATCGAAGTAAATGAGCTTTTCTTGTTTCTTCTCAATGTTTTTCTTAGAAAATTTATTAATTTAGTTGTTAAAACAATTTGATCGATAAAGTATACTAAATTTTTTAAACGAAAAGTGCCTCAAATTTGTTTACTATGAAAATTCACATATGCACCTAACCTTAATTTTGATCGATCGATTTTACTCAAAGTAAAAATAGTAAGAATAAAACGTAATTAAGTTAAATACACGATCTATATGAAAAAATTTGTTGAAGTGATGAAAATTTAACTCAAGATAAAAGATGAGGTGATACATTAATGTTTAGTATTCGAAGAAAATGATATTGCATTTACATAATACATATGTTTAACATACGCTTGTAGTTATTTCATTCAACATATAACTGCCGGTACTTCCTAAATGCTTAGCCGTGCTGTTTTGAGAAACAGAGAATAAAAGAAGTTTTGCTTTATTTTACAACTGAAGTGTGTACTTGTAACTTAAAATTTGTTACCTAATTATTCGGTTTGAAATAGTGTTTCCGTCTTACCACTTTGTTAGCATGTGTAAAATGTAAATATGTTACTAGTCATTATTGTATATTGCATAACTTAACGCAAATTCACACTTTTTAACATTTGGTACTGGAAAAATAAGCTGTTAAGAAACTAAAATTAATATTGGTGAGTTTTAATCGAAATTTTATTATTTATTTGTTAATAAATTAAGATATACATTATTTATATTCGTATATTTAACCTTACATATGATAAATATTTTATATTTGTATTAAAAAAATTTTATTCATTGATTGATTTATAATTATTTTATAATATTTAATGATTCATTTTATTTGTTAGATTCTAAATCTATATTGTAGGAAAATTTGAAATTTGCTTTAAATAACAAATATTTCATTAAATTAATATTGGTTTATATTTTTCAAATATTATAAGAAGTTATATTTTGGAATTCATTTTTAACATACTATAAATACTATATATAATATCATTAAAAGTAAAGTATGGTTTATTTATTTTAATTTTAAATTCAAATCACTGTAGTATAGTTTTAACCAAAAAAATGAACTATAATAAAATTATTGAAAGGCATTATCGAAAGTTAGAAATTGTTTTACATATTAAATATAAGTCTTCATTTATAGCCTTTTTTATTATGATTAATATTGTAGTTCTGTTTTTATACTGTATAAAAGTACTTTTTAATTAGTTATGAGTTATTACATAGCAATCAATATATTAATAAGATGTAGTAGCATTTTATATAGTATTTTAATTTTAATATTCTTATTGATATTCATTATTTTTTGAAGAATTTTGTCAAAGAGATTATTAAGGAAATATTTAAAAATATACTTTCAACTTGATTTAATTATATTAATATTATAATATATTGTATATAAATATTCAAAATTCTTGTATTGTATAACAGTATAGTTTAAAGTTAAATTAAATAATTAATATAAAAACTACTCTTAAGAGTATTTAAATTCAAAAAATTTAAGCAAATTTAGCTTTTATTTAAAATTAAAAGTTAATAAGATTTTTTTAAATTTTATCAATCTACAAAATTTTTGAATATTAATAGTTTTTAAAAATTGGTTTTATGTTTAATCGTGTCTTATATTTAGGTGATTATTTAGAGATATCTGACTATTAGTTTAAAATTTGTTTTTTATTTTTTAATTTAAATTCTTGAAATAATTTGTTAATACACAATGAGTCTTTTTATCAAATAACATATATATGTGTGTGAAATGAAAATGATGAATTTTTAAAATATTTTATATCAATAGTTAATATATATATACTTTGAGTTATTTTAGTAATTTTTTATTTTATTCGCATAAAACTTATCTAACATGTAATACACTAAACTACATGTATTAAAAATTTGTTTACTTATTTTAAAACTATATTTTGAAAAATAAATAATTATATTTATTGTAAGAATTATATATTGAGGAAAAAATATGGAGTCCGTGTAAGAGCATCCTCGTAATTTTAATAATAGTTTCATTAAAATGCAGACTATTAAGGATTATATTGTTATCGAACTATACTGTTTTAACTGATTCTTATGTCCATTATTAAGCCATTGTTGTTATATTACACTGATCACTCTGTTATTCTTATACATTGCTAAAAATAGAATGCTAATAATAAAAATTGAGAGAATAAATATACATGGCATAAAATTTCAGCCTGATGTCGAAATCTTTTATAATCATTCACTATTCTATTATACATTTATTGATTCCCTTTTCTTCTCGAATGCAGTATCAGTCTATATACACGCGATATATTTCTTTCTTGTAAATACGAGCGCACAAACGTCATTCGGGTAGTTTCTGGCATCTTCATGGCTAATAATGCAAAGAGCAATGAAAATATGAATGTAAATTTGTTGATTCTCATTATAATATTTAATTTTTTAATACATTAGATTATTCGGAATTTAGAATTTTAACTTTATCAAGAAAATATGAACAACTGAAATATAAAACATACGTTATAAAAGGAGTAATATTATTTTGAGAGTTCAAAAGAAATTACACGTTACCTTTTCGTTTTCAATTTTAATAGTAAAATAATTATGAAAAAAATCTTATTTATAAAAATATTATTTAATCATCAAAATTTATATTATTCAGAACACATTTACCCATTTTTTTATGAAAATATTTTCTATTACAAAATTTATAAAGTATCTATAGCAAATATTTCTATACAGAAATATAGTCTTTGAACCATATTATTTTAAACTATCCACTGTTTTATGATTCTAAAACTTGTATTAAATTATTTATAAATATATTAAAGAATGCATGTATATTTAATTTTTTGGTTTATATATGTGTCTATTAAAAAAAAGTTACTTTGAAAAAATGTTGAAAAAATCGTTAATTCTTACAATGATGGAATTTTAATACTACAAGTAAGTAAGGTATTATATTAAAGTAATTAGAAATATTCAGTAATTTTTTATAATAAAGTTTTCTAATTATTATTGTTGTTGATGTAAGGAAAATGTTATAACATAATATAATAATTGGAATCTTACTAGTTATAAATGATATATTTTTTTTATTGAATTTATACATGAATTTGCGAGAATTATATATACCGTATTTTATATTTGATATAAATAAAAAAATTCTAAATTCCATAAATGAAAAACCATGTTTAAACTGCATTAAATCATAAAATTTCTACCAAAAATAACTACACAAGAAAAATACCTTCGTCATGTTCATTCATGGTACACGACGAAAAAATCTAAGGCTACAAACTACCTTAAAAACATGTATTCCAAAAAATTTCCTTTAAAATACTATTTGTATTAATTATTAATAGCATTGTATTTATAAAAATTTAATGATGAATAATTTGTTAAACTATTACTTGAAAGGTATAGCCATAATAACGATAGCTTTCGAGAATATAAAATTTAGTTCGCAAGAATTTTTGGAGTGTTAAAACGATCCTCTATTAGCTACTAATACCGAAGTATTGAAGTTTACATTTGAAACGATATTTTATTCAGCATTAAAAGACATTAGTATTTGTTATGCTGTTATAATGATATGTATAGTTTAACAAATTGCAAGTGCAGTTGGCCATGGCTTATTTACGGGTGCTACCAGAGATTGGAGCTACGCAAGTCATGCTCGACCTCTAGATCGTTTTGAAAAGACAATGTCGATGAATATATCATAGCAGAAGGACATCTAATTAATTCTTGTGTCGCGTATAAATATTTAATACCTTAAATTTTTCATTTCTAAAAGCAATTCATCTTTAAAGCTTTAAACTTAGTATTTTTAAAACTATATTTTTCAAATCAATGTTTATTAAAATTTAACGAATTTTTATTCAGTTTATTTTAAATTTAAATAATACGTATAAAAACAATATTACGCAGTAAAAATATTCAAGAAATTTCAAATTAATAAAACATTTTCAATTTTTCATATAAATAATTATTCATATAAATTTTCTTTTAAAAACACTATTTTTAAAATTTCATATTTTTTGTTTTGATTATATTCATGTAGAATAATAAAAATGTTTTTTATTCTAGGTTAATATTTACGACCAAATAGATGCAGCTGTTTTTCAAGTTATAAAAAAGGCTCTTTGCTTTAAGAGATCATGCATTGAATTTTGAAATAAAATATTTTAGAATAAAAATTTTTGGATTTCAATAAGCATTATTTTATACATGTTTTAATTTAAAAATAGAAGTTTTGTCGACATTAGAGAATTTATACCTTATTTTGGAGACAATACAATGGTAGAACTTTTTATGTGATTATTAATTTATAAGATTTTTTTATATGTAAATTAATTTACTGTAATTTTTAATTTTTGAAACGAAGGCAGTAGTGTAATAAAAAATTTCTAAAGTAATTTTTGGCTGCTTATTTAAATTTTATACATCCTTCATAATATTACAACAGTATTTTTCTGAAATAATTATTTGTTCATATTTTTAAAGATTTCACCAAGTTATGATTAGTCAAAATTTTAATATTTTCAGTTTTTTAATAAATTATTTAATTTTAAATAAAATTTTTATTTATTTACGTTACATTCATTGAAAACTAGTTATTGTATTTGCTCTTTTCGAAGTCTATAGAAATTTAATTGTAAAATTGATTGCGTACATAGTACTAAAAAATGCTGAAAAATATATTGATCCATTATTTTCCATGCATTAAATTTTATGATAATTAAATATTTTTTATTAATTATTTATAAACTATGGATAAAATATGGAAACCTGTTATTAATATTGATTTATTTTCGTCGATTTTATATTATCTTCAATGCATTTTTGAAATAAAATTATACGACAATGATAAAATATTGGATATTTTAATTTTATAGGTTTTAAAAAAGTTGAGGACTAATTAAAAAAAGAAGTTTAAAGAAAATAATGAGACTTAATATGTGCTCATTTTCAATTTATTAGAAAACGATCGTTTTTCAAAGAAATGTTATTATAATAGGAAATAATTTTTTGTACATACCAAACATATTTTTATTAATTAAAGTAATGTGTATAATATTATAATATTACACTATTGTTTTTTCATAATTTATAATAAGAATTTAATAATAATTTAATAATTAAATTAAGATGATAATTCTTCACCGTCATTTTGTTATATATTAATTTGTTTAAATAATTTATTAACATTCATAGATGTAAGTATCAACTATTGAAGTATTAATTAAGCTTAAAGTATATTTTCGTTAATAGCATATAAATTGTATAAAAGTGTATATAATATCGTAATTGAGAATAAGTTTAATAAATAAATAGGTGTCTGTTTATTTGATTGTTTTTTATAGTTACGTTAGATTTATTGTATGCAAAGACTAGATTACATCTCAATGGTTTGCATGATGAATATTTTTTTTTTTTATTATATTATTAATAAAAATGATTTTAAGGAATTATTTTTTCAGATATATCTATAACAAAAAGAATTTTTACATTTTTCCAAAACACTAATTAATTATATTAATTAACTAGACAAATAATACGTGTAAGGAAATATTCTGTTATAACAGAAAAGAGTTGATAGTATTTTATTAATATTTTATTAATAGTAAATTTAATAATGTATATATACATATTTGTTTTTTAATAAGAAGGTTAATGTAATTAAAGATTTTAAAGTGTATAAGCTAAATGAAACATTAGTATATGATTTTAGAATCTTATTTAAGATACTTTTTTAAAGTGCTATATAATCTGCGCGACCAACAGTAATTGGTACAATTAAAAAAATGAATGGTAGAGAATTAAGTTGAGAAAGAATGTCTTGTCTGCGTTGTGACACGTATAACAAGATAAATCGCAACACAACAACTGCAATACGAATTAGTACCTACTACCGTGTAAAATATTACATAAATCTTATTTGAATAAAATTGAATTTATAGTTTTACCTTTTATTAAATAAATATATAAGATTTTATAAAGATTAATTTGACTTTTAAGTACATGAGAATATTTAGTATTATAAAAAAATATTTTATTTACTATGACAATTTTTTTTAAAGATGTCTATGCATATAAACAATTGTTTTATCTTTTTTTTCCTTATAACAATTATAGGATGTTTTGAACATCTTAATTTGTATTATCAATTCAGTATTACGTATAATAGTTTAAAAAAATCAATTTATTTTATAAAAGCAATGTAGAAGATAGATTTTAATAATTGAATTAAAAATATATTAACGATTAAGCACAAAATTTATATTTTGCTCATTATTTAGTACTTGTAAATATTACGAATTCCTAATACTTCAAATAGCTATAAAATTAATTTTTATTAAAAATTAAATGAATATTCCGAATACAAAAATTTGATATATATATTTAATATTAAATATGGATGTTTGCACTGATTTCGAATAATGTAAAGTGAAAGCATAGAAATGTAAATGTCAATTATTTTGAATATTAGTTCTGTTTACGCTCGTTAATTTTCCGTATCTTCTCGACTTGGAAAATATTCGTAATGCGATTTAACGAATAAGGAGCAGGATCCGTATAATTTGATACCATTAGCTATTAGTTGCTTTAAAAATTATGACTGTAAAATCTAAAATCTAATCGAACAATTATAATATAAAAGTGATCACTGTTGTAAATGCTTATAAATGATATAATATCTATTTTCTGCGTGCTTGGCATAATAATATTATTACAATGCATACACAATTATAGGGTGCAGAAAAAAATTTTATTACTTAAATTATATATTTCATTAAAATAATTCGTTGTACCAATTTATTTATGATTCAAATGATCAAATTATCATTTCTTTTAATTGTATAACAGATCGACTTAATTATTTCTTAATTTTATTATATCCATTATTTAAAGAATTATAAAATCTAACTTAATAACATGCAGTCGATATATTAGTAATTGTATACGTAAATTAGTAATTTGTATTCAGGTATTATTAAATATTTAGTTTAATCTTCTCTATTATTTTCACTGTAGCTCTTTATTTCTCTGGCCATCTCTCTAATTCATTCAATCAATCCCGCAATCGTTTTTAAACTGCTTTTTATTTATTATATGTTCTCTTACTAATTCCGCTTTAAATTTTATCTGATAATAGGTGATTTAAAAATATGAATGATGTGGGTTCATGATTCGTAAAGCGATTTTATACTATATCAGCTCTCTATATCATAAGTTTTAATACAGCGAAGTTGTTTATTTTGTTTCAATCTTAATTAAACTTTGATTAACTTTCATCATTAAGTTATTCTAATGAATGAAATCAAATATTTGGTATAGTAACGTTGAATTAAAAAAAAACTTATATAACATAAATATATTTAGAATTTTTTTTCATTTTTAGTCGTTCGCAACTACCGCTCAATGCAGTTTAATTAAAGAGGTAGGGATAAATAAAGCCGGGGGTAAAAACAGGAAGAAGACAATTAAGTTAACACTAATAAGTGAAATTTAAAAAAGAATTTTAAATATTATAAGATGTAGATGAATTCTTGAAAAAATTTTGTAATAAGTGTACGATTTTTAAATATACACGTTGAAAAATTATTATTTTTTTCAATTGAGAGAGCAAGTAAGAGGGTAGTGAGAAAGACGGTTTTAAGAAGATAATATTAAATGTAATGTAAAAATAATTTTTTTTATAATTTTTATAATTTGGTTTTTAATTATAAAATTATAAACAGTTGCCATTTAATGAAAAATACTTTATTGTTCTTTATGTTGATTTTGAATCAGTATTAAATCATTTGTGAATGACGAGTTTATTAGTATCAATAATCATATATTTTGAATGAGTTTATACAATTTTTACTAATAGTTTTAATATTTTTTAATAATTTTAGCTAATAAAAACTATTTTCATTAATTGAAACATTTAAATACAAATAGTTTAGAGAAAAACGTAATTAAAATATTAATTATAGTTTCAATTACGATAAAAACTTACTACTTACTGTTAAACAATGCTATTATGTAGTTTATCCTCTTTAATTATATAGATAATCATATTTCCATTACATTTGTCCATCAGAAATCGTAATACTGTTTAACCTTTATTATATATGCAAGATGATACATAAGTTGTTATTTAATAGTTTGAGATGTTCTGAAGATAATTTTGGTTGATCATAATTTTTATGTAAATCAGCTGAGATGTCATCATAGTAATTCTAATTTTTTAAATCTGTAAAAATTCGTTGAATATTTTTTAAAATATGAGAAAGCAAGATTTTCTTTTCATGTATAAACTTTGCAGATTAATTTTTATCTTATAATTGTATATAAGCAGTTTACTGTTGACTTCATGATTTTTCTTTTTTCAAGCAATGTTTTGGCAGGTTTTTATTTACTAAATAACTTTCATGATAGTAGCAAATTATATTTCACATTCATTCTTTCGGGCTATTATAGTGTAAATAATAACTAATTCCAGATAAACGTTAATTTATTTATTATTTTATTAAAAATTTTAAATTACTTAGAAGTATCTTATGTTTATTTTTTATCTCGTTTATTCTTACCATGTATTTCTCTAACATGATGCATGCATTATTTTCTTTATTAGTACTTCTTTTATAAAAAATATTATTAGAAATAACACAAAATTATTAAAATATATTTAGATGCTTTACTAAAAAAATTTGTAAAACTTCAATTTCTTTTATCTTGTCAATTATGTATCATCTCTCAAGAAATTGTAAATATTAATAATCAACAATTGTAATTATATTAAAATATAAATCAAATAGTATATTTATATAAATTTTTTTATTTATATCTTTTCTGCATAAATATAAATTATAAAATATCATTATAAATTTTGAAGAAAAAACTTTATATAAAAATATATAATTTAATATTGTATTTCTTTATGTTATTTATAAATCTTATAATTGAAGTTAAATGCAAAACATGAAATTAATTACTGTTGCAAATGTATTGATATCATGAAAAATTTTTATGGAATTAACTTGAAATGGAAATTTGAAGGTGGAAATGCTGAAATATTTATTGCAACGTTAATTTTAGATATGAAAATATTTATTTAAAATTTCTTTTTTGCTTCTAGAAAATGCAATATTTCATAATCCATTAAAAAATTTTGCTCACCATTGAAACATTTGAAGACTTAGTCAATAATAGTAGGATATAAATAATAATAATATTTATTTATATAATTAAATATAAATTAGAATTTTATTTAATTCCAATAAGTCGTACAGGTATTCGTATGAATACTTATCTAAGAATCTTCTAAAATTTATTGTTTAATAACTTAAAAAAGATAATATCATTAAACGTAGGTCAATTTTTTGAAAAATAAATGTACATATATTTTATATTAGTTGATTTAATTTTTATTTCAACTACTATTTATTTTTGAGAATTAGAAATCGGAAACAATCTTATCCGATATATTGTTCTATAGCTACGCTTATACATACAAGTGTGTGTTTCATATACACATTTTAGTCTTGCTTAAATAAATTTAAATTATAGAATAAAAAACAGTTATATACATTCCTACAGTGCTGACAAACTGAAAATTTTAGTATTATAATTATTAGGTTATAATAAAAAATAAATAGAAAACGTAAAGTAATTCTTACGATTTTAACATTTTTCATTGAAAAATGTATTATTTTGGTTGCAGTAAGTCGACATGGAAATAAAAATCAAGTAATTATTGTTCCAGTCTATTTTCGGATCGTTGTAGACATGAGATACCATTTACTAGAATATCTATTTTGTGTTAAAAAATTTTTAAAGTAATTATTTAATAAACAATTTAATTCATGAGTTAATTTTTAATATTTCAATAATATAGTTTGGTTTAACAAATAATTGAAATAAAAATATACATTACATTTGTCTATTTGTTATACATTGATTAATGAAAAATTTCAATACACAATAAGATAATAATATTATAAGAAAAATATATTGAATTTAAAAATTTTATTTTTTTAATATTTATTTAAGTTTATACAAATAAAAACATCTCGTGTATAAATTATTTTTTGAGAAATTAACATGTTCATATTCCGGTTTAAATTCATTAGTTAAATTACCTTTTTTAATAATAATTATGAAATATAAATTCTATTTTTAATTAATAGTCTCATAGTAATTATAAAATATAAGTTAATAATAGATAAAATACTTCCGTATATAGAAAAACTTGTTGACTACTGTCAATAATTTTTTCACCAACTCAATTTATATATAAGAAATGTAGAATTATGGCAATGAGGAAAGCAAAAATACGTACAATAAATTATAAAAAAAATTCTTCAAAATTAATTCAATATAAATATTAAATCAGTAAAATACAATATTTTAGTGATGTAATTAAATAAATCGATAGTACTGTAAAATGAATATACATGAAAATATTTAATATAAGTTTTTAAATTGAATATTATTACTATTATTAAGACTATATTAAGACTATATTAATGCTATATCAAGACTTATACTTATAAGTATGTAAAAATACAAAAAATTTGATTTTAATCACGTAAGAAATTATTTAAAAAAAATTAATTAATAATTTTAATTTGATGAGTATATATATACTCTTAATCTAATTATATTAGACGAAAATATGTACATTATTTTTTAAAACAGAGTTCTAGTATCTAAGGTACACGTTAATAACAAAGTAACAATAGTAAAAAAAAAGTAAAGTAGTAATCGTGCAAAAGTCGATTATATCTAATATACAAATTGGTCTTGTTAAGACGATTATCAAAAGGCAATGATTCATACACTAGCTTCTTATTACTTCTACACGAGGTGTACATTGGTACGTTGGCTTACACTATCTGTAAAACTTGCGTTAGATTGTGCCGAGACTAGACTAGTATTCTATATTTGTATATACCCGTTTTTGTAAATCTTCCCCAGTGACAACGATAACAACTCGTTTGTCATAAACGTAATAAATTCACAGTCTATAAAAACTATGTATGCCAATACTGTTGTAATATGAATATCTACGTACTTGTTATTATAATTAATTAAATCATGGCTGTAACGTGTTAGGAAATTTAACTTTTTTAATCGCACGTGTGGTAAAGTTGATTGCAGTTCGGATCGAACAATTTATAATAAGATAATTGACATAAATCGAGTACATTACAGTATATTATCGTAAAAATAAGTAAGATGAAGTATAATTATTTATATGTGTGTATATACAATATATATATATAAATTTATCTCAATTTAGTCTATTATATGCGATAGACGAATTGATTAAAGTATACATTTGATATTGAAAAGTATATTTTTTTAGTAATAATTTTAACCATTTAAAGCAAACATAAAAATAAATGTTGGCGAATTTGTATTCTTATAATTTATTATCTACGCCAAGCAGGCAAATAAAATGCTTGAGGGATCCTTATGACGTTGGTAAGATTCTAGTAGATTTCTACTTTTCTGTGGTCATAAGTAAGCACGGAAGACTGATTCGAACAAAAAGTAAATTATTTCCAAGTTATGAAATACATATAATATTAAATAATGTTTAGTCAATATTATATAAAATAATGTTTATATCATGATATATACAACATTCAAAATATGTTTAATACATATTTTATTTCATATATATGGGTCGTTTGACCCTTTTCTTTTCATTTTGGCACTCTGAAAAAATACCTAAATGAAATCATAACAGTGACACCATGAGTAACAGTGAAGCACCAATGAGTAAATAATGATAACACTTAACGCAAGTTACATTGTTGTTCGAGACCACATCCTTGCAAAACCACCTATTTATGCCATTGTTCAAACTAATCATCGTATTAGGAGACTAAAGTAAAATGTTTAATTCACTCAAATGTTCAGGTGTTTCATATACTTTTTATTATTAGTAGATGTAATTAATAAATTAAATAAAACATAACGAGCTATCTCGCAACCCAAATTGTTGCTTCCTCGAATAAATTTCAATTTGTGTTATGGATCAGTTGGTATGGCCAGGTTGCGAATAAAACGGGGGTCTCTTCTTATCTCGAGATGTTTTTTACAATGATACGTTGATATATGCCATTTGTATAACACTAATTTTACTGCATATAAGTCCAAGTGTATTTATTGTGCCCTCCTATACTTCAAAACTACGGATGTTTATATATATATATTAACTTTGTAATATTTTATAAATTAGATATTTTTATCTTTTTGCAGAAATAGAATTCTATAAGAATTATTTTTCTGTAGTCATTAAATATATATGTATATATATATTACGTGTGAATGTTTTTGTTTTTTATTTAATATAATTATAATGATTCAAAATATAGTATCCTTGGATGAACTACTTTACGTATTTTCTTTTTTATTTACGTTTGTACGTTTTATTTACTTTGATTATTAACGATAACTATGAGTCATCGAATTATGTGAGTCCCCTCGCCTCTGCTGGCGAGCATACGAATGTACGTAATTACATATACACATAATCGTTACAGCAAAGCCGTAGTAAATGTACTGAAAAGTTTATAAAAGTATATACGTGTATAGAACCCGGAACATTATGCGACAATTATTCTGGCTGTTTGCACCGACTCCTACATATGCGAACTAACAACTTTAGCTGTAGCACTTAGGCCCTCCTAGAGCATAGTAAAATAACAGATGTACCAATGCTTTCCTGATACAAAATCTGTTCTCTGATGATGTGTATTAAGAACATTAACTGTATATTTCTTCCGGGAACTATTTTACTGTGTGCATCAGAAAGATATATAAAAATTTTAGTTTATTACATTAACTTATTTACATTAACATCCACTCCGCATTCTAAATATAGTATACCAACAGATTTTACAGATAGAAAAATCTAGTATAATCTTATTGACTTTTATTTCAGTATTTAAAATTTAATAATATTTAATAATTATTTCATATTTATTTTATTTTTGTTTTAATTATTACTTTTTTCGTTAAACTTTTTTTTGTTATTTAATAATTATTATTGATAATACAAGTGTATACATTCATACATTTTCAAGTACATTAATGTTTTAAACAAAGTTACACATGATATTAGGATACATAATAAGAGCTAAAGCTTATATTTTCGCCAACTATATTTATGTAAGTTTTAGTAATAATGTAAGATTTTCGACTAATAAAGAATTTAGAAATTTCATATACGAATTATTTAATTTCTTACTATTTAATAATGGATTACTTGTTTGCAAAATTGAAATAACCAGATGAAATAGTATCTCATAAAAGAATTTATCAGTTTCAAATATAAATTAAATATTACACATGCACACACGCATATCGACGACAAATTTTTTGTTTCACATTCATAAAATTATATAACAGATTCTAAACATTATATAAATTGCTTGAAAACACAAACTACAAGTGTTGATTACAATTTTTTATATTTATTTGAAGGTATTTATTATCAATTTATATTTTACCTCTTTTATTTTAAATTCAAATTTCAAGTTATTCGTTTTCATTTATTATACATTCAAATAGTAAAACGCGTCGTATTTTACAAAGCCATAATACAAACAAAAAATTAATTTTTATTTTATTTTAATGTCAATATTATTATAAAGTATGTATATATATAACATATATTAGTTTTATAATGATATTGTTGTAATTTCTAATATTATAATAAAGAATACTTATATAAAAGAATGCAAGAGTTGTTATAAAGTAATTTAAATTATTCAGTAATAAAAAACAAGTACTAAATTTTTCTTCTAATAAATGAATGCTACTATAATAAAAAAATATGTTACAAAAATTTAATTTAATTTTAAATTATTTAAATAAAAATATTTAAAAAATACTACATTATTTTTTACCTTATTGTTTCGTTGTGTAAAATAATGATTTTACAAATATTAAGCAATATTTATTTATCGTTCAAATGATCATCTAAATTTTTTTTGTCACAATCTGTAATTTTTTTTACTCTATCACTGAGAAATGGGGAGAAAATAAATGCAATTAATATTTGATATTAATTAATTTAATATTTGAAAGTAATATAAGTAGCAAATAATGAATGTTGCTAACCTTGTTATGGCAAATAATCTACAAACATGTTTATCAATGATAATATATGTTGTATCAATACCACAGAAGAGAAAGACGAGCATAATATAGATAATCAAACAATGAATACAACTCCCATAATAATTTTTAATTTGTTATTTTATATGAATTATATTAGCTAAAAATAAAAATTAGGATTTATCGATATGATTTTAATATATTAAATGAAAAATGGAAAAACTTTCTTAAGCTCATTAGTGTACTTATATTAAATATTAGATATAATTTTTAAAAACTTTTTAAAAATGTAAACTAATTTAAAAGAATGATTTTGATTTAATGTTTTAATATAAAATAATATTTTATCTTTTAAATCGCATTTCATAATATTTAATTAAATATAAAATATTTACTAACATAGATGAAATCTCTAATTTTTTCATATCAACTTATATATATATATATTATAATTATAATATTTTTGACACGAAGAAAATATTTATCTCTGTATTAAAAGATAGTTTCGAATATTTCAAATTTTATTGTTTAAAGCTACTATTTTTTATGATAAACGATTACTTTCATAGTTTTATATTGGATGAAGAACAAAACTATATTCAACGATTTATTAATATTGCTCTCTATTTATTTTCTTGAAGGTAAAAAATATTTCGATAAATTTATTTTTACAATATTTATAATGCAAATTATTATAAAATATATAATAGTAGTATTAGAAAGGTGTACTTAGAATATAAAATTATTAATTACTTAATTATGTACGATATTAGATGAAATAGATATTTATTTCATTGTGGGCACATTAATAGCAAGAAAACTATCTTAAAGGAGACTTTAGAAAATAAGTAATTCATAAAGAAATGTAATATTAATAGGACGAATAATAGTTATTTATTATTTATTACAAAAATTTCTACTAATTTCATGCAATAATATCTTATAACATATGCAAAATGAAAAATGAAAATATAATTTTTAGTATGTAAATAGGTATATTTATAAATTATAAATTTATAATTTAAAACAAATATGGTAAAAGTTTCTACTTATTCCATTTATTTTTTCTACAAATACATCTATTGTAGTATCATTTTAATTAGAAAACTTTTTAAACAAAAAATAACTTGTTTATCTGCTTTTCATTTGCAAGGTATCAGAAATAGTTTATGTATTAAATTTATAAATATTACATTATTATTAAATATATTGCACTATTTGTTGAAATAAGTCAATATTTTTTTTGAAAAATAATAAATAATTATTTATAAATTTTAAATAATTTTAATATTCATAATTTATATTATTTATTACAAATACTATACTTTTAAATTTAGTTCTTTACTTCATGTGATTAAAGTATGATCTAAATTTATCAACTATATTATTTTTTAAAAGAGCATGAATTTTAAATTTTTACAAATTTTAAAAAAAATATAATTTCTACTCGTATATTTTAATATAATATGGGTTGAAAAAATATAGAATAAAATATACATGAATATACAGATTGAAGTCAATTTTTTATTAAAAGCTTATAAGCTTTTCGTATTTTAGGGTTTATACACTTGCTCATTTATATTTGACTTGATATTTTTTTATGATTGATATTATGAATTGCTTAGAATATATCTAAATGTCTAAATTCTACGACTAGAAGATTAAATAACTCAGATTGAGTGAGACTTGCGATGCTATAACCTACTTTTTTGCGTCATCGTTGGCATTTGTAAGTATATATGTAGATTTATACAATGTTGTTCATACAGGTTTACATATATATATATATATGCATAAATCTACTCCGGTTATCTTCCTACCTTTTAAAAGTTATACATTAATATTCTTTATTTTTATATTTAAATGTTTGAATATAATTGGGAGTTAGAAAGAATCGTGAAAACAATCAAGTATTTCGTTTAAAACCGGTAAAGGTACAATCATTCTTCAGAGGTTTTATTTTTAGTTGCGCGATCAATAGAATACATGTAATTAAATTTCGCTTATTCATATCTATAAGTTGAATAAACTTATTGAAGTAACATTAAATATTATATTTATGATAATAGGTATAATAGCGTAAATCACAGATAATGTATAAAGTTATGTAGAAGATAGTTTTCGGTCAGATGGGTAACAAATTTATTAATTTATTATGTACCTGTTGTAATTATTCAGATAATGTATAAAACTGATATAGCTTTCTGTTTTTATTTTAAAATATTCTAAGATATATCTTTTTCTGATTTAAAGTAACAAAATTCTTTGTCAGTTTGTTTTTAAAATTTTATTTATTAGATAATAATAGAAAACGAAGTTTAATTATTTGCAGGGTAATTTTAACTTAAAATTACTTGTAGAAAAGGGTTTAAAATTTAAATTAACATATTTGATAATTATTGTTCAAGGGTTAATTTCGTTTGTAGAAATAATTAATGTATCCATTTCTATGATTATATTTATTCTTTAGTTTTTATTTAAATTAACATATAAGTAGTTTATCGTCATTTAACTTAAATCTACTTTCAACACTTTAAAATCATATATTAAATCAAAAGTCGTACTTATGCTTAAATCTATACAATTTCCTATGCAAAAGTGTGCAATTAAAATATTATTCATAAGGATCTTGTATATTGTATTACTTCCACGTTTATTACGTTATTCTATACACTTTTCTGTTTTCTGTATCGCTATTTTTTTTTTTAAAGGATCCTAGAATATATCAATTTTAGTGATTTAAACGAAAAAAACTAATTTTAAATTATTTTATTATAGTTAGTAGTAGTAGTCTGTGGATTACTCAATGATAGTGATCTTTTAATAAAACTTGGATTGATAATAATTAAAAATCAGTTTCGACAGCGATTAAGGGTAAAGTTATAATTAAAAAGAAACAGTAATAATTCTAAAGTAGTTGTTATTCATCTAAAATTCAAGAAAGAAAATGGTATTTACTTTAATTGTAAATCGGAGGAATAATACCATCGGATAGATTGTTCACTATAAATCATGAATGTAGATGACTCAGAAAAGCTAGGTTTAAATAGAATTACTAATCGAATTCATTGTTGAGGAAGCTAAAGAATTGCATATTCATATTGTACTGTTTATAATATAAATGGTATAATACAATGTATAATATTCTCTAAATTATTTTTAGTATCAATATATTTATAAGAATAATTGATAAAAAAGATTGTAACACAGACATTAATTTTTCAATTGATTAGCTAATAATGAAAATTAGTCATTAATTTAGTAATGTAAATACTTATTTTTATGATTAATTAAGGTTTTATTTCAGATTATACTTTTTTAGACAAAAAATTTGTGAAATCAGACTGAACTAATTCGATCTCGCCTTGCTATCTTAAAATATGCAAATTTAACATGAGATTATTATTGACTAAGAAATAATTTAAAATATCCAGGAATTATTAAACTATATATAATTTTAGAAGATTATTTGGCATATAAAAGTAAAATAGAAAGTTATTAGTAATTATAAAAAATTTAATAAACTATAACATTTACTATTAAATAACATTGAATAGAATATGCCAAAATGAATAAAAATGTAGGATAAATAAATATCATATACAGATTTTATTTAGTACAAAAATTGTTCATGATATTAAGCACTTCTGATGAATATATGTTTCCCAAATTTTATTATATAAATTAAATTTAACTCTACGTTAAAGTGATGAATAATTAGAAATTATAATTATAAATGCTTCAATATCTTCAATATTATGATTATAATCACTATATAATAATACGTATTATATATTAAAAATTAAAGAAGCTATTATTATTTTTTATTAATTAATTTGAATCTTAGATATAATAAGTTTATAGAATAATTTGAGAATCATCATTATTTCAAAATTGCAATTTACTTTTTTTTATAAAAATTTAATTTTTGCAAGGTATTTGAAAAGTATCCGAAGTAAATTATGTAGAGAGAAACTTTACTGTACAAATATTAATTTCTATTTTATCATAATATATAATATTGGAATAAATTATATTAGCTATTTTAAGTTGCAAAAACAAATAAAAAAAAGAAATAAGAATATTTATATTCTGTTATGAAATACCTTCAAATTTTAATAAAAGTTGAATTGGTTGTATGCAGTAATGTATGCAGTCTAAATCTTTGAAACAAAATAAAATTATAAAAAAATATTTAATTTAAATCCGGGAAGCGCAAGGCAACCCTTTGAAAAAAAATCATCAATTTGAATCCAAGAATGGAACCAAATAAAAGAAAAAAATCTAAAATAGTTTGAATCCAAGAAAGATAACATGACCTGAAAAAGTAAAAAATGATGAAAAATTAAAATTCAGGTAGTGAGAAGTTCCCAATGAATTACTCTGCACAAAAATTCAAAGGTGGTCACTAAAAAGTAATAAAAAAGAATAGAAAGAGACAATAATGTCTTTTTAATTCTAAATTATGAACGCTATGTAAAGCCTTATTTTTTTTATATTTTAAGAAGAATGTTAGAATATTATAAATTATATTTACATTTTTTTTTTTCTAAACTCTAGTCTTTTGTTATCAGCTTTTTCAATTAATTTTGTTAATTTCTAACTATACCATCTTCGTTCATGGAGCCGTTAGTCGAGCCCCCGAAAGCCAATATAATATGAAAAGAAGGTTCAGGCAAAAAGAGGGGGAGTCTTGGTGTCATAATTTCCGTATAAATAAAAGAACCAGTTGTTGACCAACTTAGTACTCGGTTAAGTTTAATGCGAAGTTATAGCTACATTGTTTGTACGTTTACAGATAATTAAAAATGTTTGAATAATTCTATTATTAAAACCCAAGTAATGAATATATATATATATATATATAAAAACTTATTTAAAATTTCTTTTGACAATTCTTTCAAATAAAGAATAGTTAGTCGTTATTAAGAAAAGTTATTGTGCAATTTCTTTTCATAAAATTGGTTACATTTTAATTTCAAATATAATATAATAAAAATAACTTGAATAAAATGCAAAGACCGTCTCGTATATTAAAGAAAAAATGTAGTTCACTAATTTTAATCAATTAAATATATTTAAAATTTTTATTATTAAATAATCTTTTTACATATTTTATTATAATAACTTAGAATTTGAAAAAATTTTTTCACTTATTCAAAATTGAAATAAATAAAATTATTGATTTTTACAATTGTATTATAAAATAAATAACTAAAATGCTCATTATTATATTGTACTGATTCAAGAATCAAAAGTAAAAACAAAACTTTATTCGGTCTTTTTACATCAAGATATGAAATTCATAATTCAGATTTTATTGCTGATTTTGAAAAATATGATGACTATTTTTTTGTACATTCAAAACGTCAAAGAAAGTAAAGTTTTATGAATTATTTTGTTTCTATTAGAATGAAATAAAAAAAAGTTAAACACATAAATTTTGTATTCAACAAAATGTTTATAATTATATATATGTATAAATTGTTTTTTCCGCACAATTGTACACTTGTGTTAGAAAGGATTTTATTTACTTCAATGTACAAGTACAGTATTATCAAACTTTATAATTTAATTTTTGTAACCATTTTATTTCAAAATTTCATATAATATTATACTTTACTTATAATATATACTATACTATAATAAATAATTATTATAATATACTTATCATATAATAAAATACATTACTTATATTATTTATATTATTTAATAATAATCGATATTTTTATTTATATACTAGAATAATTGTTGCTTTAAATTGTTTAATACTACAAGTTATAAACGTAATAAAATAGTTATAAAATTATGTTTTGTTAAATCATTGATGATCAAAAAAATAGAATCAGGTTTTAATATAATATTTTTTTAGATTGATAACTATTTGAATCCAATATTTGTATAACAAAAAGTTTTCTAAAAAATTTTTTTGAAAATGAACACCTGAACACGAATGTACGTAGATATTATTAGAATAAAAAAATTTCTATTTATTTTATAGATTCCAATCAGTTGGATTCAAGAATGCTCTTTATTTCACTATATTTTGTTGAAAATTCATTAAAAACTTTATAATTTCAATTATATAATTATTGGATAAATATTATTTTTCTAATTTATGATAATAAAAATATTATTTAAAGTTTTCTCAAGGTTTTTGGTTTAGAAGATATTGTAATTGCTTTCATTTAAGTTTCTGGTTTTCCATTTTTTTCAAAATTTTTTATGTGTTTTGACTTTAGTACATTTAACTTATTTATATTGCTTTAATATATAGTTTTAATAGATTGAATAATTCATTAAAATTTCTTTTTTTTACGAGCTTGAAACTCAATAATTGATTTCGCTAATAATACTCCTTATTAAGTTCTTAAATATTTGAATTTCGATTTCGTATTATAATTCAATTTCAAACCATACTTCAATAATTTAAGACTTAAATTAACATTAAATTAATTAAATAAGCAGCATTGCGAATTCGTATTTTGTCTGAAAAAATTATTTATATTTACATGGACTAATACAGGTAGAGCTGTTTTACGTAAAAGTCTTAAAATAAATCTTGTGTTGTAAAAAAACTTTAAAAATGAAAATATATCCGATGTGATATATAATCAAACGTGTAACAAAATGCTTAATGAAATTAGGTAAAGACTATTTTAAAATTTTTCAATAGTAATAAATAATAATATAAATAAAATACTGTTTCTGAAAAAATAGTATAATTGAATTAAATAGGAATACTTAAATTTAATAAATTAAAAATAAGAACTTTAATTTATTGGTCTTTTAAATGATACAATTATTTACATATTAAAAAAAATGAAAAATACCAATTAACAATTATTATTATATAACTTCGTAATATAACTATAATAAAAAAAAATCTTTTGGAAAAAATTATGAAACTTTTATTTCAATTTTTTGTACCATATTGCACAACTATTTATTAGGTATAAAAGCTTGTTATTTAACATTAAAAAACTATTATTAATAAGATTATTTTATCATTTCATATTCAATTTTATATATTTAATATCAGTATAATAAATTTTGTATAAGTTAGTTCAGTGGTATTTTTTAAAAATTTTTAAAACTTGTTGAATAAAGTTAAATTCTTCAATAAAGATAACTATTTAAAGAGTTATAAATTTCGATTTTTATCAGATAATGACAAAGAATTAAGAAAATATTCTTAAGAAATAGTAACATCGGAAAATCGTTACTTTTTATCCATTAATAACGAATATATAATGTAACTGGTTAAGAAAAAGTTTATATGCACATTTATCTTTAATTCCTTCCTTAGTGTACAAACATAATTATATTACCTATAACTCTTATTTATAAAAGTTCGATAGAATAATTTTTACCAAAAATTGATGTTCAATATTTTAATTAAAATTAATTATAAATACGTAGATACAAATCAAAATATAATACTAGAATCAATAATATTCATATAGATTTTTCAATGTAGAGTTTATAGATAATATTAGATAATTGTATGAAAACATTTTTTAGAATTGGTTTAATCAATTTCATAGGGTTTGTTCTTTCGAAACTTTCAAATATTTAATATTTATAAATATTGACTTGATAATTAAAAGTTTGCCGATTTTATTAACAAATACTATTTAATAATAATTTTTAGAATAAATTTCAGTTCTTATTTAGACTTTTTAATGTAATATAAATCAATACATAATAAATAACGTTAAGATAATTATCGAAATTTATTTATTTATTTATTTATTTTTTTGTAGTATATGGAAATAATATATTTATAAATTAGTTATTTGAAAGTTAATGAAAATATAATAAAATAGTAAATTTTATTTAAAATTAAATTATTTTGTGATTTATTATATGTATCTGCAATTAGGATATAAATATGAAAATGAAAACTATTAATAATTATTCTATATTAATTAATTTATTATTATAAAATATGCACTATAATTGATACTATATTACATATAAGAAAAATTTTAACTGAACAAAAAATACCTTGTTATTTAAAATATTTAAATAGAGAAGTGCAAAATGAAATAATTGTTGATTAGGAATTTTTAAATAAATACATGATTCTTATTGAATTATTATTTATTTTTATATATATGTAAAATAGTATATGAAATTATTTTAAGTTCAGGATTCATGTTATATTTTTAATTTTTTTCAATTTTTAACTCTATGTATCAAAACATAAATAGAGAAATAATCTTTTATGTTTTTTATCCAATTTGAAGCTGAATTTTTAAATAAAGAAGATGACTTACTTTTATTGTGTGTCTTCCTTAAAAGGAATACATAAAAAGAAAGCAATTAATACGGAATAGAAATTGTGACAGGAAGATGAAATACGACTGCTAGTGAGATAACTTGGAGCATATTGAGAACCACTGAAGAGGTGTACCGGTTGTTCCACTCATGGAATGCGGATCATGATAAGTGTGGGTGAGCGAACGGAGAGACTTGGAGTACCGAGAGTAAGATGTGCGCATGTGTGCAAAATTAAACCGATGTGCAATGGAGTGTAGGTTTCGCATAAGCACATATGCGAAAGACGATGTTACGAGAAAAGGTACTGGAAAACTCAGAAAAACATTAAGAAATATGATATATGTTTAACCGTTATATTTTAAAAAGTTATTGAAATTAAAAAAATAAAAAGATATAAATTGTTGGATAAAAGTGCAATAAGACACTATGAAAATAAAATACAATATAAAATGCTTCTTTAACCGAATTTATAATATAAGTAGGCATAGGAAGAATTTTTCAACTGGAATTGAAAAAGTTTAGTACTATAAATATTTTAATTCATTTAAACTATATTCAGTGTAAGAAAAAAATCGAAACTAGTAATTTAAATACATGTATATGTTTTTTGTGGATTTTTTATTCGAATCGTGTCAGTAATTCTATTTTAATTTTATGTAATTTCATCAGCATGTAAATCATTAATTCATTTTATAAATACATTTACATTTCTCTTAGATACAAGAAAATCTTTTTAATAATTAAGTAGTCATAATTAGAAATATATTAGGAAATAGATATAGAACATTAAATTACCATTACAATTATATCCAGAGAGTTATGAATTAAATTTAACTTTTATGTATTAAAAATTTTAACTATTAATTTTTTTTAAATATTTGATTATCTGTTCCATATGGTTTGATTATTTTATTAAATTTTACCAAAAAATATTTATAGTTACCTATACTGTTCGGTCATGTAACGATAACGTTCGATTATTAGGTTTAAATAGAAAAATTAAATATTTCATACTATTCATCGCATACGTCCTTTTTATTTCGAAAGAGCATATTAACTAATATATCATGAAGTTTCTATTATACTTTATTGAAAATTGTAACGATCATTTTTTGTCCTACTTACTATACTCTAACAAATTTCTGTTTAAAGAAAAAATGATATTTCATTTACCAAATTAGTTCATATATTTCTTGAATTTTTTTGTAAATCACAATAGATACTATATTCAAAGATTTTAATGCATATTACAATAAGATACTCATATAAATTTTGTTACTATTTTGTGTGAAGTACAATAAATAGTTGGAAATAAACGTATTGCTTTAGTTCCTTAGTAGTACTCATATCATCCGTAACATTAATTTTTAAGTTAGTAGTTTGATAATACGAATATAAAGATTGTAAAATATTTTACATTAAATAATCGATTTATTTTGAAAAAAATAGAAAATAAAATATATTAAAGAAATTTTTATCTTAACGTTTACGCGTAATACATATTAAAATTATTATTATTAATGTCGAAAGTTTACATACTTAGCGTATCGTCATCGACTTACCTTTTAAAATACATATACGTTTATTTTATGCATTGAGAAAGCATTGTGTTTGCATTATATTGACTGCTATTGCGTCCAACTGAATCATGCCGCTTAATCCTCGGCAACAACTACAGCAACATCAGCAACAGCAGAATGACCTTACCATACTATTTACTCGGTCTTAGCCCTCTTCCTTTTCATTCGCCTCTTTACATATATGCATAAACATATAAGTTTGTCGATCTACAATTGTTTTGTGTAGAGTACACTGTGCAACTCTACATTTCAGTATGTAATATAAAGAAGGAACTTACAGATTTAATAATGAGATTATCTTATTTTAAATTATCAAATTTTCTGACTATACTATTAGATTAAAAGAAGAAATTTGTAAGTATTATTATTTTCAATAACAGTTCCGATATTTTTAGAAAATTTTATTATACTGTATGCTGAGAATGATCATCTTAATTGTTTCCGGTTTATTATTTTTCCTATAATTACGAAGAAAGGAATAGATAGCTAATTGTTCATTTACTACTATTGCATTATTATCATAAATATTTTTTGAACAAGATATTAATAACGATGCATTGTCTATCCAATTGAACACATTGAGATTATCCGTAGTTTTACAGACTTCTCAGCACTGTATTGCTTTTACAAATAATTTATTGTATTGTAAAAATAAAAATTAAATTTTAAAAAACTTTATAATATATAAAGTAGCAATAAATGCAATTTAATAAGAATATTTTATTTCAATTCAGTCCAGAGTTTGTTATTCTTATTAAAATAATATTAATTTAAAAATATAATTTGTAGGTATAATTATTGTAAATAAAAAGATTTAATTAATATACGCGAAGTCTGTTTTAAAATAATATCACTATAAATAAGTAAAAAATTAATAGTCATAATAATAATTAAAGAATTAAACATTTTATTTTTATTATAATGATAATAACCTACATATTATTAATTGAAATAATTTCAATATTTAAAAATTATAAACAGTTAATGAACATCAGCATTTTCAAAACATTTTCTAAGAAATATAAAACTATTACATAAATAAATATTAATTCTGCGATTAAAATTACTTGGTCTTCTATTACATTGTTAAGGGCATATCAATGCATATAAGTGCTTGTACCTGTATGAAAATATTGATATGCTACTGCATGCATTCTACAAATGGCATGCGCCAATAAACGGTTAAATAAGATATTTCGAGATATTCAGAAGATTTCCATATTTGAATCGCGTCGGCGGCATCCATCTCATAACAACAGTATGCTTACTAGTCAGTGATCAGAGTAATGTCGGGCGAACATTTCCGCCTGCAATAGTACATATTGCTTAGAAGTTTGCTTCGATGGATAGTACTGGTTGAACAGGAAAGTAAATTAGCTTTGTATTTAATTACGTTCATAAGGCTTGAATCTGTAAGCTTCACCCTTTTCCTTATCCTTGTATTTGCTATTTCCTTTCCCTTCTCTTTTCATTTTCATATCACGTTCTCTTCAACGAAGAGGTTGTAATATTCGGCTGGGCATTTCCATTTGAAGTAGAATAAAATTGTTAGAGAAACCACGGGGTGTGAGGACGCTTTTGAAGATTTCTCGTCTTTACGGGTCGGGTTATGTATAAGGTATAATTGGCATTCGCTTATATACATCTTATTTCTGATTATTGTGGATTTAAGACTTGATGCTATTAAATATATCAAGTCTCTTTTGTTTAGATAATTTAAATAGTTTTTAATATAATTAGATTATGCATTTATGCTCCATGTAATTTAAATATATGTAAATTTTATCATGAGAATTATTTGAATTCTTATACAGATACACAGCATATTCAATAAAAATATTTCAGTTTCAATATATTAATGAATCGATTAATAAGGAAGAATGATAAATATTCCAATACCCTGTACCAATGAAGGAAAAAATAGATAATTTTTCTAAAAAACAACATACGAATAGTGATAATTCAATTATGTTCTAAATTTATGAACATATGTTAAAAACGCTTTTGGCATTCAATCATTTTAAATTTCAAAGTTATAATATTAAGATATTCAAAAGAATTTTATTAAAGTTATGAAATAATTATTTTCTAGATTCATCCTACACGCTTACACATGCTCAACACACACACGCCCGCGTGCACATATACAGACGATAATTAATGGAGGGTTAAAAAATGTTATTTAATGTAACAATATGGAAGCTGATTTAAAGTTAAAAATATACTGTTTATCTTATGAATAGAAATAAATATTAATTTATATAACAGAAAAATTTATAATTTAGAAGAAGCACTAGTTTTTTATTTTAAATATATGAAATAAAATTTCTTATAGAATTTAATAAAATAATTATAATCAATAATTAAATGTAGTAGTATAAATTTATTTTTATTTTTAAAAAAATAGAAAAATTATTTTATAATTGTACTGATGTCTCACAAATCTGAATTTCTATATTATATTTCCACTGTTATATTAAATTATATTTAATTATATGATTAATCCATTATTAATTATTAAACTAAACAAAGTTTGAATAATAAATATATTCTTATTTATGTCTTAAAAATAGTACAAAGATTAACGTTTTTATTCCTAAAATTTGTTGTAAAATAATTTTGCTAAGTTTTGTTTCTAGGTTAAATTTTAAATACTAAATTTACTTACAAATTTGAGAATAAGCTATAGAGTAATAAATTTTTTAATTTTAAGCAATTTACAGAATTGTTAATAAATTATAATATAATGTTAAGTCATGCAATTACACTTGTATTATTTTATATATTATGAAAAATGTTTAATGTATAATGTTACATATTATTATAAATTACGTATATTAGTTTTTACAAACTGAGAAACACGATACATGATATGCAAATATGTATTAAAATTCGAGAAGGTTTTAGTAATGAAATTTATACTTTTATTTACTGTTATGTAAAGTAATTTTTCGCATATTTAAAAGCTAAAGTATAAAATTATATTTTCTTTTTTTGGAATTTAACAGATAATAGTTAATACATAATGTAATGATTAATTCTAACGTTTTTTAGAATTTTATGTGTATAGAGTATTTTATCATTTATGACCAATAAGTATAGAATTTTTTCTAATTGATTTTAAATGAATAAAATAATAAAAAAAATATATTCTAGAGTAAGTAATAAAGAATATGAAGTTCTATAAAAGAATTTTTTTTTATTTGTTTATTATTTATCATTCCTTAAGGCTGTAAAAAAATATTCATATAATATTACATATTAAATGAGAATTTTATAATAATTTATAGATGTTTTAATAGTTATTTATCTATATAATACTTTGCGAATAATTTACATTATATATATAAAGGTTTAAATTATTTATTTAACATTAATATGTGAATAAATAATATTCCTATTATTATTAATAATAATAATGATAATTAAATTTATAAATACAGAAAAAATTTTCAAAATATAAAATATTTTCTATTTTCATTGAAAAATCTTATTATTAGTTAATCAATTTATTGATTCCTAGTTTATACATTTTTATAGTGCTTAAGTAATGAAAAGAATTTTAATTTAGAATTAATTATTGAAACGTATCCATAATTATTAACTTAATTATAATTCGGTTTTTCTTTTGACATAAAAATAACTTGTTTCTTTCCCGTAAATAATTAAGGCTATCAATACGATTTTATTTCATCGTTTATTATAGAATATTAATAGAAAATAATACAATGTAAAAATTATCTAATTAAATGATGCAATATTGAAAAAAAGAAAAAAACAATCTTAAATCAGAAATGTTTAGAAATTTAGACTATATTGATTAAATAATAAGTAATTATTAAAAAGGAAAAAGAGAATTAATCAAATAGGGATATTAGTGATGATGTTAAGAACAATCAGAGGAAGTCGTTGTTAAACATTAATATGTATAAAACACGTGATCACTGCAAATTTTATGCACTGCTTTGCATTGAAATGTAACGTAGATAGAAAATGGAAAGCAAAGAATCGTATGTGACGGAGAAACAAAGACAAGAGAAAGAGAGGGAGAGAGTGATAGAGTGATGGCAGGAGAAAGACTAGTGATCTACCTCAGTAAATTTGATGATAGTGATCAGGTGTAGAAGCGCATTCAATTTATTCAGTGAATTTGTATTTGGCTTATATTATCACAGAAAATCGGTAAATGTAATAAAACAAATATATACTATACAACAATATTTTAAATACGATTGAAATTTTCTAAATTATTATTTTATTCATAATTTCATATTCAATAAATATTTTTTGATTTGATAAAAATTCCTTTAATTTAAATTTAAAAAAACCTTTAATTATGCACATTACTACATTGATTCTGTTTATTAATTTAAATAAATAGTGTTCCAACATGATATCTTAAAATTTTATTCTTATATACATAATTAATATATTTTTAATTAAAAAAATGTTTCTACTTTTTTTTTATTATATAAAATTATAAATATGAATATATTAAAATCTTCAAAAGTTTGGATAATTGTTAAAAATGTTTTGATAATTCATAAAAATAAAATTTAAAAAACTTACTAGTGACATAATATAAGTTCTAGTATGACATTCTGATCTTATAATTTTTATTATTTATAAAAAGGTTGTCTTAATTAGGACTTTAAACGACATATTAGATTTCTTTAAGTGATTAAATTCTATAAATAATTATTTGTTGTTCAACAATATGGATGTAACTAAATATATTGTTAGAACTTGCAGTACACAATAGAAATAGAACTTCAAAGTTAAGAAAAATATTAATTATAAAAGTCTGATATATTTATATAACAGGAATTCATTTTATTTTTACAATATAATTTTTTTAAATTTGTGTTTGATATGTTTTATTTATTTCAATTAAAGTTTAATATTTATAAAAATATACATAAGTTTCAAAAATGAAATCTTCAAATTTTAAATTATTAATGGTTTTAAAAATGTTATTACTATTATTATGCTTACATTTATATTTCTAAATATGAAATTTTTGATATAAAATATTTAAAAATGAATATAAAATAAAATAATCATGTAATATGTAAATTTGTTCAAAAGCAGGTCATAATATTTAGAATTTCATTTTATATCAGTGCTCTTAAAAATACTTTATTTTATTTGCATTTCTTTTTAATAAATTGATAAAACACTTGAGGCGTTTAAAACATATTATATATAATTTTAAATCGAAATTTACTTATTAATTACTATATTGTGCTAGAAAAACGAAATGAGTATGAAAATAGTGAAGAGCTACATATAGATATGAAAAAATTAAGTTCATAAAAATATATCTAAATAAAAAGTTTTGAGCATATATTAATTTTCCAATGATAGTTGTCTTATATTGATGTATCTTTATTCTCTTATTTCAGTATCAAAACAGAATTTTTAGGTTTAATAGTTTTTAATTTAGAATTTCTATTTTTATAAATATAAACGTAAATTAATTGAATTAATTGAATTAATTGAATTAATTGAATCAAATTAATTGAATTCCATCACAGTTGCTTATAATTTATATATTATTTGTTGTATTGATTTACATTTTCAGAATTTTATTTTTATTACAGTATTAATGCCCCAAGTTTGCTAAAGTATAAGAAATCAAAATTTTATTATTAAAATAAAATCAACATGTTTTTTTATAGAAACTAATGTTAAAAAAATAATATATTTAATTATAAAAGCACCGTGATCGATAAAAGTTAATGGCTTGAATAATTATTATGGCCTTTAATAACCAGCTATATATAAATTCTAGTTATTATTTTGCAAAAAATTTTTTAATAATAAACATACAATATAGTATTTTTACACAAAGGAAGGCGCAAAAGTAATAGTGTATGTACTGGAGGAAAGGGTGCAACAATTTTCTGTGTAACATAATTTGTTTCGTTTGAACTTTGTGACTTCGCTCACAGAGATAATATATTCACCTTAGAGTTTTTTTGTAAAATCAATTTCAGAACACGTTTAAGATATTCTCGAATAGTGTATTACCGATTACATATGCAGTGTAAAAATGAATAAGGGTAAAAGAGAAAGCGAGATGAAATAAAAAAGAAAAAGACAAAAACCGATAAATGAACTCTGTATATAAGATAGAGAAAGATAGAGAGTGATTAAGTAATAACATGATTTTATTTATTATATTTTCATACCTAAGATTAGAGTTACCTACAAATTATAAAGTAATTTATTTTAAATTCTATTTTTAAACATCAATACATTTATTAATTTTCTTTTAGTTAATAAAAAATATTTTCAATCTTTATAATAGAGTTTTATTATAAATAAAATATATAATAAAAATATATAATAAAAATATATAATTTTTTTAAATTTAGAAATTTATGAGATTAATAATTTATTGTAACAAATTAATGAATTATATTATAATGAATTTTAAAAGACTCATAAATATTGTATAAACATCATATCATTATGCTACCCAAATTGGTTGAAGCAGTTTACAAAATAATGGTTTTTAAGAACACAATTATTTTTACATGCGATGTAATTCAGATAAAATATATCGAAAAGAAATAAATTATATATAATAAAAGTATATCTTCAGATTTATAAATAGTAATTAATTTAGTTAACACTATAATAAAAGTTAATAATATTATTGTAATATTACTTTTTATCGTTTTGCTAAATATATATATATATATATACATATAACAAATATATACATATATATATATATATATATATGGAATTTATAAAATACAATTTAAGTATGTTTCGTTTTAAAAATCTACTCATACTCATTTTAGAAAAAGAAAATGATTGTTAAAAACTAAATATGTAGCAAAGGTGAAAAATGTGTTACATGAACTTTAATAGCTATATATTTCTCAATAACTTTTAATTGCAGGGACAATATGTTGCATTTAAGAAATATTTTATTAGTTAAATTTATATGTAAACTATAAAAGTATATATTTCTGTGTATAATAAAAGAAAATAATGAAATATTAAATAATTTAATATTAAATTTAATAATGTACTAAAAAATGAATTTTATGTTTTTGTATTTTAAATATTACATTGAAATTTAATTAAGATTTAAATGATGTATACATTTAATAAAATTTTATAATTATTTTATATACAAACTTTAATTTTAGAAATTTTTATACTATATCCATTATTTTATCGATTAAAAACATAATTAGAGAAAAAAGTTACAGTGAATATTTAATATGAATAAGTTCGTACACACTGAATTATTAGTTACTTTTTTTTATAACTTAAGATTTGCATATAAAGCGAAATTATACAAATAATGATTTAAAAAAATATTAGTACACTGTTTATCTAGCACATATTTTTTTTGAATTTCAGATATCAACACTTTAATAAATATATTTATAAAAAGTCACTTAAAAAATTCTATCTGGAAAGATGTATTCCATTAGACTTTTATTTAAAATAGAAGTACGTTCTAAATCGCTATATGTATCTCATTTAGTAGATTATTTTATAAAATTCGAAACTGAAAGTATTGCAAGAGTTATAAAATACGTTAATATAATAATATTTTCAAAATAGTCAAAAAAAGGAATATACATAGTACAGAAACCAGCTTTTCCTTGTCCTTTGGATACAATGTTTGTTATTGGTAGGCAAATTCAAATAGCATAACTTTGCATACTGGTTTTTATGAGAAGTACATACAGAATATTATTGTCTATTATTTTTCCTTTTAGCAAAATGCATTAAATTGATTTCATTCCTATAAGACAATGAACCATTCGAGATTATTTTAAACTGGATTGTTATCTGTATTAAAATAAATCGTAACATATGATGCAAAAATTACTTTTCATATATCAAACAGTGAAATCATCAATCTTTTGAATATTATTTCTAGTATTTAAAATAACCTTTTAGATGCATTTAATCATAAAAGACTAAAAATTCTCAATTTAATTTAATTTTATATTGTAAATTTCATAATGATTTTATAGAAAATTTAAATTATTTGAATAATACAATATATAATAATTTTATGTCTCAAATTATTTTAAATCAAATTACATTATAAACATCTTTTTTTATTTTTATTAATTTATACTAATGATAATTAAAACATAAGATTTTTTATCAAATACTTTTTAAAATTTCTTAAAGGTATTTCGTAAAAGGTCAGAATCTTAAAATCTTAACATATATACGTACATACATACGTAAAAGATAGTTTAAAATTTGCTAGATCAATTTGTTTAAAATTAACATATATATTTAAGATTTAAAATGTATTATATTAATGTTACTTAATTCGATGATATCTATTTTGATCAATGAGGAAAATTTGTAAAAATTGAATTTTTTTCTTCAAAAATATGTATAATGTTATAAGTTATATTTTAAAAGAAATAATAAAAAGTACATATTTATCGATATTTCAAATTTTATTTATACTTTGTTATAACTAAATAAGTTAAAAAAACTAAATATTTGTGAAATTTAATTCTAAAAATAATAATTATTCACTTGAATTTATAAATATAAATATATCTTATAATTACAAATACTTTAATTATTAATTAAAATTAAATAATATAATTAAATTTAGAAGTTTGATCTTATATACTTAAAATTATTATTCTAAATTAGTTAATTTATAACTCAACGAATTATCATATTTAACAAGTATTTTATTTTATATGTATGCAAGGAAAAGAAATTACTTTCGAAAATGGTATTCTTTATCTGTAATAAATATCTTCTGCATCAAGGTTATAGTTTCATCGATTCTAATTATCCTTACAGATAGTAGACTCTATACGTATCAAAATGATCTTAAATACGTATGCGTGAACTCACGTAAATGTATGATTTTTTTATAAAATTGTAATGATAGAGGTTAATGTCGACTTAATCGAATTAATAATTATTTAAGTTATACAAATATTAAAAAATAAAATTAAGTATACAAAAATTAAAAAATATAATTAAGTATATAAATATATAAATAAAATATTAACTAACAATAATTATATTAAAAATTATAAAACAAAATAATTAAAGTTTGCAATTATTTTTAGATATTTATCAAAATACTTATTCCAATTTTAAAATTTAAGAATTAAATTGATATATATATAGAAATGGTGGTAAAATACTTTTTAAAAATGTTATACCTTAAAATATAAAATATTAAGAATATTTAAGTGAAATTTTAAATCTAATATTTAATGTTATTACATGCATTAAATATCTGATAAACTAAGAGTGTTATAAGTTTTAAAAATACTGCGTTTCAGTTTTTTTTTCAGTTACTAAATGATAATTTGTTTCATTAAATAAGTAGTTTGTTTAGAATTTTTGATACATCTGTTAATACTAAAACAGTTTTACATAATTAAAAAATTTAAATAAATCCAACTATATATTCTTATATAATATATATCCAAAATATATATTATTTTTTAAGAATAATTATTTTTTAATGAAATTGAATATTTTATATTTTTAACAAACAAATAAAGTTCTCAAAGGCTATAACCACGTAATTACAATTTTGACATGGACATATATGTATTCTCGTTCACCCTAGGGTTCCTTTTTTTCAGTTGAAGAGAGCATGCGAATATCAGAAGAACGATATCATGCAGCGTACACTTAAATTTATAATGGTTTAATGCACTACAGCCATTCTGACAAACTTTATGAAAAATGAAAATATACTATATAACGCGTGGTATTTTTAGATGTTAAGTTAATTGTGATACTTGTAGAAATTTTTAAAAACTTCTTGTTTTTTTCAATCAATTAATTTGTTACACGAGTTGTAATTACATGGATATTTTTAATTTAGTGTCAATGATTTTTTTAAGCTTTCTATAACTTTTGAATTCATATATATTGATATATACTTTTTTCATATTTAAAATGTTACCATACTAGTAATAATAATTATAAGTATCGATATGCTAGATATTTATTTAAAATAAACCATTTGCATATGCTGTAAAAAATAATATCTCTTCGAAAATGTAAATTTAAAATACGGATATAATATAAAAATGTATTTTAAATGTTTTTATTACCCTGAGTAGCATTATTATATTATATTTAATAAAATAATTATGCTAATAAAAGGATATAAAAGTTCAGGTTTTTAAAATTAGAGTTAAAAGTTATCATGTACAAATTATTTGATTATGTTGAAATAGTAATATATAATAATAATTTTTTTTAATTTATAATTATTTATCAATAATAAATTTGAATTACTACTAAAAATTTACTAAAATATGTCAAATAGAAATAGGAAAAAACTAATTCAAAGATTAAGTTGTAAAAATATTTTATGTTTTATTATTATTATCTGACTTAAAATATACTTATGTAGAATTTAATAGTATTAAAAATTATTATTCTAATAATGAACTAAAACCTTACAAAATATTTTAATGTTTGAATTATAAAGACGAATTTAGTATAATATTTTGAAATTTAATAATCATAAATATTTTTTATAAGAATATCGATTTATAAGAATGTTACATTTTTATTTTTTAATTCAAAGAAAATTTATAATTTATAATTAAATTTCATAATTAAAAATATATTGTCAATTTTTCTATTTTGGTTGTATGTGGTCGACTAGAAGAATGAAAGGGATAGATGTTGGCAATTTAGCTTAAAGAAATTATCCTGGTTTTAAGTCAAGTTCAGGTAAAGTTGCACAAACACGTATAAGTTTATAAAATATTGCCTTTTAATTTTAAAATTTTATTTATACATAAATTTTCTACAATTCTAACAAATTCGTTTTATTATTTTTATTTCAAATTAATTTTTAATAAAATTTATTAAAATATAATGCAAACATTATTATATAAGTTATTAGGGTTATATATATATATATATATTGAAAATTGTTAAAAATGGAAATAATTTTGAAAAAAATGATTTTGATTTATATTTTTCATTAATGATAAAACACTTCATCATTTTTATTACATTTAAGTTTAAAATGATTGATTTTAAAAAAATATCAAATATGAATTATGGATTAAGTATATAGATGGAAATTTAATTTATTTCGTTTTTAAATTAAGATTAATTATAAAAATATTTTTTAATGTATGTTAATTTACTTATTTAATTTATATTTAATCCAAATAATTTATTTTTTTTATAAAATTACTTTTAGAATTTTATGATTCGTGAAGATGTATATGACTACTATTAATATTCATCACAATTGCATTTTTATCTAATTGTATGCTATTGTACAACGTTTCATAATTAAGACTTCATTTTATTAATTTGTAATATTAGAAATAGATTCTATAAATTGAAATTTAATATAAATAATATTAGACAATGAATATGATATATTACGAAAAGCATCTGTAATTAATAATATCGTAGATTAGTATAAAACCAATCATTTTTTGAATAAATATAATTTTAATATTAAATAGTAAGTTGATAGAATATTTGTAAAAGAATCAATTAAACTTATTTTTTAAATTACTATTAAAAACAAGTGAAATCATTATTATTCAGCCAATCAAGCTTGAACCTTGTATTATTCATTATTCTAAAAAGTGTATATATGTATTATAGTAGCGTATTCAATATAAAAATCGAATATTTCATTGTGATTAATTCTAATTTCCATGAAAGCGATTAAGAATAACATTTTCAGGATTTCTTCGATAGATTTTTGTATACGAACTCATAAAATTGCTCCTTAGAGAACTGACGTGCCGCAAGCAACCTTTAGGTATATTCCTGTTTTTCTTATTTTCTTCATTGCTCGGCCATGCACTGTATAGTTTTACATTGCTTGGTAAAGCTGTAGACTATAATGAAAACTATCAAAAAACAATAAGTAATTAAGAATTAAAGATTTCTCATAAGAATAAGAAGAAAAGATTTTTAACAATAAGAATAAAAATAAAATATTATATATAAATAGTATGTATTATATATTAAAAAAATTTATTGTTAGTAAATAGAAGTTGTAGAATGAAATTATATAAATAATATGAAAAATAAATTTTCTACAAAACTATTTTTATGTACATAATTTAAATGAAAATCGGATTGTTAACGTTTTTTTAAACGAGTTATAAATAATTTTTTAAAGAAAATATATAATTATGTAATATTAGATTTTTTAATAATTACTAGAGTTTTTAAAATATCAAAAAAGTAGATACATATAATTTATGAAATATATTGGCTTGCTATAATTGAAAATACAATCTGTGTTGTTTAAGATTTTTTTTATTATATCTTCGTTTCAATTACATTAACTAAAATATATACCATACTATTATATTTTATATTTTATGTAATAAATTAATAGAATTAATAACAATAGTAATAATAATATTATCGTTAATATTTTGAACATCTATATGCTCATAAAAAATATAATATTTCTTATATTTAGTATTTTAATAAAACATTTACAAATAAGTAAATAATGCTTTTTAACTTAATTTACATTATATTTGAATATTATAAAAGTTATGTTATAATTACGTATCGGGTTTCATTAAGGTGCTAAGAGGATAGAACTTTTAGAAGTAAAAAAAGTACTTGTTACTAGTATATTTGTAGTTTCTACAAAATCTGAAACGAGTTCATCTTCAATTATTTTAATTAAAAAATCTGTGGATATTTGAAAGATAAAGACTCTTTTACAATAAGAGAAAATAGATATTAAAAGTAAATTATTTTTATAAAAACCGGATACATAAATATAAATATACAGTATGCACTTTTACGCGCAAACTTATATGTAGACACATACATTATATACACACTTCACGATTTTAAATACAACGCTTTTGATAATTTATGATAGAGGTATCAGTGCCGAGTTATCAAAGGTTCAGTAACGAGTTGCGATAAATCTGAAGAATCTTAGCCAGCAGTGCCTCCTGTATCTTGAGTATATATGTCGCACACGGATCTAATTTAATATTAAAAATGTAATGTTTTGAAGAATCAACGTTTTCATGTCATGTATCTTCTTTTTTCTATTTTTATCTATATTTATTTTATGTAATAATTACATATTTAGAATTTTATACTTTGATTATTAATTTTGGTTTTCAAAAGATTTTGAAGTATTAAAAAAAAAGATTGTTATATCAATACATTCATTAACTAAAATTAATTTATATATCTATAATATAAGAATTTATAAATCTTATCGATTATAAACAATTAAGTCTATTCAATTATATGATAAAAGATTTTTAAATCTCTTATAGTTCATATAACCTATCAAGTATTGATATTAATTATTGATATAAATTTATAAATTATATTTATTTATTACATTAATTTAATAATAATTGTAACCAATAATTGCCTGAATTAATTTTTGAACAAGAGAATCAATTATTTAATTGATGAATTATAAGTGTAAGTAATAAAAATATCTTTCAGTATAGAAACCATTTACTGATAGTAAAATTAAACAAATTAATTTTTTACATAACAAAAAACAGCTAAACAAGAGAAACCAAGAAGTACTTGAAATTTTTATACAGTTAATATTTTTTTATTTATTGAATAACATTACTTATTTTACGGAAGCACACAAATTATAGAAATTAAATAATCAATTTTCTTTGAATTTTATTGATACTAATATAACAATATTATACATTTATAATCCATAACGAAAAAAAAAGTTATAAAATTTGAAAATTTAATAAATATATTTTTATACTATTTGTATATAAATGTACAATAATAATAATAATAATAATAATAATAATAATAATAATAATAATAAACTATCTTATAATTATTGTAAAAATAGAAATATAAATTATTATTAAAACTAATATATTGTTATATAATTATTTTAAAAATAGATACCACAGTGATTTCATTTACTTGGGAATCTGATCGCTTACCCAGAAGCAGCAGTCTCGCTTTTATTTTTTTCTACGTATACACAAGTACATAATTCACGAATTCGTTATATCGTTACATTTACTGAAGTATCAACAACATTATTCCAATTACTTTGATGAAATAATAGCAGGTAAATACCAAGGTTTATGATCAATATTTTAACATTATAAATAATACTTATTGTTCAATTATAGTTTCATGTATCTTGAAATGTATCGTTTATAATTTTAGATCTCGATAACAGTTAGAAAAGCTTCTCCCAAGTTCTCGATATTACCTTTATTTTGTTTTTAAAAATTTTCTAAAATTTCTTATTTAGTTCATCTTTTCTTGTCCTTATATTATTATTATATAAGTCATATTACTAATATATTATCTTATATTCATTAATTTATAGATATAAATAATAAATATATACATTTTATGGTTTCGTTTGGAACTTTGGCTACTTCTTTAACATCTAATAAATTTATATTTTTCAAAATTAAATAAATTAATAGTTTATATATTTTAAAGTATATAAATATGTATATATTAATTATTTAATATTTTTTATTCGGTAAATCCAAATTTTTAATTCAAGACTAATAGAGGCTAAAATTTTTATAGTAACTCTGCAATTTATATTGGATATTAAAATTATATAAATTATTTAGAATGTAAATATAAATATATTTTATTTATTCGTACTTCTTATATTATAAAATTATCTAGAATCATCTTATTAGTAATATCTAAGCTATTTGGTTATATTATATTATACTAGATTATATTATAGATACTAGAATATCGATATAATTGCTACAACTGTTTAAAATGGATTGGTAAAATGTTATTTTAATTACTAATTTAACAAAGTATTAATAAAACATAATTTTTTTTATCTCGTATTTCTTGACTTTACTTTCAGATACTTAGTTTTTACTTTCATAATTTCATCTATAAAATAAAGTCATCCTTAAAGTTATATAATTTTTAATTACTAAAATGAAAAAGCAAAATAAAAAAATTAAAATTTTTTCAATAAGATATTCAAGTACGAAGTTAGAATAAATTAAAATTAGTCCATTAAAATTCTTTAATTCGCATTTGATTAATTTTTTGTTATTCAAGGTTAAAATATAGGATTCAAACTAAATGTGTATTATTCTAAACATATATGGTATGTAATAAATTATACTACTAATATTCCATAAGTGTAAATGGAATTTAAAAATATAAAAATATTTATTAACTTTGTAATAATATTAATGTCGATATTTTTAAATTTGAAATATTAAAATAAATAGCTTTTTTATCGACATATCTTTGTACATAGACTTTTCATTATAAGTACAAAAATTTATTGTGTGTATTCATAAGTAGTACTATTAGTAATTATTTTATAATATCCAATTAGATAAATATATTGGAATATCGCATAAATAAGGTATATTCAGTAAATTCTAATAAATTCATTGAGTATTCCTATACTAGCAAAAAAATATTATTTAACTTACTTCATGTTATATTTCATAAATAATAAAAAGAAAATAATTTTTAAGTAGTTAATTTCAAGTACTATCAATGATAAGATGTTCCTTACATGTAGCATAATCAATATTATTTTTTAAGTTTCTATATGTAATAATTGATATTATCAAGTATAATTTCAAACAAATCTGTTGTGCGAATCAAATGAATGTAGTACTATATATAATTTTTAAATTCAATACATACCTTTGTTATTCTAGCATTGTAAAACGACAACTGAGATCTTCAGCATAGCCACATGATCGAAAAATCGCGCACGCCGCAATGAAAATTACATTTTACCTGTCAGATATAATCAACTAAGTCGATAGGTAGAAAATATACAAGCCCAATCATAAGGATTAAAACTAATAACTTCGACATTTGATGTTTCTTTTTTATATTCTCTAGAGAAAAACTTTTTTAATAGTTTAATTCCATTTTTTTCTTTTTCTTAAATAAATTATTGTAAATATTAGATAATTTTGATATAGATGATAATATATTATCCTTAATTTTTTATTTTAAAATAAAATCGATTTTATCTGAAAAAATACATTGAATGATGATCATTGAAATCTATAAATATAACGTAATAAATATTATAAAATATAGATAAAATGTATTGAAAATTTTTATTTGGAATGATTTCATTAATTTATAATTTATTTAGAGTATTTTCTAATATATGTGTTCTTTAGAATAAACTTATTTAAATGTGTAATTTAGCACGTTATTGGCATCAAAAATATGCTAATATAATTCTGATTAAATATCATGATATATAATAAATGAAGCATAATTTAAATTTATACATTCAATTTCAATAGTCTATGAAACTATGAATAATTATATTAAAAAGCTTCCATTTGAAATTTGATCAATATATAAGCAATAAAGTATTACATTATTAAACTAATTCTTTATCGTATTTTTTATTATTTTAATATTTTATTTTATCATTTAAATTTCAGAAATCTTTTTTAAAGTATAATAATAATAATAATAATAATAATTGTTGTTATTTTTATTTTATCATTAATTTATATTTAATTCTGAAATATACATTTTAAAATATTGAAAAATATTAATTTATGTTTTAAAATTTTAAATAGAATAAGTTTTGTCATACATTGATTTAATTTTCAAATTTAATATATTTAATATATATAAAAGTAAAATGTAAATAATAAATTCATCGTATTTTACATTATAACGAATAAATAAAATATTCTTTAAACGATTTAATGCGGAAATAATTGTAATATCAGTTTTGTTTAATAAATTCCATGAAATAAAGTATTATATAAAAAAAATTGATGTTCGTTTTATTACAATGCAAATAAATTATTTCTTTTGATTTAAACTTTTTAAATATTGAATAAAATTTTTATAAATATCTTGTCTACATTAAATAATTTAATTTACGCTACTCAAAAAAATTATATAAAAATGGTTCAAAAATTTTTTTTGTAAATTTCTGTATTAACAATTTAGAATTTTTATCAGCAAATAAAAAAAGTGAATACATATAAGTTTAATTTTAATTTTTGAAAAATTCAACACACTCTTGGTCTATTTCAATTTTTCTATCAATTCATCAATTTTGTACCTTTTGTAATATTATACAAATATTTTATCTATTTTTTATTTAACGAAGAGAAGTATTGAGTAAAAATCAACCATCTATGTATCAGAATGCGATTTATTGTACTATTATTTTATCTTCATATTTTTTTTTATAAATGAATACATTTAGATTTACTAAAGAGAATAGTGTATAAAATTTCATTTCAAATTTCATTCATTTATTTTGTCAGGTTATTAAAATGAATACATTTATTTTAAAAACAAAACTTTAAATAATATTTCAAATACTACTTTTTATAAATAGCTTTTAATGTACAAATAAAAATCAAATTAAAATATGACTATTGTTACATAAAATTATTACAGAATATGTATATATAGATAGAACTGAATATCTAAAAATTTTATGCAAAGACAAGATGAATCTAATATAAAGATTTTTAGGACATGTATGATTAAGTATATAAAAATTTTGTTTGATAAATTCATTTGCTGTATTACACTTTTAAAAGCTAACATGAATATCTTCGGATTCAATTACCTACGATGCTTCCAATTCTAATCCATGTAGTTTCCATTAAATGAGCTGTTTTTATCGATATTTTAAATTTATTATTTGTAAACATTTACTATATTTTATTTTAGTGCGAGAGTTGAGGGATTTTCTTTACTTTCTGTATTATGATGCTGCGATACTGAAAATTATACTTATCAGATATTATAGTCTGGTATTTTTTTATAAATATTTACAAAATCGATTTTTATCTATGAATATTTATAAATAATTCGAAATACATATAAATTGTATCCTCGTTTATCCTAGCTACAATTTAATATCTTAAAATTTGAAACCAGAAGTTATCAAATTATGAACGTTCGAACAGGTAAATGATATTCATTGTAAATAACAGTTAAAAAAATTTTTCGTTATTTTTTTTATAGATTACCATGTTTGAATTTTAATATTATTTTTCGTAAAATATAATTGAAGTATCGATACTATAATTCAAATTAAAAAAGAATATAATATTTAAATCAATAAAGAAAGTTGTCTGCAAATTAAAATAAAATCAATATAACTAAATATTAAATAAAAAATATTTTCCAAGGGTATATATAAATTCAACGAATTAAAAGCTAAAAAGTACTTCATTTTTCAAGATAATATGAAAGTATAAGCGTAGAGCAATAAATGTAAAATAATACAAGACACGCTAAGTAATTCAATTATCTCATCGCCATACGTGTATACGATAAAGGATAGCACTCGGTCTTCTTGTTTTTTTGATAAGTTTTACAAATGATATTGGTTCATTACACTCTCCCTCCATTCTCGGTTGACCGACCAATCAACTCTTAGAATGATAGAAGCCGCGGAGACTAGTCCGTATAATTAGAGGACGTGCACGCCTCGTCAACTAGATGACGATCGGTCTCTCTTCTTTCTCTCCCCCACCTCAACGGCTCTTCGGTCGTCGTCACTGAATGGACGACGGTTGCCGCCGGGGCCATGAGAGTGAAGTCTAGTCGAGCCGATTGCTTTCTTCTCGAAAGGTCGCGTATACGTGCGAGAGTGCGACGAGTATTATACGCGGGGTAAATATTTGTGGAAAAAAGCCGTAGAATTAGATATATTGAGATTGATCGATCGATCGATAACTCGTGTAATTGATTGATTGATTTATTCATTCATTCATTCATAAATTGCGATGTGTGATTAGCTTTCATTTGTTTGTGTATCCCTCAGTGATTTGTGATGTCTTATTCGCGATAAAAAATGGAGACCTTTAATGTGACTTGTTTTCTTAGGTTTTAAAAAAAATCCAATTACTTGCTTCTCTCGATGTTTTGTATTTTTTATATTTTTATTTTAATCTAAAAATTTGTTTTATCATTAATTATAAAGTATTTGTTTATTTAGAATTTATTTATATACAGTTTAAATGTTTACAATGATATATATGTTTTAGAAAAACTGTATTGAAATTAAGTAAAATTATAATTGATATTGAATTTTTTTATAAAGTAACTCATTTATTTCGTTTAGAAAAATTCTTTTTTTCGTAACTTTCTTAAAGCATGCCAAATGTGAATTTATGCATAGCATTGTTCGAATACAAAATAATAGTTGGAAATAAAGCCTATACAAATGCTTTTTCTAAAAAATATTATGTATATTTTATATTGCAACTTTTAAGAGAATTATGAACATCAGATTTTTAAAAATTTGCATACATACTAGTTTTTACTTATTTTCCCATGGTAATATATAGGTATATTAAAATGCGATGAAAATATAAGAGCATAATATTTATACTACTATAAAAACTATATCTTATTAATAAATTATGAATAAAAAATTAATATAAGTAATTAAAAAACGAAATTTGTTAAAATAATAAATGAACCTTAACGATAAACAATAATTATTTTTAAAAAAATATTCGGATATCATGAAAGGTCATTTCCAAAAGAAAGTGAACCAGTAATTTAAAAACGATATCTAAAAATCTATAAATACACGTTAAAAAATTTATCTCTATAAAAAATATATTCGTTTTGATAATTTCTCAAATATTTTCTTAATTGAACATATACGTAATAAACGAAAACATTAAAAACTCACTATTAACGTAATGTACGATAGATAGCAATAGTGAGGCAGTTTCGCTCGCATCAGGGGAAACTTACCTCTCTTTAATGCACAGCAATACGTCGATTATTTATTTTTTCGAATATTTATCATACTAAAATTATTCTTAACTACAAAAGGAAAATGTTAGATAATTTTCCATCCAAAATGTAGGCGCTTTCATGTTATACATCATTGATTATATTTTAATTTAACTGAATGTTATTACAAATAATTATATGCGTTTATTTTATTTAAAATAATATTTTTAGATTTTTATATATTTATTATTGTATATATTGATTAAAATATAATTATTTATATAATATAAATAAATATCTTTCAGTTCATTAGAAAGGTACAAACGTTGCTTTTGATACATTTTGATTGATTTCATAAACAACAACTTTTTCAGAAATCCAGTGAAGAGGAGCCGATAGATATTATTTTAGAAGAATCAGTATTTGACTTAAAGGTATAGACAATATTAATATTAATAATTTCATGAGAACTTAATAAATGTACATAATTATATTAAAAATTATAAATATTACAAATTTCAGAAATTTTTGTTAAATATTTATTTTTATATATCAACAATTTTAAATGTTTGAAATATGATTATTGTTTAAAAATTGTTTAAGCAATGCAGTAATATTTCTGATATTATAATAGTGTACGATCATCAATACTTTTACATTATCCCAAAGTAAAAAGTGAAGCAATGTTTTGCCAAAAGTATTTAAAAAAATTATCCAAACAATGTGTAAAATATTAAGAACTGCCGAAAACGTATTTATAAACATAAAAAATTTAGACACCATGCAGTGTCAATAATTTTTGCCAATTTTTAATGTGATACTAAATACAAAGAAATTGTTTTTTTGTTCAACACTGAGTCATACTGACATTCTCAGTTGGTTTACCGGTTGCGCACCGTACGCGCATAATATTCACAGTAGAAAAGAGTGGGAATGTAAGAGAAGAGCAAAAAGAAGAAGCTTGTGTATACTTGTATTTGCATCGAACTGTGAGAGTTATTTTCGATCGACATCAAGGGGGAAAGAGATTCGCGATCCACTTTTCTCATGAATGCCCCGCATCTTTTTGTGTACAACAAGTGTTTTTAAATTTTACGAGAAATTGTCAATATTCGCGTACATCAAAGTTGGTTAGTTTGATGCAATGATGTAAATAACTTGTACATAAACAGAATATTTTTCAAATAATACATTATTTTAATAATATTGGAAGATTTATACGGTTTAGTTAAATTTTAAATTTCTGAAATATTTTTAATTATTTTTTTCTTTACATAAAATGTTTTCTAAATTTGACTATTATTGTTTAAAAATTCAAAATAGGTTTATTGGATGTAAATGTATACTTAAATATCCTTATTTAATTTGAAAAATAAATGGTAAATTATAAAAATTAAAAAGTTGCATATTTCAAGGACTTTGTATTAAAATTTTTATTAATTATCAAATAAAAATTTTATTTCATTCAATTATTTACAATAAAATTCCTCTAATTTAATCGAATTTCTTCATAAATATATGAATACATTGTTAAGGTCTTATATATAAATTAAACGAAGATAGTATTCCCTTAAATATAAAATTAAATTATTACCAGTTTAATACATACTTGAAATATGTGAAATAATGTATTTATAATACAAAATGCATTGAATTAAAAAATTATAAAAGTAAAATCAAAATAAGATAAATGTTATTTCTAAAATTAAGTAATAATCTATCCAACTATATAAAATTTTAATGTTTATTCTCTTTAAAATTATATGTATGATAAATTTAAATTATTTATATATTAAAATGCAATCAATAAAGATATAGAGCAATCCGTATCTTCTTCAAACTTAAACCGAATAACAACACAAGTAAAACTTTAAACTAAAAGAAATCAATTTCAAAATATCACTAAATAAGAACTATACACATATGATATATGTAATATACGTAATACATTGTGATTTTATTTATTTATTTGCATTCTGAACAAAAAAAGTTTTTAAAACATTATATTTTTTATTTTTTTATATTGATATATTTTTATATTAACTTGAAAATAATATTTATAGATATATTTAGTACAATATTATTTCCTTGATATCTTTCATTAAATTTATAGATAAGTAAGCGATTCTGTTCAGAGTTTAAAATTATTTCTTTACAACTTCAACAGAGCATAAGAATTTTTATCGCTTATTTCATATCTCTCTGTAGCCTGTATAATTTCTTACGTCTTTCAATCACAATGACTTTACGAGAACGACACTAGTAGTGAAAAATACTCTTAATTTACACGACCAGAATGTTTATTTTTACTTATAACGAGACGTTGGATAATATAAAAAAACTCATGCATAAAAGAAATTTTCGAAACGTGGTCTCTGAAATATTTCTTTTTCTTCTTCGATTTTAATTTCGTTGTTTAAATATTTAACAATATTTTGGAATATGTTGGGTTTAAGCAACATAGGTAATATTAAAAGATCAAAGGTAAAAATAATTTTGCAACAGGAAGTAATAACAGCTTTTATTGTAATGTTAATAGCATATACAACCGTTTTTGTTATAGAGATCGATGGAATCGCTGTACGCAAGTAAGATTGCGGTTACAAAAGAGACGTATGTTACACATCCGAAGATACGTCGCTTTTGTTAATGTTTGTAATTTATTTATATCTACGTTTATGGAAAATTTTTGTAAATTATAAATTTAACATGTAATGCATAATAAAATAATAATAGACTAATAAATAAGTCTTAAAAATAAGTGAAAGTAAAGTTATTTTTATTTTAAAAACTTATTCATTAAAAATTAATTGTAAAAAATATTACATAATTTTACAGAACTTCCAAACAAGATAAAAAAATTCAAGTATAATTTGATTACATTTAATAAAAAATTTGAATGACTTTGATTTAATTTACAGAGCCTAAAAATAATTTATTGATATTATTCTACATTTAGGTACTTAATGAAATCGTTTCATATATTTAAAAATTTATGTAAAAACAATTGTATTCGAATTAAAATTTGTTGTATGAATTTTCATGATTTAAAATTAAACCATCAATTTTCTATATTTAAAGTTTAAAATAAATATAAAATTCAAATATTTCTGTACGTTACATATATATTTCATTATTCAATTATTTTGCGAATATACGCATATTAAGATTTGTTTAATGTTCGTAAATATACATCGTAAATACTTATTTATATAAAAAATTAGAAATTCCTGCATAAATATATATCGTTAATTTATTTGTAATTATCAAAATTGCACGCCTGACGCTCGTGTTGATAAGAGGTTTGTCAAAAAAATGTACAGGCGATTAAGATTTATTTTTTATTTTCTTTCATATGCACACATAAAAAGCTTTACTTGAATGAGATGATATTTTTTATACATATATAAGTTGTATATAGATTTATAGTATTGATTTCAAATATTTAGTAAAAATTAACATGAGATATTTTTAGACGTAAATACGTATAAACAATTAATTTTTCTTTGAAATTAGAAAAATAATGTTTATCAGTTTAGACTATTGAAGTTTACTCAGGTTTATTTTTATATCGAAAATAATTGATAGTGTACGAATAATAATTTATAAATAATGTTTATAAATTTTTATTTAGTTTATTTTGTCATTTTATTATTTGTAGTAATGATTTAAAATTGTTTTAATCAAGTCGCGTGAGTATTCCAGATAAGTAGTAATTATTCTTTTATCATAATAGTTCAAACTGAAATTAACCTAATTTTATATTTCTTATAATATTTGTTTGTGTATATTTATATATATTATGTATGTCCATAGTATATTTGTGAATTATAAAAATTTTTATCTTTAAACAATTGTAAATAGAAATTTTCCTTAAATTAAGATTATTTTTAGATATTCGTTTATTTAATCAACAAAAATAATTACGGTTGTGGAAAACATTTACTTCAGCAGTCTCTATTGAGTTTCGACAACCAACGTCAATCGATGAATGATTTTTATCGCAATGTTTATATCGTAAATTTATCGGTTTTCTATATTCGAAGAACTCATGCTTAAGTTTTACGCAATATACATCACAGATATGATTCTAATTTTTTTCCTCAAATGGTAGGAAAGTACGAGGAAATTAATGTTTGATAAACTCGTTACGATTTAATTTTTGTTCCATAGCTTTTTTTCAAGTATAGCTTTGTCGTCCTGTCTGCAAAGAAAACAAGGCATAAAAATCTCTCAGTAATAATAACATGCTTTGGTAAACAAGCATATTTTTATCGATTAAAAATATTTATTAATAAGGTTAAACGCTGATTAGTTGATGATTTTATTAAAAATGACTTTTTTTAACTAACTATTACTGATTATGATAATTTAAAAAGCTACAAAATTCAAACTGAATTTTCCTAAATAGATAAACTACATTTAATAAAAAATGTTCTAAATTTTTTTATATTTTATATTTAAAATTTTACTTTAGTTTAAATCTACAATTTCAAAATATTTTTTCATTTTTAATATTTTGTTAACAAATATTTTTTCTAAAACAATATTTATATCTTATTTCTATTTTAAAAACTAATTAAATAAAAACATAATGCAACACAAACACTGATTAGCTAAAGATTATTTACATAAACAAATTTCCATAACTTGCTTCATTATTAATTGTGCTTCTGCTACACACTACATTATTTTAACTGATTTATCTCTTATAAATAGGTTTACACGTGTCAGACAATAATCCCTGTAATTAATATGATAATTTATGAATATTTCTCAGTGTAGTTTCTTTCAGTTTTGTTCTATTTTTTATTAATTTTATATACCCTTTTTTATGGTTTTTTATTTTTTTAGCATTATACAGAATATTTGAGATACGTAATTATTTGACGTATAAAAAAATGTATGGAAATACAATGAAAAAATATTTATTATTATATCATATTTCTTATAATTATTACAATAATTTATTATCATATTTTGAATTTGGTAATAAATATATTTATTAATTAAATTTGACATGTAATAATTATTTAAACGTAAGGCTAAATACATTTAACTTAAATTAATGTCTATATAATTCAATTTTAATAGTTCGAAAAATTGTATATTTAATAAATATAATAATACTGTAGGTAATTATATTAAGCACATTTCATCAAGAATAAACTTATCGATGAGTTAAGAATAGTATTACAATAATTTAAATCAGTGTAGAAATATAAACTTTAAGTAACTGTGTAATTAATTTAATTACAGAACCTAAAGTGTAATATTCTTTATGAATTTATTTTTATAGATAATAAAACTTTAGCGCTATTTAAGGAATATATAAAAATTAACTGAAAATTAAATTAAATATGATTATAAATATGTGCATACGTATAATATAAGCTATCTTTATTTACATAATACTATAAACTCTATTTTATTCGATGTAAATATTCATGATAATTAATACAATGAATATTTATTTAGAAATTAATAAAAATATTAATAATCTTTTGAATACAACAATAAAATTTTTTATTATGACATGCAAATAAAGTTGTTAACATAAACATATGCTAATTAAAATAAAAATTTTTTGAATAAAAAATTACTGTGATTGTCCTCTATATTAATAAAATAGTTTTTTTTAATCAATTTTTTACTATATAATGTGTACATATATTACGAGTAATTTATGACATAATTTTCTTTTAAAATTAAATTAAAACAATGTCTTTTTAAAACAGTACAAAACTTTCTTTCAAAGTATTATATAATCTTCTTTTATAATAATTTATAATTAAAAACCAGAAGTGTAATTAAGGTATAACTTATAGATTTTATTATTCATGGTGACAAGAACACAACTTTATAAATTAGATAACAGTTAGATTGATGATTACAAACTCATTAATTATTATAAATTTCCTGGTATAATAAAACAAAAAATATATTTGCTAGTTGATTTATATAAAAATAAAAATTATTCATTATATATTAAAAAATATTATTGTAGTTTATTTTTGCAGTAAGGCATAAGAGACTGTAATAATTAAGAGAGGAATTGTACATATTTGTCTAACATACCGTATAATGCTGTATGAGCTATTGAAATATAATTGCTTTTTGATTTTTAATTTTTCTGTCTCATAATTGAAATTTCAAAGATTTAATTCTGATTAAAAATGCTTAATAAGTGAAAATTTTTTTATTCTACAGATGTTTCTAAAAAAATTTTTAAAAATAGAAATAGATTTTCATTCTATAATAACTAATTTATTTGAGGTAGTTAGATATATAAAAAAATTGTATAAAATTTCGTAAATAATATTTATTTTTATATATTAATAAATGATCATAATTTTCCATAAAATATCATAAATAGTTATTTTAAGAATATATTGATATAAGATGTCTTTTATTTTTGTGATCAATGACAAATTTTTAAACTATAATAATATTGTATAAAACTAAAAAAAGTTTTCATACAACTTACATTTTTATTCAGCTTAATTTTAACAAAGTTATTTTGATTTTTTGTTATTTCAGGATGGTGCTGGTAGTAAACGGGGTTCTACAAGAAGAGGCCCCTACGGATAGTCGATCTCTGTACGCAGCACATCCAATATATCGAGAGACTGCTGCTCAACTCCATATGATGCCAGCGAAACTGGTTGGTCCCGCAGGTCTCCTCTATGTTCAACAACGGGAAATGGCTGCCACCTTGCCACATGACAGTAAGTAACAATAAAAATTCATACTACTTTTACCGGATCATTTTACTTGAAGTTTAATAGATTATCAAAAGTTTTTTAAATGTATTTTCTAGTGCAATTCTGAATTATTTATGATTATGTTATACTCTGTTATTTATTTAAAAAAAACTATAAATCTTGAAAAATTTTGAAATTTTCTGATTTTTTATACTAATATTAGAATAAAAAATTTAATATTTGGGCATTAATTATGAATTTTTAATAAAAATATTTCATTTCAAGATTTATATTACGAAAATGTCATTATTTATAAGTATAATCAATTAGTACGCAACAAGAAGATTTTAAAACCGAAAATTTTGAATTTTTAAAATTAAATATTATAACTATTTTCTAACATATGTATTACTATAAAAATATTTTCATTAAACAATTTATAATAAGTTATTTACTTACTATATTTAACATATTACTAAAATCGATAATTAAAGTAAGAACTTTAAATATATAATAAAAATAATGCTAAACTCAGATTTAGTAATTAGTTTTTAAAATGTATTTTGATGCAAGTGGATATGTGATTTATCATTCAAGAGAAAATTAATTGATTTGGAAAATAAACTACTTTGAATATAATTTTCTGTATTTTTCTTAAACGATATTTAATTTGAGAGAATAAAATGGAGATTAAATGGAGATTAAAGCTGTATTGACGTATAATATTTTATGTAATCTATTAATAAAAATATCTGAAGATAATAAGCGGCAGTTTTTTTTTAAGAAGATAAAATACAGAAGTTGTTCAAATTATAAATATAAATTTGTGAAGAGTATAAAAGGTTTAGAAAAATATTTGTGAATCTCGATGCAAGTTATTAATATTATGAGCAAAATATAAAATAATTTTAGATTAGTGTTATGAGGAAAAATTAAACAAATCTGAAAAATATTATTTTTAAAATACAAATTTTATTAAAACATGGATAGTTAATATATTTAAATGAATGCAATTAATTTTTTAAAATTAATAAATACTAAAGAATTTATTAAATTTATCTAAAAAAAAAGAAATAATTATATCAAACGAATCATCTCGTGCGAGTTTAACTATCCTAAAAGTAAAGGAATGGGAAAACAAGATTTAATTATAACACGGTGGCTTAAGTAATTGATGGAAAAATTAACCAACTTGAAATTGAAAGATTAATTTCAGTGTTTGATTTAAATTACAGTTATAATATAAAAAAAGTAGAAAATATTTTAAATTATCAAATAGATTAATGTATTAAATAATAAAAAATAAAAAAATCATTAATTTGTGTTTTGTTTTATAAATAGCTATGTCATTTAAACCTATGTATAAAATTACAAACTTTTTTATAGTTTATCTCAATTATATAAAACTGGACGAAGTCACAAACATTTATTTGTAGGAATTGATATATTTACTAAATTTATGAAATTATTTTGTTATAAAATAAACAACTCTCTGGATGCAATAGAAAATATTCAGGAATATTTTCACACGTAAAATAAGCCCAGGCGTTTTATATCAGAACATAGGGTGTTTACAATTCAATTTACATAGTTTAAGGATTCTTTTATAGATTTTTTAGATACAATATATTTATTAGTATTGTATCTTACGAATAAATTGATAAATGTGGGATTTAAATAGATAATTCAATTCTAAAAAATATATTATTATTTTTATATTATAGTAATATTATACCGTTGTTCATGACAACCTATAAAATTTTTATAAATGGGGTGGAATTTTACGCAACTTGAATTTGCCTTAAATAAAATAATTTGCTGAGTAAAAATAAATTAGCAAATCGTTTTTTATTTAGTCTTCAGAAATTTAAATAAACAAAAGATGGTTTTTCATTTCTATTAGAATTGAAGAAAAATATAATAAACAATTTATAAAAGTATAATATAAACGCAAAAAGCACATTAGCACACAAATAAAACCATTGTATTAAGTTAAAAATGATTAAATTGCAGAGAAAAATATTAAAATTATTATAAAGTTTAAACCGTAGATTCAAGCAGATAATAATGACCCTTTTAGAATAATAAAAAAGTCTATAATAGTATAATAGAATAATAGTATAGAATCAGATAATATAAAATTTTTATAAACATTTAGTTAAGATTTTTTTAATATATTGCAATAAAAATATTGGATAATTATTAGATTAAGAATGTTTTAATCATGAATCCGAGATTTTTACGAATAAATTTCTGTAACTAACTCTTGGCTTATACATTTGTAAAATATATCTTGAAATAATTTAAGTTTACTCCCGTTTACGTACAGTAAGATTAATTAAATATCGCAATAGCGATAATATTATAATAGTATGATTTTTTAGAGTAATTTATCTTTTTTATCCTATGATGATCGAAATTAAAATTATAAATTTAAAGTATATTCAATGGTAGAGACCTTTTTAATAAAAATTTGGAATCTATTTCAATGTATCTATGTAATATAATATATAAAAAATACCAATTATATTCAAGTAAATATAAATCTCAACAAAAATTATATATATTTTTTAGTACATTAAAATTAATAATAAATACCATTTTAAATAAATATAATATTTTATAAATAATACGTTTTACAAGATGAAATTGATTAAATTAATACAAAAATGAACTTAAATATGTAACTTATTTTACAGAAAATGTGAATATCCTCGGTTCGGATGATGTGACTACCTGTGTGATCGTTGTACTAAGGCATTCTGGTAAGTTGAAAAAAATTCTCATTTATATTTCCCAAATATGGATAATTATTATTACTTATTTAAACTTATAAACTAAATATTAATTATCTTTTCGAAGAACTTAAAAAAAAAATTTTTAAAGTCATAAAAATAATTTTTAACGAAATTTACTATATTTATTATAATATTTTATAACTTCATTATATATATATACATACATTATTTTATCATAATATTTATTAGATTAATTTAAAAATTAATATTTACATCTTGATAATTTTAAAGTTATTCATAATTATATGTATTTTTGTTTTTAAAATAAAGCATAATTAAAAGAAATGTAATATAATATAAAGTAATATATATATTCATTATTTGTAATTGTTAGTACGTTGCGTATGACATATCATAAGTATTGGATTTTACATAATAATTTTTTGATATCAAAGAAATTTGGAGTAGTTTAAAGTTAGATATTAGTTTGGTTTGAATATTGAATCCAATGTGAAAATAGCAGATATAAAATACATATTTTGTTCATAAAATAAGGAAACGTAAATAGCAACATGTTTTTAAATAGCTTTAATTTTTAAAATTGAACGTGAGTGAAAAAATAATAAACTTAATATTTAATATTACATATATTAGTTAAAAAATATTTTTAATTTTAATAATGTAACTGAACAGCAAAATCTTAGCAAATATATCTTCATTCAACTGAAATGAAACTTTGTTAATATATTTTAAAAGACTATCATTATGAAATTACTGGAAATTCAAATTTATTGTTAATAAAAATTGACTTAAAAAGTTTTCTCTAAAATATAAATTGAATTTTATATGTATCACTTATATTCATTTTTCATGTATTTCTTTTATTTACGATACCTATTTTTAAAATGATTTTTTGTATTCAATAATGTATCTTATATATATTCTTATTTTTTATCTTTGAAAAAAGTTACTTTTAATGAAAACACGTATTCATTTTGATTTATATTATCGTTGAATAGATACTAATTTTTTGATATTACATCCATGATGAGAAATATTAGTTGATTTAATGTCTATAGTTTTTCGGAGACTTTTTAAGAACATGTTCTAAATGACTTACATCATATTATTCACTAATATTATTCATATTATTTTTTATGCTATCTTTTCTAGCATAATTTATCGCTTCACCTACGTTCATTCAATCCATAATATTTTATTAGTTATTATGTTTCTTCAGTAATACTTATACTATGAATTTATAATTTTATTGTTCGATTTATATTTGTACTTAAGGGTACACTTGTATAAGTTTAAACCTACCATATATTTCAATTTATTATTACATATAAAATAATTAAAATTACAATATTTTAGTAAAAATTATAAATTCATTTTATATGAAGACTTAAAGTTATTATTTATTGCTTATTTAAAATATTTTAGTTTAAGTATTCTAAAAGAGTATACGTAGTTAGTTATCCTTAATACTTTTATCTCGCGTAGCGGTATACAACATAATCATGAATGCACGGATCGTTCGTTGCAGTCCTAATGCTAACTGTATCATCAATGATTTGTTCATTCGAGTAGAGTTCAGGGGTGTTGGTTTTCATAGTTACTAAGATCAATAGTGATCGGATTATCATCAGTGCAGATTTCTGCTTACACCCTTACCTTTCTTTGCAATTGTATCATATTCTCTATTATCATGTGCGTTGCGGAGGGGCGTTAATCCAATAGAGGTAGCGCATATTCGACGATTTGCGCAAAGATAATCGGATGACTGGCATCTTTTATTTCGATTTCACTCTGCCACGCGTCGCTATCGGATCGTGAAATGCCGCTACTGATTATGCACCTAGCGACTGCCGCCAGTCACGTTCGATTTCTCTTACCCAGCCTTAGGATTCTGTATGGCTCGCGCCGGATTTTCTTCGCTACAGTAGCGTCTCTAATGAGATGATTAGTGTTCATAGAACGTGAATGGTTTTTACTATTTTGTTCTTTATCCGTAGCAGCGAAGGGCGTGACGATCAGGGTGAATTGTTTCGCAGGGATAATAACGGTCTTTTCTTTTGTAGGGGTGATCGTTCTTTGTTGTGCATTTTTTTTTCAGGAAGCGGATTTATGATGTAATTTATGACACTATAGTTAGGGAGTGCTACCCTGTCATAGACTAACCAAGTGACTAGTCTCTCTCTTTCACTGTTTCTTTTGTGTTGAATGTTACATACTCTGTGTCGGAGGCTGTCCGCCTACGAGTTAAACGACTTATTAAATATGAGTTCATCTTGCGGGTACTAAAATCAGTTCTCGAGAAAAGAGACAACGGAAATTTGGTTTATAAAGCATCTTTTCATATCCAAGGGTGCATTAGTAAACAAGTGCCTTTTTAGGCAAATTTTATTAAACTTCTTGAATTCGATGTGGCACCAACAGAAGAAAAAGAAAAAATAACTAAGTTATGAAACAAGTAGACTGTGGATTAAGTAATTAAATCAACATGCAACCAAACATGGCAATTTTTTATCTTTTAGGATGTCGGTGCTTTAATTTTGATTATTCAATCAATAAAGTGTATAATAAGTGTATTAAATAAAATGAACGCATTAAATTAATACCTGGATCGCGAAATTCCGTATTTATGGTTGGTCCATTCACATAGTCAAAACAGTTTGAGATTTATTTACCTATCTTATATTAAATATATAATTTCAAAATAATCAACATAAATAAACAAAAATTATGAGTAAAAATGCATTTTAATAATTAATAATCGAATATATCGTCTTAATAAAGAATCAAGATTTTCTAATCGTGTTGTATGTTATTATGAGTTTATAAAAATTTGACTATATCTTTAATATAATATCTAACATTAATATTTACTAAATATTTAACGAGCTGTTGTATAAAATATTTTATGTAATAAGTAATATTCTGATCAATTATATTTAATAAAACTAAAGCTCGTCAAAGTAATCGATAGATTTATATAGATATTAGAATTCATGTCAACGCACGGTAAAATGTTATAATCATCATATAAAAATGAATATTACATATAAATTTATAATTAAAAGTAATAAGTAATAAGTTTATAATTAAAAGAAATAATGCCGTAAAAGTTTATTATGCAAATCTTAAAATCTTGAATAAGGTGTAGTAGCTGCATATTTTAGATATCTAACACAAAATTATAAAAAGTTACACTTTAAAATAGACTTGTACTATTTTTTCATTGACTTGTGTACGTTAAGTTTTTTTAGTACAATACATTGAGAATAAATCCAAACAATAGAGTTATGTATTACTTACCTTGTTTAAAGCTTATTTGAAAAATTTTCTTCATTTAACTTCATAATATCACTTTATTTAAAAAATGTTTATGAAATGCTCTTGTTAATAAAAAAATATTTGAAAAAAGAAAGTAAAGAAGAGATCAAAGAATTTTCTCCTTAACTTCTCTTCAATTAATTAATTTCATTAAAGAAGTGTATAATAAAAGAAAAACTTTAAATGGACAAATATTAAATTGATCAATAACTATATTTAATAATATGAAACTAATAATAAAATAATCTTTATTTCTAAATTATAATTTTTTATGTATATAAATGAAGTTTTTTGTTTTGAATATTTTATAGAAGAAACTGCTTACATTATTACATTTTTTAAATATTTTATTAATAGTAAATTGTTACATTTTCGTAGAGAATTAAGCAAACAATTAATATGACAAATTTCACTAAATTAAGAAAATTATGTATGATAATTTAGGGTGAAATATTAAATTTATAAAATTCAATATAAAAAAATGTTATTTTGTAATAAAAAAATTTTTTGGTAATATATGTATATAATCAATCATATATTTAACTGTGTTACAACGAATATTTTATCTATTTAAAAGAATTATAAATGTATAGTTTATCTTTGCATCTTTATGATGTGAATTCTTATTGAAAACAAACATTTTCTAAATTTCTAAATTTTTTTGAATTTATATACACCGATATAAAAATTTTATTCTAAAATAAATTAATAATTTTATTTTATTCTAAAATAAAATTTTTAACATGTTAAAAAAATAAAATTTGTCAATTTGTGTTATCAATTTTTAAATTCTATGTAATATATACTTTTAACTGATGTTTATATATTAGTGTGTATATTTTAAATTACTATTATAGTTACCTTCCTAGGAAAATGTAATTATATACTATTAGATAAACCATTTCCATAAATGTTTTACGCATTTCCCTTCTCGGTAATGTAATATCTGAATATTTGATGATACCATTCGTATTTTTATATTCGTAGCTTTGTTTCATTAAAGTAGATGCGTCATTTCCAGTTTAATTATTTTTCGATTTCTGTTTGCTTTTATTTCGTGAATTAATCAATTACATACATAAGTACTATCTTATTTAAAAATGAACATGAAAAATGTAAAGTATAAGTAATATATGAGTTGTTTAAATTAACAAAAATCATTATTGTAATATACTTCCCTCGTTATCATTTCATATTTAATTGGACTATATTTTGCTAAACATACTATAGTTTTTTTATCATAATATAATTAATTTTTAATTATAAATTCATTATAAAATTGTAAAAATTAAATAGAAATTAATTTATTATTATAGTTAATTTTTTATATAACTCACAGCGCTTCACGTATATACATTCGTAATAATAATATTAATTGTTTCAGGCAATTTAAAAAATTTTTTTTTAATATAAATACAAAAATGTACGTTTTACTTTCTTGTATTAACATTTATATTTTAAATAAGGACTTTTTTTATTTTTTTTATAAAAAATAAAAAGTATTTTTAAAAATAAGAAGTACTTTTTTGTATTGAATTATATAAAAAAATTTCTATAGAAAAATTAATTTTTTTCAGGCATAAAATTTCCACATAAAAATTATTTAAATATATATGTGTGTGCGCATGTGTGTATATAACTTTGAAAATTTTATATTATCAAGAAAAAGGAGACGTTTATACAAGTACAAAATTGATGCCTACACGATCTTATATAAATATCATCACATGAATTTTATTTAGCATTCAAGTTTATTCAATTTTATTCCACGTACATTTTATTTGTATTTATAATTCGGAACCATTCTTCCAGAACTTTATATATACAAAATAAGTTAGAAACTAAAACGAGAGAAGATTTATTAGATGATAAGAAACTTCTGGTAGATAATTTAATTCTTTAAAAGATTATGTGCTTACTCTTTGATTTATAAGACGGAAAAGTAGTTTTTGTAAAGCGTACAATAACAGACGTTCATACAAGATTAAATAAAACTATCGAATATTTTAAGATTCTGTATGAAATTTTTAATTTTATAAATATTAAAAATAATATAGACAATTAAATTTTTATAGTATTCAGTGTACTTTAAGTTCTTTAATGGAGGAACACAATTTTATAATAAGGAAAATTTTGTTTTTTAATTTGTTGTTTTAAATAATATATACTTCATTAATTTTTTTAACTGACTAGATTTTATTAAATTTCAATGAATACATAAATATAAAGAAATAGAACAGCTATTTACTTTTTAATTTTGTACTAATTATATTCTTCTTCTGAAAAATTCTCTCTTTTTAAAATTATATACGTACTTTAAAATTATCTGAATTTCTTTATTTTGAAATATAATACATGTTTTTAAAATAAACATCTCGAACTGAAGTTTTATTTTAAAAATGATAGTTTTACAAAAATATAAAAAATCATTTACTACGAAAGCATACTGTATAAAATTAGATATACATATAATATATAGATATATTATACACAAGAAGAAAAAATATAAAAAACACATGAATATTTATTCAGCAATGAGATAAAATGCAATTTATATACAGCGATAATAAGAGTGAGAAAGAAATTATAGTTATGTTGTAATGGAAATATCAGAGACTTGATTTTTAGTATAGACCTCTTCTTGGACCCTTGATATGGTATGCCTAGTTACATAATGATATCGGCCATGTATTGGTTATAAATTAGAATTAAGTAAATGAGAAAAAACTTGAGAGGCGATTTTACTAATTTCATTTGTAGAGTTAGCGACATATCACGATTAAATTTGGAGATTTGATCTAATGTTAAAAATTCATGGTGTTGTTGCCGCTTTGAATTTATAAATGAAAACAATAAATAATATTATTTTAAGCATTATTCGAAGGTAGAAATTAAAATATAACATCAGTGTAATTATTAAATGCGTTAAAAAATTACATGTCCTCAAAGTGAAAAATATTACAAATTAATCAAAAAATTTTATTTCTAATGAATTTTTAAATACTGTTAAGCTTTTTATATATTAGTTTCTATTGTAATATAGGTTAAATTTGATAAACTTATATGAAATTAAAAATTAGTAAGTATGAAATTCCTTGCAGTGAAAAATATTTTACTTATTATAATAATAAAAGTAAATTATAAATTATATAAACAGATATTTGATATATATAAATATAAATATAAAAGAAATTTTTTAAATGTCGCAAAACAAGGTTATTATTTATTAAATATAATAATTGTGAGCATTTTTGGTGATAAATAGTAATACAAAAAATTAATATTATAAAAATTATAACATACGCAATGAAATAAAAATAAAAATATGATTAGTTTGAATGAAAAAAGGATAAATATACTTTAAAGTAGTATTAAAACTTCATTTTTAAAACCCAAATTAAATAATTATTTTTAAAACCATAAATTAATATTGATGTATAATGTTTAGCACTTATTTTAGACAATCTAATTCGGTAAATTACTCAAACAATTGTTATTTTCCAACTTTTATATTTAAGGAAATACAATCGATAATTCAAAAACTTTCTTTAATATAATAATACAATTTTTTTCTATAAATTTTTCTATAATAACTATAATTTCTAGGAAATAATAATGAGATTTCTACTTTAAAAATAATTAAGATTATGAAATTTCGTAACATTCAATTGTGAGTAGATAGAGAGGCTAGTTTATATATAAGAACGCAAGTTACAACGTAAGCAATGATTAAGAAATCTTTTTTCACGTCTGTTAAGATATTGTATAAATGGAAAATAGTATTTTTCAAATTTATTATTAGTTCTTTTATTTTTTAAAGTCTTTATGAGTAGAATATGTTTAGTCTTTATATTATAAAGATTATTTAAAAATGACAACATATCTACATTAAAATAAGTATAAAATAAATTGTAGAACAGCGGCTTAGATATTGATTGTTTTGCTTTTGAGTAATGTAGCACTGTTTTATTTGTTTAGATTGCAACAATTGAATTTGTAAAAATTTCTTAATATATCTAGCAAATGAAGAGGATCTTTCATTCATATTTAAAGGATTTAGAAACTCGATAATGATAAATAATTGGAAGTGACGAACTGAAATGTATCTGAACCTTCATAATAATTGAATCATATCACGTTACGAATTTCATGATAAAGTTTCTTTAAGATCAAAGTGAATGGTATATTAAGTCGTCTATTTTCTACTGTGATATAGTATAAAATATCTTCTATTTGTTAAAAAAGTTGACAAAAATATTTAGTTGCTTTTTTTTATATTGATGTATTGATGCAATGGCAAAATTGAATATTTTAAAGAAAAGCGAATTAATGTCAGAAATCTGTCATTAGTTTCTTTACAGAATAGTTAATTGATTTATTTAAATTCCTATTTGTTATCTATTCATGTTGTAAAATAATTTAAATATTTTTGAAATATATTTTACTCTTCAGTTCATTTTTAATTTCAAATCGAGTTTTGAAGAATTCTTATTGAACAGAAGCTTTTGGTATCATGAAATAATTCTTGTATTCCTTACATGAAGACGAATTTGACTTACAGATAACTAAGAATTAATTTTTCTAGTAGTTTATTCATCGATTCAATTTACTTAAATTATTAACGTTAGATTTTTTTACTTTTTCTAACTTCTCGAACTGGGATTTCAGTATGATTCGATTGATGTATATTGAGACTTAATTTTTATACTTTCGTAATTAAGCTTGTTAAGAAAAAATACGTATTAAATTTTTTATAAATTCTACATTATATTAAGAAAGAGATTTTTTTCGAAAGTATGCTACAAAATTAAGTATCAGATTTTGCATATCGAAAATTTTTTAAATTAAATGTATGATTATATATCTAAAAATAAGATAAATAAGTATCGATCATGAGTTTTGGATGGTTGGATAATTCTTAACAAAGCACAAGTTTAATTTTATTTTGGATAATTTTCTGCATTATTTTTATTTCATCAATATTAGTAATTATACTCAGTAAATATTTAAGTGATAACGATAAAAAATCGCTCGAATCAAACAAAATTTATTTGATTGATAATTTCAATGCATTTTAAACAGGAATGTCGGAATATCTACATTTATTTAAATTAATGATTTTGCTAAATTTGAGTTTAGAATTCATCTTCCATGGAGGTAAAGGTAAACATGATTGAATAGAATTACAATTGAAAGAAATTCAATAATTTTACAAGTATAGAAGTTTAAAAAAATTAAAAAATTAGTATTGAAGCTTGTAAATTGGAAGTTCTATAGCTGCCTTATTAGGCAGTTTTTTATTGCTTGGCATCTTCGCATCTTGCTCTTATATAAAAATACATATACATTTCTAACTGCGTAGACGTATTTTCTATTGATATAAACAATTTAAATTTTTTTAAATCAAGAATAACGTTTTATGTTGAGTTAAAATAATCATATTCTTTCGCAGAAAAAAAAAGCCTTCAAATTCGTAAATTTGAAGCAGGTTCTTGTTTGATTTTTTAATTTGTATAAAAACACATAAGCACATGTTTTTTCACAAATAATATCACTAGTTATCAATTTAAAACTATCGATATGGATGATCGTGATGAGTTTGATTAGTTATACGTAACTGGATAACAATTGAAAATAAACATTAATTTGTACATAAAATTTAAACATTATAAGTGGATTAGTTAATTAATTTCGAAATGGGAAACTCAAATGAACGTGTAAGTTTTAGCAAATTTTGATGATTATTCTTTCGATGTACCGATATACCCTTCACTATAGGCAACTAATTCGACGGCACATTCTCCCTTCGTTCGCAGGTTAAACGATCTCGAACCCAATGTTGACATGTCGTAATTTATTGCACCATTCCGTGGAAAATGCAGTGTGTCATCTTCGTTAAATAAGTATCGGACAGGATAGACGTACCGGGCTAAAATCAGTATGAATTTATTACCCTAGAAACTTTTATTTTAGAAGACAGTTGACTATACGATAACAAAAATTATTATTACAAATAATAAAAATAATTATTGCAATTACTAATTAAGTATAAAATACATTATATATTCATATAAATCTATAGTAAAGATATATACAAATGCTTCATTACTTATTGAATTTTTTTTATTGGATTGAAAAAATTTAACTTAATAATAGAAACAAAATTGCAGTTATTAGTTATAAATACTATTTGAATATTTAATAAGTATAAAAAATTAGAGATAAATTTTTTATTTGAAATGAAAGCAATTCTACTCTATTTAAATTATCATTATATTTAATAAATATTCTTGATTACCGTATTAAATAAATTTTCACAAAAATTACAAATATAGTAATCAAAATATTTCCATTTTCATTTTATTTAAGAGAAATCCTTTAAAGTAATGAATCATACTGTTTTCGCATCAAATTAGTAATAAAATCCATTTTTCAGCAAATCGTTACGTATGATTTTTTGAAATTTCATATAGATCGAAAAAATTAAAGGTACAGACTTATTTTTAGTTTAATAATCTTACCTATAAAATAAGTTTGGTAATGGAAATATTTATAAGATAGAAATAATGATTTTGTTTCTTAGGTTCTGGGGCGGTTGCGCTGGCACATTTAGACGGTGCCGGAACAGAAGATGCAGCAGCACAAATGATTCAGAGGGTGTCAGAATTGGCTCTCGGTTTTCCCGAGGGACGTCTTGAAATACAGCTTGTCGGTGGTTATTCCGACCCAAGAAATTATTCCGAAGAACTCTTCTACAATATACTTTGTAAGTTATGCAAATGTTGTCTGTCGATAATACGAGGAGATATTTTGCATATTTTTTATGTGGCGTTGTATACCGTCGGTAATATTTCGAAGATTTTTTAGTATAAGTGCAAATTTTTCTTTGATACTCTATTATAATAAACAGAAAATTTTTTAAATAAAAAAAAAGTAATATTCGTGTTCTGAATATTACATTTTTTCATTTATTATTCATCGTTTATTGATGTTCAACAGATTTAATCTTTCATTTTTTTTTAAAACCTCATGTATCTTATTTATATTTTTAAAAGTAAAAAATGCATTATAATTAATTAATGCTTCATAATATAATTTTTAATATATTATTAAAACATTTAAATTCAACTTTATTTGTTTAATATAAAAAGTAAATATTTATTATGTAATAAATTTCTATAATTTAAAATTTTAAATATATTCAATTTTCTTCTTTATGAGATACTTAACAGCTGTACTATTAAAAAACAGGATGAATTTTATTTTATAACTTGTATTACATTTAAACTTAAGCAGGACTGTATTTATAACTACATTTTTTTGAGATAATATTGCAGATTACAGGAGTTTTATGAATAAAAATTCACAGTTTACTAAAAAGTAAACAAAATGTATATTTTTTGGACTTTTTACTTGTAAATGATCAAACTAATTATGAAAAGTTGGTAAAATATTAATTTTCCATAAAACAAAATATCTCATTCATTTAAAAAAATGTATAAAATATGTTTGAAATTAAATGTTGTCGTTTAAATACTTAAATAAAAAAAAATGTACATAAAGTTGTTTCGTTAATAGCTTTTATAACTATGTAATTTCGGTGTATAACTTCTTTAATATTTACGCTCCATATAATTTTAACTATATAAACTTATTCATACTTTATGTTTTTATAAAATTAGAGAAAATGACTAATTATCTGATTTTTCAGCTGCTTTTCACAAACAACCCGTAGAGATCGATTTAACACTCTGTTGCGTAGGCGAACTAAACACAACAGTAAGAGGAGGTATTCATTGGCCTATGATATACGGTATTGGTCTTAATGTCAAAACTGGCGAAATTTTTCCGGCGACTTTTCCTGATAAGGGACCAGATCAGGCCCTCAGGTGTGCTAGACACTTAACCGGTGGACAACAGGTATTACTGACTATTTCTACATAAAATTTAAGTTTGCTCCTCGATTTACTCATTTTAATTTGCATAGATTTTTACTATGCATATAATGTTATAAATTAAATTTTTTGTAAAATTAGAAAAATATATATATATTTAGTACTGGTAATTAATTGTATAATTTTTTATACATACTCAACTATTACTTTTTATACTATTTAAATGGCAAATATTCAAAATGTAAATATATTATATTATAAAATAAAAATATATAAAAATATTTATTGGAAGTTTATACTAATTTTATTTATTTATTAAAATATTATATTTTATATAATTGATAAGAAAAATTAATTAATTAATAAATATGTGTTGTAAATCATTGAAATTTTATAATTGGATAAGAAATTATCAAATAGAGCGAATTGTATAAATGTAATTTATTTAGTCAATATTAATTTATATTAATATTTATATTATATTTATATTATATTAATATTTATATTTATTCATAAATTCGATTTTTTTGTTCTTAAGGTACTCGATGTTTACGACTGTACACTTGGTTTATTGAGAATTGGACCGTTTAATTATGATCCCTTACGTGGCGTTGATCTTTGGCTTGCACAGTCAGATCAATGTATTTTACAGCATCTATCAACATCACCGGACGTTGAACTTCCTCATTTTGTTTCTCAGGTATAACAATAATATTATCAGTTATGATTATACGTGGTAATATGATTCTAATGAATTTAATAATTATGTATGTTTTCCTATAATCTTAAAAATTATAAGCTGAATATTCATTTTTCTAATCAATAAAATATAATTCTTAAAAAACTATTTTATTTAATTCTAAAAATTATAAAATATCTGTTTGATAAGTTATCAGCATAATAATAGTAAGTCTTCGCATATAATAAATAGTTTATTTTTAATTCCCATGAGTTATTTACTAGTTCATGCAACCAATGGATGGACAGATAATGAAGTCTTAGTCGTATAAAATTCTCAAACTAATAATTTATTTATGGCTTTTCTTTGCGCTTAAAGATTTTCTCATGTTAAAAATTGAAAGCTTCAAATAAGTTGAAAAAAAGCTAAGTTTTTTCAATACTTCATGGGTTTATTATGTAGTTTCCTGTACGTTATTGTTTTATAATTCAACAAATCAAACTTTTTTACAATTTCAATTATTTTATAATTCGGCAAAGTTAGCTACTCATATCTTGAATTTGTATTTTGCCTTTGTATTTTCTTTATTATATTACAAAAATAAAAATAAAAATATTGACAATTTTTTTCATTTAAAAATTTATATTGAAACGAGATATTTTTTATAATAATTTAATTCAAAATTTATTTGTATAATAATTGATAAAAAATTGTTGTGATAATTTTTAACAATTAATGTAATAATAATAATAATAATAATAATATTTAAAAATAATCTAATAGTAAATACGAATTATTATTTGTACTTTTATATTAAGAAATGCTTATTAAATCGACTGGATACGATTGCACATGAATATAATGATATGAGAAAAGAAACAATATTTTAAGTTTTCAAACAAAGATGAATTAGTTTGGCTAAATATTTTAAAGCAGCAGATTGTTTTAATTTTCATACTTAAAATTAGATTGGAACAAATAAATTAGTTTTGTTTTATTTTTCATCTCAAAATCTTCATTTTAAATAGTTAGAATTAATTGGAGAGCACATTAATTATTTTGTAAATTATACTAAAATTATAATTACATATTACCACTTGTAACAGTATTTTAATTGTATTTGTATATTGTAATTTATGAGCATAATTATTTCTCGAGGAAATAATGCTTACACTTGATGGATCTATTTGAGTGCGCTAGAAATAACAGTATGATTTTTAAAGCATTATATATACCACTTGTATGATATGCAGAGCATCTTAATTGATCTTACGTCTTTAGTAAAATAATGACTTTATATATCGTGAATAAATCCTATATAATCAGGATGTAGCTATATTCTTTATGTATCTGTGATACGTTTCCTATGAGATCTAATATCAATTTATAAAAATAAAAACTCTAAATGATAAACAAGATTATGTGATTAAGATTATCTGTTGTTAAGCTTCTCTCAGCAGGAGTTAATTCGTTTTATAAAACTTGCAACTCGTGATGATTCTGGAAACTGTTATTCATACATTACGTCAATTGTAATGATGAATTGAATCGTTGTACGTATTAACTTTTATTTTTGGTCTGTTGATCAGATCATTTACATTGTGTAAATATCAGATCTAACTATTGTTACAAGAGTTATAACATAATTATAATATAATAACATCGATGTTTTGTCATCTTTGAAATTTTTTTATCTTTTATGGGATAAAATCGTCAATAACATTAGTTTTTGAAAATTAAATGTTACATTACTAAAGTATTTCCATATTTCAAAGAACCATTTTGTAATATATCCTAGAGCATGTGTTTCATCTAATAATGATTTCTAAATAAATTTCGCTGCATTGAATTATTTTGCATAAGTAGAAAGTGGTAGTACTCTTCTTTTTAAGTAAATAACGTTTCTGAAAAGAGATTAATTTTTGCACGTAATATGAATGATTAGAGTGATGGATGGTCATTAATCTGTACTCATAAATGGTTATGAGTTTTGAACGAGGTCTATAATGGTTACAGTCACACTAAAAAGTGATTATTAATTTAATAGTCAAAGACACCCTCGTAGCCTATTAAAAATGAATCAGTAGAGATAGAATGAATCTTTATTGTGCTTAGCTTCTTCCTTTTCTTTCTCTAAAGAGATACCTTGCAATTTCATAATCTGTTTTATATTAACGAGCTGATGTCAGTTCTCATCAATATATGATCATACGAAAGCCGGAAGTTTAATTTTCGCGATGGATAGGATCCCTATTAATGTACGATCGTATATAATAGACTATGCTTACTGGACATGTTTATATGCCATTGTATTTATGTATTGACCAATATTTGTGAAACATCTAATGATCGAGCTTTAATTTTATTACATAAGATATTGAAATAAAATATGTAGTAGATATTAATGTATTATTAACTCACGTTGTTTATATATTTCCTACAGCTTTTAAAAAACTTATCATTAAAAAAATATTTAGATGTTTCATTTCTGAGCTCTATCTAATCAATTAATAATAAGTAAGGTCATATACTGCACTTTTTCTGTTTTTCTGTTTTTCTTTTGAATAATTACAATTATCAATACATAAAAATATTTATAGCTCATGTTTACAAATATGTTGTATTTTTAAAAACTATTTATATATTACTTTCTTATCTGAAAGTTATTTAAAGAAGTTCCATTATTAAGAATAATAAAAAATTCAAATTGTTGTATTTTATTTATTTTTAAGTTAAATAATGTTATCAATAATCTGTATTTATAATAAAAAATTAAAAAATATTTATTCAAAATTTATAACAGTAAGTTTAAGTATTTTTATTAAAACTTACAAAAAAATTTAAAGAGATGTATAAATATTATTCATTTAAATTGTTTTAAATTATTTATATAATCATTAAAATATGTATTAACGGTTAAAAATTAATTATAAATTTTTAATTTTTTTAAAAGTATAATAAATTTTACGTATAAAATTAATTATTATTATATATTCATATTTTACAAGTAGATTAAAAGTAAGCATTAATATGAAGAAAGAATTCTTTGAAAACTCAAACATTTTTTTAATCTTAAACAACTTGGCTACGAGAGTTACACACGCACGCACACACAGATATATATATATATATTCTTTGAATTTCAGATGCGAGCAACACTTAAGTATATCCAGGACAATCAATTTCCAGCAGTGACGGTATTCCGGGATAACAGGCCCCACTACTATAGACGAGATGAAGCTACTGGTGTATGGCAGCCGATTCGATATTAATTTCCTATGCATTGTCTTTAAACCTGTGAACCTGTGAATTATATATCTACGACGATGAAAACTAATTAATTAATTAGTTCTTTAAAAATTTGAAAGTTTGTTAATTGTTCTAATTAAAAACAGTGAAAAAGTTTAATAATTTTAATTCTGACTTAGTATGACATAAAATATTCGTATGAAAATTATTTGAAGTATAAAATATTATCGTATTAAATAAATTATAGAAAGAAACCTGTATTTAAAAAAGTGCACTTAAAATAAAAATATTAAACTTTTATAATATATTAGTAAATATTTCGTAATTTTAAATTAAAAGCTAACTTATAAATTAAGTTATGAATTTATGAATTTAATTTAATTCAAAATTTGACAAAAATTCATGTCATTTTAAAAATGTTTTCATACTTATACAGATATAAAATTATTAAATTTAAAAAATTATTCTTTGTAAGCTTTTATATTTTGACCTTGATCCCAGTGTTTTATTGCTGTAAAAATGTAAAAATAATCTGCGAAAACAAATCATTTATACAATGAAAATAAGCAAAAGTAAATTTAAATCAAGGATTATTTATCATTGTCTATTAATAAATTTTATATGTATATTATAATTATATAAACAAAATGAAAATAAAAATACATTTAAAATTGAAAGATAATAGGAAATGAGTAAATCGAGCAATCAATTATTAGGATGTCGTACAATAAAATTATAAGTAATTGATGATAGATATAATTGAAAAATTTCTGTTTTTCAAGTTAAATTTTAATCGATAAATAATCTTCTAGAATTGAATTTAGGTATTTAATTAAATTTGTAATTAGTTTCATGCAATAAAACAAGCAAATTAATATTAAAATTTGAAAGTTTATTTAAATATATTCTAATTTAATCTGTTTGTAATCTAATGTTTTTATTGTTCTTGATATGTTTTAGCTAAACTTGATTACTAGCACAAAACTACTTGTAAATAAATTCATTTAAAAGTGATTTATATGTACGTATAAAATATCTTTATAAATTGTAGACTAATCATCGTATTGTTTTAATAATTTTATAAATTATTATTTTTCACATTTAACAAACATTTATATTGTATGAATTGAATTGAAAATGTTTAATTTACTAAACGAGTTAGAATGAAAATAATGGATATTTGAGTATAATAAGGTAGTCCTCGACTATAAGCTTAAGTTACACCAATAAAAGCACACGGATTTTCTATAAAATAAAAAATAAATAAAATGTTATTACTTTATTTAAGATCAAATAAAATTTTCATTTTAAAATATACGTTATATGGTTTATCTTTTCTTAGTGATCTATATGATCAGAGAAATGTTGTGCTTGAAATAGAAATTATTCTTTATTTTGTTTCTCATGCTTATGCGTCTATTACATATCTGTACTTCATTCACTTCTTGAGATTTAATCACTTATTGTTTAAACTATTATTTCCAACATTAAAGAATAAATCTATATATTTATAAAATTAAAAAAATTGATTACGTTTAAAAAACTTTATTTATAATTATAAGTTTAAAAATTGTTGACAAATTATTTCTTTTTGTATAAAGAACATCTTAATTAAAATTTAATTTTATAATTATTAAGAAAGATTAATGGTATGTTTGACTAAAAAACAAATATATTATTCATTAAGTATAAATAATAGATATACGTTCTAGAATCAGTAGCCTAATAAATACTGTTCAACATGAGAGAATTAATGTATTCTTATAAATTATTCTGTACCTCGATAATTAAACATGTGCTTATATACAATATAAAAATACAAAATGGATATTACAATAGGTAAATTAAAATTTCTAATATTAGTATTTAAATATTTAAGAATTATATTTTTATAATTATAAATACGGATGATATAGAAAAATATTTTACTATTGTTATACTTTATGTCTATTATTGGGTTTAAAACTGTATGAAAACGTTCAATGTGCGTGAATTCTCTTTTATGCAACTTGTTGTAAATTACTTAGTAAACAAATGTGAATAATTTTATCTTTATCTCATTACTATAGTAAATGCCTCTTTTATTTTTGTTCTAAGTATATTTTTTTAATGTAATCATAAGAAAATTTTAAATTTTGATACTTCGTGGTGATATGTTTATACAATAAACGATATAGAAATATAAATGATTATTATTGTTTAATTAAATAAATCCATTTATATTTATAATACAATTATATATACATCTATATTTTAGTTTATTATTTCATAGTTAAAAATTGTCAAAATGAATTTTTTAATTTAATCAAATCTTTATCTTATATAATTGATCATATCAAAATAGTATATTATTATATATTTGTCTAATTTAAAATATTGATTTTATAGACTTTTGATAACTAAGTATTGTAAATTAATAATAAACTATATATAAATTAATTTCAAATAAAATTTCTATATTCAACATGTAATATAATTTTCTACATCATTATAGAGTAATTATAATATAAATTTTCAATAAATTATTAGTTAATAATGCAATCTCATTAATATTTTTCATCTATATTTTCTAACATAATTTACTGAACGCATATACATAATCAATTTTTTCAAAAAGCATTATTGTACCATATTAATATAAAAATCAAAAATTGCATTTAAGATTTAAAACTTATAACCTATTGGATTAGCGACGATTATATAAATTTTATCTCATACGTGATTTCCTACAAAAGGTATATTTTCTTAAAAGTGAATCGTCGCTCGATATTTCGTTTGATCGTATTTTAAAGTTTACAAGGCTTGTGTATTATGGATATATCTGCAGTGCCATTTCGACCAACGCATTAGCTTTTACTTTTAACTTTGTGGGTATCAATTTAATGATTTTAAATTGACAGTAATTATATATTTTTTATATTATTTTTTCTGAATTATGAAATGAAATAAGTTTTTGGATTATTTCTATTTTCGGTTTACCTCTTTAATATATAATAAATATTTTAAAATAAGTTTCTTTATTTTGTTGATTTTCTCTTGACTAATTTTTATTAAAGCATTAAAAAATTCATTGAAATACATTCTATTGGGACTAAAATGATTTGTTTTGGGGATATTTATTCAACTTTTTATTTCTTAATTTGTGATGTTTTTATATTATTCATTTTTTATGATCAATATATTGATATATTTTCTATTTTGAATTTAATACAAGAATCAATTAAAGCTATGTAACGTTTTCTTGTATATTTCTTTATATTTTATACAATCTATCTCGCTTTCTCATTCACTTTTTTCTCTATTTCACTAATTATCATATCCATTTTTGAACTGGACTCTTATCTATTAGTAATGGTATATTAGTTCCTTTCAAGTTTTTTTATATTCATTTGAAATTTTCTAAGGAGATTTCCTTTCATTTAGCCGTTAAATCTGTATTACAGCATTGCAATTACCCCGTGTTCCGTCCATTTAAAATTTATAATCTTTCTCTATGCCAATTTATAATTTTCATTACGTTTATAAATAGTGATCCTAATATCCTTCTTGATGGTCTGACAACTATTAAGTACTTTGAAACTCAGCCATTTCTTTCACTTTTTCATGGCACGAGTTTAATTACTTAGATTTCTATATCATATTTAGTATTAAGTAGTTGAATTGATCATGAAATCGATCTCGAAATGAATAGACATTGAAGTTACTCCATTTTTCAATTAATATAAGTTAATCCAATCAATAGTGTTATCTACTTATTTCTGATGACGTAATAACCACTTTCGTTTTATTTCATAATTTATTTTAAATCACATTCAAATACGTACTTTTTAATTTTCTTTAATATTGGTTACTAAAACTTTCTAAAATTGAGAATATTTTCAAAAAAAGTTCAGAAGGCATTTAACTTATAAATTGTATATATGGTTTACTGCGGTCTGTTTAAATTATTAGTAAATAAGTATCTATGAACCAAGTTTTATGAAAGTTTAAATATGTATATAACTGAAGTCTCAGAAAATTTTAGCAGTACTCCTAACTTTTAAAGTGATATTTTAGATAAAATAATGGTTTCATTATTAACTCATGTAAACTCATATAAAAGTTTTATTTAATTTTCACATACGTATAATCTCAAATATGTGATTCTTATTTCTTTACTCTATACATTTCTCTATATTCTATACATAGTTAGTCCAATCTATTGTATCAAGCTCTATCAGATAATTCTTAATACTATAGCCTATGATTTATCATAAAAATTCGATCAATGATAAACTATAACATAATTTTTGTGAAACATAATAATTTTTATAACTTTAAAAAGTTCAATAAATACTTTGCAAGAGATATAAGCACGGAATAAATTATAAATGTATAAGTACAAAAATGCACTTAAATAATGCAAAAGGTATTATTTAAGTAAGAATTTGTGAATAATTAAAATCTTGTAAACTATAATTAATATACTCAAAAGTTTATATGACAGGATTTCAAAGTTAGTCTAAAAATGACCTACAGTAATAAAAAAATGTCGAAATCAAGTTTTTAAAAATAAAAATGAAAGTAAAAATCAAAAAAGTCAAAATTTATCAAGAATCAGAAACAAATAATAGTTTTCTGTGGAATGGTAAACGAAAAGCGTTTATTCGTTGCTGAAAGTAAACGTTAAAATATGATAAATTGATGCAATTGAAGCAATAGAAACATCATGTCATTCTGATAAAACTTGTTAATAAAATTGTATAGAATAAAAATATACATTCATATTCTTTTGCAAAAAATTTTTTAACATATTATGATTAGTAAATATTATTTAAAAAATTGTATTCGTATTTATTATACTTTTTTCAAAGTGAAGTTTAGAAAAATGTAATTTATTAAAAACAATTATTTGGACCCTATAAGATATTATTTAGAAAACATGTAATATTATAATGCTTGAGTAAAAAATTAAAGCAAAATTAATAAATCTATTCAAATTTGGATGAATAAAATATACGTCTATATATAATTTTATTTTTTTATTTTGCTTTCACATAAAAATTATCCGAATATTTATGATTAATTGCTTTTTTACGGTATATACAAGAAATCTTTTTTTTCGTCCTAAATTACTTCCAACTGTTACTGTACATCTGTAATAAAACTACCTGGATTTTTAGTTTATTCGTTTAATAGTCCAAGTTTCCCAATTTATTTCCCAGAAGTAGGTTAATGAACCATTAATATTTTAGGCATTTATATTCTCTTATATGATTACTTTTCTATATTTATTAAAAAACGTATCATGAAATTTTTTTTGCTATTTCTAAATATTTTTTCCGTTATTCTGAGCCAGCTGTTACTACACTTTGGGCACTTCTTCTATTATCTATCACTAATGGCTTCTCGGATGGTAGTTGGAGTAATAACGTTTTAGATGACGGCGAGTTTTGACCTGCGGCAGTGAAGATAATGCTTAAAGGCGGGTCTTCCAACATCTTCAACATCGAATTTGGTCATAGCTTCGATTAGCTTTCTCAAGCTTCTTAGCAGCATTTCAGAAAGCCTATCTTGAAGTTGCTCTCGTACATTTTCACCCAGATTTTTGTCTGTGAATCTTATTCGTAATTATTATAATTAAGAAATGTCTGTATAAGTGAATTTAATAATTATGTTCAAAATTTTATTTAAATTTATTAACATAATAACATATTAGATTATTTAGCATGAGATATTTTGATTTTTTTAAATAAAATAGAGCCTTTTACGATATACAGAATAATTATTTATGTATCAACACTTATATTTTCAATCGTTAAATTTATATATTTATAGAAAATTTTAAAGCGTTTTTCAGTATTTATGTTCGTTTAAGAAAAAATTTTTACCATGTGGTTCATATTCTTTTGTTCGGGTATTATTTTGAATGGTAGCTTCCAACAAAAAGATCATTATTCAGAATAATGCACGAGAAACAAAGCAACCGACGATCTTTCACTACCAATTATCGCTCATGATAATGGAATAAAATGACAGTGTCCTTGCACTAATTAAAGCCGTCAAACATATGTGTGTATCACTAAGATAAGGCTTTTCGAATGATTGCAATGCAATGAAACATTCTTGTAGCTGAATTTGAAATAACAGGTAGTTTTTGTGGTAATAGTGATATGAAAAATCGATTGAAAAAATTATAAATTTTGTTTATTGATATCTTGCCAATATTTTTATAATGTTAAGTGGATCACAAATATTGTACTTATTTTTTGTATTAGATTGAATATGTTTATATTTTATTTAGAACTATTTCTAGTAACTTTTAAACTACATTTATTGCAATCATTTAGCAAGTATTTTAAATTATTTCTTTAAATTTTTTATTTAAATACTTTATTTTTATTATTAATAAGATAAGTTATATTTTTTAAAATAGTTTCTGCAGTTTTTTTATTTATGAAAGTTAGCTTTTCTACAACACTTGAATATGAAAACTATGCGTTGTATTTTTATTATGTAAAAATTTTGCTTATTCTATAGAATCTTAGATAATAATAACTTTAATAAAAAATTAAATATAATAAGTAAGTTTGAACATACAAAAATATTACTTATTATTTTTACTTTATAAAAGTTATTTATGAATTTTTCTTCAATATCAATCATAACAACTTTTATAAAGCTATTAAGAATTATCTTTAAGATTTTGTAAGTTTTTGTTTCATATAAATTTTTTTTTTCACAGGAATTTTTTTGTAAAGTATTTTGTAATACAAAAAATATAATTTTTTTATTTTTGTCTTAAAATGTTAAAATATTCTGTGTTTCTACATAAATTAAATACAAAAAACGTGTTAAAATATTTAAAGTATTTATTAGATTTTTTTAAATTAATCTGATTGATTTTTAAATTAATAACAGAAAATATTGAAATAAAATATTTTATTGGAAAAACTTATCTAATTTTTAATTTCTATTACACAACTCATTAATTTTATATTTTAAAAAATTTTTAAATTTTTTAATTTGTTAAAGTACATTGTTCATTATCAATGTATGGCTATATTCAATGTAGTCTCTATCACATACATATATGAACCCAGCGTGAAAAAAAATAGATGAATTACATAAAGATTTTGCAAGGCCTAAGTAATTTCGTAGTTTTTTAGTCGACTGGAAACAGTTGTTCTTAGAAGATGAGCTAGCAACGATACTAGCGCTAACTTGTTTGTTAGGGTTACACTGAGTTAACGAGAGAATAATTGAATTTTCTTACCATCTTACATTACCTCTTCTTATATTTAAGATTCAAAAACCTAGTTTTATGGAAAAATAGTAATTCACAATATTTGTTAAATGTAATTGAAATACTAATTAAATGTATCCATTAATATTAATAAATTAAACATTTTTCGATAAAATATAATGATAGGTACCGAAGAAATATTTTTGAAACTGAAGAAAACATTTTATTTCAGAGAAAAGAAATTATTCGATGATTATTGGATTAAAAAAAACTTATTAATTGGATAATTTTTTTTGATTATCAAGTAATTTTTATTACTAAATTTTGTACGAGATAAATTTGACAATATTTTTTTTAATTGTTATAAATTAGTGTTCTCATATGATAATATAATATTTCAAGTACTAAAAAATATTCTTTCAAATTATTATATATTTCGTATATAAATTCTTTTAAAATTCATATTTAGTTTTATATTTCATAAAAAAAAATTTAATGAAAGTATGAAAAATATGGAGTAAAGTAAAATAAAATATTATATAAACAGAAATATTGTATTTTTATATAGAACTTCAAATTTTTTATATAAAAACTTTAAAATATAAAATTTTTTAAGTAATCGATACTAAATAGGTTCAAAACATTTTTTTACATATAAATTTTATTTGTCACAATTTTAAAATAACTTTTTAACCATACGAGTATATTTATATCAGCATAAATTTAATATTTTACATTTGAAGTTTCGTCTACAAAAATTTGAAACATGTTATTTATTTTATATTTAACTACTCTAAAAAAAATATTGATTTAAACTTTGTGCTATAATTTACAATTAAAATTGTTTTAACCGAATGATAATGAAAATCGAGATGGCTGGCGAGAAACGTAAATGTCAGGAAATATATTTTTTCCACCCCTTCAGGTTACCGATAATGTATTTTGACGGTCGACTTGAGAAGAGTGAGTGTTCGGTAAAAGCGTGAAGCTTAATTCTACATTGCAGTTTGTTGCCTTGAAAAGGGCGGATTATATTTTCTTTCTAGAGCTATCGAGGAGGCAATGTTCTTTTCGCTTGGATGCTTCTACTTGTCTTCTCCTCACAATGTTAGTGCTTTTCGCTTTTATCCTCTCGAATAAAGCTAGAATGCACTAACGAGGGCCTTGGATTTTTGTCCCCACTCCTTTAGTAGATTTTTTTTCCTGATACTATTTCTGTTGGACACGACATATAATTTGTAATTGTACATAACGTATATTAGAGTTTTAAGTTTATCGAACGTTAAAATATTTATAATATAGAATTTTATTTTATTACTACAGATTTATTTTTTTTTAAAAAATATATTTTCTTTAAATAATATAAATGTATATTTATAAATATGATTTCAGAAAAAAATAAGAGTATTAGCGTATTTAATAAATACCATATAATAAATGTATATATTTATATTTACATCAAACATAAATAAAATTTATTAAAAACATATGAATATTTTTTATAAAATTGATTAAAAATATTTATAGATATTTATTAAAAAAATGAAAATAATATATCAAGTACTAGTAATGGTAGTAGTGGGATTTTTAGGAAAATACGTAAGCTAGATACATAACGTATAATAAAATAATTAAATTAGTACTATAAATTGACATAAATATTAAAAAAGACTATACAATTATTTTTCTTTGATATACATGTTTAAAATATTTAGCAATTCATAGGATAAAATAATGAATCTCATTTCCTGAATTAAATTGATAGTAGATATAGTCTATAAATAGTCAGACCTCTGACCATAACTTGTTTTATATACTCAATAATTTTCCTCTATAAAGTAATCATTTTGAATGTATTATAGGTGAGGTAGTTATTTTAGAAAATGAACACTTCAACTGTTTTAGATTTTTAAGTAGTATTATAATATAAATGGTATTTAATATATTATTTGTAGAAATATTTTCAAAAGGTTTAGAAAGTAAATGTATTCTATATTTAAATAATTATTATCACGTCTTGTATTTTAAAAATTTTTTAAAAATATATTTAAAAATAGTTTACTTTTTAGATTTATTATCTTTGATACATGAAATTCGGGGATTTTTAAGTACATGTATGGGAATATCAATAAAAACGTTATAATAATACAACAGTAGTAATTATTTTGACTAAGATATATAATTATTTATTTAATTTTTGTGGAATATCTTTTTTTATTTTAATTCAAAGAATTTAATGCTTTCATAAGTTTAAATGTATTTTATATATTAACTATATAAGACAAAATTAAATTTTTATATTATTATCTAATTAATAATATAAGTATTCCTAACATATGACTAATTATAAATTTGTATCAATATGAAATAATATAAAGTATATACATAATAGATTCTTAATTATTTATTATTAAAAAAATTCATTTATAAAACATTTTTACGTATAATAAGTAAATGTTAAAATTCATTATTGATTAACAAGCTAGATTTATTGACGTTACAATATTGCATAATATTGTCTTTTTCATTTGTTTAATATTTTTTATATTGAAATGATTTATTAATAAAGTTAGAATGAAGTACATATATGTTTAAAGATAAAAAATTATTAAAACAGAAGTTTCAAGTTGTACAATCTGAAAAAATCAATCAAAATTTTTCCCATCCACATGATTATTTTATATTATTTAAATGAAATGTAAAAAATTTATAAATATTCTTAATAAAAAAAATTCTATTTTCCTTTTAAAATTTAGATCAAAAATCATATTCTGACATTGTTGAAATCGGGTTCATTTCTTTAGATCATTTTGTAAAAGCTGAGTCTCCGCCATCTCTTTATCCTCGATAAATACTATTATATTTTGAAGGTAGATAAAAAAGAGTAAACAAATATCTTTCTCATTCTTATATATACATCAGTTCAATGAATATACTGGTATAAATAAGAGAGGGGATATACGATAAATTCACAATGGCGTATGTGTCATCCCCCATCAGACTCCTGAGTTCTTGCCGCTGGTTCAGTATCGCACCGCTTGCGCGTTGAAACACTTCGTGCTCGTTGATTTTGATAAACAGGTTTTGTGCGCATGTTTGTATACAGCTTGACGAATATCTTAATTCATAATGTATAAGTGTTGAAGTGTTCTTTACTTGGTAGCCAGAGTGTTAGTGAGTGCAAAGTACTTTCGATCGGTGAGTTAATTTCTTTAGATCTTTCATTATGGTATTTTTTTGGCTTTTCATAATTTTAATATAGCTAATTTATGAAATAAGTATTATGTTAGTAACTGAGATTTATAAAAATATATAGCAATATTTAAAACTTTCAACGATCAGTTTTTATATAAAGAGTATCAAATTATAATAGATATCAAAAATTAAAGTTGCATGTAAATAAATTAGAATAAGATTTTTTTTTTATTTAAATGACGAAAAATGTCATTTTTTACAAAATATAAGTTTTATTTATTTTAACTATTAAAAATACTTAATAATTTGCATATTACGTTTAAAACAAAATAAAATTGAATTTTTCTATCAATTATATGTTTTATTGAGATTTCATTATTTTAAATAATTTCAGTATTTGATCTATAAAATATAATTAACTATAATTTTTTTTTCTATATTTCAAAATTTATTTTTTTGGCTTAGTTATGATTTTATGTTTTTTATATAAATTAAATTAAAAATATGTATTAAATAATAAAATATAAATCTTGAAATACAAATGTTAAAATAAGTGGCATTATTAAAAAATTTAAAAAATTTTTTTAAAACTGAGTATATTAATTTTTTTGTCTTTTAAATTATTTATTATAATTTATATAATTGATATACGATAATTGCATATTACAGAAATAAAATATTTAATTATCAATTATTTGAATGATTAAAAAATATTTATATACAGTATTTATCACATAAATTTTGTTCTTCATTATTTTATATACTTCATGTATAATTACTGCATAGAAAAATACATAATTATATTTTTAACGTTTATTTAAAATTTAATAAAACTGAATTAATAATATTACTCATAAATTACCATAATATCTGTATAAGTTCAATTATTTTAGAATATAAATATTCTTAAATTTTAAATATTTACTAAAATTTATTTATCTTATTTAAATTATAAATAATTTTTATTCTTGAAAAGTATTAATGATGTGATTTTGAGATATGAAAACTTTATTTTACCTTGTTAATTCTAGTAAATTTGATAAATACATTATTATAGATTTATATTTGAATACATAAAATTTTATTTGTAATAAAATTTAAAATTAAAAATCCATGTTACGAAAATTATTGTTCTACTTGTTTGTTTTAGATAATCTATAAAAGTATGCTATATTTTGCAAATTAGTCTCTATTTGATATTAAAAAAGGCTTTATAGAATTTTTGAAATAACAAAATTATTTTAAAACATGTTAATTTAAAATTATACTTGAAAAACGTACCGAAACATTAAATATCATAAAATACAGTAATTTACAAATTTTTTTACGTAAATAATGTATAATATAATATTTAACATAAATAAAGTATTTTTCAATCTTTAGAAAATTTTTGTATAATAATAAATCTGATTTGCAAATAATATAATAATTGTTTAGTAAAACTAGTATTATAGCTTATAAATAAATTAAGTGATATTCTTATGATGCTTAATTATGTCCCTTAACTTTTTGTTACAAGAAAATATTTTGCAGTAGCGTTACAGAATCAGTTTCAAATTAAAAATTTTTTTGTTAAATTCAGTGTAATTAGTTATCTAGTCCAATTAAAATTATTTAAATACATAATATTATAAAAATATGTGAGGAAGATATTAAGAAATTTTATGAGCAACAATTATATTCTGTATATAGCTCACTCAATTTACAGATATTTAAAGAGAAAGTAAATTTTAAATACGATATAACTGGTACAACACTTTACAGTAATCTACAGTTATGAGGTTTTCGCTTACTTGACTAGCCAAATAGCTTTATAAGGTAATTGGATTTTAGTAAAAGACTATTGTATGGATTATAGCAATATTTATTAGATAATACAAATATATTTCTGATTAAAGAATACCAAATTATATCAGATATTTATTTGTTACTGAGTTTGAAATTTGAATGATTTTCGAAGTATGCACAATATGATTTCCTGAAAGTAAATTTTTGAAGCCTGCAGAATAATTTAAACTATCTAAAAGTAATAAACGATATATATTGGTATTTAAACATTTGAAAACATATGATGATATCCAATTTATTGATCATATTAGTAATTTACAAAATAAAATATTTAATTTTAAATGAGTAGAGATAGACAATTTTATTACTTCCGATAGAGCCTACAGGTGAATTCAACCGTATATTATTATAAAAATTGAGTAAATTTATAATTTAATTATATGTACATAAAAATTAATTTTCTTGTAACATCTGTCTCACTAGTACGCTATTTAATATTCAATAAAAAAATAATAAAAGCGTCTGGCGCTTGACGGAAGAATTATGGTTTGTCTGGAATTTGTGATAAAATATCACGTGCTATTTTTATAGTGACATATATACATATTTTAATAATCACAAATTAAGTAAGTTATCCAGATTATGAACTCTAAAAGTATGATATTAAGAGAAAAAGCTCATATTATAGTCAAGGAACTAGAATTTCAATATATCATATCAGATTATAGTAATATAATATAATATATAACTTTATAACATGATACAGCTTTATTATTTTAATAATATCTATTCTTATTTTTAAATAAAATTAAAAAATAAAAACGCGCAAATAAGAGTGTAGAAAACATTATTTGATATAAAATGCAAATAATTCAAATTAGATTACTCATAAAGATCTCATCCTTCATATTCAAATAGATGTTTTTAATTAAATTTAAAAAATTTTTACTCATCTTAAAAAATATGAAAGATATGTATCTAGTTATTACAAAATAATATATATGAAGTACAGATGTATAAAAGAATAAAGGGAAAAATTATAACAGGAATTGATAAATATCTTAATCATAACCACTTGCCAATTTGTTTCAATTATAGAAGAATAATTATTTAATTTCAATTGAATATTGTAGCTAAATATAATGAATTAATAAATAGAAATTTTAATTCTATTCTATAAGAAACGCTTTATGTATTTCAGACGTCATTTTTTTCAACATATTTTTAGTTTCAGTATTAATTCTTCAAGCGTTCTTTTATAGAATGAAACAAAGCTTGTACACCAAATGCATATTTGATACGTTTGCAACGATAAAATATGAGAAAATAAAAATTAATCTAAACTTCTATTTTTTTTAATCTTACCAAAAATAAATAATAATCACTTAATTGATCAAAAACAAAATGCTCTATTTAAACATAAAAAAGTTAAATCTGTACTAACATTTTTAAAATTGGTGAAATTACAGAAAAATATATAAAAAATTTGCTAATTAACTTATCACTGTTAAAAATTATTTTATTGAATGATAGCTAGTAAAACGTTGGACATTGGCTGAAAATTTTTAAGAAAATAAAAGGATTTACGATAAGAAAATAAAAATATATATATATTTTTATATATATAGTACATAATTACAAATTCGATTTTCAATTCAGAGTATATCATAAGTAGTTTGGTATATTATAAATATTTATAAATTGAAAAAATATTATTTTTAACTTCACAAAATAAATTATGGTATAGTAATTCTTAAGAATGATAATAATAAAATGAAAAATACAATGAATAAGATTTATCAGAAATCCACAAAGACGATAATCTCCAATATGATTTTTGTCTCAAAGGATTTGGTAGTAGATATATATAGAAAAAACACAAATGATTTAGAAACTTATAAATACATAGTTTTATTTCTATATAGTTTAAAATATTTTATTTTATTGGTTTATCAAGAATTATCAACTGAAGATTTCATCGGAATATTGGTGGGTATATATCTGACACACAAAATTTAATTTGAAAACTTAAACAACATGATTCGAAAAATAGCATAGATATATTGTGTAGTACTGACAAAATAGTTGAATTTGACATATTTTTTTTAGCAATAATACGATGTATTAAAAATGTTATTATATAATAGGAAAATATAGAAGTAAAAATTAAAAATACTGCCAAGGTCTTTCGAATAAAAAGTACTTGTTCAATGTTCAATTCAGCGTTTAAAAATATCCTAAATATATTTAAATAAAAAAAGTATGGATAAAAAAATCACAAGTTAATAAAAAAAAAAAAATAAATATTTTATATTATTTTATTGAAGCTCACTGATCAAGTTATATATAATTTATTTTTAGAATGTTAAAAAAACGATCGCCTAGTCTTTTAATTATATTACCAATATGTCCAGTGTATAGCAATTAACCTAGATATTCATACATCAAAAGATTTTTCCGTTTCTTGAAGTTACGAATTACTTTATTGGACTTAGTATTCGAATCCATTAAATTCTTTGTTTAACTTTCTAATATAAGATACATGACTTTATTAAAACACATAATTCATTAAAGATTTTGTACATATAAAATAAATATTTACTCTTTGTCATTGGAAATATTATTGTTTCATTCTAAAATTTTATCGATAATCAATAATAAAACGAATATATAATTATGTCTACAAATATATACATATTTTTTATTGTTTTCTATTACATAAGAGGAAGTCAATATATAATTATTTATTTTATTTATTCATTTAACAACTAGTCTTTTAATTAATCTACTTTTTTAATCTATATTAAAATTTTATAACTTCTTTAAAATTAATGTAGATTAATCAACAAAATAAAAAAATTAATTTCTTTTTACAATTTTTTAATACAATGTTAAAAGTTTTGATATTAAAAATAAGTGTTTAAAGTTTTAAAATTATTGTATTATAAGAAAATAAGTATACCATTTATATCTAATATTTAAAAAGGAATTAAAATTCATGTATCGTGATGTATAAAATAATTAGTTATTTACAAAGATTCATGCTTATTTTTAGATTAAAAAGAATTTTTAATGTAAATCAATATGTAGACTATTCAAGAATTTTTAATTTTACCTAAATAGAATTTCAATTAATATTTTAATATATACAATAAAAAAAATGATAATATTATCAATTATATAATTATATTTTCATTGTATATATATTATTGTAAGTGCACTTGCTTCTTATAAAGAAAAACAAGAAATTCAAAGTAAAATTATCGAATGTACAATAAAAATGTCAAAATAATATGGTTATATTTATTTTCAAATAATTATTTAAGATAATTCAAGTCAACTTTAAAATATATAGTTTTAATTTTATAAATCTAGTTTATAATTTTAGCTGAATTGAAAAAAAAATCATTTTTCTTAATAAAGTAATTTAAAAAATAGAAACAAGTCATTTTAATATAACGTTGAAATAAAATTATCGAAATATTTGTAATTTTCTTTATTTAAAATATAAATTTATTTTAAGATTAAAAAAAACTTAATTGACTTAAAAATCCGTTAGTATTTCCAATATAAAAAAGGTTTTAAAGTGGCCTAATTTTATAAAAAGCTAAGTTCTTTATATCACTGAGAAATAAAGTTATAATATTAAAAATACGTAGCTAGTGAAAAAGTATTGTAATTGGAATAAAAAGAAAAATATACAGATACTTTAAGCATTATATCCAAAGCTCTAATTCCTAAAGAATTTATGAAGAAATAAAGCCAATCAAATATAAAGTAAATAGCTTTTACCTTTCGAAATTTTATATAAAGATTAAAATTCATAAAATTTTTAATTTTTATATATAGATTTTAAAGATAAAAACTATTTAATTTTTATTTAATTAACTACTTATCGTTTCTATTTATAGTTACAAAAACTAAAAAAAATAAATTCAATAGTTTAATCTATCACTTCAAAAATAATATCCATTGGCAGAATATTATATATACATATATATTAATGTAGGTATTATTGCAAGTATCTATAATAAAAGCTTATTAAGCATTATGTAGAATATGAAAGTTTGTATATAATAATAAAGCCGAATAATTTGTATTATTGTATGAGAGTAAGACCATTAATTTATTCAAATATTGGATGTATTTTTATCAGGTTCCATATTTCTTCCATGATCATATAGATTTCTTATTTGTTCGTTATAATCGAGTTATTTTATTTTAGATAATTATATTTATAAGCCAAAATTTTGTGTAATTATATTAAAATTTCACCATTCTGTTGTTTAAGTATATTTATTGTAAAGAATAATTCTATAGTTTTTATTGTAAGATATATAAATAAAATATATAAATTAAAATACTCTGAAACTAAACCTATATTTCTTATAGAATATTTTATATATTATAACTATAAAACCATGTCAATAGATGCGTTCCAATGGGTTTTTCCATATACTTGGAGAAAAGTCGAAAGTGTCTCTTTTCTTCTCAAAAATAATTGAATTATTAACGAGACTTCTGATAATTGTTTTACTTCAAAGTAATTTTCTAATGTTTTTTATTTTTCTTTTTTACATTTGAAAATATTATATTCTACATTTACATAATTGTAAGTCAGTTATTTATTAAATATTTATAATGCTTACTTTCAAGTAATAAAAATTGAATTCAATCATTCCATTTTATTGATACAGTAGAAGTATATTATAACTTATATTTTCAATAAAATATGAAATATAAATTATAAAACCTATATTGTATTTAATACTTAGAAAAAATCAAACATAAAAACACTTAATTGAAATTTAATCTTTAAGCTAAAAGTCTTAGAATATGATTAAATAAAAGTTTGTTAAAAGTTATGAAAGTTAAAAAAATTAACTTTGAAATTGAAATTAATTTTATACAAAATATTTATTATATAATCTTATAATTTATTCTATAATCCCAGCTTAAAAGATTTCTATACTGATTAATGGATCATTGGAATTTAATACTTTGAATCATCTAAATAATATTGAGTAAAATAAATAGATTCGTTCGATTGAAGATAAAATTGAAAATTCAATACTCTTTTATACTGTATAGTTGCACGAACATATTCTATTTACAATTTTAATAATTTCTACTTTCAAGATGAATAATATTAATTACTTTGATTGCATAGCATATAATTAAAGATAAAATCAAATTGATCAAGAAACTAGCTCTCATATTAATGCAGCATAAATTTTTTTTAAATACATAAGTTATTAACGAAACTATACTATTCGTATATTAATCATTGTTTACTTATAAGGTTATAAAATTATGCAATTCTATAACCTAATTTTATGATTAATTAAATTAGCTGTTAGATCTAAAACAACTTATTTTGTATTTTCAAGTAATTATTGCTATGTACTTCATAATTTACTGAAATAGGAGTCATATTTCTTATCTATAATTACAAAGTGAAAGATATAGATCATTTCAAGATAAATAGAATATGGACGGCTCTATTTTTTCAGTATTTGTTTAAATTACTTAATTTATTTTAAACCATTTTTTTCTAATGAAATTCAGACCATCATACAAAAGATTGGTATATTTTTATTAATGTTTTAGTACAAACGTATTTTATTAGTAAAATTTATTATAATACAATAAAAAAAATTTTTTAAATAACTTTAATTTAAAATATAAATGTATAATAATGTATAATAATAATAGAAAATTATATAATTAATTCACCAAATTATACAAAATTAACGATAATACTATTAAATTGAAACACGACGTCAAAAAACAATTTCAAAATTATATCTGTACACAGATGATACATATGTGAACTAAAACAAGGATAACATTTTAAAACTTATTATTGATTTTAAGAACAAAAATAGAGTTTATTACATAAAAAAATATAAAATATAAATGCTGTATGGATATAATGTTTATTTCATTAATATAATTCAATATACTAATTTATTATTTTATAAGTTGTAAAAAAAGAATTATGAATAAATATATATAAAAAATAATCATTTAGAAAATATAGTATTTTTTTCGTATATCTTGATGTAAAGGTTAATTATAATTACTTGTAAAAAAACTCTTTTACATATTTTTACAATCCAATGAATGCAATGATATATTGAACTTTTGGCAAACGTAAATAGTGTTTTTACTTAACGATATATTTTTATATTGATAAATTATAAAAAAATATTTATGATTTAAATAAATTAAAAAAAATAATATCAGTCAAAAGGATATTTTAAAATCTTCTGACTTAAATGAAATTATTTCTTTCAATTTACTCTTTATGAAATTGATATGAATTATAAAAATTATTACAAAAATATTTTTTATATATTAAAATATAGATATTACTAAAAAAATTATTTAATTATTTAATCTTAAAATCATTAATGCAAAATAAAAAACCTATAAAGTGAAAATTACATCAATGTACTATAAAATCGTACCATAATGTTTTAAATAAAATAATTAAATACAAAATGTATATAACAAACATTGTTTTTAAAAAAATATTTATGAAATCTAATATTTTTTTATAAATTAAATTTGATAAGAATGAATATAGAATAACAGATAGTTCAATTGCCCATACACTCTACGTTTCAAATGATCAACTTATTTATGTAATATTTTTCTCGCGATACCTTATCGTACTAAATAATATTTGATTTTGTATTGAATCGTAATATTCACATAAATATAATTTCAAGAATGTAAATTTGACATGTTTTAATATAGTATACAGTCGAATGACACATGAATACTTGTTTTCTAAAATTCGAAATATGAGTGGAATCTTTCTGGAATTTTCAATCTACTCCACATACAACTACATCGACACCCATAATATTTCATCGATCGAATCAATCAAATTAACAGAAATTTTATTATTGTTTCTTTAAAGTTATGTGGTTAATTTTTATTATTCTATACTTTATTAATTGAAAATTAGTATTAAAATACAGGTTTCGATATTATATTTGATATTGTTTGCTGATTATATATATTAAACGAAGAAGAAATATAATTATATTAATTTGTTACATATATAATTGAAACTATTGCAATGGCACAAACGGATTTAATTTTATTAATGAATCTTATTAATGAATAATTTTATTACAAATCTTTGACAACAATGCTGAAATCTAGTTATCCTTATATCAAATTAATCTTTAGTAACTTGAAACTTTATTATTTTATTATTTTATAAGTTATATATATATATATATATAATAGGAATTATGTGAATCCTGTCTGATAATGTTATATGGGATTAAAATATGAATATTATTAAAAAGAAATATAAATAATTGAGAACAATTGTCGCTTACTTTCGATTTATCAAAAACTATTATTTAGTTTGAAAGTCTGACTCGTATTGCTTCATTATTATTCCTTTCTTTAGCATTTATATTTACATACTAAAAATAATTATAAAAAATTTTATAAAAATTTAATTTAAATTAGTAAATTATTCGTTTTCTCAAAATTAAATTTATCGATTTAAATTTAAAAAAAAAGTGGGATACATCCTTTTATAGCTTTTAAATTATCTATTAAACTCATCTACGTAGAGTTCGGATATCTTTTACTTTATCATGAAATCGACGCTCAACAATGCTAATCTATCGTTTATTTTTTAAAGTTTTATACTTATGCGAATTTTAAACATATTCGACTCATATTGTACTCATTATTTCTAAATCTAAATGCTTGTACATAAGTTGATATTTTTAGAATGTTGTAGCTACTTTATTTATACTTGTTTATTATTTATAAACCATCTTTCAGTTAAGTTAATTATATTATTTTGTCTGAATTCTAAAAGCCAATGGTAATAATTCTCAAATCACTACAAATTGATTCAAAATCTTTTATTAATAAAATTAATTAAATTTTATAGTTGTCTGGAAACTATAATTTTATTTTTATTTTTCACTATGCATAAATACACTAGACTTACACTATGATCATTTTCCTTTCAGTTGATATTCATATTTTAAGTTTTAATATATTGAATTATAAAGATTTTTATGTTATGTGAAAACTATTTTTAAAATTTTTTTCTGAAATATTGTACTACCACTAGACAACCAATCCGTATTAAGCCATCAATTTATTTATTATTTCAATGAACTTTTTTTAACATAGTCCATTTTAATATTTCATTTTTTATATAACCAATAGTATTAAAAATATAGAAATAAATTACAATAAATATTTGAATCACTCTATTAGTCTATACTTATATTCAACTAAATATTTTTTTTCGATTCTTTATATACCATAAGTTTTAAATTTTACGAGTTTTATAACATGCAAATTTGAAAAGAAAATTAATTTATTACTATTTCTAATATATTTATTATTTAGAAATTTCTACCATTTCTTCTTACAAAATTTTTAAAAAAGCTTATCATAAATAAAATTAAAAAATATTTATGATTTGCAGTTATATGATAAGTAAATTAGCCGAGACAGGAGAAATAAATTTTAGCGGCGCTAAATTATATATTAATCACAGAGTAAATTATTCAATTTTTCAAATTAGATTTTTCAAATAACGATTTTTTTATTACTTTACTTAAAAAATTATATATATGTATGTGTTTATAAATATATTTCAATTTCATACTTCTATTGAAAAAAATTTTTTGTTTTGATATTTATAAATATATTAATATAAAAGAAATAGGTAATTAAGTATCACAAACAATGAAGGGTAAATTTTTGTCTTATATATTTTATTATGATTATATATATATATTATAGATGAATCGTAAATGAATCATAGATGAATATTTATTATATTTTCGCTTTTTACTTTTGCGATGACTACACAAAACTATAATGAATGAATTCAAGATAATGTAATAATCAAAATAAAGTAAAAATAAAATAAATTTAATTGCTCTGTCTAATTGATTTTAATAAGACATTAAGCATTAATTATTATTAATAGGTAAATTTTCTTTATAATTAAGCAAGTTGAACAATCAAGTCAGGTAACCGAATATATTGACTGCTTATCGATAGGGCGAAATATAAATATCAATGATTATTTTTATCAAATTTTCAAATTATAATGAAATCATTTTTTGGACATTGACAAATAAGAAACGGAAAATTAGAAACATATGATCAAAGGATAACAAAATATGTAGGCTCTGTTGAAAGTAATGCAAATGCCTCATTCATTGAAAAGTAACGATCATAAATAAGAGAAAAATATTGAAAAATAATTTATTATTTAATAGAAACCACAAGAAAAAAATAAATTGCGATTTTAAAATAAGAAATATATTATAAAGCAACCTTTAATTGAATTAATATGAAATTATTTTCATTTTTTTTAATAGATCTAATGAAGAATGAAAATATATTTATGTGTTAATGTCTAATCAAGAACTCGAGATATCATTTGAGTGCTGCACGTAGATCGAAAGATAATTTTATTTTGTCTAATTACGTACTATATCGGAACAAAATTATTGTCAACGAAAGTATGAAATTATTAAAGTATATGTATGAGTATAAAATTTTTTTGACAACAAATTTTAGTCTTGTAACAATGCTCGGTATAACCTGCAGTATATATATTAAAAACATTTCCAATAGTAATTTTAATAAGATATTTAAGTTATTTACTTCATTAAAATATGTGTACTTTATTAAATAAAAGAGGGAATTATTCCTTTCACAAATTTATTTTATATGATTGTATTCAATAATAATTTATTTATACAGTATATCTCTAATTTTTAATTAATTTGATATTGTTTTAAATATTCAATTAAAAATTAATTAAATGCAATATGAATATTACCCTTAGAATTTTATATTTAATAAAATATTTAAATTGTTAATCGCATATTCTAGACATCATTTTATCGAAACAAATGGAGGCTTTTACAGATAATTAAATTCTCTCAAATTTACATTATCAACATGTACATAAATTAGTATACATAATTTTTTTAAATGTAATTATCAAAAGATTAAATTTAAAAGTATGGTTCTGTTCAATATTCTGATATTTTACAAATTTTAAACTATTTATTGTATAAATATCTGAGATACATATGAATAAATTAAGCTTTTTTTTACTAATTAAATTGTATCAATACCTTTATTCGTAATTTGTATCACGAGATGGAAAGCTTCTGATTTTCTATATATGTGAATATGCGTTCTATATATGAAATGTTAATAACTTAGTAATTTAATCTCCTTATAAGAATTTATTGTATATTTTAAAAATTTTTTATTCACTAAATAATAATAAAAAAATATTTTAAAGTTTCAAAAAATATTCAATTTTTCTAAAAAATTAGTTAAGAATATGTATATTTTTTTTGCGATTTATTTGATTTTTACTTGTTTACTAATAATTATATGAAAATAAGTTTTAAATTAACTTAAACAGATATTAATAAGTAGATAAATATAATTTATAAATAAAAATATATTAATATATTACTAATATGTAAAAAAATAATAATAAATTAACAAAAGTAAGGACTTAAGTAAGAAATTAACAAATGAGCAATACTGTATCTATTATTAGAAACGTAACATCATAAGTACTTTAATTTTAAAAGTTACTTTAATAAGGTTAAATAATAAATTAATATTAAATTATAAATTTAAATCCATCAGAAAATATATGTATAAATAAACAAAATGTGTAAAAATGAAACTGCAATCATTACAAATACCATTTTAATTTTTCGATCATTTAAAATCACAAAAATCTTAAAATCGATTTGGACAATATGTATAAATTCTCTTTATTCTTATTACAGTATTACTATCTAATATATTTTCTAGAATTTTTAATGAAATAATAATGTTAAATTATTATGTTTGATACACGAAGCTTATTAACTCAGACTTCATACAAATGCACATATGCATCTCAATATTGATTTAAATTAAAGATTATAAAGCGTATATTATGATAATATGTTTTTCAAAATAAAACTTATAAAATTTTCTCTAGAATTAATAAAATATCAGAAATTCATAACATTATTATATTTAATTAAATTACTATGATTATTTTGAAATATGTTACAACTTTTTATTTTCATATTTTGTAACTTTTAAATTCATTTAAATTACATTAGTTTATCGATTTTGATTTTCAAGTATGCAATATAACAACTTTAAATTATTATTTACTTGATGAATCTGAAAAATTACTTACTAAAATATTTTCAACGAAACGCGTTCTTTACTTTTAGTATTTTTATTCTAAAATATTGTATTAGAGAACTTTTAATATATGGTGAATGGTTTAATAAAATTTTATTGTACCACTTTTCTAAATCTGTAAAGCCTCTTCGCATTATTACTATGTCAAAACTAATTCTCTTTATTCCGTACAACTCTTTAAATTTCGACAAGTATTGAAAACATACAACATATCACGATGACTCAATTGTCATAACTAGTTGCGCCTGAAGTTTGCGGCTTTATAAGTCGCAGATCCTTAAAGTCAATTGAAATACGAGGACGAGTCGGTGAGCGTAGTTGTTTGCTTACGCTTATGACGTCACCCTTTGAGATAGTGTCGATTCATCCATTTCTAATCGAATTTCAATATTTTAAATAGAGAATATTCCGTCCCTTTAAACTTTTCTCTAACAGCTTGTAGAGTGTATCTATTTATAACATTATAATATACATATTAGTGTATTATAATACATAATGAATCATTATTAAATATATGAAAACTATCCTAAACGTATATTTTTATTTGTTTTTGGTTCTTTAATAATATATTTCTAACATATAGCTTCTATTTTTGATCCTTATATTTATTACATATTTAGTTTACTTTAGTGCAAATTTATTTGCGTTCGTTTCTTTTAAAATATAATTTAATTTTATGGAGGATGACAAACATCTCTCGATACTATTTATATGTATCTGATATCTTTTGATTTATAATAGTATATGAATAAGAATTATTTAGGTAGAACATGTTATATCGTACATTTATTGAAAAAAATGAAATGATTGCAAATGTTAAAAATCCTATGAATAAATTTCTCAACTAAAATTTAAAAAAAAAGAGATATTCAAATACTTACCCTAAAAGTATAAAAGTCAATGTTTTTTATGAATTTAATAGAGTATTAAAATAATTTCATTCATAAAATTATAAATAAGAAAAAATTTGTAAATTATATTGTTTCCTAAAGAAACTTGTAATAATATTAGCATAATTAATTGATAAATTAAGAGACAGATAAATATTTAGTCTTATTGTTATAAAATTCACAAAGCTATTTTCGGTAACTTTTTACTAATTTATTTCGTAAGAAAATGTAGACGATGAAATAGAATATTATGTTACCTATGTTTATGTAGTGATACATCCATTATATATTTTTAATGCACATAATTAATATAATATATACTTTAGAGTCTTATAAACTAAATTTATTTATATCAAATATCACGGCTATACTAATATATATATATATATATGCATGTATGCATCTGTGTTTGTTTTCGTTTAATAAAATAAAGATATATAATATATCTTTTGAATATGGTATTTAATTTTTGTGAAAGATATAACTCAAGAAAAAGATTTTTATCTGTATAAAACATAGAAGTATCTCTTAATACAGATTAATCTTAAAAGACAATTAATTTGAATACTGATTGTCATATATTGTAAAAACAATATGAGCTAATTTACTATTTTAGGAAATTTAATTTTCTTTAAAGATATTTTATAAATTTATGTTAATTTAATAAAAAAATTTTCTATTATAATTAATTAACTGAAGAGTATTTTATTATAATATATAACGTATTTTATGTAAGATATAGTTTTTTGAATAAAATAATTTACTTATATTATGTTTAAACATTCTGCATGTGGATAAAAAATAATTTTATAATTCAAATATGAGATAAAAATTAATTCTTAAAAATGATAATTCAAAATAACCTTTTTCAGTTCTTTAAAGTTTATTATAGGTTATATTCATAACACAGAAAGAAATGATTAAGAATAATATTGAACATAAATTTTAATAATTATAATAAAACAATGCATTTTCAATTATTATTCTGATTTATAATAAATTCATGTAAATGGTTTTTTATTTGATTATGAATATTGGTAAATAAATTACTAATTACGAAGTTAATTTTGAATAACATTACTCTAATATTATTTGTAAATAAATAACAAAAATAAATTTATTAGTATTTAATTATTTTATTTTTATATGTAGTTTAAAGATAGAATTCCATAACATTTTTTTCATTATTATTAGTTATATATTCGTTTAACTTATTAAAATAAATCATGTGTATAAATTCAACAGAATAAATATATTTTCAGATCTTCTATACCTTTTATTTTTATTATTCATATAATTCAGTAAAATTCGATCTAATATTTATAAATTTTATTTTTAAATTTTTATTTTAATCATATAATATATATCTATATATATATGAATTTATTTAAAAAATGTTCTTTTAAGTTTAATTATTTATAAGATCAAAGACAAATGAATGAACAATATCCAATAAGTTGAAAATACCAAAGCTATTTTATAATGAATGTTACGGTTAAAAAAGCAATTCCAGATTTCTGTACACTAATCAACTTGATTTTTCGCCTTTAATTAAAATATTTATATGAAAAAGAATGTTGGTATTTATTTTAAAATTGATTTATTTTAAGCATTAGTCCTTAATAAATATTAAAATGCGCATTTTAAAATATTATCATTACTAAACAAGATATCATTTAATGAAAATATATAAAATCCTTTTTTAATATTAAAACAATGAAGAAATAAAAAATTTGAAATGGAGAGACTAGTTTGTTATAAATAATATTTAAACATTTAATATTAATCTTTTTAAATTATTTTACTATTTTTATAATAAGTAATAATATTTTTATTTAAAAACACTCAAAATGCATAATAATAAAAATATTTGTCTATATTATTATTTTATATTTCTTTTGTTTAAAATATTTATATTAGGAAAATTGGTGTATCCGTAATTTTGAATTGTGATTAGTGAAAGTATGTTAATATTTCGATTGTATAATAGAGTTTTAAATAGTCTGTTAAAAAACTAAAATTTTAAGCTTCACTTTATAATCAACTAACAGGTTATATTTATCGAAGGTAAAAAGTTTTAAAGAAAAGAAATTTATTCTATATAATGCACATCAAGCGTATGAATAACATAAGAAAATATACGGAAGTACATGGAAGAGACTAAACTTAAACTTTTTCGTATATTTTTTACTGCTTATGCATATTTTATGATTATAAACACTTTGAAAGTTTATTAAAGAAAACTACTAACAATCTTTGAAGTTTTTCAAATTTTTATATATGGTTTAAATTGACATCGCTTTTCATTCGTAGAATATTAAAATTATTTGAAAAAATATCCAAAATTTGATGCATTCAAATGTATAGGTATGCGAATAGTTTATAGATCTCTTGACTACAAAAGAAAGTACCTTATGAGAAGAAAAAAAAGTGGAGGCCAAAGGGTGACGAGCCTCGGTTCAACAGTTAACTAGGAGATTATTCAGACATAAAGTTGAGAAGATGCAGAAGAAGTGCAAAAAGAAGAGCAGCGAAGCGCGCATGTATCGATATTCCGCTCCGATTCTCTTGTGTGTATTCAAGCTTAGCCTTTATTTTAAAGAGGGGTCTTGTCTTCTATATAGATTTATATATATATAAACATGTGTACTCACTCGATGGTTTTTAACAGGTATTCGTAAAAATATGAATCTACATTTTGTGTAATTTCTTCAAGTTAATAATGTATAAACAGTTATATTTTGATAATAGTATAAAATAAAAAATAATTTTTAAAACCTAATGAAAATTAATTGCATCATTTTTTATAAAATTAAATTTATACATCAATTAAGGCTGGCATTTATCAGTAACTACCCTATGTATTAGTATTGATCGCTTATATAAAAAAGATAAAATCGTAAATAAAGATTATACGAAATTCGTTGATTTTATGTAACTACTATAATTATATATAAAATATAACTAAAATATTTGTTATTTACTCTTTCTCTTTTTCTATATTAACTTCATTATTACAAAAAATATTTCTTCACTTTATTTTAACATATATATTTATAAGTCTTTTCACTACATGCTTGCTTTTTCACATTTCATTTTTAAATAAATTTTATTTTTATTAATAAAAAAATATATAAAAGAAAAGACATTCCTGTTTTTTTAATAAAAAGGTATATAAATTTTAAATAATGAGGAGGTCATATAAAAAATAAAATATATATATAAGGAAAATGAACTATATTAATGCTATATTATTATATTTAAAAATATAGACAGTAAATATATAAATCCATTTTTATCGTAGGGATCTTATGAATTATTTATTGTTTTTACATAAAATCCAATAAAATTTCTTATAAATCATTAGAAAATGTAAAGTATTAATTAATCATAACATATTACTACTTATTTTATCAATGATTAATGTATTCAAATTTTTTTTATAAATTTACGAATAAAAATGAAAAATCGAAAAAATTCCTACATAATTTATTAGTAAAAAAATTTATTTTAATTTTGACTCTAAAAGAAGAAAATTAATTAATTTCAAGTATAATTTAATATAATTAATACATATGAATCTTACGTATAATAAATTTCTTATGTTAATTGTGATATCGCTATAAATTTTATTTGAAAATATTTTTTTAAGTAAAACTATATAAAAAATCGAGTTAAATATGAATTCATTTAAAATCTTTTATACTAAAGCAATGAATAATTTAGTACTCTTGTATTACTACTTGTATATCATATAGATATATAACTTGCAGTAAAATTTCAATATCAACAAAAATAACTAAAAGGCTTATTAAAAAATGACTTTCATAGAAATGTAAATGTAATATGAAATGAATCACTTGATTCAAATTAAATATGAAAATTTGCATTTGTTTAAAACATCAAAATAAATATAAATAAAGAGAATTCATTATCCTATATATCGTTTATTTCATCTTAATCAATATTTAAAAAAGAATTAAAAATTACATTGTTTTATTGGAATATCTAAAGAAAAATGATATACATTTACAAATAATAAAACAACAAACTTGCATTTTTCTTAATTATAAGTTCATTACTTGTAATTAAAACAATAAAAAACCTATGAATAATATCAAATAATTTAGATTATAATAAAGCACAAGTTTATCCATTGAAATAATCTTAATATTTTTTTCTAAATAAAATTATGATTCTTTTAAAAATTATTTTACTTTACTGGTGACACTATTTGATATTTAGTAATTTTTATTTAATTCAATTTTTAGTCCATAAAAAGAAAATGATGCCTATTAAAAATGATATAATAATCTTGTATAATAAAATGTTTATAACCATTTTGTAAGTACTAACAGTAGAGTTAATACATTCATAAATAAAAAAAGGAAGGAAATTTAATGTTTGATAACTTGTAAATATTTATTATTTTCCGAAAAATAAAAAAAAATATCATTTTCTCCCCTTATAATATAAAAATAAGAAAATATATTTTCACTAAAGTAAATAAAATAAATTCAGTAACATAAGTTACATAAAATATTATCAAACTGATACATCAACTGAAAATAGTTGTCAAATTGAAATTGAAATTATAGATAAATATTATAAAAAAAAAATGAAAATGTAATAGAAATATTATTTAAAAATATATTTTTATTAATTACTAATTTTTTATTCGTGGTTTTTTATTTTTAAGAAAATTATATTTGTTTAAAAAAGTAATTATAAAATATTTTTTTCCATATCTATATTTTTAATGAATCGTATATTTTTTTTTAAATTTAGATGAAAATTTTCTTAATGTATTAAACATGTATTAAATATAATTCAATAAAATATGTTGTTGATACAATAGTATGATATTTAAAGATTCCTATATAAATTTATATGATTTTCCTTAATTTATAAAAAAAATTTTGAATTATAATCACATTTTTAAGTCCAGAATAATATTTAATTATTTAAAAAAAAAGTATTGTACATATTGTAATTTTTATTTTACCTATATTTGTTATACATATTTTATGAATATTTTTTTACTAAAATATGTCACATTGTGATATAAAAGCTGATATAAGTGTAATACAAATCGGTTCAAAAATAAGTTGTAGAGTTAAAAAGTAAAAAATTTCATTGATATAATACATTTAATTTTAAAATAAAGTGCATTATTCGTGAATAAACTTTGCTTTAATTCATTCTACACAAATATTTCCCTTATTTTTCGAACAGCTGTTGAGAATTACTCCCTCTTGATTTTTATCTTTTTAACTTCATAGTTATCTTATCGTTTCAAAAATAAATATATATTTACTATTACTTACATTTAAATATACGCACACTTTTCCATGTATAACTAACCTACGAGGGATATGTGGCATAAAAAATCGAAGTTATAATTTTCCCCTCGATTTCTATGCAGGGGAAAATGAAGGTTATGAAATCAATGGATTAACGCCTAAAATCATACAACCATAACATTTTCTGTGTTAAGATTATAATTTGTTGGAATACATTAAGTTTTGTATTGAAAAGTAGTAAATTGCAGTTCAATATTTAACAAAAATGTTTCTTTCAAATTCATTTATATAAAAGATATAATTATTTAATGTGAAAATTTTATCTAATATCATATTTTTTAATAAAATATTAAAAAACATTCATTTTATAAACTTTTATTATTAACTTTTTATTTGAGTTAACAATTATTATACTATTTTTAAGGATAAATATATGCGAATAAATCATATAGTATTATAAAGAAATATAAATGATATATAAAAAAGAGAAATTAAATAATAATTTATTGAAAAGATTTTAAAATATTAAAGTTTTTGTTAAATATTTTCGAAGTTCCTCAATTTTTTAAATTTTCTATAATTTTCGAATAAAAGAAATATTTTAAAAGAAATCATCTGATATTTAATTTTGCATTTATTTCTCAATTTATTCGAAATTGCATATTATTTCTTCTTTATAAGTTGATTGAACTAAATTTGATTTTATATCTGATTCATGACGTGCACGCTAATGGTACTTTATTTTTATCGATAATCTGCGAAATCAAATGCTCTAATTTTTCATAGTAGTTTGCATTTGCATTATCCGAACAAAGGTTTAGAGTACACTAATCTTGAGGTATTCAATTATAAATATTATTCTAACTAAAATTATATATATATATAAAATTATAGATATATTATAACTAAAATAATTTCAAGATTTTTCATGTACATTTAATCATGTACATTATATTGCAAAATAAATATCTATCTAATAAGCTCCTTCAAGATATAATACATATCTGAAAATATTCTTGCAAAATCTTTTTAGTTGAAAGAGAGATTCAGCAATTAATATATGTGAATAATGATTAACTATGATTTGATTATTTTTAATATAACCGTATGAGCTTACTTTGATTGAAGGTGCGGATCTCATTATCTTTGTTGATGTTGACAGGTTATAAAATATATGAATACAGGAACTTCTAAAAACTACATGTATTCATTATTCTGCTTCCAACATTTGGATTATTATTATTATTCTAAATATTGTATGAGCTTATTGTCAATAACTTATTATCTTTTCTTCTCGAATGTCTCCCATTACTAGTGTTTTTATTTCTCTGATTGTAAAATATTATATCAAGTAAGAATAATTGTCGACTACACTTTTCTTATATTTTTGCTATTCTTAATTAATAAACCTTCCCTTACTCAATGACAACATATGTAGCATAAATGTGTACTATATAGATATTAACCTGTATATATATATATATAGGTTCATATTTCCATCGTTTCACTTTATCCATGCACACACAAACATACACACATGTATGTATGTGTATATATTTTGCTCTCACGTATCATTGAACTAGAATTTCTAATTTTTTCAACCATTATTAAAATTCTTTTTTTAAAGTTTAACATATGTTTTCTATACGTTATTTGATTCTATAATTTATTACTCTTACATAAGCATATTATAATATTGCAAGAATTTATGCAATAATTTGTATTATCGAATTCGATCGTTGTATTTATCGCCCTGTATTTCATGATAAATTCTATATTTCACTTTTTCTTCAAGCATGAAAGAGCTTTTTAAGCTTTCTTTAGATAAAAACCACTGTGGATAATCGAAATAACTTATAGATTCGAGAATTAAATTAGCATTTAATGTTCGTTCTAGAAGCTTTTCTAAGATACGTGTATCATATTGTCAGACAATTTACTTTTATTGTAAATAAATTATACTGTAATATGTTAAGTTGTTAATTTGAAATTATTTTTTTGCTCAAAAAGGTGTCGTAAAATTCTATTGATTGAATTTTTCTACGCTTTTTATTTCGTTATATTTACATCGAGTTATATTATATGTATTCAAAATAAATTCAAAACGTATAATATTCAAAAAATAATATTTAAACATTTTATAAGTTATCAAAAAAATTATGATGAAAAATATTGATACAATTTTTTACTTAAAGTTAAATTTTGCTTTATTATGTATGTGAAAGTTTATCGACTTTTTATTTTTGTTAATTACTGAGTATTCATCTTAACTCTTTTATACTTTTTGATTTTTTATTTACACATTAATTATCTCTGTTATTTACTAAATATTTCATCATGCATTTTATGGAAAATTTAATACTCGCAAAAATTCAATATGGATATGTAAATTGGATACACCCCTTTTTACTAGACGATAGATGGTATTATTTATTAATATTGCTTTTGATCACCTCAGTATAATATTAAAATTGTATTGTTTTAATTTTTTTTAATCTCTTTCATTAACTATATATATATATATAAATTTAAATCAGTTTAGCTCTTAGTTCTAACAATCTTGAGTTTATAATTTTTAGTGATTATTTGCTTTCTAAGTCGTTACAAGAAGATAAGTTACAAATTTTTAGCAATATATTAATTCTAACAACATACAATGGGGTGCCCATTTTTATAAAAGACTGAAATTTGAATATATGAATAAAATATAAACTTTATAAATTTATATGCCAAATTGTCAGTCAGTTACTGATTTTTTTCAGTCATTAATATTTAAAATGAACCATTTTTACATTGTTTTAAAAAATTACTATAACTTAAGATTCTATGCAATAACTTTTTACTGTTTAGGATTTATATTTGCCAACTCTTGTATAAAAAATATGACAGTCCTTCAATGTTTTGTAAGTTTACAATCATTCAGATAATATTAATGAACTAATTAAATATTTTAAATGTGTTGAAGAGATTTATTATAGTTTACTTATATATATATGTATATATATATATATATATATATATATATATATATGATTTTATTAGTTATGAATATGTAAATTAAATAGATTATAGATAACATACTTATTAAATACAAAAAATTTAGTTGTTGTTTTGATAAAAAAAATATTATTTTTATTTAATTATAAAAAAACTAACTTAAAAGGATATTTTATTAGATTTTGACTGTACGATCTCAATCTATTTCTCATTATTTTTTTATCATTACAAGAATAGTTGATAATTTATTCAATTAATCTTGAATCATGATTTATATATTTTTTGTTTGTAAATAAAAAAAAATTTGTGATCACCTGAATACTTAAATTAAGTAATATTTTTTGCTTTAGCTTTTTTGAATTTTTTGTGTAAAATTTTATGTCAAAATTTTCTACTCGTTATTTAATAGATTCTATTAGACTTTCATTTATCACTGCTTTACTTTTTGAAATACATAACTTTCAAAAAATATCTGAAATTCTTTTATCATGTTCTTGACATATTTTATTACAAAACAAAATTTTTAAGCATGTTATTCCAAAGCATCAGTAATATTTTAAATATTTTACTAAAGAAATAAAATTATTATAAATAAACACCATATATTTGTATTGACATATCAATGGAGAACAAATATTCGTATTAAGATTGCGTATTATAATATATCAATATTATTAATTTGTAGAAACGATAGTGAAAATAATTTTATTATTAACATATATTATATTCGATTTAATAAATACAAAATTCATATTTATATAGGGTACTTGATAAAAATATGAAAATTTAATTGAATAGTTCGTTTGCATACTTATATTGAAACTTAAGAGTAAAATTTTTTAGAAGTGTAAAAATTGTAGAAAAAAGCCGATATAATAATTTAATATCATTAAAATATAATATATTCGTAAAAACAACATCAATGTTTAAATTTTATAACTTACTATAAATGTTTTATGTTTAATAACACTAAAGAATTATATACTAAAAGATTTCATTTCCATATAACTTTTATGCTTTATTAAGTATTTCTTTATTATATAGTTTCTTATATTTTCATACAAACATCAGTACCATAAATAAAAATTTTTCTAGTCCAATACTTCGTTAAATATATAAATAGATATAATAACGTGAGTTTCATCGTGCAATTTTGAGCTACCTCATCTGCTTACTTTTTACGCTCAATTGATCTCTTGATAATGATGTTGTTTATCCTAAGAAACGATCGTATACAGACTAATATTCACTTTTTAAGATATAAGGTTTTCCTTTATTTATCTTTTATTTTTTAAACTTAGATCTATTTAAACTTATTTCTATTTAATTTTATCGACTACGTTCTGATTGTTTAATATTTATTGTAATTAAATAAAATTAGACTGTCTCTGAATTAATCGTTTTTCTAAATGCAACATTTTTATACTTTTTATAGCTTTAACTGTTCTTAATAAATATGATGCATTAAAATTTATGATTGATGATAAAAGTGTAAGTTTGTAAACATATAAAAACAAATATTTTATGGCAATGTCACTTATATTCGCAAACACTGGAATTTATTAGATCACAAAAGTACTTTTAAAAATGTAATGCATTTTTTTCTTGAAATCTATGCAATAGAATATTAAGCTGTATTTGAAAAATCCGATAAAATATTTTTCCATTTAAAAAATTTAATTTTAAAGAACAATTCTCCATAAAGGTATATATAAATAATTGTCGATATAAGTAATTATTTCTAATACTAAAATAAATAATTTAAATATGAATAAAGTTAAATAAAATAATTATAAAATAATTTATTCTTCAGTATTGTTATTATAGTATTGTAATAAAAATAATTAAAGTATTTTTATTATTAAAATATATACAAAATAAATTTAAAAAATAATGGAATTTAATAATTTATTCTTATACAAAAATAATTATTTAACATTCCATTGAATTTATAAAGCAAATTTTAACTTAAAAATCGATTATTCTATTATAGATAAAATTTATTTATTCTAGTTTAGAAAATTAAAATAAAATTAAATAGTTAGAATTAAACTTGTAAAGCTGTATTATTCTATATATTTTTATTGCATTAATAATACTTATAATAAAGTCTAATTTACTCTTTATAAAATTATAATGTATGAATCTTATTAAAAACATGATCTTTATTTAATAATTGGTAATTATAAAAAATATACGAAGGAATATATTTGTACTATTCCTGAATAAAATTCTAGAGAAAATAAAATCAAAAGCAAATTCTGTACTTTGTTTTTGGATATATAATATAATATACATATATTCAATTGTATCAAAAAAACATTAGTAGTATTACTGAAACATATTAACAATTATTCAGAAGTTCAAAAGTTTAATAAAGTATAAAATTCATTAATAATTGATATCATATTATAATTATTAAAAAATTATATATGCATTTCAATATCTTATGCCTATTTTTAAAAAATATATTTTCAAATTTCGTAAACATTTTGTTTTCGTGTCATTTTATTTTAGTCACATCTTCTTACAGTAAATATAGACAAGGGAAATAAAAATCAATATTTTGGATTATATTATTTTTGAAGTATAACATATTTAATAAATATGAGTATAAATTTAAATATATTTATTGAAATTTTCTTTTTTATTCGACGAAGTTTTCTATATGAAACTAAATGTCTGAATTCATATATTTTAATGATAATACTGTGACATAGCTAGATGAAATTTTTATTATGAAAATATGATTGGATCAATTGAAATTCTGTGTAAGATTGCTCTTACAGTATTTTTGCATTTTAGTGAAAAAATTGAACACTTTTTTATTCGCTCTTATGCCAAGGGATTCTTGACAAACAACTTGCTTTTGCACCCCAACAAGGGTGGATCTCAAAAGATGCTTATTTCTTCTTTGAAAGAGGCGGATTAGATAGCTAGGTGGAATAAAAGATATCACGATGATACTCTAAGAAAAATTCTGTGTGTAATTCTTTCTATCAGTCCTTGTGTTTAGCAAAGGGGAGAAAGTAGTTAGAGCTACTGAGAAATCCTGACAGTTCTCTAGAGTATGCCATAGTAAGGTATTTCTACGGGGCTACAGTGTTAGTAGTCAACGATGTTTCTCGAGTCGTTCTGCCCCATTTTTATTTATTTGAACAGAGCCAAGGCGTTTAATTCATGTCATTCTGTACTCTATACCAGAAACTATTACCTTGAGGAAAATCTATATATGCACGACGCAAATCGAGGAAAATAAATGACATTAGATTCAAATATACTAGAAATATTCCATATTTAAGCTAATATACATAAAAATTGGAATATTATAACAATATATTTTTATTATCACATATAATATTTATATATTCACTAATGAAATATAAATAATAATTTCATAGTAGTTCTGTAAATTTTTATTCTATTGTTATAGATCCACTAAAATATAAAATACTTTTTATTATATACATTTATTTCCACCTATAAAACTTCTTACATAAATAATTAAAAATTATACCATACAAAATATGAAATTAAGAAATTGAAGTTACTTTATGATATTTTTTAAATGTATTTAGTCGAAACAATATTAATCCGGTAAATAACTAATTTATTTAAAAAAAAATCTTGATAAAATTAAACCTAACTTAGATAACTTAGAATATAAAAGCGTGAATTAAAAAAAGAAATAAATATTGAAAATGAAAACTTTTAAAAAATATTATATACAAAAATATATAATATAAAATTTGGATTTAATTAAGCAGTTTGCTTTACAATAGTTTCTTAATTTTTATTGTATTTGCATAATTTATATAAAGTTGATGTAACATTATTATTTTTAAATATTAGATTTTAATCTATTAAATGGTAAAATTTATCTTAAAAAAAAATTTAGAAAGTATATTTTATGTTTAGTTTACCGATTCTTAAATATTAAACAAAATTTCTTTTTACATTTCTTAAAATATTTTTTTGTTTATAAATTATTAAAATATTTAATTATTTATAATAAATAAAATTGCTATTTCATTATATTAAAAAATAAATTTATATATTTATATATTTAAAAAAATTTGTTTGTATAAACCACTGAATATTATTGATAGAAATATTTTGAAAAGTTAGTTTTTAGGCACTTATAATTAAAATTAACCGACTAATTTTTTTTATAAAAAACTTTTTGTATTATTATAATTAATCGCTACATTAAGAATTTTTTTGAGAAGAATAAAAATTTAACATTTTTGAAACATTTGCAATGAGTCACACGTAATACGTTTCAGGCTAAAGACAGATCATCGTTATCTTGCACGAATGCTCATAAACACAGATTACGACCGTCGCGTTATTAAACTATGGCTGAAAGAGTCTGAGACTCTTTAACGCCCTAATGTTAATATTACACAAGCCAAGTATAATGCGAAACATGAATTCATAGCATGCGATTATAAAAATGAACACACGTAGTAAATTTCGAGTCGACCGCCACTGACTTCTCAACCGATTGAAGTATTCGCAAGAAAGTTTTTTTCCTCCACTGCCAGACTTTTCTTTTTTCCTTTAACAAGAAAATTATATAGATATATCCAAATAATAACTTTTTCATTTGCTTAATTTTTAATGATTATTTTCTATTAGATAGGCTGATTTTTCTTTTTTATTTATATTCATTTTTTCTTTTCTTTTCTAGCGTATTATTTAGATATTGTAAAATCTTGCTTATGGTCTAAATTAATTGATTATACGAAAAAAATTACGCTATAACTTTTCACTTTGAACTTTACATTAAAATATAATGTAAAGATATGTAGTTATAGAAAATATAAAATATGATAAATTCGTAAAGAAAAATCTGAAAAGTTCTAAAAAAAGGCACATCATTATATAAGCGTAAAATAGTAAGAGTACTTGGACGAGAAGCAACGCTACTTTCTTAACAGTTCAAAAAGAAAAACCAATTCACTCTGTTAAGTATAAAAATAAATAACATATCCTCAAGTTCCTAACGGTGACAATCTGCTCTTCTAAGTGCCACTACGAATTTAACCTCGTTGAATCGTAGACGTAGAAAGCATTAACACCTTAAGGAAGTGAGGAAAATATCGACCAGTCAGCCTTTATTTTCTTGCCAGTAATCTTAAATAAAGTCTAAAAATATGTACCTTATGTATATATTTTTTGCAAAAAATTTTTAAAAAAGTATTCAACAATTACAAAAAATCATATTTTTTATACATTATACGTTGGTTATATATTAAATAAATTTATCTACAAAATTTAAAGCTCGATAGAATTATGTTTCTCTTCCGTATATTTATAAGTAATACAGAATATAGTATATAATTAAATTAGAATCTTAATAATAAAGTTTATTATTCAAAATTTGGATTATATTAATAAAAATAATTAAATATTTAGACATAAATATTTTCTTTTTGTATTATACATCCATAAAAAATCAATAAAGTTTTTTAATAAAAATCTAATAAGAACATAGATAATTTAAAAATAAATAAGGTATTAATATTTAGCGTACACAGAATTTATTTTCTTATCTCATAATATTTTCTAATTACAGATAGACATAAATTTATCGTATTAAAGATTACTTAACTTTTTATTCCTGTTTACTATCAAATTTCATTTATTCATAAGTAAAAAAAGTTAATTTAGTATGGGAAAGTTAAAATAAGCGAGAGTAATACGAATATTATACTACATATTTACTATTAACGGATTAAATTAACGTGCATTCTAACTTTTATTACCTCTTAACTTAATAATTTATTTTGAGAATATTTTCATATAAAATTCATACTAAAATTATAAAATTTTTCTTGTGTTTTATATATAATTATGATTTATAACATAACTAACTATTCATTATAAAAAATATTATTTAATAAATGTAATTTATACAAAATATTTAAAAACAAAGAATAATAAAAATATATATTAAGCATATACATTCCAAAGTAAAATTATAGAATGTAATTCTTTTTCTTAAAATCGATAAATATTTATAATTCATAAAATTACTATAAATCAATTATTGTACTTTATTTACTTTTCTTTAATATTAATAATTTAAGATAATTATTTTTAATAACATTAATTTCTTTTTATTTGAACTTAATATTGATTAGAGTGTTACATACTTTCTAACGAATTTAGAATAAATACAATGATTTATAATCCAACGAAATAAAAATCTTTATTATAATTTATACAAAGTTGGTTTTCTTTCTTTATAGAGAAGTTATTATCTCTTTCATAAATTTCTAGTTATACCTATAGAAACAAAAGTTCATTCCCATTAGTTCATGTCAGTTATGATAGAAGCATAAAAAGATAAATTTAATGATAATTCATTAGAGAAATCCACAGAAAGAAAAATAATGAGACAAACATAGAGAGTACGAAAACACAAAGAAGAAGTTATTTTTCTTTACTTTATGTACTAAATACGATCAATTCATTTTACCACGTTTATTATATTAGGGAATTTAAATCCACTAACGTATGCATTCCACACGATCTTAATTAAAAATCCATTGTATTTAGAGTTAGAAGATGGCTTATAACGGATGTTAATTAATTTTATGAAATAGCAATGTAGTAAATATAATAAATCACTTAGTACGACTTGATTTTAAAATGGAATTAAGTAACACGTTTGAAAAAAAACCTTGATGAATTACATGAAAACTATTATAATCACATATAAGCTCTCAAATCTTTTTCACTGAAGTGAATTTTGTAAATCTGTATGTCACTTTCAATAAAAATTTAAAATTTGTCACCATAATTCAATTATATTCATTATTCTATTAAATTTTTAGTATTTTATATAAATAATTATGATTAGATATGTCCAATTAACTTTCCTTCTAATATAGAATATTATAATGATAATGAAAATATTCTCTAAAAAATTTATAATTATTACCTAAATTTCAAAAGAACTTTATTTTTATTGCATACGATAAAAAGTATACATATTATTTTGCATATGAGAATTGATTCAAAGGAAACATACATTGTATTTTTAATCAAAATAGTACATTAGAAGAAAATAAAAATTTGTCATAAATAAGCATATTTTTATTTAAATGAAAGATATTTTTTTTAAATAATAAGAAAAATTTATTTACAAATTTGAAACAAAAAATTAAAATACAAAGAAATATATGAATCCTTTTGTGATATTTTATAATATAAATAATTAATGTTTTAAAATCTTTTCTTCTTATTTTGAACTGAAATCCTAACTTCAAATGAATATATATATATTGATGATTCGTTTTTCATCTTCAAAGGTGAGAATGAAACGAACACTTTTTTTATAGTAGAATATAGTAAATATGATGTTTAACTTAATTAGATGGTATATTCTTTAATAATAAAGCACTAAATAATTGCTTTTGAGAAATTAAAACGTAAATAGATTACTAAAGTTTTTTTAAATAATAATTTAAATAATATATATAAATAATATAAAATTATATTTTAGATTATATATTAATGAATAACAAAAATAAAATTTTAACTGATTTTTCTATTTACAGGAAACACATTTATAAATTTTTGTTTCAAACCTACGTCGATAATAAATTAATAGCAATTTCAGAGTGTAGATAACATAAGATATAATGAAAATTACATTGACATAAGGAAATAAAAAATAATTTACAATTTCTTGATATTATTAATAGTTGTTTATCTATTATTAGCGTTAAGCGGATTGCGTAAATATTTAAATGTGTATATTTCACTTTTTTATTATACTATATTTCATTCGTTTTTAAATCTTGTAGCACTTTTATCGTATTTTTCTTTTTATTACTAAACGTATTTCCAGAACGAATAGCCCCTGCTTTCTCCACGCGAACAAAACTCCTGATTCATATAGAAGAAAAGCTACATTGGAACTCCAATTTCAAAAGCCCAACAAATAGGAAAATCCTAAATCACGAATAGCTCTAAAAACAACTCAAAATAAAACTATACATCCGTATTAACAAAAATCTTTACACATTATTTCTTTTATGTTTCAAAGTTACATTCTTTTTACTGACTTTCATTTTGTTTAATTGTTTGGTTCATTTGTAATTGTCAACTAGTGTTCTAAATTACTTTACTTCTCTGAATTTTTTTCTTCAAATTCGGGCCTGTGCTGACTCTATTATCCTTTATACGCATTTTGGCTCAAGCTTTATTTGCTTTTTAACTTTACGTTACCAACATTATTTTATATACCCCGTTTATTTTCTTCTTTCGTATGCGCAAAGAAATCTCATACATTAGGAATATCTTATCATTGTACATAAAATACATACTCATTTGTATATTAAAAAATATTATTACTTCTTTAACCAATAAAATAAAATTTTTATTAGTTTATAACTTTTTGAAATAAAACTTTAATATAATTTGAAAATCATTTTACTTAAATATAAATTATAAAAAATTTATAACTAATTTGTCGAAATAAATAGCATTTAATTATTCACGAAAATAAAAGAAAAATTCAAGTAAAATCCAAATGTAGCTTAGCTTTGACATATACAAATTAATAAAAATGTATTTCATTCGTCTTCATAATAATTGTAATGCTACAATTCAGTATTTCAATGGTTTTTAAATGAATTGAAAATCATAATATGAACTATTTTCTTGATAGTTTTAATTGAATTTATGTTTTAGTTTTCTTTAAAAATGTTTATATATCAATAAAAATAAAAAAGTATGAACAGATAAAAAAATAAATTATTTTAAATCTTTTTTTGGCTCTTATCGGATATTGAAAAAAGTTTTCCAGATTAGTGTGTTTATAATATAATATGAATATACATGCATAAAGAACAATCAGGTAGAAATGAATAATACTATTATAATATAGATTATTAAGAATATGTCAACTAATATATTTACTAATATATTTTGATTGTATTATGAATTTAATGAGTGATAAGAAGATTGATAAAGAATATATTCGATTTAATTCCTCAAAATAATACTATAGATTATTTAAATTGAAACCAAATTTTTTAATATAAAGTTGTATTTAATTATCCATAATTATTTCAAAATTAAATCTATTATTAATATTGATAACTTATATACTTTCAAAATCTTTATTAATTGAATATAATAACTTTTTTGTTTCTTATAATTAAATAAATTGATTATATTTTAATTATAATGATTTTTAAAATATTGTGCTTACTTGTATAGTATCGCGTTTACTTATACGAATATAATTTAAAGTAATTTAAAAAATATAATACAATTATATTGATTTTTTAAAGTTATATAATGATTTATAAGAACAAATTTTATTTATAATTTTTTCGAGTGAAGTATTTAAATCAGTTCATTATCAGCAAATAGAAATAAGCAAAATACTCAACTTGTACTCGAAAAAATAGAGCATAAATACATAAAAGATAAGTAGAATGAGTTCTATTTACATAATAAATATAATTTTTATATAACTGAAGTAAAACCATAACACAAAAAAATTAGTTACATATATTATAAATCAATCTCAAGGTAAAGAATTAAAGAAACAAGATCAATAAATATATAAAAACTAAAAATTGATACAATAAAACTGTATATCTGTACCGAACTTATAAATAATATATTAAAATATATAGAATAAACAAAAACAAGTCATGTCACAATTACGATTCTCGAGAATTCATGTTTAAAAATAATAACAACTTATCGTAAAATTGCACGTAGAAAAATATGTTCAAAGTTAATTTAATAATAGTTTTATAAAATTAAAAAATCATGTATGAAACAAAGTGAAATATTTTAATTCAGATTTAATTTGACTCACTATCATAACTTTATTACGGTACTTCATTTTTTAACTATCTGTATTTATTATTCATGAATATAATTAAACATAAATATAGTACCGTTTCAAGAAATATATCTTATGTAACAACAAATCTGTCATTAAAGTCACCTTAAAGTGCCAAACATTATTATAATACATTACACGAAGAGAAAGGGGAAGTCGATTTTCGGGATATCGAGATAAAGGAGGTCAATATTTCTTAGCCTGTTTGTTTACATGCGTCAATCACGGAAAAGAAAACTTGAGAAAGAGGGTAAAATGTACAAATATGTGAAGTGAAAAAAAGAGACTTCAAGAAGAACTTAAATATTACAAGAAGAGATAGAAAAAGACGCAGATATATATATATATATATATATATATATATAAAGAGAAATAAAGAGTAATCAGAAAAGAAAAAAAGAAGAGTATGCACCAGAGACTACCAGCAGAAGCTTTAAAAATAACTATATCTACACAGAGATAAGAAATAATAGATTACTTACAGTTATCATTAATATTGCGTTCGTGATAATTTAAAATCTCCACTCTCCCCTTTTGTTTTTAACTCGCACATAGTTTATTATAAGGACTCCACCGATTCTGTAGGCACTTCATATAGAAACTGAGATATAAAAACTAAACGAATCGTAGGACGATATGCCTATACTCGCGCAGGATGCGGTTATGAAGGTTGAAGTGTGAATTATTACATTCTGGCTATTGCAGTGTGAAATGCGGGAATTTGGAGCTTCTGCACGATGCACTTTTCCAATCTATAAGCTTGCTAGAAAATCACGTTACAATCTATATATACATGTGTTTTATCATAGAATAATTATTTGTTTCTTATAAAAACCTATGACTATTATTACAGAACGAAATTTAAATTAATTTACTAAATATTTTATTTAAAAATTGACTATTATCACCTTCAATAAGTCTATGCATTATCATAGATATTTAAAATACTACATTTTGTATTGCACATTACGAATATGTATGCACAATAAAAATTTATTTGCTTATTACTTTTTTATATTTCATGATATCTATAAGAAAGTTAATAAAATATTTATTAAAAAGTTAATATTATTATTTTAGGTATATATAAATTTATAAATAACTGAATTCGATTAATTAACTAGAAAAAATTTGTATCAATATATATGAAATCATTTATTTTATATATACATAATAGCTAGTATATTATATTTTTTATAAAGTATTTAATGTAAAATATAGCATATATATATATATATATATATCACCCATATAGATAAATTTATTTTTATTTGAAAATACATAAGAACAGATTAATCCACTTCATAAGGCTATTATAACTTTGTGTTGATGAAGTAAAACAAATAATTTTGATTGTACTAAAAATATGCATATACATATATTTGCTAATACATATTTTTATTTGAAGTTTTTGTTTAAATTCAGGATTAAAAATTTTTAGTTCATATAAATTTATATTTTCGTAATAATTTTGAATAGACTGTAAATAATTAAAAAAATAAAGAAATGTTTTCAAATCTCTTTTAAAAAATAGATTAAATTGATACGAGTACAAAATACATTATAAATTATTCAAGTCTTCTGATTTATTTTGACTTTACAAAAAAGGCACATAAATCTGAAATTCATATATATTTATTATATATAATTTAATACGACTTTCTAATATATGATATTTTATTGTTATAAATCAAGGATTTAGGAATACTTAATACCCATTATGAGTATTCAATTCATTCGTTACCACTTATAATTCTTGTTTTATTGAAATATATAGTGCGAAGTTTTCTTACTAAATATGTTAAAAGTATTTTTTATATAATAATAATTTTTTAAATTATATTTGTTGAATTAAGTAAGAAGCAAATAAATAATTTGATATGTATACGAACTTGTAAAAAAATTCATTTAAGGAATTCATTAATTGAATAGTCTTTAATGATTGGTTTATTATATTTTTTTCTGTTTATTTTCTTATGGAACAAACCATTAACAAATATTATAAGTCATTTGTACTATTTATACACACATCACTATTTATGAATACGTACGCATATTCACCCCATGATTTAATAGTGCGCGATTGTAGTTACATTTCCTAAAATCACCTCAAAGGCTCAGTAGTCGAAAAAATTCTGCGTTCTATTTGCTTGGTACATACTCTCTTTGAGAACCTTGATTCTAGCGTGAACTACATAGTTCCTTTACCCAACTACATTGCGGTAAGATAATTTTATCCTCTTTAGTTACTTCAGTATCTTTTACAGTCTAATGTCTTATAAAAATATAACTTTGGTTTTATAAAATTTTTCTATTGTGTGGGTTTTAAAATTTTAATATATATATAATTCTATTTCTATATTTATAGTTTCTTTATATTTAATAATTTTTCATTAATTATTGGTTTTTATTCTGTTTTATAAGTGTTTAAAATATTATTATTTAAAAACATATGCTAATTTTGGTTTTTTTTTTATTTATAGGTGATTAGTCTTTATACTACAAAATTATGATAATTTACTTCTTATCCTTAAAATTAATTTTTTATTAATATTTATTTATTGTATTATTTATTTTATTATCAAATTATATATGTATAAAATTATTTTTATAATGTATATTTAGTAAAAATCTTCATGAATTGTTATTTTCGTTTTTAATTTTAGTAAAAAAAAAAGTGAAAACATGATGATACTTTTTCTATGAGCGTATAATTAATAATTTTTTGACACCCGTATAATTTTATAAACTCATTATTTATAATAATATTGTATCTATATTTTTTAATTACTATATAATTTTTCAAAGTTAATAAAAATAAAAAGTAGAAATACAAAATCTAAATTCTTAAGAATGTTTAAAAAAATTAAAATATATAATTTATATATTTATGAAATTTAATTTAATTTCTAATTTTTAAATATATATAGTAAATCATTAAATAATATTTCATAAATGACAAAAAAATCAATTTTTATTTTTAGATAAAATTATTGTGACAATAATATAAATAATAAATAACTTTATTAAAAGACGATCAAAAAAAGGCTAATATATGTTTAAGTCTTTAAATTTTATTTTGTAAACAACCTATTAAGTGTTTATTCACATAAATAGATTTTCAAACTTTTGATGAATGATAATAATATGACTATTGCTTATTATATACAGAAAACAAATAGTCCAATGAATGTTTTCGTTACGAAAACATCTGCAAATGTAGTACGCGTTATGTATATACTCAAGTTCGCCACCTTCTGCATTGATATAAAATGAGGATACCTCAAACGAAGTATTTTCTCTCTACTTCCAGACTTTGGCTTTTAATGCTTTTATCGTTGCCACTCCCGGAAGTCGCTTTTCAGTGCTTCCTCTCTTCGTGTGGCCTTTCTAAGGATATCGACTTATGATACGTTTCTCGACACTCCCTTTGTTCATAATAATTTTCATAAGATCATTTTTTAGAATTTGGCACGACTTCAAGACGTTCAGGCAACAGGAGATATACTGTTACAATTTATATTGATTCAAGCTTTTCAAATAAAAGAAATACCAATTTATAATACGTATAATAATTAAATTTATTTTTCAGTTTTTCAAAATATTATAATACTCTTTGACGTTTATTATTTTACAGTATTATGCTGGATTTCTAATTCAGCTTGCTGCATTTTAAAACTATCGATAGACACATAAAATAAAATTATATTTAAAAAAGTATAAATCGCAAGGAGATTCAACTTAAATTAACTTGAATTGAATTTAGACAATAGGCTCAGATAATAAAGCCTTAATGTAAGCGAATCAAGATATTAAGTACCGTGCAATTTATTGTTGTAATGCCTTCTAAATTATTATTATTATTTTTATTATTGTACCCGAAGGAATATTTTACTAAGTAATGTAGAAAACTATTATGTGCAAAATAAAAAGAATTTTATATATAATAGGTATAAATTGAATCTCTACTTAACGAGTTAAGATATATTTTATGTCTACTATATTAATTCCAAACTATAAAAATTGAATGAATTGGATATAAAATAACAGTTAATTTTTGAATTATTATCAAGATTATTATTTTTTTTTTGAATTGTATAAAAATGTGCAAATAAAAATTATATTTTATGAATGAACCCAATAAATTAAGGAAAACTACTTTCGCTATTCTTATCATAATATTTACTAGAACCATCTAATGTAATAAGTAATAAAGAACTTATATGTTATACAATCAACATTTTTAAAAGTGCCAAGGATTATGGTTGAATATGAAGATAATATCTATAATGATTCTATCAATTCGTATCATAAATGAAATCTGTATTTAAAAGATAAAGAAAAATGTAAATATAAAGATTTTAAAAAAACAAATAAATTCAAATTAAAAAAATATGATGGTATTTAATATTTTTCTACTATATAAGAAAATTTTATTTTACTATCATTAACTAAAAATACGATGAAGTGCAATAATTCAAAAAACTAAATTCTAATTATAATTATTAGACAACCAGTTTCTAGTAATATTTTTAAGTTATAATGATAATATTTTAATTTGACATAATACAGAAATATATAGTCATTGATTTCATAATTTCTCTATATTTCATTTAAAACATATAAATATATATATATATATATATATATAAAGATTTACAATTAAAAAATTTAAGTTTATTGAAATTTTAATAATCTAACATATCTTATTATATTTAAAAAATGATTGCAAAATGCTAAAATAATTTATTAGGTAGCTTTAAAACGATATTTAATTAGATAAGAAATCATTCTTTCATAAATTTTTTAGGTTCTTTTATTAAAATTTCCTTATTTTGAAATAAATTATGGAAATATTTTAATAACTCTTTCAATTTAATATAACTTCAACTATATAAAAATAAAAAGGAAAAATATAACAAGAATGTAATATCATTTGAACAAGTAATTTACTAGCAAAATGCCTTTCTAATTGATATGTCGAATACACAATTGATTTAATTCGTAAAATAAATAATCGTTTGAAATTTCAAAAAATATCATAAATGACTAAATTAATTTCTGTTTAACAGAAGTAAAATATATATTAATTTTTTCAGTAAATTTCATTTTTTTTTTATTTCATCAATACAAAATGAATCTCAACACTAATTTATCCTTAATAAATATTTTACTAAATCTATTTACTACAAATTAAATTTAATCTTTCGATATTTTAAACAATTTTTTATTGAGATATAAGTTCTTTTTAGTTATATTAAAGAATAAATCATGGGTTTTATTTTATAATTATATACAATTATTTCTTAGTTTATCTTACGATACAGACTAGACAAGTTTATTGTTCTTTTTAATTAAATAAGTGATTTTCTTCTAGATTTTGTTTGTTTTTTTATATAATATTTTTTATTAAAAATATAATAAAGATTTTTAAATAAATCATAATATAATTTAATAAAATATTAATATTACTTAAATTTACATTATTCATTAAATTTAGATTTATTTACTTTAAACTTAACGTATCGATAACTATATTTTTATTCCGTGATATTATTATAGTATAAACTTAAATAATAAAATTAAGTATAAAATAAAATTAAAGTATAAACAGCAATAAAATTTAAATAAATATAAATATTAAATGATAATAGTTTATAATTATGAAAGTATTTTGAACATTTAAAAAATGTAAATGATTAATATTTTTAATTAAATTTTAAGATAGTTTTTATTATTTTACAAAAAATTCTATTTAAGTAATTTCAACTGTAATGTTTTTATCTTCTTATAGTTTAATTTTAAAATAAAAATCGTAGAAACATTATGTATAAAATACCATTGTGTAAATATTTAAATTTTAATAAATAATAAATTAAAAATAATATTTATGTTATTACATTCAAATACTGCCTTAAAATTTATTTGTAGGAATAAATAACTATATATATATATATAATAATAGTTATTCATAGAATGAAGCTAAATTTATAAGGAATCATTGATGGTGATTAATTTTTTATTTCTATATTTCACTCCGTTTTATAGCATATTATTATTTGTTCGGTGTATGATTTTATACGAATTCATTAATTTGCTTAGATTTAAACCCTGAAAGACGTATTCATAAAGGTACTGTCATATATTTATCAACTAAATAGGTAGTCCTGAAAAGAAACAGAAGGATTCGAGAATTAAAGAAAACTCGAAAAGTTAAAAACCGCACTGAAGAATTAACAATGGTCGCCGCTCATTTACTCACACATGATTACATGAACTCATCATCACCCACATTGACTTTTCCCTTTTCTAAGCATTATCTTGATTCCTTGCAGCTTTTAATTTCTTCTGGTCCTTATCGCTCAATTTACCTCTTTCATCCTATCTCGTTTCCCGCTTGCGAAATCTCTTTGAACGTCTCACTCGAACTTTACAATCAGACAGCCCAAATGCAACTCTTCTGCCTGTTGCACCCGTTATTCTATCTCACCCCTATTGCCACTCCACGACAAACTGTGTCTACCTCGTGGGAAGAATGCCTGGAAACACAAGAAGATTTTAATGAAAGATCGTCTTTTATTATAATATATAAATATAAAACTGGAATAATTTTAATATAATTATAATTATATTGATATAGAAAGAAAAAACTTACATAAAATTTATACAAATAAAGCTAATTATATATAAATTACATGAATATTATATAGTGCCTATTGAATAAATGTTTAATAATATATATTATAAAAATTATCAATAGTCATCTAGAATCAATTATTTGGTAGAAAGATTGTTTACTAAAAATCAGGATACATATATGATTTATAATTGCTATATTATATCTCAAAGTTAATAATTTTATATAAAAAATAAAGAATAATAATAAAAATCCTATAAAATGAAATTAATTTATAATTTCTGCAAATAATTTATTCTTAAGTTATTTTTCTTTACTTTAGATTTGTTAAATTATCCATTTTAACTCTGGGTAATTTTTTTTATTATTGATTATCGATATAGAAATAAAAATTCTAATGTATAATATATAATATTCTTTGATACATAAAATTTCTAGAAATATCTATTAACATTCTCTAATTAAACAAAAATATTTTTTTAAATCATATGATAAAATAATTTATGACTTGTTGAAATATTCATATATATACGACTATTGTTTACATTTTTTCTTTTCGTCGATCCTTTCAGTATTTATTCTTTATAGAAACACGTTATTTATACACAAAATATGTTCGTGTCCACATACCTTTGCATGCATAAAATGAAGACGCGGAACGTTCGCATGATAACATAGGTAACGAAGTATTCACGTTGACATTAAACAATATTCATGCACAACCTCATTTAGAGTTTGCATGAGAGGACTATCATGGAAATAGGGTTATACGCTCCGATAGTTTTATAATAGTAAAATCTATTAAGGTTGAATTCAAGCTGTTGGTGCAAAAGATACATCGTAAATCAAAAACCTATGAATAATTTATCGCAGTTTTATAAAAACAAATCAATGTATTTTTATGTGCTTAAGAGTTAAAAATAAATTTAATAATAACATTTAAATACAACAATATCATTTTTTAATATTAACTACAATTTAAAATTTGTATTTTTTAAAACAAGTTAAAAGCATTTTCAGTTCAAATAATATCACAAAATAAAAAAATATTCATATTTGAAAATATGTCGACTAAAAAATATTTTTTAATATTTTTTTAAATATTTTTATTTAAAAGAAATAACGAATACACTAAGAGTATTAAAATATTATACAGTATTGTGTTGGTTATTTTTCAAAGTAAAAGAAATATATTAACTGTGTTTAAATTATTAAATATATTTATCTATATTAAAAAAAGGACATTCATATATACGTATATATAAATATGTGTAAGTAAATTCTAAAATAAAAAATCAATTGTTTGAAAGGAAAGAACAAATATTTTATATTTTCAATTTTATTTATTCATGCGCTTCGTAATCATTCAAATTTCATTTGATCAGAATTTTTAATTCAATGGATATAAAATTTTAGAGAAAACAAATATAATAGATATCTCTATGATACTGTAAAATTAATAATAAAATAAGAAAGAAAAATAAGTTATATAATATTTTAAAATATTATTTGATAATGTCAAATCAAATATAATATACAGTCATGTATCATAAAAGTTGTAGACAAATATTTAAGCTCTTTATAAGTTTTAGTATCAAAATAATATATAAAGTATTTTTAGATCAAATAATTTATGATACGATTTTAAAAATTTTTAAAGAATGTATATTTTTCCTCTTATTCAATTATTATAAATTAATTTTAACATTGTTTCATTAAAATCATACGTGTATTGTTTGTAAGGAAACTCAAGATAATTATTTAAATTTACTTTAAAGCATTTACAGTACATTTTTTATTTACTATAATTAATTAATTTATTTATCTTTTATATTAATTATTAAATTTCAGTTTTTAAACGTATATTAAAATTATTCTAGAATTTTTTTGTTCTAGCAAATGCTTATATTTGTGTAACGAGGGAAAATATAAATTAGAAAGTAAAGTTGAAATATAATAGTTTATTATTATAGTTTTAATATAGAATAATTCATTTTTTGTACCGGAAGATCGACATGGACTAGTTTTTGGGATAGGAAGTTTGCAGATGACTGCAACTTTCCGATGCGAAGAAAAAAATGTCAAAACGTGAAAACCCACAAAATCGGTTCACTGATTAGATATATTTTCGAGCTTCGAATATGTTCCTTCCTAATAGTAATAGTAACAATAATAATAAGTTTCCACTGTGATATTGATAATAATTACATGGAATAATGAACAAGTAGGAAAATTATCGGATACATATAATTCTATTAAATAATTGTACTGCCTAATTTATGTACGCCAAGAACTCATAAATTGTATAAAATTTATTTAAAAAATATATTTGCTGGTTAGGAACTCTCAATTTTCTTAATATTTATTGTGCGTTTAACAAAAAATTAAAAAATCGTGGAATAAAAAATATTTATTATGAAAATTAGTATGCATTGACTTGTGCCATTTCATGTGATTATTATTGTTATTTCTTGTTATTTATAATTTTGCTATAAAATTACTTAAAATCATTATTTACGATTTCATATTATTCAATTACATATTATTTTATGTATCAAAAACCAGTTGGTACGAAAATATGTATACGTAAAGTAAAACATTGTGATTAAACCGCAAATTCAATATAAATTATTTGAAAATTGTTATAATAAACAAATAAATAATTTTAATCTTTAGAAATAGAATTGATATAAAATTTATATATAACTTTATTATTTCACACAATATTTTATTGAAAGTTTAATTTTTAATTTTAAAATCACAGAATCACTTCAATTCTTGATAAATAAAATATTTAGGTTAAATTCTTCCATACTAGAATTTATTTTTTTAATTACTAAAATCTATAGTTCGATATATATATTCTAATCCTATAGAAATATTTTTTATATTTTTACATAGAATTAATTATGTATCTGTAATATTGCTATTATAAATATTTAATTAATATATTGATGTTTAAATGTTCGCAAGAGATATTTAAGGGTTTCCAACACTGCAATGAGGAATATTAAGAAATTTCTTTAATATATATTTAATAATAATTAATATTATGATTGTCGATTAGAAATATGTATATATATATATCAATTTATATATGTACCTCTGCCTGTTTTTTATGTACAATACATTTTTACAGTGATTCATGCTATAAGTCTACTATTGATCAATAAAATATATTTTCATACATTATATTTAAAAATATTTGAAACATTGATTTACAAAAGATTACTATAATTTTATATTTTATCTTAATTTAATTTAATCTATCAAACCAGTCTAGTTTTCTCTTTTCATATAAAATTTTGTTCTATACATAAAAATTTTATATCCAAACAATTCGATACGATAAAGTTTTTGAGAAACAATAAAAAAAATATTAATACAACACTCTAACGTTAAAAAAATCACAATTTTTTGCTCCGTTGATTCAAATACCAATTACTAAATGGTTCAAAAACAATAATAACAGTGATAATTGCAAGTGTGATAAAGAATAAAACAGATTAACGAAAAAAAATATAAAAGGATAGATACTTTAGTGAGAAATAAAAAATATAATCGTTTTCAATTCGATATTATTACGTAATATAAATACATCTATTACAATTAATTAGTACAATATAACATATTTATAATAATCATTTAATAATTACAGTTGGTTTCTAATGGAGTTAAAATACAGTAAAAATATACTGTTTTAATAATGTTGTATTATACTAAACATTGTTTAATCGAGAAAATAATACCTACAATTTAATCATATATTATTATCGTCATAGTTTCTTCAATTGCTATAAATTTGCATACCGTCATTAATATAAATAACAAGTGAAAGAACTATACATGCAATAATAATTTAATCTAATTTTGTACTACAATCACGCTTAGCACATATTCTTCGATTCTCACACACGACCCTTCTTTCTTTTTTCGACGAATCAACGCTTTTTCTTCTATCTTTATCTTTCTTATACCTTTTCTCATTCTACCTACAATCTCCTATTCAGCTCTCTTGTCGATGGTTTTCCTTCAAATGTTATTTGCAGTTAAATCACACTCAAACTTAATTTCGCCCCTGTGCTCCGACTACTTACTCACACATGGACCTTCACATTCTTTCATTTTCTTCATCTCAACATTTTAATTTCATCGTACGGATTATTCGCCCGCCCTCTTAACTTCACGATATACATTCATTTTTCTTCCTATATGCGATTTTCCCCCCAAAATACCCCAATTCTTCGTCACCGGGTTTGCTCTCCATGAGACTACTTTCTTTCTCGCCCTCCAATTTTCTTCTAGATTGCTTTGAAACCGACTCTACTGTTTACTGTGATCCGAGAAAGTAGTTTTTATCAACAACTAAGGGGACTTAATGCTGATTTTCTGCTTCGGACCTTGCTACGACCGTTGATTTTTACAGGATCTTCTTACAGATTTTTCTATCACCATAGAATTTAAACCATATTTTATTATCATTTGAATATCAAACAAACTATAAAATTTTTAATAAAAAACACATTAGAGTTTTTTTCTTGTTTGTTGATAAAGAAATTTTTGTGTATAAAAATATTTAAATTTATAATACAAAAGTTGAGCTACTATAAATATTTATAAATTTTAATCCAGCAATTTTATACCTTGTTTAATTAAAATAATTAAATTAGATTTAAAATAAATTTAAACATTAAATTTATAACTTTCGAAATACACTTAATACATTAATTTTCTACTTTACTGTATATATTAAGATAATATAAAAATAAAGAACAATGCATAAAAGTAAAAGCTATTTTAACAAGATGAACTATTTATACATACTATCGGATAAACTCACAATAATTTAATATTTAATATAAAATGTATATTATTCTATAAATCAATAACATACTTAATGCGTTTTAAGAAAAAATTGATATATTTTCAACGCAACACACTTATTTCTATTTCCAGTGCTGTGAGAATTTTGTGATCGATAATATGAGCATGTACCCTTGTTCAGGAGTTAAGGCTGCATTCGCGTACAATACACGATCGGTACAACAATGAAAATAAGTAGCGTAAACGAAAAAAGGCATGCTGCAGAGGAGCATTAAATAATAAATACGCATGGCAAGTACTTTGCGATGTTACTGAGCATGCGCATCTAAAGTCCACGAAGGTATTAATACAGGTCGTGTATCATTCTCCGGGATCGATGATACCCGATGGTTCACCTAATCAAATAAAATGAAGAGATTATATGTTAGATAAATTATATGTTTCATAAGTATCGGTGTATAAGTTAAACTTACTTCTTGACACCTGTTTCTTCGCGTTATTAAATGTCCGCAACAACTATCCTACTGTTGATTCTTTATTGGTATTCCGAATGTCTAGCGAATCTCCTAATTGGTTTAAATAATAATAATTAATTTAATCGTATATTACTTAGAAAAGATCATTTTATCAGCAGCCAATTTTTGTCAAAATAGATTAATCTTTTAAAAGCAATAAAGCAAATACAATCGATGATCAAAGAATCGTGGATATGAAGATCCAAGAAATAACGAAATACGGTGAAAACAGACGAATTAAAGAAGTAGATGTATTATTAGAATTCTTCCTTAATTACTGCAATTATATACTTTTTTATAAGCTAATTATCTCTGACTAACTAAATAAAAAGCCGGCGTATAAATTACACGTGTTGGATCCGTAATATTAATTTGTCAATACTTGATGGTGCTCCTTGGTACTTAATAAAGCTTCGATCAGTGATAGTAATTAAGAAGTTGAAATATAATCTTTTTTTTACTAAATTATTATTGAACATATTAATTTATGTTCATTAATTTAACGAAATTAGAAGAAATAATTAAATTTAACTGATATTTTTCGCTCATGAATTCAAAAAGATAAAGATGAAATAAGATTACAAAATACTCAACTTTCATTACAGTACTAAAATTTTTGATTATTTAGAAATTAAAATTATAAAGACATAGACGATGAGATCTACGCTAAATAGAGTTACTTTTTTTAATGTCTTTCTAATATCTCAATATTCATTTTTAATTTTGAAATTCCTAAGTTCACTACTTTCGATATCAGTTTATAATAATGTTGTATTATAAAAAAAGTATACATATACTAAAGACTATTTGATAACTATATTTCATAATTTTCTTAATATTCTTTTCATTATAATGAAAGTTTTAGAGTGATGCTTTCTACAAAGAGTATGTATGCATATTTTAATAGTCAATTCAAGTAACCGATATAAACAAACATTTTTTATACTCTGTTGATAGATTTAAGATGCTTTTATATCATTTAATACATTTTATAGTAAATGATTATTGTCGTGCAAAAATATATCCGGATGAAATGTCAAAATTATCATTGCTAGTACATTTTTATTTAAAAATGAATTTAATATTCATTTTGATCATTATGATTCTAGACAGATAACACAGTATGCATGTATATGCCATAAACCTCTATAATATTAATAAAGTATTTTGTAGATGTGTTAAATATATTTACAAATTCTAGTAAATTACAAAGAATATTAAAACTTCAAAATTATTCAATCAAAATTATATTCAAATATAATAACGATGAATTTAAAATAGAATTTTCTAAATTGAAGCGGTCTATATTTATTTATTTACTGATAGCAATGAACTGCACTTAGACAAAATTTAAAATTGAAGAATGTATATTTAAAAACATTTTAAATTTTTGATAAATTGTAAAATTTAAAAAATTTTACGTTTAAATTTATATTACTTTTATTATTACTAATCATAAATATAAAAAATAATTTATAAGTTTCTTTTTAAGAATTAATTAAATGCATTAATCGGTTTTTGTAGTCTTCGAATTGACTATACCTAATCCGAAATCATTATATCAAAATAAAATTACGTAAACAAAATATATGAAAGAATTATAATAAATAATTGATTAATTATAAATTTTTTTTATTTCGATTAGCTAAATCGAAGATTTAACAAAATTTTATTATCGAGGAAAATACAAAAATCATATAAAAAGGCAAAGGATTTTAAAAAAAAAGATTATTTGATCAGATTGATTTTAATATTAAATATAAAGATACAAAATATAATTCTACAAATATTTATTATTATTTCAGAACTTTAACAAGAAAACGAAAAATCATGAATTAATTTGAATGAAATTGATTATAATATGTATAAATTATCAATATTAAATATTGGAAGACTTATTAAACAATAATTAATAACTAATGACTAACTTTGTTTGTAATTTAATATATACATTTGTTGACTTACAAATTAAATTAAATTTTCAAATTAATTTCTGTAAAATATGATGTTGAATATTTAATAATTAACATACTTATATATTCATTCATAATTACGCATATTTCATTAAAAATGTAAAATTCATTAAATATGAAAAAAATTTTTAAATAAAATGATTTTAATGTATATGATTATTATAATATATATATATTATAATAATTTTATATAAAAAAAAAATATACCAGATATTATTTTATATTTTATTACAAAAATTATTATAAAATATTTGTTATATTTAACAATTTTTATTTTAATGTGTCCTAAATAATTAAAATTTTTCGTGATAAAAATTCATGATAAATTAAAAATATTTTAAAATTTTTCATTTTACTTTAAACATTAAATATTTTTTAATATCAATATATTTGAAATAAAAGTTTTATCGTAAAATTTAAAGTAAATTTAAAAATTTTGAAACTTTAAAATATATAGAGATGGTGTTTATAATTTTAACTCAAACAGAATTTATATTTCTTTAGAAGTATTATTTAGCATTTAAATATGAAAGTCGCCAATTTAATTTTATATGTAATCTTATTATGGTACAAAATTAATTATAATATTTTAAGATTAAATAAATCAAAATTGTTTTAAGTAAAAAATTAAAAGCTTTAAAAGTGAATATTTTGCTATTGTGTATTAAAAGTAAAATAAAACTTTTATTTTTATAATATTTAATTTTTATGATTATTGTATTCATTGGCTTTACAGGAAAAGGAAAAAATTGAATTGAACAAGGATTGAATGCAATTAAAGAAATGACAGATTACGAAAGAATTCGTCTTGTAGTATTAGGTGGAGCAGGCGTTGGTAAAAGCGCGATAATACGGCGACTATTGGGACAGGGTTTCAATGATAAGTATAGACCAACCATAGAAGATTTATACTCCAGAGAATGCATATTAGGAACTTTAACTCTCAAGGTTGATCTTCTAGATACAGCTGGTAATTATGTTACATGTTTGTACAACTTGATATCTCAAATAATATTATTTAAAAAATATGACTTAGAAAATTTTATACAAAATTAAGTTGCGTATCTATTAAAGAACTCAATTTATAAATTCTTTATTTTATTAAATTAAAATTATATATTTGAAAATACTAAATTAGAAATAACCAAATAAGATAGCATTGCTTTAATGAAAATTAACCGAATGATAATTAAAAATATATTAACGTATATTGCAAATCAATATCATCTTTTATATATTAATGATAAAAAAAGTCGATATAAAGAAAATTAATTTGTAGTGATTTTACACAGTATCACACATAAATTTTCTAAAATACTTTACATATTATATAAATACACATACATATATATATTTCATTTTTCAAATATTTAATTTTATTATAAAATAAAATTAAAAAAATTTTGTTTTTGTTTCATAAAATTAATAGAATTTGATTTAATTTAAAACTGAATCCAATTAAGTGAATCATAAAATGAAATATTTTGAACGAATTTCCGAAATTTCTGAAATATATTTTCCAGTTATTAATTTATAAATAAAAACATTGATTAATATTATTGTTAATAAAATTATCATTTGGAAAAATAGTGAAGTGTATGGATTAAATTAAAATATTTAATATATTTTACGGAGTTATTGTATTTTTTTTAACAGTTTATTTAATTATTTTTTATGAATATAAAATTCATTATAATACATTTACATTTACATATTTATTTTTTGTATAAAATCAGTATTATTATAGTTCAATTCAATATAGTTCAAATTTTTTAATACATAAAAATTAAATAATTAATTTAATTAGATGTTTAAAACTTTATAATATTTTTATAAAAATTAAATATAAAAAATAAAGATAAAATTGCTTACTTATAACTTACTAATTTTATTAATTTTTCTTTTTTTTTATTTAACTTTAACTATATATAATAATATAACAGAAATGATTTAACTTTAAGTAAAATTGACTACAATTTTAAGTAATTGTTTAATCGGTAATTCAGGCAGAAATTTTTTTTATGTTATTTAATTAAATTCTCATTATTGATTATAGTTTAAAAGCAAAATTGATCAAATTTCAACTTTTTATTGAAAAGCTAAGGACTCATGATAACTACTTTAATTAAGTTACTTAAATTAAATGTACGACACCGATAGCAACTTGCTGAAACTTTGTGGATCTTAATACGCCTAGGTGACCAGCAATTTCCAGCTATGCGACGTCTTAGTATAGCGACAGCTCACGCCTTCCTTCTTGTATATTCGACTTGTTCGCTTTCAAGCTTCGAATGTGTGAAACGCTGCTTTCAAGAAGTAAGAGAACAAAGGGCTGACTTCCAAGTAAGTTGGTTTATGGTTTTAGCTTAATATCTATTAATATTGTAAAAAAAAGAATTATGAATGTTATTTAAAAATGTTACTTGTGTAGCTAAAAAATTTTTATGATCTTCTGTGTAATATTTGTTATTATTTTAACATTTTTATGTAGATAAATATTATAATAATATATTTACCATGTATATTATAAAACAAGTTAAAATACCATTAGAAATTACATTATAAATTGAAGTAACTATATTTTGTATGCTTTTTCCTTTAGATTTAAATTCACATCAATTTTGTACGTATTTTTATATAGCATTATTGAAAATTGAAAAAATTTCTCTATCGTTCATTTATAAAATTAGATTTATCTAGTCTTTAAAATTAATCACCCCTAAAAATTAGGAATTAAACTGAAGCTAATATTTACTAAAGGTCTGGATTGTTACAGGAAGTACCAATAGTGATTGCCAGCAACAAACTTGACCTTTCGTTAGCTCATCGTGAAGTGCCAATCGAAGACGTAAGTGAGTGGCTGTATTGTGAGTTACCGAAGCTTAGAGCGAAGATTATTGAGTGCTCAGCAAAAGATGACTACAATATTAAGGAGATTTTTAGATGCTTCGTTACGTTGTCCAGGATTGTACCGAAAAATCCGACTGGTGAATGTGATGAGTCTGGTTTGAGAAGACGTTGTTCTGCTTATGGTTCGCGCAGGTATATATTCAAAGTATTATATTTAAATAATACATATAAATCTGGAATTAAAACACAAAAAATGAATATTCTTTATATTTAATTATAAAAAGTAAAATGTATATTACATACGCAAAAAATTTTTAAAATATTTCACATATTAATCTAATTCAAGAAATACAAAATAAGAACGTTTTACTTAAAAAAGAAATATAGGATTCTTTTCATTTTATCACACTATGAAAATGAAAATGCTTCAGTTTAATTTGAATGCCTTTTATTAAAGTTAAAAGTAAATAGAATAATAATAAAACCTATATTTAACTATGAATGCTAAAACATCCGATAAGGAAGCAATTTAATGAAATTTTTTCTCTAATATAGTTCTCGGAATTAATTTATATGTTCTTGTTCTTGGAATGAAATAAAACAGCTATACAATTATTGATTAGTTATATACCCGAGCGAGTAACCAATTGGTTTTAGAATTTTTAATGTTGTGTAAGCATAAACACATTGAATAGTATAATAATAACGCAAATCACTAAATCGATTCTAATATATTTAATATTTCAATATCGAGTTAATATATCCGGTTCACAATTATTAAATCATAAATTTTATTTTGATACCTTCATGAAATTACTATTATTTACTAATATGAAATTAATTATTTTTCTACTTAACAAATTCAATTATTCGAATAATATTTAAGATTTTAATATATCTCTATGAATAATATTCTAAGTTATACAATTGAATTACAAGCACATAAATTCTTCTCGGCACTGAACAGTTTTTGGAGCCGTCACGAGAAGAATTTGATTTAAGTAGCATATACTAAGCAAATAAGAGGGGTCTTGTTCACCCAGTAGAGGATTAAGCACATAAACTCGTCTTCCAGAGTAATTAAAAAGTAAGCAAAAGACGAAAGGACCCTTTTCCTCTTAGAAGAAGGATGTGAGAATTACTAGTATGTAGTTATATTTTCGAAAAGTCAATTGCTTAGAAAAATAAAATTAAATATTTCAACACAATACCTGATTATGTCACCCCGCATCCTTAGAATATGTGTTATATAATTCTTGTTTTAATATTTTCCTACAAAGTTAAAATAAAAATTTAATATAATAATATTTTGAATTTTTATTTATACGTAATTTTATTAATTAATAAATAATTCTGTATGTATTTAGATTATAAAATGTAATTATTTGCACAATATATCTAACTTTAATAAGGTTTCTTGAAAAGCTTAAAATATGAAAGAAATCGAAATACATATATTTTTAATAAAGTTCTAATATATTATAAAAGCTCTAAAATATAAAAAGAAATATATATACCATTTAATTATGGATAACAAAAAAAAAATATTATAAATGAAATTGCTAAATATAGAAATGCGATCGAGGAGCATTTCTAACTGCGGAATGGCATAAAAAGCACACAGCATTTCGTAAAAAATTTTTGCATACATTAAATAAAAACTATAAATTTGGTAAATTCACACTTATCGATAATTATTTATTAAATAATTGAATATATAATAGTAGAAGCACCAAAATTAAACTCGGTACTCCAAATGGGTATAACAGCTTTTAAATTATAACATCACAACTCAATGAATTTACTTCCTATGATATGTACGTATATACGATATATACGATTCCTTGTGTATATGATTCAAGATTTTGATGATGAATATTCAACCAAGGAAAAGTACAACCAATGAGAAGAAATCTCATTTCGATACTATGAAGAACCTTTGAAATATTCTACTAATTTCCTTTCAGTCATTGGAGATTATTAAATAAACCGATTGCATGTAATTTAAATAAATTTAATTATTTAGCCTTCCTTTCTTTCTATAAATGATATCCTAAAAATATGTTAAAATAGTTTCTAAAAATGAAAGCGATGCTTCTTTAATGCAAATATTAATTTATACAAAAATTTGAAATTGATATATATATACAGCCTTTAAAAAATTTTTACAATAATATCAAAATATATTAATACATCCATATTTAGTTTCTCTTTTACTTTTTTATTTATTTATCCATTAAAATTTTTTATGTAGAGAAAATTTTCTGTTATTTATTAATATAATAATAAAAATATTATTCTGAACAAATTATCCGGCAAAATTCTTTGGAAACTTAGTATTATTTTTCTTAGTACCTGAGTTCAAGAAGTTGATGACATTTCATTGAAGTTGTGAAATGTTTTTTCTATAAATAATTACGATAAAAATTATAAAGGAAATAAAAGTAAACTTGTAAAGAACTTATTTTTTTCTATACTTTATATTTATTCATTTTTTAAACTAGATAATATATATTATTACTATTTAGTATTAGCATTTTTACATAAATTTAAAAAAAAGTAAGCAGTTCTATAAATTTTTGATGATTGTTATAAGACACTTTTGTAAAACCATCTTAAAAATGTATTTATGATTAAATTAAATTAAAAATCTTTTATTTTACAACTTATACTTATTACTTTATTCGATACGATTAACTTACTTTATTTTGATCTGTTTCACTTTTATAACCATTATTCTACTATTTTTATTCAATTATCTTATTGACACCTGCGAACTTAACTAGAAAATTTATTCTAACAAATATTATGTAGCATATTCCCTATACTTCATTCGTTTCTATTAAAAATTAACTTAAATAATTTTATAAAATTAAATTTACAGTATTTAATGTGTTTAGTATAAATACACCATAAAATTTATTAATCTACTTCTGAATAAATACAAACTATATACAAAATTTATGATTGATATATTATATTTTCATATATAAGACTTACACTATATATATATATATTAATAATTACTGTTTTTACTTTTACTATGTAGTACAAGATCCGGTAGTCCAGGAAAATCTGGTAACTCAAGTCCTGGTAATACAAAGCAAGTCGTTACTGTTCAAGGTTCAAGTGTTGTAACTGTCACCGAGGAGGTGAAGAGTAAGCCACGTAGCCGTAGTCTCATCAGACGTACTTCTCGTAAAACGAAACAACAAATACGCGATGCCCACGCTGATGATTGTAATATTTCATAATCTTATTGTATCTTTGTGTGGTCTATTAAAAAGTTAAAAAGATCACAATTCCGAGAGCTTTGTGGATCAAAAAATAAAAGTTCTAACTTTTACAATTTTCTTGCTTGACATAAAAGATTAATTACAAATATACGTTAAGTTTTATTTGGATATTTTTATAAAACATAAATAATAAAGCTTAGGTAAAAATTAAAACTTTATACTTGTACGAGCATTTTAGATTCAAGGATTAAAATTTTGTTTACATACATTTATGTTTTTTTACTCTGAACAGATTTTTTTTTATATATTTTATAATAACTTTTAATTTCGCTGTATAATCGAATTGTTAATATTTTGTATTCTATGTTCTTTATATATGGATTAATTTATCACATTGCTGTAGTACAATGAAATAATAATATTGCTGATATTTCGAAATTTTAATGTATTAAAAATTTTTAAATGTTGTACATAACTTATTACCTATTATTCATAGTAAATATAATTTATTAAATTTTTATTGTATAATCGTTTCTTAATCTTCATTAAAAAAAATATAATCTAAAAGGTGCCGAATATACATTAAATGTATTTTTATTTCATATTTTTAAAAAAATTCTCTTTTATAAAATACTAATATATACTTATAAAATTAAAATATTAGATATTCAAAAAGATTTAAGAGTCAGTTTTGTTTAACAAACTGCAAAAAATATAAAAGTTATACGGTCTTGATTTTAATTTTAGTACACATCTTTTTAAATTACGTAATTATAAACTTTATAAAAAATTATTAAGAGAGAAAACGTATTTTTTCAAATTTTACAAATTATGCTATATACATAAAATACGATCAAAACATGATCATGGAAAATCCTAACGAATATTACATCGAAAAGATGGAAAAATCAAATTTTAATGTTTGCATTGACGTGGCAAAAATTAAATTGTAAAAAAGTTAGATAAATACTTCAAGAATCAAAATTTTTATTTTTAATCTACTCATATATTGATGTAAATTTTATGTATCAAATTTTATTACTTTACATTGTGTATTATAATTTATATGTGAGTAAAAACTAAATTTTATTTACAGGTAATTCATATATGAATAATGTCTTTTAAATATATTTTAAGTTAATAAATAATATAAATTAGGAATTTAATGTAACATACTTTAATAAAAAAAAGAAATACACATATTAAATAATCTAATTTTCAGTACATACAGTTGCGTATTACGTAATATATTTTGTAAGTTATATTCTTTATTTATAATGAGAAATAACAAAGAAATATTAATAAATCATTAAGTAAACTAATAATATTATTTTCTAAATTTCTTAATTTATTAATCATTAGTATTTTTATACAAAAGAATATACTATAAATTAGTACTTTAGCCTAAATATATATTGATAAATAAATAAATAGAAGAATTTTTATAAAGGCAAGAAAAGTAAATAATGAATCTAAAAAATATTTTATTTATAAAATAAAAATTATAAATTCTGAAATAAATTAAAATTTTTTAAATAAATTATACTTTATTTGATAAAATAATTTATCAGTATTAACAGCATTTTTCTATTTTAAATATCTGTATTTGTCAATAGATTTTTAAAAAATATTAATTTTTATCATTAAATTTCTATTATAATACATCAATTACATAATTTTATTTAACTTTACATTTAAATAGTAAGAACTATAAAAGCTACTTAAAATTACTAAAATATTCTTTCTAATATTGAACAACAATATCAATAATTCTATTATAATGGATATTATAATTAACAACTCCATTACGAAATAAAAACAATGACTTAAAAAAGCTACCCAAGTGTACAATGACAATATTAAGTGAATATTATAATGAACAGAATAAGTTTGCGTGTTCAAGAAATGTAATAGGGGCAATTGAGGATATATAAAAAGAAATATTTTTGATTAATTAGTAAAATAAGTTAAAAAAAGGTTAATAGCTTAATTAATTTTTATATGTAATAAAAAATTTTAGGATCATTTAAGTTGAATATTTTATAATTAACTAAAACTTTTGTTAAATCAAAATACTTTTTAAGATAATTTCTTAGGTGATGCTTTAATATTTATTTCAAATTATTACGTAATTGCTTGCATAAGTGATGCGCTCACGTAGTTTTTAAATTCATAATTTTTAGAATATTCAAATTCACAATTAATAACAAAATATATTAAAGTTTATATTTTATTACTATTTCAAATGATGCTTCATTACTATTTAAATATTTTTAATATTTTATAATATTATGAAAAGAAAATTTATATAATTTATAATTTGTTTAACAAACGTTAGATTTTCATATAAATTGATGAGAAATGCATAATTACAAATTTATACTTCTTAAAATCATTGCATAATGACTTAAGTTATTATTGTACAATAAATGTTGAAAAAATTAACAGAAAATATTGTTAAATTGTATACATTTGTTAAATGATAATACATAAGTATACTAATATTTTTATAAACTGAAAATTTGGTGGTAAAATATTTAGAATCGTACACATTCATACATTTGATTACTCTAAAAAATAAATTAGATAAAGTTGGATAGATACATATATAGATAGAGAAAGGGAGAGGCTAAAGAAAGAGAAAAATAATTAAACGTTTTCGTTAGTAAGTAATTTTTACACTTGTAAAATTATGTTTCATTTTCCAAAATAAAAAAAACAAAATAAATTTAAAAAATACTTTTTATGATATTGCATCGTTCGTAAACTTTATAATACTATATTTTCAAATATTATTAACTATATTAATAAACTTCGTGATTTCTTATTTATAAATTTCATTTATATAAAATGTATCTTTGTTTTATCATAACTTCTTAAAAATTATATAAAAATATTATTCGTGTGTTTTAATTAGTATTTAATTATCAAAAATATTTTAAAAACATATTATAAAAATAATAAAACAATTTATGCCTGTTAATATATCAAGCAAATTAAGTACGTGTAAATTGACAGATACGGTTATCTACTAAAAATATATTTTCATTTCTTATGGATAGCTTAAATTTAAAAAGAAATATGAATACAAAGTAAAATTGAAATGAATTTTATTTACAATTTATATAAATCGCTATCTAAATGAATTGAAATATTAAATTTTTAATCTTATATATATGTATATATTAAAAAAAATTTATAATATTTGCTGATATATTTAATATTTATTGATATCAATATTAAATAAAATTCTTTAAGTAAGAAAGTATTTATGTATAATAGTTAAATAAAATATCTCAAAGTAAAATTATTTATTAATATACTATATAATTATATTATAAAATATTAAGCAAAACTTTCAAATAAAAAAATTAATAAAAAATCGTTAAAATTCAAGCATTTAATATTTCATATTTAATATTTTATATTTAATATTTCATAGTATTTAATTCTTTTATATATTATAAAAAAATATTTTTGTTAAATTGAAAAGCATCAAATTTATATGTATTTCAATCAATAATTGCAACTTATATTTTTTTATTAAGCTTATTTCAACCAGAATAGAATATTTTATTAATTAAATTTGGTATATAAATGTAATTAAAACTCTTTTAAACAAATCCTTTGTATTATTTGTTTTAACATTTATATTTATGATTACGTCTATATTGTGTCTGTATATAATGAATTTCTATATCATTAGTAATAAGTTTGTAAAACTCATTTTTAATTTGTCAATATATCGTCGTAAAATTATTATATAATTTTTTTAAATTTCATATAAAAAATTAATAAAATATAATTGCATTAAATATGAGGAAATTGTGCAGAATTTTGTTGTCATTTAAGTTTCCTAATAACTATTCGAAACATTATATATTATATTAATTTATTATAACATAATATAGACAATTATATTTATATCTAATTATAAGTTTACTTACATAAAATTAAATTTAAAATATTTTTAGAATAACTATAATATTTAAAAAGAATACTATTAATTACACGTAGTGATATAACTTCTACAAAAATATGATGCTTTTACCTGTACATAAATAAATTTTGACTAAATGCGTTACGATATATTAAGCTTTAGGGAATTATGATCTCGCTATAAAGTAATTAAATTTAATATGTACTACATTGGAATGGCTACGACTTCAGTTTTGTAAGAAATAAAAATAGAATTATGCTAAAAAAGACTGTAAAATAAATCTACATATTTTGATTATTTAATTATAAAAATATTGTTTTCCAAAATGATAAAAATCATTGAATTTATGTATATTTGAATAAATAATGTACTAGCAAGATTTTCTGAAATATGGAATAAGAACAAATTTTAAATTAAATTAAGTTTCGAAATTAAATAGATTATAGTAATTACTTTGTAAGCATTTTACTTAACAATGAAATTTCATTATGCATACATACATATACACTTATGTATATATTACTAACCATTTATAGAACTAACATAACAAATATAAGTACTGTATATTAAAATTATGAGAACATTCATAGTTATTAAAATTTAAGAAAGAAAAGCATGTAAATTATAAAAAATCTTCTATTTATAAACTTATTTTAGTAACTCACATCAAATTCATTTATCTCGATAATAATATATTTTTCTAAATATAAGAAATTGAATGTAAGAATAATTAAAAAACATTTATTTGAAATGAATTACTATTATAAACTACATTTTCATTATCGTTATTCTTAGTTTTCTGCAAATATAATTTGTTCTATGACAATTATAATTCATTATTTTAAATTCCATAAAAATATAAACATAATTTTATAAATTGCTAAGTAATATAATTATCTAAACCGAAATATTCACTAAAACTTAAATTTTATTTTTCACAGTAGGAACATTAACTTCTAATTTTTTTAATTCAAATATTCTGAATGAATGATAAAAAATTAATAGTTCAAGAATAAAATGCTTAGCTCTATACAGGGTGCATAGATTTATCTGAAATATTAATAATAATAAGAAACTAATACCTTCGACCAATTTCATTAAGTGTCTTTCCACACCTCTTAAAGTAATTTCAAACTCAACACTATAAAATATTTTAAGATTTTAATATTACTTGAAATCTTTGAAATTTTATAAAAAATAATTTCATTTATCTGAGATAAGGTAATAGCAATAATTATCTTAATATCATTCAAGAAAAACTCAGTTGACAGTTTCATTTAATTAAATATTATATTTATAAAATATAATGTATCAATAGTCGATCTAGAAGGATATTTATAACGATTAAAAACTTATCCAGTTTTTAATAAAATATTATTGTATTATATGTTAGAATTTATCTAAGGAGTTTAAATAAGAGTCCATATGTGTATATAATTGTATGCGAAATTATATTTAAAAAAATATTTAGAATTATTTTTATCATTATTTTATGCATATATACACATTAATGATTCTAAGTGTATCTTGTATTTAAAGAAATAATAATGATACTAAATAATTTTTCTTCAATATTTTCAAATACAATTTTGTTACTATTAAAGTATAACAATCTGTTTATAAAATATACACGATTAAAAAACTTGATTATATTATTGTAAAACATTCAACCTTAATATTAAAATGTTTAAAGATTTTAATAATTATTCCATAATAATAATAAATTCTTAATAATATATTCTTTGAAATTAAAAATTTTAGTTAAATAAACTAAAATTTCACATTAAATAAATCAAAATAATTTTATATACATCAAATTAAATATACGTAAGTTATAACTATTATAATATTGTAAAGCTATTCGGATATATTCAAAGTAAACTACAAAGTTATTTTTAAGTAGGAAGAAACTTTCTTTTTCATTATATATATATATATATATATATATATATATTACACATCGTGAATGTAATAGCTCTAAGTACCTGGAAAGTATTTATAAACTAAAATTTATATTGATGATGTTGTTAAGAAATAATTGTCATAATATATTATTAAAAAAATTTTTTGTATATCCTATAAAATACTTAATATTTCTGATAATATAAAAAACGCAAGAGTATGAAATATGTTATAATGCTTATTTTGTAAGTCGTAAGGCCAAGATTTTGTACAAAAATGTTATTCATTAAAATAATAAAAAAAACAAAATATCAACATTAGGTTATCGGTTATTCCTCATAAATTTTCTGTTAATTACTTTATCGAAAATTGTCTTTCTACATACGAAATCCTTCATAAATTTTTTTAAGATTCAACTAATTGATGTATAATATTATTTATAAAAACAATAATAAAATAATAATAATTGTTGCAGTTTTTCTCATTTTTCATTATTAATAAAATATGTAACTATTATTATTATGAACAATGATATCTAACACCTTGAAAACTAATTTTCTAACATAATCTTACCTTGGAAATTCTTCTTCCTATATTTTGTCATACCATGATTATTTATAGTACTTCATAAGTTTTAAAAGTTTCATATTAACGCCCCTTAAGTTAATATCATTATTTTCGTTTTTCATTTGTATTTTTTATAAAGAAAACTTATTTAATGACTATAATTTGATGTATTATTACTTTATTTATATTAATAAAATTTTTTTTTAATTAATATTTGGTGGTTGTATTTTTTCTGCTGCTTCTTTTAGATTTGATTTATGAAATAATAAATTTATTTATATTATAAATATTGTATATAATATAATCTATATTATTTGTATGTTTTACTTTACATACCATAACCAGGAATTCTTCATTTTAATTAATCTAATTAAAAATTTATAATAAAAGATAAATGTTACGATATCTATCATTGTAATTATAAAAAAAAATATTTAGTTTTTTTACATTAATTTTGATACTTATTTATTCGTTATTTATTTTTATTATAAATTCATCGTTCTTTTTTTATTATAATTTTTAACCTTGTATACACTTTTTTTGATCGTTTCTTTTACTTTTCTTAACTTTACTTTTAATATATTCTTTTTTCTACTTTCCACTTTATATATTAAATATTAAATACTTACCGAAAATTATTTATACTTTTTGCTATCATCTATTGTTTAAGTTCATTCATAAATAAATATTATCTCATATATATTTTATGATAAGAATTTTTACTATGTAATTGATAAATGCTTTAATACATCCATAATATTTAATATAAAATCAAAAAATAGTTTGAAATATAATAATTTTATAAATATGATGTTTCAAAACTAAGTAATTTTTAATGTACTTAATATTATCAATTTCAAAAAATTAAATTCTAATAGATTAAATTTTATATAATATTATATATATATGTAAATATTGTATGATTATATAGATTTTCTTAAATTTAAATTATACATGAAGCTCTTTATTTTAAATCAATTATTAATAATTCTAATTTATACCTTAATTTAATATTAATTATTAAGTATTAAATATTTATTAATAAGTATAGTTAATCACAATTTAAGAAACTTATTCTTAAATCAATATCGAATTGCTTTATTTTATTAAAATATACAAATACAAATTATTATCACTACAGATCCATTTTATAAATATAAATTTTAACAATTATATTAATAAAACTTAATTGAGTTAAGTAGCATTTATATATAATCAAGAATTATTATCATTTAATATTTTACAAAAAAAAATTTTTAAAGAAATTATAACATATTTATAAAAAATAAACTAACATTTTAAAATAGTATTTGTAATATCACAAATACAGTATAAAACTATTTGAGTAAGGTATTCTCTAACCAAATTTTTTCATCGTAATTTAAAGTTAATTATAAATAGATTTTTTTAATTAAAAATATTTGTACATAATAATATAATATTTGTGAATTTATTTATTTAGTCATTCTTCACTGAATTAGTCGTAGATGCATTTGAATTAGAATCAGAATTGCATTCATTGTCTATTTTGAATAAATTCTTAAAATGCTGTACATAAGGCTGGCATCTCTCGCCTTTAACAAACCCTGATGTATTATGTAGTCTTAGATTTCTTTGTTCAAAAAACTTGTACACAGAGTGAAATAAAATCGGATCATCTGTAGCTTTTGCCACCTCAAGAAACTTTCGCGCACACACATCATCGCTTTTACCGACACTCCTAACATATCGCAGCGCAGGCAGAATGTATCCCTTGGATAGAAGAACTTCAATTATTTCTTCGTGAGCAATGCCGAGGCGTTTTAACATATCAAGTGCTAATTGATGGGCCGCTGGGTATAAATTTTCCAAGGAAAGTAGCAAACAAGCAAGTGGTTTAGAATCAGAGACGACGTGATACTGAAGCAGTTGATGTAATTGGTAATAGGCTTTATTATTAACTAGTGTTGTTATTATAAGTTCATATATGTAATGCTGTACTGGAATTCCATGTTCTGACAAGGATCTAAAATATTTTGAATGACAATTATTTTTGTATTAAATCTAATCCAAAATGAACATAGTATTAACATTTATATATTTTAGTGAAATTAGTTTTAATTCATAATTTTTTAAATTACTCTCTAAAAACGTAATATAGAATTTTTAAAAGATTTGATAATAAAACATTATTATTATATATAGAGTTCACAAGCTTTGAGTTTTTTATATGTCAAAGTTATGGTAGTAAAATACAAAATATAATTTGAATTATTGTTTAAAATATCACTTTTAAAACATATCATTAAAACTGTTACAGTTAAATGATGTGATAAATTTAATAAGTAAGGAAACGATAATCGGTAAATGGTAAAGAAATAATAGTAAAATTAAATAGATACTGTTTACAAATCGATATATTTTCTATGTACTATTAAAAAATGGATATATAAAACAGATACTAAATTAACGTAAAATATCAAAATTGTTTTAAAAAATTTGTTCAAAAATTTTAATTAAATTTTTTTTTGCATCTAATAAGAAAAATGTTGTCTTATAATTTTTATAAGTTATAAGCTTTATAAGTTTTAACAAGTCTTATAACTTTATTGATAAATTCTTTGATGATTTAAAGAATTCCGAAAAATTTACTTTTGTTCTTTGCATATTAAATACATAAAAAAATAGATAAATAATTTTATTTTATTTTTTAGCTCTCTTTGAATATAACAAAAGAAAATGCCAAAAAAAAATAAAGTCTGACTTCAAAGATTTAATAAATTAATTTTTTACAGTTAATGAAGTTATAAAATTACTTATAGAAAATAACAATATATAAAAGGCACAGAAAAAATCGATATTTTAAAATAAATATTTATATTATTTGCTTAAATAAATTATTTCTAAAATTAATATCTAAATCTGAAATGTTTACAATAGAAGACTTTTTTAACATTATTCTTTTCATATAAAATTTGTTCTATGTTAACAGTAATAAAAAACACAGTCTTAAAATAAATTTGAAAATTAAATTATAATAATAAATTGAATATTATATATTAATATTATATATTTTATGATATATTTATCATAAATTATTTTATTATTTCAACTTAACAATAGTATTATAGAAATATAAAAAAATTAATATTTAATATTAATATTAGTACCTGATGTACTCAAGAAGAATCCAAATAACCATTTTTGAATCAATTGTTCCTTCTGACAATTTAGAAAGAATGTGACTATACATATCACTTTGATTAAGAAATATTTTGTATTTGAAACCATCATTTACTGTATTAAGTATTTTCGTATTATTTTGTAATGGAGTACCCATTATGCTTTGAATTTCATTCTCTAAATGATTTCTATATACTGCATTTAATTTTTCAAAAATTACAGGCATATCGATCAATGTTGTTGGCATTTGCATTACAATATCCTTTATAAATTGAATTAATATGTGCTTTGAATTTTTCCGTTGAATTAAAAATTCAACTAACTGAACCTTATTAGGAATAAGTTTCACTATCGAATCTAGCTTCAGTTCTAAATACCTAGATAAAATAATTTTATTATAATAAATATTTATTAATTATCCAAATAATATACACAAATTTAAGTAATTATAAATATCATAAATTTGGATGATAATAAAAATAGTATTCTAAAAAATTTAAGTGATTGTTATAAGTATATACTCATCAAAGTTAACTTACCACAAACAACCCAATTTAGCATCAATCACAATATTTGGCTGGAAAACAACCCAATTGGGAGAATCTAATTTATGTTAAAAAGTATATTCATTGAAAATTTTTTAAAGCATATATATATATAGTGAAGTGTGATTGTACCAATCCAAAGTGAGAAAGTGAACCATTGTTCAGCGCGGACACAAAGCAATAGAATAAATAATATCTATATATTTAAATTAATACATAAAAACTACGATAAAAACAATAATATTCAGCATAAGCACGTTGAAGATGAATCACGTTTACAACGAAAACAAAAATGACAGGAGCTACAAGGAGGTGACATACAGAAGTATCTGCATTATATATTTTCGATCACGATGCAGAAATTATGTGTGAATATATAAATGTACCGAATGTGAGTAAGAGATTGCACGAGAGTATTCAATGTTCACTAATCTTTGTGTAGTGCTTTTTACAAGTATTTACATTTCTTTTATAAAATATTAATATTAAAAAATAATATCATATATCATACATTCAATTATTTAAAATTTAATAAAAGGATACATAATTGGCACGACTGATTGATATATTCTGATATATTTGGACCAGGAACCCTTAAGCTGCATGGTTTAATTGGCTTTGGTGGAGCAACACTTGTATGATGAATTACAGTTCCATCACTTACACCAGGTAACATAATATCAAATATCATTGATGTCTGTATTAATAAATTAGTTCATTATTTTATGATTGTTATTCACATTAAATTTTTGTTTAATATTTTCAACAAGTAATAGCTTCATAGTTGCTTAGTTAAGATAACTTGATTATTAAGATAAGTTGATTAGTTTAGATACTTTGTCAATTTAATTATAGAATATGCTTTTAAAAGCTATTTACTATTTTTATTTATGAATTAGTTTATAAACATTAAAACTTACTTTTGAAGCTTGATGATGAACAATTATTAAATTATCTACAACATTAATAGCAAATCTACCACTCATGTCAAGTTTGAGTATATGACTTTTTTATTATTACTCCCCATCTCTGAAAACCTACAGTTAACGCCCTTTAGTATTACAAATTACTTCTAGTATTGATTAATTCTTTTATATTTTCCCTTCCACTTTTGTTGTTTTTCCTATTCCATTTTATCCCTCGACCCTAAGCAGATAGGCTAATAGACAAACTGTTATTCTGAATCTTTTCTCCTATACTCTGTGTGATTGTAACACAGCACTTCTATATGTTACAGATGTGTTACTACCCCACACACACACCACACTCACACGTGTGTCCCCCCCCCCCCCACTCCCTCACACACACCCACACCCCCACACACGCCCTCCACGACACACAGTTCCTTACCTTCTTTGGATACTATCACTATCCGTTTATACTATCTTACGATCATATCACTCCTTCCTAGAGACTCAATCCAGTATATCCGTATCTATTGTCTATACCTTCGAGAGCGAAGAAACAAACCTCCTACTAGTCGACGTTCCTAACCCATGAATATTCCCTAGTTAGATATAAGTTCTCCATTTGTAGTATATCTCATTTAATATTAGCAAGAATAGTCATTTCCGATTACTCTTCGCATGCTTGCCGATAGGATAGAATCTTACTCTTCTTATATTTTAGACGATAGATAACCTATGTACTCGTGTCGGTTGTGTGGCACTAAGTCGATGACGGACGAGATCGGAGGATAGTCAACACCCTGCGGCGTCGCACAGCATGTGGATACACCGAGCCTATAGGACTGTACATCAAATCGCTCGCTACAGAAGCAAGACACTAAGGATCGGATGGCCGTAGAGGACGAATAATTTTCTGTGGTGCATAACATGCCATCAATCCGGGTATCCCAATTGCTGACGAGAAAACGTTTTATATGTGTCAGCACCACGGCAAGCCCGCTCTGTATGTCATTAGCTATCTCGGATCTTTCTATTATACATCTGCGCATATACTTAATTCTCTAAATCTTGTCGTAGCCATTACAATAGTTCTTCTATGCAAGTAATTTAATAAAATTATTTTTACTTAAAAATAAGCTTACTTGTGAACTGTGTAGATGTAAATAAATGTTGAGCCCTGTGAACGAATACTATCACTTGGTTGATGTCGAAAAACTATTATACACGGTATACCATATAAAACAGCAAGTGCCACATCTCTTTCTGAAACTGCCAGTTTTCCTGGTTTTGTTGAAACTGCTTCCACTGAAAGATAAGAAAATTAATTATTTTAATTTTTTCATATATGAATGTAATTAAATTTTATAGCTCATATTACTTTCAAACTTTGTTATTTTATGTAAATTTCCAGGAGTTATATATAGTGCTTGCATTTGATTTCCTAATTGTCCTGAGGAAAGTAGCACCAAATAACTTTGTGGACAAAATATAAACCAATTGACACTCAAATTCAATGATTTTAATGATTTAACAAATCGTTTTTCTGGAATAACCTACATAAATTAAAAATTTATAAAGCAAAACGTTTTTTATTTGTAATTATTAAATAATTATTCATAAATTTTAAAACAAGTAAAAATTAAAATAATTTTTTAGATATTATTCTTAGATATAGAAAAGTAAAATTTTTGTGATAATAATATAATTTCTATTACTAATCCTTATTATGTTATTATAAATACAAAACTTGTTATCCAATATTTTAATATTTGTTTTAAAGTTAAATTTGCAGTAAAGAACAACCTCGATACCAATTTCTTCAAATGTTTAATTTAATTTAATGTAATATTACATATATATATATTTATATTGAAATTAAAGGATTATTTTTTATTACTAAACTAATTTCATAATGTTAAAAATGATTTCAATTTTATTTATATATATTTATAAAATATTTTTGAAGTTTTACTTTATAAATAATAATTCAAGAACTTTACTGTTTCTATATCTGCTTAAAAAAATTTAATTCTACACACTTGATAATGTTCAACACCATGATCAGTCACAAACAAAATTTCATTAGCATGTGTCCATATAAAACCATGTATAGTAGCAGTTTTTCCTTTACATGATTGAGAATATTGAATACCATCTAACGAATTTTCTGAACTATAATTTATAAACTCTACAGATGTTGCACAACGTTGAATTGCAAGAATATTCATGTCTGGAGAAAATTTGATTGAAGTAACTGGTCCTTTATCATCCATTCTAAAATTAATGTTATGTTCTGGGCCTTTAACAAGCACACCTGTAACACCTCCAGATCTGATAGCAAATACCTAAAAATATAAGTTTCATAAAAGCTAAAATATATAAATACTATAACTAAAAATTAGTAAACAGTTTCAAATAATAATCATAAATTTTTATTTCTTATTAGCAATAAAAATAAAATAAAATATACTTGTTGTTTTGAATCATCGAAAAATACATCTGTAACATCAGTAACAGGCTCAAATTTTATAGGTTCCGAAGATAATTCTAAATAATAATCATCATTTCCATCAATTTCTACATTTTCTTCTATTTCACTTGTAGTTGACATATTAATTTCTGATATCTATTAATTAAATGTAAAATATATTAAGCATTATATATAAAATATAATAAATTGTATTATTTCAATATTAAACTCATAAAAAATAAAAGAAACCGTACGTATATTTGTTGGTTATAATTTCAATTTAGCTTGTATTATTTATGTAAAATTGAAAAAAGTTTTTAGCAACATATAATACGTATTAAAATAGAGTATACAATTTCTAATATATAATATTTTTATCAAAAAGTAAAATAAGAAAAATAAGTCAATATAACAAATTTTAAGTTATTATACAGATAATTATAAATATGTAAAAATTTCATTTTTAAAAATCTATCAGGTAAGCATTTTATTTTTTAAATTTGTATACAGTCACTATAAAATATATTAAAATAAAAACCTATAAACAAAAAGATATAAATATTTCCACCATTCAATAGATTTTTTGACATTTATACCAGCAGACGATATTTACTTATCTAAGTTGTATCTGGCAGAGATTAGATTAAACTTAAAAAATTTAAATTTTCCTATTGTGAGATATAATATTAAATTTAAAAATCGTACTTTATTTCAATTTTTATATATACATTACAAGATGTACATATAAAATTTAGTGTTTTAATTGTGTTTTATTTACTTGGTCAAATATTAGATTTAGCAATTTAATAACTTTAATAATATATAAAATTTAATAAATTATAAATATTAATATTATAAACATTATTTTCGTTATTTTAAAATATTTTATAATTTTTATAAAAATTTTAAATTATAAATTATAAATTACAAATGTTTTAAAGTTGCGTATGTAATAAAAAGTATTAATCGTAAATATTTTATATTAAAGAAAAATCTACATCAAATTAGTTTTAAAAACTAAAGGTTTGTTAGTAAAGGAACATTCTGGTTATAGCCTGATTTTCTAGCGGAAAATTTAAATATATCTATAAGTTTAATTTTGATCAAATATGTGGACAAGTTCACTTGTTATCTTTGGTTTTTTTCATATTCTTTGGAATCAATCATCGCCCAATATGTCTCATCTGTGAAACATATTTAAATTTTGATAGCAGAAGGGATCATGAAAAAACTAATAGAATAATCGAGAGAATATTTTATTTATTTATTAACAATAATAAGAGTTTCAATATAAGTAAAGTATAACATACAAATGATTATACTATTATCTTAATAGGGATATAAATAGATTAAGAAAAGACAAGATTAAAGTAATTCCAGTTAATCGCTTCTGATATTAAAATTTTGCTCAAAAAGGTATCAGTACAATTAAAAATATAAAGTAGTAAACATAAAAAAAGAAATGTATACATTTTTTTAAAGATATATTTATTGTATTGTATTCTTAAATGGATGTAGGCTTAATAATAATTTTAAAAAATGTTTGTTACGAATGAAAATGCAGAAATAAAAATTATTTAAAACGTTATATGATGGAAAAAAGTCTCGTAACTGAAAAATATTTTGGATAAAGAAGTTCAAATAATTCTTCTAAACTAATTAAAAATAAATTTTAAAGTAGAAATACATGGATCAATTTAATTAGTTTTAATGGTGAGACAATAAGAAACAGTCATTGGAAAAGAAAATATTTTTGTAAATTTTATTACAATCTACCTGTCATTCCGCTTCTTAAACGATTATTTGTTTATCATTTATTACCTAATATTAAAGACGTTTTATATAATTATTTTTTCAAAAATGTTTTATAATATTACTTTTATTTTTATTGCTTACAATCGATTAGATGGATTACATTGAAGTGGTTACAATAAACTTATAGAAAACATATTATTAACAGGTGCAATATACTATGTATAATAACAACAACATACTTTCGATCATAAGAATTACTTGAAATTAAAAATATATTAAAATTTACTAGAAAGTTATATTATACAAAATATTATAGAAAAGTATTAATAAAAATTATATTAGTATGTAAAATTTAAGAAATTAGAAAATCATATGAACTTAAATAAAGTAATTTAGACAAAACCATCAAAATGTCGATAAAACAACTGAATACCATTTATATCAGTAATAAAAATGATATTAAACTCATAAATGTTACTAAATCTAAAAATTTAATTTGAAAATTAATAAAGCATATTTTTCATATGAAAATATATATTAATAAACTAAGTGCACTTGAAAATCATGTACATTCAATTCTTTATGTTTCTAAATTTTCATTCATATCTTGTTTAATAGTAACTGTAATCAAATAAATTTATAAATAGATAAGATTAGATGATAGAATAATGATAAATTTGATTGAAAAAAATTAAAAATCAATATAATTATATTAAAATTTATTTAAAATGTTTTATAATTTAGATTGAGAATCCTTGTAATCTATAAACAATATTAAATAAATAAATAAAGTAATTTGAATTAGAAATTTTAAATTAATTTAGTTTTTAAACAATATAAAAATTTATTTGAAATTAGATGAATTATTTTCCGATAATGATATATTAATTAAAAGAAAGAATACTAAATAAATAATTAAATATTCACGAGTGTTATATGATATTAAAATATTATATACTTGATTTTATTAATTCATTAAATTTTCTGATTTTGTATACCTAATTTTAAAATAATTATTAATATTTTTTAAATATGAATATATGAAAGATATGTAAGTAACTATTGGATAGGTTTAAACTATTTTATTATTTAAATTAATTTAATTATTATTTTAATCGTTAAAAACTTAAAATAAAACAGCATTTAATAATTGTAATTACATAGATTTATTCCACTTATTACTAAATGTGAATAAATTTTTTATTATATATTTATTTTCCAGGTTAAATATGTGATTAATAATTTTTAATGTAATTTGAATATAATAAATCACTAAATAATTTTAATTTTTTTATTAACAAATAAACTATAATAAATTTTTATTTAACTACAAATTTTGATGTATTAAATTAATGAATATAAATATATTTTATTAAATATCTTATTAAAAGAATAGTATAAAATAATTTAATGGAATTAGTGAAACTACGTTACATAAAATTTTTAATTTATTATCATAATATTTTATAAAATAAAGAAAATGAAATAAATTTTTTTAACTTTTGGAGCAAGTAAATGTAAATATATATCATAATATTTAAAGTTCATGATTTATTTAGTATATAGGATGATTACTTACATATCAAAATACTCATAATGATGATAGTGATATTTAATTATAAAAGATCATGAATATATTAATTATAACAAACTCAAATTAATTTAAAAAAAGGATTTTAAGAAAATTGTTGATTAAACGATATGAATTAAAAATCATTTTTATTAATAATTAATCCATTTAAAACTTAAAATACTAAATGTTTTATAAACAATTTTTATTTTTTTAAGAAGTAAATTTGTTTTGTTCTAGTACAATATATAAATATAAAATAAAGAATTTAAGAAAATTATTTTGTCTATAATTCACCTATAATTTTTTTTATAGTTTATTAAACAGTAATTCAACATATTTTATTACAAAATATGGGAATTTGCTGCTTGCACATATATATATATATATATATATATATAACTATGCAATTCTTATTAGTATTTTATTTTCTAATATCTTTTCATCTTGTTTGTTTTGATGAATTCGTTACTTATCGCACTAAATAATTATTTTTTATTTATTCTTTTAGAAATAAAAAAAATATATTATTAAATATTTTTAAATTATTCATTAATTTTATTAACAGATTTTAACTAATTTTTAATATGTAGTAAATTATTTACTTAAAAAAGAATTAATCTTCGGATCATTTTACTAACACAAAATCTATAATCAATGTGATATGATTTATCAATAAAGAAGAGCATCATACGTATTTTTATTATTGTAATTTATAATTATGAATTATTAGGCACTAATATTTTGTATATATAAAAATAGGTGCAAGCACAGCTACGTTGTAATTGACTAAGACATTAGGTGCGCATTTTGCGCTCACTTTTTGGCTGATTAAGTTTCGTTTATTATATAATTGCTTGTATGATTCTTTGTAGCAAATATAAATAAGGAAGTTCTCTCGAAACGGTATATATCGTGTTGTGTATTCACGTAATCCACAATATCTGTCGACATGATACTGTTGAAAATAACGTCTGCTTGGATTATATCAGAGTTTGAATCCAAAACAAAAGGAATAACAAAGAGGAAACCGCTATTAGGTTTCGATAAAAAAAATTTGTTGCTCTCAGACATTTAAATTTTACCGCGGATAAGTGAAAATTGTGAGTGTAGTGAAAGAAATAATGGATATTAATAAATAAAAATCTTTAATAAATAAGCATTTAAATACTCTAACATGTACTGTCTGTTTTTTAATGAATACTACTTGAATAGCGGAAACTTTAATCATTGCAAGAGTTAAAAAACGATGTAAAAAACTTTAATTATTTAATAAATATTTCTTTGTAAATAAAAAAATTATTTCTGTTAAGACTTAAGGTTTTATACTTATTTACTTTATTTTGTAATTTCAATTTTTTAATTGAAATACACACATAGAAATTATCTATTAGAAATCTATTAGAAACCCCTTTCTAAATTATTAAAATAACGTATGCACGTAACTATGAAACTTTGTTCTGCGCAGAATCAATACGAAAGAACGAATTTTCTAACAAAATGGTTTAAGTGAATGCAAACATTTGTTATCTCTAATAAGTAGTTAAAACCACCTGTATTGAGTTTTATACATGGTTTCAAGCAATACAATTGTTTTATACATTTTATCGCAAAAGAAACAATTGACAAGAATGTCGAAATTGGAATGTAATAACTGTAATGATAAGTGAAATTAATGAAGACTGATAAAACAACTCGTCAAATCATATAAAAACGTAGATTCGGAGTTATAAAAGATTATTTGTAATTTTTAACTTAAATTATTAATTCAGCATGGCTTTGAGTCCAACTGATCCAAATTCCTTCTCTAGGCCAGGTATAGATTTTTATTATTTGCCTTTATATATATATATCTATATATATATATATTGTTTACATATTTTTTTATAAACATTTTTAGAAAAGTCTTTAACAAACATTTGATCAATAATTATTTATTATGAATTAATAAATTTTTGATTGACATAAAAACTATATAAATCTTATTATTTTTTATTCTTTTAGCATCTATATTACTTTATACAAATATTTCATTTATTAATTACAATAAATAACGTACAAATATCCATAAATAATTTTTATACTTTATATAAAGTTTTCATAGTTTTATAAATTTTAGCTTCATAATATATTTTATTATTTGATATTTTTATTAAGTATTATAAATTTTTTGTTTAGATTTAGCAGTTGTTGTTCATACACATCTGAATGTAACAGTGAATTTTACAAAAAAAATACTTGATGGAAGTGTTGTGCTTGATATTGAAAAAAAAGGAGAAAGTAAATTCTTGGTATATTTCATATTTATATAATAACTATAATACTTTTTATTAAATAAAAACTAAAATAAAATAGAAAAAATTTGTTTTAATATAATTATTTTTATGCAATTACTTTATTATGTTTTAGAAATGATAAATATTTAATAATAAATTAAATACTGAAAAAATTAAAAATATTTATTTTCTGTTTTACTATATACAATATTATTATAATTCAAAAATTCTAATTTAAGTATTTTAAATAATTTTCATGAATTTTAATAATTTTTTAGAATTGAAAAAAAAAAGAATTTAAATGTATGACAAATTCTATGAAAATTTCTATTTTTAAAATTTTAAAGATAAAATTATACTACTATGAATTTTAATGATATAGAATTTTAAATAATTATTTTTAAAAGATAAATTTATATATTTTAATCTACTTTTTATATTTAATTAAGCTTAAATAAATTTATTTATATGTATATTCATTTTTTAAATAATTATAAAATTATAAAATTATGATACTACAGTTATATATATGTTTTGTATTTTTATTTATAAAAACTTAAAGTAATTCATAAATTTTTATTAAAATAATATTATAATTGATATTTGACAAATTTTTTCTTTGTATGAAATTTTTAATATGCGCATTAAAAATTCTATATAATTATGAATTTTTTCTTAGATTCTAGATGTACGAGGACTAGTTTTGTTATCAATTGTGAACATGATTGATAAATCTAGACTCGATTACCGTGTGGAAAAGGGTGTCGACTATGGATCTAAACTTAGTGTAAGATTACCAGAAGATCCAATTATAGATGGTGACAAATTAATGTAAATAACTTTCATTTTTACTATAAAATAATAATATTTAAATAAAATTAAAATTAATTAGTGATAAAAAAATGATATGTTTATAAATAATTCATTTGTAAAATTTGTATCGAATATTTATATTCAATTAATGAATAATAGAGCAAATTTAATATAAATATATTTTAAATAGATCACTTACAATGATAGTTTTTTACAATGATTATAAAATTTAAATTACTATGTAAGTTTATTAAGTAAATTGTGATATAAATTATTAATATATTTAATAATAAATACTATTAATATTTGTTTAAGAAATATAATTTATTAGTTTATTTAAGAAACAGAAATGTTAAGTATTGTATATTATTGTACATATGCATATACACATCTATTCATGCATATTTATACTTAAATATATACAAATAATTGTAGGATTATTTTATAACTTTTTTGTTACAGGTATAAAATTAGAATTGATTATCGAACATCACAAGATTCAACAGCTTTACAATGGCTTTCTCCTGAACAAACTTCTGGTGGAAAATATTCATATTTATTTTCCCAAAATGAGGTAGTTTTCTGAATATAATAAAAAGTATTTACTTTCGTTATTTAAATTTGATTAATATATATATATATATATATTTTGTAGCTACATTAATTTATTAAAAAATTGTAGTTACTTTAATTCAATAGTTTGAGAAAATATATTTATATAAAAATATATATTAATAAAATCTCAATTAAACTAAATATTTAATTGTTTCTTCATAATATTTATTTTTGAACTTTTAAAGATTATTTAGTTTTAATTATAACTGAATTATTGAAAATAGAAAATTTTTTATTTAAATTTAAAGTATATTTAAGGTAATAAAAATTAATTGAGCTTACTAATAGCTAAATCGATATAGTTCATTTTTTGTATTCAACTAGTACATATACTGTTTAAATTTTGAAACATTAATATTATTAAATAATTAAGCTAATCTTTGAGATAGATTTAGTATACTAAGTATTCATTTATCAAAAATTATTTTGTTTTTAGGCAATTCATGCACGATCTATGCTACCATGTCAAGATACACCATACGTGAAGTTTACTTATTCTGCTGAGGTATGTTTTAAATTATTATAAATCAATTAAAATACTAAGATCTTAATAAAAAAATAAAATTATTTATTTATGTTATTAAAACAATTAATTAAAAGAATATTTATATTAAAAAATATATAAGAATAATTGTATTAGTATTTTAAATTATTTTGTCAAAAAACTAGAAAAATGTTAAAATTTAATTAATTATATTAAAAATTTTTTAAATTTTATTAGAAAAATATAATAACAAAAAAATTCATGAAAAAATCATTTCATTAGACAGTACTTGTACTTTAAAAATAAATATTTAAACATGTTATTCTTGTTGAAATAATAAGACTACATTATATCTATTGATTATGATCTATTAATTTGATTAATTTAATTTGATCTAATTGCATTTTAAATAAATTTGGTTTGTTTACTGTATTCGTTTATAGGGATAACTAATTCTTAATACTATTTTAATTATTAAGAAGTACAATAAATTTTATTTCAGATAACAGCTCCAGCAGAATTAAATGTTTTGATGTCTGCCATAAAGGGTAAAGTAGAAGAAGTGGATAACTCAACAAAAGTACATTACTTCCACCAACCAGTACCTATTCCATCTTATTTAATTGCAATAGCTGTAGGAGCTATAGTTTCTAAGCAAATTGGTCCACGTACAAAAGTATGGACTGAACAAGAATTGCTTGATAAGAGTGCATATGAATTTGAAGAAACTGAAACGATGCTCAAAACTGCAGAAGAAATTTGTGGACCATACGTGTGGGGTAAAATAGAATGACATTAAATTTGTCATAATTTTTTTTTAGAAATTATATTATATTAGAAATATTAATAAATATATTTTCATAAAAGTAAACATACACAACACATATCTGAAGTATATTTTAATAAAATCTTGATTTAATTATGTTATTCATACCTAAGATATTTATCAATAATCAAGTTATATTGAGAAGTTTATAAAACATTTATTATATTTACATATTTTGTTCTAATTCTCAAAAATTTTAAGAATAAAAAAATTAAGATCTATCACTTTTAGTGGATATATTTAAATATAATTTACTTTATTAATTTAAAGAAATTTATTTTATAGGTACATATGATTTGCTAATACTTCCTCCAAGTTTTCCATTTGGTGGAATGGAAAATCCATGCCTCACATTTATTACTCCAACGTTACTAGCTGGGGATCGTTCTTTAGCTAATGTAGTTGCTCATGAAATAACTCACAGTTGGACAGGAAATTTAGTAACGAATGCAAATTTCGAACATATTTGGTTAAATGAAGGCTTTACAGTATTTATTGAGAGAAAAATAGCTGGAAGAATGTATGGTAATAAAGTAAGGCATTTCAATGCTCTAATGGGCCTTCAAATATTGAAAAATGAGGTATAATTCATTTTTTTAGTAAATAGATATGTTATAAAATTTTAATATAATAAATATAATTTTTATTAAACAGATTAAAACTCTTGGAGATAAAAATCCACTAACAAACCTTGTAACAAATTTGACAGGTATTGATCCAGATAATGCGATTGGATCAATACCTTACGAAAAAGGCCATACTTTTTTATTTTATTTGGAAGAATTACTTGGAGGACCTGAAGAATTTGATCCCTTTTTAAAAAGTTATTTAGAAACATTTAAATATAAAAGTTTAAATACAATGCAATGGAAAGATTATTTATACCAATATTTTGAAAATAAAATCGAGGTAATTTTAAAACAATTGTTTAACTAAAAATTTTTAAATTGAAAATTATATATATATATGTAATATTAAATTTATAGATTTTAAATACAGTGGATTGGGATGCTTGGTTTAATGAACCTGGCGAGCCTCCTGTAATTCCAAATTATGACACTTCATTAGCTAACGAATATATGGCCTTAGCCACCAAGTGGATTGCAGGTGATGCAGATGCATCATTTAGCAAGCATGATATAGATAACTGGACATCAAATCAAAAAACAGCTTTTTTAACTGAATTAGTTTTAAATAATAAAACACTGTCAATTGATCAAATGATTTTAATGAACGAACTTTATGGTTTTGATTCGTTACAAAATTCTGAAATACGGTAAATTTTTATTTAAATTTTTTATATAATTATCAATAATTTAATTATTTAAGTTGTGTAGTAAAATTATAAAAACTTGTATTTGTTTTTTTTAACAAGATATTGTATATTAAGTTTTAAATTAATATTTTTTCTAATTATCGAATGTTTTATTATTATTTAATATTGAATTTTTGTTTTATAGCTTCCAGTGGTTAAGATTAAGTTTGAAATCTCGATGGAAGTCTAAAGTATCTGAAGCTTTAGATTTTGCTACATCTCAAGGTAGATTGAAGTTTGTACGCCCACTTTTTAGAGATGTATATGCTTGGAAAGCAATGCGTCAAAAAGCAATTGATACTTACTTTGCGTATAAAGATAAAATGATGTACGTTACTCGAGAAATGGTAGCAAAAGATTTACATTTAGTAACAGAGAAGAATAGAAACTAGATACATTTATACCAGTTTAAACAAATTTCATAGCTTTTATCTAATTGTACAAATAAGTATCTAATAATAATTTTCTTTACACATTTTATAATAAAATTATATATTGGATTTAGGACAAATTAAAATAAAAACAATTTCTAATAATTAAATTAAGTCTATTTTAAATTATTGTAAGATTATTCTAAGACATATTGATCTGGCAATTTTAATATTTGTGGAAAATTCTCAAGTTCTTCTTGAGAAATGTGGTCAAGTCTAGTTGGTACAGGTCTGAGCTGTCTGATTTGATTATTTATATTTTCTTTGATCTTTTCTGGAATGTTGTCATCATAATATATATGAAGACGTTGCATAAGAGTTCTTCGAGTAATATTATTTCCTAAAACACTATATACTGCTTTCTGCATAATCTAGAAATTTAAAAATTATAAGAAATATTTAAAAAATGCATATAAAAAAGAAATTTAATGATTTTAAAATTTATCAAAAACACATTTTAAATTAATTAATATTATCTTAAAAAATTTAAAGAAAGCTCTGTATACTTAATATTTATTTTTGCTGGTTATTGCTTTTAAAATTTTTAAAATTATTTTTATAACATTTTTATAATACTTACCATTGTTGGATCCTTTTTATGTAATTCCCAAGCCTTTGTCCAGGATGCACCTTTAGCATAAGTAGTATGATGAAAATATACTCGTTTAATCCATTCGTCTCCTCTAAGAGCTATTTCATTGCTATTTATGACAACAACATGATCACCACAATCATCTACAAAATTAAAAGAAAATTTACTGAACAGAATTTAATATTTATACATTTTGCAATCAAATATTGCAAATTAAAATTAAATTTATTAAAGTTTAAAGATCTTTAAAATTTGTATTTTAATGTTATTAAAAATTTAGATATTCACTTGTAGGATGGTAAATTGGTTTGTATAATCCTTTTAAATAACGCCCTATCAATATTGCACTTTGGTATGGATCTTGCCATGTAGCATCATAAACATGCCACATTCGAGCAAATGTACCCCATTGCTAGAATTAAAATAATCATGAAATAATTAATAATTATTTCTTAATGACATTGTCGAAATTAAAGTTCTTTTATTTATTTAATGATAATAAAAATTACCTGAGCTCTTCGAGTGAGTGACATTCTTTTGTTCTATTTTATAAAATCTTCTGCTTAGGTTACAAACCTATAGAAATATTTATAAAAACAATAATTACAATTTTTAAACTATGTTGTTCATGAAGAGAGATGAAAATAGAAGTAGCCAATGATGATAATAAAAGTTACAATTATGTTTGCTGCGAACCTAGCGGAGTTTCTTTTAAACTATAAAGATTTTTGTATAGAGTAAGGACCACTATTCGACTTGGTAAAAAAATTTTAAATTATAAAGGAACAGAAAAATAAGTTTCAGAATTTGCAACATTATCATTAAAATAAAAAAAATAAATACATCAAAAGCGACCTAAATCTAAATTAAACTTAGATACCTCTATAAATTAAGTCCATTAAAATTGTTTCGAATACAAAAAGAATTGTAGGAATTCTTATTTAATTTTCGCTTTTGTACATTGGATATAATAATTAATAGTTTATTTATTGTACATAAAAAACTGTCATCTATCCTAAAAAACGAGGACGATATCACATAATTAAATGTTCTCAATTTTATTATATAATTCCGTGAACGATAAATTTAAAATATGTAGAAAATTTAATGACAGCACTACTTTTATAAAATAATTTTAAAAAAGTATTATCCTACAATTAAAAAAAATATATATATGTACATGTATTTAAAAATCCTTAAATTTATAATATATATAAACGAAATTTAAGTAATTTGAGAATATAAATGAAATTTTCTAATCATATTTTTTTAAATAATTTATCATATAATTACGTTTTTTTTTAAACGATATTTTTTGTAGAATAATTCGTGGAATAAAAATAAATAATTTAATTTCTATTAGTTTTAGTTACAAATGATTAGCATAGAAAAAATAAGGTCTGAATATTTTTTTATTGTTAGAAAAGTATTGTTTGTTTACTTGTACAAAAGGTTCAGTATTGTTAATTAAGATTTATTTGCAATTATTAATTAAGAATTTTGTAAATGAACAAGACCTTTCTAGCATAAGCGCCATTTGATTGCAACGGCTGAGAGATTAATTATTGGGTTTCCATATGGACCTTCAATCTTTCAAGTATATGGTTGATAATATGTAATCACAAATTACAATTACGTACGCTTAAAATACTTAACTAAATTTAAGATTTAATTTAATTAATTTGTTTATTTAAACAATAATAAGAGATAATTTTGTTTGTTTTATTTTTAATAGTGCTTAAAAATAAAATAAAGTTTGTAAAAGAATATACTGTAACTTTTTAATAATAAAAACAATATATTCTCGAAATTCTCATAAATTTGAATTTTATAAAGTTAAAATAGTAAATGGCAATTTTTTTATATCTAAGTAAAATAATTCCTAATCTTAATATTTGTAAAGCAAACTCTTTTATTACCTTAATCTCAAATAGATCTATAATGACAAGTCGTGTGAAATTTGAAAAGGCTCTTGAAGAGTTAAAAAGCAATCCATACTTTAATAAATATGCCCAAAAAATTGCCAAATTTCAGGATACAAGTCCAGAAGAATTTATGTCGAGGATGGAAGAAAAAGAACGCAAGATTAAAGAGAAGAAAGGTACAGAATGTATATATTTACTTATGTAAATTGTATATGATACATCAATGTGTTTTTCGTTAATATAAGTAAATGTAAAATATCGTATTAATTTCTAATTTTTATATATATTTATATGTATTTTTGAAATATACAAAGTGTATTAGCTAATCAGTTAGATATTTTTAAATATAAAAATTTTAAGTAAAAATTAAATGAATAACTTTTGATAATTACTTTAAAGTAATGAAATAATGTTACATTTAGTATTTTGTGAAATAAAAGTTTATTTCTTATGAATTAAGTTATATTTATTATGAAAATTATATATCTTATTTCTTATTATTTCATATTATTACTAAAATTTAATTGTTGATTATTGAAACAAATCTCACTGTTCAAGAAAAACAAGCTGTGGAGAAACAATTTGAAACAATACAAGAAGCAAAACCAAATTCAGATTTTGGATTACAAACCAAAGAAGCCAAGTTGAGTGATATAATGAAGTTGGATTTAATCGAAAATAAAAATAAAGAGGAAATAGCAGAAATTTGGTATCAATACCATAAACAAAAAGATTGTATATGTGGAATTTTAACTAAAGCCCAATTTAAGAAGATTTTTGAACGTGGAGAAATATATAATACTTTTTTATTACCGCTACCGCGTAAAAATGGTTATGAATTTATTATGTGCCAATTTCATGGAACTGAAATTCATATGACACCATTACTGTGGTATCAAACACATAAAGAAAATGCTCCTGAGTGTTTAACAATGGTACATTATACAGAATATATGGACAGTAAAGACTTAGTATTAATGAAAGGTGATTTTGATAGCAAATCTATCAATGTGAATGAAGCTCAATGTTTGGCAAATGAATTGCAAATATATTATTCTTCTGATAATCCTCATAGGCTAAAGTTATTACAAACATTTATGGAAAAACCAAATGAATTCAAACACATGGATTTAATTGCGAATTTCGAGACTATTTCATTTGATCGTAGTTGTTCTTTGTCATTACAAAAATGAAATAAATAAATGTTATTTAAAATTAAATTGTAGTTATAGATTAATTAAAATAAAAATTATTTGTTAAAATACTGCAGTGGTTATCTTTTTTAGTGTAAAATAGATCATGTAAAAAAAATTTTAAGTTTTAAATTTTAAATAAATCAGTGTAAATTACTATAAGTAGTTTTGCATATAATGTTTTTATAATTTTGTTTTTCAAAATAATTTTACTATTGTTATTTGATTAGCAAAAAAATGAATAAACATTAAAAATAGACAATATATTTTAATATAATGAATAAGTATTATTTTATAAAATTTTTTTATAAAATGGACAAAAGTAAAACAACAGTGAGATTTGTAGAAATATTTATAAAATTTTGGTTTTTAACATTTTTATAATTTTTTGAAAAATCAAAGCAGGTATTTTAAAAAATTTATTTATATGTTTGAATTTAGATTTTTCTAGTTGTTTAAAAACACGGCATAAATTGCAAAGGTCCTGGACTTTTTTTCCATCGTGGGATTTAAATACAGTTAGAAAGCAAAGTGCTGTTAGAGCATATTCGATTGCTTCAGAATATACATATATAACTACACCAATTTTTTATACAAATGCTGGTAAATATAAATTTTGGTATAGTTTGAGAAAAAGATCGAAGTTCTACTTATAAGAAATTTGAATAGATAATATATTACAAATAATTTTTATATTACTTATACATATGACTGAAGCATTTATTTAAAAATTTCATTATATATATGTCTATTACTTTTTGGTAATTCATAATGTATTTAATGTTTATTTAAATTGTTTGCCATTATTTTGTCTTAAATAAAATATTTTTAATTATATAAAGGAATATACAACTTTAATTTTATGAAGGAAATGTTCTAAATAATATTAATTTTTACAATTTTATTTTATAAAAATATTATAATTACATAAAAATTTATGTAGCTTTCAAGAATATTAAATTTTATTTAAAAATATGTTTCAGAAAACTTTATAAAATAATATTTAGTTTGGTAGGAACTACTATTTTTAATTATTTAATGGATTTTTAGATCCACATATTGGTCATTTATATACAGCAGTTTTGGCTGATACAATTAATAGATTTAATTTAATGCAAGATCGTGTAAGTTTATTAAGTACAGGAACTGATGAGCATGGTATAAAAGTTCAACAAGCTGCAAAAGATTGCAAGGAACCAACTGATCAATATTGTAATAGAATGTCTCAATCATTTAAAAGAATGTGTGATACTTTTAATGTTGAATATACAAATTTTGTAAGAACCACAGAACCTTGCCATTATGAAACTGTTAAATACTTTTGGGTAATAATTGAAAATATTACATAGTGTGATTACTTTTATTAATATTTCTATAAAATTACTACTTACTATAAATGTACTATTTATAAATTATTTTCTAGAAACTTCTAGAAGAAAGAAATCATATTTATAAAGGGAAATATTCAGGTTGGTATTGTGTTTCAGAAGAAGCATTTTTATCAGACCAAGATTTGATGGAAAAGGTAACTCCTTCAGGTGAAACTATAAAAGTCTCGATAGAAACTGGTCATACTGTTGAATGGACTGAAGAAGAGAATTATAAATTTCAACTTAGTAAATTTCAAGATGATTTGAAATATTGGATAAAAGATGGTATTAAATATATTTCATAAAGTAGAAACTTATTAGATTTAATTAAATTACGTTTTCTCAAATTATATATACTATTTTTAAACTTAAAATTAAGCTTTTTCTTATTTATATAAATAAATTTTTTTTTAATTATAGTGTTAAATAATCATCTTAGTATTTAATTTATTTATTTAATGCATTGTTTACAACTTTATTTACGGATAAGCGTATTTATATAAACAAAAAAACCTGTTTTATAGTAAAAAAATTAATTAAAAAGAGTAACAGATAATATTCTACCGATGTTTTTATTATTATTATATTAAATATTAAAAGTAATATAACATTATAACTTTTTACTTATAAAAATATGTTAGAATATACGTAGAAAATATGTTAAATACTGTAAATAAAATTCGATTTAAGTGATACTATTTATTTTTTTAAGTTTTTTAAATATTCGAAGGGCGCCATTAAAAATTCATTATTTTTTATATTGGAAATATTTTGTGTGATTGTTTTTTTCTTTTTATACGTTATTAAATTTTTTAATTTAAATATTAATAATATAATAAAATAATATTGACTAAAACGAATATTTCCAGATGAAATATATTCAAAGTTATGAAATTTTTAATTAATTTCTAATCATGAAATATTTTTATTTAAATATAAATTATAGTTTAGTGTATGATTACTGTATGTATATGTATGAAATTGATAACAATTTAAATTATTTAATTTCATTTTAACCTTGTTTCATTTTAGAAAAAGTTGTTCAACCTTCAAATTTTCGTAATATTCTGTCTCAATGGATTGAAGATGGATCTTGCTTGGAAGATTTGAGTATTTCTAGACCAGCAAAAAGAGTTTCTTGGGCTCTTCCTGTACCAAATGATCCAAATCAAACAATTTATGTGTGGCTTGATGCTCTTTTGAATTATTTAACTTCACTGGGTTATCCTAATGAAGAATTTAAAAAATTTTGGCCACCAACCATTCAAGTACATTTTTATTCATTTACATTATTCTCAAATATACTTTCTAATATGAAATTCTGGTCGGGATTATTTTGTAATAAAAAAGTTCTAATTTTGCTGTAAATTTTCACATATTTTAATTTTGGCTTTTGAAAAAAAAATTTTAATTTTGTAATAATCATTGAGTAATTATTTCAATATTTTCTAATATACATATTTTGATTAATTATTCAATTAAAATTTTTACAGTAGTATACAGTGTAAGTTTTATTTACGATTAAATATTTACTCATGATTAAACATTCAATAATTGAATATATTTTTTAAATTTAAATAATTATTATAAAAAATAATTTTAATCTGTAATTGCATTTGATATGAAATACTTTTACCTATTCCAATAAAAAATTGCTTATAGGTGATTGGGAAAGATATTTTGAAATTTCATGGTATATATTGGCCAGCATTTTTAATATCAGCTGGTTTAGAACCTCCAAAGACTTTACTTTGTCATTCACATTGGACTATAGATTACCAAAAAATGTCAAAATCTTTAGGAAATGTGATTTCTCCATTTGTTGCTGCTGAAAAATTCACAACAGAGGGCTTGAGATATTTTCTTTTAAGAAAATCAAACCTGAGCAAAGATTGCAGTAAGTATTAAAAATATATTTTAAAACATATGTTTCGAAAATTAAAAGGTATTATTTCGATACAAGTAAAGTCAATGTAAACCAAGCTAAAATAAAAAATTTTTTAAAAATAGAATAACGTAAATAAATAAGAATATCATTTTAAAGTTACTCTGAAAAAACTAAATTTTAATTGATTTAATTGATCTTCAAAGGTAATAATTCTTTTTTTCAACAGTAGATCTAATTAGACCAATTAAATTGAGTATGATTAATTTTAATAGGTAAAATTAATGATATTAAATTTAAATAAAATTAAGGGATTTGGTGAGGTATAATTAATGATTGGTTTTGTATCAACCAAATTTTTCTAAGATAGTTAAGGATTAAAAATTAGTTACCAAGTTCTATTAAGATCACTATTATACTTGTTATTTTTAGTTCCCATTATTAATTGTTATTTTTTTAAATATAATAATAATATCGAAAAATAATCGTAACAGAATAAAAAATATTTTTCGTACATAGAAATAAAATGCATTTTAATGCACAAGTTATTGAACAATAAAGAAGAAAAGTATAATTTTATGTCTCAGTATGAAAGAGATAAGTAGTTATTTTGTTTTCCTCGGTAAATCAACCTTAATCAAAACTAAACCTCCTATTTAAAACTTGAGATCATTAGAGGTTTTAAAAGGTATTCTTTATGTGTAGTTTATTACTGGCCAATAAAAGATAAGAGTTTTCAATTTAAAATTATCTAGTATCATTATTTAGGTCACTGGGATTATTTTTGATTACATTCAAAGATTTAAAGTTTTAATTAGCGAAGATCTTTATAAGTCCTTCGAATATCTAAAATTTCTTACTGATCTTGTACTTGAAATGTTGCTCGAAAAATTTCACGTTTGATTTTCAAAGTCTTGCTAACTTTTGGGGTTTATGGTAAAATGTACGATCAAGTCATTTCATCTTTGAAAATTACAGTTGTAACTGCTGGTGTAATAGTACTGTAGAGTTAAATATTCGGTGTAGTTCTGATATTATTTCTTTTAAAATTATAACTTTTTTGTTAAAGTTATAATTTAAAGTTATAAATTTCTTATAAATAATGTTATATTAACTACGGAGAAATGTAGTTGTGCGTTACTAAAAAAGCAACTGAAATAAAAAATTTAAACTGGTTCGATGATTTAGCATTTGCAGGTATTTTTCAGGAGATGTATAGACTGTAAATGATTTGTTAAGATCAACTGAAGCTTAATAAATAGTTAGTAGAAATTATAGCTACTAAAAAGTCATAGCGCTAAAACTTGTATACCTAATGTATTTATGAACGATATTATGATGTGAACTAAGGAGATTTACTAAATCGACGAATTTATAACAAAAGAGAAGAGGAATCTCTTGTAGTATAATGAGCTATATTATATATGGTGCCTACATGATGCAGTATGTCGATAGAAAGGGCCATTACTTTATTATCTGATTATCAATAAAATTTTTTCATCGTAAGGGATATCTTCGTAATCAGGTAAGAACAGCTCGGAGTCTTGCCAATAATAGATTTTCTTTGGAGAACAATAGCTGTAGTATTATAGTTACATAACTATAGCTCTACAATAACGATTAATTTAACGAGGAGACTAGCATTACGAAGTGTAGTTTGTACATAATATCAATTTTTTATGGGGAAAAATTTAGATTTAGTCATTATAAGTTTAGATTTAATTTACTTGTAACAAGATACTCTTGATACAAGGTAGTGTTTCTTGCAAAATACGACTTTATATTGAACAAAATGCACTTATGCGGATAACGACCGTTCTTACAGCAAGTTGTGCCAGAAGAGAACCGATACATTTTAACGCACCTATAACGTAGTACCGACACATGCCTAGAAGCATACGAAACTTCAAAGTATACATTAAGTTATAAATTATAAAAGTAGATGTGCCGTTCGAATTCTGGTCGATCGTTTTTGATCTCTTTACCGACTGGTACTGTAAGGAAACTACGTTAGCGTCAAGAAATGAGTTTAACACCACGAGACTTGTGCTTTATGAAGTAATCTAAAATCTATAATCAAATTCCCCCTTTCCACCCTGTCTCTGTCATCACCTACTCTTCATCGATGTTCTCTCATCGACGATTTGAAAAGTATATTGGTATAACTTATCACACGTTTTGAATTTGCAGAGCAAAATATTTTCAAAGTATATATAGATTTTTAAAGTTTTATCAAACTAGCAAATAATAGTCATAAAAATTAAGAATACAGAGAATTTCATTTGCCTTTTTTTAATAATATAAGAATGATGATAGTTCTAAGATATACAAAAAGTAATAAGTAAATAAATGTTGTAAGATTGTAGTTGTGATTTATTAAAAATCTATCAATTATAGCTAAAATAAATCTATGAAACTTAAATACTTTTAGACAATCTTACTGTTTGTGAAAAAAATAAATTTCAGTAAGCTACTACTATACTCTCTGTTTGGTTTATATTTATCTTTTTTTTTCATAAAAAATGAAGAGGGTCTACAATATTGTGTGTACATGGTACTGAAAAAAATGGTTTTATTCAAAAGAAAAAAAAATTCATATGATTTACTTTTTAGTTAGTATTATATCTTGGAGTAAATGTATGAGTGTTATTATATTTTTTGTGTTTTTAATTATGAAGGAAGAAAAGACTTTAAGCACAATTCTGATGATACGAGAAAAAACATTTGACATAAAAGATCTACGATTTGCTCTTTTACAATAGCATTGTGAATTACTTTAGTACTGACTTTTACGTATCCGTTATTATGAAGAATAGCTTAATTTTATCAATAAGTAATCAGTGTTATTTAATGGAGAAATAATTTATTTTTAAAGTGAACTAATCAATACAATGAAGTATTAACTACTTAAGTGTTACTTATAAAAATTAAATCTATTACGTTAATTATTTAATAATCATATTTCAAACGTAAATTCGAATAATTTTATTAGCTTTCCAAATGTTATATGTATTTAATCGAAATTAATTTTTAATTATATTTTATTTCAAGAACTATTTTTCCAAATTTTTTATTTGTTTAAAAACTGTCACTTTCATAGGTGATAGTTTCTATAGTATAATGCTGTTTTTGAATAAAATACGAACATAATTCATATGGCTCTTTTTCAATAGTACGTAAAAGAAAGAAAAAAACCTCAATAAACAAAAATAAATACACATTTTAATTGAACAAATTTATAAATCTTTTTTCAAGAAAAAAAATTTAATCCATAGATCTTATGAAGTTTTTAAGTCTATTGGCATATTCTATATTTATTATTTTTATAATAGAATCCCTACAGCTTAAATACATCTAGTTTTATTTTAAAAAGCAAACTAAATGCTCTATATTCAATAATGTACAAGTATAGGTAAAATATACGATACTCGGTAAACATTATATGGTTTCTTATTTGTATAAGTACGAATGCTGAAAAGACCTTTTCTCTCAGAGTTCATATTGAAGAAAATAAGAATTGATTATATTACATTTTTAAAATATTTTAATCACTTTCTTGATTTATTTAAATGTATTATATATAAACTGATATTAAATTTCATTTTTTTTTTATCTACTCGCCACGAAAAACTTGCGTGGCGAGTGACCATACACGAAAAATTCTTTTATTGAAATAAATCCGAAAAAATTCTGTTCATAAATAAAGGTTTCGTATATTTTATTCTAACAAAAATAAAAAATTTGAGACTAGTGTTAGTAAATATATTACAAAAAAATCATGTAAGAGTGCTCAGTAATATAAACGGGTAAAAAATAGTTGTTAATTCAAGTTTTTATTCAATTAAAAAAACGTAGATAATATATTTATGAGAAATTTTGCATTGTTACTATAATAAAATACAGTAACTTTTTACTGTTTTTTGTAAACAATCATATGATTAACAAAAAATTTCAAAATATAGTGGTAAAATTATCTTTATACAATATTAATTTAAATTCAAAAATATTTTTATCGAAGAAATATTTCTTTATTTATTGTTTAATAAATTTTGAATTTTGTATAATAAAAGAAGTTCATTACTTATATTTGAAATAAAAAAGCATTTTAATATATATTATTTAAGCATGAGTTATCATTCATAAATTAAATATTAGCTCTTTTTTGTATAGATAAAATAAGAAATTATTTTGTAAATTTTCAAAACATATTTTAAAATGTGATTGAATGTTTTCAAAAATATAAGACAGTGAATATTTATCAAAAATAAAAATGATTTCTCAATTTATGTTAGTTTCAAGAAGTTTCGAGTAAATAATATCTATAGAAATAATTATTAATTTAAATATTATTTTATTAGATTATTACGATTAAAATATTTTATAAAATTTTCTTTATTTTTATTGAACGTATGGCAGGTCTCCCCTTCTTCTAGACATACCAATTGGCATAAGTTATTAACGCCGTTGCCTTAACTATTAGAAGAAGAATAACTGTCAAGGGGAGGTAAAAAGTATTAGTGCGGTTACGTGTAATTTGGAAAACTCCATAAGTATGGGGTGAGACCGTATTCTTGGGTTGAATGGTTTGGTTTTTTAAGAAAAAAATTAAGAGATGAAGTGGAGTGGTTTCCCCTAATTGATTCCTTAATATTATTTCGAAGTTCAAACGGGGTACATTGGCTCCTTCATTCGAGATCAGACGAGAAGTATAGGAGAATTTCCGATACCATACTGAACAGTGGCAATCACCGACACCACAGTATTCCAAAAGCAAAGTGAGCCTATCCTTCTCTCACTTCGCTTCTCTCTATCTCTCTCCCTTGAAATATTATTCCGAAACGTTCAAACGATCTTCTGCATCGACCCAGTTATATTTGAAACAACTTGCTCTTTACTTATGCTTTCCCACCGCTATCTACTCTTTCAGGAAAGTGAGAATAATTTTACTGTATTACTAAATACAAGTAGAAAAAGCTTTCTTTCTTTTACAGATAAATAATCACTACATGAATATACACGATGGCATAGCAGTAATTTCATGGGCTTCTTCCTACAGTTTTAAATGTTCTACAATTTTATATTTGATTATACACACATGTAATATTTTTTTGTTTAAAATTATTTTAAATTACTACAGGAATAATACAAATTTTTATTAAAAAGGTATTATTAACAATATATTTCATACAGATTAATGTTATACAATGATTATCAATTTTGTTATAGTACATTATAATATTAAATTTATATTGGGTTTCTATTCCGTCGTATAATGTAATTAATTTAAGAATAGTTTTTAGAACATCAACTTGTCAATTTAAATATTAGTTAAAAGAATCTAAAATTATCATTCGTCATACAAAATTTTCTATTTATTTTCGCAGATTACAATGCAAAAAACGTTCTAGATGTACTAAATGCAGATTTGGCAAACACGTTGGGAAATTTAGTCAGCAGATGTACCGGAAAATTGGTAAATCCTATGAACGAAGTACCGAGTGCTACAATGTACGCTAGAATTTTAACGTCTGAACCTGCGGAAGCATTACGAAAAAATATAGAGTCTCTCGGAAATATAACAAAAAATTATTATGAAAATGTTCACATTCATTCTGTAGTAGACGCAGTGATGACAACTTTAATAAGTGCAAATGTCATGGTAGAACACCATAAACCGTGGAAATTAAGAAAAGAATTGCATAATGCAGAAGCTGCTACTGAATTGAAGTCGGTGATTGCTTTAGCTTTAGAAACTTCGAGAATCAGTGGCATAGTTCTTTACCCAGTGATACCACAGCTCAGTAATAATTTATTAGATTATTTGAATGTACCAAAACATGCTAGGAGTTGGAAAGACACAGAACCAAAATATTTAAATTCCTTGAATTCAATTGAATCTGAACTTTTGAGTGAAACAAATTCAGCATTTTTTCCTAAAATAAAGATAACATCATAGAAAGTGAAATTTGTAAATTAATTACTCAATTTTCTTATATTTAATGAAATATCTAAAAATTTAAATATAATTATTTTAAATGTGTAATATTATTTATTTAAACTTATTAAATTTTATAAAAATGCGAATTTTTGTAAATTAAGTAATAAAATTTAGTAGTAATTCTAGTTTGAAAGTAATTGTTATAAATGTGAATAAAAGTGATAAGAAATATGTATCAAAACACAGAAAGTTGTACAATTATATATTTTATGTAATGAGATAAATAGTGGTATTTATTGAACATATGAGTAAGGATAAATGTACGTTGCACGGTGATCGAATTATTGTTCTAATTTGTCATTTCTATTTTATGAATGTCTTAATTCCATTACTCATCTGAACAATGCCTTTAGATTCGCCAAATTCAATAATGAAACGATGAATTCCATTGGTCAGAGTTATATACTGTTTTTAGTCTTCCGATAATTGCTCAGCTTTTATAGATGGACTTATCGCCTTGGGAAAACGTTTGTCATTATTCATTCATAATTACCTAATAATGTCTTTTTTATTTTCTTTTTTTTAGTTTCTTATTAAGATTAATATATATATATATAATACAGAAATAAGTAGGGAATAAGAAGAACTAAAACAAAAGAAGCCATTCATTTGTTTCATAAACTCACGCTGAGGTCTTATATTGATGTATTTACATAGAACAATTATAAGAGTATATAGTTTACATAAATACGTTGCATGCAACAGCTGACTAAAGGGTCAATTATTATTGAAAAAACAGTGATAAAATTTATTTTAAACAATTAATATAGATACAAAGTTATTATTATTCTATATTTATTGTAATGTATAATAATAAAAATTTAATATAATTAATAAAATACAATGTAGTTATAAAATATAATAAAATATAAAACGAAGTTAAAACAGTTATTTCTTAATTTATAAATAAAAAAAATAATTAAAGCCAAATAAATAATTAATAAGATTAACTACTCATATTACAGATATTTTAATTGTATGATTCTATCTTAAGAAACATGTATACATTTATGAAATAAATCAATAAATTTTCAATTAAAATAAAAAAACAGTTACAAGGAAATATAACATGCTTGACTTATTTAAACGACACATTGATGCTGAGTAGAGCTTACAATAAGGCCAGTCTCGTCGTAGTGTGCTAATAATTATTATGTATGAAAGTTAGATTGTATTCGTAGGAAGCTCGTCGAAACTCGCTTGTACTGTAATTGTCCTTCGTATATATTAAAATCAAAGAACAAACATTATATTTGATTTTAGTTCATTTCTTCTATTAAATGTACATCACTATTTTTAATTTTTCACACACGGACGGTTCTTTGAAGATTTTTAATGGATGATAATTATGGATTTCTAACGCGTGAAGAATCGAGTCGAATTTATTTATACATATTCTTACGTTTTATTTTTACACACACGCATACGCATATACACACGCGCACACAATTAAACACATACATACATATACAGTACATGATAGAGTATATTTATTAGTCGCATTACATCCTTATTATAGGAAGTGCAACTTCACAAAATGTTTCAGTAATATAAATTACTTTTTTGTTTATACACTTATTATCATATTGATGTGTTTGTATGTATTTCATCGCAAACTTGTGAATTATAAAAATAAATATATAATAAATAACTATTTACAAGATATCTGAAAAATTAATATTTGCTAGTACCGCTAGAGGACATCTAATTGCTTAAATATTGCTATATTAAATAATCTAATCAACTAATACTTTATTTATTCTATAATTTCACTATATAATTTTTATTTAAAAAAAATTTTAATTTCGTCTTAGATAGTATGATATGTTAAATAATCTTTGTATTTTTAAACTTCGAAATACGATTTGATTATTATAAATACCATAATGTAATTAGTATTAGGTTCTTTCTAAATTTATTCTTTTAAAATATTGCATTAATTCTGCATATTTAAATAAATAATTAAATTGAATGAATATAAATAATAAAAAATTTAATAGTATAATTTTAAATTACTAATATTATAAAATATAAAAAGAAATAAAATTACAAGAATTTTAAGATTTTAACATTAAAAATATTTATAAAAATAAACGATTTTTATAATACAAACAGAATAGTTTTATATTTTTTAAAAATAAAATAACTAATTATTTTTTTAATTAAAACATTAATTTTTTTTATTAACTTTTAGTATTGAGAAAATTAATACAGAGACTTCTTTAAAACAAGATAGAAATTAATTAAATTGAACTTCATAAGTTTAATAAATTTTTTTATAAGAATTGATTGAATTTTGTTGAATAAAAAAAAGGTATTCTAAATGAATCCGATTAATTAACATAGAAATTATTATTTTAATAAGTTCAAATATTAAATGTTAAGTATCTTACTTTTAACTATTCAAAATATTATACACAATATAAATAAAATATAAAATATAATTATTTAAAAATTAAAACAAAATCTTAAATTTAAAAAATTTTATTATTGTAAAACAACAATTTAAAAATTGAATTCATAAAATTGAAGAAATTAATAGAAGTGAAATTGTATAAAATATAATATGTACGTATATATTATTTTATGTAAGTGTAAATAGTTTTTGAAAGTTGAATTGCATTTTGCATGAAATCATGTTTAAAAAGACAATAATACCATCCTTAAATAGCTATAATATTTTCTGAAAATTTGTAAATTTATTTTATATAAAAAGTTCTATTCATAGTATTTTTTATCTCAGGAACGGAAAATGATAATTTATGTCTTCAACTAATATTCTATCACACTGAATAACAAATTATTAAAAATTCAATAATATAAAATAAAATATTTTAATATTTATATATCATATCAGATTTAAAATAATTTAGTTTACTCCAAGATGTTTTTTAAAAAAGGTATTCCGACAAATTGATACTAATTTACTCTAAATCAACATGTACTTATTTAATGATGTTTTTAAATATAAAAATCTTAAAATATATTTATATGTATATTAAAATATTAAAACTTTTCAGTTCCAGATTTTTTTATAGTTTTTAAAAGAATTTTACACTTTCATACATTTTACACTATAACTTAATAGTTTTACAATTTATAGTCTTTCATATATTCTAATAACGATATTTTAATGACATTTACTTTTATTTATTTCTTAAATTTTTCAACAGTAATTATTTTACATGCTTTTTTACTTGATTTAATTCTATAATTTCCTGTATTATTAGTTATATGAAACAAAGATTAATACACGTATAATTTACTAATTTGATCTTTGAAAAAAACTTTTTTCTCTTATTATGCAAAAAATTTCAATTAAACATAACATCAAATAGAATATAAATAGAAGAATTATTAATAAAAATATTCCTTTAGTTTATATTGAAATTTTATTCAAAATATATTTAAATTAATCAATGTAATATAAATTATATCAATAGAAATATTATAAAAAACAAAAATAAAAATATTTTCTATATATAAATAAGTTTTATTTTTTTTTAATAAATTGTTTTTAAACACGTGTTAAGAATAATTAGTTTATAATAATTTTTTTTAATTTTATTAAAATAAAGTAATAATAAAAAAGTTTTAAAAATTGAAAAATATGTGGATATGTAGAAGTTTCATTAATCATACAATAGTTTTAAAAAATAATTATTAAAATGAAAGATTACTAATTAGCATATCAAAATTTAAATGTATCTTTTAAAATTTTGTGATTAAAATTAAAAAATAAAGATAAATATTTTTTTATTTCACTTAATTTTTTTTAAATAAAAGGTTATTGATCTTAATTCGTTATTTACTTTTACAAAATAATTATTTTTTCTAATGTATTCATTTTTATTAATTATGTTGCTGAAATTAAATTCTAATATTTCATGGTGATATAAATAATGATCTTATCACATGACTTTTGCTATATTTTAGTTTTAAAATTATAGAATAATGTAAATCTTTAATGAATTAATTAATCATATAATCATTTTATAATATTATAAGAATTTACATTATATATTTTAATATAAATATTTTTATAATATTATTAAAAATATATAAAAAAGTTATTATTTCTAACTAGTAAATTATAAACTTTTTTCTAATAAATTTTGACAATATATTGATACATTCATATGAAACGTTATACAACGTTGTACAAATATACTATTGAGAGTTAATAAAGTTTTATTATAGAGAAGTCAGGGCGTTTTAAATATAATTATTTATATCAGTACGCTAAATCGCATATTGAAGATTTGTATTATTTATTCTTTTTAATCTCGATGATATTTTTCGAACTTGATTAACTTGATTCTTTATTTGCCTTACTTTCAATTGGATTAAATTTAATATTTTCGATATTGACTTAGAAATATTTGTAATTTTTACATTTATGTTAATATAATCCGATTTGAAAGTTTATGCAAGGTTTTGAGAATAATTGATTAAACGAGTCAACTGAAATATATTCTACAGTTTCCAAATAACACTTTAACGTATATAGAGTAAATTATAAATGTTAGTTTCATAATTTTATTAAATAATTATCACATTTTTTTGCTTTTTTAAAATACTGTTGATTGCTTTTCCTTAACACCGTCTAAACAATTATTTGTCACGCATTGAGATGAGAAATATTTCATTACTTTCTTTTATATATTTTTTTTATTAAAATTGATAAAGCTTAAATCCATATTCAAGAAATATTCCTTCCTGCTTTTGTTTTTATAGAAATATTTCTTATAGTAGTCACGTTACACAGAATTTTGTAACGTATAATTTTTTACAAATAAAATTGTACATATGAATGAAAATACGAAAATTAAATTAAAATTAAAAATGTATAAGTTAACTTTTTTAAGAGAACACGTAATTTATTTTGTTCTGACAAACAATTTAAAAATACAATTGTAATATGGTTAAGTCAAATACAGACTCTTATTTTAATATTTATTGAATATCATGTATAAGAAAAATTGTAAAATTTATTGTAAACATCTTGTTATACATGATGATAAAGATTAGAGTGAAATATCTTTTTAGTTTTTCAATTGTATAAAATTAAAAAATTGATATAAATTTTTTTTTGCAGTATTTACTTTTATTTATATGTAGTCATATATATGTCATATTATCAGATTAAACTTAAGGAAGAAGAAACGTTGAATTTGTTTATTAAAATGGAATTTTAAATGCAACTTTTTATAGATTTAACTAGAAATTTACTATACAAAGATACACATTTTACATATTTTCAAAGTCTTTTCAGTTGATATGAGCTTTTCTTAAAACATCAGGCCATAAAAATGAAATAAACGTTTCGACAAATGTACTCTATTTTGCAGCTATCAAATTAAAATCTTTTCAGATTATATATAAGTTTAATAGTATCAAATTATGTAACACTTTGCTTTAAAAAAATACAAGTATATATTTTTAGATAATTAATTCTCTAAAGTTGTAATTGTGATTGTAGTAGTTGATATATAGGACAAAAATAAATTATACTCATTTCAAAATATTATTTCGGAATTACTATTAAAAAAATGCGTGTAAGCAATATTGCATTTTAAAGATTAAAATAAAAAATTATTGTTATTAATATAAACTTGAAAAAATTTATGGAATAATTTAAATTTTATTTAAGTTTTTTTTTAGAAACGTATGGGATGAAAATATATTCTTTTTAGTTTAGTTTTCAGAATAAAATATATATAATCAAGTACAATACAAGTTATTTTATAAAATTTGTTTTTTTTTGCAATTGCAATCGCATTAAATGAATGATAATTATAAACCTAGTTTAACAATTAATTTTTTTACAATCAATTGCGAGTAGAAACATTATCTATATCATTCTAAAACTTAATAATCCTAATATCAAAGTTCAACAGTACAAAAAATTTCATTCCAATTTAATTAATTTTGGTCATAGCGTTATTTAGGTCATTATCGAAATAAACCAGTTAGATTTAACATAACAATTAATGAATGACATTTACATAATGACAAAAATTGAGTAAGTATAAGATAATATAATTATTATGTACAAAATTTAACATTTTTCAAATTTCGATATATTTCGAAAATTTGAAATAATATATCAAGGTAAATATTTGCTTATTTAAAATGCAATTTCTAATAATTTCTATAAATGAAAGATACATAAGTTCATGTATATTAACGTTTGGAAATATATTTTTAACATATATATATATTAATTTGTCACATTTCATCATCTTAATTTTTTAAAAATATATAAATAATACGTAATATTATATATAATCGAATTTTTTAAATAAGTTTCTAAAAGTTTTTTAAATTTCTTTTTAGATTATAAACTTGTATTTTACTATGTCACAAAAGTATTTTATATTTTTAATGTATTTATATTTTAAATTAATTTTATAATTCTATTCATTTTATTTAAAATTAAAAATAAATTTGAAATTATCCAATTTTTTTCTCTATTTTCAAACTAATTTGATACAAGAGGAAGCTGAAATATTGAATTATTTTTGGAAAATAATATACGTCCAAGGTTCTTTTTTTGATAATTTTCTTGGTAGAAATTAGTATAATTTAGCATTTAAAATAAAAACTATTCATCAAAAAAATATATATAGATCGTACATTTATATAAATGTATAAGTCACATGACTGTATATTTAATTTATTAATATCCGTGTATTTATATTATCTTAATATATAACGTTATATGTATTATCTTTTAGGTAATTTACCATGCATTACTAACCATTAACAAAATTTCTACCAAGAATGAATTTTTTATTTTAATATAGTATTAATTAAATTAATTACTTTTTTAAAAATTATTTTGGTTTAATTCCAACATAATTTTCAATGATAAATGAAGTTTCGAAAGAAAGAAATTTTTTTCCGTTTCATTTAATAATATCATTATAGTATTGTTTATATTATTTTTTTTATTCATATTGAAAACTAATTTCTTTGTAATTGGAATGTTAATGTAATATTAAATAATTTACTTGAGTTTAAATTAACAATAAAAATATAATCTATATTTTTATTTCAAAATGAGTATTAAAAAAGGTTTTTTAATTTATGTCATGATGAAAATGTTATCAATTTTTTCAAAATTTTTATTGTAATAAAATATATTTTCCAATATTATGTTAATTGATATAATTTTGAAGCAAATATTATTTATTTTTTCAATTTTGTAAAGCTAGAGTACAGCTGAAAATAATTTTCTTTATATAAATTAATAATCAGAAATTTTATTTTATGTTTATATTTCAATAGCTCAATTAAAAAAATTTATTTTTGAATGAATTTTTTTTTGTATATTTATATTTAAATATTACTAGTATTTTATTACAAAAAAATTTCAACGAAAATGATCAAACTTTTTATATTTATTTTGAAATAAATAAGTATATATATATATATCCATATATATAAATGTTTAACATCTGTAAATTTAAAGTATTTTATTTGCCCTAAAATTATTTTATTAACGGTGAATGTTTTCTTCAATAAATATATAAATAAATATATTTTTTTGATAATACTTATAACATCAAAATGATTCATAAATCTACTTATTAAGGTAATAAGTCATCTTATAAACCAACGTTTTATAGAGAAAATAAATATGAAAATCTTTGGTCTTTCAACTATACTCTAAGCTTAATGTTATACATTTCCTTTTATAATTTTTTTCGTTCTTGTTATAAGATATGTCTTGATTTTATTAAAGTCTCATCTGATTGTCTCACAAAATTCTTTGATACTTCAAAGTCGTATAAGAGAACAACTTATATTTTTTTCTTGTGTAAAGAGGTCTTTAAATGGCGCTCACAATCGTGTCACGGTGTCGTTGAGCAATTGAAGCAACTTGACAGCTGTCAGCGCTTGAGCGCGGACTAATGTTACATTCAACGATAGAGCCGTTACGCTTCGCTACTACAATTGAACGGAATTCACCGCACTCACTTGTGGACGGTTGATTGTAACGAGCTCGTGCACCCTTTGTCAAAATGCGTTTGAAAGCCTCGCGAAACTCAGTATTGAAGATGCTGTAGATAATCGGGTTGAAGGTTGAATTGCTATATCCCAGCCAGGTTAAAATCTGCAGTGGAATAAGATTCAGATTTTAATTAGATAAGAGTAACATAGATCGATGTATTTATTCTATCATTTATGTAATCTTAATCTATCAATGTATTTTACTATGTTCTATAGATACGTTAAGAATCGTGTGCAATGTAAATTCATTCGATTTTTAATAATAGATTTTATATATTAAATACACGTTTTAATAAACGAAAAAAAATTATATAGCAAAAGTTTTTTACAACACAATGAATTTTTTTTATTATTTATTCTAAATAACAATAATCCATATCATTATAAGATCAATTAAAAAATTATTATGAAATAAACAAATTTGTTGAAAAATTTGTAAATAAAAACTAGGATATTTTAATAATAAATTATATCATTTACTTAATTTTACCTACGATAATATGTCTACAAATACACATTCAGGATATTTATTGTAACTACGTTTTATACGAATACGTGTTGTAATTTGTGATACCCAAGAGATTCGTCAATTTGATGTAGAATAAATCCACAGGTCTTCATTCCTTGAGTAGAATTGATTTTTGCTTATTCTTTATGTAATTACGATAGAAAATAAAACGATTAAAATTTTTAATCAATTGTCGAATTTACAAATCAATCATTACTTTTGGCGTTTAAAGTTGCACTGTTTCGACAATCGGTAAACGACTAAATGTAAATGGTGCCGTTATCCTAACTCTCTAGTAAAGATAAAAGACTTGATGTATATATATTTATTTTGGAGAATATAAAAAATAATTTTCTTTTTCAAAATATGTAAATTACTTTAAAAAATAAAAATGAATTTTAATACCATTTATATTGCATTTATATTTTGAAAGTAAGCTACGAATATAAAGGTGATATGGCAAAAAAGGTATATAGCATGAAATTAAATGTACATGTTAATTAAATTTATTTTATATATTTATAAATTTTATGTATTAATATTTAAATTTTTATAAATTTTAATTATAAATACTTGAATAATTTTTACATTATCTGATTAATATAAAAGATTTTTCTATATTATATTTTTCAACCATATGGACTTTTATAATTATTTATTACATAAGTATGACCGATCATTCATAAAATATTAGCGCTATACTGTTATATATCAAAGAAGAAATTGAACATATATTGAAAATAATTTTTAGCGTATTTTTGTATGTAAATCATGTATAAATAATTAATTAATCTATTATTAGCATATAATTTGGTACTAAATATTAATATTAATAATTAATTTATAATCTTTGAAATAGTAAAAGTATTGAATTCGAAATAAGATGTATGAAAATGCATGTAAAAAGAATGTGATAGAGAGGATAAAAAAAGGGTGACCTACAGAGGGAGAGAACAAATGAGACGAGTTATATCATATGTAGTGATGTTATTTTAGATTAATAGTGCAGCGGCTAAATTATTCGTATAAAATTTGTATTTATATCTTTTTTTAAAAAAAAGTCATCTGATATAGAGGGTAAGAAATTTACTTTTTACTAAATCGATAAACTACTGAAAAATATATTTTCAAAGTTGTTGAAAGTTATTTACAATGTTTTATAAAATATAAAGTTAAGAATATGTAAAAAAATATTGAAGAAATTTAAGCTTGTACGTCGAAGGCTAGATGTAGCCAGCCTTTGATTATTTATAATATAAAACTCTAAAGAAAATATTGTATATAGAATTTATGTATATTTTATAAAGTTTATTGGAAATATTAAAACAAATCCCTTTTAAAAGTTAAATATTTTATTTTTCAAACTTTTCAGTACTACGTGAACTTAGAATTACTTTTCGATATACAAAATCTGATTTCTTACCGTATTGGGGCTGTATTCGTCACAGTATTTGACTACCGATCAGAACAGGATTTTTTAGTTACCAAATTTATATATAATTACGTATTTTATATAATTATCTACAATGTTAGCAATTTTTTATAGTACAAGTTTTTTAAATATTAACGATCTGTTTTAATGATAAACATGATATATAATGAATATGTCTTTATTTATAGATTTAGATGTAAAAACCAACTTTTCTTTAATATTTAATGTGTAAATTTGTATTTTTACTATGTAGAAAGAAAAATTAGAGAATTTCTTTGAGTGTTCTGAATCGTACAGTAATATAAATAATGTAAATGCATATAAGATAACATTATATGTATGTATTAATAATTTTCTTGATCATATAGAAGTACATATTTGAATAATGTTTATAAGCGCATCTATTTATATATATTTCCAAGAGAATAATTGAATATACCTACTACATTAAAATTATTTTTTAATTGTTTTAACTAATTTTCAAAGCATTAAGAACTGAGAAAAGAATTTTAAAGTTAAGTTAATATAATCGATTTTCTATTTAATACCTATGATTTAAATAAAATTTTTATTATTTATTATTTTTGTATGATAAAATTAATCTATAAAATTGAAAAAAATTTTCTCGAAATTTTCCAAGATAATTTAAAGAAAATGATACTAATTATTCAAAGAGAACTGTTGAATTTCATTTAAATGAGAATTTATTAGCTTATTCCAATGTACTTGTTCAAACGTTTTTAGAAAAATATGATATTAAATATTTTCGTATGTTATTTTATAATTTCATAAGATTATTTTATATATTATGTTTTTAAATTTTAAATTAAAGTGAATTTGCAGGTTTAATCCGAAAAACTACATAAACAGATAAACATTTTCTATCAGTGTTAATGAAAGTAAAGGCTGCCCTACATTAGTTGAAAAATAATCTAGCAATGATCGTGTGTAGTGGATATATAATAAATAAAGTGGTAAACAATAATTATGAATTGAGAAAACATTCAAAATTATATACCTATTATTCAAGAAAATAAAACACTTAAGTTATTTATGAAATTATTTATAATAAAACAGGATTTTAAGGAATTAATTTTAAGGAATTTTAAATAAAGTTTTTAAGGAAAGTAAAAATAAAATTATAGTAATTAGAATAGAAGAAAATCATCAAGATGGCCTAATGCGAAAAGATACATAAAGAGGTTTTTATCAGTAACCTTTCAAATATAAGGAATTAAAATATAAAATATATTTCTATAAAAAGAATAAATAGTATTAAATGGTATTAAATGGTATTTATATACAATATAGAGATTTATAAGAAATAAGCTAGATTATCGAGGTTACTTGTATCAGAAATATTCGGATGAATGAATACGAACGAATGAAAAAAAAGATTGAACTGAGAAGAAAAAATAGTTTAAAATAGATATCTGAACCCTGTAGCTAATATACAGAATTTAATAAGGTTTAATCTGTGTTTATAAAATAATTGTTTTATTAATTTAAACGTAAACAACTTCCTAAAAAATATTTATGAAAAATTTTATATTATTAGGTTTAAATAAGTTAAATCATATATAAAATATGATGTGTAGTAAGTTTTATATTTGTTTATAATATAGAATAAAAACGTATTATAATTATACAATGTAAAGTAAAAGAACAGGAAAACCAAGAGAAATAATGAACAGACATAAATTTATGAAATATAATTATAATGAGACTAAACAAAATACACTAATATATCATTAACAAATGAGGATTTTAATTAAATTTGTTAGAATAAAACATTTATTTTCATTACTTGATCTAGAGATACATACAAATAAAAAAAAAAATTATTTTCTTACATTTAAGTTTTTATTTTACATTTAATAATTTGGATAATAAAACAAATATGAATTTAAGTAAAATTATATTAAAATTAAATATATCAAACATATAAAAATTATAGGTAAAGAACTAAAACATATATGAAAGACAAATTTTTGAAATTATAAACAGATTAATATATAAAAAGAAGTAGTAAGAAATTTTTTAACTGTCACGAAATTAAATATGCCAAATAATGAAAAAGTATAAAAAATATTCAAAAATAAGTAAGTATAATATTATTAAAAACGATATAGGACTATTTTGGAAATTACATTTATTAATTTATTGAAATGAGTTCTCGATATCTGGAAATTTGAAAAATATATATATAAAACTTCATTAAAATTAGAAAAGAGAATCATAAAAAAAGTATAATGAAATTTATAAGGAGATAAAGATGTTACAAGAAAATATGTAAATATTTAATAAAAATGTACAATTAAAAAATAAAATTTGACACATAAAAACAGTTCTTTACTTAAAATTTAAGAAATTAAAAAATTGAATATTTTTTAATACATTAAATATTTTGTTTAAAAATATTTTTATGATATATTAAATAGTTTATTTTTTATTTAGTTTATAAAGTTGCTAAATATCTAAAAAATATTAGATTTAAATTATAAAATGGAAGTAAGTTTTATATATGAAAAATTTATTAATAATTAAAATTTGTTCATAATTTGTAAAGAAATTAGTTTTCTACATTAACATCAATATAATAAAAATATGAGGTTCAATATGTATTGTACTATAGGAATACGCTTGACTTATCGGATTGCTTCGTGGTGCTGGACATTGTTATCGTGAAGTAGATAGTACGAAGTGGTGAAAGATGAAATCGTGGGATGGGGTGGAGGTTCACTTTCACAAGAGAATAGGACAATCTGTTCCAGTCAGCAGTGACAGAAAGATCTAGACGAAAAAGGAAAGGAAAATAGAAAAGAATAGAAAAAGAAATTAAAGATTGTACGAGTAAAGGAGTAAAAAGAAAAGAGAAAAAGGAATGGGGAAGTTACACACAGTACTAGGAAGGAAGATAGGATAGAGGAGATAATAGCGACCACCTGAAAGAGCAAGGTGTTCACCTGTTACAAAGCTTTTGCTGAATGCAAAAGTACATGCAATGCAATATAAATGATGTAAATTTGCAGCAAGTAAATATTGAATTATAATTACTTTTTATTAACGAAAAAGCACTACGAATGTGCTTTTTCATTTTCGACATCTTTTTATATCTTTCCACATTTGTTACAAAAATTTTGAATAGCATTCGGATCTTTACGTATTTAAATTAAAAAGCACGTTTAGCGAATTAAAGAAGTTGTTAGTAGCATGCGTAAAATTCATTTTAAAAAGTTTTAGTTAAATTAGTTATTCTACCTAATAACTATGTAGTTGATACAATCGTGATTTTGAATACTCCTATGAATGAGGAGAATAATGATTTCTGGTATTTTAGGTCTGTATTGTAGATAACAGAAGAAATATTATTTTTTATAAGAAGGAGAGAATATAGTAGATCATGGAAGAATAAAGTCAAGATAGATGAGGAAAACTGAAGGAGATAACTAAGAGCTAAGGAAGCGTAGATGTATGAAAAGGAGCGAAACTAGGATAAAGTATGATTCTTAGTCATGCTAGACGAAATATTTTGTATATGCTAAAGTTAGCGAGATATGAAAAACTGGTGGAGAGATTTCTTGTTAGTTGATAAGCAGTATAAATAGGAAATTAAGGTATCTACGTTATAGATAAGATAAACAGTAGTTAAAAATAGTCGAAAAGTAATAAATTTTATTTGTAGAAAACAAATGAAATGTAATAACAAAAATGCTACTTGATGAAATAGATACGTGAAAAACATTATCTATTTAAGAAGTTGTTGTTCATATCTAATATTATGTAGTAACCCGACTCAATGATGAATGACTGCAATAATTTTTCTATGAATATTTGATTCTGAAATAGTTGCAGGAGATAGTGCATAATGATATTTCTTATCTATTGAGGTTATAATTACGAAAAAAATGATTTTGATAAGTTTTTTATGGATAAAAGTGATACATATAGAAAAAAAGAACAGATAGTGGTACAGTTTTGGAAGTTTAACGTAAAAGGAAGTCAAATATGTATCTAATTTGGAATATTGAATAAATTATCGATATTCTGTAGTAAGTTTATAAGTACATCGAACGAGATATGGGTTTACGTTTTTATCAGAATAAAATTCAATTATAGAATAAATAAATGAATTTTCTAGTACTTAAGATAGATTTGTAAATTCCATAGCATCTAAAACAGACACAACTATTTGAATGTTGAGATCAACTACTTGATATTCATGTCCAACTTTATATTCTAAAAACAGGAGTAGAGTTAAAGAATAATTTTTAATAGAGATAGAAATACCTCAGGGCTAAAATAATGTACTGAATTCTTCAAAACTGATTTTTTTAAAAGAAGTGTTAACTTTTATGGAACATGCGGGATTAAGTAATGGGATCAGTTTGGACTGAAGAAAAGTTAAAGTAGTGAGAAATTTTTTGACTCCTTTTTGAAAAATATTAGATAGTTTGTAAGGCTTTTCTGATATTAAGAGAAATTTATTCCAGAGTTTTTCGAAGTTGCAAAACCATTGGCTAACTTCCTTAGTAAGAAAATAACGTTCAATTATGAAGAAAAATAGCGGAATTTATTCGAAGAATCGAAATCTCTACTGATTTATATTAGAAATGTTTGTATTAGAAACGGTGAAAAAATCAATAATTAAGAAATTTTGTAAAGGTGACTTTTATTTCTTTATTTCTGTTATTGTTGTCTCTAGATTATAAAACGTAGAGGTATGAAGAGAAAGAAACTAAGCAGTGAAACTACAATGGAAGAACAGGCACAAAAGGAACTCAGCAGTAAAGATGTTTGATTTCATCAATATAGTTATTATAGTTGTTTAATTTCCTTTTTTTTTAATTTATTGTAATAATTATAAACTAATTTTGTTACCTAATCTTTTAATATATTTCTTTAATATATATAATATATATGTTTTATAATTAACTTGATCGTTAAATAATCATATTTATCGTTTTAAAAATAGTCAAATTTAGTTTTTGGAGTATTTTTATTTTTTCTTAAATGAAATTTGAACTAAATGCAATACATTAAATAAAAAAATAGAATATTAAATATTTATACCTGAAAAGCTAAATCCGGTATGCAAGTCTTGCAGAAAGCTGCGACGATATTAACGCAGAAAAAAGGTACCCAGCAGATAAGAAAAACTCCCATAATGACACCTACGGTGATGGCTGCCTTGTGATCCGATACGTGGTACGGGGTCGTTGGTTTTGCTTTCGTTTGTGGCTTAGGTGTTTTAATACGTTTGCTCTTTGAACGAAAGCTCTTAGTTAAAGACGATGGCTCAGGTAGCTTTGTCACTGCTCTGATGCTTTTAACGTGTTTCTGTGCATAACAATAGAGCCTACAATATATGCCAATCATGACAATACATGGTACGTAGAAGGATATGCAAGATGAAACTATAGCATACGTGGGTGTCAAATCCAATGCACAAGTTGGGTATGACTATAATGAAAGAAGCAGAATTTGTATACGTCGTCATTAATCTACTTCAAATTATTTTATTTACATGTATTTATATTATTTTATATTATATTTAATTAAAATATTGAAATATTAAAATATAATTGTAATTAGAATATTATATTTAAACTTGACACATATGTAAGGATTTTTAAAAATTTGTATTAAAATATGATGATTTAAAAATAAATTACATGGAAAAGTTCATGTACTTAAAGAAAAAAAAATTTTTAAATTAATTTTATTATGTTACATTGCCTGCGTTTGTGTTTTTGGCACCTGAGATATATTATTGTCATAGATTTCAATATTGTTTTGGATGTCCAAAATTTCTTTGATATTAAGTACTTTACATCATAGTGTGATAGTAACATCGATAATGGCTTCATATGTTAATTATCTTGTCGTTAGATTATATAATGAATACTTTACCTCTTGATTTTATTATTTAATACAGGCCATAATATACAAGTTAAATTGATATACTGAACACTATTACATAATTATTACATATTACATAAACACATAGTATGAGAATATCAAATCATTATTTTATATCATTCACTTCATTTTCGTTATCAAGGCTTGGTTGAAAAATCTTTCACATTTTGCTTTTATCGATCGATCATTTTTATTACACATTTTTGGTATGTGAAAACAGTTGGTAGATAAATAATTACCATTATTTATAACGTGATAAATATTTTACCGTGATAAATAATAACTTAATTTTTGAGTCTATTATTCTTTTCATTAAATCACATCATATACTTTTTTTAATTAGTTTCGTAGTTTTTTAATCTTGTTATTAGCTTAAAAGATTATAGCTTTTCATGTTTTACACTTAAAATATTTAAAAAAATTGAAAAAAATGATTGTTTATGTAATATTTATATATTAATAATAAAGTTAAATTAAATCCACCAATGAAATGAATATAGCGCATTAGTTTGTTCTAATTACTTTATCGAGAGATTTGAGCTAGTCGAGATAATATATACCGTCAAACGTTAATTTTATCTCCACTTCCTCTACATTATTATTGATGACACATGAAAATTCTATTCAAAAAGAAGCTAAAGGAAGTATGGATCTATTGGTGCGTTCCAGCAATACTTTAAGCGCTAAAAATGTCGGTACGTCAGTAGCAGTGCAGAAAGGAGTAGCCGATCGAAGAGAATAACCTCCTCAATCATACCGAAATAGCAGTATCCGCCTTTTTCTTGGTGATTAAATACTTCAAATATAATAGATAAACTCTCGTACTTTATACGATATTATATTCCTACTATCTTCGATTCAGTTTTGGGGTTACCATACTTTAAGAGGCCTGGAAAAATATAGTCAAGGCCTTTTTAAATTCCTCATCACTTAGTTCAACCCTTTGATTAAAATAATTGATGAAGCTCGATGTCATTATCATTACTTACTTTCTAATATTTTAAGATTTACGGATCCTTATATTATATTAATTCAAGATAATAGATTACAGGATGTATTATCATTAATGTTTTTTATAAAGCACATGTTTGTAATAAATTGATTGATACTATCGAGAGGATGAAGTAAACTTGGCGAACTATATTTCGCATTACCATTAAATTCATAAATTAAAATAGAATACGAATTATTTTAAGTTTATTTATTTAAAACCATTGGGTATAGTTTTCTCTTTTTTATTATTATTTATTTTTTAAAAAAACAATTTTTTATAAACTTAAAAAATTTTACTTTCGTTATTTCTAATTTTATTATCTTTTTACGTGAACTAAGACAAAATTTTTCTCTTTAATCAAATTTATACTATAAAATACATTCTATTGCTATAATTATTATATTTCATATTAATTAATCAATTAAATTAGATATTTTTTTGTGTTTGCTTGAAATAGATGAAATTATTTTGTCTGAATTTTTACATGTATCCATCTAATTTTCAGTTTTTGTGAAGGTAAACTGAATTCAAACTGTAATTTGTAAGTTTATTATACAATTTTAAATATTTTTACTTGTTACAGTACTTTATTTAAAATAGTAATAAAAACTTCAGTGTCATTGTATGTACAATGAATTTAAAGCCTACTTTCAAAAAAAAAATCACAGAATAAGCTTATTACAATTATTTTGATTTACAATTAACATATTAAAAAAGGCAGATTTTTTGAAATATATTTTGTTTTAAATTTATTCCAAAAAATTGAAGATAATAGAAAGTTTAAATGCATTTTCATCAAAATGAATTTTCATAAATTATGGAGCACACAAAGTTTAATAAATGTTAGATATGGAGATTTTTCTTTATTTATATAGTTCATGATATACAAATATCTGCTTATATTAATAATTACTTATTTAGTATCAGATAATTTAATAAGTATATTAAAAATTTTTGAGTACATATTAATTATTCTTATCATTACTTTTTCTTTTTTATTTTTTATCATTCTCGGATCAAAGAGAAAAAAAGTGTAGAACTTTTTAATTTATTAATTCAACATTTTTATATTTTAATTTAAAAAATTTAAAAAATTATATTTTTTTTATATAAGTATAAATAAATAATTGTAATTTTAATATTAAAATCTATAATAATAATTTATTAAAGAATCTAGATTAACAAATATTTTCAATCATTTTTACGTGTTTATATAATTAGGTTAATTTTACTGTGCTCCAGATAGAAAATGTACGATAATCTCACGAGTGCCTCTTTGATGCGAAGATGTATATAGTTCAATCTACTGGATAAAATGGGTTAGCAGACGATGTTCGAAAAGGGCATCGTAATTGGGAAAATTCCCTTTGAATGTCCAAGAATAAACTTCTATGCTATCTCCTTTCCCGATTTGAGTGGTGGTTCTTTTTCAATGCTCCATATCGTTTAGAACGGTAAGTTTCTTTTCCAGTTTCTATTTTCCTTAAATACATGAAACTTTCTCGATGGAACATTAATCTTAATTTAGATCTAAATCTCAAATTTGAATTATATTTAAAATCAGAGTTAGAAATAGAGTTACATGAGACTTATAGGAACTACGAGTTATAATTAGACTATTAACACATTTGTTGTCTAAATCTTTATTCTCATTTTTGTTTTTGTTTCCAGATTTTTGATAGTGTTTATATTTTTGTGAACAATAGCTGTCTTTTTGTGATTGACACGTACTTTTAATTATCAGATGTTAACATTTCTCATTCTTGATGTATCGATCTGATATAATAGCAATTCCAGATGTAATCGAATAACGGACATTGATTTGTTATAAATGCTGATTGATTTATTATATTTCAAATTTCAAATTTATGTATTAAAATACATTAAATGTACTATTTACATAAAAATATCGTTCGTTTTAAATAATTATTTTACAATTATTTTATATAAATGATTTTTGTCTGTTTCTATTGTTAAAATATTGGATTAAATATCTATTTAATAAAACCGACACCTTTTCTTTTTTGAAAAAGAGTAACATTTATTTATTCCAAATAGAAAATATATTTTTGATATGAATTATAGTAAATTTTTTCAGATTATTAAAGTTTCTTTCATGATTTATACAAAATAATTGCCAGAAAATAATTTTTAATCACTTTACATTAATTTTATTCTTTTTACAATAAAAATAAATATCAATTAATTTATAATAAAAAAATTATTTTGAAAACATATTTTTTATTGCTTTTAAAAATTTATAGAAGTTTTTGATACTTTTAACATTTGTTTGTATAGATAATAAATTATTATAAGTTTTGTATTACATAGCAACAGTAATATAACAAAAGAGTATTAAGATAAGACAGACTTAAAAACGTTTTTAGCTTATATAAAATAAAGTTAAAGCATCGACCATTGAATTGCTTTGTAACATAGTAGCGCTTTGAAGGCTTTGGTATGTTCATAAAAAATTATATGAAAGCGATTATATTTTAAAAGTAAAAGTACATTAAATAATTGCGTACGAAGACTGATAAAGTAAGGTAATACTTAATAAAACTACTATTGAAATTAATAAATTGAAAATATTTTTAACTTTATAAATATTAAATCATTTTTTTAAATATTATTTTTAATGTAATTATTAAATAATATTATTATGTAATTTTATTTAATAAAACTCTGATGAAATACTCTGATAAGAATTTATATATGAGTATTCATTCTAATAATACTTTATAGTTTATATCATTTTAAATAATTCATTTTTTAAAAAATACAATTTATACAATTATAAATAGAATTAAAAATTTTAGTTTTTGTATAAAAAATAATTTTTTTACTTAAATTAAAGAATGATATTATTAACAAACAAGGCTTCCTAACTAAAAAATAATTAGTATTTAAAATTTATTTTAATTTTTTATTCGAAAAAATGCTTTAAACAATTTATTTTATTTTGAAATTGTTTAAGATTTTCTCATAAAATACATACTTTTTCACCGACGATATGTACTACTGGTGGCTCATTTGGCCTATGCAGTCCAAGACTGATTGGCAAGAATGATATGAGTATAGCTAGCATCCAAACCGTCATTATGCTAGCCCAAGCTGTTCCCTTTGTTACCCATCTCCCATACCTATAAAAATGTTATTCAAATAAATATTATTAAATAGATTTTGTATCAAATATTTAAGTTTTTCTTAATTATTTCCTGTACAGTTCAATAGATGCCTTTTCTTAAAAATGAACTTAATCTTTTATATTTATATAAAATTAAATTGAAATGATCAATGTAAGTTTATTCATATAGATCGATTAAAAGCTATTTTAGAAATAACGTTGATTCTGAATAGAATAATATGAATAAGAACTATACATCGAGATCCAAAGAGAATCGTAAAAAAAAAATATTTGAAGTTAATTCACATATTAAAAAGTTTTGCTTCTGTAGTGGAATTAAATACATATACAATTGATTTGATTATTCTACATATCTTATAAATTCCATTATTTTATTAATAAAACATAACTATCATACAAGAAACGTTATTGAAAAATATTGATTATACACTATTATTTGCAATAGCCGGTTAGAAAAAAAGTTACTTTAAGAAGCAGTATATTAATTTTTATACATTTTATTTACACAATTATTAATAGAAATATTTATATAATTGACTTATGTTAGTGATCATTGAAGTAAAACTCTTACCTGAGCGGATCTTTAATATGTATATACCGGTCAAGTGATATAGCGCAAAGATTGAGTATTGAGGCAGTACTACACATAACATCGAAAGCTATCCACGTGTCACAAAAGAATGAACCAAAAACCCAGTAACCTAGCAGATCATTTACACCAGCAAAAGTCATTACGAGACATCCAACGAAAAGATCAGCAACGGCAAGTGAGGCCAAAAAGAGGTTGCCGATCCTTCGTAATCCTCGGTCTGTACAAATTGCCACAATAACGAGTACATTTCCGGCCACTGATAGAAATATAAGAAGTAGTAGTAATAAACCTGTTATGGGAAAATGTAAATAAAATTTTTAATTTATGCTGTACTAGTTCTAAAATACTAGAAAATGTGAAATACCATTTACTAAATAAATTTTAATATGGTGGATATGTAAATCAATAATTATTGTTTTTTAATTATCAAACCTTTTCTGATTATAAAAAAGAAAATTTAATTAAATTTTTACATTATATATTAAATTGATTGTTAAATAAATTGTGTAAAATATTTTTTTTCATATAAAATATTAACAAATTTGAGCTTTTTAACAATTCTTATTGTGCATTTTTAAGTACTTTAAGTATTTTACATTTTATGTTGCCAATATTTCAAAATAAAGGTTTAAAAAATTTTTTTTCAAATTTTTTATTTATCAATACTTTCAATTATTTTAAAATTATTATTATCAATAAACTATACAAATTTATTCATTTGTTGATTTTATTTAATGTTGACATATTTAAGACATATAAATTTATTGATATAAAAAATATTGGAATTATCATTATCTTTCGAATAGTTTTTTTTATATTATTATATAATGTTATAGATATTATAAAATAAATATTGTGGCGTATTTATTATTTTCATTATTTACATAATTCTACATTTTATGAAAACATGATTTTATTCTAAAGAAATTCTTCCTATTTGTAAATAAATAATATTTTATAGTATAATACGAAATTTAAATTAATTTTTATATCTTGATGCGTTATATATCAAGAATATTATTATTTTTAATGAAGATTTTAGAGTGGAGATATTCCAAAAAAATATTTAATTTTTAAAATATCTCAGTATACAAAATACTAAAATTAATAAAATTAAAAAATTGGTTGGTATTTCATATTATATTATATGTGAGCTTAAATGAGACTGTCGCATCGCTTTGACAAAATAGCCAGTAGTAAAAACAATAAAATATAATTGGAAAACGTCGAAATAAATTTATTTACTTCATATATATTCAAAAATTATAAAAAAAGGATTTAAAAATAATAGAAGAACCAAATGATAATTATCAGGTCTTGAAAATATGGGTGGAATATAAAAATATAAAAGTAATTAATCGCTATTTTACATTGATTATATAATTACTAATTATAAAATGTAATGAAATCGATTAGATTTGCAAATTTTTTATTTAGACTGAAAAGGATTTTAATTTTTTTCAATTTTTAAAAGTTATTTAATGAAAATCACACGAGGATTGTGAATGATAATTAACGTGATGAAATATTTATATGATATGATTTAGAAAATGGATTTGAAAGTACATTTAGTGTATAAGAAATAATTAAAATTATGTTTTTTTTTCTTAGAGACTATATTTTAAGATTATTTAAAAATATTATTCTATACTCTAGAGAAAATAGAAGTGAAAATAAAGAAAAATGCAAAAATCTGCATTTAAGATTAATAATTTCCATTTTATATTATTTTTTTATTTTACTATATAATATATAATTTTAAATATTTATATAAAAATAATTATTTTTATATATTTAAATATATGTCGATTGTAATTTTTTTTCACAACATACAATGTTAATAAATACAATACAAATAAATATATTTGTAAAATAAAAATATTATTTTTAATAATCTAAGTTAAAATATATAAATAAAAGATATTCGTGCAATATTTTTCTCTTATTTATTAATCTTTTTATGGGATCTTAGTAATTATAATTTATCTAGTTTCTTATAAATTTTTTAAAGTTTAGTCAACAAATAAAAATAATCTTTAAATTGAGAGTTTTATATCTTGCCAATTGAATTAAATTAATTACTTTTGTATAATAGTAGTTTAATTAATAATGTATTTTTAAATGTAGCTTTCTTAAATATTTTAGTCAAATGAAGAAGAACGTACTTTGATGTGTTCGGTATTTTATTGTATTCTGAAATATAAGATAAAGATCAGAGAAATGTCTGAAATTTTATTTTACAAATATTATTAAGTTGAATGAAATATTAAAAATATTTACGAACATATTTGTTACGTGCATATTATAATTACAAAATTATATATAGTATTCTATATTATTATATTTATATTTGAACAGAAGGGTGTTGTAAGCAAATGATTTTCGAACTTCTCTATGTTTTTTAAGCAAAATAAATGTATGTCTTTATAAATAACCTTAGCTTTAAAAATAATCGTTGAAATTGGTAATGATCTAAATTAATATTTGGTTACGGCATTAAAATTAAAATCCATTAGTAATTTCTAAATTGGAAATCACGTTGTCATAAACATATAATATTACAACTGCACTACTTTGTAGAAAACTGAGTAAATGTAAAGATGGAATAATTATTTTACCAGAAAATTAGAAATTATTATTATTTTTATATTAAATCACACAGTTTATTTTATTTGTTCATAAATTTGTTTTTGTTTTCATGATTGTTGCATACGTAATTAAATAAGAGTTTAAATAAAATTTAAATATAAGAAATATAAAGTAATAACAAGTTTGAACTAAAAATATAATTATTTTATACTTTAATTTTTCATTACGAAAATATATAAAAAGAAAATTATTACAGTTTTACATCTAGTATGGACTTGTTTTTTATTAATATAATTTTCATTAGATTATTTGTTAAAATTGAATTATATTATTATATGTCTTTTAATAAATAAGTTGTATACAATAATGTGTATTTATTATTTATTACACTTGAAGTTGTCATTTCCGTTATTCAATTATTAATAGTAAAAAATTTTGTTCGATATATCTTTTGAAAAATGTAGATAATCTCTAATAAGGGAATTTTAATAATGCTAATCAAGATTGTCGAATATGGTAATGTAATAAAAACTTAACAATAGACATGTTAATTACTCAGAGCTGTCAGTTATCTGTTTTGTAATGCATGTACCTATATCGTAATTCCCTTATTGTATGTATATCAATTTGTAATTTAGGTAATTTGACCGAACTTGGTAGAAATGATATGTACTATCCATTCTGTAATGAATAATTGTTAAATTTGAATTTCTATAAATTGAATTATAAATGCTATTCTCTAATTTAACCCTGCACTTAATAGAATTTCTAATGAGTACTGAGGTAGATTTGAGAACTATAGAAAATCAACGCAAAATGCTATGTAATACTCGAAAAATCGACTGCATAGTCTTGAAATTTTATATGAGAACTTCAGTATGTAATTATCCAATGTCATTATATATCTAAATAAACATAGAACAATCAGGTAAAGTAATATTTTTTTATTTTGGGAGATTCATTAGTATATTACAGATTATCTTTATTTGCAAATAATAACTATATGTGTTTCTAATAAATAAAGTAATTTTATAGAGAATATCATCGTTTTTTGAGACATATCTCTAATTTTTATCTGGGGTCTCATTCTTAATGTTGATAGATTTTTAATTTATGTCGATTTCACTAATTTCTTCTTTAAAAGTTCCATTGAGAAGGAATGGGAGTACTTTATTTTCATTGTTATAATTTCTTAATTAATTTTCATTTTTATCATCAATACTGTTGGTAGTGTAGTATAGGCAGAAAAGAAAATTAAATTTCACTTGAATTTTCTATATTTCTGATGTACAAAAAATAAATTAGTTTTAAAATTTAAACTGAAGACTTTTTTGTAAAATTGAACTTATTTTTTTGGTAAAGAATGATTAGAGCTCGTTTTATTATTTATTAGAATAGTGAATTACAGAAACTTTATGCAAAGCTTATTTTTAATTCTAATCTACGTTTTCCATGAAACGTAAAAATCTCATTCTCACGTTTACTCAAAATTTTAAACAGTTAATTACAGATGTTACTTTCAATAAAAATTTTTTAAAATAATGTTATCTAGAATGAAATTGAGTTTCAGATTTTTTTCTATACAAAAAGATTTTATTGGACATACTTTACACTAAAACCAGTAGAATAATTCTAAGTTATATCGTAACATCAGTTATATACATTTATAGCCAGAAAAACATGGTTGTCCATGGTAGTTATATCTTTTTACTACTTTTTAGTATCTGATGTTATCGTAAGCAATAAAGTCGAGTATAATTTAAATACTCATTATAGTATACATACTTAATATATTGCCAGGTATGAGATTTTTGGATAAAATTTTATTTTCTATCGCATAGCAATAAATCGGAAGAATCGCTTCATTCTTTCTTCAGTTTACTTAATTTCTTACCTATATATCAAATCATTGAAAATAATGTCTATGTCATTGTTTTCTTTTATTATCTGAGAATTTTTAAAACTCAATTTAAGTTTGATTAAAGTTCGTTTTTACAATATTGGACTTGTTAATACTATTTCTAAAAGCGTCACCGATTACAGATTATGTAAAGATAATTTCTTTTATGCAGTCGGTTTCATATGTCAGTGAGTTTGTTTTATTCAAAAAGTATAACGCATAAGTTTAAAGCTTTTGTATCGATCCAAATATTTTCAGACGACATAGGATCCAACTTTTAAGTAAAGCAATAATGAGCACATATGAGTTTGTTTCTTCACGCTCATGGTATTAAAAGTGTTTGCATTAATTTCATGACTTATACTTATGGCCTAATGGGTACACGAAAGAAGAAAAATCCACTCTCATGTATCCTTTCAAACACCTACGTAAATGAATCTTATCATATTCGATGCATTTCCGAGTTAGGACGTTAAGATAAGTCTGTCTTGATAAGTAAATCATGTCTTTTAATGCACCTGAACTTATAATAGATTAAACTAGTCACCTTTAACATGCATTTCTTTCATATATTGTTCATTTTCAAATATTTTATTACAGTTTTGAGATTTTATATACACAAAGAATTATTTTAAATTGATATTTAATTAGAAAATGCGATAATGAGTATTTTATAGCCTAATAAAAGTGTTGCATAGTCATTCGTTGTTTAACGGAAATATTTTGATGCTGCTCACGACTTATTATTCTATGATAAATATTTTTTGTTCATGATATTATTGATTACTTTAATATACTAATAATAGATGTATTTTTTGATTTTCTTTGATGAAATTGAAATTGTTTTTCTAGATTTCAATAGATGTATTACATTTCGTATCATGAAATGTATTATAAAGGGTATTAATATTCTCGGAAATACATTGTATTTTGTTTCATTCTAGTTATTGTAGAGTTTGGAACTTTTGTTAATAAGATTCGTGTTCTTCCTTCATTTCTTCTTCCATATCTATAGACTTTTTTCTCAATTTATGCAAAAAGTATTATTTTAAGTTTTAGTTACTAATTAAGATATAATATAAAATCAAACATTTGAAATTGAAAAATGAAATGCAATATTGAAAACTAAAGAAGACCTTTTTAGAATAATCTTCAATAATATTCTTAATTAAATATACTGTATTTGATAAAAGTGCTCCACCATTAATTAGTGAAAAAACATTAATCTGTATTCGATAACATCTGAAATTAAACTTTATTCATGTATTCATGGTTAAACAATTAATTTTTTTGTTGGAAAATTTAGGGTACTATAAATTTAAACGTATTTAAAGTACCCAAGCGTAATAAATTATCTTTTTACGATTTTTTAAATTTAATTTTTAATTTATTTTTCTCAAAATATTTTACTTAAAATTGTGAAACGAATAATTTTATATCTATAAAATTTATTAAAATTAAGTAATATTTATGTAATTGTAAATAAATCTATACTGATAGTTGCCGTTAATTTTTTTGTATTTATTAATTTTTAAATGTAAGAGTTGTAATATTATTCAAGAACTAGAAAATATTTTTTAAGAATAACTTTTTTACAATTTAATTTATAAACATAATTATACGAAAATATAAATTTTAAGACTATTAAAGTTGTAAAAAATTAAATTTTATAAATTCAAAATGTAGAAAATATATAGATAAAAAAGGATATAAATTGCAGTATAAGAGAAGGTTATTTTTTGTATACGAGAAAACTTTGCTTCGAGGGGAATCAAAAAAAAAAAGTCATGAAAATTATGAATAAGGAAGCGACTGGCTAATTTGATGGTCATTGGCGAAGCGCCAGCCAATTAGATACTGAGGTATAGAAGTTTTGAGCGAACCAACTAGAAGCTGCGACAATAATGTTAGTGCAACCTCCGGTAATTCTTCGCCATCCGTTTGATTGTTCTGTAACATAAGTAAATTTGTATCCATTAATAATACATATATTTTGAAAGCCTCTTTTTTAAGTAAAGAATCTTTTAAAAAACAAAAACATATCTTGTAATTTATTATTTAATTTATATAATAAACATATAAGATTTAAGATAAATTATCAAAGCCTTATTAATAGGTAGTTTTTTAAATTTTTATATATTACTAACATTATGTAATTTTTTCGCGATTTAGCGAGTCTCTTTTAATTTGTAAAAGTTTATCCTCAATATTAAATACGCGTACATAGGTATTATAAATATATTTTTTACATATAAAAAAATTGAACTAATAAAAAAAATATTTAAAAATTTATAATTTTATTCTTTAATTTTAATATGTAGTTCAATTTTTTATATTTTTATTTTAACTGTTATTATAAATTTAAATTGAAAACAGAAAGAAAATTCATATATAAAAGAAAATGGAGAATTATTTTCATCTTTCGAATTTCTTTTTAAATGCCAAATGTTACATTAAAATGCATAATAATTCTTATATCTAAAACTATAAAAATGAGTTATAAAACGTATAATATAAGTATACATGTATAATATTTATTTTTTTAGAATACAAAATATATTTAATAGCCCAAGAATTCAAAATAAACAGTAAATAATAAATCGGTATAAAAAATTTTCCTTAAAAGTAGTGTAAGAAAAAACTTCGATCTATCAAATCAATATATTTGATTAAAAATGTTTATACTTATAAAAAAGTGTTCGTTCTTATTATTATTTTTCATCAAAACAGGGATTTCGTTTTTAATACATCTCAATATACACAGGTATGAGTCACTAGATCGATTCAATTAGGTCTAACCATCTGGAAGATGAGTAGCCGTACACCTTCGAAACAAATCGTATCTCTACATAATTCTTTTATAACAATCAATGCATACACATATTGTACAAATTCATACTTATGCATTTTATCAAAAACAAGTACATGTTATTGCTACTATAATTTTATAAATAAAATTTATATTTTCGATTTAAAAATAATTAAATAATCAAAAATTTTGAAACTCTAATTTTCTTATTAGATTTGATTCACTTGCCACTTATTACCTCATTCATTATTTAGTTATTTAATAGCACAGTTGATCAGAAGTGAAGATTTGTTCGATCCAATAATGCGATCGAACGGTGAAGCAAGAAAGGCTTCGAGTGCCTTATTATTCAATTGAAACGAGGATTTTCATTTAAAAATTATAGAAAACATATTTTCATGATATAAATTAAGCATTAGTTCGATTCATGTAATAAAATAATTTTTTAGATTTTTAATTTTAATGCAAAAATAAAATTCTAAATATTAAACCTTAAATTAAATTTTTATTTAAAAAATATAAGCAACTACAAAATTTATATTAATTTACTATTCGACAGATAATTTTTGTCACATAAAAACATTATATATTATTTAATTATTTAATTTGGTAATTAAATACAATTAAAGTTAATATAGTTAAATATAATTGGTTGTAAATATATTTGTTTATCTAATGAATACGCTCATGTCAACCTTCCTGTTATAAATTCTAATAATTTATAGATTATTTTAGGCATTTTACGAAAAATCTTCATGTAAGTTTGAATTTAAAGTAAGAGAGAAACAAATAGAGAAAATAGGTCAAAAGTATTATTGTTTGTAATTAGGTTGAATTTTCTTTCACTGCACAAGAACAAGCTATGAAGGTTAACAGTGAAATTTCTTAGGAAAGAAGCATCCGTTTTTAAGTTCATATAGTCGATACTCAATAATACCATTGCAAAATTATAAAATTATTATTTTTGTATATTAACTTATACAATTTATAAGTTTTTTAATGTAGTAATTTTTTAGAAAATATTGCAAGAATCTTGAATATTATTTTAAATCCATTTTCATAAAATAATTTATGGATATCTTTTATATATTCATATATTAAAAATAAAAATTTTGTATGCGAACTGGTGTCTTAATATTTACTGTGCACTATTTTAAAATATCTAAGTAATTTTTTAAAATTCTAATAATTAAGTAGATGTATACTTAATTTAAAAATCAATAATTTAAAGATAAGTTAAAATTTTTAATTCATAACTTTTGAACGGTCCAAGTTAAAAATATCTGAAAAATATTTTTTTAATAATTTTATATTTATAAAATTTATAGATATCGCATATTTTTTTAAAATTTTAGAAAATTATATTGAAATATTTTACTTATCAAATTACTTTGACAAATTATATCTACAACAAAAATATTACATATAAAATATCAAACTTAAAAATCAAATAATCTTATCTAAATTAGTACTATTATTAAAAAATATTGTGGATATTGTTGATATTTAAACCAAAATAAGTGAAATGTTTCTGGTAATATCGAATAGCAGCAAGCCTTTAAGAATATTCTTAAATTTATTTGAATAATTTTTTACGCAACTATTTTTTAATGATTTTTAATTTGGAGAACTCTTTTTATTTGTTGCTTTCAAAAATAGAGAAAATTGAATAGAATAGTTCAGTGTAAAAATTTTGAAATTTCAGTATTTTAAAATTTTTTTATGAATAATCGTTTTTAGAAAAGAGATAGAAATGTAATCGAGTTTTTATATTCTTGAAGCATATAACAGGTACTTGAGCTTTTTCTTGAAATAAGGAAAATGTGATCGGTTAAAAAATGAGGAGCTTACCATTTGATTGAAGTATAAAATCAAATAAAGCTGTTATTAAAGAGTGTAATAATACTATTAAATTTAAAAAAATCTTTTGAAAATAATATTGAAATAATTCTTTTTGTTATTATATTTTAAAATATTTATAATAATTGATAAATTAAAATTTTGAAAGATGTTTATAAATTTAATTTTTTCTTCTATGATTTATAATAATTAGAATAATCTTAAATTCAATTATATCAATATGTTGAGGCAATATTTTTTTTTTTAAAGTGTTGATAATATTTATCAATAATATTTTATTCGTTTAAACAAAATAAAACGAATAAATGAAAAAATATATTTATTTACTTTTTATATTAATAAAGTAAAGAGTATTCAAGTTAATAACCGCTTCGAGTAAAAACTACTAGAATTGAATACATATCAAATGCGATTGGTGATAGTCAGAACGAGAGGTAGTCAACTCTTAGTTTATGATATTTTGATGCAGAAAGGGTAAGCTATGCCTAGGAAAGACGCTTGTACATCTGCTGTGTGCAAAGCATCAAGCGTACCATATAATTCACACAATCATCCGATGCACATTGCATATATACATACTAAAATAACTATTTATCAATAAAACTGTATAATACGTTAACGTATTTTCAACGTTATAAATAAGTACATATATAAATATTATTTCATTTAAAAAAACTAATTTGCAATTAATTTATTTTTTTCAATCGGATCGTGCATATATTTTAACTCACTTTCTGTTCTCGCAAGTTATCTCTTATAAGTAATTTTTTTGCTGTCTTTCTAATATTATAATTAGTTTCTCCAGTTCATAGCGTCTAGTTTTTTATGGTTTGTAAGAACTTTCATTATCAAGGGTCTCTTTTTTATACTTTCTAGTAAAACTAGAGCATCTAATCAGGTGGTAATAGTCTTAATTAATCTCTAGTATCATTATTGCATCAGTCAATAATGATACTCGAAGCTTCTATTCTTCTGAGAGTAAAGAAGGTAATTTTTTTTATAATAGCTACATAGTATATTTATATAGTAATGTATAAGAAATAAATTGCATTCGTGTATCCTTGTATATAAGATCTCTATTCAAATACAATTTATATGTTATACTGTATTCAAGATTGTAATGTGGTTTCTTTATATTAAGATACAAAAGAAATCAAGTGGAATCATCAAACTGTTATAAAAAAGTGTACTCTATTCTGGATACATATATTTTAAAACGAATGAAATGAAACTTTATATCTTTAGAAATTGTATTATATACTTCATGGAAATTGTAATCTTATTTTACTATAAGAATACCCTATAAAAAATGTGATAAAGAATTCAAATTAAAGAAGTATAGGAAAAAAATTATTAAAATAATCCAAAACTGTGATATTTAAAGTATAAATTAATATAAATTATAACAGAATAAATATTTTAGCTAAGTAATTTCATAATTTAGTAATTTAATTTTCAACGATGGTAATAATATGTTTGTTTCAGATTTCATATTCAATAGTAAATAATTTTACTTAAGGAAATGAGCAATATTGACTTCATGAAAGCTATATTAAATTTTACATCACAATAGTTTTTTAAACAGAATAAATAATATACTATCTCGTTGCACTACTACCTTGGTGCACTTTATATACTTACATATTTTGAACGTCAAATTTTAATAGTTTTTGAAAAACGTAAATTTAAATAAATATTAATAATACGGTATAATAACAATTTTATACAATTTTTTAGTATTTAGAATTTTCTGTACTAAGTGTATGAAGTCTTCAAATTTCATTCGAATTTTAGTATTTGAAAATGAAAAACTGTCGCCGCTACTGTATAAAGAAGTATTATATTTTTCTACATAAATTAAAATCTTAGATTAAAATGTACTTAAAGGAGATTCAATAGATTTAACAAACAGATGCAAATTCTGAATTGCTTTTTTAATCTATAATATCCTAAAAATAAAATTGTTAATATATTTTTCTATCAATTAAATGAAAAAGTGAAACTACTTTAATTTCATAGCGTTATAAATAGAGGTAAGTATTTACATTTACGTATGAAAATTATAAAGAGACGATATTTAGAGGGTACGGCTTGTGTGTACATACGTGCGCGTATGCGTACGCGTGTGTAAGTTTAGCTGAGAGAGAGAGAGATAGAGAGAGAGAGAGAGAGAGCGAGAAAGAGAGTGGAAAGAGACAAATAGAAGGTAGGTAAGGAAGTAACGAGGCGTGTCGAGCAACTAATGGGTTTCCTGCTATTCCTTGCATTTACAGTGGGAAACAAGCAAAATCCCTCTCATAGCTATAAATTTATACAATTTACCAGTGGTAATGACGAAAGCAAACTAGACAAGTAAACTTTACATAAAAACATCTAGAAAGAAATTTTCTGTAAAAATGTATTATCCATTCACAATTATAGACCGTTAAACACGGTTTACAAAATTATTTATTTTTTTATTTCAACCAATTTTATATTCTGATATAACTACTTAACTGAAGATCATTTTATATAAATATCTATAATTTGAGCATAATTTTAATAATGTTTTTATATTAATTATTGATTTATATATATAAATGTATATATTATTGATAGGAAATAATATAGAAATCTTATTAAATTAGTAAACCTGGTATTTGTTATAAAAAAATTTAGCTGATAAATTCAACTTTTTAAAATCTTTTCACTTTCTTTATAATTATTTTCAATTTATTAAATTATACTCTATAAGATAATGTATTTACTAATATGGATTTGTATAAAATTCTTAAATCACATGTCACAAAAATTATAAATTATATTAAATGAGATGGTACATAATCAATTTCGTAATAGGATGATTTTATAGATCAGTAAGGAAGATGTTGCAAACAGAAGTGCATGAATTATAAACCTTTTTAATAAATTTTTTTATTATTTTCATTTTTTACGTAAAATATAAATTAAGTCAAAATTAATTATACCTTACCTATAAAATAGATTTTCTTTTATAATAAAGGAAAAAATTCATTCATTGAAAATAATTGTAATTACCATATCAGTAAAAGTAAAAATGATACAATGATATTTTTTTATAAATTAATTTAATTTCTAATGTTTTATAGTTCAAAATCATAAAGATAATCATTTAAAAATTTTATCTTTATGCATTTGAAATTTAAATTTTCATACAAATCTTTTGTTATAAAACTTTAGCAATAATTAATTTCTAATTTTAATCCAATCATCTGCAATTGATAAGTAATACGACATTATATTTCGATATAGTAGCTATGTAAACATTGGGTTTATTAGCCAATATTGAGATAAGCTTATAAGATACATGCAATTTACCACTTAGTGTAATTGTAGGTGTGTATTTCGCTGGATATTTTTATGGATCTGTAGTTTCACTTAATTTTGACTTGATATTTACTAAAGTGTAATGAATTCACATGAATTGTCTTTTCATCTAAAACGAATTAAGGAGAGATATCTTCCTTCATTGTGTTACACAGCAGCTTTAAAGTCTCAAGCTAAAATCTAAAGCTTTAAGATCACCTATCGTAGAAAGTGTAGCAGAATTTTCTATTAGTATATGAAGTTACTTTCTGAATATTATTTAAAATATATTTTCTTTTTTGATGATAATATTTCCTTTTATTAAGTATAATTATTAAACTCAATATTTTTTTGATATAGCTACAGCTTTTCAGTTATCTTTATGCCTATATAGTGAAATAAGAGTTCTAAGGATTAAGTACAAGATATGTTAAATTTGGGAATTAAGATGAAGATATATCATTTTGTTATTTTTTCTCATTTTTAAACATAAGGTCCAAGCGAAAGGAGGAAAGTTTAATTACTGCTTGGATTTTTAGTTTCTGAATGGAATAAAAAGTTATTACATAAGTTATTTAAATGATGATGACGATGTCAACAATTTATTAATACTGATATCGATAGGTCGTACCAAAAATTTATTTAAAATAAAATCGATGCACCTATAATGTGATGTATATTTTTTTGACAAAAGATTTTATTGACTAAATTAAATTTATTCAATCTCTGTAAAGCGTTTGTATATATATGCACTGAGGTACGTGATAAAATTCAGTTCCTTCGGTTAAATTAGAATAACTAAGGCATATTATTACCCTCGATTACAATGAGGTTTTACTAGAACACATTCTTGCTGTAATGAAATTCCTTACATCGCATTCCAAATAAGGTCTATTGCTTTTATTCGTTACTTGTATGTAGTTACAGAAGTTTGTATAAATCTTTCCAGTGGTCGAGTTTCTATTATGTATACAGCATCCAAAGAACTTTGATCGTTAATCATTGATGTCCAAGCTATATGAAGCATTTGAAGAAACCAAGTTCTTATTCCATGTATCAATCACTTTCTATTGATCAATATATTAGGGACCATTTCTAATATATACTGATTATTATTACAAAAAATATGCGAGAGAATAATTATTTCAGTATATATCAAAGAAAGAGACAGATTACTTCTCGTATCTCCACAAATTTATTTTCAATTAAAACTGAATACATATAAGTAGTGATATATAGTTAAAAGGTATAAAATATTTTTTTAAAAACTATTGCTTTACGTTTTTCATTGATAGTACTAGTTTTTTTTTAATAGAAAGAATCTTGATTCAAAAAGGTAAGTTATCGGTTTACCAATGTTGTTAAAAAGTTTACATATTAATATTTTACGTGTTTGTAAAAACCAAACAGTTTCTAGTTACATTATCTTATTTTTTTAGAAAAGAGATTTAAAAAAAATATAATGGTTCAGATATTATTTCATTCCAATATGTGAGTTGAGTGAAATAGACATTGTATTCTTAAGGTATGGAATCAAACGATCGCTTCTATCCTATTTTTGAAAACAGTTTAAGTATGCGTTATTTGATTAATAATCCGATGAGATAATAAGTGATGAATTAATCTGTAGATCGGTATAGAGTAGAACTATCAGATAAGTTGAAAAAGAATCGAAAAAGAAAGAGAAAAATTTATACAGATATTAGGCTGAATATGTAATAAATGTTTAAGCCAAATAATTTGAAAATATACTCAATTAATAAATAGTAATAATTTTTTTTAGTGAATTATTATCGTTAAAGATGAAATATTATTATTATATTCAAGTTTATAATATTTAACACTGATTAAGTGTTTTTAAACAACGTATACAACAATAAGCTTGAATGAAGCTATACGCATAGTAAGAAGGAAATGTATAAGGTCAACATCCGGTATAGCGTAGAAAAACTGCGTTGATACATCATTTACTATGTTAGTCATTTTAAGATATATATTATGTATATACAATAGGTTTGTTCAATGGCTTCACAAAATCTATGTAATTGAATATAATAATAATCTTCCTTAATACTATTCGTTCAATTTTAATGCGTTTGGATATCTTCTATATCCTTCTGAGATTAAACATATATTATTTAACCGCGTTTCGTTCCAATTAAGTTTTAATTGTTACATTGATTGCCTTAGAATTTTCGCACCGATAATAATTGGACTAATGTGATATAATGGATCAAATGTTCGAACATTTTCAAAATATCATAATGTATTTACTAGGTTTATCTTACTTCAAATCATCTTTCGCATTAATAATATTGTTAATTTTACATTAGATACAAAATTAAGTTTTTTAAAGCTTACGTTTTGTTATGAGTATAAATTTTCTAAGTTATTCGATAAATCATTTGACACCGATTTTCGCAGCAAATAACTGTCCTTTCCGATAGTTTTATGAATTGATCACGTAATAATCATGCTTCAATAAGCGATTTCGCTCCCATTAACAGATAGATTTGTGCATTGAACGATGCTTTTGTCGGTTGCTAATCCGGCTTGAAGGACTAAATGTTGGGATTTAATAACAAATCCGCTTCGATAGCTTGAGATAGCACTACTCGTTCATAAACTCACATTCGATTGATTTCTTTGAAATTAAATTACTAGCACCTGTTCGATTTTTAAGAAAGTTTATTTATGTTAATATATATAGTAGCAATGTTTACTTTAGTATAAATAAATTTCATGGAAGTATATTGTTATTAATTTTTATAAAGATTTTAATTATATTTAGTATAATTATATTATTTTAGAAAATTAAAAAAATTTAAATAAATTGGAGCTTATCCTCAATAATTATTAATTATAATAATTTTGCTAACACAAGCTTTAAATAAAACTAGCGCTTAACATTATTTAAACGGTAACTAAAATTAAGACTTTTCTTTTTCATAACGAATACTTCCCTAGCAGAACTGCCAATGGTCACAATTACTTTTTTAAATTATCTTTAAATTTTTACTTTATTACATAACTCGATTGATTTATGGCCTTAAATAATACGAATTACTTATATGTAATATTAAAAAATAAAAAATATACAATTATATTTTTTTAATAGAAATAAATGGATGAAAAGCTAGTAAAATATTTGAAAATATGTTACTAATAAATTATTTAAGATTAATGTAAAAGTAACATTTTGCAGCTTACTTTAAATTTATATATTAAAATTATAATTATAGCATAATTGTTATATAAAGTTAAATCAAATTAATAATAATCTTTTGATTAATAGGCGATAAAATTAATTAACTTTAAACAATAAAAACAATTTTAATTTTATAGTATTATGACAAGTAATAGTTTTTGTATTTGTCATCTGTAAATTAATTAACAATGTTTTAGAATAATACGAATTATAATTCATGTTCTATATTTTAAAATAGTATGTCACATATATAATTATAATATTCATTTAAAAAAATTACTTCTTTTAAAATTAGGGCAAAATAAAAACAATTTTGAAAGGAAAATGCATAATCACTTTCTTTCATCAGTGTACTTATAAATTTCTTTTCATTTTAAAAAATAGGTAAATATAAATTTTAAATGGATTTTAAATCTTTTGTTTAATATTATTTCAAACAAAACATTATCATGAATTTTAATTTAATTTCCCACTTCTTTAATGAATTTATATAAGATATAATTTTTACGTTTTGATTACCTTGTTTTAAAATTCAATAAAGTTAAATTTGCAATATAATTTATATACTTATTTTATTTATTATTTATTCATGAATTTTTTCATTTAATAATTTGCAATTAAAATTGTAGTCTTTTATTATCAATGGTGTTTCAAATAATAACATTTTTTTATCTTAATATAATTATTTATGTTCAAACAAAGTATTGTTATCTCTTTTTAAAAATAAATACATAAAAAAATATTAATTCTAAAAACTTCTAAGAATTCCAATTAAAATATTCAAACCTTAGTATTTATATTATAATGCAAAGTTAAATATTCAATTTATTAAAATTTATTAAATTTTAAATGCAAGTTTTTAGGTTAAACTTTTGTGAGTATTTTTTTTATATTTATTCCTAAATATTAGAATATGTTTATTCAATATATAAGCTAATTTAAGAATAATTTTTATTTAGTGTATAGATATTTTATATTATGAATTTGTATTATAGATGAAACAGACATTATAGTATATACATTATACTTTTATAATTCTTCGTATTTTTACAACATTATATGTTTTATTGTAACAGTTCATATTCAGTTATTATTTAGTTTTAGAAACTTTTAAAAAGGATTAATAATTTTTAGATATATATATATATATAATATTTTTATGAATTAGATTCATTGAAATATTAAGATTTAATTTATTAAAAATTAAAGAAAATTTGAAAAAGCTTAAATTGTTTAATTTAGTCTATTATAAAATAGAATATAAATAAAGTTAAGATTTTGTAGACAGCGTTACAATATTTATTAAACAAAAATTGAATAAATTAAAAAGCATGTATAGTTTAGTTATTATTATTCGTCATTTTAATGATGCTTTTATTTTTTCTTTAACGTTTTTTATACTATATTTTATATAAATACCGCACAATAAATAATGAATAAGATCAAGAATACATAAAAAAACAAAAAAAAGAAAAAAAATAGAGAAATGATCGACAGGTACGATAACAACGAAAATTGATTTAAAATGTTTGCTTAAACAAATTCATTATTTGTTTTTATATTCGGAATTTTAATTTACCGAATTTTTAATATGATAAATTACTATGAATTCATAATAGAATAATTTGAATTAATTCTATATGATCACTCAATATATACTAAAAGATTTTAACATGTATTTGCACAATGGTTTCCTCTTCTAATAATTCTTAATTGAAAGTAAATTTGAGCTTTCTACTAAAATAAATTATTGTTATGAATGTGAGTTATTAAAAAATACTTACATCCGTCATGTTAGCTATAAAATAATTGAGAAAATTACTTTAATTAAAAAATTATTAATTTATTAGATAAAGAAAATAAATTTATCAAATTTTAATTTAGTAATTGTATAGTCTATTTGTTTATAAAAGGACTTTTTCGGTAAAATTATTACATCAGGAAAATATTCGATGTAGAAATTCCCTTTCTCACACAATTTTCTATGTGTCCAAGTGCAATACTACACATTCCTAGCTTTGAACTGCATCTCACGTGAATGCATGCGTAAAGTCTTACAATTCGCTTTCTTAATCAACTGCTCTACGGAAACGATGAAATTCAACGAATTCATAACAAGGAAAAGGGTAAACACTTGCTGAATAATGAACGCGTGTACGATTAATCAATAAAAGAATTTATTTAATCAGAAATTGTGACGCACGTTCTTGGAGCTTGCAAAAAATATAAGTGCAAAAACTTGTTCTTTATCTACTTAACTATATATATATATATAAACAATTCTTTACTTAGCTTGTCGTTTTTCCTTCCATTTCTTCGCTTTTTTTCACTTTCTTCCCTAAATCTTCGCTTTTCTTTCATTTTCTTTATCTCTCCTTTACTAAAAATTCCTGTGATTCTCTTTTAGTCCTTCATTTCTTTCTTACGCATCTCCTTCATTGCTTTTTCATACTTTTTTTTTGTACCACGGTATTCTTCAGCGTCCGTGACACGTACACGTACCCGGGCTAGGTAAGAGCGACCTCCCTTGCCTAGCCAACCCGAAAATTGACTTCTCTTCTTAGCCCTCGACTCTTCACGGTGCTTGCCGAGTTACAGCAATTTAGTTTATTTTGAAAATAACGATCCTGTTGTATTATGGAGAATAAATAATGGACTGAAGTTATCTTCATTTGCATTTTTTATTTTTAATTACAAAGAATAGATCATCTTGTAAGGAAATAATTATTTCCAATAAACAATCGATAGTATGAATAAAAATTATATAAATATCTACAGATAAAATTTCAACTTTCAAAATATAATTCATTACAGAAATTTTGAAATTCTCGAACTATTATTAATTATACATAATATAAATGTGCATTTCATTATTGATTTTTCTCTTGATAGTGATTCTTTAAATCTTATTACTGGATTTTTTAAATTATAATTAAATTATCTTGGCATAAAATTTTACTACTATATAATCAGTTTAAATTATTTATAATTAAATAATACATAAATTGAGATATCGTTAAATACACATTTTAATATTAATATTATATTATCTAAATAGATATATAATATCTCAATGAGTAATTATATTTTTAAATTTTTTAAAATTTGATTAAGCAAATAAATTATGAAATGAAATTTTATAAAAAAATTCATGTATATCTTTAAATAAAAAATTTTAAATATTTTTGAATCTATTCATTAATTAAATATATATTAATAGTAATTTAATAAATAGTTAAAATTTAATTTACTCTCTTTATTTACTCACTGGTCTTCCAGTTGAGTACTTTTCTAACACTAGGTTCAAGTTATGCATTTCTGAAGCAAACTGATAAAATGTTTGAATACAATCGAAAAGTTCCATAAGAATAAGTAAATAATCCATAGCTTTATATAAATTTTATAAACTAGTTTTTATTTAATCTACTTCATATAAATGTACTCAATTAAAAGTTTTAATTAGAATATTAACATATTGCCTGATATTTTTAGCTTTATATCGAATAAAATAAAATGGATAATAAGAGTATCATTTTTAAAAATTCAATTTGATATTTTCCATTTTCAAAATGTGAAAATGAAAAAAGTATATATAAAAATATTGATTGAATTCTTTAATTACAAAATAAAAAATTTATATTATAGAATAAATTTAAAATAATCTTAAATTAAAGACTAGCTTTTTATGAGTATATAAAATATTTGCATAACAAAATTAATTATTTTTTAAGAATGATTTATAATTGCTCTGAAAATTTTAGTTTTGTGATATGCGTTTTTAGATTCAAAAAATAGCAATATAAATATAGGTTTATATCTATATAAATTTTATATTTCGAAGAACTGTTAAGTTACACTTGAAATTTTAACAAAGCATTTTACAATGATTTACTTTTTATTATTTGCAAAAAAAAAAAATACAAAGAAAGTTAAAAATTTTACTTAATTTAGTTACATACTAAATTTAAATATATATAATCTAGTTTTCCACGAAAAAAAGAAACATTAGATTTTTTATTTAAATTATTTAATTTATGAAAATTATGATTATATATATATGTATTTCATTTAGTAGTTTACCGCGTTAGAAGTATATAAGTTATATAAATATATCTTATAAAATACTTTATAATTAATAAAAATTTTTATATTACAATTATCTTATTAATTATGTATCTTATTAAAATACTTATTATACATATAAGGTATTTGTGTTCATTTTTTTAAGTAAAAAATATACTGAATATTGAAATGTACTCGAAAAAAACAAAGTTAATAGTTATATATCGTTGAATGAACTTGAAATAAAGAATTGATTCTTCATGAAGTGAAAAATTAACCACTGATAATAAAAGGTTATTTAATGTGAAATTTGATCTCGAGTTGTTTCGTTTAAGTAAGTTTTTTAGCTTTTTGCTTTTAAGACTTTTAAAATTTTTACCTTAGTTTTGTAGTTTTGTAATGAATTTAAAAATAAAAAACTTTTAATTTTTTTAAGAATTTTTAGCTATATAAGATAAAATTACAGGATTAATTTTTATTATCCATTTAAAATAAAAATATTTATACAATTTTTAAGATTATATAAGATGTCAAATTTGAAAATGATTTTTTATATCGTTTACTTTATTTGTACTAACCTTTAGGGTCTTCTTCACATAATTTTTGTTGTTATTTAATGTTATGTTTTTCTTGGAGTTATATTATCCATACATTTTTCTTTATTTCTATATTTATTCTAATTAAATAACGAAAGTTTTTTTTTCATATACCAGTTTCTCGCATGAATTTTTTATTTTATTTTAAGTTTAATTGTATATCTAGTCACATGCTTTTGCGTTTTTTTCTTTTAATACTATTTTATGTTTCTGTAATTTATACGTTGATTGGATGTTTCAATTCCTTTTTTATTTTGTATGATTTAGTGGTTAGTCTTATCAGTATTCTATCATCCAAGAATTGTAGCTTTAGATAACTGATTGGTTCTTTTCAAAGACACAAATTCTTTTAGATAGTGATTTTAATTTATCCTTCTCAGAGTTCAAATCAAATAGATGATCAAGATCTACTTAGCAGCTGCGAGCACTTGTTTTACGTATCTCTTCCGGGTTCAACAGCCAGGTCACCGTTTCCGTTTTTATGATCTTTATACCAATTTTCTTTTAGCACTCCTAATGCTCTTCTTATAGTTCAATGTTCTATTAGCCTTGGTTAATTCTCTTGATGTTACGACCAAATTTTGCAATCTTCAACGAACTCCAGCTCCTCTATCTGATAAGGGTTAAATATTTAGGCTCCTCTTCTATTTGGTTTACAATTGTTAATCTATCCTTCTGATAAGATATATTTGTCGATCTAGTGATATCGTCTTGTCATAATGTACAATTCATTTCATTGAGTTATCGTCTAACTATATGATTTTTTGTCTTTGTTAGTGTTCAAAATAACATTTTTCGCATTTAGTATCCTTGTAATTGTATTTTTCCTTGTAATAATGTATTTAGTAGTAATTTTAACCCTCACATAACATATTTAATTAATTTGAGTATTCAATATAGATCTTTTTCTCTGTTTCCGTTATATAGTGGATTTGCTTTAGATTATCTTTTTAAAATTTGAGGGAAATTTTTCTATTAACTTTTTATCACATAATGGGTCTTAGTACACTTATTGTCCATTTCTCTTTTAATATATTATGTACTAGGATTATTCAAAAATTGTATGGAATTAGATATGTTATGTGATAAAATTTTAATAAAATCCATAAATTTACGGTTATAAAAAGTAATATGAACTAGCAATATTTGTATGTGTGCATATATTTTGTAAAACATTATAAGATTATGCGTAGATTTTTCTGAGGAAAATTTTGAAAATTTCTTCCTCGTTTTGGAAAACTATTCACCATTTTTTGTGGGTACTATATAACTCAAATATGTTTTCCTATTTTCTTGCCATTTATTTATTAGAATAACTTTTTTATGATTTAATTAGTATTATACTGATATTAATTAAAAATATTCTTGAAATATTTAATATGAAATTATCGACAATTTATTTATGTATATTATGCTGAGTAGTAATAAAATATTAAAACATTAAATATAAGAACAACAATGAAATAAAAAAAATATAAATACGTAAACTTGAAAATTAAGAAAAGTATGAAAACTAAAAATATTATACCCAGTTTATAAATCCAGTGAAGTTATAAAAATAACATTTGTCAGACTTTTACTTACCAGGATATTAAAAGGAATTGTAAGTAAAAAGAGAAGGAAATGAGTAGATAAACGACATGTACATGTGAGTTAATAATTAGTTAAGAAATCTATACCTAACGGTGAAAGGTCAAAGTACAGAACTAGAAAAATTCACGGAAGAACGTGAAAAAATAGCCAAGCTCTTAAATATAATAATAACATTTTTTTGCACGAAATTTTTAAATGATAAAATTTGTATCTCGTTATAAAGAATCAAGGAATATTATCAATGTTACGATGAAAATAAGATGAAATTATTAATTATAATTATTAATGAAATTAATTATTATATAATTGATTAGAACATATGTTGAAGTCGAATATTTTCTTTCATAATATCTGTTCTATATTCTATTGTTTCGGTTGCAGATAAAATAACCTTTATGTATTTGTACAATGTAATTAGTATTGTTCAACGGGTATTATTAAGATGTATGGTGCATTTTTTCATAATTATAGCTAAGGATTCTGCTAATGTTCGAGTTTAAGCCATTTTATATCTTCCTATAATACACAACGCAACATTACGTTTCGTGTGCGCATATTAAATTTATCTATATATATGTACATGAGATTATCTTAAAATAAGTTAATATTTATACGAATTTAATAAAAAATATATGAAAAAAAATATATAAATGTGCATCAAATATTGGTATAAAATTCAAATTCAAGAAAAGGTTTTATCATTTAAGTAAATAATTATGTATTATAATCACCGAAGGATTGTGCATGTATAATGTGAACAATAAACATTTCAGCCGATTAGTTACTTTTCTAGTTAAATCCTTAAAAATATATATAATCGTTAAATTAATTATTGTTTATTATGTTACATAATTAAAAATATAAACATATTATTTCAATATTAAATTAAATTCTACTTTATGTGTGGATTAACTGAGATAATGTCTTCATGCAATATTTATTATTATTTAATATAATCTGATATTTTTATAAATATGTTTAATATATTAGTTTAAAAAATTTAAAAAATATATTTAAATTTATTCACAACTTTTTTATTACATAATTTTTTTTTTAATTAATTATAATAAATATAAGTTTACGTTTTTAAATTTTCGACAAGTTCATATTAAAATTAAAGTGTAGTTTATCTGATGTGTATTAAAAACTTTTAATTAATTTAAAGAAAGATTTGAACACATACCTTATTATTAATGAACTTAAGATACAACAAAATATATTCTCCTAATATTAAGCATAACTTGTTTTTTATTAACCATATTTATCATTTATTACTCAAACTTTATTCTGTATATTTTATTTAATAATACTATATATATCGTGTTAATAGTGGTAGGTAGAATAATTCCAATTTTTAGTTGCTAAACATGAAATTATTATTATATGAGAATTATATTTATATTTATTAAAATATCTTAAAATTCTATTTATAACAAGATCTTTATTTATACTGTGTATTGTATTAATATTTTAATATTATATTAATACATTATATTCTAATTTTTTATATTATAAATTTTTTTTTCTAAATAAAAAATTTAACTGATATTTGCTTATATTTTTGAATGAATTCTTAAATTTCACAATATAAATATAAATCTAAAAATGAATTACAGGTTCTCATTTTTTATTTTTAAAAATTATTTTGATTGAATCTTGCTTTTTACTAAATACATAAAATATTATTTTCAACAAAATATTAAGTAATGCTGAATTTACTTTTTGTAAAAATTATTTTATTTTTTTAAGTTAGTCTTTATTTGTTATAATTTTTTCAAATATTTTATATATGAGATATATATTTCAATATGCGTACATAATTATCCTATAATATTATGGACGTTCATTAATATTTACATTATCAAATATTAGAAATTAATATTGTTGCGAAATAATTCGGATTAGTTTTAAAATAAATTTTCATATTTGATGTTTTATATTTATAATCAATTATATTTTTTATCTTTACTCAGAATTTTAATATTGGAGAGGTTTATGGTAACGATTTTAACACATTCGATTTAGAAAATAATACACTATAAGATATATTATTTTTTTATCACATTTATAATGATTGTATAAAAAATAATTCACATTAATGTATTAGAATCTATAGATATTAAAGTCCTTAAACTAAGAATAGAAATCTTGAATTAAATATTTTAAAGGAAAAAATGAAATAAAATAATATTTTTGTGCTGATATAAAAATGATTCAGGAATATTAAATAAATATTAAAGTTATTTATGTTTTAATGATATTTATAATTACTCAAACTATATAGTACTTCGACGCGATAAACATTTTTTTATGATGATTTTTTTATTGAATTATATTATATTATTATTCATTTATTTTTATGAAAATAAAGATATTTATTTATTTGATATATGTTTATACATTACTTCGTATTCAAGATATTTGAAATTTAATTCAATAGTTTGGTTTATTCATTAATTTAAATAGATATTATCTTTTATTTCATTTTATTATTATATTATTAAATATAAATATAAATTAATATAATTTTGTAGAATTTAAAACAAAAAAGTTATATTTGTTTATTATAATGTATAATTTATTTTTATATATAAAGTAAAAAATATTTTACTTTATACGTAAGAAATAGAATTGAAATTAAATTGTTTAATACATCATATATGTATACATATAATTCACAGGTTAATTCTGATAAACTTGATAATGGATCATCTATTTAGATAACAGATATTAAATATTGATATTCGAGAAATATGCATAGTTAACAGTACGTGTATTTTATAGTATATTGTACATATATACTACAGAATATTTAATAAATAAAGAAAATATACGAATCTAACTTAAATCATATCAGAAGTATAGTAAAAAAACGTAAAATCACTGCAATAAAAAAGGTAAATTGCAGAATGATTTTAATAAAGGAAATATAAAACAGAATTTTGAATAGATCCCATAGAAAATATAAGAAAACGATGCAGGTTGAGGAAGTATTGGATTTCGTATTTATGTGATCATTAAAGTGAATATGACGTTGCAGAGTGACGAAGAATGATCCAATGTCATTCTCGACCAAGCACCCGACTGTTAGCCATTTATAGCCGGGAGGACAAACTTTAATGCTCCCTGTAGAGGTGGCGCAAGCATCCATCTTTACTGCAACACTCCTCAGAAATAAAATAACCAGAGTTAGTAGCTATAAAATGTAAAAAATAAGACGGAAGCATTTATTTCTATATGTCAGAAAAGGAAAAAATGAAGAATAAGAATAAATCGGTTATTTACAAATGAGAAATTTTTATTCAAAGGAAATTTTTTCAATTTTTCTAGTATATGTTGATTAGATATTAATTAGTAATTTTACGCTTTTTATTAGGTTCATTATCCTTTCGTCTTTAAAATTGACTAAATATAAATTTTGTATGGAAAACTTTACTGATTTTTATATTAGATATTGAAGTATAGTATTTGTTTTCTGTACTATTTGATAAATTTAATTTAAAATTATTTAAAAAAAGAATACGAGAATTTATTATGTACACATTTTATAATATTTAAAAATAATACCAGTTTTAATTTAAAAGAGTAATTTAATGGTTGGAAAAAATTTCTGAATATTTTTAATTCATTAGACTTGAATGATTAGTTAAGTTATTCATTTAATACATACCTTAAAAGAATACGTATTTGCAGAATTAGCATTGTACTTAATAAGATAATTTTTTCTTTTTAACAAAGGCAAATGAGTTACTAATCATATTTACATATTTTCTGATACATCTTAATTAAATTTGTACTTGAAATTTTGAAATCCTCTTTTATCTTTTTATAATTTTATACAATACATGAAAATTCGGCAAGTCACAATTATTATGTCGAATTTTTTATTATTACTACGTTAATTAAATATATTTATATTATACTTAATATATTTTTTTATCAAACTGAATTTAAAATTTTAATTTAATAAATAATTTAACTAAAGCGTTTTAGTAGTCTCAAAAACTTACAAGGAAAAATTAAACGGAAAACATTTTTTAAATTGCATTTTTTATTTGCAATACACAAGCATCACTCACGCTAGCGTATATACAATTGTCTGATCTCTCTGGAGGATGACGGTTTACCTCTTTCTCAGGGACATGGTTTTCCCCCGCAAACACTTGGTCGTTCTCCCACGATCTCAAATTCTCAATCGATCCTATTCACTATCCCACTTTCTCTTGCTAGCACGTAGTCGTATTTCGATATTTAGCTATCCTGATATATGTTTGTTGCCAAATGCTAGCTACTCTCATACGTATTCATTTAATCACTCTCGGGAAATCGGCGCGTTGTATACATTCTTGTATTAACTTTTAAATTTGTATCTATTTTTACGTACATATAAATAAAAAATCTTACATTTCCGTATAACTAACGCATCTTTACATATTTTATGCTATATTCTAATACTTCTAATTATATTTTATTCATCACATTTTTTACTTTATAGAGAAATACATAAATTATTGCTAAGTATGTGATCTGTCGAGGAATTTGGAACTACGCATCTACTCTATCGGATTCATTTTCATTGTTATGATAGTTATCGTGTCGCTATCTATGTCTTTCTGTAAATTGTTATGAAAGCTTTTCTCCGAGTTTCTATTGTGGCCTACCAGAGATGCAGGTTCTTTCTTGAACCTAATTATTTTGATGTCGAATCGATGATTTTTTAGTTGGTTCTGTCTTGAACTTAAATAATCTGCATCGTGTCGAAAGTTTCTTCGTTTTGGAGATTCTCCATCAAATTGCATCTGATGCATCTTTTAAGATTTGTAACAGCTTTTTTTAATCTATAAACTTAGTTTCTTAATTCGAACTTTGGTCCATTCACTAGTAGATGAAGCTGTATCGTAGTTGTAATATTTGTTTATTTACATCCAAATATTCTCTTGTTTCTCAACTCAGAGGCTGGAAACTAAGAGCCTCAATGGAAGCAATATTCCGTATATCAATAAGACTCCTTTGTATGTGTGCTTCATCCTAGGTATTCAATCAGTTCTCCAAATGAGCTAACACCTCGTCGTGCTTTATTATCTCTATTATCTCTAAAGTTCGTGAGACGCTAACATATATTCGATGAAAGTTCTATTTAGACTTTAGGATAATTTGAGCGACATCTCCCAGAGCATCGCCAATAGCATTCTCTCATCCGTTACGTAAGAGGGTTACCATGTACCTTAACACATACTCATGTACTGGACTCTGACAATGAATCTAACGAGGGTGACTCTCGCTTCCGGCTGTGGTACTATCAAACGTTCAAAGTTTCAATGTACAACGCGATACATAAGCTGATTTCTGCTGCATATTCAATTTCCTGCTGCAAGTTTGCTCAAAGGATATTTATTTTTATGCGAAAATTAAGTATGTACTTAACAATCATATTTCCAATTGTCATGTTCTTGTAATTTTGATACTTACATCAGGATTTTTAATAAATAGCTCTTGTCTATGCATCTAAGGTTTTGTATTTTTTTACTGTGTATATATAAATCTGTCTCTCTTTCAGCTGATTCATTATCTGTCTCTTTTATTAGCAGCACCTTCTCAATAATGATTCTTACAGTCCCTAAATTTATTCCTCGTCAGAGCAGTTTTCTAGAGCAGTTTATTTCACGATGGCGATGATTTCCCTTGGTGTATAGTTCGATTCTGCTTGAAGATCTTTTTACAATTTGATACGTTATGAGTTCCTATGTATCTGTTTTGGTTTGTCTACATTGTCCTCTTTGATGCACTACAATATTCACTCGATCGCATTTACCTTCTGCGACACATTACACATGCGCATATCGCTATTTTGCGATGTAATTCTTTCGTTATGTGCCCCGATTTTCACGATTCCGTATGAGTATTCAAAATTGAAGAAAAGACATTTCAAGAATAAATAAAACTAGATATATCTTTTTAAATAGCGTTCTTTATTTACAACACACACTCCTATATGTTGCATATGCAAGTATATATACAACTACGCAGACGCTCTCACCAGTAAATACTTGGCCGTTTTCCTTTGATCTCGCATTCTCGATCGATCACGTTCAGTCTCTCTCCCACGCGCATACTCATAATACCATAGTACCTATAATAATCATACGATAAGTATCATGCATACCTATATGTAAATTAATTCACAAAGAAGTAATAGTATATTTTTACTATTTCAACCAAAATATGATTTATTATGACAATGTAACGTATTATTTTATTATAACAATGATAAGTTGTTATTTTATATTGCTCATTAAATGATTTTAAGTTAATAATACATGTAAAAATATAATGATAGATAAATAAAAACATATAAGTAACATATGTACTGAGTAGAATCAATATTAATATTTTTTATAAACAATTTCATTAAATAATATTTTCTAAATTATACTATTCAATTTTTTTAATTTTTATATCACATGATGTATACATACATTGAAATTAAAAGAGATAAATTAAAATTTAAGTCTTTGAATATAATGAAGCGTAGAATTATTCAATTACTGTTGTTAACTTAAATCATAAGAATTACTTTATTTCAAAGCGAATATAAATGATAATATAATGATCGAGCGAACGATTATTATGATCCATATATTAATCGAATATATGGATGATGACATAGAAAGATCAACAGAAAGAGAGATAGACAGATTTTACGATATACGAAGGTTAGACAGTTAGTAGTTTTCTTATCACATTTATTCACTCGTTACCCATCACCCATTTTATCATGCTGTTGAGAATATTCCTCTATATCAGTTTAGAAAATGCAACATTGAATTTTCTTATTTCACTGCAAATATTCTAATTAGTTATTGTCTTTTGGTAGCTAAAAAATTATCAATTCACCTTCCTGTCCATTATTAAAGCATGCTCGAGTTATTTAATATTTTGTTCATTCCTGTTTATGTCATTCCTGCTCTATACATTTCTCTTAATAGGTACCGATGTTTATGGTCAAATATATTGTAGCATATATTACATTAGCTTCATAATATTTAGATTATTATTATGATATTTTCGATGTATACAGATTTAAAAAAATATTTTTATATTTATTTCATACTTGTATTTATTTAATATATACTTGAAAATTTTATACAATATAAATATTTGTGAATATAAGTGATACGAGTTAGTACTTCGTGAAGCAACTTATATTGCTAAAAGAAAGAGAAAGGATGAGAGAGAGAGTCAGTTTTCCACTTGGGAACATTCCGCGACTACTGGGAGTGACAACACACGTTTTACTAGCAAAAAGATTATCTGGAAAATGTGTGTACTGTAACATGAAATCTCGTTTACTATAAGCATAGTTGTGCTTAGCTATTCGAAAAATGAAAATAACAGAAATAAAAACAAATAAAAATAAAAGAAGCAATAATTGATAAATTCAATAAAGTGCCCAAATATGATTTTTGCAAGAACACAAAGCTTCTTCATAATAAAATTAATCAAAATAATGAATAATGTTGGATGTGTTGTTAAATTTCATATATATTATTATAATAAAAATATAAAAAAATTGCAAAAAATGCATAATCATGAAATATTTAATTCTAAATTAAATAATAATATCAAATTGTTTATTCTACTATCGAAAAAATGGAAAAATGGATTGAAAATAACCTCACGAAGTTACTTTATTTTATGAGATAGTTTTTGAACTAGTGAAGATAAACAAATCGTTTCCCATTAGTAGCTGCGGTTTATTAGAGATGTTTCTACATAAAGTCTCATCCACTAATGTGTAGCAGTACACATGAACAAATTCTAAACATCCATTAAACAGTAATTTCTCACTGGAGTTCTTTGTTTTAAGTAAGTTTAACGAGAACAAAAAATAATAATAAAAATTAAAGAGCAAAGTAATAAAATAAAAAAAGAAATAGAGGACAATGAAAAACTAACAGGTTTATGTATATGTGTTTGAAAATCTAGAAGAAAAAAGAATTAATTTAATATATGAAACTTAAAAAGTAAAAAAATAATAATAATAGATAGATGGATTAAAATTAAGTATATTAATAGGAAAGAAATATACGTAACAATTATACTGTAATAAAGTATATATTTTATTATGAGGACCTAAGAAATAGTAATAAAAATAAATTATTTTATATTAGAAAATCAGAGATTTAAATATATATTTTTAATTATATAAAATTCGAAATAATAAAATATTTATTAAAAAATTAAAAAATTTATGAAACATATATGAAAATGAAAATAAAAGTGTATTAAAATTAAAGGAATAAGTATATTTAAAAATTATATTTGAATGATAAAGGTGAAAGTAAAAACCAGAAAAAAGGATTAACAAATAAGCTGAGAAGTACAAAAAAACAAATTATAAGAAAATATATAAAAAAATAATTAAAATGAAAATAATTAAATAATAAAAATTTATAATTATATAAAATGATATATGGAGAAAATGAATTCCAGATATTTTTAAAAAAGCGAGGTTGAAGAATAACGATAGAAAACATTCTGGAGATTTAAGCAATAAAAAATATAGAAAAGTTGAACATTTCAAGGAAAAAAATTCAATTATCTTTAATATTAGATAGTATAAATAATAAGTTTGAACTAATAATGTATATTATTTAAAAGCTTAAAGTTATTAAATATATAAACATAAATTAAATATAAATATATATAAAATTAATACATGATAAAATATGTACAATGTATATAAAATATAATACAAGAATAATAAATTCAACAAAATTTCGAAAATTTATTTAAAAAACTTTAAAGTGCTTTATAACAAAGAATATTTTTCTAAATATAAAAACAAATCAAGAATTTATGATAATGTATATTTAAAATCTAATTTTTTATGTTTCAAATATTGACATTTACGAATGTCTAATAAATGATTAAATATATAGTTTAAATTATATGACAGAATATATTGAAGTCATTATTTCTATGATAAAAGTTTTAAAAGAAATTATAAAATAACTTCTATAAATCAATTTAAAAACAAAATGGATTATGAGATGATTATCATCAATAAACTAGAGGCTAAATTTGCAACAAGATACACATCGAAAATTGAATATGAAATAATCTTGGATTATCCAAATATTCATTTAAAAAGCAATAGTCCATCGAAATGAATTTAAAGGCACTGTAGTACACGTGGGATTTTATAAAAAGAACTTCAGCAACAACGAGTAAAAAGGCAAGGAGCAGGCGAGGCGTTATAATGAAAATTGATCGGTGGCTCCATGTCATGTCTCCCTTGCATGTGCTTACGGCTGTTACAAACACGCGTTCACGCTGTTTCGCGCACCTGATGGAATTTTCTTCTGCATAAACATAGTTTTTATAAACAAATAAAAAATTTATTGTGTAGAATAAATGAATATTTCAAATTAATAACAATATTTTAAAAATATATATTAATGAATGAATTTTTTTCAATGAACATTTGTTATTAAAGAAAATAGAGTTAACTAAATTTTATTCAGTTTTCGTAATTTTATTATTTATATGATAAACTAACTAAATACTAAATAATTATTTATGCTACATAATTGTAAATAGTATTATTTATTATTAAATATGATAATTAACATATATCATATCTTGCCAATACTTGTTGAAGCTAGATTTGGAATAGAAAATTCTTACGCAATATGTTATGATAGAATCCATTTTAGATTCGATTATAACTTTGAATATATTAAATAGCGCAAAATCTGTTATATGAAAGTCGTTTGTTATATTTATGATTTTTCAATATTATCTAATACAACTTAATTTCTATTAGCATTACAAAAAAATTAATGTATTCATAATAAATACTCTAAAATTTTATATTAATAATATTGGAACTATAAAAATTATAATGATATTTAATTCAATTTTTTTTTATAATAATATTAATGGTGTATACTTGTAGGCTATATTTTAGAGACTTAAAATCACATTGACTTATATTAAATATTAATATACTAACATGGTATATAATATCTTTTTCAATTAATAATTTCTTTTAATTATTTAATTATAAATTAAATTGAATGCCATAATTGCAGTATCAGAGTAGAAGTTTTACATAATTTATAAATGAAAAAAATTTTTATTAGTATTATTACTATTATTAACTTAGTTTATTATTAGTATAAATATAAGGCATATATAAATACATTAGATCGATCGATCGATAAGATGTTGCAATAATGTTACCTATTATTGTCTTAAAGAAAAATTGTTGTATTCAAGTCGATTTAAGAAATATTAGTGTTCAAAGTATGGGAAGTAATTGAACTGCCCGACAAAGTAAACAATTTGAATATCGATCTTGCACCCGTAAGGTTTTGCATAATATAAGTCTTTTCAAAAAAGCTCGACACAATGTTCGAAGTTTCATAAAAATGTACATAGATAAAAATTTTGCATAGTATAAGAAGTTAGTTTTCGGAAATCTAAATATATGTAAACGCATTTTATTAATGAATTAAATATTACTACTTCTTTACATAAACAGGAAATTTTTGGTATATCAAGGATAAATTTCGATATACTGATTATACTTTTATTAATTAATTACCATTATTGTACGTAATATCATAAAATTTTTATACGAGACAGATATATATATACACCTTAAACTGTATATATTGCGAAAGAAATAAATTATGTTAAAAATCAGAATCAGCTTATTTTTATCTCCAACAACCACAAATCCTTTACTTAAAATAAAATTGGTATCAAATAAACTCGTTATATAAAATTAGTACACTAGCTAACGTGAAAAATATTTTAGTTTAAAAATTTGAAAAGCATTTTTTTATTTTTATGATAAAACGGATGGGGTTAAATTCATTTGTAAAAGCCCCTGCTATTTTATAAAATTTACTTTAAAAATTTTAAATCAAGACTCATTTTTTTCTGTTAAATAATTCAGAAATAAATTATAATTATTATTCTAATTATATTTATAAATATTTTAATACTTTTAATTTACATTCTTTCATTAAAGTATAATATATATATATTGTTAATTAATCATAAGAAACAAGTAATAGAAGATGAATATACTATTTATTTTTAAAATAAATTTAATAATTGATATTGTTTGACATGTTTATTTAAAAATGTGTAAATAAAAAATTTGAAAAATAATTAAAAACTATAATGTACATTGTTTACGTTTGAAACATTTAATACTTTAGATTATTTATGTAAGCGATTTTTTTGTGCGTTGACAGATGAAAAGTGTTTGTTTAATGCTAAATCTACGAAAGTAAAGAATAATAGCCAAATTCAGATAATTAGAGGCAAAGTAATAGAATATGTTATTATTCATTTAAACTTTATTAAATAAGTTTTTTTTTAATGTTGCTACTCTCAATACGGTTAACATCATTAAATAGTGAGAAGTATAATAGTAAATTAGTTACCTGACGGTACAAAGGGAAAATCGGTTTGCTTAGAGGGTTCGAAGTAATTGATATTTTAATATGTGATTAACATTACAGTAAGCAATTAGTGGTACTCATGTAAATTGTGTACATCCACTCGGACTGCATTCTCATGCATGTCGTGCAGACGGTTTGTGCATGGACATTGCGATCTTTCATTAGAGTATAGCCGCCTAACTCAGCACACTAGAATACCTTGATTTTCTATACGTGATTTTTAGCGCAAGATAAAGTATTTAATTATATTTTTTAATAAGGATTTTTTAGATTATTTATAAAATTAGATTAATATAAGAAATTAAAGTCTAAATTTGAATCAATATATTTTATGGAAGTACTAAAGCTTTGATTCTATCGCTCGTTGTACTAATTAAGACAATAATTATAATTTTAAAATACTTTTAAAATAGTATAGTAAATAAAAGCAATGTCTTAATTATATATAAGATATTTCTTTTCTGTAAATGAGTAGTTTTTCTTTGTTTCATTCAGAGTGCAGTTGACAGGAGATTATTTCTGTTTTTACTTCAATTTTTTACTCAAATAATGGAGCTTTAAATTTCTTATTACTGGAACTTATTTTTAAAATGTATGTTTTAATAAAATCAGGTTGTACGAGTTTACTGTGTCTCTTTTAAAATATTATGAAGACTTTTGTTTTTAGATTTTCACCTCTTTGATGTTTTCTTTTATATAAACTTTGATATAGTTTTCTTATAGATAACATGTCGTCCACAGCTCATTAAGAATTTCTTATATTAGTTATAATATTATAACTAAAACAAAATAATAATAATATCAATCAACTAACTTAATATCGATTTTTCTACTAGATATATTAGTCTGAGTACTCACCCTTTCGAAAACAACGAAGACAACTGCAGTTCGAAACATAGAACGAGTAATTGTATTCATCTGTTTTTTGGTACAGTAAATGCGGTTAATGATTTTCCCCTCTTAAAGTTTGTTGCCAATATTGATTGTTAAGATCAATGGTGATCAACTATTTTTTGCGCATATTTGAGGTCATAAAAACATATCGGTTTTCAGAAATGATGTTTAATATGCAATATTCGATACTTGATACTTCATGAGTTTAAGGAAGACTCGATAATTTTTAAATTTGCCTATTTGTATTACATTTAAGGCTTTTTATGTGTAACATTACTTAATAAAAATGACATCCAATAGATTTATGAATATTTTATTAAATGTGATGGGCACATTTTATTACCATTCATTAATATATTTACTAGAATGATTATATTTAAGAATTTTCTTCATGATTAAATGTAATAGGTAATTTCATTGTGCAAAGTGATTTCTTTCATATTTCATGAAATAGCTAAAAAAATTAATTAGCACATGAAAAATAATATGTTTTTTCTAATCTAAGATAGAAATTCATTCATTTTTTAATGTGAATTTGACTTTTCAAATGTTCTATCTAGCTTCATAAACCTTCTTTAAATATATCTACATTTATTTTAAGTTTGTTAACACTTTCTTTGAAAACACGACATAATTTGAAGAAGACATTTAAACAGTTAGTGCGTTGATGTTTTTGCTAGATATATTTTTATTAATAATAATTATAGTTTATAATTATAGTATTAGATTATAGAAAATGGACTAATATTATTCTATTATAGTATTAATATAATATTGTTAATGTTAATATTCGTATTGTAAGGTACAATTAATATTGATATTATAAAACGATGTTATAGGTGTTATATTATAAGCTTAAAATTAATGAATGACAACACTTTGAATTCCTAATATAAAGTTAATAACATTGAGAGTTTAAAATTATTATTATAAAATGTTGATTTTAATAGTAGTTTAATATTGAATTACTAATGTAATAATAATTAAAATAAGCAATTAAGGAAATATTTAGAAAGAACGTCTGTTAAGAAATAAAATTTTTTAAGTTTATTGAAGACATATTATGCCTATTATATTATATTTCAATAAATATTATAATAGGTAATTATTCCATAGAGTTTAGATCACTTAATTTTTTTATAATTCAAATAATTTTTTTATTATTATCATTTGAACATTCTATAAATATGTTATGAATTTACTATAAAATACATATTTTAACTATATTTAATTATTTATTTTATAACAATTCAAAATATTTGAAATTTTGTTTCAAATTTGAAGTCATAATAATTATACTTGGAAGTTTATTATAACTTTTTTTGAATATAGTTTCAATTAATCATATCTAAACTTCAAATATTGTATCATGACATGTTGCTAACAATACAACAACTTTCCCTATTCTGATAAATGGGTGTAAACTTGAGTATTCAATATCCTATTTACTTGTAAGGTAATTTTCGTGAAGTTATTAGCTACGAACCTAATATTGTTATATAGAATAAAGGTTTTTATTCTTTAATGATGTTATATAGTAATCAGTGTTTACTGATAACTTACAATCAGTTAAAAAGTTATTATATTATGATAAACATTATTGTACAAAATTTAATAGTACACTTGCATATTTTTATAAATTTTTGAGTAAAATATATATTCACACTTTATTATTTGCTAAATATAATAATTTTCAATTTGATCATATAAATTTCGAGAAATAAAATTTATAAAACTTCGAGGGTTACGATTTAGTTACAAATTTTAAATACGTAATGTTAAGTTTTAGTTATAATAATGAAATAAAATAAAAATTATAATTTAAATATAAAAGTCTAAACTATATAACTATTTTCTTTAACAAAATTTATAGAATAATAAATCAAATTTAAAATAGTTTTTGGTATTTTAAATTTGACGAATGTTTTAAAGAAATCTGAAGTAGATGTTTTAAATAAATTATTCAGTTTAATAACACACGTAGAACTAAACTATGTAAGAATATATGCAAATATATAAGTAATAAAAATTAGTATGATTTATATAAAATATGCATGTGTGAAATAAAGCATTAATTAAAATTAAAAGATTATGAAATGTATTTTTTAAAGTATATATATAAAATCAAAATATAATAAGTTCATGCTATAAAATTTTATTTCGTAATATTAGCATCGTAAAAATCTAAAATTAAAAAAATTCTAGTTGTAATTTTATATAAAAAATATTTTTTAGTAATAATAATAATAATAATAAAAACAACAACAACAACAACAACAATAATACATAAAGAATATATAAAGTAATACTTTTTTAACCTGTAATTGTTATATTATATTATTTATATTTTCAATTTCTCATTATTATATGCAAATTAGTTTAATTTTTATAAAATTTTATTCGCTCATAGAATTCTACTTTCTTTTAGATTTATAATAAAACTTATATGTAAATATATTTCTCGAATATGCTCAATTTTATGCGTTATCTTGATTATCGATGGACTTATAGTACTGTAGTGTTATGACATAAAATATAAAACATAATATAAAAGAAGTTTGTTTTCTCTTACAAAAATTTTTTATTTAATAACCGTTATTATTATAAGTAATATAATACGAGTTTTTAAAAATAAGAGAATTTTTCTATTCTATCCATATTACATATTATAGTTTATTTTTAATAATTATTCTAAAGTAAATTATTTAAAATATTTGTCGATAAAAGAAATTATATTAAAATATCAATTAATTTAAAAAGAAATTTACGAGTAAAACACTAATTTAAAAATTTGCTAATTACTAAAAAAATTATTCTTTTGAAAAAAATTTTAATGTTAAAAATTATTAAATTTTAAATTATTATTAGATTTTAAAGTCTTTAATATAGTTATAGTTTACATATGAGTGCAATTGTGTTCCTCATCACCTTAAATAAAAAAAAATATACGCAATTCGATGTTTTATGATAAGCGCTTTCATGTCCTATATTATAATTTTGCTGAATTACTTTGTTTACATTTTTTATTGAATATAACGAAGCACTAATTTACAATACGTTTGTTTATTATGATTGAGCTTAATAACGAGCATTATTTTATTTTTTACAAAGTTTATTTTATATGTTTGAAAAATTACCCAAGTTGTTTTTATTTGTCTGAAGGAGATTTTAGTAATTATATTATTATAATTAATTGAAAAAAATATTATAATATATTATAATATAAAAGATATGTAAAGACACAAAAAATATTCAGCATAATAATTAGTTTATAATATTAAATTATAACGGAATTTAGAAAAGAAATTTTTGTATAGAAATTTGTTTTTTATATTTTTGAGTTTCGGTTGATGTTTGTAAAAACTTTTTTTTTAAGAATTGAAGACTATTAGATTTTAAAAAACTAGATTACTAAGAAATTTTTTAAAGGAAATTACGATTAGGAATGACTATTTTAGATATGACTGAAGGTTTTTGGTTTAAAACACGGAAGGATGCATGTATTTGAAAAATAGCAAAGGTTATAGTGTCAAACAATGATTTTGAACAATTATTTTCGATAATTAACAACGAAGGCTATCTAATTATCGTCAATTTTGAAGACCCATGAAAACGTGTAAATCTAATAATAGTGAAGGCTACGAAGGGATGCTTATAAAAACGGGGTTGGTATGTGAAGTTGAAAATAGCGAAGGCTGTCGAAGTATTGACACACTAGCAGGAGTATGCCGAATAAAATAAAAGTTGCCAATTTACATACGTACACCGCAAAATGGCATTTTTATGATGTACGACAAGTAACTAAAAAGTCTGACAACTTTTGCAAACGTAGATTGTTATGGTGGACAAGATTGATGGGTATTGTCCCGCTTATATATACATATATATATATATATATATATATATATAAATGTTATGAATAATGTAGTAAATTAATAACATCCAAAACTTCTGTAGAATTGATGTAAAAGACTAATATACTTTTCGAAGATAGTTAATATTATGCTACGGCATTTGATTTTTCAGGATGTAGATAAATGGTTTTATAAGGTTGGGATTATCGTCAAAAGAATAATTATCATTCGAGCTTACTATCGTGCTTTAATATCTTACACGTGGATTTTGACTTTGCATAAAAATTCCTTTACAAAATTTGTACGGAACTCGTTGCGATGCTTTTGCGTGATTGCCTTTCCAACAGAGGTAATAGAACTCTTGATCAGTTCTATGTGACGACATGTTCTCATTTTGAATTTTTCGTTCAACTAGACACAAAGTGTTTCCTACAACGTTAATTAGTAGTTTTATAGATTAAATTTATATTTATACATAGTTAATGTGCGTTATCTTTAACGGATTGAACTATATTAAAAAAGATTATATCACAAATATGTAAATATCGTTCTATGTATTTTTATTTCTTTTTTCTTTTAGAATCGATCTACGGTATTAATGCTCTTATTTCACAGCAGCAGTAAGATTATAGAACTATACTTCTATTTAAGAATTACATAATTTTAATGTTACTAAGTAATGATTCATAAAAAAGACCAACCATCAGTTTAGTCAAGTGTTGTTTTGTTATTTGAATATTTCTTTTTAAATAATAATGACACAGATTATCAATTGTAAAATATTGTAAAATATTTCTTTATATTTTATAGAATTTTAAAAATTACAACTAAAATATTTGTATGAAAAATCTTAACAATGTTTAAATTAAAAAAATCAAAATGATATTACTTATAAAAATCATTTAATAAAATTTTTTATATTATAAATTCTTATTTTTAAATTGAATTTTATTTTATTATTATATTTGAGGTATTAGTTTGAAATTCGTAATATTCTAGAAACGTTGTATACTTTTTCAACTTGCTAGAAACCACAACTTTCGGATTACTATGACATCTGCTTTCACATTTCAGTCTTTTATATTTAGTTTCGATCTATTATTATTATTATATGAACGATTTAAGACACAAATAAACAAATGTTTTTAAAGCGTTTATTTTCTTCCTAATTTTTTATTTATTTAGTTCTAAAAATTTGATATGTAAAATTAAAAGAGAGCTTTATTTTTGGATTTTATAGATTGAAAGAAGCGACAAAGAGAATTTGAGAAGTATAATGTTCTTATTATTAAGGCTTATAGGTATTGATTTTTTCAGACGTATTAATTTTAATTTTAAGGATTGAAATAGATTATATATATTAAACTATTTTTTTAGAATACTGAGAAATGGAATAAACTTGTTTTAACGTTAATAAATTTTTATTTTGTAAAAATTTAAACAAGAAAACAGAAACGGAACTTTTAAAAAATTAAAAATTTTTAAACTTAATCGAAACTTAAAAAACTTGCAAAAAAAATCTTCATTGGTTTAAGCAGGGTAGGCAAATATTTCAACTTTCAATCAAATTCAACTAAAATTATTCTTCAAACTAAGACAGCAGTTGTAAAATTACAATCAAAGAAGCGGATGTTAAAAAGAGACAGAAAAGGATAGTTCAATTAATAACAGATAATGTAAGAAAGTTTAAAAATAATTTTAATAGTTCAATATAAATTATTCTAGAAAATAAATTTTAAATTATATTTTTAGCTATCCAATCGAATTTTTAAATAAGGTAAATCAAAAAATAATATCAAAAATAAATATAGTAGTTTTTTAAAAATCTTTTATCAATGTATGTAATCGATATATTTAAAAGAATTTTTTTTTAATTTAAAAGAATCAATTATAATGGAAGCAATTATATAAGTTACAATAAAATAAAATACATATATACAAGGGAATACTACTTTTTTATCAATTCATTTTATATTTGCTCAGACAAAATTTCTAACAATGTCTAAAAGGATAATAATTATATCTAAGGGAATATATAATTGAATTTAAATTTGTTAAATTAAATTGAATCTATACACTGAATTTATTCATCTCAGATTATTATAAATTATTATATCTCCCTAGATAATAATAAAAAAAGTTTCTTTTAAACAGTTTATATAAAATACTTATCTTACAGTATACACTTATAAAATATTAATAATTTAATAAAATTAAAAAAGAAATAAATAAAAAATGAACGACAAAAAGAAACTGTCATAAAAGTTAATTTAAATTTGTTTTTTGTACTTTATGATTAAAAACTATTATTAAATGAAATTATATTACAATATTTAAAAAGATTTAATTTTTTAAAAACTGTATTTTCATGCTTTTTCGATAATTTAATTAAAAATGAAAATTTTCATGAAAAAGCAGATTAAACGGCCTTTAAAAATCTTGTAGAACAAAATATTTTAATAATTTTTAATAAAACCTTAGTAAATAATTCACTTTAAATTAAAGGGAAAGAGGCATATTACTAAACTTCGTATAGAATGATTATAGAAAAAATGTATTTTAAGAAAATTTTTTGTAGTAGGGTACATTAAGTAGCTTTTTGTTTATTTAATTGAAATATAGTATAATTTCCTCTCTTGAATGGAAGTATTAATTCTATTTGTAAATTTATTGGTACAAATTATTATTAATAGGGTAGTTACCTCTTACTAGGAAAATGTAAATATTTTATGTGCATGCGCTTGCTGTGTTGAAACTTTCTGGTTTAAATAACACATACAACTTTCGGATCTCTATTTTGTTTTCAAAAGTTGTTTTTTATATATTCAATTTTTACTTATTATTACTACAATATTTTAAAATATTATTTACGTTAGAAAATATTGATGATTTAAAAAATGAAAATAGTATAAATATTTAGATGTCAAAATAAAATATATATCTATTTACACTTATGTATTTCGTATACAGGACTAAACGCGTGAGCAATATACGCGACATTCTACACAGTAATTTAAAAGTCATTATAAATTTACACTAAAATACTATATTTTCTAATGATAATATAATTTATTTTATATTTTTATTTTCATATTCCTATAACATGCATTATATAACATAGGTTATCAATTTTAGGGTATAAGATATTACATTTCATATTTATAAAATAATGCAAGATATTAAAATGAATCAATCAATTTTACAGTTGCCTTGATATTCGTTTCATTTTTAATCAATGCATATCCGATTTTCTTATCATTTATTTATCAAAGTGAACCTTGATTCATTTAAGGGATAAATTAATTATGTATTTAAGTTGAGGTGAGCGACGAGGAAGTTTAGATGACCTAGCCTCTTGAAAATATGGCTATTCCCGCCACTGACACCTACACAATCGTCACTCTTACAAGGGCATTTGTACGGTGGAAACGAAGGTTTGCAGTTACATTGTAAATATCTGTCACCCTGAAGAGGCTGAATTGGTACGTTGTATTGCTGCTGCTTGGAGCTTCGCAGAGAAAGGTCTTCTTCCTACTACTGCTCCTCATCCTTCGCTCCTTGCTCTTTTCGAGTCCCGTTTTTATCCTTCAGAACGAAGCTAGAGTGCACTAATGGGGCTATGCTTCCTCTGCCCTTTCTCCTCGATGAGATTTTCCTTCTCTCCTTGTGTCAATGGTGCGCACGAAGAGGGGGTAAAATTAACGCGAAACGAGATGAGTTGTCCCAGCATATGCCAGTTTTAATATCATTAAAAATATAATAATCGTTAGTATTTAATGATAATTTATTATACATTTTGCATCATATTTTTTCGAAATATTTTCTATATCAAAATTATTCAACATACAATAACGATAACTTTATAAAAGTGTATAATATTATTATGCATCACATTATTGTTAACAATTTCTATTATTTTAATAATTTTAAAGATATTTTGGCACGAGAATATTGTGTAGTTTAGAATGTATAATTCATAAAATGAAGTTCTTATAATTTAATTATATATCTACTTAATTATAAAATTTTGTATTAATATTTCGTGATAAATTACTCTAATACCAATTACAATTGTACTTGCATTTTTAATTTTTGTATTAGCATATATATATATATATATAAAACTTTTTATAATTTTATGAATAATATATTGATATTATTTGAATTTATTTAATTACATGCAAAAAATATTATAATATCATTAACTTGAATTCAATAAGTTGATCAAAATATAATTAAAAAAACTATTTTTAATATTTCATCTATATTTTAATCACATATTTTTTTATTAAGTAAAAGAAATTTATAAAAAAACATTAATTTTCAATTTTTTTAGTATAATTCTACTAGTTACTCGTTATTATACAGAAATTTAACATAAAACCAATAATAGAGTTTTAAAAAATTTTCAAATATTAATCGCATGATAATTTTATAATATTAATTTCTTTTATTTAAATATTAGCTTTTTAATAAAATGTATGTGATATATTTATATAAATGTAAAATAATTTTCCATGATATATTTTTTAAGTTTAAAGTCAAACGTAAATATTTATCTTTAAAAAGTTAAACTTCATTTAATTATATTGTTCATCATGAATTACTATCTAGAATGAGGTAATTATAATAATACGATATGTCAAGAACAGATAATTTATTTTATCTTATTTTTAGAAAAAAATATAATCAGTAACGTAAATATAACGTCATGCTTTAAAGAAAAAACATTAGGTTTTTTACATTACAGTAGTTTAAATTAATTATAAATATTAATTTAAACATAAAAATATGTATTAAAAAATGATAATAGAAAAATATTTATGTATCTTATTACTCTCTTTTGAATTTATAATTTTTTCGTGTACAATTATTAAATAATTTAATTTATATTTTCTTCGATTAAACGAGTGGTATTTCGATTACTGACAGCAGTGATAAGATAATAAGCTGGTTAAAATCTGAGTGTTTATACTTCTATGATATGTTATTTTAGTTTATATGAGTTTACTTTTATAATCATATAATAAAAATTTTTGTTTTATCTTATTTTTATTATTTATCTTTATATCTTTATAAATAATCAACAGAACATACAGAAAGTAATACGAAAAAAATTTAGCTTGATTGACAGAAAAATATGAGAGAATAATGCACTATATATGTATATAAGATCCTGGCTAAATCTTTTTCTTTAGTCAGACTAAGCAAGAGCCTTGAAGAGCTCTTCGGGATTAGGCAAAGCTCTTTTTCTTAGCAAGAAGCTGCCCAACTTGTTTTTAGGTCTTTTTTGTTTATATGAAGCTTTACAGTTAGATTTTGACCTTTTTTTTTTATAAAAAAGAGGTCAGTTAGTTACTAGCTTTTTTGATTTGGCATAAATGTAGCTTTTTATTTTTACTTAAAATAAATTAATTTAAAATTTTATCCTCAAATGAATATTGAAGATTCAGATGTAGATATTATATCTTTGATTTCTATTACTACAGCTTTAAGATAATTTAACATTCGTAATACAATAATTTGAGAATTTCGATGTTTTTTTTACTAACAATAAACTTCAATAATTAAAATTTAACTACGAAAATCATAGACTATAGTTATTACAATAATTACAAAGCTAATTTAATCTCGATTGTGTTATAAATATTTTAAATCTCATATGATACATCAGGTATGTCAGTACAGACAAAAAGGGATAAATACACAATAGCTAATATTGAAGTCGTTGATTTTTATAATTTTATTTATATTACTTAGAGGCATATACATAATTTTTTAGTTATAAATACATTTTAATCAAAAGTAATTATTAAAAGATGAACACACTAAGTATATTGATTATTATAAATCTTAAATGAACTATTTTACTTTTTATAGATTTTGACATTAGAAAATTGTGAATTATAAACTAAAATTATAAATGAATGAAATTCAAATGTATCGTAATCGAAATATTTCTTATTACATTAAAAAAATACATATTCCTTTTAACTAAAGTTACTTAAATTTTTTATTTTTAAATTTGAATATATTAAATAATCGAACTAAATGATTGTTTTATTGTTAGTTTTTTATAATAAATAATATTATTTTGAGGTATTTATAAGCTACTTTTCAATTTAATCACTTTCAGTGACTAAATGTTTTTTAAAACGCAGTAACAATAGGTAAAAGTGCATTGAAATACACCGTAGTAAATACTAATTAACGTTGATTATATTTAATTATTATTCTAATTTCTGTATGCTTTTATTTCGAATACATCACATTCCATGACGTAGAAGTTATGCAGAATAAATTAAATATTTAGTATTGGTATATTATATTAGTACTGTACTACTTCTTTCTGCTATTGCGGGTTTAGGGATAATTCTAAGTTTCGAATAATACTTGTAATAGATAGTTACTCCATCAGTCTATTCAACAGCTTTTTCTCGAGACTATGTATATATTATGATGTACAAGATCAGAAAGGATGGAAATCTACCTCATTATGGTCAGTTTTCGAAGGTTCTTTTTTGAGTATGTGATCAAACGTGGTTTTTGTTTTTTAATAATTCATGATATTAACGGTAATTTGGGTACGTTTTCTGATTACTTTTTATCTCTATTTTTGCTTTCGTATAGTAAGAAATTTTAAGAGTATTAGCTCACTTACGATGTTGCAATCTGTGCATTTGCAATTAGTCGTATTATTTAAAAATTTCTTCGTGCGTGTGATCACGTACTTTTTAATTGAGAGATATGTTCATTATATACTATTTACGTTATAAAATCTTATAAAGTACTAATTGTATTTACATCGATTTTGAATTAATTTTTACTACATACATTGTTGTTTAATTTTAATATTATCTAAAATTATTATGTAAACATATAGAGTAGCTCGTAACGATATTATTGTATTTTTTCAACACTTTTAACGTATTATCACGAAATCATGATCAGTGAAACAATTTTTTCTTATTGTTCTAATCGCGAATGGTTATAAATAATTGTTTTTAAATAAATTATGTAAACGAATAAAATATATGAATAAAATGCATATTGATATGTACTTTTTTCAAATAAATATTACAGAATAATTTTTTACAATTTTATTTTCCAGGTCACGTTGTTGAATGACACTGTCTAATGCATAACCGGATCACGTCATAAAATGAGCTCTTTTAGTTTTAATAGCAAAGTCTTTGAAAGTGTCTAACCCCACGGTAATCAGAAAATTTTCTTTTAATGGCATACCACAAAACCAATCTGTGATTCGTGCGGTGCCGCGAAAAATGAAAAATATTTCCGTGGTTTTCAATGCTTTTAACAACTTATAAATAAAAATGAACTGATAATTTTTGTACCTAAACACTGAATAAATTTTAATTAAACAATAGTGAAACTAGCAAAAAAATTATTTCAACAAAAAATGAGTGATGGACTTAATATAGAAAAATTTATTATTTTACTGTAATATCTAATATAAGTTATATATTATAATTTATAAAAAGTTAAACGCATTATAGATTGACTATTTTTCTAAAAAATGTTCTTGCTCCGGTATCGAGTCAGTACTTATTTTTATTAAATAGAATCTTGGCAGAACTTTTATATATGCTATCTGAGTAGCGTGATCCGAGCGATTGGATAGCATAATGATTTTCAACTTATTCATTATATTCTTTATGGTTTGCATAATAAGGTATATAATAAAGTTAAATTAAACAGTGTATTGTTTTAAAAATATTATATATAATTTTATAATGTAAGTTAAATTATTTTTGTACTGAAATAATTTGAATTTATGTTAAAATAATTAAAATTTGAAAATGTTACATTAAATAACTTGAGCTTATTAATAATACTTCATTTGAAATATATACTTTTATTAGCTTAGAAAAATAAATTCCTTAAATTATGAAAAATTACAGCAGATATATACAGTTGTATATTCTAATAATAATTAATCATTGTAACTGTTCGATTTTTAATATTTTGCAATTACCATATTTCCATCTAGAAAACATATTGGTAAAGTGAAACGCTTTTTATTCGAATGAAAAGTATTTACTCAACTAAAAGAAAATATTACTTATATATCTAGTAAAGTTTAATTTTGTTCTAATAAATAAATCATCTTGTAAAATATGGGAAACATGACTGTTACATTAATTTAATATAATATCATCAAAATTTATCTTATGAAACTCAGATTTAAATTTCAATAATTAACAAAATAATAATTTTATATTTTTATAAATACATTTTTGTAAAATATATAAGAGGATTAATAATAAATAAAAATTGAAAATATGAATTATTGAATTTTTATACTTAGTAGACGACAGCAAGGAGATGAAAATGTATTTATCATCCTCTTACCTGAAATATAAAAAATCATTTATAAATTCAAATAAAATGTTATTATATATTATAATTTTTAATATTATTTTGTTATAAGTTAGAATACAATTACCATTATAATTTTTCATCATAAATGCAAAATAATATATACATAAAAACTAAAATATTTTATTTTAATATATATATATATCTATTAAGAATAAAATATTTAGAAAAAATATAAGATTCATGTTTTTCAATAATAAAATCAGTTTATTTATAAATATTAATAACGATTATTTTTCCACTATTTTGTAATTTACAAAATTATTTATTTATGACGCTATTTAAAAATGGAAAGAATGTTAAAGTTTTATATTTTTCAATCTGAGTATATTCACCGGCTATGAGTTTGTGATAATAGATTGAGATTTACCAAATTAAGGATAAATAGTGAGCATTTGTGTTATAAATTCAATTACGATGTTTTTTTATCGATATTTTAATAGTTTTTATTTTTATAAACAACATTTATCCTGCTTTCAATCTTTTAAAAAAAAAACTACAATGATGGATTTGTAAATCCCTATTAAAAATCATATTTTTCATTAACTAATAAAATAAAATTAAATTAAATTGAAATTGATATTTAAAAAGATATTTCAGTAATATTTCAACAATTAAAACCTGATTCTTATGTACCATAAAAAAATTATTTTTTATAATTCTTATTTTTTTTAATCAATGTATAATTTCTTTTATTATACCTAATATAATTTATTGATTAAGAATATTCATATTGAATACAGAAATTTTAATAATCAAATATATCAATACAAATATAAAACATTAACAATATTAATTCTTGAATAAACTAATGATTAACGAAAAAGATAAAATATTAAACGCAAAAATTATTTTCTAGTTCCCAATCATTCAAGAAATATTTATTAGGATAAAAATTAATTATATACCTTAACTTTGCATACTAATTTATGAATAACAAAATTTTTATAATATTATAGATAAAGTGATATTAAAAAAAAATTTAAGTAATTCATAAGTTGTAGTGTAAATTTAGTTTTATATTACATACTGATATATATTTATTTAGTGCTTATTAAATTTTTATATGTTTTAAGGTTTAACTCATGAAATAATTTGAATAATTTATTTTATAACTTTTTTTTAATGGTATGTTGTTTATAAAAAACTCTCTATAGATTTTATATTTTTAAAAATTATATATCATGAAATAGCTAATTTATATATATTTTTTCTCCAAAAAATTTAATTCAAGCCTCATTCTTTATATGAAATTTATTTCTTAAGTAATTATGTAATAATCTAAATTATGTGAGTTAAATAGTTGGACTACAAAAAATACATCAATTTTCATTTATTAAGTTTATGTTTCGTAATGGATTTCTAGACAAATATATGGAAACATTCATCTAACATAAATTTTGATATAAAAAATTTTTTTATATTAACGATTTTTTATCGTGTCACAAACTATTTCTATTTTTCGAATAATATTTCCTGATGTACTTTTCAATATTGCATTCTTGAGATAATAGATACATTTTCTTATAATATTAAAATTTATAATGTATATATAAATACTCAAAAGTAATAAAGTTGTGATTAGTTAGAACTTTAGAGCCAAAAATCAGCAGATGATGTAGCAGAAATAGCGATAACGCTATTGGGGCACGAATTTTTAAAGCTCAAGTAAACAGCAGGTGACATCGATAACGTTATAAGTGTAACGGGTGACGTTGCAAAAGTTTTACACATGCAACTACTGACGAATAACGCTGAGCAGATGACGGATAGTAAACGACATTTGGAAATAAAGAGAGAGAAGCGTAATAGATATCATTGTAGAGGGGAAGAGTATTGGACGATGCAAGGTGAATGCATATTAAAGTCATAGCTTTCTTTACTCGAAAACTTATCACTTTGTTTTGAATTTTTTCAAATTGTGTTAGCACGTTTTAAATTTCTTTACAAATTTAGTAAATGGTGGCATTAGTAAAAGAAAGTCTACTCGTTTTAAACTAAAATAATAAAATATTAATAAGAACTACTAATTGAAAATAATTGCTATCGGTGATACGATGATAGACAAAGAAAGAGAGAGAGAGATGAATTATAAGACTATGCTTACTAAAGAAATAAGAGGAAATTAATTTAAGAAATAGACTTTTTCTTACAACTATCAAAGAGCAATTTAGTAGTGAATTATCAGAGATCTTGTACTTGCTTAACAGAGGTGAAATTTTTGGTGAAAGAATAGAACACCTCATAACTTATGTCAGAGTGGAAAGAATACAATACATTGCTCGATCTTAATTTTTAACTTTTTATGCGTAAATTTGATTGAAACGCATTTGAACTTCATCTCCCCAACTTTTCCTTTCCTAAATACTATCTTAAATTGATCTTCATTTTGAATCACAAATGAATTCTAATTTTGTGTTTAATATAATTCCATATTATTCTAGAGATATCTTAATTGCTTATAATTGACTTCATACCCTTCGAAATTTATTTATGGAAAAATCTGTGAAATTGGATAAATTTTTTTCTATCTACTGTACTTTTTAGATTTATAATAAATATCAAAATTTTGAGTCAGATTTCATGTACTTTAGTTTTAATAACACAGTTATTATTAATTAGGCTTCTGGTTCGCTTAAAAGAATCCAGTTTAAAACAATATATAATATAGTATTTAAAATACGAAGCATATGATGATATTATTTGATTATTTCATGTTCTTATGCTGATGTAGATGTATTTTTGGTACTCAGACATAAATAATAAATAATGTATCCTAAGTCAGTTGAAATCTATATAAAATTTTATTTTCATGGTCTTAACAGCTGTTCAGTTTTTTCGTTTATTCATTAATGTAAATTTTAAGGTATTGAAAACATTCATACTTTATGTGGTTTTTGACTAACAATTATTAAATTCTTTACTAATTATGTTAATTTTAGAGTTTTATATAATTATTTAATCTCTTTTATAAGATGTAGTGGAATTCTAAGTGGTACATTAAAATTATCAAACACATTACAGAATAGTCATAATTAATTTCTAATTATCATATCTATTATTTACAATAATCGATATTTTACTTAATATGATAATATAACGAATACTGCATTAATTAAAATAGCTATATGATTGTTAATATAATAATAATAAAATTATAACATTGATGTAATGTATAATATTAAGTTTCATTTTTTTGATCATTCACAATTTTTAAAATTTAGATATGTGCGAGATTATATATTTATTTTAAATGACATTTGCAACTTGTAACAAGATTTAAAACACAAACTTCTTGAAAGAATATGCGTGGAAATCACTACAGGTAAAGCCGAATGAAAATACTGTTTATTTGATACACTACCACAAAATAAAAAATTTTTTTTTTAATATTTTCTTTTCGATATTTTACGTCTTGGTTTTAATACTTTATGTTCTATAATACATTAAAAATTTTTCCATAAAAAAAGTTTTTACGAGTTTTTTTGACTGTTTGATTTAATTCAACGTACTCTTTTCAAGAAACTATATTTGAGAAAACTTTAAAAACACTATCTTCAATTAAACGCAATTAAATGAGAAGTTTGTAAATAGTATTTTTTTAATTATTTTAAAAACATGATTTTTAAAGCTAATATATCATTTTTATTTACACTTTATATTAACTTACTGATTATAAATATATATATAAACAATGTACATTATAACTTTTGCTTGCTTTATTTAAAAATTATGCATTAAACTAATTTATAGCATTTATAATATCACATCATTGTTTCTTTATAAAACTATTTAATTACACTCGAAAATAATATATTTAATCTACTTAAGAATCAAATTTTAATTTATTGGACTATGGAATTTATAATATTAAATTGTACTATAAAATATTCTTCTTCAGTTAAATTAATATGTAAGATTGTAATGATCTTTTTCAGTAAATAATTATTTAATATTTATATAAAAAAATTAATTTAGTAAAATTTTTTACATTTTTTTTTGTGGATATAAATTTATAAGGAAACTTTAAGAGATAGTTTAAAAATATGAGAAATACGTTTGAGAAAAGTTTTGTACTACAAAACTTATTGTATAAAAGTAAAGAACGTATGAAATTCCAAACTTTAATATCACGATAAAGGGAAAGAATAGAAGAATACACATACGTTTATAATGGAGATTTATAACATTTGAAATATAAAAATACAAAAGCGATAAAAGTTTATAAAAAACGTTTACCTACAGCTTATTACAATTTTTTATTACATTAAAAAGTAAATAAATCAATATATTAATAGAATCACGCTTCTATTTTTATACTCGCTTTCATAAATCGTTAACATAATATTATTATATATAATTTTAAAATGAATTGTACTATTTAGTAATATTTCAGTTTCTTTGAAATCTAAAATTTATATTATATGTTTGAACATTTTTTATTCTAAAAGCTATTATCTTAAATTAAAAAATACTTGAATTTATAATTAATAATGAAATTGGAAATTAAATAATAAAAAGTGCAGTAATATTGAGATTTTGGGAATATATGTTCTAGGCTGATACATAGTTATAATTTTGAAGATATTTTATGTAACATCTATAAATTTAAATTCTTAACCAAATTTATAGGAAGATGACGCAAAAATTTTAAAAAGTGAATATTTATATTTTTTAAATTTATAAAGAATATTTTAGTAAAATATAATAAAGAAATTTTTTAAACTTATCATTATAAATTGAGTTATGAATGTTGTTAATTATCAAAAAAACAATGTGGCACCAATAATACTATAATATAGTCATTATGACACATAATTATACAAGTAAAAAAAATATTCATGATTTTGAAGAATACAAAATATGAATTTGTTTAGTATAGAAAAAATTAATTACTATTAATAATAAAAAGTAAAATCGAATTTTTAGTGACACGTATTAGGTATAAAAGAAATTTATATTTTTACTAACAATATTATAAATTGAAATAAAGTATTATAAAAACCGTGTAGACATTTAATTAATAAGAAAGATAGTAAATGTTAGAAATATACTTTCAAAATAATTATAGCAAAGTTTCCTACAATTATTGATTATGATAATTGTAAAATTGTAATTTATTAAATTTAATATTAGAATAAAAAATGCATTTTTTAATTAAGTATTTGTAACTTTTTATTTTTAAATAATGTAGTTTTTTTATGATTTTTCTAATGGTAAAAATATTAATAAAAATATTAAATTATACATTAAATCTGAAAAAGCTTTATTATAGTAAAATTTTGAGTGATTTATTACTTTATTTTTAAATTTAAGTACTATTAAACAATATAAATAAGTGATTAGTTTTGAAATTTAAGAGAAAAAAATTTATTTATGATTTATAAATGTTATATGTATCGTCGGTAATATAATCATTAGAGTTTAAAATCTCTAACTGAATTTTAAAAAATTATATTTTAGTGCTTATAAACTTACAGTATTATATCTTGATTACACTAAAAAATTTATGGCAAATAAGATATATAGATTTACTAACATAAAAGTTCAAATCCTCAATAATATTCAATATCCAGACCACCACGTCCTATTTTTGATCAGGTCTTACTTGAAGATAATATATAGAGGGATCTATCTCAAAATATATAAATTACAGAAGCAAATTCAATCACTATAATTTTAAAGAATACTATGTATTTTAAAATACTTTAAGAATAAAAATGCCGTATTAAATTTTATCTTCTAATGCTTCTATACAGTTTTGATCTAATTAGATAATTTTATAAATTTATATATATATATATGTGTATGTGTAAATTTTAAAAATATTATGGATTTTGATACGAAAAATAATTAAATAAAAGATTCTTATTGCAGATAATAAAAATGTGTAAAATTGACTTCGAAAAAGATATTCATTTATAGGCTAGAATTAATTTTTGGTTATTTATATTTAAGCTTTAAATTATTTATGTTTTTAGTATTAAGACTTATTTATGAGAATGTATTAAAATTATAATAACAAATAAAGTATTTAAAAATTTTTTTCTCTATTTTATAAAGCTACTTAAAAGTGAAAAACTTTTTTTATTAAATATTATATAATTATATATAATATTACATGAATTTAAATTTATAAAATTGACAAAATAGTTTATTATATTCATAAAATATTTTACTATAATTTTATACTATTTTATATATTTTACTATAATTTAGATTATATTAGTTAGATTTATTTATTATATTACTTACAATTTTTTTTTTCTTTTTTAAATATTATATTATGATGTATAACAAATGAATTATATATAAATATATATATCAAAAAAAGAAATAAAAATAACTGTATATTACGAAGTTATGTTACGAATTCATTATTGAAATATCAGCATAAATTTATATTATAGCATTAGTATTTATGTGTACACTAGTTATAAATATAAATTTTAATTTACACTTAATTTAATTAAAATCAGAAATTGTAAATGATCTAAGTGAAAATTTTCTAATTTATTTTAATCTTTTTATGTGATATAATGCGTGATATAAATTATTAAATAAAATTTCGATAATTTGTAAATAACAATAAATTTTTATGTATTTTGAAATTTAACAAGAATTCAATTTATAAAAACTATCTAAGTATAGGTTATAAGTAAATTTTGATACTAAATAAAAAAGCCATAAAGTATGTAGTATTTTTAAAAAATAAAAAATCTATAATTTGAAAGGTTGTTATGAAGATTAAAGTATTATAAATTTAGAGCGAATTATTTTAGTTAAAGTATCATATTAAAATGTACCAAAGATTATGAACATTAAAAAAAATTATTATTATCGTATACATTATGAGGAAGCAATTTCGTAATTTATTCTCAGCTATTTTATTTTTATTTCACCTTATCACGTAATGGTTTAAATTAGTATTGGTAAAATACAATAGAAAAATATTATGTACTGGATTTTTAATTTATTTTTTTAACAAAATTCTATAGATTTTAAATAGGAATCAATTTTATTTAAAAATGTAATTTCCAAAATTAATTATAATTCGTATGGTAATTTAGCCTCTTTATATTTTATTTCATTGTATTAATTAATTATTAATAGAATATTTTATATAATATATAAATATGTATTATATATTTACATTCTACATGTAATTCTGGGTTGTAATCAAATGTGATCAAAGAGAGAACGCTTATTTAAAGATCGCACATAGTGTATGGTTGGTATATATGAAATATTAAGTTAACTTTAAACAGTTAAAAACAATTTACTTTTATACATAGCTATTTTAGAATTATATTTAAATTAATATTTTATACTAAGGAAAAAATGAGAATATAATTTTTAAAAATTATCCAAGATTTCAAGGTGTACCAGAAATATTTATTTTCCTACATTATCATACTTGCCACTTGTGTATAATAAATGCTAACTAAAATCAACAGGCAAATCTTCTTAAAAAGTTGATATCGGAAAAAAAATCCTCTATTCGTATATCTTATATTTATTTAACAGGATGAAAAAAGGATGGACTAACGTTAACACAAAAGAAGTAAAAGTGCAACCAACCGAGGAAACCATTTTCTTGGCAGATTCATAATGGTTACAAAAATAGTAAATTAATGCGTGCTTTATAGATAGATACATGAATCAACCGTAAAGAGAATCTTTTACTTTTGTCTTAAACAAACACGTTTACAAGGAAATAACATTCTTATGGAGCCAAGAAAAATTGAACATTCGGTTAACTAAATTTTCACGTCAACCATTTCAATTTTGTGTATACTGTTAAAACGACAGTATCTATATATGTAATAAAATAGTAATATTAAAAGTAGAGTTGATGAAAGTCATGCGGATGTAGTGAAAGCCGTAGTCATCTTCAATATACCTTCTGTAATTCATTCGAAACTTAAAAAATACAAATTAAGTGATCTAAAAGATGAAAAAATTGAATATTATACTCTATTTCAATCAAATACATCTATGATTATTAATATAATTTACTAATCTCCTACAATACATTATCATATAATATTGGATCAAATTATTACATTTATAATGTAATTATTGTAGTTTTTACACACTTCTGTATTTTTCAATATATATGTTTTATAATAATACAAAATATGTATTGTATTATTTTTATTCGTATTAGGTATGAAGTTATTAATTATCAATATAATTATTATATATTCCTTCAATTTTATTGTTATACATTCATGTAATTTTTTCTATTAATTAATTTATTTTTGTTTGACTCAACAATTAATATTTTTTAAATGAGAACAGCTGTTAAAAACAGTGAACTAATGAATACTTATTAGAGTTAATAAATGTTGTAAGTAAATTATAGAAAAAGATTAACAAAGAAAAAGAATAAAGTCTTTTAATATAGTTTCAATAGCTTAGAAATTGTTATATTTCTAGTAAAATTTTATATTTTTCGAGTTATACTCTAATTGTTATGATTCATATATCACGATAAATTTAAGAAATCGTATTATATAGTATTAGAAATATTTTTTAAGTATGTAAATAGTTGAATATAAATTTCGAGTCAGATATTTTTAATAGTTAAAGTTACACTAGAAGTTATATTTTATGATTTTATTCAAAAAAACATCTTTTTATTATTTTACAAATTCTTCACAATAACTTTGAGTTTATAACAAAAGAATTAAAAAAACATAGAATATAGAATAAATACACAAAAATTGTACATTAAACATTTGATTTTCTAATTAAGATGGCAGAATACAATTTTTCTGTTAATTCAAGTTGATAATATAAATCTTAAATATAATGTAAAGAAAAAGTTATTAAAAAATATAATACTTTCACAGATAATTATGTAAAAAATTAACTTTTAAATCAATTTTTTAGTTATTTATCATATTATTTTTAATACAATAACTTATCTATTATAAAACCAACTTTATGTTATCTGAATTTATAAAAAAACTAAAGCTAAATAGTGAAATGAATTTGTTTATAATTATCGGTATTTACAAAAATTAAAAAGAATTTTAATAAAAGTTTTAAAGGATTAATTATAGTTACTGTAAAATATATGTATTGATAAAATACAGTCTCATAAAAATAATAAATCCTGAAAAATAATTTAAAAAGCAAGTCAGATGTTTTATTATCACTTTTATTATTCAATATAAATTTTTCTTTGTATAAAAAATATAAAATAGCAATCAAAGAAAAAAATAAAAATATAAAATTCTTTCAATCGTTGATAAATTAAATAGATTATCATATAGTGTTAAAGATCATGAAAAAAATTATTCAATTTTTAATTATTCTATATTTTATTTTCAAATATTAATAATATATATTAAAATCATACAGTTTCTTTAATTAATAATATGAAAAAAAGAATGATCGGTAATTTATTTAATTTAACGAATTGTAAAAAATAAAAGTCTTTTAATTAAATACTTTTTCTTGGTTATGTAGTATGTAGTGTATTAACATGCATTTTAATAGATACAAAGTAAACTATACCCATTCAAAAATTTTAAGCATTTTCATAATTTATTTTTATTATTATTAAATTAGCTATCAAAATTTACATAAATTATATAAAATAATTTTATATCAGATGACCAAAAATATGAACAAACATACAATATTATGAATAATTATTTATTTTAACAGAAAATATAAATAATAATTTGGAGATATTTTTACAGTAATTATTATAAATGCATATTATTATGCAATTGACATTTTTCCCGTTTACCTATTATTTTCTTACCAGTATGTAATATATACAGCAGTAAGATTATTTCCCATTTTATAAAATCTAGTTTTAAATTGCTTAGAAATTACTAATTTCCATAATAGAGTAGAATTTTAATATATTACTGAAATGTAACAGTGTCACGTACTACATCAGGTCAATCATTTTAAAATAACCGGACACTACACATTACAAAGTATAGTTCTAAAACTCCTACGAAATATTGCAATACTATGGATATCGATAATATTCAAACAGAGATCACTTGACCCATAAATTGATCGACATGAATGTGAAAAAAAAATGAATAACAAAAACAAAAAGCAATTGAACACCGAATTATAAATATACACTTTAATAAACTTGAAAATCGGAACAAGACATTTTAAATCAATTGTATTTTGAATCAGGAAAGAGAATTGAATTTGAAAACGATTCATGGATCCACCGTCGAAAAGCAACTCTGGCATCTCTCTAGAAGCTACTGAATGAGTTGGCCTCATTATTTGGAACTCTTTACCGAATTAAAGAGCCATAAGAATATAAAAGAATCAGGAGGTAGTCAAATCGTAAATAATATGACTATAAATCGAATTTAATACGTAAATAAAAAAGTTCATCTAAGTCATTAGTGTCTTTATTTCCCGATTCCTAATGTCTACTTATGACTCGGTGATACTCAAAGGAAGACTAAAGCACTAAGATAAATTTAAACTTTTTTTTAAATAATATTTATTTGCAAGAAAATTAATCATTTAATCAAAACACTTAACATACCAAAAAAATTGTATAATTATAATAATTATAATTGAATAGTTATTCTTCAAGAAATGTATATGTACATATAGTACTGCTTTTTAATGGATATTTTATAAAATAAACAGACTGAGAATAATAAAAATAAGCCTGAAAATGAGTCATAATAATGAAAATCTACTACTTTATTTGCACGGGATCCTATTAAAAGTCACCGCACGCACGCAAGGACACTGTTTGCTCTACTTATACACCACAAGTTATATCAGGGATGTAAAAGCCGTTGGACATTGCTTAAACATTCTGTCAAAGCCAGTTAAAGTCCAATAAAGTTTCATAAGCATTGAGGGTGAGTTTTTGGTCCTTTTAGGATTTCTGGTCAAGAATGAAAAGAATGAATCAATACACATAATAATAAGAGAAAAGAAAGAAAAAATACTCGGATACTAGAAAAAATAAAATAAATATAAAATATATCAATTGATTGATGAATAAAAAAACAAATTATTTATTCATGAATTCGTAATAAGGTAATAACAGAATAAGAATTACTATGTATTCAAACAGAATAATGAAATATATTTTTCTAAATTTACTGCAAATAAATAATAGAAAGTAAACTTTCCTTTGAAACGTTAACTATTATTAATTAATTAAGATATTAAAAAGATTAATAAAATATTAATTTTAAATAACTAGAAATTTAATTGTATTATATCATATTATATTAATTTTTTTATAGAATTTCAAATCTAATTAAATAATTTCTAAATATATTATGGAAAATAGTCTCGTATAATGTAAATAATAATTTGACCACTTTATTAAATAATTTTTTTAACAAAATAAATAGTTAATCGATTTTATTAAAATTAAAAATACGAGTAGTAAAATTTAATTACAACAAAGTAGATTTTATACGTAATATAATTGATAAGAATAGGAAATCGAATTAAACTCTATTTTATAAGACAAGTGCTAATAAATGTGTTGGTTCAAGAAGTAGCCAATACTTTAGGACATAATTTTATGAAGTAAACTCTTGAGCATTATATTTGACGATATATGTTGATTTGAAAATTACTTTGTGGGAAGAAACTTTTTTCTATTATTTTATATTTATATATTTCTTATTCGGAATAATACAACATTACTTTTTTATATATTTCTTGCATAACTTTAATTTTTATCATTTTACCCTTAAAATTTTATATAAATATTTTTATATTATCATTTTTTTAAATTTTGGAATATTTTTAATATATATAATATTTAATTAAAAAAAAATAATTAAGTGAAATGACAATACTTTTTTTCATATTATTATTAAAACTAATTAATTACTTATACATATTTTAATAACTGGAATTTTTTAATATTTTGAAAAATATGGTTAATTATAATTTTTTTATAAAAAAACGATTTGAAAGAAATTTTTAACCATTCTTAGAACAAATCTCAATTTCTCTTGCCATGCACGAAAGTCTTTCAAAATCGTAGAATTCAGTCACCTACGATAAGAGCGGTTAGTAGTTTAAAGCTTGTCCTTAGTGCCTTGAAACGGTTATTTTACGACTGCAAGTCTGTTTGGTGGCACCCTGAAAAGGGAAGTCGTGTCTATGCCAGTACATGAATGACTGTAAGTGGAGATGGGAGTAAAGAATGTGCAGCAACTTGGAATGTTTTCCTAAACAAATAAGAAACGTATGGTGCGTTCGAAAGTAGGAAAGAGAGAGAGAGAGACAGAGAGAGAGAGAGAGAGAGAGAGAGCGATATTGGTCGTTTTCCGCGGTTGCGTCTAATATTATGCGTGGCTAATACTAAAGCTGTATTTTTCTTTCGTTGGCCACAGATCGCCCAGTGATAATGAAGTCTATTGTCCCTGTATTGAACCTCTTATTATAAGTTTAACCAAACCAATGAGGGATGAATTTTTTTCTCGATATGTATACCATTTCAATGACGCTAATCTCTTCACTCTATCAGAATTCTAAGTCCGCCACCTAAACCTGCACATATGTTATATAATATATACCTGTGTATATGTAAAATATAACGTTACATTTTATTATAAATAGTATATTTTTCTAAATTCAATATATGTAACTAGTCAATAACGTTATATATTTTCTAAATAGGTTTATTACTTTTTTAACTTATAATGATTAAGATATTCTTCAAAAAAGAAAAAAAAAGGTTTATAATCATACAAAAATATTTCTCAAAAATAACTATATATTTTTATGATTATGTTAATTACTAATTATTTTCTTTTTAATATTAATATTATAACGCATAATAATGAAGTAATTATAATTATTTAATATTTTATGTAAAAAAATTAATATGATATATAATTTATTAAAGTAGTCAAAGTTTAATTAATTATCTTGATCAAGCTTATTTTATATATTTACTTACATTTTACTTTTCTGCTTTTCACAAACTGCTAATTAAAATGAAAAAAATAATTGCTCGTATATAAAGACAGATATTAAGATAATGATACAGTAAATTTTTTAATCGAAGTATTCAAATTGGTATTCATAAAAAATAGATCAGAATATTAATACCAAGAAGAACAATGAAAAAAAAATCAAATTAAAAATTAATTCTTATTAATTATTTATTATTATTGATAATATCATTATGAATGATATCTTTTTTAAGCATTAAAAAGACCTAATTATAAATCAAATTACTTTCTTCTATCTTTCAAATGTATTAAATTTTGTATTAATTAATTAACGATTTTTAACTATTAATATCAATAAAAAATACTTAAAAAATTTACAGTTGCAATTAAAATTAATAAGCATTAATGTATTAATGAAAATTTTTTAAATAATTTAATATATTTTCCATGGTTTTATATTTTATAGCTTAGAAATTATTCGAAAGAAATCTTAAAACATTTTTTCAATTTCATATATTTTCTGAGGTATATGTTATGTATATATAAAGCCAGAATATATAAAAATATTTATAAGGGTATATTTTTCAGTTTATACATAAAATATATGTACTTCACAATTTTCTTTTCATTTTACAATGAAATGGATTATTATATCTATGTATTAATTATATATTATAGCTATTTTTTATTTTAATTATTATTTTAATTAAGAAAGTAATAGAACATTTTATTTTCTTTAAAATTACCATTGTAAGCTACTATTTAAACATTTTTTTAAAATATATTTACTTTGCTGAGCATATAAAATTAAACGAAAATTTATTGTTTTTTATCTTCTTTGATCGTGTTATTTTCTTGTTTAAAATTGTCCTAAATTTTTTTATCTTTATTAAATTAAAAATCTCTACATTAATTCGCCTGATCTTATAGTCAAAGTGACTTCAATTAGACGATATATGAGTGTTAAATGCATGCGCGCATAGATCAGAAAATGTATCGTAAGAAGTTAATTATAAATATTTGCTTGTTCGGTGTAATTAATAAATATACATATGTACACATGTATAATTTTTTTTATATATAAAATTGCGGATAGTTATAGTTTGAACCGTCATGGTATACCCATTTTAATCTAGAATATTTATGATCCTGTGCCTTACCGATGCAGCTGTTGGTCAGCAATATCATATCTATAGTATATATCCGATATCGGTATTTCATAGTTATAGAAATGGAATATGAAACTGAAGTCTTACTTTCTTGTAAAACTTAGTTCTTGAAATTTTTCTTTAAAAAATAATTATCTTTCGCTGAATCGAAATTAATTAATAATAAATTATCATAGATTTCTCTTAAATTATATTTAAGTGTTATTGCTTTGATAAAAAAAATTACTTGTTATAAAATTTTATAGATATTGTATTTTTATCGTACGATCACTATGGAATTTTATTATTACTATTACTTATTAATCTATAGGAGAAAGAAATATTTTTCATATGAGCCATTATATAAGACCATTATTTAAAAATTATTTCCTATAATTTTAAGTTCTTAAGACCATTTAATTTTTATTTTTCAGATTAATAGTAAATAGAAAATAATTTTTTTTCTTTAAATAGTAAAATGATCTATAGAAATTTCTTATTTTTTATATTTTAAATTCATTTTAATAATATTTGAAATTAAAAAAAATTTTTTGTTTATTATTTATCGGTAATAATTTTATTACACGCATCTTTAAAAATTAATGAAAAAATGGTATTACACATGGCTTTTAAAATGTTTTCAAATTTTTTTCATTTGAATATATTTATTTTTTAAATAAATTTAGAATTATTTTTTCTAATTTACACCTTGAAAAAATTACTCTTAGTAAAATGAAAAATTCTTCATTTATCAGGATCTTTTTATCACAATGAGATTTGAAAATCTAATTTATAGAACAATATAATTCTATGTTAAAAAGAAAATCATCTTTACCATATTTATAGTAGTCTGCGAAATTATATTGTATTGAATATTTTAGACATCAATAATAAAATTAATTGCAGATATATATATACATATAAATGTAGTAAATTATTATTAATTTCATGTAAATTGATTAAAGTAATATATTTTAAAGTTAGAGGAGGATAGGTTTAAACAGAGTTCATTCTAGTAATGGTATTTAAATAAATGGCATATTTTAGATTAAAAAATTGTATTCTTCGACACCTACATTAATATACAATAATACACTTATTTCTAATGATCTTGGCGGGTATGACCTCTAATGTATAGTTTTCAGAATACAAGGTAAGAATATAGAGGAGTTTATAAGCATTGTTAACGTCAATAATTGAAGAGACAATCAATCATTATTATAAGTTAAAGTGTAGTAAAAAGGAAGAGACTGATGATATGAATGGCTGCACGCAAATGAAGGTTGTTGGGATCAGTCACCTACGTTGATCACGGTAGATGGAGTCCATAATTCCGCGTGCGGGCTTTTTTGTGTCTCGCCTTGTGATCGTCTTATTTTACGCATTATATCCAACGGAAAACTCGCAGCTTTGAAGGGAGTACGCGGTGCTAATCATAGTATAACGTGTTATGCGCATGTGCAAAAAGGTGCAACGCGAGGAAGTAACAGCGCCAATACACGATAACGAGAATACTCCGACCGAGATGGAAACGGTAAGCTTCGTCGCGAGGCCTTGAGAACGAGAGAGCAGCTCCGGTGTATGAGGGCGTGTAAAGGAAGGGGACGGAGGAAAATGTTATAGGAATCGCGAAGTGGAAAAGGAAACAGCGCTGGAGAGCGAGAGCATGAGGTGCGCGGATAGAGATAGAGCACTTCTCTACTTGCTGTACAACACGGTGACGATGTACTCGATACACAGATGTCTGATAGAGTTTGTGGTACGATATCACATATGTTCACGTGTAGTTGGGACTATAAACATGTCAAAACATATGCACACTTAAATACGCAATTTCCATACGCAACTTACATACGAAACTTGAATACGCAATTTCCATACGCAACTCACATACGCAACTTACATACGCAACTTACATACGCAACTTACATACGCAACTCACATACGCAACTTACATACGCAACTTACATGCATACAGTCAAACGTAAGTGCATGCGCCTGCATACACAGTTACAATACGTAACCTACGCATACCTGTACACGTTCGTTTCTATTTATACACACACACAGTTTCATATAAACACATGCATTTACATATTCAAACACTCTCTCGTACACTTCAATATTAAACGAGCACTTAAACAACACGAATACTTCGGGCTTATACCATACAACACGAACACTATCGCTTACACATATTAGATTTGCGACGGATCTCTTTATCGTCAAGTATAAATTCGATGATTGCGTGATTCGTTATGCATTTTCTTCAAGAACTTATTAGAAACTTTAGTATTTAAAATAAGAAAATTACAATTACAAATTTAAAAATCTGAATTATGATTTCGCGTAAAAAGTGGATACAGAAATCTTTCTAAATTCAAATTATTCGGAATAAAAATCATATAATAATTTTTGGAACACCAGAAACATAATAATATAATAATGGTACGCAGGATATGATTTATATCTTATTAGTATTTAAAAAATTACATTAATAATATTTTTTATATAAAATAGCGCTAAGCAATATTATTATTTTACTTATAACGGTAATAATATTAATTACAATTAATTTTATTAAAATTAATTAGATTTTATTGTATATTTTATAATATTATATTTTATAAACAAATTTTATGTTCAAGATATGAAATAAATAGAAAAATACTACACTGATATTTGTATAATTTGTATAAATATTCATCAATAGTACGTCAATAATATTTGTTTATAATTTTATATACAGTGATTTCATATTAAAATTAGATATTTAAAAAAAAATGTTCACATTTAATTATATATATTAAAAAAATTAATTTAAATATGAATACACATATTTCATTTTTTAGATTTTTAAATTACTAGTTTAAATTTTATACGTTTACTTTCTGTGAATGTGAAATGAAAATATAAAACTATTAGATATTCTTTGACTTGAATTTATTTTATAAAAAGTAGAAATATTTATAAAATATGAAAACTTCTTTTAGTTTTTAAAGTAACTATTAAATGATTGATTTATTCAATAATTAAATACATGAATTTTCTAAACAAGAGTGTCAGAATATTTTCATTCAACTGAACACAACTTTAATCAAACTACAAACGGAAGATTTTAATTCAATCCAATCAATTATAAATAAATATTTTTAAATATTTGCGAGAAAATTAAAAATGTTAATTCATAAGAAAAAGAAAAAGCTGCTACTTCATTCGAAGCTTTATAATACTTAATACGCAATAGTATAAAAATAGTATAAAAAAATGTTCAAGCGACAGCTGCAGTCGCAATATACCAAGTGAATCCTAGTCGTATGTCCCTAATAATGCAGTAATATGTTTAATTTTGTACAGCAACTTCGACAGCATATTGAGACTTTGGGAATAAATGGAGGCCTTTCATTTTTAAGTATTATGGGACTATAAAACTTGTTTTCATAAGGTAAAACGCAGCAAAAACAATAATAGAAATGTCATATAAAGACAACGGAAATTCAAAATAGAGGTAACATACAATGCGAACCAATAATATGGCAACACTGACATGCCGGATATATTGCAACACCGCCAAGTCTAATCGCATCAACCGAGGAAGAAGAGCATCCACTATCGGAAACAATGGTGCATCGTACCGAGTAACGAGTTTGCTTCGCCGAACGTTATGAATCCAGCCAATCGTAAACAAATATTCGACCATGTCACTAGTATGGTGTATTGCAGTGACAATACCATGCAAGAGCACAATTGCGAATTTTTCTCTACAATGGAAAACATCGAAACATCGTGGATCGTGGGCAGATCAACAATGTTCCAAATTTTCAGGAAATTCTTTTCAGTAAGTCGGCGCTTAATAGTTATATATTTAAATCATCTTTATGAATAAATTTTTATTTAAGATTTTTATTCAGATAAAAATTGTTTCCATTTTTAAAAATTGTTTTATAAATCCTTTGCACACTTCCTAATTATAAAGTATGGTTCAAGAAGGTAATAAAAACTGGATAAGAAGTTCTTAGATTTATCTATTTTTTTGTTTCAAGTACATTCTTATTTCCTAATAAATTGTTCGCTTTTGTCTTCTTTCTAAAGTACTCTTGGTATTGCATTATGTGAACTTGCTATCATTCATTTCATAAAGTTTGATACTTTAGATGCAGATCGTTTATACCTTGAAATAAAAATTCTATAGGTATATATAAAAATTTATTTTCGAACTAAAATACAATAGAAATAATAAAATTTAATCTAACACAGTTAAGAATAGTTATTATTATAAAGGGGATGAAAATTTTGTTACTAAATCAATTCGACTATACTATTTTCGCCAGTTTTATTTAAATTGTTTAATGATATTAAAAACTTTTATTCTTTTTTAATATGTGTTCATGCAAGTTGAAAACATTTTGATATAAAAATGAAAGAAAATTGTAATTCATAATTTTTTTATTTCATATATATTTTGAGAGAGGCGAATGTTATACCAGTCTCTCTGTAACGCTTAACGATGTTGAAAGTACATAGTAGCTTTCCTATACTTAAAATATGTAACTTATATTAAACAAAATTAATGTCTGTACAATTTCACTAGCAATACTGATTTATTTTTTTTGCTATTAATATATATGTACATCAATTTTTATCTCTCATTATTTGTATATTTAGTAATCAAATTTTATGCTGATATTATTACTTTTGTTTTATATAAATTAGAAACAATATGAATATGTAATATATCTAAAATCACATCGACTAAAATAAAAATTTAAGAAATATTTTTACCTTACGAAAATAAATCAATTTTATCTAATGACCTAATATATTATACAAAGAAAATTTTTATTAATTATATTCATCATTTAAGCGTGCTTATAAAAAAAATATTAAATAAAGAGAAAATTAATATTATACAAATTTTAATTAAAATTTTTAATAACAGTTTATAATTAATTTATTCTCTGTTTTTTATTATCTTATTGTTATTCACTTCATATATCTCTTCTTTTTTTCTACTTATTTTAAAGAAAGTTAATGTTAGTGCTGTTACTGGGGCTTTATTATTTTGGGTATATTCCGTGGATTATACGAAAGAAATAGAAAAGGGAATATGTACGAAATAATTGTGAGACCTGATTATTCTTGCGACAATTTCACAAAATATTAAGAATTAAAAAAGTTTTTCACAATTTTAACAAATATTTATAGATTTTGCAAATCTATTTTACTTTCAGAAAATATTCAAATTATTATATATCCTATATATGTTTATGCTTCTGTCAATGCCATAATACAGTTACTTGTTACAAACTTTAAAAAAATATATCAGATATCATCGAATAAATTTTATTTCTTTATACCTTAATTTTCAATTCTTCTAATAAAATAATAACTAAATTATTCGTAATATTAAATTCTTGGAATCTACGATAATTAATCTATTATGAGATTATTATTATTATAGATAATCTATTATTAAATTATTATAAGAACTGAAAATTTTTTTTATATTAATTAATATATTTTTTGGCTGTTAAAAATATCAAAAACAAGGAACAACTAAAAAAAAATTACTTTTTGATACAGTTTTAACTTATTAAAAATCTAATGTAAAGGTATATTAAGATATTTTCTAATTTTGAAATACTACTTATTACTTTCTACGAATTATTTTTAATTTTATTAGTTTATTAAATCAAATTTTAATTAATATTTATTTAATAAAGAAATAATTTTAGTCAAGTTAATTGTGGAAGGATATATGTATTGAATAAGTTTTATTTAAATGAATGCAGTATAAAAAGTTCTGATTTTATTGAAAATAAAATAAAAAAAATGAAAGAAATAGCTATACAAAAAATGAAATATAACTTTAAATGTAATATAAATATTTTATTATTAAATTAATATTTCAAATATCGAATTCTTTCAATTTATTACTTTTTTTATGTATATTGAGTTACAATAAAGTTAAATTTTATGATATATATGAAGAATGATAATTACGAACAATTACTTAACTGTGTTAAAATTTCATTTGCTATAGTTTCGAATTTTCTAACTGTAAATTCATTTAATTTTAGAAAGTTCTAATTTATAAATTCTAATATAATTATAATTTATTTTGCATATAATGTCAGATTTTGAAATTAATTAAAAAAATTAAAAAATGTAATATATTTCAATATGTATTTAACAATTATTTTTAATTTTAACAGATCAATTGAAATTTTTTTTATAAAAGAGCATCATAAAAAATTACCTGCTCTTATAGAAAGAATGTGTAAATAGCATAATGAATTTATAAGATAAATGTATTGTTTTAATTAAGTTTGTAAACTTATATCGATTACTAAATTATAAAAATAATATTAAAGAATATTTTTCTCAAAAATGTTATTAAACTTTTAAATTAATTGTAGAATAGAATTTTAGAAATAATTAGTTTTTTAAATAGAACATCAGCGTTTTGAACATATAGACATATATCTTTTAAATATAAAAAAATATAATGTATCTTTTTCGATCTTCTAGGACTTCTTTAACAGTTTTAGCATATTATCAAAACATTAAAATGTTTGAATGTTTTATTAATAGTGTAATATTATATTCTTTTAAAATATTAGATACACTGAAATTCAAACAAATATTTAAAAAAATTGATATGCGTGATTACAGATGCTAAATTCAGCCTAAATTTTATAAAATAATTTATAAAATCTGCTGAGGATATTAGAATCTTTAATTGTGTTATTGCTCATTTAGTATTTGAAATTTATATCTATTACAAATCAATATTCTTCGAAAATGATACTAAATGTTTGTAGCAGATATAACTAGATTATTTATTTCTGGTATTGATAAATTCCTTTTTTTATATTTCTTTACATTCATATTTATACCAAGTATAAAAATGTAAATAATAGTTTATATATTAGTAATAAAATTTAATATATCAATTAAAGTATATTTTGAATAATGTTTTTATAGTAAATATTTATTTTCATAAAAAAGAAGTTTAGAATTATAAATAAACGATATATGGTAAACCATTTTATGAATTTTAAAAAATGAAGAAACTAATTAATTGAGTTTAATATTATATATAAGGTATATTAGTTTTCTAGTTACAAAGAATATAAAAGATTATTATTTTTATTACTAAATATTTAGCATTATTGGTATTATTATATAGAATAACAAAAAAATAAATAACAAATTATTTTCTATGTTCATTTTAAGAATTTGGATATATTATTAATTTTCTACATATTACTTTAATTAGTTTGACGAAAGTATCTAAAAGAAATATTAAAGTATATTTTGAAATAGTTCTAGTAATGGAATCTGCCAAACGAAGTTTTATTACTCTGATTTAAAGCTTATGTAAAATAAAATTATTTTTTATGATTTTATCTAAGAAAATAATATGTTTTTATTTAAAATAATTCTATTTAAAAACAACTTAATTATGTTATTCAAAATTAAATAAAAAATAAAAAAATTAAATTTTGATACTTAAATATTTTCTTAAAAAATATTATAATAGTATACCAAATTTGAAGACAATTGTTTATTTATTATTTATTACAATATTATTTATTTCAGAATATACATATATATATAATAGTTATTTAAATATGTAGATATTCATAGTAAAAATTTTTTATAATATTATCATTATTAAAATATGTATTGAATTGAAGATTACATATATAGATGTATATATATTTATGTATATATATAGAATTTTAAGAATAAAAGTATATTTTTAATTATTTTTTTTAAATCATGCAGCTATAAAAGAATAAAAATATATGCAACCAGACTATCACAATACCGAACCTTGTTTGCATCAACTTACTCGTTAAAAAAATTTTGAAATACAAATATGAAAAACAATTTAACGGGTACATCGATTTTACGTAGCTTGTCTTGTGGATTTATTAAACAGAAAAAATAGAAACTGACGTGAAAACTCTTTCTAAAACAACACAGCGAAATAAATACATATATGGTCAGCAATATTGATTTTTAATTACTTATTCCATCTTGTACCACCCCATTACTATCCAATAATCATGAAAAGTGTACTTAAAGGATTGACCAGAACATGACTGGCGACAAGGAGTATCGAATTTTCGATTTTTCTTTAAAACTACAGTTGAGTCTGACATAATACAAAACACTCTGCTAATAAGTAGTTATTAAAAAATGCAAGTTAAACTTCTTTTATGAAAAATATTTATTCAACATTTTTTTTCATAATAATAATTACATTCATATTTATATTAATAACCTATCAATTTTATTTTCATCTACGTAAAAATTGTATCATTTTCAAACGAAATTGTTTAAATAATATGAGAAATAAAAAGAAACAAAATAGATATATTATTTTCGATGTAATTATCAGTGTTCATATTTTATTTTAAATATATTATTTAAACAAATTTTTATTATAATTAATTATATAGATATTATTGAAAAAATAATTTTTTTTTATATTTTATAGATCAATATTTATATTGTTATTTACCTTTAACTAATTTAAAATAAATTTGTATATTATAGTATATAGTGGATTTAAAAATCGATTTCTTTCAATTACATTAGAAAATTTCTTTGTACGCTACAGAGCGAATTATTAGTTGAGATATATTTTTTATTATAAATTGACGGATTGTTATATTTGTAATACGATAAAAAATCAATAAATATAATTTTATTTATATAACTAATTTCTAAAAAATTTGATTTTTTTTTTAAGTTTTAGGATTTTAAGGAATTTGATGATTTTCATTCTTACTAAATCTTTTTACGTTTAAATTAATTAAGTTGAAATAATAACTAAGTTTTTACACTAATAACTTTTATCGGCATATTCTAATCATATATTTAATTAGTTCAATCCCGATTCCTTAAGATCATATATATTTACTCATTCCAAATTATATGATAATGTTATGTGGTAGAAAATCTAAAGTAAATAAAATGAGAAGTATAACCATTAAATAATGTAAGAGGAATAATATATAAATATATGTAGGAAAAATCATATAAATGTATCTAGGGGCAAGTGATAAACTATACTTTTAAAAAATAAGGCGAGAATTTGAGAGTATGAGCTATAGTAAAGCATAACTCTACGCTGCTTAAATATTCATGCAAATTGCATGAACAATTGTATATAAAAAGTGAAGATTACTGTACGATAAGCATATTAAACATAATATCAATGCACCATTTTTACACTTTTAAATAAAGAAGCAAAATGGTCATATATAAAAAATATATAAGTATTTAAAATCATATTTATTTTCAATTCAATTATATATTCATTATAATAATTTATAATAATATTTTTTTATGAAAGTTTTATATATTAAAACTTTGTAATTATTTAAATTTATGCATATTAATTTCATGAATATAAAAATAAAAATATATAATTTTAATTGACATTTCAAATGCGAAGTATATTCTACTTTAATTTAATTTATACATTATGAATATATAATTTTATATTATTATACTTTATGCTACTTATATGTTATGAGAGAAATATTTATAATGTATTAATAAAATGTTGAAAATTTCAAATATAAAATTCATTGGAGCTATTAAAAATATTTTATATAATGCAGGGGTGTGAAGCAAATCTGAACACATAAACTTTCATAATTGAACTTTTTTCAGTTTATTTTGTATAAGTAACTAATCAAAAATAGTAAATGATTGTTTGTTTTATCAAGGATCTTTTTATATGCTTTATTTCCGATCACCTTATAAGATAATTCAACGAAGACACTTGGAAATTTCTAGCCAACCGGTATACAATAGAAATTTTTCCGAGATTCTATAACATTATTGCCTAAAATAATAAAATTTATTATTTAAGTGCAAAACAAATAAGCCCATTTATTTTAAAATTAATGAAGTAAGTGATATTCTTAATAAATTAATATTTATAAGAATATTATATTTGATAATACTTATATCACAAATAATTTTATATTAAATTTATATTATTCCACATTCTCATTTAAAAGAAATAAATTAAATATTTTAAATTGAATTACAAAAATAGAAATGATAATTATTACTATGCTATTAGATTAATGAATAAGCTCGAACATAATTTTTTATATTAACTATAAATACAGATTTAAACTTTAAACTTGGTGCACAATTTAACAAACTATAAAGTTTGCAATAAAGTATTTCAGACAAATATTAGGTTTTGTTTTTTATAATAAAAATTATGTTTTTATATATTGATGTATTAATTAATTTTTATTTGACATTATGAATATAATTAGTAGTGCAAAGTATTCTGAATAAAATTTTGAAAAGATGTAGTACCATATATTATTCAGAGAAACCTAGCTTATTATTTGTAGAGGAACATACTAATGAACGAAAATAAAATAGAAACTTTTTAATAATGTAAACTTACTCACTATATGTGAAATATACGTCAACTACTTAATTTTGTAAACTAAGTTATAATTTTTTTTTGAGTACTCATTATGCAAATTGGTTATAAGTTTTATTCAAATTAAATTTATATTTAGAGATACTATCTGATATTATACTATCTTGAAATATGGCATTAAAGAATTAAAATTATGAAAGTGAAATATACAATTTATTGGATTAAATGATAAAAAATATATCAAAAGGTAAGAATTATTAGACGTATTTTATCCAATAAAATTTCAGTCTTAATATGCTTAGAATTATGAGGAGTTTTTTAATTCATTAATATCACGAAGCGTGTTCTCTTCTGCTCTTTTTAACTTTTCTTATTTTTATCTTTCATTTCTTACACTGTTTAATTGCTTAGTTTGTTTTTTATTTTTCTTACTTTCTTATTTAATTACACAATGAAATATTTAAATTTTATATAATAACATTTTGGTATAATTTATACTGTATAAGTTTATAATTTTTACGATTACGGATATTGTAACAGGTATCAAAAATCAATAAATCTTAATGTGCAAAGACGTATATATATTTATTTAAATTCATTCGATCAAATATAAAGCACACGTACGAATCGGTGCACGCACAAACTAATGCATGAATATATGCATAGATATCTATATATTATTCAAGTGAAATATATGTATACATTTTATATGCGATTTTTATCTGAAGTTTAGTAGTTTTAGCACGTATGCACACTACATATAGCATATAGAATATAAATAATATGTTGAATTGCTGAATTTTATCAAGAAAAGCTGTATCTTTAAACAAAGTATTCAAAAGAAAGAAAAAATATCTGACTTATTTTTTTTATTCATGAAAGATATATTTTTTGTATAAATAAAAAATTTAAATAGTATTCATGCATGATTTATTAATCTTGGAACTATAAAAATAATTCTTTAATATAAGTATATTATTTTTATATACTTTAAATATGCGATAATAAATTTAAAAATTAATTTAAGAATAATTACTTAAAAAATTTTTTTTTAATGGATAATTATTAGTAGAAATTGAATTAATTACGTAATTTTTTTAAATGATTGAAAATATAAATTTTTTAGATATTAGACTTTTATACTAGAATTATTTTTTATTGATTGAATATATTTTATACTTTAATCTTAAAACAAATCTTGTAATAATTTGGTAAAATCCATTCATTTAAAAAAATATATATTTATATATTTTTAATCAATTTTGTTTAATTCTTAATAACAATTTCAATACTAATTAGAAAAAAATCTTTCTTTTAATCTGATTTCGGAAGCAAATATTTCATTATATATGAATAGATTAAACGTTTTATATAATTTAATAAAGTGTCAGAATTTTGTTTATTAATAACGAATATATATAATATAATTTGAACTGCTTTTTTATACATCTAAGATATTTCAATCTCATTCAAAATATTTACGAATATTTAATTAATCTCTCACGATCATAAAAATAAAAATGCATGCTTATGCATACTGCAACTCGAATAAAAAAAATTCATCAGTATATAGATATATAAGTATCAAGTGTACATATCTTTTGATCGATATATTATGAATATTTGAAGTATCGTTATTGAAATAAAAAATTTTCCAGAGTAATTTTGAAAATGTAGAGTAACATTGATTTTATTAAAATTATGATTTTCAAAAGCTAATTAATAAATCTATAATTCATAATTAGAAAATTACTCTATTATTATATCATAGATATAAATATATTTCCGAATTTTTATTTTTAAATATTATATATTTTTATATTTTATAATGTTTTTATTACACAAGAAATAATTCAAGAAATTTAAAAAAGATTCATTTTTAAATTGTTGCAAGTATAATATTTTTCAAAAACTATGATTTTGAAAAATTGAATTTGTTTCCAGTAATTTTGCATTTTCAAAAAATGTTGATATGTGGATAAATATTTACTTTAAATTGGATAAAAATATTAATATAGTGAGTCTATAAATAATATGATTCTTTAAATTAGAAATTCATTTTCTTTCTAAATGATGATTTATTGAGCAGAAGAATTATAATGAATGTTTTAGATATTATTATTATAGTTAATGTTATTATAATTGTTGTGTGTAATTGTGGATTGTAATTATTGTGAATCGATCTGAAGAAAACTGGTACAATATTTAATGGTCTTGAATAGATGCAGGTCATAATATTATTTCAAAAAGATATTCATATAGTTTAAGTGTAATGAATTAAAGATAAAAAAATTTTTATTTTAAAATTTGCAGTTTTATTATTTAAAACTATATAATAAATTTGTTCATTTTTGTGCTGCTTACATAAATAAAAATTATTATTTTGCTTCAAATATTTATAAGATGTATATAATAATTTTGAGCGGCAAAACGTGCTTAATATCTAAAATATTAAAATCATTTTTTTTTATAAATACATATAAATTTTCATTTTAAAATACTATTTCTACTATAAATACTAGTTATTTAAATAAATATATTAAATTAAAAATTTTCAAGTTTTTTTAAACTTAATAAATTTTTCTATGATATTTTTTAGGTGATTTAATATTTGTTTTTTGTTCTAGATTAATAATTGTATTAATATTAGATACTATTTAATTACAAAAGTAATTTTTTAAGAAATTTATATCGCATTCTGATGAAATTTATTGCTGACTATATTAACGATATTTAATAGCCATTAAAATGTAAAAATAGAATGTAGTCCACTGTCTATAATGGCCTGATCATTTAAAAATTCGAAGTAATATTAAGTTAAAAAAGATGATATAAAGATGCTACTGAATATTTCTCAGTTCTGTTGGTAAACTTTTCTTAAAGTTGATAAAATTTTATTAAGTGGTTTATGTCTAAATTGTTAATAATTTGCTGATTTTAATATGTATTAATAAAGAATTATAACAATTTTTTAATTGCTAGAAGTAAGTAAGAAGTATAAAGAGTAATAATTGTTTTTAATGGTCGTCTACATGATATGATTAGGAATGATCTAAACTTTTCTATATAGCAAATATAATATAGAATGTGAACATTAAACCAGGTCAATGAAAAACTTTTATGTGAATGGCTGTTTCTTACAAAGTCACAATAGAGAATTTGAAAAATGCTTTTACACGTTTGAAAAATTTGGACAACTAAGTATCGACATCATTTATTAAATTAATGAAGTTTTGCGTAATATTCTATACCATCATACTTATTATGCAAGGAAGCCTAAAAGTTTAAGCAGTTTGCTATCATATTCGGAAGTATAAAGCGTTAAGTTTTTTTATGAAATATTAATGCTACCGTTATCATACTTAAAATTGATAAAGTAAGTATTTAAAAAATATAGCATTTTTATAACGTAAAATCTTACTTAATTAAAAGATTTTATTCAGATATTTATAATATAATTCAATTATTTATTTATTAAGAATATAATGATCTTATCAAATAACAATATCTAAACTAAAAGTATCATGAGAAATTGAGTAATCATAAAAATTCTTTATAGCATAGTTTACTTTATGTATCTTATATGAAAGCTTTAAAAAGTATAAGTCAATTGAGATAAAGAGATCTTAATTATATTATATTAATTATTTTTATATATAAAATTAAAATATCCTTTTATTATAATAATAAGATTAAAAAAAGAGATTCAGTAATTTAATTTATATATATATATGTATTTTAATATTAATTTAAATTTTTTACATATTATTCAATGTATAAGTAAACGTAAACGAATTAATATTCGTAAATCAAGAAATAAAATAGATGTAAAATTATTTAATGCAATAATATTTATATTAAAATAAGTAATCATTTGTATGGAAATAAAAATTAGAATGCTATATTTTCTTAAAATACAATATTTGGTTCAGGTAATTTTAAAACAATTTTCAAAAAAATCATGATTCATCATAGTTAGATAATAATCGATAAAATAAGACATACGTATACAGTACATAAAATAAATCTTTAAAAAATATAAAAAATAATTTAGAAACAAAAATTTAATCAACATATCAACTGTAACCTATTTTTACTTTTATTAGACAAAATGTTATAAGACATATGCAACTTTAAACATATATTTTCCAACAATATTTCATATTTATTTAATTCGCTATTTTGAGATACGGTAAAAAATTACTATTTATTTTGAACAGACAAATTGAAGGAAGATACAGGAAAAATATTTTCTGTAATGTTTCATCTGAGTATATACTGAAATATTTACATACTTTATTTTAAGTTTTTTTATTCTTTTAGTGTACAAGCCCTCATATTCGTTATTGTATCAATATGTGAAATATAATCTGATAAACTCGTATTCCAATTATATAAAAATTCAAGTACTTATTTTTTTTAAAATAATATTTTAACAAATATTATGGTTAAATAATTAACAAAAGAAGATTTTAATCAATTTTCTTGGAAATACTATCTGCATAATTTAAAATATATAATAAATAATTCATTTATAATCAACGTTTGTAAAATAATTAGACGAATTTTGAACTGATATTGATAGATCGTAGGAATACTTACTAGAATTTTTCTCTTGAATTATGTAAGAATATAATTTTTATTTATTACTGAAATGATATGATTAATGATATCATAAAAATAAATGTCTAGCATTGTGTACAAAATCTCTAAAAATATCATGGGATTGTTGAAAATTTAAATCAGTTAAAAAATATCTGGTATTAAAATCCGTATGTCTAAATTGAAAGAATTTTTTTAAAAGAAATATCAGAATAAAAGATTTAATACTGTAGTAAAATTTTGGAGACTAAATTTTAAAAATATGGTTGCAATTTCAGGAAAAAATTTGCTTTTAATATATATAGACTTTAAACTTAGGTAAATGTTAGAATTTAATTTATTTTATTTAATTATGGATATTAAATTTCTAAAAATATTAAATTAAATTTTAATTTATAAACATGTTATAATTTTAGATTTAAAGAAAATAGTTATATCAAATTTTTTATTAGGCTCCGTTTGTGTAGGTTAAGTTTTTTTTATTAAAAAAAAGATATTTAAAAATTTAACAAAAGAACTTTATTAGATGATGATGAAATCAATGAAATTTATATTATATTTAATTTTTGAAAATAAACAGGAATACGAAAAATATATATACATATGAGAACTGGATGACTAATGACTCGAGGTACTTTAATATTCATAGTTATAGCACAGCAGGTGTATTAATATATGCTATTTGAGAAATTAACTTTATTTTTCTCGGTTAGGATAATTATATGCTATGGTAAGGAAATTAACAAAATAGAGTGAGCACATCCGCTCAGATGAATCAATGAAAGACATATAAGCTGATAGGGTGGGACAACGGATACAGTATATCAGTTTTATTATTTTGTATTCTTCTTATTGTTTATAACTTTGAATTTACTTCATAATTCACATTCTCACTGATTTTTAAATGTAACTTCTAATGCTTCTCACTGATGCTTTTCTATATGTTTATCTATCATCATTAAAAAATGCTTATCGCATATTATTTCAGAGAAATTTAAATAATATTCGTGGGTAAACATAAATATTAAAATTAATAGAATATATCAATTATCGTAGTTTAAGATAAAATTCTTAATAATTTACTATTTTATTTAAATTTTAGTTTATTTTCCTAAGCGTTACTTTTTCTGCATTTAAATACTTTTTATTAACCAGTGCAACTTTTTTCTAAATTTACTATAATAAATGAACAGGCTACACTCCTAGATCATAATATGCATTCATTTAGGTATATATATAAAGTATACAATATATATTTTACGTTCATATTTATTTAATTGAATGCTAACTACTGTGCAACAATTTGAATCTACGAATAACACGTTAGTTAATATGAACTTCTGAATACTAAAGTGGATTTCAAATAATATAAAACATTTTAATGATGTATTTTCTTATGAAATAGGTTTATTATCATGGAAATAGAATACGAGGGAAGCATATTAGGTAATAATATGTACATTAAAATATTCATTTTATTTAATTTAAATACTATTAGTTTCAACGAATTTCTCTTGAAATTACAACATTCAAATAGCTGTTAAGTTTAGTATACAGCATTAATATCTTGAATTTTTTTTATATGATTAAACTTGCAATAGCGATTCTTTATAATAAAGAGTGCGTTAAAAAGGAATATAGTGATACTACTCAATTGAATCAATGTATTATAGAAACTTAAATAGAATCAAGCAATATTTTTTTAATGTACCGACTATCTTTAGTTCTTTAATGAATAATATTAATTTTTAATAAATATATATATTGTTTTTTTTTTAAAATTTGTGACATGTTATACATACACTTATTTATTTAAATGAACAGATTTAAAAATACTTCTAAATAAAAATATTTGACAAGCGAGGAAATGATTTATATCATTGCATATAATTCAAACTTTGCATCGTACACATTCACAAAAGCAGGAGTAATCAGTAAAATTCTGGAATGAGAAAAGTTAGGTTAGCTTTTATTTAAATGATCGAGCTTCGTTTAAAAGGAGAAAATCCCGGTACACATACATTAAGTAAAACAGAAATTAAACAGCGCAGCAAAGAATATTAACGTCATTTAATAAATTTTTAATAATAAGTAGAACGTCATTTATATAGTATAAAATTTATTAATGTATATTTATATTGTTTTTTTAATGTCAATGAATTCTAAAGAGTCAATAGTATAAAATATGTTATACGTGTTATCAATAATATAAATTTTATTCACGATTAGTTAAATTGATTTTTCTCCTTCAAAATAAAATTATAATTTTATTATTTTATTCTTGACAAGTTTTTAATATATACCTCGTAAAAGTTCCTTTATTTTATATTTGAACTTTCAAGTAGTTATTTTGCTTAATGATAAAAAAGATTCTTTATCTATAATGATGTGTATATAGCATAAGTTTTATCCTATAATGTAATTGTCTCATTTTTATAAGTTTTTAATAAATAACAAAATATTTTCCTCTAATAAGAATTCCTTTTTTTTATAATACTGTTTCAAATTTTTTATAAGAATATTGAAGTATTACAAAATTTTTTAATCAATTGATATATAGATAATATATTTGAATTTATAAAATATTACCATAATCTTTTAAATATCCGAGAATTTTTTCATAAAACTCTAATTTATACTTTATAATTTAGAATTTAGATAGTTAATAGAATCTCAATTTATTTATGATAAAATTTTTCATTAATCACAAAAATTCTCTTAATTTTCCATTCAGCTGTTATTAATAAATCATGACATTTTTTTAAATATACCATATAATACAAGTAGCTTGATAAATATTAATTGCGAAATCCTCTATTAATTATTTCTTATAAATCTTGGTTGAATATATTTCTAAAAAGTTGAAAATATTTTAAATAAACGTTTCTCCTGTTTTGACTTATAATTAAGACTGTTTAACTTTTTTCTGTACGTTATGAAAATGAAAATATTAAAAATTATCTTTTTATATAGGGAAACTATTTATTATGTATATAAAGTTAATTTATACTAATAATTTTGATTATCTTTTTATTAATTAAAATAAGAAATAATGACATTTTTTTCCTATGATTCATTAAAATTTTTTTTTTTTAATATTCAAGAATGCCCCATACAGTGGAATGGTCAGTTACCTTATGCTTTCTTTTTCATTTTATAGATGAACATATAAATATACATGCATAAGTTTACAAACAAAGAAATTATGCAACTAGATAAACAAAAAATATATAAGCAAACATAAAAAAAGAATAATATTTAAAATGATAAAGAAACATGTGGCATAAAGTATTAAAATAACAAAAATTATAAATAGTTTTATAATTTCATATTATAACGGATTTTATTAAAAAAGTAACTCTAAGGGATGCAAAATGTTTTTAAAATTAAAACTGTAGTACATGTTTCATTAATATATGTTTTTATAATACTAAAAATAAAATTAAGCAAAATTTTTTTAAACAATATACTGATTTTAAAAATGATTAAAATACAGAAAATATATTAAAATATTATCTCATTATATTTTTTTATATTTTTATACTATATTTATAACAATAAAATAATATATTAAGTTTATACCATTTTTATGTATTAATTTTCAGTTATTGGATAGAAGTTGAAGGCGTTCAAAATATATTTATCAATATAAATAAATTAAAAACCGTCTAAGTACATACCATTTTATTTTAATTCGTAACCAATTTTAATATATAATAGAAAATTGATTCAATTTTTTATATCTTTATTTGAAAAAATTTGAAATAATTTAGTATAATGCTTATGAAATAATAATTTTATATTTTTAACAATATTATCTAACTAAATAATCTAAAAAACTATTATAGAGGTGTCCAAGCAGTGATAAATTCAATTTAACTAAATTAAAAACTTTTTTTTAAACTAAATTGTACTTTACTAAATAAAATTAACAAACTAATAAACTAACTCTCTTTTAAGTTTTTTCCATTTATAGAAAGATAACTAAATTATATATGTAATACTTTGCTACCTAGGAGTCATTTTAAAAGTTGACAAATATGCGTAAGAACGATTTAACCAATTCGCTATACTGTATGAATTTTTTAGTTTTCCATAGTTAAAAAAATATTTTACCATATAGAAAGATAAAAAAAATTTTTGTTTATTGTTTTTTGTTAAACTTAATAATTTTTATACGAAGTAATATGGATATTATATCATATAATTAACATTACTTTTGGAATATTATTTCTAAATATATATAAATGAAATCTTTAAAATTTTATTAAAGTATTAAAAGATAACTACAAGATTTATGAATTTTTTTCAATTACTGATTCAAATCTGTTTTATTATTATAAATTTTCTTACAAAATAATACAACTTAATGATATAAAAATAATAAAATAAGATTAAATTTTGATTATGTTTTAGAAATAATATCTTATTTACAGTTATAATATATAGTAATACATGTTACATAATTAAAATATTTAATTTTCTTCTCTGAATAAAATGTAATAATGACTAGAATACGATATTAAGTATTATTTATATCTTTTATTCTTTCTCACATTTTATTCAATCCTCGTTGCCACGATTCATAATATCATCCGTGTTATTTGTAATAAATAAGAACGATCGTATTCAAATAGAATACTCAAATTTATGCATATAATACGGCTTTAATATTTTCCTCCAATGTGAGATTGATTAAGAATAGTTTTTTTCCGCAGCTCAGAAGATTTCTTATTTTCTACTCTCCTCGAAATTAGTTGGAAGTGCCTTAATATAATATTGAGCTAAACATATTATTGAATCGTGTAAATATTCACAACATTCTTCTAGATTATTAATACGTATTTCAAAAACTTCATGACACGTACAATTAATTCCTATTTATCACAGAATTAATTTTCTATTTCCTTAATAACAGAAAAAATGCTGACTTATTATTTAGTCTGGCATCAAGGAGTCATCTAAAAATTAATGATCTTCCAATTCTCAAAATATCTTATCGATACGTTCCTATTTACAAAATTGTCGCTTTCGCTCAGGATAAAAAATGTAATATCAAATAGTCGATCCATCTCTGTCAGTATCCCCCAAGATTTTAAATTCGCTCCTTTCATTTTTAATGTTTAGTTCTACAACATATTTTCAATATAACAAGAACAATACAAAAATAGAATAATTTCACAAATATATTTTATCTTGATGAGTTTCTCTAATAATATATTAATAATATACAATAAAAATATAAATTCCTATTTATCGATCGCTATATGTATAGAAATTTTGCTTTACACCAATCGAGATCCTGAGCAACATTTTTCTTCCAAAATAATTACCATTTTCGCTTTAAGAAGGTTTACCTTTAGTTTACATTTTAGAGATACTATATAAAATATCTAATTTTCTATAAAAAATCTTTACTGAATACGTACAATGAAAATGACAAAAAACTTTAATATATATCTTTTCTTCAATCGTTTTAATCTGATTAATTAATATTACCATAAAATAAAACTTCCTAATTGTCATTTACAAAAATAAATGCCTAGATCTTATCTTGTAAATCACAAATTATAAATCAATAAATTAAATTCAACGAATTCAAGATACTACCTTTGAATACTTTAAACTCAAAATTCTACAGTTTATCTGAAGTTTCCAAAACCTTCTTAAAGTAAAACTTTCTTAAGCCCTTATTTGTATTATAGTTAGATGTGTATCCAACCTACGTAATTTTATCAATTTCTATCGCTGTATTGCAACATTCCGACCGAATTCATCACAAAATATAGCTTCAAATAAATTGACAATTTCGTGAACCTGAAAGTAATGTAGGTTCGATATATAGACTCATGTTTTTCAATGTACCGTTTCTCATTTCTTTTTCATTTCCCAGCGTTTCACATTTTGTAATACTCCGAATTACAATTTCGATGAAGGGGATTATAATTTCCAGACTGATATCTCTTATACATGGGAAAGTTTTTAAATGGTAGTAGTTCATGGTGAATCCAGCACTATTCCTTTATCGCGCTTGTAGAGCCACTTTATGAGAAGTATTTGCACTGAAATAGTCCAAGTGTCTTTTGAAGAATTTGTTCTTGATATGGCTCAGCAAATAGAAAAATAAAAGAGATTTGGTTTTATTTATATCTATTACAGAAAACCTATAATGATTTCTCTCTCTCTCGCTCTCTTATATTAATACCTTCACATATTAAGTGCACTCATTTGAATTCTTTTGTTTATCCTACTATTCATTATGTATCTAAAATAATTTATATAATGTGCATTTAATAATTTATTTTAAGTGCATTCCTGATTTTTTATTCGTAAACAATTTCCACTTTATTTCAAATTCATTTATCTTTCATTGCAAATAATTAGTAATAATCAAGTAATTACTCCTTTTTTAAATAATAGATAATAAATTAAATGAAATAAATAGATAATAAATTAAACGAAATAAATGGATCAAAAATTTTATTACATTTATTTATATTAATTTTTTGTAATTAAAGTTATGTATAAATATCAAAAAATTATATTATAATCTAATGTTAGTCATAAATAGAAAATAGACCGAAATGAAAACGACTATACGAAAAGACTATATTTAAAAAACATATATTTTAAATATCGAACTTAATTCACATTTCTAATATCTTTCATAAAAAAAAATAGTTATATCAGAATAGTTTGTAGCAAGACATAAATTTCCTAGAACTATCTGATTTGAGAATTAGAAATAGTGGGTGTTCGATATTTTATATGAACTTACTTCTATCTCTACTTCCTTTAAGAATTCTTTTATATAGGTGTTCGATTTATAGAAAATTTTAAGAACTATTTTAGAAATCGAATTAAAAAATTCTCTTAAACTATCACATTATTATATTTTTAAAAAATATGAAATAAATACACTTTACAGTATACTATAAAACATGTTTCTTCTTACTTTGTTTCAAGAAAAAATAAAAAATCATATTATTGTAAACTCTTTTAAATTGTAATATCATGGGTTTTTTAATTTTTTTATTACGTTCACATTTATAAAAAAGAGTTATCTAAGATTTTAAAAAAATTTCTTATAAAGTCCTTTTAATATGTGTCATTCAATGGCTCTTTATTTCTTATATTGCAAAAATTTTTTTATTATACTATCAGTTTAATAATTATACTGGATTAAAGATTCCTACTTCTACTATCAATAAATATAGACTATCAATATGAAGTGCTGTTCTAAGTATTATTATTAATAGAATATGGTATTAATATAAAAAATATTAAACAGTTTAATAAGAAATAAAATAATTAAATATTTTCAGTTCCACTCATTATTTTTTTTTTATTTATGATATAAAAATTCCTGCGTAAACGTGCAAGTAGTTATAATTAAAAATGAAAAATGATTTATGAATTTGATTAGAATAAAACGAATTTCAATTTTTCGACAATTTAATATTATCAAAGAAATATAAAGGTTGATATTAATTTAAATTCTATTCATTAAAAAGTTTTATGTCAATACTTAATTAACAAAACTACTGCTGAGTACATGTCTACTCTTTTTTCTAAAAGGATTATTATTTTTAAAACAAAAGCTAATACAATATTACATCGTATAGAAAATTAAATTAAGTATGATGATAATAATTCATTGCATTATTTTTGTCATTTTTAATTTTATAACTGATCTCCATCAGCTAGCTTAATTTTTTTTTATTAAAAAACTTGTATAGAATTCTAAAATAAATAATGGATATAAATTTATTTGTTTTAGTGAATTACTTTGTAGTATAGAAAAAAATTTGGAACAACGTTTCAATTAAAAGTATTGGATACAAAAAAGGATAAATATTAATATAATTACAGAATATAATAAAAATATAATCTTATTAAAATATTCAATTTACATTAAGAATAAAGTATGTTTAAAAAAATTAATCTAAATTTTTTTGTAGAAAAGTAATATCTAAAGGCAGGTGTGAATTAAAATATATTAAAAATATAATTTTAAATTTAAATTTTATATTTTTCAAATATTATTGACGAATATGATCGAATAAGTTTAGAAAAAATTTATCCTATTGTACTTTTTATGAAAAGTGTAGAAATTTGTTTTCATGAATTAATTAGATTCCGTTTTTTTAATAACTTGTTAATGGTAATTCTATACTTAGATGATACAATTTATTTTCTATATTATCATGTTCAACTACTATTTTACAAATTCTAGTTATAGTTTATGTATGATATTATCTTAATATATCTCTTATTTGAATATGAAATAAATATTTATTATTTAACATAGAATTGTGAATAACTCTTTTCATTCATTTTTAATTCTTAACTACACATTCATCTATTATGTATGAAAAATATGAGATAAATTTTCGGATTTAATATTTCACTATATTGAAAGAATTTTATAAAATATAAAAATTATCCTTTCTAAGTGATTTGAATATATACATAATTACATAATTGAATTACCTTTATCATGTCGTAATTTTAATTGAAATAATTGTTTTTTTTTAATCTGCACAAAAAAGTAATAAATAGATTTTTATATAATAAGTATATATATTGAAAGCTGCTGATATTTATGGAAAGAGTATTTTTAAATTTTAATAAAAATTTCATAAATTTATTTATGAATTATATTTTTTGTTACAAATTGTTAGAACTTTTATGTAATGAATTAATACACACTCCAAGGATAGAATGGGTTTTAACAATACAATTTAACTATGTATATCTAAATCTGAAAAATACACAAATTATAGAAATTGATATCCTTTCCAATGATACATAATACCATTCGTTTTGGTATACATAACTTGTACATAATTTATTTCGTATATGTATCATTTTTAAGTACACAGAACTTTAAAATTATCTTCATGATTTATAGTATGCTAATGAATTTAATAAATAAAACCATTTTATCGATACAAATTGTACATTTAACTCAGTTAAATTTTTTGAAATAATATATAAATATGTAAACGTATTTCGGATGATTAGAAAGTAATTATTAGTTTATTATTGATTTATTTATGAAAACTAAAATTAATATGGTTACATTTAATAATATTATTTTTTTCTTTATTTAATTCTAATTATAACTATAATTATAATATTTTAAATATGAAAAATAATAAAGTTAAGCAATTATTGGTCATAATTTATCAACTTCATCTGTTGTGAGAGAATGAAAAGTGATTCTTAGATTATTTTCATGTAAAGTTAGAGAAAGTTTTACTCGATATTTCTATTTATAACAATACGTATATACTATTGTACATAACTGTTATTATACACTTTAGTAAGAATGTCATAATATTTTTTATATAATGTTATTCATTATTCTATTAGGATATTTATTCTTTATTTGTTTTTTCTTTCTTTAATTATGATTATTTATTATTCTTATTACAATCATGTACTTTTAATTTAATTTGCGTAGATTTCAAAATAATTTGAAACTTTAATCTACAAATTGTAATTATTAATTCAAAAGTTAATGTTATGAAATTATTTTTATTGCGTTAATTTAATTTAAAATTATGAATCGTAATAATAAATTTAATTCATAGCATTATTTAATATTTCAATTATTGTTTAAACTAGCTGAATACTTTGACATCGATTTAAATACATTTCTAAATTATGTTGATTAAGAGAAATATATTTTTTTATATATTAGCATATTTTATAATGATTCTTATTTAAAAAATATAAGATTTTATTAGTTTTGTTTTAACTGAATTAATAATCAATTGAAGAAATTAAATCGTATATTGTAACTTTATTTAATTTTTATTTAATTTTTGTAATTTTTTTCTGATTATTTATACGCATTTTTAGGTAAATTAGTATTTTATTAAAATATATTTTTTTTTAAATAAAAACAGTTACTATTATGTTTTTAAATAATAATTAATATAATGTTACGAGTATAATTTACATATAAGTTTAAAAGCTTAATTACTAAATCGTAATAATGAATCATAATTAAAAAAGAATCATAAATACTATGTAGTCATTTCTCACTTAATTTTGTTATGAAAATGCGCATTTCATCAGGTATTAATGGTTATTTGCAACGCATTTTATCTCCGCTCTGGTCTAAACAAATGACCATTGGGCTGAAGTTTGTAAAAAAAAGTAGAATGATAGATAATAAATACAAATAATTAAATTATTATTAAAATAAATTTTATTTATTCCGTAAATATTTGGTTATATTTATATTTACCTTTTGTTAAGAATAAATTCTATTATTAAATTCATATTTAATAATACTATAGAATAAAATATTCTAAATAAAAAATTAACGACAAAATATTTTTGCTTATATTTATTTTTTCAAGTTAAATTCGCTGCTAAATTTAGAAATATAGATAGGAAAATATGATAGTTATGAGACAGGATTAAACACAAGCATCTAATTCATGTAACACTATAGAATTTAGAGAGAAAGTTAGTCTTAGCTTAGCTAATAATTTATTTCAAAAAGGAAAAAACAAAGAGAATAAGAGAGTTAGTTAAACAGAGAAAAAATCCAAGGAATAACAAAATGTATTCAACTAAAGAAAATGTATCATGGATATAATAATATATCGAAAAAATATCGAAAATGAAAATGCTTGATGTTGAAAGAGATATAAGGAAATTTTTTAATATAGTTTATCTACGGTGGTATTAAGTCATGTCTTCGATAATTATAATAATTCCTTAGAATTATTACTTGATAATATTTCTGCAGACTAATTTTTATATTTTTGCGCTAATAATCTGAATCTACATTTTAACGTCACCTACTAGTATCATATGTTATCATTATTATAAACATGCCCAAGGGATGCGAGCACGTTCCATCATAATTAAATACAGAGTCGGTCGTCACATGCGTACATGTTCGTACAAGATCTTAAAATCTTTTGTTTGAGCTTTACGCACAATTATGTCTTTTTAAAAGTTTATGAATTTTTTATTAAAAAAAAAAAAAGAAATATGCTTCATATTTTTTAATTTATTTCTAAAATAATCTGATAAATAATTTCTGTGACATATTTATAATATTTTCAGGCATATTAATTGGAATATATTTATTAAAAATGAATACTGTAATAAGAATTAGCGCAGTGTAGTCAAATATAACCATTTTATATATAATGAATTTATTTTATATATTACTAATTCTATTCATTGTATAGTAATTTATATATTGAAATTATTTTATTTATAATGAATAAGATAAACAGATGAAAATTCTTTTTATAAAAGTTTAATAGCTTAAAATTCATAAATTTAAATAAAACTAAAATCAAAACGTAAGTTTAGGTATAAGTCAAAGGAAAAAAAATAAAAATTTAATTATAGTTCATTATAAATCGATTTTGTGTCGTTTGTCGTAGAAAAATTGTTTCATAAATTTTAACCGCCTGTAAAACTAAAGCACGTAATGGGTGTCAAATCATAAAGGAAAAACTAATATTATCTACTCCTGGTATAGTGAGGTCAAGATAAAGATGGATGTTGATTTATTTTTTTAAAGTAGATTCGTATACAAGATCCATAAAAATCGATTATATCCTTAATGTGTATGCAATTTATGAATATTATTTCCTGTATTCGATTTTAAAAGGAGTAATATTTATGTTACTTATTAATTTTTTATGTGAAGATTAATTGCATTAAAGAAGTTTAATAATAATTAAAGAATTCTTAATACTATGAAAGTTATATAATATTTCAAAAACGAGAAATAAACGGCCAAATTAACTATAATAAAACAATATTAAAATTATATTAAATCTAACTTTTTGTAAAAAAAGATTAAATATAAAATCAGAATTAAATTATTATAATAATTCTAAATTTAAATATATATTATCAAAGTATTATAAATTTTTCAACACAATATTTTGTTAACACAAAAAATTTTTTTAACCTTTTTGAAATTGATAAACAATTAAAATGACATATACATAAAATATAAGATAATATACCTAAAATATTGTATTGAATAATAACTATACTAATTATTTATAAATGGAAATTTAAACTTTAAATTAAAGAAAACATTTTATATTACATGAATTTAAAGTTTTACTAATAGATATAAGTATTTCTTGTTATTTTATTATTTTTCATTTTTATTATTTTTATTATTTATATCATTTTTATTATAGTGTAATTTATTATAATTCAAATTTGAATCGAATACTACTGCATATTTAATTATATGAAATATAAAAACTATATGAATGGAGATTAGATAATTAGAAAGTTAATTGTATTATTCAGTTTTCTCGGAAAACAGTTCTTAAATATAAATGCAGTTTCTGCCAATTTTTAAAAGCTAATGGTATTATATCCGAAAATTATATCCGTTTTTTTACTTTTTGATAAGTAGCAATAATAAGAGGTTAGAAGGTCAATTAAAATAAAATAAAATACTAATTAACATATTAATTTGTGTCGTACATTATATACTTACGATTTTTAGACAAATTTTTTGTATTTACAAGAATTATGAATTTTATAAGTTCTAAAATTGAAGAAATATTTTTTTACCTATAATTTTGATTTAAATTGAGTAATTCGTGAATTTAAATTGTTAGCTTAAAAATTAATTATTAAATTATTATATTATTAAAACATGTAGCATAATATGGCATTCTTTCTGTAAGTAAATATCATTTCGCGGACAGAGGTCTTGAAAATATATGAATTACATGTAGAAGATACAAAAGAAATGTATGTTTATTATTTTAATCTGTTTAGTTATTTACAAATAATAACAATGCGGTTTCTTATTCAATTTAATTCAGTGAAATAAAATTTTTAATTGATTTAGATACGCTAAAAATTAAATTATATACATTTATTGGTAAATATTCTTTATTAATTGTTAAATATTTTTATAAGGAAAGTTTTTAATTAAATTTATAATTTTTTGAAATGGAAACAGTACAATATATTTTAGTTTATATAAAAATTCATACTATGAAATTACAGAAAAAAATATTTTTTTTTTACATAACTTAATAAGCTTTCTAACTTTAATCATTTATATTAAGCTCTGGAAGTTATAATTGCAAATAATTCGTACGGAAATATCTTTAAATATCTTTTCGGAATATACGTAGTAACGTAAGGACTGCTAATTATATCTTCTAAAACTTGATATATGTATATATATATATATATATACATATTTATGTATTTATTCATTTATAAGCAGATTTAAGGATAGAAAATAAAACTTTGTCACTGAAGTTTTAATCTTTGATCATTTTTCATATAGAATTTTAACCTAATTTTACCAAATAAATTATGGATGATATCTTATTTCTATTATCTTAATTTTAAATATTATATGTATAAAAATACTATAAGAATATATTATTCAAAAAATGATATTCATGTAATTTGAGAGGAGAATAATCGCTTTCTAAAATACTTAGTAATCTGAAAATTTCATTATTACAAATAACTTAAAAAGAAAGAATGCAGTGTATATTTACATCCGTAAATTATATTTTAATTTTAATGATTTAAATATGAAATTTCTCTAAATATTTAGTAATTATATGTGTTTCTATTTAAAATAATGTTATCAATTTTTAAGTTATAGTCGAATTTATTTATGAGTTAATGTATAGTAATTTAGTTGAATCTTGAAACATATTTTTTTTTGCTTTATTACAAACTACTTACTAAAATATAAGTAATATGTATGTATATATAAGTTAGATTTTTGATAATTAATTTAAATATCTAATTTATTATCGTATATTATTATTTTGACTCATGATCGTGTAACTACAGAACAATTTACAGAGTATAAAGAAGTTGATAATATTGAAAATTTTTATTTGTATACAAGAAATATATCGTCAATATAATACATATGTAACTATATATGCGGTCGTAAAATTAGGTAATGAAAACGTATGAACGACCATATAAACATACTTGAGTATTTATGTAGGTGCATACATATGCGCTCCCTGATTTGCTTCAGGATCTTATTTGGTCGTTCAAACGCTTGTGCTACATTTCCCAGTACTGACATATGTTATGCAATATGTACATATACAATTATGCAAGTTTAGGTTCTGTACAAATAGGCTCTTGAATCTACCGTTGTAAAATATAAATTATATCTAATAATGTGGTCGAGAGGGCAGCCATGTATTAGTAAGACATATCAGATGAAGATTATAATATCAATGTTACATCGACGTTTACGAAACACATTACTTGTCACAACTGTAATATATCATTTTTTATTTTCAAGTGTCAGCATTTTACAAATTCTATAGTCTTTATTAACGATAATCTGATGTTTTTATAAGACCGTGGTAATCTGACAAAATAAAAATTATTTAATAGCATAATTACATGCATGTAAAAATAATATAAAAATTTTTCGTAAATTCCTTAAGTTTTTTGAATTTTTGTAACTTAACGTTACACATGTATATATAGGTATATATTATAGATTTAATTACTTTGGTTTATATGTATATATCATATAATAGATTATTTAATTATGCGTATTTTTATAAAGTAAATAATATTTTAAACACTGATGATTTTGTAAAAAATATTCAAAATATTTAAAGATATATAATGCTTTTACAATTTTTATTGTTTTTCAAATATCAATGATTGGTTAATGGTTTTATTTATAGTCTTACATATGTATATTTTTAAATTAAAGACATTATACACTATAATCCATTAAACTTTTTGTATTTCAAGAATTCCATAGGAATAAGAAACATGGAATAATACGATAATGGAAAACGTATAAATCAGGATACAAGTAATAAAACAATGATGAATTGAATTTTGTTCAATTAGGTGCATAAACATTGATCTTTGGTTACAACAGTACAATATCTATAGTATGCTGCACAAATTCATTCTTGTATTTCGTATTTTCGAAGTCTTGTAGAGTAAATATAAATTGTTAATGTGTATATTTGCGTTTTAAATTAGTTAGAGTGGAAGAGTCAAACTAAGATATATTCGAATATTTACAATACTTATTAGATAAGAAAATATGTATTATTTTCAGTGAAAATTCAAGGAATATAATATATGATGACATCTTCGAATGTATATTAAAATTAAAAAATTTCATATTCACACGATTATATGATGAAAATTATTATTAATTATATTGTATATAATAGAATATTTGAATTTATGAATTTATTTTTTCAAAATTCTTTTGTAAATTTATTTACATTCATTCGTAATACAATTAAATGGATTATATAACATACAATAATATTTTTAAGTACTTCTATGACATAGATTTATTATCATAATAATATTTAAAAAATTTAATACTAATAATTTCTTTTATAATAATACATTCCATAAGATAAATTATAAAAGGTATATTTAATTGTATTTACGCATTATTTACAATTATTACTCTCTATGATATATAATCATGTTTCTTTTCAAATCTACATTATTTTGTACACTATTTTAGAATAATTTTTCTAATATAAATCTTCTTATCATTTTAGCAAATTAAAAAATTACATCGTTTGGCCTTCATATTTTATCCAAATTATAAACTATAAATTTTAAACGAATAAATTAAGATTTGTGCGAAAGTAAATTTATATATAGAAAAATAATATTATTTCTATTTTAATCAGCGATATAGTTCTTGGATTAGGTTTTACAGATTTATATTTTACGTAGATTTGGAAATGAAAACTTCTAATTAAATAGTATGATTAAAGCGTCCTAGAATAAAAGTAAGTTAATTTAAATATAGAATGATATTTAATAATAAATATGATTTTTTTCTATGTGGATTATCTACGTAAAGAAATGGTATACACATAATCCTTTAAAAACTATATTAGGCAATTTTGAATTTAATCTGCTGAAAAACTTGTAGAGAATTGTCCTATTATAAAAAGGCAAATGACAAGTCTTAATAATCGTTTTGAATCATACTTTATTTATTTATGTAAAAAATTTCTAAAAGTTTTTCATTAAAAGTAAGTTAATAGATATTAAACTATTTTGTTAAATAATAATAAATAATATATAAAAGTTGAAATTAATAAATAAATTTAAATAAAAGTTCTATATATTATTGATTCCTTGCCTCATTAGCAAATAATCATTTATTATTGAGTATTCAGTTTTACAGTTACATTTGATATTCATTTAAATGTTTATTTCGCGAATGACTAGATTATAAAGTTTTATGTCTAAGCTAACGAGTACAAAACTATAAGTTAAATTCTTTTTCTTTAGTATACTAGAATAATATGCAATAATTCTTTAATATTCTGTTATATACTTATGCTTAAAAATTATTTCGAACTTCCAAATTTTAAATTAATGGATTTGTTTTTTAGAATAACTCTAAAAGCACTTATTGCTTTTATTAATTGTTTGCATTTGCATTGTTGACGGAGGGTACCTTATAAAAGTTCGTCACTAGCAATAAGGGTGTGTGCGTATTGCGCTAGAAAGGTAAAAGTGTAGTTGGATATATAAAGCTCGGCTGTATTCCGCCAATAGATTTTACGAGCATGCGCGAGAGGATACAAGAGAGCGGCTTTCGGTTCGATCTTTAAAAATTACCGACGTTCATATCCTTCAACCTACCAATCTGTCCAGATATATTTTCCAGCGAAGCTACCTATTTTTGCTGTATAAGATGTTATTTTACTCATATGAAGTTATTGTACATTTATTTTATACTCCTTCATCGTTATTGCAGCCAAACTTCTTATGGGTTCCTTCTACCGACTATTGTGGGAGACGACTTTCACATACGTGTGTGAACAACTCCCAACCTAAATCCATCCTAAGCTCTTATTTTTTTATTCTCTCAGCGTAGTGTACAGTTGATAATTTGTTATATAGGTAAATGTACGTATTTTGGAGTGTAGATTTTGCAAATTTTTAAATATACTTTTCAATTAATTTTAAATATATTTAACATTATAATCTTCATTAATATATAAGAGCTTAAAGTGTATTAATTGTGAGTTTATTTAACAAAAGATTTATATTTATTTAAGTAACAGCCCTGTAGTAAGAAACTAATCATTTTCCCATTTCGAATATAAATAAAATAAATGACTAGACATTAAGTTATAGAAATCTAGTAAGAGGTTTTTTTATTCCTTGTCTGAACTTTTTCTCGTCATCTTTCGCTACATATAAAAACCAATGACTATCGTAAATTGATCACTGGGGCACCGAAGCCATCGAGAATGTCACCATTACGCATTTATATACTTGAATTTGACAATTATTAAGTAAAAAATTCTTATTCTGTTTCTTTTCTTTTTAATATTCTATAATATTTGTAATAACAGAGTTAATACATCTGGAAAATTAAAAAATTTTTTTTGTAGTTATAAAAGCTGTAATAAATAATAAAATTAATATTAATTAAAATCGTATGATTATTATGAAACGAAATCGTATATTATTATAATATTCGATTAACTGTAATTAATACCACTCAGCCTTATTCATTTTATTTTGAACGTAATTATAGAAAGTCGAAAATTTTATATATGTTTTATATTATATTTTATGAAATTTTAAGTTTTTTTTAGATTTTCTAAGTCTATTAGAACTTGTATTAGTCAAAACGAGAAAATAATTTTTCTTGAAAAAGCTATCACGTTTTCTTACTAATAACTATTCGAATCGTAATTCATATATAAAGAATATCATTTTCACTAATTATTTTAAACGTTAGATCCATAATTTATATTCGAATAAATAATTTATTTAAAATTGTTGCTTTTTTTAAGTATTTGATGCATTTTACTTAAAAAAGAATTTCGAAATAATATGTAAAAAAACTTTTTAATCGATATTTTTTCTTTTTGTACTTTTATTCAAATATTATTTGTTGAACTTTATTGAAAAAAATAATATGCTGCAAGAGTCACTTTTCTACAAAAAGATGAAACTTAATTTTTTAGTGTACAAGAAATTTTAATTATTATTTTGTGAAAAATGAAATAAGATGAATTTTGTTTATGACACAGGATATAACTCTTTTGTTCTATGTTCTCGAATACGAACTTATTATAAACTTTTATCACGAAGATATAGCCCAAGCTAATATATTGATTCTTAAATGAAACAAGGTCAATTATATACTCGATACAACCTTATAATCCATATTAAAAAAATATTAATAAACCAATCATCTACTTATTTTATATATAAATATCTATATTATAAAAATTCATCGAGAATACTCATTAAAAGTAATTATTAAGAAATATATTGCTCATGAATCGTATAAAAGTATAAATCTATAATTATTTAACTTCTAGTTCTTTATAATGGTTTCTATTCTTTTAAAGTAGAAGTTAAATATTCATATATAAAAGAATACTCAGTAAGAATCTAAATTTAATTAATATAACATTTTTCTTTCAGTTAAAAACGTAATAAATACAATGTTTTGTACCAATACTTTGCTTTCTTATTAGATTCAATAGAAAATTTTAGTAAATACAGAGTTAATAACTAGAAATTGATATATTATTATAAGGGGCAGCAAGTAAGAATAAATGAGATAATTGAGTAATTAATTTCGTGTTAGATCTTTACTTCAAAGACGTTTTATTTTGTATGGTTATTATTCTCTTCAAATGTTAATTTTTTAGAAAATTTATATTTACTGAAAATAAAATAACTTATATTTACTGAATAGTTATAATTAATTTTCATTTTGTCTCCAATTAATTTTATTTAGAATATTTTTTATATTGCATTATACACAAATTAAAACATGTTTTAAATGCTTCAAAGTTACTTATTTGATAACCAATTAATTATTTATTTATTTATAAAGAAATCTAGTAATATTTATAGCTAACTATTAGATAGAAGTATGAAAGCCTCGTAAATGCATAAGTATGAACATAGATATACGGATTTATTTACAAAATAAATATGAATTTGGAACACCAATAGAAAAATAATGTAATAACATTCAAGATTACTCAATCAAATACATACACTGAATATATTGAACGACATAACGTAAATCTGACATTTTTTTAATCAATTTAAAGGCATATTGAATTAGCAGTAGGAAATGGACAATGATTGAAAGTAATAGAATTATAAAGAAAAGTATTATTTTATTTTTCATTTGAAATTTTTTTTATAATGCTAATATTTATATTTAGAAAATAAAATCATTTTTACATTATATAGATTTTTTAAAATATAAATAAAAAATAATTAAATTTCTGTAAATGAAATGTTTGCTATATGGTTATTCAATAACAACTATTGATTTTACTATTTCGTATTTAAGTTACAGTTTAAAAAATTCTCACATTTGTATTTTAAAAATAAACTATTTGGTTAACGAATAATATTATTGAAATTAAAATAGAAAAATTTCATATTATGTAATAAGTTTCATAATATATAATAAGATCTATATAGTTTTACGATAAATTTTCTGAAATATTTTCTTAAAGTATACAATTTTAACAAATATGAGCAATAAATTGAATCAATTAAGACTTTTCATAGAAGCTGAAAAAGTAATACATAAAATATGTATAATTAATTAGTATTATTAATAAATGATATTTTTTGTACATATAGTAAATTTCGTTCTTTTAATTTATCGAAATAATCAACAACAGCGACAATAGTAATAACAATTTTTTGCTCATTATCAATTAATTATTCATTTTGATATTAATTTAATAATTGCGTTTCTGTAAATACTTGATTTATATATATATATATATAATGTTTATAAATATAAAAATAATAAAATAGTAAACCTAATTCGAAAAATAATTTAACAAAAAAATCTACATAATAGTGTGAATTAGTCGATAATAATTTATTCTTTCATTTTTTATAAATATTTTATTTGTGTTGTTCACGAAGTTCATTAAAATACTAATTACACTTTTTTTACTCCTTGCAATTATAATAAAGACTTTCCACTAGCGATTACTTTACAAACTATACGAGAGATCTGATCTACATACTTTTTTACTTCGAACATAAGTTCTGTCTTATTGTAGTTAAATCTTAATCATGTAAAAATATCAAAAATGTCCTATCACCGTCGAATCTTCAGACGAGAAGTAAGGTAGCAGAAATGCATCAATATCAACGAGTCGATATTCAGATTACAACTTTAGCGTTCACTTCTATGCCACTTACATAGTTTTCATTGTGATCTTTGTAAATAAATTTTATCTTTATTCTGAATAACTTCTGTTTTGCTTGATGTTGTCCTATCGGCTAAAAATATACAAGTGGATACATGTATTTTTTATAAGTTGCTTTGCTTATATTTCAAATTAATAAATGTATTAGTGTTCTTTAGAAAAAAAATTAAAGATAACAAGTTTAGAGCATTTTGAGAATATTTAAAATTCGAATAAAATCATTAAAAAAATTTTAATTCTCAAAGAATAAATTTTTATTCTTTGATCGATTTTTAATAGAAATTGTATATTTTATAAAAATATATATATATATATATATTCAATTTAGATTCTTCTTAATTCAAAAAAATCTTAATATAATTTTGTATAGTTATACCAATATACCCGAAAAAGTAAAACACATTAATCAGACTCCTTTTTAAATATCACTTTTACTTTATTCTGTAATTTCTTAAAGTTATGTATTAATAATTAAAAATAACATTTAATATTTTGTTACTTTTCATAATCTAAAATTATGTCTAAAATTATGTAACGTTACTGAAAACTTTCATTATCATTTTAATTGCTCCACTAGACTTCATTTAATTAATTTTTGAAAATTTTAAACAATCACTTTAATCTACAATTTCAGCAGACAAAAAAAAATATCAAACATATCGAAATATGTATTTTTTCATCATATCCAGTTATCAAATAAAGCTTATAACAAAAATTTATTCAAAATAAATACAAACTATAATTTTTATTTTATCTTTTACAACTAAATGAACATTCAGATTATATATTGGGAAATTATTATTAACTTTTAACATACTTAAAAAATCAATAAAATAGTTTATAAGTTTTTTTGTTAATACTTATTGCTATTTTATTTATTACAAATTTATTATTATTATTATAAAATAATTTATTAAATTCATCCATAAAAATTTAATTATATTTTATTTAGAATAAAATTATAAGAAAATAGAAGTATATATATAAGTAATTACCGAGTATTACAGAATTTTATAATGTATCGGAGATAAAAGAAAAAGAAAAATTATAATAATATGAAAATTTAGTTTCGTAGATCCGATTGATGATATTTTTAAGATACATTATCAAAATGATCTTTAATAACTAGAATATATGAATTCATATATATTTATACATGTTATTCGTTTTTTTGAAATTATATTTATATATAAGATAACATTTTTATATTTCAATGTTTTAAATATAAAATTTTTATCAGAATAAAGAAATTATTATCGTAACTTAATTTTATAAATGTGTTTGAAAGTTCGTATTATAAATCAAAACTTTGACTATCAATTTTACTCGCTTACTATCTTCTTTACATATTTACAGCCAAGAAAAATTGGAAGGATATTTTTAATTACTGCTAAATATAGATTAAATTCAATAACTCTTAACTGTCGACACATTGCATGAAATTCATATCAAATTTAATTCTGTACTTGTATCTATAAAAGAATACAATAAATATTTTATAAATAATTAGTCACTATTTTTTTATCGAATTCAAAATATAATTTGAATAAGATGACTTCGTATTATATATGCATTTTTTTATTATATATATTCAATATTAAATAATTCTGATTTAATAAATATTAAGTATAATCTTTGTTTTAATAAAAAATAAGAATTAGATATTATATTAAAAAAATTTAGCTATGATTAAAAATAATCCTGAATATTCTTACTATATATGTTTAGTATTTTAAGATTTGAAAATCATTATGAAATATTTTGTTAAGAATTTAATAAAGTATTAAAATTTCTATTAAAAATGAGGGAAAATGTTATTTTATATCATATTTAAAAAATTATTTTACATTCTAAAAAAAAGATGATTTTTAAATGTCGTAATTTTTATTTCATTTATAAAATTTAGTATTACATTATTAAACTTTTATTATATTTTATAAGTTTTGTAATTGAATTAAAATTTTACTTTTACATTTATTAGTTTATTTTATTACGTAATGAATTATTTTATTAATAATGACTATACTATAAAATTAAAAAATAGTTAGTTAGTTTGTAATATAAATAAAATACATTTTTGTTCGATAGAAAATATTCTGCTACCTTCCTTTCTATTATACAAATAAAATTTTTATCATCTAGAAAAAAAATATGATGGCTATTATATAATATAATATTAGTCATCATAACAAAAAATTTCTACAGGCAATATTATGATATATATATATATATATATATATATATATATAATAATACTTAATATATATTGTTCTATGTATTTAATAATTTCTGAATTTTTAGTTGAATTAAACTTTGTTTAATTTTAAAATCTAATCCTAAAATCTTTTAAAAAAAAAAATTTTTTTTTTAAATTTTGAAAATATAGTATATTTTATCTTTTAAAGTAACACGATTAAATAACGAAATTATACACTTGAAATCCTGATCGATTTTATTTCATTTTATCTTTAAATTTATTTACTCATTTGTTTCTTCCGCTGTCTTATCTTTCTCGTTTAAAGTAATAAGGTTTTTCTTTCAAGGGTACATTAAGCACATTAAGTGTGTAATTTTTCATCGGTCGTCTTACTGCAATTTCTACAAGAGAACCGGAGTTGAAACTCACTCAATCTAGCGAAAACGATAAACTTGATTTGTTCATATATCTTCTTTTGAAGCTTATCTTGTTATTTTTATATTATCTTCGTTTAGTGGTATATATCTTAGCATTGATTTCAGGTTAGTTATTCATCAGAAAGAAGAAATATAGATATGTAAAGAAAAAAGAAAAGTGAAAAGAAAGAGTGAAAGTAAGAATAAAAGAAAATTTACTGAAAATAATGAAAAAATTATTTAATATATAAATGTTCGAAAATACATAAACTATGAAGATAAAATTAGATAAATAAATATTTTATTATGATTACTACATTACATAATTCAAAAATTTTATTACGAATACGTACTTCTGATAAGTTTTTATTTTCGAATTTCAATTTATATTTATGTTATCTTTTATACCATTTCTATCCTATTGATTAATAATCAAATTATATACAATGCTATTTTTATGTAAATACGTAAATGTATATACATATATAAAGTTGTGTATAAATTTTACAATGAATAATTTCATAATACAGTGCACTTTTTTATAAATTTTAATTATTAACAATTTACTACTATTTCATAAATTATTTCAAAGTAGTTAAATGGAAAATGGATTTAAAAGAATGTAATTTATCAAATATTATACTCTAGTTTTTTTTTTAAATAGAAAAAGCGTTGTGTAACAACCGGAAAATAAGGAAATTCCAATAACTGCATAGCTTCTTTGAATTTTCTGCAGCTGAATAGTTTTAAGATGTGGAAATGAGAATGGTATTATAGGAAATCGGATAATTATAAATCTTTAAAATTATCTCGGATCATTTTAAAGTTATGAGGAAAAAGTTCTATGATTTTTAGAATTAAAATAAGAGGCAATAAAATTATATATATGAGAGACAATGATAATGACAGTAATTAATAATAGTTTTTTATATTATTATACTTCATGAATAAATAAATTTAATTCGACTATTATATTATATTATAGCACCATCTTCGTAACTTATCCAGTCGGAACTAACTTTGAAATTTGATTTAGAGATCATTTTTAGTACAATTTTAATTATTAATATTCTTTTCTATTTTTTAATTCTTTAAAACTTTAAAAATTTTCTTAGAAATATTTAAAATTGTATATTTTATAAAATTCTTGAAATTGAAATTTTGTAATCTCAAATTATACTAAATATAGATTATACAGATTATATAGAAAATTTGAAACATAAATACATATATCGACATTTGTATGAATAATGGTCTATGTAAATCTTATTTTATGCACTTTAGTATTATTGAGATGTTTAATTAAAAATTTCATATATATTATAAAATATTTACATAAAAAAATCACTTTAAAAGATACATTCTTTTATTTATTAATCATTTAAATTCAATATTTGTAAAAAATTTTGAAGTATATTAACCAATATAATATGATTTTAAAAAATATTTTCCTTGCTTTTGGTTTTTAGATAAATAAAGAAAATTTTCTTTTATGCGTATTTTTTAGTAATCAAATAATTTCTAAAAAAAACAAAAAATGAACATGGAAGTACTTTGGAAATATATACGTATAAAATTTCATTCTGAGTTAGTATACTGCAAAAGTTAGTGTAAACTGAGCTGGATTTATAAGCCGTGGGAAAATAGGATGATTCGATTATATACCCATGGAAACTTATGCTGGTTACATGGCAACATGTCGAAAGTATGAGCGCTCTACATCACTGCTCTACTTCTATTTGAATCTTTTATTTAATCTTACATACAAGAATAATGATATTTAAAATATATAAAAGTATTATCACATATATGATTTAAAGTACAAAAATAATTTTGTAATTTATTTTATTTTATACAGGCACAAATATTATTTTTTATAATTTCAATTAAAAATTATACATTTTTGTATATCAGTTTTATATAAATTTCAATTTAATTAAAAAGAATAATAATTTTTCTATAGGTTTAATAATTATAATACATTCGATTTTAATTACAAGCCTATTTTTTATTCTTCAATTATAAAACTGTATGGAATATATTTCATATTGAACTTTTAATAAATATTTGGATTAATAGAGATTTTCGCATTTCGAATTATTTATTGTTTGTAATATTTAAAGAGAATAAGTTAATGTACAAATAGTTTACTGAATTAAATATTTTTATATATATATATACAGTTTACAATAAGATTAAAAACCAAAAGTTTTTATTAGATTATAATGTAAAAATTCGATATGAATATATTGCAATTCAATTATTGTCCTGCATGAATTCCTGTATCAAGTGCTATTATTTTAATCTCAGTTGATATCGTTCCTCTGACACCACTTGAAATCACGCGTACTAGATATGCACCTGTGGAGTGAAATTGTTAAGAGCTCACTAGTAGTGTTAACTAATAATTAGTGGTAAATTCCTTAAATTCCAGAAATAGAGTCAAACGCTAAAGTTCGGAATATAACAAACTTGCAAATAAATACAAGTAAACCTTTTAGTTCATGGACCACAAATAAAATTAGATATTTCAAACATATTCGATGTATCGGCATAAATTTTCATATCTGTAAGAACCACGTATTTGTGGTATTGAAAATATTGAATCATATACGTCGATGCGAACGTTATACTATAGTGAATAATACTGTGTGCTATCACGCATGTATGTACAATCATGTTAGTATTTACACATTGACTTGGTACTGTTTGCATCGGCTTACCGTATGTAATCTATATATCGAAGCAACTAACTAATGCATATGCTTGTGTATACATCTAAAAAAATGTACCAAGTCACAATTTAGTCTAAATATCATCGAAATATTATATTTATGCAATTTTATTTATAAGTTTATTCATAAGTATTTCGATACTTTTTCAGTAATTCGAAACAAATTACTGTTCTCAAATAAAGAATTATTTTTCGAAAAAAATTTTCAAATTCTATATTAAAAGTTCAGTTAACATAATGATTCGAATTTATTAATATTATAAGATGAGGCTATTAGAACATTGATCACCATAGCAAAAAAAGTTATCGTGTAATATAATAGATTATTTATTAAAAAATCATTATACAAAGGGTTAACCAAGTATATTTGCTACTGGAAAATATTTTATTGTGGAAGACTAATACTTTAAATTCCTAAAAAATATAAATTTAAGGAAATTAAGCAGTTATTCTTCATAAAAAAAGTTTTTTTTATACATAACTCCAATGTAGATATAATTTTTTCCATGGTATTTTTTAATGGTTTATATATTATGAGAGATTGCGAATATAGACATGTATGTTTATATTTATAAATTTAATTATTAATAAAAAATAGTATATTTTTGAAAACGATAAGCATATAATAGAATATATCTTTGTGTATAGCAATTATTCACTATTTTTTTTTTTTACCTTTTTATCTTATTCATAGTAACGTCTACTAAAACAGCGTTGGCTGGCTTATGACGAGAGTATAGCGAATACAGATGTTCTCATGTTATTTGCTAACTCACCGCATAGGTGGTGAAGTGCAAACTGCACTAAGTAATTATTTTGAAACTGATAACGAAATACTAATATTACATTTTGTGAACTCTTTTTCTCTATTACTAATATAATACCGAATATTGTTTTGTTTTGTTTTAGTTTCTATTATTTCATATATTTATCTTACACTGTTTATTTATTAAAACTTTTCTCGACTGTTTAACTTGACTCATTTACTCAATTTTTGCCGACTATTTTTATCATTTATTTCACTTAGTATTTTTTATTTTTCATAAGCGACTTGAACTGCTTATACATATAATCATTTTTGTGTAATTATCCATCTAATTTCACAAATATTGTGGATTTATATAAACATTTTTGTAGTTTTTTCATACCTTCTGTTACAGAAAAAGAAGTTAATGTATACATTTTATTTTAATGGTATTATATACCTTAGATATATACTTATATTATAAAATTAAAAAATTAGAAAAATTAAAAAAAATTGTATTTAAAAAATGTAGATTTTTTGTTAAGAATAGAATTTTAATTATGAAATGAGAATAAATTCGAACAATTTTCCAGTTAAAGGTACTTTATAAAAAATTATGAATTTTTATATTTATTAAAAATCGACTTAAATAAGTTTTACTATCGCGTAGTTCATTGCATATTTATAGAAAACTTTCAAAACAAATTTGAGAGATAAGTCAAGCAAGATTAATCAATAATATTTTGTATAGTATGTTTGATAAGATTTGAAATTTACGCTATAGAGATTTATCGATTTAAAAATATAAATTTAATTATTTTTGTAAAAACTTGAACTTTATTGAAATCAAACCAAATGAATCAATTTACAAGACCAGCTAATTAGTTATCGAGGGAAAATAGCAATTCTCTAACGTTAACAAATATTAAGACTTTTTTAAAGACTAGAAAAATTATTGATCTTAAAAATAAGTAAAGTATAACAGATTATCAAATTTTATTTTCATAATTTGAATAGTTGATATGATATATAATATTGTCAAAAACATCTAAATTCAGATTTTAAAGACATATTAAGAAATATTTTCTTAATGCTATGAGTTATCACGCTTTAAAGTTGTATCAGTATCTTCTATTTAATTTTTTTTTTTCATAGCATTTCAAGTAGTAAATAAATTTATATCTACAGTAACTCTACATTATCATTTTAATAGTTTAATGTTATTACTAAAATCAAAGAAAAATACAAGTCTCTCTTAGTACTCTAGGACTACAAAAATTGCTTATTATACAATACTATTCTTATGGAATCTTACTTTTAATATTTTTTAGTAATAAGATAACGTATTATAAGATATTATTTATTATTTATTTCTACTTATTACGTAATCCTACTGTGCCTATGTAAACTTAGAAGTAACTTATCGCTTATTGTAATTGATTATTATTAGTAAATTGAATCAATAAAGAATGAATTTGTTTATATTTAATTGCAAATTTAAACCGCAAATAAGTTCTTATTAGGAATATGTATTTAATGCTTAATTTTAGATAACCACCTTCATCGATTTCATTCAATTAAAGGTTAAAACACTTATGTAAATAAAGTTGAATTTGGTAGGGTATCTGATATCTATCATCAATCTATTCTAAAGACGTTGGTAACTTCTAATTTATCAGTAAATTAGGTCACGATATATAAGTAGATCTATACTAATTTCCTTTCCTCCTTCATTCTATCAATATAATCCATGGAGATTATGATCCAAACTAATTAAAAGTTGACAAGTGCAGTTATCAGTTATTTGTAATAAAAACCCACTAAACTCTCACTTAATTATGTTGAATTAAGTGCATAAATAATTAATATTAATCAGTTAAAGTAGAAAAAAAGGAATTGCATTTTATTCAAAATCAAGATTCTAGTTCAAATAATGTGATCGAATTTTCAGGTATTGACAGTTTACTAGTAAAGGGCCTCAGGCTGATTTATAAATTTCGATTAAATATTTACAAGAATAATTACATCTAAATAGAAAATAGGAATCGATCGCTCCGAAATAAAATATTGTAATAAGTAAGCCAGTCACATAATTTATCTATTTTTATTATAGATTAATTATACCTTATCTATTTATTATAGAAAATAAATTATTTATTAGTAATAAAATTACAATGATACTTTATAATTATAATTATAAATAATATTAAATACATATAAAATTAAGCTATATCATTTTATTTATTTATTATTAAAACTTTGCAAATACCTATAAACTATCAAAAACCTGTAATTGATTTTGGGAAATTTTATGTTTAATTAATTTTGAAATAATAATTCAATAATTTCGCTTTAAAAGCAGGTAATAGAAATTTCTCTGTTTATTTTATAAGATGCGAAAACCTTCTTTTTTTTATATATATGGAAAGGTGTAATCAAGTACATAAATATATATTTTGATTAAAAAATATTGAAATATACAACTACATTCCAATTTATGAATTTCAGAGAAAATATTTATTACTATACTTATTCTACGAGATTTTAATTTTACTTCTTTTTGTTTAATCTATCTGCTTCATGCATTTCAAAGTATAATAGTTAAATTTCAATAATAAAAATATTACAAGTAATAAAATATATATAATTTAACGTAATATAAAATAATTCATTATTTTATAAATTCAGTTGAAATGAATAATATTCTAGAATATTTTATTATGTATTTAAGAATCTTACTATAATATGAATTTTAATTTTTATACTATAATTAAAAAAAAATTAATAACGATTCAATTAATTTAAATTAATAAATATTTTTTTATATATTCATGTGTATATTTTTAATGATACCAAATAGTAAATAATAATTTCAGATTATATTTGGTATAAATAAATAATAAATTAAAGAAATATTGAAATGAAATTTTTAAGATATTTCGTATGGTATCGGTTTAAAATTACTTGTTTTTTTATTTATATTTTCATATGGAAATTATTTTATACGATTTTATCATTTTCATTAAAACAATTTATATTAAATCATTATCTGATTTAAAAATATTTATGAATTATATTATTATATTTATATTATTAAAACATTTTTGATGTAGTATAATATCTGAATACTATTATTTTAATGTTAAATTAATGACTTTATATACATATATGTATATTATTTATTATTAATTTTAATAAATTTTATGATGTTATTTTCGTTATCTGTGAAAATATGTTTACTGAAAAAATTTTAATTAAGAAATTGATTATAAAATTATTTTATAATCAATAATTACAATCTTTTAAGAAAACTAATGAAATTACATACAGAAAATCATTGAATAGCATCAAATAATTTCTTAACCATAATATTTTGAATTTAATTAATATTTTCAATGGTTGACTATTAAAACTTAAAACTCTAAAGTAAAATATAGAAAAGTCACGTATAAGGTTAAAATCGTATAATTTTTTAGAATTAAAAATAAATATAATTTGCAGCAATAAAGGTAATTATTATTTTAAAGGAAGATTTTTATCGAAAAGAATTCGAAATTAAAAAATTTTCTTAATAAGCCTTTTTATTTTATTTTATTTATAATATTAATAATATTCGTACCAATGTAATTAATATCACACAGTAAAATATATTATATAATTAGAATTCGTTTCTTTCAATTATATTGTATGTATCTATTTTAAATAAGTATCCGTAGTTACAGCATGAAAAGGAAATAGCACAATGGGATAGGAGAGAGAAGAGGGAGAAAGAGGGAGAGAAGAGTAAAAGATAACAATAACAGAAATAAGGATGTGAAATTATATTTTGTATTTTGTGCATTTTAATGTAAATAGATTATTTCAATACTAAACTTTATTATTTCGTTTTCTTTGTTTAATGTATTTGTAATTTCACAAGTAATTTAAATTTATTTTTATTTACTTTAATTTTTAATTTTAAAAAATTTTCTTTAAAATTGTTTTTTAACTTAATTAATTTAAAAATTTTTTAAAATAGCAGACTTTATGACATTATGAAAAAAAATATTATTTATAAAATTTCTTTATAGTTCCGTAACTCATGTCATTAATTATTTTCCTACTAAAAAATGTTTTCTTTAATTAATATAATTTTTCACAGGGTCACGAAAGATTTTTTAAATATCTTTTGCAATGATAATCATTTGTAATAGGAAATATTTTATTGTGTAAAATTCTAATTGAAAAAGTTTAAAAGTGACAAATCATTTAATTTATAAAAATGCCTATATAACCCATGTAGTATTTTTTAAAATACTCTTTAAATTATATTTTTAAAATAAGAACAACAATATTTTTACAAATTTTTATTAAGTTTTTTATAAAAATATAGTTTTGGAAAACAATGATTTTAAGTTTTAATACACAAATGTTAAACTTGGATTGAAAATTTAAAACGTAAAGAAAAAAGAAACAAGAAAATGTAAATGATTTTTGAAGGTTTTCACAAAAATATTCAACAAGTTTTCTATGACATCCAATAGTTTCTATATAAAAAATGTAGGAATCTGCTAATATATAATTACTTAATAGCTCCATAATTTTTTAAATATTATAAAAATTATATAAAAACTATTATATGAATGGCTAGATGAATCATTCAATGTCCAGATAAAAATATTAACATTTTTTATGTTATGTAAGTAGAGTATACTATATGTAAACTATGATTAAGAAAATGATCGATCCATGCTTTTATAAATGAATTTACTATTATTAGAAATTTTTGTGTAAACAAGCAATTTTCTATTGTAATAAATTCTCAATAATAATGTTACAATATTCGATCTAATAATTTTATTAAAATAATCAGCATTATTGTGATCGATTTGATGTATATTTCATATATTTTCATATATAAATTTTTACTCTATGAATTATTAAGTTTAGTATTTTTATCATATGTATATTTAGTAAGAAAATCGGAATATCTAATTCAATAAAAATTTTGTACGTTTTCCGTAAAAGTATTTCATAATAAAACTCAGGACAGATAGAAAATAAATGAAATGACATGTGCTCTCGACGACCCGCTTGCTGGTGATGGGAGAGAGAAAATATAAGATGAACGATCCAGCTTCCTCTACGTTGTCACTGTGAGTTGAACCTTCTTCATCCATTGGTAAGTACCTACTCCCAAACATTCGGAAAACTTTCAGATACAATTATTTGAACAACAATTTAAATGAACAAATTTTATTTTTATTAGAATATTTAATTTTTTTTTTAATTTTTATATTTATTATATTTTTTTACAAAATACATAAGTAGTACGTAAGAATGCTTAAAATAACTAATACCAGTTTTAGTTGAATGATTAATCTGTATGTACTTATTTTTAAATTATTTTTATATTATATATTAATTAAATATAGATAATTTTCAACGTAAAATAAACAAATTTTTAATTATTTAAAATACTTAATGTCTTATTGCTTTGTTAAACGTGTACATAAAAAATTTTATTTAAATGCTTTTAATACTTTTGACAGGTACCAGGATAACCCGGTATACGTTATTTGACCTTCGCTTCATGGATCCCTTCAACAACAACACGAACGGATAGCTTGTCAAGGGTAGGGGTTAGGAGGATCAAAGGCCCCCATTAGTTTTATCTGAGGGGATAAAAACAAAGCGCATTAGCATAAGCATGAGAAAAAGAAGAGCAATGGAGCAAAAAACATTGGCACCTTAACAGCTTAACTACTACTAGAAGCAATACGTGATTGAAGAGAATCAGTATCGGTAAAGTCAGTTGGCGTGAAAGACATGGCTATGGTCTTTTAATTTTTCTCGCCAGCCATTTCATTATAATAAATGAAATTATAATAAATAATAAATAAAATAAAATAAAAAATACAATAACGTTAAAGATAAAATTCAATAAATAATATATTTAAAATAAAAATATTCAACTAAAATAAGAAATCAATTCAATATCTACATATCTAAAATTTTGCTTTTATATATTATAAATAAATCTTTTTTAAATACCTTTTTTCGAAAATCAAATATTGCAATATATCAAATATAAATTATATGCCTATAATTTTATATTAAAGAAATTATAAACAGAACATTGATTTCCGTTTATTTATTTTTTATTTATTTTTTGAATATGGATATTTATATGATTCAATTATTTTTGAATAAATAAATTATCTTAATAACTGTATAATCAAATAAAATATAATATTAAAAAATAATATAAATAAATAATTTATAAATTCCCAATGATCTCTTATGAAGAATTTTAAATAGATTTTTAGTTATCATCTTATAAAAAACTTTATCAATTTTTATTATTGAAATATTAAAATATTTTAAATATAGTTATCCTCTGCGTAAATAAAACTTTATATTTAACATTCAATTTTATTATTAATCTCCAATTAATTACAAAATAGTTTTTATCGAATTATTTAAATTTTTTAAATAGATAATTAAATACTTCAATCAGATATTTTTACCGACTTATTATATATTTTTCGTTACATAAGTATAGTCTATATGCACGTAAAAATAATGTAAATAATTTTTTTGTAAATATCAATTTCATAGGATCCTACAAATTACTGAAAATGTTAGTGTGATTTTCATTTTTTACGAAAAACTTCATTGGCGTTCGTTTAAATATTTTTCGACAAGCCGAAAGAACGCTACATGGAACTGTGGAAGTGAGCAACGATTCGGAAATCGTCGATCGTACAACCGAGACCAAGTGAGCCTTTGCGCGCCGCTCGTCATATGGATTTTCTCGGGAGCTCTCGCAGTTACCTCCTTTACTCCACTCCCCGCTTCGATTTTCACACTCGGCTTGCTCATCATCGAGCCTCGACCTCTCTGCTCCGTTTTTAGCCTCTCGTCGCCAACATCATATGTGGCACCTCGTTGAATTTTTCTTTATCCTACGTATCTTCCATTGTATTTAATATCTCAATTCTGAGATATATCTTAAGAAAAAGAGAATTTTTATATAGAAAATTTGCATTATGCTTTGATAAATTTCTGACAACCTGATACTAAAGAATGAACATTTCTTATTATTGTGTTTGTATTAAATGTATTCCTATGAGATTTTTAATTAGCTGTGAATGTTAAATAGAAAAACTGAATTGAAATCAATAGTGACAATAAATTTATGGAATTTTTATTTAGCCAAGTGCTAAAAATTATTTGTAATAATATTTTAGGAGTGCTATCGATTTGTAATACATAAAGCCTTTAATTTAGATAAATAAATTAAACGCTATTAAATGTAACGTGTAATAAAGCCGTAACTAAAACTATACAATTTTGAAAATTTGATAAAATTGGTTCGTAACGTAGTAATAACACGTAAGCCATAACTTTCACATTATTCGTAGATACACTAATATAATTCATATGTATTTACAGTTACTATATTTATCCTTAATGACTTTCAAAACTTCGATAATTATAATACAGATTTATAAAATATTATTGTAACAATTACAAGGGCAATTATTTATTCTGTATAAATCAATGTACATTTGTATTTAATAATTTAAAAATTTGTAATATATTGATACTCAGTTGCTTTAATTACATTATTATCAACATATTGATTAAGACGATATTTTACGTGTAATATTTTATTCGATAAATTCAATCGAATGATTCGATAGAAATAGTTTATTGCTTTGAATGCAAAGAATTCGTTGCATTAATCATATTTGTTATTTGGAAACACATAAATAAAGTACTATATGTTTTACCCATATTGTATGGACCAAAAATAACTTTTTTATTGATAATATATCATGTTATTTGGACTCTGTTTCTTTCACTTTCGCGCACACTATTACAGTACGTGTTCTTCAAGTTAACGAGTTTCTTTATATCTTGCACTTTTTGAATTGCATGACTTTATTTATAGTACTATAGTTTGAGATTAATCCAGCGGGCTTTATATTTCTAATTCTTGATTATTAATTTATAAAGAAAGTCCAGAAAATTAATAGTCCAGTCTTATTATATAAATAATTACCTAACAAGTCCATTTATTCAATTAATTCTTGAGTTCCTTAGACATACACACATACATATTCATATATATATTTTAAAATTTAATAAATTTTGCTTACATTTATAAAAATAGTTGTATATTTAATGCATTAATAAATTCATGTTATCAATTCTGAGTATATATTATAATACAAGATAATTTTTACATTTTAATCTTTCAGAATTATTTTTATTCAAACTTACAATTGTTTTTGAATTTGAATCGTTTACATACAACATTGATTAATTGTCTATTGACCAAAATAATCAATATTGCAAATACACAATTAAAATCCAAGAGAATCATGAATTTCAATTATTATGTTTTTGTTGGATTATTTGAAAGAATTATTATGTGATTACATTATCAAAAAAAAATTTTCACAAAATTAAATATAAAGTCGATATTCATTAAATGCATTACTGTATAAGTTCTTTTAATAATTTTAAAGATCCTTGACTGAGCTTTATCAAATGAATATTAATTAAATTCAATAGTACTATATAATTTATTCTTAAAGTTTGTTTTCAAAAATTCATGAAAATATGTCACTTATTTAATCTTTTGCTTTATAGTATTTTTACTAATATACCTTGATCCGATAAAAGACTTTAAAATAAGATTTTTATCTTACAACATACTCTTATTTCTATCTGATAGTATATTGGTATTCTATGTATTGCTTAGCCGATTAATCTCTCTAAGTACATTTTATGTAAATTAATGATCCACTTGAGTATATTAACGTAGCTCTTATCATCGCTTTCAGAACTATAACTATTCTATTTCTTAAATATAGAATTGAAGAATTTTTGAGCAATATTCTCTTGATAAATTATGGTACACGCTTATTTGGAATTGAAAATTATCACCGACGAAAATTATATTGACGTAATAGCTTTGATGCTGTAATATTATAAGCATCGAGTTATTAATGAAATTTGAATCTACAAAATAAGGATTTGATTTACTTAATAAAAGTTTTAAATATTGCAACTATTTTACAAGTCACTCGTTTACTGAATTAAATCAAGGAATTTCCTATTTAAATTAACTTTTATAACTCGGATATTAGATATTTGTGAAGGTATTGATATTATTAGTTATATGGCAGATACTGAATTGAATTCACATGTATTATAGAAAATTTTTTTTCTCGTTCGAAATCTTTCATGTTATTCAAGTTTACATTCATTTTATACGACTATTGGCCAAGATTTAGAGAAATAAATATTGGTATTCTCATATACAAGGACATATACTTGAAATTTATCGATGCATTCTTTAAGTTGAAAATATTGATTTTTCTTCTAATGTAGCTTTAATTTATTATTATCATGCTTTCTTAAATGGAGCAATATTATATACACGAAGGGACTTTCACTCTGAATAATGCTAAATAAAAAGTCTTAACTGTCATGAAAATTGAAGATAATTTTTAACTACTGTTAAGCGTTTTTAACTTTTTATTATGAAATAAAACTAATAATTTATACTAATTTTTATTCCAGCTTAAAATCAATGTCGTTTCAATTTAGGTATTATGCATATTTTCCAATTATATTTCTTATAATTTCCACATATTTCTTTTTAAATTACAATCACATTATTACTTCATATTTGTAAAATTTTATCATTTTAAAGGTTTAGAATATAATATTTTGAAACTATTAAATAATTTAAAATAATTATTATAGAATACCATGTAAATTCTACAACGTACATTTATAATCCATACACTTCTTATCATCAGTAGTTAAGTTTAAATAAAGAATTATGATAATACAAATATATGTCTATGCTAAATTCCACTAATGTATTTTTCCTCGTTTTCTTCTTTTTTAAACTCATTTCTTAGGATAATTATTTTTATTTTAATTTTTAAGTTTATTTTGTGAGACTCTATGTAACATTATCTTTTATACTCAATGAGCCTAAATTTGTTACATGAAATAAAATATTTTTAAAAATATTTTTTAATTTCAAGTTGAATATTAATATAAAATATATTATTGCAAAACTATTGACATTTTAGTATTATATTTATATTTAATTAATTAAATAATACCTAATAATTAAAATTTTTTGAATGAATTTAAATTCCTTAACTAATTAAATCAAATGTAAGTTTATTTTGTTATTACTAAAAGTTAATTCTTCATATTTTTATAATATATTGTTTTATTTAAATTTAATTATTTAAGTTTCAGTACTGAAATTTCTCCCAAGAAATATTATACAACATTATATTATTTACGCAAATAAATCAACACTAATTGTCACATGCAGCTATATGAAAACAAAATAACCATTGTATAATTTATATAACGTAATAAAAAATAAAAATATGCACATTAATAATACTATCTTAGTACAAGTGTAAAACTGAATTTAATTTTGATAGAATTATTTAAATTGACAATGCTCGTGAGAGGTAACGGTAAAACGGGTCGATAGATAGTTGAAAACTTATTCAGTCTTGATTAAATATTGATATAAAAATATATATTATTTATTAATCTTCAATCAAATTCATTATAAAATTTTTCTATTTTTTATCTGATTTAAAACTGTAATGTAGGTATGTTCTAAGAATGAATTTTAGAGGCAAGTTTTTTTTTAAAACTAGTTCATTAGAATACACGTTCGGTATTTACTTCTACTTTCTTATTATATTATATTACCACAGACAAACCGTGAGAAATTTATAATCAAATGGATATATATTTAAAATAAAATTTATTTAAATATTCGGTAGCAAAAAGAAAGTAAAAAAGAAGTTATACAGAAAATATTAAAATAGATTTGAATAACGCATTTTATTCATTCAAGGTTTATATGTCAAATATGACATCAGTTTCTTATACTTGCTATTATATTCTTAATTTTCTTAAAAGTACTTAATAGTTTCTCCTTAATGATCAAAAAGTATCAATTAATGCGTAATTAGTCCATCATTCTAGAATGAAAAATCTTCTATTTATAAATTAGAGGTCTCTACTTAACTATAAACGTTACTTGTTCTATACATCTAAATTAAATTTTATTGTATAGGTGGTATCCAAGTAAATTTTCAATGTAGTATTATATAATTAGTACGTCAATTAGATTTAAACAAACTATAGTTCTAATGAATATTTTATTTTTAAATGTAAGATTTTAGAAAAAATCTGATATATATCAAGAATAATCATTTAATTTTTAATGCCTTGAAGTTTTCATTATTGCATATGAACTAAAATTATGTATCTATAATCTTTACAAGCTATAACTCCACTCTGTCAATGCATATTGAGCTATTTCTAAGTGAATTTCCTTCGCCAAAAGAATTCTGATACTTTTTATGCTCAGGGCTTTTTCTTTTTATTTCTTATGATTTTCAACTATATCAAAGTCTTATGAAATAAAATTGAATTTAATAAAAATAGTTATCCATTTCTAGATTTCTAAATTTTTAAGTATTCAATAAATAATATAAGTCAGTGAATTTTATTTAAACTATTGCTCTACTTTTTTTTTAATTATAATTTTTATATTAAAAACAATATTCAACTATTACGTCTAATATCATTTGAATATTCTTAATTATATTTTTAATCGGCTAAAATAATAATTTACTTCCCACTTTTAGTGACCGATCGATGCAACGAACTTGCAGGTCAGTCGAAATCCCTTGCCTTGTGGGAATTTTGCGACTATTGATCCTACGAGGATCGTAGGGTCCTCTTTACGGCTACTTCATTGACTTTTTTACTTTTGAAAGTATATTTTCACTGTTAAATATGCTGATATCCCTATATTAACATATCCGTGAAAATATTGAAGAAATTAAAATTAACGACTTCTTTATAATCAGATAAAAAGATACAACATGAAGATCAGATTTTCATTGTACAATCGTTATGGATTTACAATATTTTTCCACGATAAAATATCAATTCAACTCTTTAGTGTATCTTAAATGCAAGAAGACACATGGCGTAATTGAGGATTTTGAATTAACTATAATCATGTTATTGTTATTGTCATCGTACGATTTACGTCATGACACCTTCATACCTATTTCTCTTCTTATTATAAAATTACGAATTAAGCATCACTACATTTATATTAGTAGAGATACGTAATTCTTTAAAATTCCAGGTAATAAATACCATATTAAATAAACATTTTTATTTTGATGAATCATATTTTCAGATATAAGTTAATAAAATAATCATAAATTATAAAATATATTAAATAATTTTATCCAACATTTTAAGAAAATTATAAACTTGAAATTTAAATTCTAAAATAATCACATATATTGTACTTATAACCAATTAATAAAATTTTATGAATTTTACATATATAACTTTAAGCTTTAAAATTATTATGGAAATCGTAAAAAAATACTTACAAATTTTCTGATTTAAATTGAGTATTACAGTAAATCTTTTAATATCTAAATTTTGCATTATTTAATATGTAAGCTTATTTTAAATTATAATATTAGAAAATATTTTTAAGTAAAATTCTATACTTGTACATTACATATTTTTTGTATTTCATAGTTTTCTGTCATAAATAAATTAGAGTAAATTAAAAGATTTACTAATATATAATTTATTCAATAATATTAACTAAATCAAACTGAAAGAAATCTATAAATTTGTCATTTCATTGTGAGTGTCATATATTACACTATATGCTGTTCATTTCTGGGGAATAGTAAATATAAGAAAAGATACAATAAAACTCAAATTTCATATTTTTCTTTAAATGTAACTTCTTTGTATTATTTTCTTATAAATGGTAAAGAAATGTTGTCACAATAAAATAAATTTGGTATAAAAAATGAGATACTAAATATAATGTTAACTTTATTATTATAAATTATCATGTTTTTTATAAGACAATATAATTTGACATAATTTAAAAAATGAATGGTTTTGAATATTTTAGGTTACTTTTTAACAAGTTATAAAGTAATGAATATGATAAAAAACGTTCTTTAATTTTATAATTAAGAATTTTTATATAGATCATGAATTATTATTCAAAAAATTAAGTTTTTGAAAAATATATAATTTTATTTTTTTAATAACTTTTAAAGCCACTATCAGATTCCATATTCAAGTAAAAATACGAAATTTATATTTCATATTCTTTAATATTTTTTTCTCAATACCATTGAGTATTATATTACTGTAATCTCTTTGAAATAGAAATGCAACAATATATTTTTGAAAATTTTAATTTTTATATAGATTTTTAGTTAAAGTGAAGGGATTTACGTATAATGTATAAACATGAAAAGAAAATTCCTTAAATATATATATTTTACATAATTAATAAGTATTATATATACGTATGCTTTTAAATACAAAAACATTATTTTATTATTTTTTGGAATATTGTATATATATTCCATTTATACATTCAAATATTTAGTAATTTTTATAATAGACCTTACTAATACATAAATATGTATCAAAATATTATACATGACAGTTATTATTTTGTAAATAAAATAATTCGATATATAGATTATTTCAGAAATATAAAAGGCTTGAGAATCTACTTATAAATTTTTGTTTATATACTTTTTGTACTAGAAATTGAAAAAAAAGGTATAATCTTCAAATTGTTCTTTCTTAAATTAAAGATAATTATTTTCTATTTTTTAAATTCAAAAAATTTTTCACAAGATCAATAAGAATAATATGTAAAAAAATATTTTTTACTGAATTAAAAGACTTTAAAATTATAAATTGTTTTTAATTTTTATTTTATAAGTATTGTTATTTAAATCATTTAATATTTTCAACGCAAAATATTCGAAAAAATCTTCAATTATTTTAAAAATAATTATATACTGGCCTGATATTGGGCCAATATAGGATCAAGATATGTTGGATAGATGCTGTCGTGGCAGCAACGTTCCATTATTGGCACAACAGTTAGATTCCTACGAGCAGTAATTAGTGATCGACTGTTATATTCTCCAGAACATTTCTGGAAAAAACGAAATATGAAAATATATAAATTTTTGCAAAACTGTATTATTATTTAAATACCTAATTAGATTATTATTATGCAAAAATATATTTCTTTTTTTATACAACGTTTTTAGGTATATAAAGAGATAATTCATTACCTTATGCAAATACAAGTGTTGAATCTTTTGACAAAGTTAATATAAATGAAAATACCTAAATTGAATTTTACTACTATCTAGTATTTGTATTCTTTGCTAGATTTATGAAAAAAATAAAACAGTAGAAACTATATTTTATAATATTTAGTTCTAAAAATTAATTTAAATTTTTTATATTTGATGTTAAGGTAATATACAGATAAAATATAATAAACAGATATGATGAAAAATATATGAATCTTAAATTATTTACATAAAACAAAAAATGAACAATTTAAGATATTAAGTAAATAAAAATATTATTATATATTTAACTAAAAAGAAATTTTTTAAATAAAATATGAACAAGAAAAAGAAAAAAGTAAAAAGAAAAGGTTGACTAAGTCACAAATACCATATTTAAAAATATTTAGTGATAAATAGTATATAAGAAGATAAAAATAAATTTTATTGTAAAAGATTTAAATGAATGTTATTTAACAGTTATATCATAAGTAATATTTGATCTCAAAGGTAAAGAAGATAAAAAGTTAAAAATATATATTATATAAAATAAAAATAAAATTGAAAATATGAAAATATATTTAAATTTTAGTTAAACGCATAATATAAATTCTACATTCAGAAATAACAGGCTATGAAAATAAAATTTTAATTTAATAAATTCAATCTAAAACTTTTCTAACGTTATTTATTTCTTTAATTGAATAGTTATTAAATTTTTTTATACATATATAATATTGAATATTTATTCTGAAACATCATCCGAATACTAAATCAGAAAATATGTTCGAAAAGAATTTCATGCATTTAATATTAAGTTAAAATTTCGAAAGTCGTATTTTATAAACATTTTTTATATGTAAAATTATGTAAAATATGATGTATATTTGTAAGAAATTTTGACAGTCTTTCATTATTGCAATACAAGTAAAATATTTTTAAATTTATATACGTAGTTATAGTATGGAAATAGAAATATTCATGTAGTACATTACTTAATATACTATTAGTATAAAGTGCATTATAAAATATATGCAAATAAAGTTTTACTTACAACATAAGGTTTCAAAACGATTATATTAATTTATTCTTTATTATTATGAAAGAAGAAAAATACTATCATATCATCTATATTTATAGATATTCTAAATTTGCATTCTTTAAAAAATGATTTTTTCTATCATTCATAATTTCTAAAAGTATTATAACAAAATATTTCTAATATAAAATGTTTTAAATTGCTCAATAATTTATAAGGAAATGATAAATCATTAGGTTACTAATATTATATAATACTAATAAATAGTATAAAATCACTAAAGAAAATAATAAAAAAAGAGAATAAAAAAAACGAAACAGTCCATCAAATAAATTTAAAGTTGTGTCTTGTCAATTACTAAATCACTACACAGTATCTCGAAGCAAAATAGAACGAGCTAATAAGGTAACATGCACATGCCACTTAGTTTTTGCAACTATAATCCTAGTGAAACTGCAATGCTTGAAGAGCGATTTGCTTAATTCTAATCACTTTTGAGAAAACTTAAAAAAACAAGTATTTAGACAGTAGCAGAGTTGCTTACGCTTGACTAAAATAAAATACCAAGGAAATGATTCTATTATTTGAAGTGATTTGCTCTGTATTTCCTTATATTAATTGATAGAAGAGCTCTTCGTAACATTAAAAATATAAGTGTCACAATAAGTCTTAGGTAAGTCTAAGTATCTATAATTTGTATATCACTAAAGTATTTGTGATTGATTTAAATTATCTATAATAATTTGGATACATTTTTAATAACTTGTGTATTAATTTACTTTTTAATAATTACATTTTTTTAGTAACTATTAACTACTGGAAATTGGAACTATAAACATAATATAAACAACGTATTAAAACAGAAATACATCAGTTATTTTAATTATAATATTAATCACTTATCCTTAATATATGTAAAGTTACATTTATTTTTTCATTAAAAATATTAAAAAGAAATCTTTTCAGAAAAATTACAAAAACATAGCTTATTTTTTTTTAATAGAGCTAATTGCTACTATGCATATTCTGTAATTCTCTTTTAACTTGGAAGTTTAAGTTACTGTTGAATTTTCTTGAAAAAAATTTTACACTGATAATCTTATTTTAATATTGTATAAATACTTTAAAAATAGCTATATATAAAATAAAATTGTTTTTGAAATTCAGTGATTTGAATATTATTTTACAATCGCTCGTATTTTAGATTTTACATGTAATAGGAAACTTATCTGTTAATACTAACCTTTCAAATAAATTATAGAACAGGTATGTATACATACATATATATATATATATAGCTTTTAATAACAAAATAACTGCAGTTGAATCGAGTGTAATAATTAAAGTAACTTATTTACAAGTAAAACAATTACATTTTTGTTTAAACAGTTTTTAACAAATTATTACTACATTTTTGTGGTATCGACATTCTACTTTGAATTTATTTAAGTTTAAAATTTATATGAGTCGTAAAAAAGAAATTTTATTTACACTATATTATATATCACAGTTTCTACTAAAAATAAGAAGCAATACGAAAAGTACCTACTCTGCTTTAACTTGCGGTATTCACAACAATAGACTACAAATAGTCTTAAAATTACTCTCCTAAAACACAATGTAAAATAAAATTTTGAATATTTCAAAGTTTATTACAAAATTTGAATGAGTGATAATCAATTGAGATATTGTTGAAAATATATCAATAATAATATAATAATAATAACTAATAATCTGTAGTCAATATTTTTTTTATTGCATATCATATATATTGTTTTGTATGTTAAGCAAAAAGGTACTAAATGATAAAGTAGATTACTCGATGAAGTTACCTGAAATTATCGATTTACATAATTTTATTAATAATTATGATTTTATATTAATATAGTAATAAAAAAACGTATTATGTTTAAGATATACAAAGATGTAAAAGAAAACTAGCTTATTAAACCTTTAGTTTATAAAATGCCCGTTTTCATTTGAATGATAAAGTAAATTTGTAACTAATAATAGCTTTTTAATTTTAAATATTATTTACCATGAACATATTTTTTTCAAATTTGTATGAAAATTGTCAAGTAGTTTAATAATCTCTATCACACGCAAAATTTAACTAATTATCATATAGTATAAATTAGGTTTAGCAAAAAAGTTCCTTAATTAATTTTTTGACTAAACTCAAAAAAAATATTTAAAATATGATTATTGGTTTTCAGATTTTAACATTTATATTCACGAAGAACCAATTGAAGTTTAACAAATAATCCTAAATCAATTGTTTTAGCTTATCCATATTACTTATATTAAATTAAAATTTTTTATTATTTTCTTTTAAAATTCTAAGTTTTTAAATTATATATAAACTACTTTACAATCTTCATGTCTACATGAAAATAATTGAATAACTATAAATTACGCATGCAGTTTAGGTTTGAAACTTTTTTTATATTAGTAAAATTATAAACTATAGACATCGAGCTAATTGATAATGATTAAAAACTTTTGAAACAAAAGTAAACTTACATATAAAAAATTAACTAATATTCTAAAAAACAATATTAAAAGAACAGAAAAATAGAATTGAAATAAACGAAATTTTATTTACACAAATATTTACAAAATTTAGTTGCAACAGTATTACGAATGATTGTATTTAATAAATCAAAAAGTTTATGTTTTATCATATGGAATTAAAGTAAAGTGTATACTATGTCTATATATAGGTAGAAAAATAAACAAAAAAGAAACAGAAGAAAAACTAGAGACAATAATAATTCTAGTAAGTCTAAAACGAGTTTCTATCAACATAACATATTTGTATATGAAAATATTTTAAAAAGATTTGGTATTATGTAGTATTTAATTACATAATAATTTCTGTAATAATTAAAATTATACTATATGTATTGAATATATATTACAATGTATCTTGTACTAGATAAAGTAAAATCCTGAATATAATAAATTATTTTTCTAATTGAAAAAGATTACTATAATTCTACAATTAAAGAAACAATAATGTAGTAAACTTATGATTCTAATTTATAAATATAATTTAATAATTATTAAAATAGTAATTACATTATTAATTTGTACAATAATTTGAATTATGTTTGCATGTAGATTACTTTATTATTTTTAATTTCTTAAAAATAAGTTTCATTATCGACAATAGTCCTTGTTAATGTTTCCTTTACTTTTTTTCTTATAATTTGAGTTTATTGGGTAATCTTTCTTCTTTTGTACCAATAAAGTTACTATTTTTGCTCTATTGTTTCATAGTTAGTTGGGTGTTTCTTGTAGCCATATTTGCATATGAGTTACTGTGGTCATGTCCAGCTTGCTAATATTGTAAACCCCTCCTTCACATGCTTTTTTCCTTTGTCTATAACATGTTGGTACTCTTTGATGGTAACTACTGTAATATGCATTTGAAGCTTTTAGAAAATTGGAACTGGCATTTGAATTACCCACGCGTCTTTGCTATATGAGATTTCGTGGTCCGTCGGCACCTTGAAGTTGAGGAAATCGGTGAATAATTTCTAGTTGATGCCTGATTTTCCATTTTTACGGTAATAAACTATTTTTTAATTTTCTTGACTATTTATATAATTCTCCATAGCTATTTTTTTTATTTATGTTATTTTTTCTGATATGCTTGTTTATTTATATGTTCAGAGTATTAGTACAAATAAAAAATATAATGTTAAATATTTAATTTATATGTAAAATTTAGGCACTTAATAATTTTATACATTTTTTTAAGTGTCAGATAATCAACTGATTAAGAAAAATAGATTAAAAAACCTGTGAGTAAGATTTTATAGAAAGAGCAATTACACATCTAACGTATGAGAAGTTGAATTAAAATGAGTACGTGTAAATTACGTATGGTAATTTAATTTTCACATGTTGTTCAAGTCAAAAAAAGATAGGTTTCAAAGTTGAAAGTATAAAATTTGCTATACTTTTGTTTATTCGTTATTTAGATTTATATACAATAAATTTAAGTTAAGTATTCACATTATAATTTGATCTAACGTTTAAGGTATGTACATATGTGTAATTAATTCTGCGCGAGAGAGTGAGAGACAGCATATGCATAATCAGGGATAAATGTAGGTAAATAAAAGTAGAAGTATGAATAATAACTGATGAATAACTATAAAGCAAATGAAAAAAAATTTATTTCTGCGAATCCGAATAAACAATGTAAATGTACGTATTTTTTAATACAATGAATTTAAGAGACTTTTATTTTATTTTATATACACATTTATATATATATATATATATATAATTATTAGTAACTATTTACTAGTTTTCCAATCACTTATCGATGTATTCTGATTTAATTTTATTTTTACATTTAAGGGTACGGTATTCGATGACTATCGGTATGATCATGAAGTAGTAAATCTCTATGTAGTCCTTTATATTTTAGATTTATCTGTTCATTACTAAACTTTTTTCTTTAGTTATATTTATTTTCTGTTTATATGGCTTAAAATTCTGATTCAATGAATGTATAATACCTCAAGGTGTTGATCTTAGATTTTACTCTCGGTTTTCATAATATTAGGTTAAATCAACGTCATTCAAATATTTCTCCAATATAAATACAATCGTTAGTCGTAATATATTCAATAGAATATATTTATCGGTTTTTCGAATGAAATATCGGATTAATCAAAAATAGTATCTTATGTAAGTTGTATTTGATTTTATCTGATCTTTAAGATTTTTTCTTTAAGTTCAATAAGTCAAAAATTTATTTTAAAATCTTCCTATGTACATTTTTGGTACTATTTATTATGATTTTTTAGAACATTTTCATGATTTCATTACAATATTTCAAATCTCTATCATTATTAAAAATAAATTACTTAATATTCTTATTAATGATAACTAGTACTTCAGCCTATATTACGTAATTATTAGAAAGAAGTAATATATATTTAAAATACATTTATTAAAAAATTAAAAGTATAACTTCACAGTATAAATTCGGACAAGTATCGTATGTAACATATTGCCAGTATACTTTACGGCTTACTTTCTGTTATTGTCAAATAAGACATACAAAACTAGAATACGGTTTCACATAAAGTGAAATTTAAAAAATAAAATGAAATTTCTAGTATTTTTATTACTTTTTAAAAAAATAATTTGTTACACATCGTATTTTTATATTTATTGATTCACATTTACAAGAGATGCTTAAAACCAGAAAAAAATTTCATATTTAAAATTAACTATATTAGATGTGGATTAAAGTATAAATATAACAATAATAACTTTATTTGTGAAAACTAGTGAAGGAATACATGTGTAAAATGAGAGCGTAAGCTTTCCATATATCTTATGATGATATGGATCTGTGTATTACTTTAAGTCACTGTTAGGTTGCCGTTATTCACAGAAGATAAAGTTTTTGCATCTACTATACATGAAAAAGCAGATCATAATAAAACGATCCATATCTAAGCCTATCTTCGCGCATTCATGAGTGACAATACGTATATGTAATTCGATTAAAGTTTAAGATCTTCATCCATTATATTCAGAATAATGGAGAAATGCGTAACCAGATACGGTTAAGGCTTTTGACTAAAATATATGGATGATGGGTTACGTTCACCAAATCATATAGAGGCTTATCCAGTTACAATGAATGCTGTTGACTCATATATATCCGGATTAAATAATAACAATATTAGTAACAGTTATAACTAATGATAGGTATTGCAGTACGCAGTTTTTTGTACCTTTGAAGAAAGGTCTTTGAGCATGCGCTGTTTATTTGATCCGACATTACTGAGCTGCTTGGTCACAATTACCAATTGCACCTTACTCTCAATGGCGCGAATATATGCACTCTGACCTCCGTCTGTGAACACACTTCGGCATAATGAGAACGCTGTGACGGTCTTTTACGATCTTCAATTAGTCAATATAGTATAAGATCCATAAATAGAAAAAACATTGTTATCAATTTAATAAATATTGCAATATCCATATTTTATTATATCACTTTATAACTGCATTTATAGTAGTAACCGAAGAATTATATGATTTATATAATAAATCGAAAATTCTGGGTAGCTCAAGAATAAATATTTACAAAATTATATAATATAATTTATAACTAAGATGAATTTATCAAAAATTATTTAATATAAATAATGTATTTCTATACATTTAATATTTTTTCTAATAAGAAATAAATCACATATTTTTGATTTAGAAAAAAATTACAGGAAACTAATAAACTAATAATAGAAAATTAATAGCTAATGAAAACGTTTAATATATATTTATATATAAAATTTTATGTACAATGATTATTCAAAATCTTTATCTAATTTAATATTTCAATATTTCTATAATTTCAACAAATAATTTATTCCTAGTATAAATTTTTTTATTTAAAAAACATCCGTTCCTATTATTTTTGTACAGTATGATTTATACTATTAACAGAAAGAATAGATAAACCTGTTTTATCCATTTGTTTCTAGAAAACGAATGATTTATTAATAATGATCTTTATTATTCTGTAACAATGACAATTGAAAAGAAAAAATCCATAACAACTTTTTTTTTTAAATAAAAATGAAATATTTTCATACATATATAAAACATCAATCAAGCGTAATTTTATTATATAAAATATGTAATATTCTATTTTTTTATGAAGTTTAGATACATGAGTTTTTATCGAATATTTTTAAAATTTGGTATAAATATTTTAAATCTATTTTATTCAAAGTAACAGAATATTAAACATTAAAAAATCACCGTGAGAAATATTTATATAATTACTATTTACAACCGTAGTTAATTTTTCGTTAACTTAAAGTTAATAATTATTTTACTTAATAAGTATTTTACTATTAATTTACATTTTATAATAATCTATGTATGATATTAATTTATTTCAAATTTTTTTTATATATGAAAAAACATAAAATTTATCTGAGATCATAAATACTTTATATGTATATTTTCTGGGAAAGTTCATCGTTTCTTAACATAGATTAAATAATTACAATGTTTACAGTAAATTTGTATAAATATTTTAAACGATAATGTACTTTTTCTTGGCATCTGCTTCATATAAAATGAACAGGTGTTACTTTCTTTTAATCCTAATCCTCGAATTCTATCGGAACAACCGGAGTTAGAGTATAAAGTAGAGGAAGTCTCAAATAGCATATATTAATTAGAATTTCTAGGTATGTATAGTAAAATTGAATTTTGCGAGAGTGAGATAAAGAAATGTAGAATCATGTATGGATCCACACAATGAGATACAGAAAAAGTGAAATAGAAAGAAATAGAGATATAGTAAGCAATGCGAGCGATGTGATAGAAAAAGACAGATAGAAATGCCAAATGAATTTATTGAGCGCTGCGGCTCCATAGTGTAACATACCATTATAAAGATACGTTTTCTTTCGCTTTTTTTCAATTGCATGACTACTTAGTTTATGTAGTAAATTAATAGTACGATTGCATGTAGGTATATCTGTAGCCCAATCTCTCGTAATCTCAAATTGGGTATTATTATCCTTCCAAGCCTGTTGCACGGTATTTGTAACCCCAATGACAAACTTTCTTCCGGCTTATACATTCGGATTATCCTTTTATTCATTACTTTCTTCTTGGTCTTAAAATAAGCATAATATCCTTATAAAATATATATTTATTTTAATGGTAATAACTGAAAGTATATATATATATGTATATACATATATGCGTATATATGTATGTATAATGAAGAGACGAGTTATATAAAATTTAAAGCATCTGATACAACATAAATTTCCATAATTATTTTTAATAATTATATATTTTTATAATATGTTGCATGTTTCTTGATATTGAAAAAAGTCCTTTCATTAGGTAAAATAAGCTAATTCTTCACAGTTATTTACAAAACTTTTTTAATTAAAAATTCATTTATAATTTTCCAAACTACGTAATTTATTAAGAAAATTGAAAATAATTTAAATCTAAATTAGGCTATTTATTAACTATTATAATTTCTATGATAATCTCTAAAAGAATTAATTAATCAATTTCTAAATTGTTAAAAATTTTTCTCTTTAATTCTTTTAATTAATGAATCAATAAAATTATAAACATTTATAAAAATTAACTATTGCATTTATTTGCAAAATATTGGAATTTTAATTAAAAAATATGAATAATATTTCGTTCATTTACACTAATGAATACTAAATAAATCTAAGTGAAAAAATAATAATTTTTAATTAACTCCATTATTTGAATATATATTTATTGGAGGCTATTATAAGAGTAACTCATTTAACTATTCATATTTGATAAATATTCCATGAAAAAGTAAAATATGAAATAAGGTCTTTTAAAGTATTATGTATTAACTAAAATTATACATCGGTAATTTTTTAAATATTAATTTTATCTAATACATAAGTTGAATATATTGCATAAAACTTTACCATTATTTATTATATTTTACTCTGTTTTTTATTTTTATCTGTTTATATTTTCTACATGTATTTTATAATTAAACCAATATTTTAATAATTGTCAATTAAATTTCATTATTCACCTGTATAAAAAAACTATTAATAATTATGAATAAATTTTATTTATTTATAAAATTTATATTCTTTAAATGAATTATAGTTTTGTTATTACAAGTAATAATTAAAATTAATAGTCTATATATTTTATAGAGGATAATCAATTTATAGATAGAAGGAGCGAATACTACCAATATACTATCTAGGTTAAACAGTATATTGTTATTTTTCTATTACGCATCCAATTTAAGTAATGTATTATTTAATTTTATTGAAGTAAATTCAACTAATTAATAATTTTTAAATTAGGTTATATTTTTAATTTACGTGATAATTTTTTGTTACATGTCTTATTTATGTGTACTTACATCAAGTATTAATAAAGTAAACAAACAATTTTTTGATACAAATAATAAAATAATTCTAAGGTAGACTTTTTTATTTAATACATGTAAGTTCGAAATTCCTCAGTAAGTTAAAAAAATTGTAATTTTTATATCGAAATGAAAAATGGGCTTTCTGATCTTTGAATAATAATACGGATTCTGCCTGACAATATTTAACGTATATCTTTTTTAACAATATTTATAATATATATCAAGTATCTTTTTCAGAATTTCATATAATTTTAGTTATTTAATGTATTGAGTATCATATAATTATCATAAGTAATAAATAAAGAAAAAAAATGGAATAATTAAGGAAGATGTAGAGCTTCGAATCATTTTGCTTAAAATTATGAAGAATGAGATAACAAACTACCGATAAATTACTCAACCATAAATCCATATATAATGATATATTTCTCATAGTCTATATCGGGGTATTTTATACAGTTAATCATTGACTAATATTATACGTGCAAACGTTTATATCTAAATATCCAAATATATCAATTTACCCAAGTAAAATCTTTATAAAGAAGAATAAGTTTATATTTGTAATAGAAAAATGGAATATCGCATAGGTCATTTTAGCAAAGCCCTTTTAGTGTGTTGATGTTTCAATTAAGCTAAAAAATATAGAATGTTGCTGCTAATAGATGGATTGTAACGATGCTATGACAGAAGAAAAATGATGAAATACTCTATCTAATCAAATATTTATCTGAAAACGCAAAGAAGATGAAAAAGAAGAGAAATAACTCTTTCAGTAACTTAAATTTCTGAAAATCATCTCGGAAAAATAGAAATTGCATGTCTATTAAAATGCATTTCAAATCATTATGGGCTATAATTCTAGATAGCAGACCATTAATTAAGTTAAAAACTTATGGAAGGTAACAAGACGAATGATGATATTATCAGAATTTGATCATATCTTGAGTAGATATATAAGAAATCTGATTCACCTCAGTTGGTAGATGAGTATCACAAATATAAAAGACAGCGGAATTTCAAAGATAAGGAGAATATTATACAGAAACGATAAAATTCAAAAGCTTCTCACAGGAATCGTAATATACAATAGATTAATTAAAAAAATTTTTTTAAATAATTTTATAAACTAAACAATCATAAAAATAAATTTATATCATATATTTTTTCAATGTATGATAATAATATTGATAAACAGAAATATTTACATAAAACAATAAAGAAATAAGTAAAAAATCACGTACTGAATATTATTTGGATATATTAGAGTATTTAGAAAAATATGAAGGTTGGATATATACCATTAAAAATTGAATTTTATTTCTATAAATTAATAAAGGATAAATTAAAAGTAGAATATTATATATTATATATTGTTAATTACAAATATAAAGAAAATTATTAGATTATTATAAATATATACAAGAATCGATAAGAATGCATCAATAATATGTACTCTTTTTAAATAAAAATATGACATTTTTAAGATGCATGAAAATCATGCATACGTATTATGAATATTCTCGATAAGATATCATTAGTAATATCTTTGTAAAATTCAAAATTATTTTTTATCAAAATGATATTCAATCATTTTTAAAATGAATAAAAAAAAGTAATGTATGAAGTTTTAAACTAAAAAATTTTTTTAAATATCTAAAAAAAATATTTTTATAATGTGGAATTTATTCTTAATTATAATTATTTGCAAAAACTATTAAAGTTATAATTTTTAATTATGTAAAAAATTGATAATTTTTATTGACTAATATGGAGAAATATAATTTTTATATTTTACGTCATATCACTATATAAATACAATAAAAAATTATTTAGTCTAATTAAGTTAGAAGTATTAATATAATTGATATTGTAATATATTGTTTAATATATTTTAGAGCACATAGTAACAAAAAATGTTCTGCTGGTTAAGAGTTACTGTTAAAAACAGAATCCAATTGAATGAATTAAAACAGAATTGATAGATTACTAATTTCATGAAATAATGAAAAATTTCCGATATTTCCGATTTAGAGGTAATTTTTTTATTTTACAATAAAACAGAAGTTCAGAATTTTTTCAATATATTAATTTTTGAGAAACGAGCAAAAAGATTTTTATATATACTATATCTTTTTTATAAATATTACAATGTATAAACTATATTGTTCTTAATATAAATAATTTAAAAGCGATTTATGCTGTTATCGTACTAAGTCATGACAACATTTTTATAAATATATTCCTAAATATATAATTTTATAATATATTTCCTATTACAGTTTAAATAGTTTATACTACTAATATAAACTAAGTTATATATAAATTCATTTTATTGAAGATTTTTTTAGAATAAGTGCTTTTAGAATTCAATATTGCTAGTTCAAATTTTTTAATATTGAGAATATATACTTCAACGTTTTAGAAATTAACTTTCAAAAGAAAGTTTTTTATTATAAATTTTATAAGGATATAATAAACGAGTACAACTTTTATCCAGTCTTCGGTAGTCGTATGACTGTATATAAATAAAAATTATAACAGCACATTTCAAAGTAAATCAAAAACATCAGAATCGTGATTTTTATAACTATAAATATAGCATATTCAAAGCAATGTATTTTTTGTCATGAATACCGCGAATTAACACGAATATTATTTTCTCTATATCTCAGTTATAAATTTTTTATTTGATTTCGAGCCCTAAATATGGTACTAGTTTTTATAATAAAAACCAATTTAAACTATGGAACAAATATGGTGTATAACTCTGCATAGCTTTTTTTCGTATTTTTTATCAGTTGAATTATTATTATTTTTTAAAAATTGTATACAAAATTAATGAAACAAAATTTTCTATTACCTTCCAAATTTCAATATTTAATATTACTGGTAACGATTGAACTGAACTATGCTTATGAGTATATTATTAAACATAAAATTTTTATTTTTATTATTTAAAATTAAAAATTTATTATATTGTACTACATAATGATCAATGCAAATATTAGAGTATAAGCTATATGTAAGTATTTATTTATAAATTATGAAGTCTTAAAATATTTATTGATATATATATTATTGTATATTATTGTTATAATTCCATATTCACAAATATATGCTAATGCATGAAATTGGTATTAAACATTTAAACAACCTAATAATCTAATAATCACTATGATTTATTATAAATGTTGGGGAAAAATATAATAAGAAAGCCAAAATTATAAATATAAAAAAAAAAATTGTACTTTCAAATAATATAAACAATATTATTTTATTAACCAATGATTAGGTATTCAAAGGTTACTTATTTTTCTTAAATTGTAATCCATGAAATTTAAAGTAAAATTATCTTCTATAATGTAAAATTATCTCTCTATTTTATAAATCAATATATAAAAAAATTTATTTTTATAGTATTTTCTAAAATAACTTATTTTTTAAATATTAAAATACTATAATCATACATTGATCATATGTTTAAACATATGTGTATACAAAGTATATATATATACGTATTTGTCTATATGTATATGTACTCACGTGTTTATTACTCTATATCGCTCTAGTACACAGTGTAATTCTTCTAATAAATGAGATGATATATATATATATATATATATATATATATATGAATACAGATAAACACATCTATATATACTTTATAGATCTACTAGTATACAGTGATACTGAACTTATGAAAATCGATTTCTGTATTAAAATTTTCACTTCAACCAATGCATTGCGTCTTTTCCATAACTATCACTGTTTATTATAAATATAATGTAACTGGAACTGTCTTGGATATAAATGCATTACAGATCTATAAATATATAATGAATAATGTTTTTAACATTAAAATATGAAATATTTTATTACTATCTTTTATTTATTGTAAATGTAAGATAAATAGAAATTATTATTCATGATTCACATACTAATGAATTCTTTTTATCAAGGTATATAAGTATGTATCATTTAAACAAATACGGTTAGTAAATTTTAATATTTTAAATAATTTCATAATATTATCACATATGTCGGTAGATGCTTCACTTCACGGATACCCGATATCGCAATTCACCAATAATACCATTTAATTCGAATTATGAATTAATCTCTGGAAGCACAGATATCGAAGATGAAACTCGAATTACGCCATAGTTTGAAACCAATGTATTATTCACATTTCATAGGTGAATTAGTGTAATTAATATTATTGCTGAGAGATAGTATGTTATACATCAATAATGAGGTATCAAGTGATTATAATGGAATCAAGACTGGTAAAGAAACATCGACCAAGATGATCATTCAACGGGCAACTGAGACGTTACAAAGTAGATAAATAGCATACCTATAATTATAATATCAACCGAAGAAGTTCAACCAGTCAACCGAATTATTACTAATCCAAAAGAACCTTTAGACGAAAGTATAGTTGTAATTCTTTTTTAAACACAACTCTAATTATAATATAACACATTTTTTTATCATCTATTTTTTCTAAATTTGAGGCATGAATTCAATAAATTTACATAATATAATATTTCTTTATTGATTCCGGATTTTTTTGCAATATAAAATATAGTAAAATAATGAAAAATTTAATGATTATTATAAATACATTTAATTTACAAAGATTGCTATCAAAAACTCATCAAATAAACAGTAATGAATAATTAAGTTAGAGCTCAAATAAAACAGAATTTTTTATAACAAGCGCTTTAACGAATAATATTTTAAATAAAAGTTAAATAATGCTATATACCTAAAAAATTTTAGTAGTTACAGACTAAAAATATATAATAAAAATATTTATAATAATTAATTAAATGCTTTAAATAAAAGGTATTTTTAATTAGTTAAATAATTTTGAAATATATAGAATTTTTCAAAGAATTACAGTGTAATATAAGAAATAATTCTACATAAAATACATTTTTACACATATTTTTAACAATTTATATTTTTTAGTACATTTTTAGTAACCAATATTTTAAAAAGGTAGTTATTTTATAAAGATGTAGCTGGTAATAGCCTCTATTAGGGTAATTGTATATCATGTTCATTAAAAAACGGAAGATTTATTATTTAGTTTTTCTTTATACAAGCGTTATGTATTCTAAGATAGAAACACGCTTTATAATGGATTGAAGCTGTAGATGAATGAATTGAAATAAATGGATTTTAAGAAATAAGGCATGAATCAGCTATCTTGATAAAAGTGCAAACTAAGAACAACGTTAGTAATTATAATTGTCGGTTTCATTTCTCGCTGTTACATAAATTGATATTGACCTTAAATTAATTATATTTTTTTGTCAAATTTTAAATTTATAAAATTATATAATGAATATTTTTAATAAATTAAAATTTTATTGTATTTATTTTATTTTATATTGCTAAATTATCCAATTTATAAAATACGGTACTATTATAGTAGTAAATACATTAAAAGTATTTGTTAAAATTTTTAACAATAGAAAAAATTACAGGATTAATATATTTGTAATTAAATATTTTTTGACTATAGTATGAGCGACATCTATCAATGTAATAACATTAAGAATTTTAAGAGTTTCAATCATCTTGAAAATATTTATTTTATGATAAAGTATTTAATTATTTGTAATCCGAATCTATATCTTTTTTATAGGATATATTTTTTTAATAGGCTATATTTTTTTAATAGGCTTTATTAATAAACCTTTAGAAAATGAAAAGAAATTTTTACTCAATAACATTAAAATTAGAATAAGCTAATTAAATCTTAAATTTTAAGTTAAAAATAAAGCCTATACGAAAAAATTGTTGTATGTCAATGGCTTTTATACCGTTTCTCTGCAGATTATGGAAATATAGGACTTTCTTATCTGCATAATATTTCATATCGTCTATCTTCGTATGAAAAAAACGTACAAAGATAATTTTTTTAAAAATTATAGTAGATTATTCTTACTTTCAGGAATACAAAATACAATAAATTTTTTTATAATATTATTTTTAAAAATGTATTAAGACTTCTTAATGATACTTAAGATATTAAGAAGTAACATTTAGTATTAAAATTTTCAAAAATTATCTTAAAATTGTTTTAATTATAAAAATTTTTGGTATTAATTATCGTCTTTAATTAACATTCATTACATATATTTGTCTATGTATTTAAAAACTCATTTTTAATCTTAGTGAATAAAATATATATTAAAGAAAATGTTTAAAATCATCTTGAGGAGAGAATGATTGTTCAACATGAAAGATAATATTTTTGATTTGGCAGCTATCGATGATTTTGCAAAGTATGATAATAAATTTTAAAAATGAAGTATTATCACCGATCCTTTTATTACATGCAATATGAGATTAATTTTCGTCTTTCTCTAATTTTAAGTAGTTCGTTTTAATTTACTTATTTTCTTTTAATCTGTTTTAATTCATTTTTAACCTGTTTATGAGTAAAATTTAATTTATGAAATTTCGAATTATAGAATAAAAACTATCAAGTGAGATCAAAAGTTAGAATAAAATAATTTGAATATTTATATGAATATAAATATATAAATTTTGTATATTTAAATTTTTTGTATTTAAAACTGCATAGTTAAATATTCATTAAAAATTTTAAAAATTATATATTATAAAATAGAATTTTTAAAATAATAATTGATTTTGAATGTATATTGATTTGAATAAAATTGTAGAAGCTCATATATTTGTATAATTCATAAAAATGATAGAGATTAAAATGTTTTTTTTTATCAAATTTTTATTATATACATTCAAGTTTAATTTTTTAAATAACACAAGATTATTTAAAATAAATTTTTTCTCTATTTACATAATAGAAATGTTGAAACGATTATTAACGAAACAGTCTTCAATCCGAAAAATTTTAATTTGGGTTATTAACTTTTATTAACTATGTAGCATTTCATATTTCACTAAATAAAATATAATATTTCATGAGTATAAATATAGATTAAGAGTATAAATACGAACTACTAAGTATATTTAAAATTTTTAATTTAAATGTGAAATATTATACTTAAAAATAAAATTTTTATTATATATTATACTTGTTTACAACAAGTTGAGTAGAATTATCGCGTTTTGGTCAGGCGGATAATAAAACTACGTAAAATATATTTTACTTCAGTAATGAGTTATATTTACAAAAAAATTTATTGTTACATAATATTAACTAAACATTATTTTTATAGTAATTTAAAGCAAATAAAATTATTAAATCTGTATTGAATATATTTAATGTGTAGGGTTCGTATTTAACAATTATAAAAATAATTGAAGCGCAAGGAGATTGTAATACTTTTTATATAAATGTATAGTACATTATTAATTAATTTTAAATGTACTATAAATAAATGAAAAAATGTACGAGTATTATTTAATATAAGAAAAAGATATTATATGACATAAATATAAATATAATAAATGGAATTTATGAGTGTAAAATGTAAAATAAGATTTATGTATCAATATATGGAGAAATAGTTGAAATAGTTATAGCCGTAATATAGAAACTATATAAAGAGGAATAAAAAAATCAAGATTTTTCATTCTAAATTATATAATAATAAGTTATTTTTAAAGAAATATCAATAGAAAAATATTATTTTTGACTAAAATCCAATCGCATTATAATAAAAATCAATACCTACTAAAGTTGTTTTTTATTTTTAAGATAATATTACGATAGTAAAATTATGTTGATATATTTCATAATATAATAAACATTAAAAAATTTATACTGTAATTTAATAAAGATTATAATCAAAATATTTATATTTCATAAAGTTTAAGTTATAGTGATTAATAATATGTAAAAAAAAATTTACATTAAAAGAAGAAACAGATTGAAGAATACTTTATTACAAATGTAAAAAAAAGGAAAATCTAAAAAAAGAAACGAGAATAAATATATTATTGAGATATTAAAAATTGTAACATAAAGTTGTAACGAGAAAAAAAAGCCTGAAAAAGAAGCAAATCCTCTAGCAGAACTGATGTGAGGAAGAACAAGTTTAAGAAGAATGTACACATATATAAGTGTTTCCATGAAGAGTAAAGTTAGAAGAATAACAAAAACTAAGACAAGAAGAAAGCGATAAACCGCAAACGAAGTATCATCGTCAATCTGACTTAGTATAACATTTTTTTTTACAAATTTCAAGTTTTTCGCTACTTTTTATGTCTTTCTTTCTATTTTAAATAAATTTAATACAATGTTTAAAAAAATGCAAAATATATAGACTATAGATGTATTTATTCAAAATTGTTACAAATTTTTTAATTATCAAACTAATTTTTATTTTTCTAAAATAATTGTAAAAAATTCGATTCGCTTTTAAAAGTTCATCGTAGTCAATACATCCACATTTGCCTAGTATTATTAAAAATAAACTACATATATAATTTTAGTGATATCAAATTGTTTATATTTTGAAATTGGTACATAATATTATATGAAAATATATTTTGAGTTGTAAATAAAAAAATTAATAAATTTCAAAGTATATATATTAAATTCAATTTTATATCTTCTTTATTATAAAATATTAAATTAATATGAAATTTTCATACTACCTATAAATGATAAAAAATAAAAAAGAACAAACGGTTAGTATATCTTTAAATCGTTTTCTTTCACACGCTGTTAAAACTTATATCATTAAAACTTTTTACTGATACTCATCCGCATAGTATACCCAATTAGAAACGTTATTAGTACAAATAAAGAATCTCCACTAGTATGATGGTATTTCGTTTTTTCAAGCTGTAATTTTTTTTAATCTGAAAATCTGTACAGATAAATTTGTATGAAATTTTTTCCTAAAAGTATTACATCTAGTATATTTTTTATTGAATAAAATCTATAGAAAATACTTTGATTATAGAACTAATTTTTAAAAAATATTAGAATTTCTCCTGATTAAAAAAATTCAATAATGCAGTAAAAATCGAATAATTACAAATACGAGTAATTTCTTAAATTATTTTCATATGTAAAACACACTTTTTAATTTTTGAAGAGCTTACAATTTATTAATAGTAAGTTTGATTGTATATATCAGAAAGAATTAAATTTATTTTATATTCTAAAGTATTTTGCAATGATATAGACATTCATAAAGTTTACAGTAGTTTAACTGGATAGAATAATTCTTATATGCCGTAGAAATTCTCTACTTACAATACAAGACTATTAATTATTTCTAGGTCACTCTAATTAAACGGATTACATTTAAACTAATTATAATTCAAAAAATATTGTTTTTTTATTTGGTGTAAATACTATTTTGAACTAATTTTTAACATAAATTCATTTAATTTTTTGATATTATAAATTAATTTTATTATTTGAAAGTTTACCCAAGATTAAATAATTACAGATATATTTAGATTTGAGAGCTAGTAAATATAACTTCTAGTCTAAATTATATCTAAATAACAACTGATTTTCAAGAAATGTTTCCCACAAACGAGCATTATAGAATAAATTTATTTTTATTAGTAATTTATAAAAAAAGATGAATATACAATTGCATATAAATTTTTTATAATGGTTTTATTTGTTTTCTTTTAATATTTGAGATTACAAAAAATATTACAATTTTTTAAAAAACTTAGCAACGATAGACTTTCATTCTTCGTTCTCTCTTCTACTGATACTACATATACTCACACTAAATTCTCTGACTTATATGTAACATTAATTTACGCAGCAACAGGCATGATAGTCAATTTAACCATCTATTACTGTTTTTAATCGGTTATTTGAGCTATTACTAATTTTTACAATATTTCTTAATCTCAAGTCAGCATAGTTAATGAATAATTTTCTGCATTTCATTTGAATTAAGATTCAACAAATTATTACAATTTTCTCTCTATTTTTATTATTAGTAAATTCTTTTATATTTTTTATGTAATTGTAGATGAATTTGATAAAACGAACTTTTCATTCATTAAAATTTCATTTATTAATTTTATTAAAATTAAAAAAAGTTTATGCTAATGTAGTATTCTATATTATATAATATGATGAATTTAGATATTGATGTATATAACTATGAATACGTTTTTACAGTTTATTTAAATTTTGAGTAAAATCTAAATGAAAACATTTTTTTAAAAACTTTATATTTTGCAGACTAATTTGAGGATGTGTGAATATTTGTACAGTCTCCTGACTTTCTTCATCTCTCTTTCTTTTTCTCCCTCTTTATCTATCTCTTCTACATATTCACAATGAATTGAGATGCTCGTCATAAAATTTACATTTTTACCCAGAGGGCTAATTCGCTGCTATTGCTCCCGGAAACTTTCGTTGAAGGGAGGAAAAAAATAGAAAGAAACGGAATACCATAACCGAGTAACATCGACTGAATTACTTTAAAGATAAAAAGAAAGAAAATAGAAAGAGAAAAACAGTAAGAGAGAAGAAAAGAAAGGTAGACCGAGTTGGAGAGACTTAACTTGATAGAAATGAGAGGACCTGTTGCAGAAACGATTTTGCGATTCCGTAGTAAGTTATATATGTGTAAATGTAAGGCTGCCGGATTATATATGTATATAATTTATTACGATTATTTTAGGATTGCAATTTCATCTATTTATTACTTTATATTTAAAGTGAATACAAAAAATTATTATATTATAGTTTTTAACTACTTAAAGGTTAGAATTTTTTTTAATATGACACTAATATATATCATTGTATTATTATTATGATTTTTTTATTTATAAGAAAAGTACTGACAGAAAATAATTGTTACTTATAAAACTATTTTTAAATTAATAGAAAAAAGAATACATCGTGATACTAAAACAACGCAAAAAAATTTTTTTAAATATATATTTTGTATTCAAAATTTAAGTAAATTTATTAAATGTTTATATTTACTGAATGTAAAATATATTAAAAAACTTCTAAATTCGAAATATAATAAGATACTAAATTTTTTTTTAAAACTAGTTACAAAATTGTCTCCTTGTAGATGTCGAAGAATTCGAACTTTATTATAAATTAAATGAAATATTTTTCATTACTTATTAAATACATATGAATAATTTTTTTATGAAAACTTTATAATTTTCTAAATAAAAAAAATAATTTTCTAATAATTATCAATAAATTTTAAAGAAGAATCGTGATTTAATTTTAAAATATAAATTTATTTTATAATTTTATTATGAATTCTGATAGATCAATGGTGTTTATTTTAATATATTTTTTTAAAAAGTGTTATTAAAAATTGTTATTTCTAAAAGATCATATTATATAACAAACTTTCAAATTTCAACTAAACTTAAAATTATTTTAAGATTTAAAGTGTTCATTTATTACACATTAGTTCAGTTCATTTAAATGAATTTAAAAATTTAGTGATAATAATCAAAACGAAATTCAGTCAATAGCTTTATGAATATAATGTTTGTTTATAATTTAACGTTTACCTTAGCTAGTAGCACTATAATAAAATATAATTTTAAATACGATACCTTACAATAATTTTTTAAAACCAAATATTAATTATTGTTGCTAATTTTTTTTAATGAATATTTTTAATAAAAAATTATACTTTATATATTATTCTGCTTTTAATAGCTTTACAGAATTGTATCATTAATATTAGCTGAATACATTTTTCAATATAGCATTCAGAATTTAAGATAGAAATTAAATGTATATTATGGATGAATGAATCCGATCGGACAATCAATTTGATTATCTCGATTTATACGCATTCGTGCGTACAGAATGATAATTATAAGTTAAAAGTTTGAATTATATATTATCTACACTATTGAAAATCCAAAAAAGTGAGCCTTTATTCATAAATAGTTGAAAAATTCATAAAAATTATAATTAATTTTAAATATCTTGTTTAATATGCTGTTTATTAAGCTCATATTTATTTTTTTCTTGACATTAAATACTTTATGAGACAATTGCATTAAATTTGCAAAAATAAATAATGAGAATATAAATAATATATCTAAATATAAATAATTTATTGTACAATTTTTGTAATAAATAAATCAATTATAACACTTTCTTTTTTCTTATTCCTATAAATATTTTAAAAAGCTAATATGAAGTTATTTATTTGTTTGAAAGAATAAATATTTTATACCTTATAGAATTTTTAATAGCCTCTAGTTTTAACAATTTAATTGAGTTTTCTCACTAACACGTAAAATTAATGTTGAATTACCATTTTCGTGCATGTCATATGTCATGGCATGAATGCAGTAAATGTTTTCATAATTATATGCACGCAATGAGGAAAAGGGGCACACCAAAATTATAATGATTTTATCACTTATAAAAACATTAAGAAATAAACATAAAATAATTTATTTATTTATTTAAATTTTAGAATATTACTAGTTTATTGATTAATATTTTACTTGTAACAAATTTAACGTCAAAAAATGTAACGTTTCAAAAATTTTTAAAACATCGCAAATTATTACAAGAATAATTTTATTCTTTTTTGAAAAGTATATATTATCAGTGTATAAAGTATTAATTAAATTCTATAATCATTTTAATTTTGATAAATTGATTTATCTTTTTAAAAAATGAACTATTCGTTAGATAAATTATGTATTCAGAAGTTTTATATTACTCTAATATCGATTTTTTTCATTCTTTATTGAATGAATTCAAATCTCTAATGAACAGTTTTATAAGTTATATTATATACATTATATTATATTAAAACAATGAGAGATTTACATATGATAGGACTGTAATAAATGACTTTTCATGATATGTGATTTTATACCTCACGCACATATAATGCACTCTAACTATCGATTTTGTACTCTCATTCTTGAACATAAACAGCTGGGTTGATTAAAATGATTGTTACTTTAATAAAACAGTATAACCTAGAGTTGCTACAATAAAATTATATGTAGATCTGTTAAGTATACACACCATGATAGACTGTATAAACACTGTGTTGAATTGTAATCATATAAAATCAGAGTTCACTATAATCTCATCCTCGATATGGTTCACTTTGCACTGTTGCACACTTATCAGCATTATAACTTTGTTATACCACTATAAAAAATAGTCATTTTAATGAATAAACGCGTGCAAAAGAAGAACACTTCGGTACAGTTTTTTTTTTATTTAATTAATGTTTATTGCATAGACATTATTGCTTGACACATAGTGATAAAGAATAAAGGATCGAAAAAATTATAAAAACCTTATTGTTTCTTAATTTATTTACATTAAAAAATATTGGATTAAGAGTATGTAAGAACATTCATTGTGTAATTCGAATAATAAAAATAGTAAAATTTATTCTTTGAAAGATAACATAAAAAAATGAAAAATAATATTTAAAAAAATTTAATTTATTATTTAATTAGGATGTAATAGTTTCTATTTAAAATAAAAATTGATTCAAAATTTTTATCTTAAGTACTAGTTTAAAAATACTAAATGCTAATAAATATATGCATATATAGTTCATGTATGGTTTCGAAACGATCATATCTAAGTACTTCCTTATTTTTACAAGTTATAATTAAAAATCCTTTATGATAAATGCAACGACAGATTATTTTATTATGATAAATAGATTTTCTTCTTTGGATACTCAGAGATTAATCGTGAGATTTTGTCGATAAGTACTAAAAGACTATAATTTTGTTTCATAAAATAAAAAATCCAAGATTCATCGTCGAATAGTTAATTTAAAATTTATCTCAAGATTATTTATTTTTATTCATAGCAAATATAAACGACGAAAATTTAAAAAATAATATAATTTCAGTACTATTAAATACCGTATAACTTAGATAGGTAAATTGCAACTCAAATCTTTCTAATACTATTTAAAATTCAATGTAAGAATTGAAACTAATTTATTCCAAAGCAATTTGCTATTTCAATCTTTCACTCACTGAAATTTCACATAAACCGAAAGAAATTGAAAATAATAAAAATAAGCAGTAAAAACTTCAAAAAATGATAAGGATAGAAGTAAAAGATAAGGATAAAATGACGACCGGTGGTTAAACAGACTCTGCTCACCTGAGATAGAATCATGACGTGCGGCAGCTGGCGCGCCTCGCCGCGCACTGAGTTGCTCTCTGGCACCCTGAGCGTTTTCACCCTCTGCGACCCCTCCTACGCTCGCTCACCCTATCACTCTTACTCTTACTCTCTCTCTCTTTCTCTCTCCCTATCTCTCTTTGCTTCTCCCTTTTTCTATCTTTTACCGACTATGTCTCTTTCTCTCCCTATCGTTGACTTCAAAGTTGCGCTGGGATGCCTGCTGCCACCGTTATCCCTCTTTACTTCTCGTCACTCTCCCCTTACTTTTATACTCCAGAGACAATAGGGGGTACCAAATACTTTTTCCTTTCTCTGTATCTTGGATTCATATGTATGATATTTTTTTCTGCGTTACTAATTTAAACTTTTTTATTGAGATTAACAAAGCAATAAATTTCTACAAGATATTCAATGGGCTCTAAATTGCTTGAATTGTTTAAATTTTTCGATTTATTATACTTTGTATAATTTATGGCACGTACGTAATATAATATAGCAAATATTATTTCGCATCTAAATTTCTATAAAATGTATAAAAATTATTTTTATTTTACTAGAAATATCCGTTTAATTCGTCATATTTCATGAAGATTTAAAAGATTCTTAATTTTTCTTTGAAACTTAAAAACACTATATATTTCGATGTTTGATTATATTACATATATATACACAATATAATTTAAGAAATTAAATTTTAGTGAAATAGATTAGCAAAGATTTTACGTAAATTTATTCAAACGTTTGTCTTAAACTTATTTAAGTTATTCAACATTCAATTTTAACAATATAATTTCCATTTTAAACTTGATGACATTCAATTTCATGAATATTAATAATGTATAATATCTTGGTAATTATCTTTTTAAAATCTATACATTTTTAAGTATATAAATATCTAATTAATAATTAATTATATTAATACGTCCATGTCCATAAAATTTTTTACTTTTTTTTGTAAAATCGTATGCAATGATATTGCTATAAAACGCTATGAAGTATCTGATACTAGTATCTAAGAAAATTTCAAATTTTAAAAAGTGGGATATTCATATTCCTACTAATAAATACATTATTTAAGTATAATAAACATTATATATTTAATATTTAATGTAAAACATAAAATTTATTTTTTATTATATTTAAAAAAATTTTTATTTTTATTATAAAAAATACAATAATTTAATTCTACAAAAAGACTACTCATTAATACATTATTAATAAAATTACGTTGTTCACATATTATTCAAATGAAATGTATATTGCTATATTTTTGATATTCTAAATATGTAAATTTTATCTCTTTTTCAAATAAAAGACAAAAACTTAAATTGAAAAAATTGTAATAAACATTTAGCTATGATAAATTGGATAAAGCACTACTGTTTTGAGAATATATATGTATTTTAAAAAATTAAAACGTAGTTTTTAAATTAATTTTAAATATATCATAAATAATTTATAAATCGATGTATTCGTAACTATTTCACATTTTATTTATAAATTTAAAATATTGCAAATATTTTTAAAATAGAAGAAAAACTATTTTCTTTTTTGTAAATCTTTTTCCTTAAATATTTAAATATTATATATAATGTAAAAATAACTTATATTATTTTTTAAATACTGTATTATTTAAAACGTAGATTATGTCTCCGATATGTCTCTTACTTTTTCGAATCTATATTCATATAAGTATTTATTATGTTCAATTGTATTTATCATTCTATATATATCTTCTTTTTGATATATATACACATATATATATATATATATATATACGAGCAGATCTGCAATTATAAACTTCATTCATTTTTTAGAAATTTAGAATATTATTTATAATCACATATTCAATTGTGTATTTTTTTTTATTTTTCCCTCTTTTTAAAGATTTTTTGTATATTTTTATGGCTTTTGTCACAATTTTTAATTACTAAAAAAATTAAAATTGTTTTTTTTTACTAGTCACTAAATTTTGTGTAAAAATTTTATGGTTGAATGAAAATCGTCAGGATTATATTAGAGCTATAGTACAACTCGAGAGCTTCCTAGTCAATTGTACCATATTGCAGTAAAATAAACGAATACCAAAATCTCATCTAGGCCTAGGTATTATTAATGGCATATCATGTTAGTAGATGCATATTATGTATATATAAATGTATATATATATATATATGTATATACGTGTATATGTGTATGTATAAGTAAATTTTAAATAATTTGGGCAGTTATTCAAATATCAAAATAAGATAACCTGTAACCGAAGTTATACTAATTAAGACACTGAATTAAAATGGTCCAATTCTTCCTGTTATGACGAAAGATCAGAGAAATAGCACTTGCTGAGCGTAAGTAAGTGCAAAGGAACAGTTTCCATTCATTAGAATATTTATTCATCTCTGCACTCAAGGTACAGATGAAGAACAAGAACTAGTGTCTCTAGAATGCCCGTATTTTCGCTTCATTGCAATTTCACCATATCAGGATTAAACTCGCACAATATAATCCTTTCTACTTATAATGAAATATTACAGGATTCAATGATTCTTTTTAGAATAAATCTCTAAAAAATAAGCACGCTTTTAAGAATAAGCGAGACGTATAATTTATATAGAATTTACAGCTTTGATGTTATATTTTTGAATAAAAAAGTTATTTAAAGAAAATATTTGATTTAAGTGAGAATATAAACGAATACAATAATTCCTCCATACTACAGAAATTTATTTTTTACATGAAACACTTGTCAGATGTGTTATACTATTTTTATTTACATATAATTTCATTATTTATACTCTTAAATTTAAAGACATTATATAAGACTTAATATACATTTAATATAAACTTATATAGCTCATTATAAACATTATTATATCTCATTGAAGCTCAAAATATAATATTGAAACTCTCTTCGAGCGATAAATCATTTCAGAAGAAAGAAAAATTTTGGTGATAAGTAATGGAATACTGTTTTCTTAACTACCGTTTTGATGGAAAAAGAAATAAACTATCATAATTTATAGTAACTTGATATAAATTTCATAATATCAATAATATATATTGTCTTTTTTATAATTTTCCAAATTTCTCTTGATGAAAATCTTCGAAACATTAATCATCACGAAAATTTATACCTTTGTATTTTAACAGTTGACAGCTATATCATAGAATATCTTCCAATATTAAACTAAAGAGATTAAATATCAATTATAGAAATTGTTGATATAAGTATTGTCGGTAAATCTTTAACATCTGAAATGACATAAAATTATCAACAATTCCCTATTTGTTTATATTTTACAGAAATAATATCTTTGTATGTGCTGAAATAAAAAGTATTAAACAAAGAAGCTAAATTCATGTAAAACTGAGATTAGAATTCTAAACTGGAAAATCAACTTAAATCATGCTTTAATCTACCTGTATATTAGAAAGTGTACCACAAATGCAAAAACCTTATTCAATTCATTATCAATTCAATACCAAATTTTAATGCTTTATTTTAAGCTGAATATTTTGCTTCCTACAGAATATGGAACTTTTGAATAAAAATTTTTTCATAAACTAAAATAGTTGAAATAAAACTTGTACTCGCGATAATGCCAACTACAAATTATAAATTCGTAAAATATAATCCCCAATAAATGAATTATATTTGATAAGGTAAGATTATTTCTCAATTAATATTTAAAAATTATGATAATAAAAAAGAATATACGTTGTAAGTATAATATTTGAATTATAAATCATTCTTTAAATTCTATAATAATCCTGAATGATATTTTGAAGAAAAATGTTCTAATATTTACATAAAAATTACTTTATTCATATAAAATATAAGTATATACTTCATAATTAATTATTTTCGTATTTAAATTCTTATAATAATTTAAAAAAAATAAAATAGAAGTAACATGTATCTTATAAAAAAATAAAACTTGAACTTAAAATATATGCAGTTAATATATACAGGTTGATTATAATTTTTATAAAATTAAATAAGCTCTGGTAATTATATACAATGAATAATGTTTATTATTATATTTATAAATTTAATTTAGTTTCATTACAAATACTCTTCATTTATAACGAACGATTCATATGTCAAGTTACTATAAAACATCGACTACGTATTAGATTTTGATATTAAACGTTATGCTTTGTTCTGTGAAATGAAATCTTACAAATACTTCAAGAGGTACCAAATTATAAAACATCAAATAAGATTTCTTGACTAATGTATTGACAACAATGGCTTAGAATTTCTAGATAAAATGCATACTACTCCTTCACAACGATAAGAAAATCGTTAAAAACTTTATATTTTTTGGAAGGTAGAAATATTCTTTATAATAAAATAAGTAGCTACTATCAAAATAAGAGAGTACGAAACAAAAAAAAATTATAATATCTAATGTAAACAAAAAACATATTTATAATATTAATTATTGATTGATTTACAAATTGAATGATTTTGTGTAAATAAAAAACTAAAAAAAAATCAAATCCAATTATTTTAGTTTTTATTTTACGATACTAATTTAAATAATACATCGTACGTATAATATCAGATATTCCTATGTATCTCATAAAATACAAAATCATATTGCACAGAAAATGAAATAATTTTTTTCTGAATTAAAAATCTTTGTATTGTATGTTGCTTGAAATTCATGAAAGAACGATAAAAAATATTGTGAGTTATGCTAATGTCGTAGTAGATACAAATATGTTATCGCTTACAAAGAAAAACTTGTACCGCGATAAAAATGTGTCGTTTATCACATTATTATATAAAAAAATCTAGAGCTGTAGGGAAAAGAACAAAAGCAAGCCCAATATACAAAATCCAGGTTACTCAAACCATAGCCTGTAAACGTCATATTTTAGAAACGCTCCATGAACAAAGCAATTCTTCTTTGCGATAAATCAAGTCATTTTATCTTTGTGATCTCAAAAGTGCTGTAGGCTGATTTAACAGTCAATGGTAAGAGAAAGAAGAAGAGATAGAGAAAATGGGGGTAGTAAAATGACGTCACACAATAAAAAATTAAAGAACCGTTTAGAAAAATTGTAAAATTTTCTTAAATTAATATTATTCATATGTTATTATTTATTTACAATTCCTTCGATTGATATTTTCGAAATTATAAAGTAGAATTTTATTCTTATTCTATGTAACTATTATAAAATATTATTAATTGAATTATGTTAAAATCTTAATTATCATTTAATTCTAATGTGAATATAATATCGTATAATAGAACATAATTGTATGCAATGACTTGAGATAATAATATAATAAAATAATATACACAAATCTTCTATTATATTGTAAATTATTAAAAATTTCGTATTAGAACTGGATATTATCAATGTATAAGTTGACTAAAAATCAATCGTTATACTATTTTTATTTTTATAAAATTGAATTTTATAATATTGATATCTACAACGATCTACCATTAAACATTTAATTTTTAAATAACTTGATTATAGAGTTATGCAAATATTATTTTAAAAAATATATCTGAACTTACTTTACTTGTAACTTTGTGTATTTTTAGGATAAATATAAAATTTAGAAAAAGAAAATTTTTTAGAAAAGTACAGAAATACACTATAATCTATGAGAAATTTTTATTATCATTTTAAAGTATTTTAAACCAATTTCTTCATTTTAGTGCTACTTCTACTCTGTTTTTATCAAACTTCACTGTTACCTGAATATTCCCCAACTACTTTATAACTCTAAAAAAGAGATCTAACTGAGTTTTACTATTTAGATAAGATGGATCAAAAGTAAGAACTTCCATCGGTTACCTTTATTTTTAGATTTGGACTTTGTAGTAATAATATAAACGCTCAATATAAATTACTGTATTTAAAATATTGTTATATATAATAAACTATTATGGACTAATAACCAAAATGAATTAAATTATATTTAATATATTATTCTAAGTTCTCAATACTTACTGATCATGTAATTATGTACTAAAGAAACCAACAGGAAATCGTCTATTACGTTAATGATATATGATCAATTGCTTTTTCCTATCTCTAAAGATAAGTATACAAAGAAATAAAATAAATACTATAATGACGCCCATCTTAAATCAGTATCACATGTCATATAAATAATATAAGGATTTTAAATTCTCTTTTCTTTTAAAGATATGTAATCGATACAGTACCTACGAATTGAATATAAAAATGAAATAGGTATGTGTATTTGCAAAAATTAAAAAATTAAATAAAAAATTAAAAATTTGTATGGAGGCAGATAGACATTTGCAAAGTCATCTCCAAACAATATGAAAGTAAAAATTTTTTTACAATAATCTGGAAATGCGCTCAAGAACTGTGCTTTCAATATCTATATATAGTGTTACTTTAAATTTTTTTAAATTTAAATAGCTTTAATAATTAATTAAAAAGTAATACTGTTTAAATAGCAATTATAAATCAATACTAATTGAAAATTATATTTTTTTCATTATGTATCAATTTCACGATTAAATTATATGAGTACGGTAACTCGAAAAATAAGTTAGAAGAAAATTAAAGAAAATGCAAATATTTTATTAGATAAACATATATGCTAAAAATATATATATATATATATACGTTTACGAAGAATTAATCCAATCAGTGTGTAATAAAATATTTGCATTTACTTTAATTTTCTTCTAAATTATTTCTCGATTTACCGATATTCTAATAACAAATTTTACTGTGAAAATTATGAATATCTACTGATTCATCAGAGTTACAATTAAATATATCTATAAATAAACATGTTTTATATATTTACAATTTACTCTGAGCTTTCATTATATACATAATATAAAGATTAAGAAAAAAATTTCTAGAAAAGTAAACTAAAAAACTTTGAATATAATTTAAAAGGTATGCTAATTAACATTTCATCTACTAATACATTAATAATTTTTAAAATTACTAAAGAAAATAATTGATATTATACTTGAAAAAGTTTCATTCTCAAAAAGTGAAATTTAAAAATCGATTTTTTTTCATAATTCCTGAAAATCAAAAAATATCAAGTAAAGTCACATAACTTGTCCATGTTTGTGTATTACATCGGTTACATTGATGAAATTAATTAGTAATATATTTTAATGATTCAAGTTATTATTAATTTATTTTTTTCATTATTTTAATTCAACCTATGTATTTTTCTAAATTTATAAATTAAAATTTAAGTAATCGCTTGAAGTAATGTTCAAAAGTAAACATTTGTCTACATTATATATTTATTTTTATTTGTATACAATTGATCATTGTATTATTGTTTACCATTGATCTCATTCAATAAAAAATTTTTGATTATTGAAATTAATTCAATTTTATTCAAAAAAGACAAACAAAAGAATAATCTTTAATATTTAAAAGTTTTCACGCTTCATTTTTTAAAAAATTTAATTATTTGAAAAGTACTTTTATAAACTATAAAAGGATTTTAATACTCTGAATTCTCGACGTACTTTCTATTAGAAAGAGAATTGGTAAGCTGATAATAAGGAGTGAAGCTTTGCCCACAAGCGAGACGATAAAATTAAGAATAGAGCATTTTATACAATGAAAAGTAATTGTAAATTTTAACATTTTTATAGAATGGATAATGAATTTTATCAGAAATATTTTATGTAAATGTACAAAATTTGAATAAATATTTTAGCTTATAAATACTTTGATTTTTTAATAATACAATTTAATACAATTTTTATTGAAAAATATTATTTGAATATAGTATGCAATTAATTTTATATAATTCTTTCTGTTCAAATATTATAATTAAGAAGCATATATAACTTAACAATTATTATTTAGCAAAGTAAAATATATATAATTTTATATTCTTAGTAAAATGTTTATAATTTACAGACGTAGAAGATCCAAGTACTAATTCCAGAAATTATACATATAATTAGCAATAAGTATCTAAAATTAAAAATTATGCCATTAATAAATTTATTGGCAATGATTTTTTAGTATAGTCACTTCTACCATTAAATTTTAATATTTGAATAGAGGGGTTTTAATTTATAAACTCAAACACATTATTTCACAGATGATAGAAAATTATTTTTCTTAGTGTATATGTATTTAAATAATTAAAATAAACATATCAATTATTATTTTGTTGTATTTTACTAATTTTATTCAATTGTGTATCACTTCTTATCATTTCTAAATATAAAATTTTAAATTTTAAATTGAAAAAATAATAAATGCTGTTCTATACTAACTTTTTTAAAAAAACTAGATTATATAATAATATATTACAATATTTAATTCAAATTATTAATAGAATTATAATAAAAACTAAAAGGATTAAAATTCTAATTTTTTATATTGCTTCACAATTTTAAAGTATTTTAAAAAATGATTTCACAAAAAATGTAAGTCTCGTTTAAATATTATTTATTGAATAAGAATTGTTGATAAATTCTAAATTATATAAATTATTCACATATATATATAGTATCTATTTTTTCTTTTTCAAAGGTATGTAAAATCAAATTGATTATATACAAAAATTTTAAAATATTTTTTTTAATCATAGTAAATATTAATATATTAAAAATAAATTGAAAATCAAGTGATACTATACGTATAAAAATTTAATTTAAAAAAATTCAAAATAATAAAATAAAATAATTTTTTTAAAAATTTTGTTTATAAATTTTATAAAAATTTCAACCTTTTTACTGAAAAAAATATAATAAATACAGTTAAATGACTAATAAAAAAAATAAATTTTTAAACCTAATAAATTAAAATTAATTTCATTTTTAGTTTAAAATAATGGAAATCCATGATACAATTCTATTAAACTAAAGCTTTTACTACTGATCTTGATAATTTAAATATATATTTCAATAATCTTAAGACAAAACTATTATTATTTTTTGAGAGGATAATTACAAGCAGAGATATTTTACTTGATAAATACGTAATGTAATAGCAATTGTGTAACTAATCTAATTTAGTCTTAGATTTATAATATGGAATTAGATGTGAAATTAGATTTATAATATAAGATTTTCTATGATATATTGTCAGTAATCTTTTTAAGATATTTTGCATTATATTTTAATTATGCTGTGTATATTACATAAAACTATAGAGATTTAAAAACTGAGATATTTCTATTTCGTGTTCTACACAAATTATTTTAATTTTTAATGTTAACTGTTAAAATAGTTAATTTAATATAATCTGTTTAAATATTCTAGATGTAACTTATTTTACTGTTAAGCAGAAATATAAAAGTAATTTAATAGACTTTAATATTAGTGTAGAGCTATGATATATAATCACAAGATATTTTTCAAAAATGTGACTAAAATCGAACGATTCTATATTCATGATACTATAAAATATACATAACATTTTATCTTTTTATGTTATGCATAAAATAAAATATCAATTTTTCTTGACAAAAATAATATTGATAACGTATTTAAAAAATTTAATATATCTTTTAAAGTGTTTTTGTTTGTGAATCGATATATGGTTATTAAAAAATAAAGAATTTAAAAATAAAGCAGGTTACGCAACAATTACAATAATAAATATTTCATTTTTTAGTATTTATGAAATTCAGATTTTCGCTACAAACTATATACATTTATTTTTCATATTTGCATATTCTGACTAAAAATATTGAATCTAATTAAAATCTGAATATCATAGAAAAACGAGTTACAGCTTATTGTTCTAGTTGGAATTTATCAAACTGATTACATTATTGTAATTATAGAAATTATTTATTCTGTATTTTTATAATTTTTTTATGTCATTAAAGTTTAACTACTATATCAATTTACACTGATTTATATATTTCTTTTAAAACTGCAGTATTTCAATAATTTTATTTAATGAAGGGAATATATAGATCAATTTAACGTATTTAAAAGTTTAAATTCTAAGTGTTTAATCTTTATTTTTTATCTTTGAGATACAAATACATATTTTAAAATATCTTATTTTTCCATTACATTAAATATGTTAATTTAAACTTACATAAACAAACCATGTATTTTAATATTTTCAATTTATATACATTGAAAAAAATAAGTTAATATTGTACACAGTTTATTACAAGTAAAAATTATTCAACATTTCTTTGTATTTAACAACCTAATATTCAGTAAACTGCTTCTAAATAAATGTTTTTAATGTTTATACTTTATAATATAATATAGTGTAAATATATATAAACATACAATGCTAATATAATTGAGATTATGAGTACAGCATATAAAAAAATTCTTACATAATTTTAACTTTATATTGAAATTATAATTTTACTTTTATCATTAATAATTTTACTATCGATGTGTTCTGATATCTTTTGCTTGTATACAGAGAACGTACTAAATTTGAGCTAGTATTTTTAGTGGAAGAGTAAAGCAGGCTTTAATCCGTATCAGCAAAGAGATTCGAACAAGGATTCGTATTACAGAGTCAACAATTACGGAGTGATAAAAAATCAGGAAGAAAAATAAGGTGTTGAGTATGACAAAAGAAGCGAATGAAAAATTGCGACTTCACATTATTCAGATAAGTATTTAAATAAATAAAATTTTGAAGATCAATTCTTGAGCTACATATTTTTACCAATATGGAGTCAAATTAATCAATTTTTTACTAAATTTTATTTAAAAAACTATAAACATTATAATAATTAATATAAATTTATTATATCAAATAAATATTCAATAAATTCATTATTTTTTACTTTGTTATCGAATTTACATTGATTAAAAATGTCTCCTTAAAGTTTCCATGCTGAATTCAGTAATTGTATAGGCAGAAATAGTACATAGAAAAGGCAAAGAAAAAAAGTTAAGGCTAAAAACAATGAAACTTAATGAATATAACCTTAAATTTTAGAGAAATATGTAAATATATGCATCAGATTTTCTAAAGTAAGACACTAGAAGAGATATATGTAAAAAATTCACAGCAGAAGTTTTCAGAGAAACTTATTTTTGATACTAGATACACTAAAATGAACCAGCAAACGAAATAGTCTGCAAAAATTATAGCTGAGACATTTATCATTATTTAGCCTGTAATTATAGAGCTATGAACTAACGACATTTTTAAAAAATCTCCATATAAAACACGTATATTGCAGTACAAAGTTACCAGTGCTAAATAATTCAATAATAATCTATATATTACAACCCAGTCCTTATGATATTATACTGTATAAAATATTGCATTCAACTTTTCTCCTTTACATGCAAAATTAAAATGATAATGTGATTTATAAAAAAGTATTAATCATGATATTAAAATTATATTAATTTTAATTAAAAAATTTAATATAATATTTTTATTTTCCGCAAGAGAAATATTAATTGCAAATCCCTGAAGTATATCGAAATTTATTCAAAAATTATATTCCACATACAATTGTTAAATTACTGCAAGCTATTTGTTTACTTCTATATAAGTAAAACATAAAAGTATTCAGTTTTAACAACCATATATTTCACATAATTCTAAAAGTAAAAATTTGTATGAAACGTTTTATATTTCTTATTATTTAATTTATTGATATTTTTCTATAACACACTTTAATGCTAAATATTTATTATATGTTTAGTAATATTCATGAAATTAGTTAAATAAGTAGTATTTTATATTTACTATATATAATCTATACTGTATTTTAATACAAAGATATCTGTAACTAATAAGTAATAAATATTTTGTAATAAATCTTAATATTAGATTATGAATCTAAAATTTATAATGTATTTTTATTAAAATAATATTTAAAAAAAACTTTTTTATTTGGTATAGATAGATCAAAGAATATTTTGACGGACTTAAACTATCTTTGAGAGTTCAATTCTGTTTAATTTGATATCACTGGATATTAAGAAACTTTTTGTACGCTTTCTCCTTCTCTCTTTCTTTCTCTCTAATATATTAAAGAAATTTACATTTTTTTTAAAAGAATTAACATATAAATAAATTTATTTAAGTGTAATATTACTAAAATACATTCAAAATAAAAATATCTTTAAAAATTTTACATTTCTTAACATCAAATTAAAAATTTATTAATAATTTATTGTAAAATTTATTTTTTAATTATTTACTACATTAATATATTTTATCCAGGAATTTTTGGAAATATTGCACGAATTTTTTAAAATAAATTTCGAGTTAATTATAATTTTTCAATTTATTTGAAAGCCAATGTTTAGAATTAATCAAGATTGTAAAAAGTACTGCAAATAATACATCAAATAATAGAAGTTTTTCTAAATTAAACAAAACATAATTTCATACATATTTCAAAATTGCAAGTAAACAAAATTAGTAAGAAGAAATTACGTATACAATAAAATAATAAAACATTTCTAATATAATAAAATCAAATTTATATATTCTATATATATATATATATATATATATATATATATTTATATTTCGTAAAACATATTATATTATATGTATGAAAATAAGTGAGCCCGCAACATATAGAAAAACAAAGACTGAGTAAGACAGAGAAGCTGAAAAGAGAGAGCGTACAGACGACTAGAGTAAAAAATAACTGAGCAAGATTGTGAGTTCAAGAGGGAAGGAGTAATGAGTTAATAACAATTGAGAAACTATAAACAAATACAATTTTATATGTCAATATGTGATTTTTAAAAACTTGTAATTTTTTCTTAATGTTGAATATAATATACATAAGATATGAAATATTGTACTATCAATTGTATTTTATTCATTACGAAATTAATATTTATATTAGAATATTTATTTTTAGGTCAGAATTATGTAAGAAATTTCATCAAATTGTTCTTTATACATTGTATTATATTTTAACAGAGAACGGTTTTAGAAAAACAATTCAATTATTGAAATCTAAAATCAGAAAATTGTATTTTGTGTCTGTGTATACATAATTTTTCTTTCAAATGAGATATAATATAATAATAATTTCAATAATTTTTTTATAATCGCATATCTTTATTATTATTTTCTGTAAAAATAATTTTAAAAAATATATAAGGCAAATAAATTTATAAAAAATAATTATAAATAAAAAGTTAATTTCATACAGTTTGAAAAAAAAATTTTAACTTATCATTGTATTATATTAATAAAAAATAAAAAATAATAATAAAAAATACAGTTGTCTTTTTATAATTATTTATTTAATTCTCACATACAACGCTTTTATTTCTAATTCAATAGACTGCTTCGTCAACTTATTCGGATTTTCATTACTATAGATTTAGCAGTCCTCCGGTAATACAATAGGACAACTGTACTTTTTAAAACATTCTCCAGCTTTTCATGAATAAAGAATGCTTGAAAGAAAATGCTTGATGCAAGATAAATAAAATTGTCAGCTTAAATAATAGAAATAGGCAATGTTTGATGCCGTAGAATAACAGAATTCCTTCACTAATCATTTTAATTTTAAATTAAATCACTCTAAAAAAATTCTCTAATGTTCAAACTGTTTCTTGAAGTTTCTTTTTCTTTTTAGGTTCATCGCTTAGTATTTTTGCAAACTGAAATTTATTAGAAACGGTGAATTGTCAAATATTTTATCTTATATTGTATTCAATCAACATTTTAATGAACTATTCATTCTAGTATCACTTTTGTCTGACAAACTTTTTCGATTAAAATACTTACTAAAAATTCAATTTTATTTTATATGTATAATAGGATAGTGTTGTTTAGTACATATACTTTTTTTTACACATAATATGATTAATTAGAATTCATTGTTTTACATACGTATCATAATAATGGACGTCTACCCAGTGATAAATTATAGTTATAAAGATATTATTGAATTAACATAAAAACAAATACAATTAACATTACCAATACTTTTATAATACCTCATTAAGCAATAATATATTTAAATATATTCAATTTATGATTTTAGCTATTATTATTCATTTGTGAATATGGAATTATATTAAATATCGTATGAGAAGTATAATTAACTTGAGATAAATAAGACTTTTATTTATCGGAATAATAATTAATTTGAAAGTTAAACGATGAAACAACAATATTATTATTATAGGTGAGTTTTCGCTTAAATGATTTAATTTAAAAGACATATGAGTATTCATTAGTAGAAAAGATTTATGGATATTAATGAGTTGTTTTTTACAAGCAAATAATGATTAAGTAAAAATATACCTAAAAATATGTATAGATATATACAAAGTATGAGAAAATAGTGAAAAATAATAATGACAAGAAAAAGAGCTTAGAAGTACTAAATAAAAATGAGTGTCGCATCAGAAAATACTCTTACCAACATTGATGAAATTTTCGAACTTTGTGATGTGAGAAAACTGTCATCCTGAAAACTCTATCTATTATATTTTGAAAAGTCCGTTTTATATGATCTGGAACTACAAGAATATACGAGTGCCAATTGTCGTACGTTAATATTTTTCGACACGTTGGTTAGAAAGCAAAAAAAGTCGTTGGTCTCAGTATTTTGTTATGTTATCGGAGCATAACATGGCGACATCGGAAGCTTACCGAGTTCTACTTCTACTCTTAAAAGTTTAATAAACTTTCAAATAATATTTTCCAAATGGAACTGTGATCTTCATCAGTTCAAATTTTTTTTTCAATCTACTATTTGTTATATTCATGTTTTATTTTATTTTTATAGTCTATTCACGAATAAGTATGATTTCTTTCATTTATTCATAAAATATCGATATATTTAAATACTTTAAAAAAGAATTAAAATTAAATATAATAAAAATATAATTATTAAAGAATTTATTTCTCATATTTGTTTACAATACTTTAGTTTATATATTTCAAATGGATTGTAAGATTAATTTAAAGAACACATTTTGATTAAATTAGTTTTAAAAAAATCAATAAAATGTAAGCTTACGTTTGAAAACATTAGCATCAGCTATAAAAAAATTGTATACATAAAATTGAAGCAAAATTCAATATACAATAAAAATGTATAATACACGTAAAATGAGAAAATATAAATTAATCATATGAATATAGAACGACAATAAAGTACAACAAATCCAATAAAAGAATCAGATATCGGAGGAACTTATCACTTCAAAATATCATATACCTATTTTAATTTTTAGTACTTTCATTCACATTGGATGTCGAAGATATTTTTTTTCAATAAAGGTATATTCAAAATAAAAAATTTTATTTTATTAAAACATTAATGCCTCTTCTTCTAAATAATGTTAAGTATAGCATGAACTATTATCTTATTTATTTATAATTAGAAATTTCTTAAATCATAAATAAGTAACAACTATTTTACATGAATATTTCAATGTAATACTAAATATGTACACTTTAATGAATTGACAAATATAAATAGTAAATATTTTATTCTTGTTTTAAGGTATAATTATCTATTATATATTTTTAGAAATTAATTGAATTGTATTCAAATAAAATATATATGAAAATTCAAAAACTAAGAATAAAATTTTAATAATAAATTGCTAAATAATATATTATAAACATATTAAAATATTAAATTTAATTTATAATATAAAATTTAATTAAGAATATCAAAAAAATATTTTAATTTTCGATTTTTAAACTTTTCATATAAATTAGGAAGATAAATCTTTAAAAAATAATCTAATTTTAATATATTTTAGAAGTAATTAAAGGTATATTATTTTAACATATTCATTATGCTACTAATAAACTTCAAATTCTATTTTTTAATGTAATTTTATTATATCGTATTTGCTAGAAAAATTATAAAAAATACTTATCATTAAAAAATTGTTGTAAACAGTATATAACAAATAATTCTTGAATCTACGAATTTTTTTGTATCTTTCCATATTCTTATTAAATATAGTGTAGTATCTCAAGACAAAAACTCATAGAACTAAAATATGTCTGCAACGTTTTTTATATGTCTTATACTAAATATATAAAGTGTCGTCGACAAAGTCCTTTTATTAACTCACGGGCACTTGGATTGCGCTGCGGATTAATCATGTTTCTCTTCCATATGAAATCGCCTTGGGAAATATCACTTTTAACTCGCCTGGTAAATCGAATCCAGCGTGATTGACATGTAAATTGCTTTCGCTCCTTGACGCAGTGAATCCTCGTATTGAAAGTTGAATATATTTATAAACTATAACTCTTTACAAATCAATAACATGTGCAAATATTATTTAACTATTAGATAAGAATATTTTATTTCTTTTCACTATTCTCAATTTCTAAATTTAGTTAAACGTTAATTTTTTTTGGCATATTATTTACTTTTATCCTAATTATAGAAAAATTATGTTACATATAAATAAAAACACTATTTTCTTTAATTGAAACGAATAATTTAATAATACATAAGTTTAAATGAATGTATATCCTAAAATAGATTATCCAATGGCATTTTAGAAAACTTGAATAAAAAATTATCAAATTTCAATTTTTGAGTTCTTTTGTCATGTATATTTTCTACAATTTTACGCGCTAAATATTTAATATAATATTTATTTGAAATATTTTGGTTAAAAGTTCAAAGATAAAATATTTTTTATTAACCAAGGATTTTTTATTTTTTGTTATTAATTTATAATAAATTTTTAAGTAAAAGAAGTAATACATACAGTTTTTTTATATAAATTATAAAAAATTATATAAATTATAAAAAATTATATTTAATTTTAATAAATTATTTATATATTTGAAGAAAAATTCTGTTCAAAAATATTTGAAAAATAAAAACAAAAATATTTTATTACACAAATATAATTTGTTTAAATATAATATATTTTTTAATTTATATAATTATCCCATAGAAAAGAATTAAATTTATATATAATAAATTTAATATTATATAAATTTATAAATTAGTAATAAATTTTATAGTATAATTTTATATCTATCTTATTTAATTATCCATACATTCTAATACAAAATATTCATGTAATTCATGGTTCTTCATTTTATTCACGTATTAAATAAACTTTATTTATACTTCTCTCGCAAAATAACAGTATAATTATATTTATAAGATTACAAATATTTTACTTAATCTTAATACTTAAATTAATATTTTATAGTATTTGTATAAAAAATATTATTTTAAATATTTACATTATACTTTGAATCATATTTGTTTGAATGTATTTTATAATTTATAAGATTTATATCATCTAAGAAATAGTCTCAAACACTTTAACTTTAAACATTTATTTCATAATTTTAACTTTTAGAATAATATACTTAAATTTTTAATAATGTATTAGTATAGTATAGTTACATATAAATTACACTAAACTATTATTAATTATAATTAATATTTAAAAAATATATCAAAGAATTATCAAAGAATAATTAAAATTTAAACTAAATGTATAAAATCAAATTTTATAATTAGATATTCAGTTTAATTTAGTGCAATTAGCTGTACCATCGTAAAAATATATGTAATTTATATATAAAAATGGAAATAAAATGCAATGTAAGTATATGTATAGACACATGTATAAAAATAATAAAATTATTGCACTCACGAATTAAAAAAATAATAACAATTCAGTTTTCTCAAATTTTTAATTTATATTTAATGTAATTATTCATTTTTCATTTTTTTATAATAGTTTCATTTATATCGAAAACAATATAAATGTATTCAGTTGTATCGCATAATTTAGTTAAACAAATAAAATAAATATGAAATTAATTAAAAAATAAAATTTTCAAAGAATAAGAACATATACAATTTTAGCGGCACTCGTATATATATTCTGTCGTTTATAAAATATAGATAGAATTGCAAAATATAATGGCAAAAAATACAATCATATATGAAAAATTATGCATTATACGAAATTTTTCTCCATCGCAATATAAATAAATATTAGAGTGTCGTGACTCGTGATGACAACATGAATGCTTCAGCTTTTACGACCTGTATAATTAGTCACATAATAAAAATAATATTTAATATATCATGGTTTCTATATATTTATAAGCAAAAATAATCATATGCTATTATTGAGTTAAGTATCCTTTAAAGAATTCCATACAATGATATACTCAATTATGAGGACTAAATAGATAAAAAATCGATTTTTTTTGTTTGTATTTCCTAATAATGAAGAGCAGAGAAAATTTTTATGCATTAAGTTAAAACTTATAATACATAAAAAAAAATTATAATAAAATGAAAATGAATGCATATATTTATTTTTTAAAATATTGAAAATGTAATATTTCAATGAAATATGCATTTATACAAAGTTATCAATTTTATAAGGTCTATAAATGGATGCAGTATTATTTTAAATTTCAAAATAAATTGTTATTGTGACATTTGTTAATTTCAATCTTCAATTTAACAACTAAATAAATTATTTTGTAATTTAAGTAAATATTATTATATTATAAATAATAATAAAAAAAGAAAAATAGTAATGTTGACGATAATAATGACGATAATAATAATGATAATATATTATAAAAATACCATAATGGCAACGATTTATTATAAACTCTTAGTCGATGATAACTTTAAACACGATTTTTACCCCCTAAGGATTTGATAGTTCTTGAAACGTGACAAAATTTAAAAACATGTAATAAATTATAAATATAGATATATAAAAATCTACTTCAAAATAATGTGAATAAATTATTTCATTAATTTATGAAGAATTTATGTCACACGTATGTCTTAAAAAATCTGTGCCGGCGGATATAAATTAATCATGAAGAAAATTTTAATATATCTGTATTGAAAATTGGCATATTTTCATAAGATATTAATATGTAAGTTAGTTTCAAAATAATACTGTATATTTTAAAGTAAAATGAAAGAATTTATGAAATTCATATATATTGTGGCCAACATTTTTTATTCGATGTTGAAGTACATATGCAAAATTATTATTCTGATGAAATCATTTAGATACGTCACATATTAATTATGTAATTTTACAATATAAAAATAGCTTTTCTTAATATTGTCATAAAAACGTATTAAATCAATCTTGAAATGGGTTTAAAAAATGAAAAATAAATAACATTACATTTTCTTTAAAATTTACGTATAATAATATATAATAATAGTTATTGTTATTTTATAATAAATTTATTTCAATTCATTATTTTTTTAAGCTTAATCTTGCATAATTTAAATCTAGTTATTCACCAAAATATTTTACTCTGTAAATGTAGATTTTTCGTTATAGTTATATTTTTTTAGCAATTTAATAATAATTTATTTTTTAAATGATTAATCTAGTATTAAATACAATAGAAAATGAATATTCATTTCTAAGATTTATAAATTTAAAAATACATAAATTTGTAATCATATTTTTAATTATGTTAAAGAATAACCATTTAATTTATAATAATATATTCAAGGAAAAAATTATGATACATAAATTATATTTAAAAAATTTATTAAAAGAATAATATTCACGGTCTCAAGATAAAGCAAAACTAAGTTAGGCAAAAAATGTGGTAAGCGATAATGAAAAAAGAAGAGATAGAAGAAGAGGGATGGGCATAAATTTTATGAAAAAAATTAAAAATAGAAAACAACAATAAGAAAATTAAAAAATGTAACAAAATGAGCACAGAATAAACGAAGACCTTTATTCAATTATGTAACATTTATGTAGAAATTTGCAAATAATTTTTCTATCCTTTTTGAATTTTCACTACATTTCAATAAATGAATAGTAATATTAAATAAAATTGAATTTTAATTTTCTCTAGTTTCATAATATATAAAACATTTGCATTATTAATTAAATATAAACATAATATTTAATTATTGTACTTTAAATTTTTTATTTTCATTAAAAAAAAATTATGTATGATAAATTTTAACTTTTACACCTTTTAAAAGTGTTGATAAGATCTTTTAATAGAATTTTTACGTATGTAAATGAAGTTCTAAAGCTTTATTATTTTAATAAGAAATTATTTATAAATTATTCGAAAAACTTTTTTCAAAGTATTTCAAAAGTAACAAAATATAAATAAATAAAATTCATAATAGAGGACAAAAAATTGACCTTTGAAAAATGGACTGCGAATATGTAGACGAAAAGTAGTGAAAATCTATCTGGAGTATTCCTCAGGCGAAAGAAATGCTTTACCAGGGGAAATGGTTCGGTCATTTCATTAGCCTCCAATTAGACCATGTCATTCGTCTCTCTCTACCCGATGAAATTTTGTAATACCATCAACTATACCCATACATATTGCTATTAGTAGCACAATCACTCCACGTTACTACTTATAGTATAAGCACAACTGTTTACAAGTTGAATGTAAAAAGTACACAGTTTTTAAAATCATGTTACTTAAAAAATAATAAAGAATATTAATTATTTGTTTATTTCGTTATTATTTTATTATTATGTAACTTTAAATGACTTTAGTTATTTGACAATTAGAGCATTAAAACTATTTACATATCTTTATCTCATTTAATGTTATAGATAATATACGATCTTCGTATTAAAGTATTTATAATTTTTTTATTATTAAAAATATAATATAAATTTCATGTTCATTTTTTACTTATATAAGTATATACATTATTGAAGTGTAAACACTTATTAATAATTATAAGTAATATACATTATTATAATAATATATTGTATAAGAGTATAATAGTACAATTATTAATTATGATATAATTGTTATATAATAACAATTAACTGAATATTTTATGTAATAATTTAATTTTATCGGATTTATAATCATTTTTGAAATATTTTAGTATAGTTATTAACTTTATAAAAGCAAAAAGTTTATTTTAAATTTTCGTAAAATCTCAAATAGTTATAAAAAATTAACTAAACACACAAGGTACCATATCTTTATTAATATTTCAGTACATGTGTATGCTTATTCAAAAACGTGACAGGTATATATATATATATATATGCAATAGTCTTTCCACATGCGGCTTTGCAGATTATCTATCAGCTTATTTCATAAAAAAAATAAAGGTGATTATTAAAACTAAGAGACAGTGAGATAAAAAGAGATGCAAACATAGAAAAGGAAGAAGTAAGTAATTACTCAAAAAGGTTTGAGTACCACTAAGTGCGAACGAAAAAAGAACAGTGTTGATTTCAACTTTTGAACGCTAATACTTGTTCTTCAAGCGAGTTGCATAACTTTCCATACTCGCATCAATCTTATAAGTAACCTTTATATACTATCTATAAAAGAGACTTTTTCTGGAGTGAGTGATGAGATTCTGAAAGCATACTAGAAGCTTAAGACCTAATTTAACAGCAATTTGTAAGTCTCAGTTCTCTTTTGAAGTCTCTTTTTTTCTATCTCTCTCTATATATCCTTGATCTCTCACTTATCGTTTTACCATATCTATTCCTTACTGTAATCATCGTTGGCCCATAAAAATTTGAATAAGTAATTAATATTATACATCATAGATCCAAGTTATTATTAGATGTAAAATTTACTTCTTACAAAATGACACAATTTATTTTATTTTCCGATAATCTGAATATATACATGGAAAATTTTATCATAAAAAATACTTTTAGTTTTGAAATAATATCTTTAAAAAATAAAGATTATAATTGAATTATTGAATGAATATCTATAAACATAAATTCTATATTTTATATAAATTAAAAAAACTAAATTAAACGAAAAATTCAAAATACGAGTACATGCTTGTAAGTTGTAGATAGTATTAGAAATTTTCATATTTTTCTAATTAATACACAATTTACATAAGATTTATATTGTAATTTTCTACGATGTAACCTATCAATATTACGTTTATTCTAATAAATTTTTGTATTTAAGTATTTAAGAATAAATGAAATTTATTTTGAATTGGAACGTTAAAGCTGTAGTGAATGTACAAGTCATTGCAATAAATATAATTTATCAGAATTGAAAATACCAAATCAAAATAATAATAATTATTTTAAACTTAAATTTGCTTAAAATTGATAATTATTATAATAATTTACTTTAAAATATTTATTTATAAAATATTTTAACAAGATAAATTTTATAGAATTAATGGAATACAGACATATATATTATAATTCAACAAATAGACTTTACCAATTACATCCTTATGAAACTTTTTATTTACTTATCCATATAAAGTATGCCTGCATATACTTTGTTTTTATATCCACCGTAGTTCAGTTTACAGTCAGTAATAGTTACAATGAGAATTATTGTGATTACTATTAAGATATGAGATACATTATTATATTAAATTGGTAAAAGAATAATTTATTCCAGAACGTATTATTGTATTAGATTGAAAAAATTAAGTTTTTTATCATATATACCGAGTATTACAGGAAATTTTTTTATCTGTAAATAATTGAAAAATTAATATCACTGAAAACCCTATAAGTAAAATTAATCATGTTTATAACTCATATAATTAGCTTATCACTCTGTCTTTTTATTAGAATTTCCTCTTGATAGATTAATATCAATTTGTCAATCTTTCTTCCTTGTATTTTTTTTCTCTTTTATTTTTATATTCTATGATAGAATATTACTAGGATTATCTCATAGTATATGGATCAGATTATATTATAACAATCTTTACTAAGATCCACTAAATTGTCATCCTTAGTCGCTATTTCTTTTCGCTACTTTTGCTTGAGACATAATCATCATCAATAGAGTCTAATTCTTCTTTTTTCAAATTATATTGCGGCAGTTTACAAAAAACTTCTTATCTTACTCTTTCTACTCGCTATGTCAAGTTAATTTAATTAGGCTAATATTTTTATGCACATCAATTTATTATCCACGTGCAAATTAATTCTATCACTATTACTCAATCTGCCTTGAGATTTAATATTATATGATCTATTACTATCTTGTTGTATATTATGCATTAATGAAAAAGAATTTTTCCTAAAATATATAATAAATTTTAAATATTTATTTACTTTATTAGTCTTTTTGAAAACAATCATAATTGCTCACTGGATTTAACTTCTCAACGCTTTCCTTTTAAAATTCATTATTTTTTTAGAAGTATAACTACCTCGATACAATCATTATTCTTCACTACTTATAAATCCTCGATAATAATCTTAACAGGATATAATAAATTATTACATTCGAAGTTTACGTTAGAAATATAGAATATTTGTCCACTTGCTATGTGTAACTGAAATTTTAAGGAACTATTTATAATTATCTCATTACATTATTGATGTTATAGAGGTAAAGGTATAATGTACGTCTTTAAAAATATATTCGATATATGTGAAATAAAAGAAGATATTTTATTGAAATCTGACTAAAATTTTAAGAATTTTAATAAAAGTTTTAATAGTATTTTTTATAAAAACAGAAGAATAAATATCTAAATCTAATTTAAAAATAAGAAAATATGTAAATATTTACACTTAATTTATATCTTCAACTATTTACATTATGATGTTTAATTTTTTTATTGTAAACTATGGTACATTTTAAATTTCAGTTATTATCTTCTATTCCGAATTTCTTTATAAGAAAATGCCTAAATTATATTAACCTCATAAATGTTTCTACAAAACGAAAATGTATTAATATATATATCGTGAGGTTAATTTACTATTATGCTAATGAGGACATTCCATACAGTCTGACACTATGCTAAAAGTTCCAGCTCATGAAAGCAAACTTTCCATAAGTCATAATTCTGACAATATCTTTCTCGCTCTCAATTAAAATGTTCTCTCAATTAAAATAACAATAGATTTAAATATTACATACAGTCGTGTATATTATTTTCTTAAATGTCTTCATTATATACAAAAAATTATAATATATTATTACACTGTATTATTTACTATAATTATTTTTAAAAAACAAAATAAAAATTTTAAGAAATAATGAGATTATATATTCTATATTATTATGAAGTTGCACATACGACTAGCAAATATATACTGCTGCAACTATAAAGGAGTAACTGTTTAAGCATAAAAAAAATTTAGTGCAACTCAAGTTTATCTTTTTTACGCCAGCAAAGACTTCTTATATTTGGTTATTCTAGGGTTTATCTTTAAGAATATGAAGAACGAAAAAATTTGGTTTAAAACATGAAACATGAAAATATTTGGTCAGAAATGGAATAAAAAAAATACTGTCACGAGATGGATCTATTTAGTTAATCAGGTTATATGTAGATTTTTGATCAAGTTTTACTTTAATAAGTTCTTGTATAAATTCTGATTCAAAATATATTTGAACTAGAATCTGCTTAACTTTACTATTCAAGTACATGATTTTACAAAAATTTTCATTTAAATTTAATTTTAACAGTTTCAGTTAGATTCGATTTTTTTAATTTTTTATAAAAGTACTATATATTAAAATATAATTTAGAAAAACTTTATAATTATCGATTTTCTTTCATATTTTATCTGAAATATAGAAAATTTTTTAAATATTTTACATTTTATTTTAAAATACTATGAATTTTAATTTATAATTAAGAAATTTAGGATGTTTTATAGTTTAATATTCGCATTAATATTATCTTACTCAGAAATGTGTTCACTTTTCTAAAGTTTTACAAATCTCGGAATGACTCATCATAATACCTGTTATTCTACATACATCTCGTTCATCTCAGCGTTAGTAGGAACAGGATAAGAAAATTATGCCAAAGAGGTTAAAATAAAGAAGGAATCCATTGGTATATGTCATCTTTATGTAAGAGGATAAAATAAAAGCAGGACATGCAAAAATGAAAAATTAGAATAGAAGCTGAAAAAGATCCATTCCTTGTCAGATCTGGCACAGCATCAATGAATTAATTAAGTCTTTTCAAAACAACAAGTTAATAGTAAAAATTTATCGAAATTCACGTTTTTATTTTCAAACACACTTATAAGGAGATAGATTTATCTACAAATCTCGTAGACGCTTGGATTACTGTAATTGAAAATACAAAGGAAAACATACTATAGATATTTTTACTTATTTGCAATGTATTACAAATTCAAGAAGAATAATTTGTAGTTTATTTATCAATATATTTTGATATATATCCTTTATATATTTATTATTATTCAGATTTTTTATAATTCTACTTAAAAACGTATATAAAATATACGTACTATATTTGCTATATAAAATCAAAATTTTAATGTAATAATACATAAATTGCAAATATATTTATATATTTATATTTAAAATGCTAAAAATATTATTTTATAAGAGAAATCTCTGCTATGAACGAAATAGTATACTTACGAAAGGGAATCGTCAAAATATAATATATTTAAAAAGAGAATAGTGAATTTATAAATCAGACAACGAATTTGCATATCTTACTGATATGCAAATTTATATTTACATGATTACAGTGGATTTTACAGAAAAAAGAAGAGTAGAGAATAAAAACTAATCTTATTTGTAAACTCTCAAATAGTACTCACGATAGTGAAGTAAAGTAAAGAAAAGTATAACGAAAAATGTAAATATTTTATATTTTACTGAAACACAAAATTAGAGTGAAAATTTTCTAAATAAGTTATTTTTTATGTACAAAGTTAGTATATTTTTTAGAATTATTATTTATATTTCTATAAATATTATATTACTAATATTAGTTGCAAATATGCATAATTATGAAATATTAGTTTTTTCTATTAATTTACTCTATTTGTTAAATTATTTATTTCATAATTTATAATATGATTTATATTTAATAAATTATTCTTCGAAATTTATCTTCAATTGAATTTATAAAATAAATCTGTCCAGAAAAAATAACACCCATTTATTTAGAAGTATCTAAGTATGAATTTCTTTGAATTAAAAGACCTTAAGAGTAAAATAATTTCCTGATTCAAGTTTCAAATAGTTTCCTTTCGTGAATAGTATTTAAAAGTAATCATAGAAATTTAATAATGAAAATTTAAGTTAGAACTTCTTATTCATAAAAATAAAGATATTCTGTAAACATATATTTTTTTGGGTTTTTGATAATTATGATACTTTGATAGATAATTACTTTGATAAAGTAATATATAAATAAATTCTAATACACAATTAAAGTTTTATACATTAAAAAATATGCCTCATCTATAGTTGAAAAAAAAATAATATCAGTAAATATTCATTGGTATATTTAATTTAATTAGTGATCAGATGAATAGTTCATTAAAAAATTGAAAGAAATACATTATCTTTCGTTACATTTTACTTAAAATCAAGAATAACTAATTTCTAGATCCTTTATTAATCAAGAGTTTCGTGTTTTATGTAGTTTTTATTATACGATTATACAATTATTTTTATGTTCGAAAATTTATAAAAGTTTTAAAGCATTCATAAAATTAATTTAAATATATCAACTTTAAAAAAAAATACTTTTATAAAATCACTATATGTTACATATACTAATTTTGCTTATTATTACACATATTGATTTTGTTCGATTAAATAAAAACTGCATATCCCAAGACAATAAAAATGTGAAATTTTACGAATAAATACAAAAGTAATTAATTAAGTAATCACACATATTTAGAATAAAATGCCAAATAATAATTTAATAATTATAAATGTATGAGTATAAAATAATTATTATTTTCTACATTTTATATGCAAATTAGAATTTTTAAAAAATAGTAAAAGTATATTAATATAGTACGACTTATATTTGTTTCATAATAATAGAATATTTAACATAATATAATAATTTACGTGTTAAAAATTCAATAACAATTTTCATGAATTACAATTAATTTTCTAAAGATAAATTATTTAAAAATTTTTGAATTCAATTTACAAAATTATGAAAAAAAAATTTTTTATTTTGATGATTTTACGTCTTTCAGATGAATTAGATATAAATAAAAGTAAATTTCTGCAACAGAGTCTATAATAGCGGATTAAATTGAAAAAATTTTAAATAGTAACAAAATATTTTCATAAACGTCATAAAATATGAATCTTTATTTTTAAAATCTGTATTAATACACTCTTGGTTTTATTTTTCTTTTATGTATATATCCGTTAGTATAAATAGGTAAAAGCATAATCTATTGCATAAAAGGTGAGAAGGAAGTAAGAAGATAAAGACGTACTTGATCGACCTCTAGCTTTATTCAGAAAGATATAAACGGGTCGCATCAATCCAAAGGCAGAAGGAAAGTAATGAACTAGGTGGATTATCATCTCTTCGACGAGATACAATTTGCCATTTTTAAGGGGATGACCTGGGATTAACGAAGCTCCAATTATATTTTGCACCAATCCGACATTTTCATGGCGACCGCTGATGACCGCCTACAAGACGCCTAGCGTATCAGCAATTCGAGAAGGAAAATAAAGATCAAAATAAAGAAAAATAATATCTCTCCTGTTTCTAATTAATAGAATATTGTCATAATTAAATGATGATATTAACTTCTATTTAAATATAAAATACAATTTATTTATTTAGTTCTTAAAATTTATTTGTACTATTTCATACGATTTATACTATTTAATACATATACATAATAATAACATATGATTTTCGATTTTGAGCGTCTAATAACAAAATCAAAACATAAGAAAATAGCCTTGTATTTTACATTATTAAAATATTCTTTTCTTCTGTTCCTAATGCTATTAAACAAATTTTATAAATGGGGTCATTTTTTTGGTTCTACCAAGTAACAATAACATTAATCTTTTAATATTTTATAAATCTTAATTTAGAACGATTAACTTATTTTATATCACCTTACTTGATAAAATTTATTTCATGTACATTTTTTAATTTATGTATTATTATAATTAAGATTATTATTGTATTTCATTTTATTAATCAATATAGAAATACAATAATTATTATTATATAATTTAAACTGTAATTAATTTATTCTATTATAGATAATATGTTAAATATATTCACACTCAAAATATATATAAAATAAATATTTTAATTTAGTAAATATTTATAATATTTATATGAAAATTATATTGAATCCACTAAGTTAATTTAAATAATGTTAATATAAATTACGTACAGAATAATATGTAAAAGTTTTGGAAAAACAAATAAAGCATATTTATATACAATTTCCATTACAATATTGTATTGAATATAATGTAAAATTCTTGAAAACTTTAAATACAGACTGAATAATTGAAATACTTTAAATATTTTTTGGATAGTATATAAATATAAACTATAAGATTAAATTAAAATTATTTTCGAATAGAATGTAAAATCATACATAGACAAAAAGTATATATATGTATATGTATATTTATATAATATAATAAAAAGTAATGCAAAAAGTTAAAAAAATTATATTATGATTTTCAAATTGCAAAATTTAACATAGAATGAAAACATATTTTTAAATTATTTAAGTAAATATATTAATTTTAATAGTATAAATTTACAATTAAATTTCATGGTTCTACAAGTAATAATATTCTTGTTTGTAATATTTCCATGCTATAAACTATTTTAAAAAATTTTAATATGAAATAAAGTTACTTTTTAGTATAAAAAAAATATTTCCATACAGCGTACATAAATAATTTTTTATGAAAATAAATATTTTTGTATAAACAACGTATTAATTACTTAATTTTTATAAAATATTATGTAATTATATTATTAATTTTATAAGAATCATAAATATACTTAGAAAATTAGTAATAAATTAAAAAATTTTGTTTGTACTTCATTATGAAATAATTTTTAATAGCATCTAATTTCATAGATTTACAATAATTGTTATCGATTGTTAGTATCGTGTATACAACTCTTATTTATGTGATTCTTTATCGCTTCAATTTGGTTCTTTATTTCCCTGCTTGCCAAAGTTACATCGATCCAATATAAGACCTATGTTTTCCTGTTGCTCCCCAGAGTACTCTAGCTCCAATCACAAGTCTTCTCCCTATTTGCCCATCCAAAATGTCACCAACTCATTCGAGTATAAAACAGAACCTACTTAATTTAGTGACAGATTTTTTATAAAAAATATATATATACTTTTTCAAATTAAACAAATTTTTAGAATCTTTATGAAAACTTTTATCTGAATATATGATTTTAAAATTTTAAATCTTTTCATTATACATATTTGTATTATGTATATACAAATGTTAATATAAAAGTAAAAACGTAGGAAAATAGTTATTCCGAAGTAACGATCAATTGGTCAGAAAAATATTCATATGTTTTATGCTGGCTTGGTTTTCACTAAATAATATTATTCTATAATAACAACGAAACTTACCTTACGAGATAATGCGAATTTTCTATTTTACGATAGACTTCCATTATGTTCATTACTGATACAAGATGATAGAAATATAGTCTTGTAGAAAATATCCTTACTAGTTTCTCTCGATTGTGCTTATTTATCATCTTTGTATGTATACTACCGAATTCTAATATATATAATTATGGAACACAAATATTTTTAACTTATTTAAATTATTTAGAAATTTATTTATGAATATATTTATTGTTCTTTATAAATTTTTTCAATTTTTAACGAACATAAACAATTTTTTTAAATCATAATTATATTTATTAATTCAATTAAAAATGATTTTTAATAATAGAAAATAAACAACAAATTTAGATAGTCTAAATGTCAATTTCTTGCATTTTCAAAAGGACATCGCTTCTAAAATATAAATCTTTTTCATTTATATCATACTTATGAAAATTATTGATATTCTAAACGTAAATGTAAAGTAATCAAAAGATCTCCTTCTTGGTTACAAGTATTAAAGTAATATGAGTAGGCTAATGATTTTTAATAAAATAATTTCGAAATAAATAAAAATTCATGTATTCATTTATATTATACTTTCTTTTAAATTTAAACTTTAGATGATTTATGTATTTATAAGAAATGATGAATTTTATACAGATTTATAAATGCAAGTAGTATTTTTTGAAATATGAGAGCAAACTCCTTTGTGATAATTTTTAATTTCAATCACGGATTTAAAAATTATGATAATTATTATATGTAAATAAATATTATAATATGGTAATATTTAATAATAATGGTAGTAATAACATAAATAAAATTAAAAATAGGATTGTTATTATAACTGCCTAGTCTTTATATCTTATCAATAGATTTACATTTCATGTATTATTACAATTATATTTAAAAATATTTAATTCATATATTAAATTTTTTCTTTAAAAAATAAATAAATTATATTTATGTATAATCTTATTATGATATATCATATTATTTTGATTAAATAGTTTCTTCTTTTTAGTTTTAATAAAATCGTTTAGAAATTTATATTCTTCACTATTTTTTTAATAAGAAAGTAAAAAATTTTTAAAAATGTTCATACCTTTTGTGATTACTTATTGAAAATTTTATGTATTTATGAAATAACTTTTTTTATGATTACAAGTGTTCAAAATATATAATAATATAATGATAAAGTTAAAATGTATATAACTATGAACTTATAAATTTATAATTTCAAAATAGCATAAAATATTTTTATATCAATTGGAAACATTTCCATATCTCAAAAAAATATGAAAAGTAAATTGTGTCTATGACAAGTAGATATGTAATTAAAACAAAAACATGATCAACCATTGCAACTAAATTTTTGCCAATGACTTTATTTAGTATAATAAAATTAAATTGTATAATAAAATGTGATTAAGACTGTATTCACTGTTATTCTACTTTATTTGCTTTATTCACTAAGTATTCACTGTTCTCAATTTTAAGGAAATATCATTTTCCGAGGTAATTGAGATGTTGATATCGCTTCCAATTCATGAGATAACAAACTCAACCTTTCTAACGAAAAAAAAGGTATGTGACATCATTTAGCGTATTTAATTTTTTTAAACATTTTATTCTTACGTCAACTTTACTTAACTTTCTGTTATGTTTGTTTAACGGTTTCGTGCAGTTAAGCTATTAATTGATTTTATTATTTTACTTTTCTGACACGTAACTGAAGTTATAAGTTTTATTCAAACTATCTATTTTACAATTTGGTTTTATTGTTAACCATTATTATTTTGATTCTTTACACAAACATTTTATTATAATGTGCATAAGCTTCTTTGTTTTTACTAATGCGAGTGCGATAATATAATTTATAAGTAAATTTGGTATGTTTGTCGAATAAGAACATTAGATAACATTAAGTTTTTAATTTATTAAAACAAATTTTTTTTTATTATATTTTCTCAAGTCCTTGCATGTCATCTTTATATTACTTTTATTTAAGTTTGAGATATCAACGTAAATTTAAACCTCTATATAAAAACCTGTACAAATAGACACAAACATAATATATAGTTATTATAAATTCCTTATTTTACAATATTTAAATTCATATTTAATTATTAAAAATAGAATAAATTATATGTGTTTTGAAATATATAATAATTATGCCAGAGTTTTAGTACAATTAATGTGCTTGAAGAGAAAATAGCTTTATCTAATTGTCTAGTTCGTAGAAAGGAGGTACGTTTCACAAAGAACTTGTATTTCACTCTAAATAATAATTTGTAAAACACATATTATAGGTTTGTCTAGATATTAATGTATCACTATATTATAAGTAAATAAAATTTAATAATAAATATAATATAAATAATAATTTTATGAAAACATCTCAAAATTGAATGAGATAAAAATTTTGACCACCGTTTCAAAAATTTTTGTGTAGAGGAAATTATAAATTCAAAAATATAACTTTTTGAAAAATTAAACTAATAATAAAATAAAAAGTTTTTAATATTTTTATAATAATTAAAATCTATTTATATACGTTTACAATAATAATTTGTGCATGGTCTGCGAAAATTAAAAATTATAGATTGTGATCCAGTCTTTTAATATATGTGTATATATATATATATATAGCATTCTTTATGGATGTGGTTTTATATACATGTATATAAATATAATACCAGGCCCTAAACTCAAAAGCCTGTCAAGATGAAAAAGAGAAAGTGATTATTGAAATCATATTGATGTACTAAATATAATATTTTCATCAACTGTGTATTGCATTTGACATATTAGTTTATCAATATAACAGCAATAAATATAGAAAGAGAAGAAAATATAGAACTGAATTGATAAAAATCGATTTTATTCGCTATAAAATAGAATTTTACTCTTCTTTCCGCTATTTTACGATACCCTAAGATTATAAAATTTCGAAGAAAAAAAAATATAAAAATGCTCGTATTTCAAAATTTTATTGTAAAATTAATAATATAGATTATTTATTTCTTAAATTGTTATATATTTTATTGTATATTTTACTACTATCAAATAAAGGAAAATTATTTAATTGGTAAATAAATTTACTTAATTGTATTTTAATGTACATGTCTTATTTTAAAGACCCTATAAATATAATAAAAATAGTTTAATTTATGAATAACAATATATATTAACTAAGTAATTTTTAATCTAATATTTATATTGATTTAAAAGATGAATACAACATAATCATATAAATTACTCTTCAGATTTTAATTAAAAAATCAAGAAGATTTTAGACAAATCAATAATTTTATGTAAGTTGATTTAAATTGAACAAAAGAAAATAGCTTAATAAAAAAGCACAAAAACATGATTACCATTAAAATTATATACATGTAGTATTTATATGCTGATTTATCTGAGGATCTAAGAAAAATGCGTTTTATAAATATTAAAAAACAAACAAATTTAAATTTTCAAAAATTTTTAAATTTCAAAAAAAAATTTTTTTTGTTAATCTTTTTTATTAATAAAAGGACATAAACTTAAGAAGAATTTAAGAGATTCAATTTTAATTTTATGAGTAAACAGAGCTTTTTCTTTTATTCGAGATTTTAATATACAAATAGAAATTTATGTGACTACCTATGTAGAATTTTTAACTTAGATTTTAATTTTGTAAGTTGGATCATAAGTATTAAAAGTTTATGAATAGAGCTAATTAATATAAAATTTATGTTTTAATTTTAGTAAATTATTTTCTTTAAGATATTGTATCTAATCAGCAAGTTAAAAGTATCATTTTTCGATATTACTGTATTTTTTTTATAAAATATTTTTTAAATACTTTACGAACCTTTCGTTAAAATCTGAAAAATGGTAAAAAGTTACGATCCATTGAATATGTAACTATCAATATTCGACTTAGTTATACTGAAAACTTTGAACGTGTTTTTCTAGAAAGCTCTTTTTGGAAATAGCTTAAATCGATTTCCATTATTTTAAAACAACTACGGAATTGATTTGCATGAAATTTTATATGCTTCTTCTAAATATATGAAATCTGATACTAAACTAAGGAATAATAACTTTTATTTTACATTTTTTAATAAAAAAATAGCAAATTTTTAAATAAAAATTATTTTTTTTCTTAAAATGAGATTATGTGATGTCAAACTTTCTTTTATTTGTTAATCGAGTGTTATAGAAAAGCCGTTATTCTAATAATATATTTTCAATTAAATAGTAAAAAATAATATTTTAAAATACTTCAATAAAATATAATTGTAATCAACTATGGGAAGAAAAAAGAATTATCAATAAAAAGAAATAGCGATTCCTACAATTTCTAAAAACAAATTAATATAGAAAAATTTAAAAGTATTATACGAAATATGATATATTATTTTATTAAATTAAATTCAAGTAGCTGTGAAATAAAGTATATAAAATATTCAAAAAATAATATAAGAAAACTTTAAGAAATTTAATATTATTCTAGAGAAAAATCTTAAAATGGTTTATAAAAAGAACAAATAACTAATAATAGTGTATGAATTATTAATAAAACAAGTCTTAAAAATACTTCATTAGATGATGATATCTCAAAATAGCCTTATTGTATAATATTTTCAGAGGTTCCGAAACTTTTTTAAATTAATATAAAATATTCTGAAAATAATTCGTAAGTTAATTAATGACTAAGCTTATTATTAATAGTAGTTTAAAGCATTATTTTATAGGTAATAAGTTAAATCATACTTGTATATTTGCATAAGCTCATTAGAAAAGCTTATAGATGCTTGATGATTAAATCGATATACATATTTTAGTGATATTTATATAAATAATTATATTTAGTAAAATATAATATAAATTTTTTATGTAAAACATATTTAATTGAATTGAAATGCATTAATTTTTTTCTAACGCTCTTACAAATTAGAAATTTAAGCATTGTTATAATAGAATTCAAAAAGTAATCCTTTAAAAATATATTTATGTATGATAATAAGAATAAAAACATTTTTTTACGCGAAGAAAAAATTCAGTCTCTATTCAATAATAAAGAACTAAACCAGTGAAAAATATATTCAAATAATTATATTTTTTAGGATGAAATATAAGTAAAGTAGAATTAATTTTTTCATATATTAAAAAATATATTTAAAGAATTTAATAGTTTCTATTCATAATATATAATAATAAGAGAGTATATAACAGCTTATGTAATAAATTTTTAATTCAGCGTATTATTAAGTTGTAAAAATATTAATATCACTTTTTTATCCGAAAAATAAAATAAATATTTTTATTGTAAATATATTGATATCATTATATCTAGAAATATTTTTTTATTATATTTCTTTATAATTAAATAACTCATAAATATCTTTTTTTTTTTGAAATTTTTTATATATGTCAATTTGTAAATTGTAATTTATTTTCATAAGTAAAAAAAGAAGATAATTACATTTACGCGCAATTTCCATTCAGTCTATTTATTTAATGCATTAAGTTATAAGAAAAAAATATAAGTTAAATAAAGAGGTAAATTTAAAACTAATACAATAATATAATTTATGTATTCTGTAAAAACATTAAAATTATCTTTTTACCCTTGATTTCATATAAATGTTCGATAGCTGTCACTTAAAGTTGAATCATATTTATTAAGATTTTCTATTTTTGCTAATTATTCATATATATATTTGCGTTTATAAATCTCTCATTATTTTCGATTTATTAATGCATTATTGTATATATATATATATATATAATTGTTTTATTGATACTAGCTATTGTTATGCACAGAATTATTATTATTGTCTGAACTTCCAGAATAATGTTACCTCCAGTCGTACACTCAGATCGAAAATCAATAAAGAAATGTGAATTATATTATCTGAATTTATTTGATTCGCGTTTTAAATTCACGAATAAAACATATTACGCGCGATATGAAAATAATTCGTTATAAGCCTCGACTCTACGTTAATACTTGCAACACGCAACCCTTGATAATTCTACTAAGTCTATTAGCTTTTCATTTATAATTCAACGATGATTTTACAATAATGCTCGGAACATCCTTCTTATCCAAGATTTGGCAGATTACCAGACAGATCTTTTCTATTTCAAGGATGTGAGACAAACTACGAAGAATTCGATCCAAAGAACTCCCTAATCAAAAATTTATTAAAAAATTCCTGAATTTTTTTTTAATCATTATCTTGATTTCACCTTTATTCAATACCACTTTTCTTGTTTCGTGAAGTTTTGGTCACTCGGCAAAGGATATATTTGCACAATTCCTCTTTTTGCGTGTTTATTATCACTATTTAGTACTTATTGCAGATTTTCGTTGCGCAATTACTCAGCTTTAATGTTGATAACAAGAATTGCTTATAAATCGGAATAATAGGTCTGGTTCAGGACGAAGTGTAATTCGAGTATCATATCCTTGCCCCGTGCCTCACGCAATTTATATCGTGAATTGAGCTGTATAACTGTTTGTTCGTGGTGTCGGGTATCAGGAAAACGAAAGTCTTATATCATTATATCAGACGCGTTACTATTAAAAAATATTATATTTATTAAAAAAAATTATTTCTTGCTCACTATTTCTTATTTAAAATATTTTAGCCTAGAAAAATTATTTTTTTCTAAAACAATACTCATTTCTATATTTTATGTCTAATTTTTTACATATATAATTTCTTTTTTTGTAGTTATATATAAGATGTAGAAATATATAAGAATACATTGCTTTTATATAGGGTATGATAAAAATCACACATTAATTTCATAATAAAAAATATGTAAATTTTTTCATGTATGCATATAAGCAGTTTAACATATTTTATTTTAATTGTAACATATATAGAATACACATAGTACTACCAATTTATATAGAATGAGCTGCATAATTTTCATATTGATATGGTATAATATTTGCGTATAATGATCATGTTACACGATTGCATGTTATCTGGCAGAATTATGATATTGATACCGCCCCATAAATAGGGAATGAAGATTTATTAATTTTTTTACTATTAATTCTAGGAATTAATTAATAATAAGTATCCAATTTAAATTATTTACTATACGTATTTTGATAGAATAAATTGATATTTTTTTATAATTTCAAACTACTATTTAAACAAAATATTTAAGATTTTTACCGATATAATACATGACTTAGGAGTATATTTTAATAAAACTTAAAATTTCTGTAATTATTCAATGCAGGATTTTAATCTAAGTTTATAATAAAGAATTATACATAACTTTTAATTATTGGATTATAATTTTGCTTAATTCTAATCTCTGTGTAGCACATAATTTAAGATTTATGAATGAAAATACATAATTCATTATTTTCTAAAAAACATATATTTTTAAATTATATGTATTTAAATATTTTTTAGAAATTTTTAATATTTATAAATATTTAAAACATAAAATTTTTTAATTGTCGACACATATATAGATTTTACTACCTTAATTAATTCTTTCATACACTCCTTCGCTATGATTTTAATGCATATTTCTACTATATGCAGTTCATTTCTAATTTATACAATAAATCTTTATCTCATTGCTTATACTATTATGTTAATTATCAAATCCAGAAATTTATTGTTTTATTAATTTCATCTCAACAATCAATTTTTAAACTAAATTAATTTTTGATAAATTGCCTAAAGTTATTTTAAATTATATTATATCTAATAAGTTTCAATACTATAAAATTTATTAAGTATTAAATAAAAATATTTAAGTTTAATAAACATAAAAGTTAACATTTAATAAAGTTTTGTATATCAAAATATAAATAATATATTGTAAACATATCTAAGCATTTTAGGAATAAAAAATAAATAAAAATGTTAGTAAAAGTAAAGATTCACAATTTCATGTTTTTTTAGTTAATTTAAAATATTTTTTTACTTAAGTTGAAATTATTTTTACCATCTAAATAATTTTCTCGATGTTTACATCATAGTTAATAAGAACATTGAAACGACCACATAAAGAGCTACCATAGGAAATACTTTTTATTAATCAATATAAATTATTTTTTTTATTGATTTAGTTTTATTAAAAATAAAAAAATAAAATATCCATCTTTATGCTTCATACATATTTAAAAAAAAGTAAATAATAAATTGTATCTTGTTATGAAATTTAGTACTATTTCAATCAATTAATCTTTTTGCGATTGAAAATGTAATTATTATCTTTCGTATGTTTTTAATCCTAAAATATACTACACCTTGTACTTCTAGACTGCCTTGTAAGTCAATAACTGTCTTAAGTGTACAAACAGATTCAATAAAATCCACTATTAATTTCAAATGAAGTCACTCTAGGTGATGGCTAGTATAGATTCAAATAAATGTGTATCGTTTACAGAGTGACTTAATTTACGATCGACAAGAAGACTATATACTTGCGGGTATCCCTTTTTCTAAAGCATATTTTAAACATTTTTATTTTAGTTCCACTGTGATTTAAAATTTAACATATTTTTTTCTACTATTGGTACTAAATACATCATGCATTTATGAGAAATTATATTTAACTCATGATTATATAGCTATATGTGCATTTATATATAAAAAATTAGTACATTATATGCAATCATTGAGTTAAAAAATATAATATAGTAAAATTGTTTAAAATATAATTGAATAAAAGTAAATCTGATAATTTCAATTTTATTTCGAATCAAAATTGATTTTTTTCTTTTTTTTCTATTGGATTTACTAATAAAATTTTGTACTTACTTTATTCTACATTTGCTTCATAAAATTATATGAAGAAATCTATGTCTTATAATAATATATATAGATAATAAAAAACAAAAATATCTTTTCAATTTTGAAAATATGTAAAAAAGTTTTTTCATTTATATATTCTTTAAAATAATAGCAACATATAAAGATGGATAGTATTTCTATCAAAAATAAAAATATTGAAATTATATTAGTTCAAAGAATTTACTTTCAAGAATAATCGATAGTGAACATATCGATGCATTTTTCTTAGTTAAAACAAGAATTTGAGGGCAAAAGCGTCATGTTACATTTAATGTATCTTTCGAATGAACTTATCTAATAATATTCAAAATCGATGATGTCTTGAATTTATTACCCTTATCAAAATTAAGTATATCAAAAAATTAACTCTATTTTAAACGCAATATAATTTTAACGCATATAAATCTAAATTATATCAAAGTTTTAGAAGTTTAAACAGCTCTTAAAATGTAATATACCACAATTAATTGTATAAATAGCCTTATCATAATATTATAAAAATTACTAAATAAATAATAATATTTAAAAAATCTTAACTTTTAAAATTATAAAACATTTTTAAAAATTCAATAAAATATATTGATTATATCACATTATACATAAAATCTATTAATAGTTTTGATGTTATTATTTAAATTCTTTTAACAAAATATTTTTATGATTTATATATTTAAAATAATATTTTTCAAATGATAGTAGATAATAAATAAAAAATATTCGTACCACTTAACCTTAGTAGTTACTTAGTAAACTTAGTATATATCTTCGAAGATAGGAAGCTTCTGTCAGAGCTAAAATTCTTCGCATTAACTTAGGTTAAAGAGCTCTCATCGTAATAGCCATAGTAATAACAAACTAAAAATTTCGTATATAAGCCTTTTACTAGTTATTCCTTTTACCTATTTCACGTCTGTCATATGTCAATATGTAACTAGATATATCCGTTAATGTTTTCTTTTTCAAGATAAATGATCACTCGTATTATTTCGAGAAAAAGAATTTTATATTCACCAATAATTGTTCGTGTTCAATTTTTTCTTCTTGACAATATCTAAGACAATTATAAATATTAAAACCGTATACATATAATCTTAACTAATTTTATCCCCTCTGAAGGTTTGTAACAAGACCCTTGTAGCACCTGTTACTAAATGTGGATCACAGCCATTTTCAAGCAATGCTCAGTATATAAATAGTAAGATTGGCTCGTTATTTAGACTTACTTAACCACTTACGCTCTGTCTCTATCTTGCCCACATTATTTCGATACTCAGTCTACACCACTACGTCCAAGTAATATACAAGCCACGAAACCGAGGCGTGCAATCAATACGTGCTTACGTATTTTTGTATTCATACTTTTTTTATATATAATCTTATATTTTTCTATTTATTTAAGAGTGATTTCCATCGAAGAAATAGTTAACAAACACGTCATCTAAAGAAAACATTGTACACGTAAATATGAAATTTATTTATCTTTGTTCCACTTATTCCTTTTTCACTCTGAACTTCGGTGGAACATAAATCTATCAGGCGAAACGTGACGTCATCGACCACCTTTACCCAACGTCGGACGCAAGTGACAAACTCCATTAAACATATACCCTTAAAAATTATAACTGTTATTCACGTACTACTTCTCAAACAATCCTTGTAGTGATTGGATGAAAGTCCGCAGTTTTTAACGCTTTTCCTAAAACATCCTTTTCCTCTGTATATGATATCAGATCCGAGAATTTTCCATACTTTGCAAACAGATCACTATCATCTATCTTCCCAAAGCCAAAAATCCACTATCTGACCCCTCTGGTTACTGGCTGATAAGCTTTCTGAGCTTCTTCAATAAGGTTGCCGAAAGCTTTATTCTTGATAATCTCAATAACAATATACTTTATCTTAATCTTAATCTTTTTTAAAACAAAAATTTTTTTTCAAAAAATCATCAATTTTAATCACTAACTCCTTCGTTCTTCAAAATCTGAAAAGATGGTTCAATATGCATATGTTAGTCCTTGAAATTTTAACAAGCTTTACTCTTCATAATTCTATTCAGACTAAACCTTATACAGAGGCTTAATCTTCAAATTTATTTAAAGAAAATTCCGGCACTTGTCTTTACATAATAAAAAACTTCTTTCGAAATTTTCTAGACTAGTACAGCAAATAGCGACAGAATATCGGAAACAAGAAATCTAAATCTAGTCTTTCGTCCTCAACACATATGAAATTATTATCCCCTGTAGTAACTGTCAATTAATGGCCTTAATTTTTAACGTCATATTCATTTGAATATTCCATATTACTATACGTTAACTATCATTAGAATTTTTGTACAAGTAAAAACCATTAAGAAAATGGTGATAAGATGGTACTATCTTGGCTACATTAAAATATCAACGGACTTTCATATTGTGCTTGATATACTGGTTTTCATGAATCACATATACGTTTAATATCAGAACGGCCAGCTCGCAAGAGACTCAAAAATTTTATATGTGAAATTGACGTATCAACAAAATATGTGTTCAGACATAAAAAAAACGAATGTTGCCATGTTTAGTATCATTTTAGACTCATGTCAGAAAACTAGTTTACAGATTCTTATATGCTTCGTTATAATTTCGAGATATTTTGCATTTCTTAGAAATTTTCACTCTTCAGTCTTAGATATACTTAAAAATTCTAAAGGCATAAAAATAAACATATAAATGATCTTGCAGCCTTTGCACATATTTTTATACAATCAATCTTCCCATACGCATAAAATAATTCACGTGTCTTAACTATACTTCATACACTTTTTAAGGAATTACAGCCTTCATTGTAATTATTTTGAAATACATTCTGATTTTTTCATAAGAAAATTTCCGAACCTAAATAACGTTAATAATGTCGAATTAAATAAAAAAGACACGGTTTTTTTAGTTGACAGTATTTTTTTATTTTTTAGTTTGAAAGATACCTTTGATAATAAAAACGTATTCTATTTAAATAACAGGTAATTATATATATATATATATGTTTGTGTGTAAATTGGTAAAAATGTGCATTTGAAATAATATAAAAAGATATAGAACTCAAAATAAGAAAAGAAGACATAATTTTGATAAAAAAAAAAAGTAAAAGCCATCAATTTGATATGATACGTGTATTATATTTTAAAAAATTGAGAAAATTATTGAATGGAAAACCGAAGGAACTGAAAGTGACGGATTTTCTAACCTGAAATTTGTATAAAAGTCAATAATGAAAGCTGTCGCTTTCAAATTTTAAAAGTCGTATGTATTTTAAAAATTAACATCATCTGTCTAATTTTCTTATATTTAGGAAAAAAGTGATCAGATCAGATTTTTCGTACAAGACTATGTGAAAAATAATCACACTCTGTATTATGCAAAAATTATTTACTAAATTTTATCATCAAACTCAATCGCTTGATGCACTCTACGCGGTGCAATGCTTTTGATGCATGTCACGCGGATAGAGATGAGAGTTTCATACATGTCAAATGCTATGTGAAGGCGCGTCTCCATTTTAATTTAATCAAGACGGTTTGAGTTCATTACCACATATTCGTTTGATGGTTGTAATTCTGTGATAAATACGATCATATTGTTTAATGGATGTCAAAAATAGTTAAAAAAACTGAATGATGAATGTCTGTGTAACATATAAATGGTAATATTTTATAAAATTCCAACGTTAATCAATCTAAATACATAACTGAGCGAATTAGTAAAGAAACTATTATCAAATATACATCAGAAAATGTTAGTATAAAATGTATGTACACTCAATAATACTATAAATGTCAGTATCTCTATTATTAAGTTGATCCTTATTTACAATTCCATATAGATTTTATTAAATTTCTAAAAAAATTATGAATATTAAAACGACTAGCGATTCATTTTCAACTAATTACAAATTTCTAATTGATTATAATTAGAAATATATATTTTAAATATTTTTTGTTTAGTATTAACGTAAAAAATTGGTTATCGTATTCATTAAACATGTGAATATGATTTTCTTAATAAATAAAAACATAATCAATCAGGTTTTGCAAAATATTTTACAATATAGTTAGTATTGTCGCAATATTCGCAAGTGATATAAAAAAATACAAAAACTTATTGAATAATTTTGTTTATGAATCTAATAATGCATTTATAGTTCGCTTATTGAAAAAGCGAATAAAATTACAAATTGCCTACAATATATATGTATCTGACAAGAACATAAAAATGAGATTCAATAACCGAAGAACAAAGAAGTTAATACTCCAATGGCAGGTTCATACCAGAGAAAATTGATGATCTGGCTTCGTACAGATCAGAAAAAAAGAGAACATTAAAAAAACTCCTCATAAAACTAGTCGCGTACTATCTGGATGCAATTCTTCTCTTGTGAAAATGTTGGTATACACAATGTTTACACAGTAGAAGATAATAAGAAAACTAATATAGATTAATAGATGGTATCAGACTATGAAAATTTTAAACAGTATATTTTATTTAAAAAATCAATAAATATTATCAATGAAATCAATAAAATTTCAAAATTTTATTATTTTTATTAATATATTATAAAAATAAATACAAATATAATTACATTATGATTACAGATTGATGAATATTTTTCTGAATGTGTTCTTTTATATAGATTTTATTTTGACATTAAACCACGGAAATGATAATAATTTTAATAAATTTTCCTATAATTTAATTATAAATAAGTTGAAGTTTGTCGACTAGAATATTTAAGAGAACTAAATAACTAATATTATTGATATTATTCTTACAACTCTTTAAATTACATAGATTAAGTATTATAATTTTTAAGATCGGTTAATTGAAGTAATTCATATCTTCAAATCCAGATACAGGCTTTAAAATAATATTTTACGAACATTATCTTCTTTTAATTGTATTGCAGTTAAATTTCAAAATAAGAAAACATAATAGAAATGAATACAAAATAGAAATAGAGAAAGAGGCAACCAAGCGAATTGAAAGAGAAACAAAGAGAGGTAAAAGAAAGAGAGATGAAAAGAGTAAATCTGAAATTGGGAAACATTCCATTCCAAGTGTATGACCCAATTCACTAAAATCCTCGGCTTAGCACGAAAACAAGAACGATCGAACGAACATACTGTTGTCCAATGCCACTATCACGTGCAATATCTAATCTCTATGCGGTACAATGGATCCAGTAACTGCACTTCATCGGTTTTATACGATATCGAAAATCTCACTATTTTTTTTCGCTAGATTCCTTTGTTCAAATTACTCTTAGTTATAATTTTTCAGCTTTACATTTCATCATTTTTTAATTTTACGAAATAAAATAATAGTTACATCTACATTAAAATAAAAAACATTTTACTTAATTTCGAATGAAAAAGGTTGTAAAAATTTACTATCATTGAAAAAATTTAGTTTAAGATATATTAAAAAAACAAAAGACTTTTTAGATATTTTATCAGTTATTTTCATATTTTATTATACTATTATAACTATTATAACTATTATAAATATTCAATAAAATTTATTTATCCTAATTTTCTAATTAATTTATTTAAATTTGATTAGTTCGATGAATGTTGAGATAAAGAAGTTGATATTTTAATATAATGAAGATAAAACATATTAAAACCATGAAATATCAGTTTGTAAACCTATCTAAAATTATTATTCATAAAATCTAGTTTTTTTAGTAAGTTACTTTTAAAATTGGTATTTTATATAAAAAATAATATTTGTAGTATATTTTATGTTCATTGATTTTATATATCAAATACGAATATTTTTAAATAATAAAACTGTAAATATTATGAATCTTATGTTTCAAAATTAAATAAGTGTTGTTCTAATTAGTCATTATTTGGAAATATATACCATAAATTATAACATCTACTATGGCGCATATATATTTTTGTTTTGTATCATTATTAATTGACAAGTAGAAATTTTTGTATAATATATGTAAAAAATTACAACGATTTCAACTAATAAGTTGTTTAACTTTTAATGAAGAAAATATTATCAAAATTATCATTATTTTTATTGAACTAACACTACACAACCTTATTCATGTAATAGTATCGATTAAAATATAATATCTTGTACTCTTATTTTCGATATAATTTCTATCAAAATATTACTTTATATTTGTATAAATAATTAGAGTTAACTTGCTTTTTAATTGAATTTTATTCCGCAGGAAGAATGTATTTGTTAGAAAATTTTGCAATATTCGAAAAGCTCCAAAAAAAAGAGAAAAACAAACAAATCTAATTCAATCAATAAATTGAAAAGCATAAAAAATGTTCTCACTCGAGAAGAGGAAAGGATCCATATGTACAGGGGTTGTACAATCTTTAATTTATCGCAACAAATAGTTTTATCCTATCGGTTTAATGCATTAAACAACGCCCAGTGCGAGAGAGCTCTCTTACATAAATAACATCGCGTGATTTCGCAACCTACGCGAGCACCAGGATGGAAACTATATGCCAAACCTACGTTGTGGGTGGATATTGCATTTACTCAGACCACGGACAGGCCTTGTTGTACCAAAACACAGGCGTAGTCCAGACTGCGAGGCAACCGTACAAACGTACCCTAGAGACGATACAGAGCTCATCTGTACAAGATCCATACATTCGCCCAGCAATGGATCACTCTAAAATTATCGCTACACATTTACCGGCACAAATTTACTGAACAAATAGGCTTTTTTGTAAAATCTTTTAGTTAATTTAATATATAATAATAAGTTTTTACTCGACTTATTTGTTTGTTGATTCTATGAATTTAATATTTTTAAGCGTATATAAAATAACTAATTAATATTTACAATGAAACATAGATGTTCATTTCTCATATATATATATATATATATATATAAAGACATATTTATAATTATATTTATCATAATAAAAACTGCTTAATATATAGCATGAAATACAATTCATGAAATATTGTATAAACATAGCTGCAGGTTTAATATTATGTTTTAAAAGAAAATTTACTTAATGATTTATATACTTTACTTAATGTTTAATACAAGAGCAAATTTATTGAAAATCATAAGCTTATATTTGCATAAATAATTCAAAAACAAAAATATAAGGAATTTTGTCACTATTTAATAATAATTAAATATATTATTTCAAAGGTAAAGAAAAACTCATCAAAAATTCACACTGAACCTTTAGAAATTATTGATCACCATTTAAATTAGTTTTACTTATTCAAAGTAGATAAACTTTCTAATATTTATAATTCAAATAAATGTAATCAATTTCAGATTAAATATTTTCTATTTACATTTCTTAAATGGTTAATATTTGTATTTTGCGATAATCATTGCAATTATATCATCATTTAGTACTCGTATAAATATTTAGAAATAATTTTTATAGAGTTATATTACTAATACTTGTAATTCACTAAATTTTTAAATTAGTCTAATTTCTTACCTAATTAAAATTATATTCTCTTGTTAATTTAAAAAAAATTTTTATTCATTTTGGAAAAAAAAACTGAAAATCAAATATATTTGGTAATACTAATTATTTTTACTATATAACATTAATAAATATACACAAATGAAAAATATAAATATTGCAAAAAGACTAATAAATTAGCAATGAATATTGAATATTAAGTTATACTTGCACAAATTAGTTACTTTTGCATTTCAGTTCATAAAGTATTTATTTTGAGAATATTCTAAGAAACACGAATTATCAACTTAAATAATTTTTATTTTGCATTCTTAATAAATATATTAAATTCTATAAAATATTACAAAATAATATCATTTAATATTATTAAATTATAGTTTATCTAAAAGCTTATGTTTTTATAACAACGTTTATTATTAAGAAAATTAATTTAATAATGAATAAATCCTATAAAAAAAGTATTAAACTATTATCTAAGAAAAAATATCATATTTTGTTTTAGAATATTTAAAAATATTTTAGATAAAATTCTTATACATTGAAAACAACATGTCATCCTAGAATGTCTGTCATCATATTAGAAGCCTAGCTCAGAGATATTGAGAATCAACCCAGATCCTTTATATAACTCATTAAAAGCGGCGTCACAAGTTCCAAAGTTATGAAGTTTATGAACTTTCCTGTATAAGAAGATCAAACTCGTACAAGATTCAGCCACATAGTACATCAGAAACCATTAGCTTACCGAGCAAGGGTTGCAAGTTTCTCTAGAATCAATTTAGAAAAATGAATAAATTAAGCAATAAATTATGAACAAAATAAGATTGATAGAATAAGAAATATGTAATATTATAAGAAAATGAAATTATTATATAATATATTTTTTAATTTATATTATCATATCTGTTATTTGAAACACAGCATAAAAAAATTGAAGAAAAAAGAAAGCTCTTTTATAACTTTAAAAAATATTTTTTATATATATAAAGAAAACACTAAAATTAAAAGTGAATATATGTTTTATTGGGCTACCTTGTTTAAATTTTAAATGATGAGTTTCTAATTTATAAATACGATATAAGATTGAAATATTGCGTAAAAAATTAACAACTCCATGATGTTATTAATATTAGTATTTATAAACATTATGACAAATTTCATCATTTATATAATGAGAATTTTTATTGAAAATGTTAGTTAATATTATATCACTTTATGAAATTTAATAACTATCTAAATAATGTAACTTACTTCAAGTTTTATCTTAATTTCAACATATTTTGTTATTTTTAAATAGAATTATTTATAATGTATTCTAAAATAATAGAAGCGTACACAATCAAAAGATCATAGATAAATGTTATATAAGAAATACAACTGCAACCTACAACGAGTTTGGTACGGATATAAGATACCATAAAATATATACAAAAGTGACTCAAACTTATAATACAAAACATAAATATCGTAGCAGATATTATATTTGTGTGTATTCATTTATATGAATTACTTTTGTTGTGATTGCTTAAGTATCTTGTGAACCTCGATCATTGATGCTTAATGTTTATGATGCAGTGCAACCATTATCGTAAAAAGATTAAAAGCTTCATTTTTATGTATTACTTTTATTTATTTAATTTACTTTTCTAAAAAAATGAATCAATTAAATATATTATATTATCCAATGATAACTATTGTAAATGTATACTTTTCGGATTCAACAATTACATTTAATTTACATAATATAGTTTAAATATTATGTTACAAATTTTTATTATCTAAATTAGTGAATTAATGTTTATTAGAGTGCAAATGTTTTTAAATTGTTTTATCTATTTTTAAAAAATATATTTTGTAAGGTATTAAATATTCTTCATGAAAATTATATCTGAATATTCTCTATTTTCAAAATAAGAATTTTTTACTTCCTAATAATATTATCCATTTTTAGTAATGATTTAAAATTAATGATGCAGCATTTATAATAAATAAAACAGAATTATTTAAGAAAAAGAATATAGTCTAATAGTAAATCAAGATTATGGTCATAAAAATCTACTATTTTAAGTCAGTAAAATACGCATTTTTACAATAATATTATTTAATGCGCCATTAAAAATGTCTGTCGAAATTATAAACTATAAATCAATACTTAATAGAGTATTTATATAGCATCTGTCTACTACATAATTATAATGAAACATTATTTAAGATTCTTTTTTAAATATATATATCCATAATATCTAATAAATAATATATTACTTGTTTAGATTTTAGAAGTTCGAAAAACCTCTGCTTTTTTCTTTGGCAATATGATTTATTGTTCTTTTGTCAAAACAACATAGATAAATAGAAACAACGAGGTCCAGTAATTTCTGTTTCTATAACCTGTGAAACAGCTACGCGACTCAGATTGTTCCTTCTTGTACATTAAACGAGTATTTGTATGTTTTCTTTTTCATAGTTTATATTAGTATACGGTGCAAATATAAGTAGTAACGTGTGGTCAAAATAACAAGTATCGGAGAGATGATCACAGCACAAAGATCGGGGAGTAGAATTAGATACGCTGAAGCCGCTCCGTTTTCGTTGAAGTAGACAACCGTATCCTTCACAACTCAAGCTTCGTAAACTTTCCTCGATACGGTGGGTACTTCCGTCTTGAGTGATCGAACGCCTACTAAATACCACGTACTTTCAAACTTGGTAAGAGAGGTCTCTCAAATTAAAGAGGCGTTTAGTTGATCAATCAATTAATCGGATAACGTAATTACTTGCACGAGTTAATTTATGCAACGCGTACCAACTAACTATTTCTTTTGAGCAGAGGATATCTTTTATGCTTATTATAAATAAGCTATATCAATTTCTTTGAAAATCCTTATTTTATTATTTAATTATCTTGATAAATTTTATACTGGTATTTAACGTTACTGAATTTCCCTTCCTTTAATTTTCAATTTCATAAAATCTTACAGAAGCTTAAATAATTTTACAATAAACATTAGTAATATACAAAATTTGAAAAAATTATGTAATATTTAATTATATTTGTTTATTTTTATTTTAAAAACTTTTTTACTCTTTTTATGCTAATGTATTTATAAACTTTATGTTTCGAAGTATATAAGTAACTAAAAATTAAAATTATTTTTGAGTTTGTAAAATTTTAAGAAATATTTTATGTTTAAAATATTTAGTATATTGCAAATAGTATAGCCGAAAAATTCTTTAAACATTTACTTAACTTTTACGTATTTTTATTTTTAAAAATATACATGTTCTCAAGTTAGAAAAATAACTAAAATTTTATATAGAAAAAATATAAAATTTTTATACAAAAATAAATTTAATATAAACACAAGAAAATAGTATAAAACTTTCAAAATAAGCAGACTTAAGCAAAAAAGGAAAAGAAATAGAAGAGAAGCAATAGAAGAAAATAACAAATACAAATAATAAACATACTTGGAAACTTATATAGAAGTGTAGTAAAGTAGTTAAACTCAAACAATCCTTCGAATTTTCCGATTTTCATATTAAATAATACGTCTTCTAGATAAATCGCCTACTTTATATCAGATCTATTATTAATATAATTTATCCGTCAGGAAATGATCCATTATTCATTTCAAATTTAGATTTTACATGTTTAGATATTTTTTTCCCATTTTGTCTTAAATCTCTCTGTTTAGTTTTTTCTCGAATATATTGTTCTCCCTCTTTTTCTAAGCTAAAGGACTTTCTATGCTAAGCTTCTTGTTTTATAAAGATTCTTTTCCCTATCCCTCTCTTTGTTGCTCTATATATTTATATATCACTTTAGCTTCATTATTATCGTTTTAATAGTATTTTTATTTTATCTATTCAATTAAAAGTATTTATATCACAACAATAAATGAAATTATATTATCTCAGAAAATCTAATTGAATCTCTTTAATACTTTAATAGGATAATTTGACTCTAAGTATATTATATTTAATATAATTAATATATTTATTTAATTTTTATATAAATCTAATATTATAATAATATTTTATTTTAATTATTATTATTTCATTATTAATAATTGCAAGTTGAAGAAAATCATCGATTAATTAAAGAATAAAAATATATATAAAAAAACAATTTTTATATGATAGTTATATAAAATGTATTTTATGATATATAAAGAAAAATGTTAATTATTAAATTACAAAATTAAATTTAGATTTTAATTAATATTTTTAAATATATGCATTTATCTGAATAAAAATTAAAGAAAAACATTCGAAAAGTAAATTTTATTTTTAATTTATTTAGTTAATACAAGTAAATGGAATTTAAACATTTTATTATTATCCACAAGCATTTTACTGTAAAAGTCTGCAAAATTGTTTATTTAATAAATTAGTGTGATTAAAGATATTTTTTTCTATTATTTATGAAAATTTCTTTAATTCAGATTTTCTGATTAATTGAAATATTGAAAAATATTCAAATTTGCAACTAAAGAAAGTTTCAAAAACTAGATATTTTTATTTTTTAATTAAAACATTAATATAAACGTAGATGTAATAAATATTTAGATATTCATATTAGTTTGTGATAAGTGAAAATAATAAAAACTACATATTTATTTCTAATATTATATCTGAATATTTTTTCATATATTAGTAAAAGGAATAGTTTAATACCTAGAAAATTCAGATGTTTTTCAAAATACCTTGCTTTTATATGTCCGACGTAATTTATATTAATTTTTTTCAAATTATATGGAAATTAGTATTAAATTTTACTCAGTACTAATTTTCATATTATAATATTAGATTCAATTCTTATCAAATATTTACTATATAAGTACACGTTTTTTAGTATATTACTCTTTTAAATACTTATAGAAAAAATTTTATTTTTTCTCTAAATAAAATTTTAGTACAAGAAAATTGAAAAAATTATATTATTACATATACAAAAAGTATATTATTATTAGTTACAGTCACTAAATTTTATATAAAAAGTATTACTTTATTTTGTAAGTAACTTATTTATTTTAAAAACGATTAAAAAAGAATGAAAATCTTGATGCAATTACAGTGTTTGCAAAAATGATTCATTGAAATAATTTGTGTGTATACCCTTGCACATTCATATCAAAATTCAAAATAGAAGCATATCATCGAATTGCATATAAAGGAATCAGACATTCGTGCAATGAGCAGAAGCCATGACGTTGATTGAATTTAAACTTTAACGAAGGGCTTTCATCGTTCATCAAACATTTAGGTCAACGGACTCTATTTCTCTTATCGTATTCTCTCTCTTTCTCTCCCGCTCTCTATCTCTCTTTCTTTTATCAATGGTGATGTTATAGCAAGGGTGCGAAACTATTGGCCTACAGCTCTAGTTTCGTCGGTATCGATTTTTTGACGATTCCAGGGCTCTGCTAATTTTGACCTCGTCACCGTAGCTGATGCTAATTAAAAGATAATTTTGTCAAGCACCAAATAATTGATTAAAATGAATAAAGTGTTTAGGTATTAAAGTATATAGTCATCTTCATATTCAAATACCGCATAATTATTAATTTTTTCATATTTTTTTCTATAAAAGTAATGTATAAATCTAACTTCAAGTTTTAGTTAAAAATGTTATTAGAAAAAATATTTTTGATTTTGTATATATAATAGTCCTTTATTGAAATTAAAAAATGTATATCATTGATTTAAATTCTTAAAACTTAGAAGAATTATGAATTTATAATAAATTTCTTAAGATATTTGTGCTGATCAATGGGAGATTTTACTTTTATAGATTTTTATAAATATTGACGAAATATATCGAAATCAATAGTTTAATAATTATTAGAAGTTTATCTCGTAAATACTGTATAAATTAAAAGAGCATTTTATTCCATTAATAAAATTAAATTTATTAAATATTGCATATAATTAAACTTAAAGCTTATACACTCACTAAAATCTTTAGTAGTTTTATAAATTAAATCAAATAGAAAATAAAATAGATTTAAATATAGCAATAAAAACTATTTTAACATAAATTTACAAAAACTCATAAAATAGAATTTCTTTCTATAAAAGTACAGAAAACTATCAATTAAAATAAATATCTAAAGCAGATATTTAAGGAATTCTATTAATGTATAATATAATCCATAAATACTTACTAAGCTCAAATTAAATAAATCAATATTTTTTTAGTGATTATCTACTACCACTTAATTCAAATAGAAAGTTTATTATACTAATATTTTAAAAATTATTTATAATACAAATAACAGATAACGTTGAGTACCACTGTATAGTGTAAAAAGGGAGAACTATTACATTAAAAAAAATTGAAGCGATTAAAAACTATATGATTTTAAAATCTTTTACAAATTTTTTAATAATATGAAAACATTTTATTTATTTTGTAATAAGTCTGTGTATGATAAAAAATAAAATAAACTATTACATGTGAATTATTCAAGACTTATATGTATTATAATTTAATTAAAAATAACAACATTTACAAGTTGCCACGCCTATCCATGTATTGGTCTCGCTACAACTGGGTCACATAGTTTCTAGATTGTACCTGAAAATTGAATAAATGTGAGAGGAATATTCAAAATAATATAAATAAAAATTTGCATATTTTCAACATATCATTTATTTTATCTAAATTCATGTAAATTATATATCGATACAACATTAAATTAAATATTTTAAACTTCGTGATTTTAAGTAGTAGTTGAATTTTAAATAATATGCTTTTGATACGTTTAAATAAAATTCGCTAGAATATAAAACTCTTTGTCAAGACTAAATTTATTTTATTATTTATACCAGGGTTTTCCGATGTATCTATTGCAGCGGAAAAGTGCAACGTACAACGTGCGGTAGTTATTTCCCTTTTTATATAAGTATAGGCAGATCTTCCCTGGAATCTTTATGGTCACCAGCTCAGTTATATGTAAGTCAACTTCCCAGTTGATCTTTTCTTAAAAGTGGTATTATTTTATCACGAATTATAAAATAAAAGAAAATTGGATGAATTAGCTTCGCAACTAACCATTTTACAGATATGGGAAATAATAAATCATAAATTATTAAATACACACATACATATACAATTATAAAAATGTGAAGAAGCTGGATTCAAGCTATATATATATAATATACAAATAAATATATATTTATAAACAAACTTATTTTAACGCAAATGTAAATATACACTCATCTTCAACAGGTAATCTTTTCTTTCATCAACGCTTTTATACCTCTGCTTTTCTCATTTTTTCGCTTTCATTTTTAGCTTTTCCCAATTTTTTTCGACACTCCCCCTTTACCCTTAGAGATTTGAACTTCTGATCGCCCTATTTTCTCAAACTCCATGATTTTCTTCATTATATCGGAAGCACCTAAACTCATTGGTTCTGGTATGACAATGTTTTTTGGTAAAGAGACAATTCTTCTACATTTTCTTTAAGGATCCGAAGATTGTTTCGACAAGGTCCTTCTCCGTAGGGAATTCAGTTGCTTTTTTATCTGTATCGTTCGTGCAGTAACCTGGATACCGCTACGGCATTGTCCCCGGCGGACATTACGACTATTTCTGCTGAGTTACAGGGTATCTCAATAGTCGGTGCTTTTTAAAAGGATGATATCCTCCTCTAGGTGAAGAGGATGGAATATCTACGACCTTTTTACACTGCTCACTTTTACATCAAGAAACCTGAATTCTTTAAGAGCATCGCCTCGATTGCATTTACACATACTACCTGGACTGTATTATGCTTTAGTTTACTAGTTCCCTGATTATCTAGAATGCCTTGCAATTTTATTATTTTATAATCACGTATCTATATATTTATGCAAATGTTTTTCTTTTGTATTAATATTGTGTGTGAATGAAGAAATTTAGGACTTGAAACTGGGAGTGTTATTTAAGCAATATACAATCAGTAAAAATTAAAAAAAAATACATGATTTTTCAATGCTGGACAAGCTTTAAAGTATCGTCTTTACTAGCTTAAAGGATCAATCCGATAATCTCTAAAGCTAGTATGGATATAGAAGCTTTTACTGTTGAAAATGTAGGAAAAAACATATAAAAACTTATAAAAATAATCTATATTAAAAAAGCTACAATAAATAATATATTTTTATAAAAAAGTTCGAATTGATTTTTAAAATTTATTTAAAAATCTTAGTAGGATATCTCTTCTATTTATATTGAGCTAACAATGTTTCATAATTAAATTTAAATATACTCATTTCTAGAATATGCATTATCTTCCAAACTAACAAGTAATGTTCGACATTTAAAATGTTCGTTTTAATTAAGCAATTTTAAATTATTTTTTATTGTTATTTTATTAATTTAAGAATTAATAAATTAATTTAAAATATTTTAAAGTAAAAAATAAAATTATATTTCCAAAATAATAAAATAATAATTAATAATATAAAATTTAATAAATTGTTGTGTATAATTTTTTACAATTATTACTTAATATATCTTATAAAAGCATTCAAAAAATTTACTTATATACAAAAAACATAAATATCGAACTTGTTACTAATGAATATTTGTTAATAAATTCAATATACGTTTAACTAATCTAAATATAAGCTATGACTGCAGAATCCTTTATATTCCACATTATGTTGAAAGTGTAATTTCTATGTATAGAAGAAATTATGAAGTATAGTAACTCATCTGACTTTTTTAAAAAAATTGGTCACAAATGTTTTAGAGCGTTTACATTCTCAGTAAGTACATCTTTTATAAAAATTAATACATTTATTGATATTACTAGTAAGACAGAATCGGAATAATAGTATAAAAATATCGAAAATAATCGTATTTGATATTAAATTATTCTCAATTCTTGCATTTCATACAAAATAACTTTATTTTTTGTACGTATGTACATAAAATTATATGTTATGAAAACTGTTACAGAAAATTCTTTAGTAATCTGATTTTTATACCCGCATTTATACAATGTATTATTTACTTACAGTATAATAAAATTCAAATTTCAAATTCATAAATATATGACAAATGAAAATAAATTCAAAGAAATTATAAATAATAAAATTAGCTATAAATTAACGTAATTACTAATTACAAAAGAATAGTTATAAAAATGTTATATATTTTAATAATGTATATTTTGAAAAAGTTAATGAAATAGTATTAAAAATAGATAAAAGTTATGGATAAAATAATTTTTACAATACCCAATAATTGAAAATTCAAATACAAAAACTGATTAAAAAACAAATTTAAAATGAGCAAAGTACATAGGAATTCTCAAACATAAACTCACATTTATTAAAATATTAAATAACATATAAACAAGATAATAGATAACTAGAAAGAAATATTACTAAAAGAAAAATAATAAATTTCTGTTAACTATATAAATTTTCTATTAATTATAAATTTAGTAAGGAAATAATAAGCAAAATAATTTTAATCTAGTTTTTAAAGAAAAAATGAAAATTACGATTCATCTATCTATTATTTTTTGACAATAATTTGTTAATCTATATACTTACTTATAACTATCACTATATACTTATCTTTAACTCCATGATTATCGATACTTTTACTGTGTGAAACTAATTACTTGTTAGTTTCTACTACATATACATATATATATATATATATATATATATATATATATATATATATCAGATTTAGTATCAATGTTTTCTTATCTAAAATACGTATTTATTACTCACGTATGAATATAAATATTAGAGTGTCAAATAACATAGAACGTAATTTTCATTTTTTTCTTTGCAATATGATATTTCTAAGCTAATCTTTCAATCTTATAAATTGTATTGATTACTCTTTGTTCTAAATAGTTTATTGTTGTTTTTATAAAGTATAGAATTTATCATTATTAGTACTAAAATATATGTATAACTTTTGTAAAAAGGCCAATGATAATCTTAAAATTATTATAAAAGTAATTCTTAAATCTGAATAAGTATTATCGTTAATCTTTTATAAAATTAAATATAGGAATATTAATTTTTCGAATTCTATATATTTTGACGATGAATAAGATATATAAATATATGAGTAATATCGCAACAAACCCGTAAATGAATAAAAAAGTAAGATTTTCTTTAAATGATATTCATTGTAATGAAAATGCTATTCTAGTTTTATTTAGTTTATACGCTATGGTAGGTCATTGCATATAATAAACGCGTGATATTTTTTTTCGGATCTAACTGTTTATTAGCCTTGCAATGATATAATAGCTGCAGGTAAGGTAGACGCTTTGATTGTATAAAATACTACGTTCGCTCTGCATTATGATTTGAACGATATAAGATATTTCCAATAAGGTACTTTTCTTTAACATTCTACATGCACCATGAGTTATGAAACTACTATAGCCAAGAATATTTTGATTTTTTATAATCACAATTTGAGCTGCTTGAATTTCGAAGTAGTTCTGCGAAAAAGAGATTTCTTTTAACAATAGTAACGCTAAAGTACTTTTGAGAAGCTTTTACTAAATCAAAAAAGTAGTTTTATAAAGCTTTCTGGAATAATTCTAATCTATGTTTAAAAATCTATTCAGAAAACAGAAAAATATTTTTAATCAATATTATTTTTTAGATTTAAACCCGATTTCTTTTAAATGTTTTCATTTATTTATAAGGGACTAAAGAACATAGGAAGTATCTTAATTTTTCTAGTTTATTTATTCTATCGCCAACCTTTTTAACATATCTCAAAATAAATTTTTTACCTTTCTGAAATCCAATACAGACAAGTACGATTCTACCTTCATAATAGTCTATTCTTTTTACCAGAAGCCCAATACATTTAAGAGAACAACCTCTATAAGCATTACGTTACACATTCCCATTATATTGCTTCTATTTTTATTTATACGTATAATACAGCTTCTTCGTGTAACTAATCTTTATATAAATGACTGTTATTATTTAAAAAACAATATTTGAATACTCTCGTATTTAAAATTTCTTATATATAAAGGAATTACACGTAAATAAATAATATATATTATATTTAATATATTTTACATATTATATTTAATGAAGTTAAAATAATGAAATGTTTATATCAATTTCTTATTATTTTTTATTTTATGTTGCTTTCATAATCTACTTGAGATTTTTCTCCTATATTCTTGTTTACAACTGGAACCATAAATATTATTACTCTGTTTTTAAAAATAATAATATATTTTGTATATTTGATATATATTTAATTATAATAAATTAAAATAACTATTTCTATTATATTTTGTAACATAAGAAGAATTAGACAATGATTATCCAGATATATAATATATTACAGAGATACGTCTTTTTTCTACAATATGTACGAAAATTTTCAGTAAAATTATCATCTTATTTAAATGATCACAAAAATTATTTGCTTATGATATGCTTTCAAAAAGAAATAGAATATAAAGAATTCTGAAAAGTTTATATCTAAAAATATACGTAAGAAGTAAAAATGATTATACTCTAATAAAATTTTTGAAAAATTGTGAATCTCTGAAACCATTGAAGTACCTTAATAGTGGAATATGAAAATTTTTTACATTACATATAATGTATAAGTTATATTATATAAAAATATTAAAAATATATAAAAAAAATATTTAGGGTAAATGAAAAATTATCAAATAGAAGAAGCTTTTTGCTTTTCTCGTATAATATAAAATTTTATTTAATTCATATCATAATTTCTTATGGTTCAAATAGAATAGATCTAGTATTATATGTATTTTATAATATGAATTTTAATTCGATATTTTAAATCCAATGATTTTTTTTCTAATTCTTATATTTTATGTATAAGTAAAGTTTCAATGATTTGAACGTTTAAATTAAATTATTGTTTAAATTTCGAATTATTAGCTATTACATTTTATTGAAATATCATTGCTCGGAAGATTTATAGAAAAAATTAAAAGGTGCTTCTTTTAATTATTTCAATAGAAAAAAAAAGGTAATAGATAATTAACATGAACTTTGTACTTATAAAATCAACAGTTAACCTCCGCAAATTAATTGAAAATTAATAATACTAAGATTTACAAGTTTTCAATCTCTAATTTTTGTTGATAAATATAGTATTCAATATTATTATACATCATAAAAATAAAAAATAAAACAGGCACTAATATCAACAATGACAAAATAGATACAGGAATAAAATGACTGTTAAGGAAATCAAATAAAAATCAAATAAATACTCGAATAAAATTATACAGCAAATAACAAAAACCTCAATGACCGCATAAAATAAATTTTTATATAGACATAAATTTGATCAACCATATTCTTTTAATTTTCTAATTGAAATGACAAACTATAGAGAGTCGAGACGTACAGTCCGTACAGTAAAGTTAAATGATCCTACATTTTCCCTATATTATTTTTTCCTATTATTTGTCATAAAATATTTTGAGTAAATGCCTATTACTTAAAACATTTATTCAATAATATTTTTTTATCTTAATATGTTAATTTGAAAGAATAATAAATTTTATTTATCTCGTAATTGAAACAATTTTTTTTACATTTGATAAATTATTAAATAATAAACATTAAATATACTATATTTTTTTTTAATTCAACGAATTTATACATACAATTAATCATGTTTATAATAAATATTATATATTGTAACATAATATATATTGGTAGATAATTTTTTGCAATTTAAAAGTCACGTGAAGAAAACGAGCCATATCAATTTGATTCAGCCAAAGCTTTTCAATCTGACAGAAGCTTGTGATTATATACTTGCCCTAAATTGACGAATATTGTACGTAAAAAGGATATTTATGATAGGGGTTATAAACACGGAGTCTGATCTAAATAAGAAGAAAAGTGCGTATTCGAGTTGCAGATACGATAAGAGGATTCAAAACACACTTAATATATCTATCACATACATGATTCAACGCCGGCACTACTCTCTTAGGCAAATCCAAACAGAGTTATTTGACTGGGCTCTTGTTATTATAAAGTCAATAAAGGAAATTTGATTCAAAATTAATTCTTCTTATAAATAACAGTTACGAAATTATTTTTAAATGAAGTAATTATAAATCATATAATCAAAGAAATGCATGCATTCAAATTAAATGTATTATAAAATTATTCTTAAGTGTTGATACACTTAAAATTCACAACAAATTTATAAATTTTAATAATTTTATTTATAAATTTTAATAATCAATTAAGCAAAATAAATAACTATTTTAGTAGCTTAATTAAATGTATTTAAAAATACTTTTTGTATAAATTAAAATTTATATTATGTATTATTGAAATAATGCATATTACTAATTATTATAAAATGTACATTTAACGCTAAATATATCATGTACCATGTTCGAACAGATAAAATTACATTTTTATAAAATTTTTATAAATTTACTTGGGGAAATAACTTTGAATATTAATTACTTCTATAAATAATAAAAAATAAAAATTATTAATTATTATATATACGTATTTATATGTATATAAAAATTTCTAATATAGAGCTTATATGACAGTACATTATAGATTTTTTATAATATTATTAAAACTAAAATATTTATGTATTTCAAGTAATAAAATCATTTATTATTTCAGTCTAATTAATACTATATATTTTATAATTAAAAAATTTAATTTTTAATTTATAAAATTAAAGCGACCAAAAAAAATAGCAACAATATATTTTTCTATTCAATTTTTTAATACTTATATGTACAAACATTGATATAAATCATCAAGCGCTATGAAAAATTCTTATTAGGGTTCTAAAGCGGTATGGTACTTGTTGATGATCTTTTACTCTGAAATGAATGGATTCTGTGTTGCCGTGTTCAGGATAAAATGTCAACAACGTAATTGTATTTCGTTCAACAAATTTTTTCTTTTCCTAGTGAATTTATTGCTTTTATCCATTAGTTTAGTTTTTACTATTACTTTTACTTTTTTATTTCATGCAGTGGATTGCAGCTATAAATATCTACACCAATATATACACTGGTATATACACACAGAGTAAACGCGACGAAATTATATGTGTCTCATTCCTATAACATTTTATATATACTATCACGTCTTGTAACTGCTGGAGTATTGGACTTGAATCTTTTTTGCAGATGTATATGGATAAGGGTTGGAGACCTTATTGGTTAGTCGATAAAACACAATTTTCTCAGGTTAAATCAAGTAGCATTATCTTGGTTTATGAAAGGATTATTGCTTGGATAATATAAGTAGTTCTGGCTCAGTCTATAGAATAATTTCAATTTCAATTGAAGGCGAGTAATATCATGGACTTATATAGGGACAAGTGTCGAGCATATGTTTATTATATTCGCATACGAGAAATCATAAAGTATTAGATAAAAGCTAAGATTTTTTCGATTTAATGATATTAAAATAACAATCTTTTATATACTATACCAGTAAGAAGTTTGAGTGGCCCACTTATAGAGGACAGTACTACTGACTTAGTTAAATTAAAAATGTTAGCGGTTTGCATCAATTTAAACAAATTTTATTATTTATGTCTAAGTCAAGACTCTTAGATAAACATGAATAACCTATCAAATTTTTCTATTTCTTTCCGAAGGAAATTGATTAGCTAACAATTTCTTGAGTGCTATTTAAAGTCTTCGGAAAAGTTTACTAAATTTTTATTTCCACAATTTCTCAATAACTATGAGAAATAGTAGGACCATCTACGGAAATAAATGAATAATCTCTCTGATATAACTAAATTAACATTTTTAAATTATGTAACATCTATAATTTATTACACGAGAAAACAGTTCATATGTCATGATGACGATATTTTCAAGTCTATAATGGCATTTCTACTCCATTGCTCCTTTTTTCTATTGAATTATATGCATTTTATTTTTATCTCTTAGTATAAATCTAGTAATATTTAACATATTATGACAAAATCGATATAGTTTATATAGTTCGATGTATGCACTATACTAAATATAATAAATGGATTGTGAATATATTTCTTTTTTTATGTTTTTTCGTTCTGTCTTTGTCTTTTTATCTTTCTGCATTGCTGTTATATTTTAATTTTTTAACTGCCTAATGTTACCAAAGTAATATACCATCTTATTATAAAAAATTTCTTTTTGACTTTCTATACACAATAAGTTTGTGTTTTTAAGCTTTATTAGGGAGGCAATAAGAGGAACATACAATCACGAAGAAGAAAAAAGTAGAGTTAAAAACCATACCTATTTTAGAGCTTCAAAAATTGAGAAACCAATCGATTTAAATATGCCATATCTTCACACATATACCAGAAACGTTCTTTGAAAACAATGAAATTCGTAAGTCCGCGAGTATCGGTTTTTAATCCCCGTTATGTAAATTTAATCCTGGGTCGCCTCATACCTAATCATATCAAAGCAAGAGCACTCATCTTTAAAAAAATGCAGTAATTGGTTACTATATAAACCAGGATTATGTCTCCGTTATTGCCTCTAATTTATTCCCTACAATCTTTAACCTTAATGAATAGTCTCTGATAATTTTTCTTTAAAGGTGGACAAAATTAAAAATATAGTTATTAGTTTTAATTAATAATTATAGAACTTTTAGCGTATGAGCATTAATTTTTTTGTAAAATTAAAATTTCTAAGCGTTATATTATTTTGCATTACAAATAATGATACTTTCATATCATGGATCAAATTATTCTTTTTTAAAAAAATATATTTTTTTTAAATTTTTTTTATTATATTAAGATTTTATTTATTAAAAATGATTTATTGATAATTATAGATGTATACTGAAATTTTTTGTAATGGGCTTAGTTTTAAGGTTTCAATGATTTTCACATAAAATTGATATAATAGTATTAAATTCATACAATCATATTTCTGTAAAAACAAGATTTTATATTTAAAATGTATTACTTTTTATTAAATACAAAATATACGGTATAATTAATATCTAAATATTATAAATTTTTAAGTGAAAATTGATCTCTGAATCCGAATAAATGAATAAATAACCTCCACATTTTACGTAAAATTTGAAACATCATATAGAATTAAAATGAATATCAATGGAAAACTTATAATTCACGTTAAATTCTACCATAATTTCATAATTATGAAATTTTAAAGCTCTACATTATAATTGATATGAAATAAATGTAAAATAATAAATGAACTATAACTATGAAGATTAATACAGAATTGTTTTCAGCATTTCTTTTGTATAATGATTAAAGATAATAAATTTCATTTTGAAGTTAAAAAAAAATTACAATCAAAGAAATGATTTTTACAGAAAAAAATTGAAGGAATTAAATTTTCTTTTTATTTAAATATAATATTAGACATAATTCGTTTAATTTATTATGGGAATTATATTAGATAACTTATTTATTCGCTTATGTTAAAAAATAAATTGTACTCAATTTAAATAATATGTTATTTAAAATCTATAATCTAACAAGTCTTTCTGTTTTAATATATAATTTTTTATATTAATTCAGAACAACTTTATAAAAATGCTTTTATAAAAGTTTTAATAAATAATGGATATAACACTCCACGACTTTTATAGCCGACTTATCTAGTTGTTCTTATTTTCTCGAGCGTATCACATTAATATTAAAAATTTTAGACTATTTTTATTTTATTATGAAGTAAATATAGAATATTTTGAATATATTATTAATTATTCTCTTTTTCATTTTATAAAATTTTATGAAATTTTAAATATTTTCAATAACTTTTAAATTTTATATTATGAAATTTTATCGTCATTTAGAAAAAATGAATTATCTACAAAAAGTAAAAATCTCTTTTTATAATCGATGAAAAACATATACCGGACAAGCATTACTCTAGTTTTCATAAAAAATACAGAAAAAAACAGAGATTACTAAAAAGCTCTGCACTATCGCTGGCTTAATTAAGAAAGCTAGGCATTCATAAAATCGATTTTTTGCATTTTTCGAAAGAATAACTTTATTCAAATATAAAACTGATAAGTTTGCGAAGAAAATATTGAAAATCCCTGATGTTATGGTCGAAAATATTAAGTAGTGTGTGCATTATTTTACTTTGTTATACAGAGTAAAACCTAACGTTCGATAGAAATTTCTAAGAAAATCAAATAATTTACAATAAACAAATTAATCTTTCAATTTTAAACTACTGAAATATTAATTATTATTGTAAATCTGACTTATCATGAAATTGCACTTTTATGACATATTTTAAATTTTAGTAAAGTAAAAAAAGTCATTTAAAAATGTATTGCTTTATCTTTAGAAGAAATTTATATTGGGACAAACATTAATTTACATCAGCGATTCAAATATTAACTAAAAAATTGATATATAATTCAATAAATATTACGTTATAAATCTTATGTAATAATAATAAAAACAGTATAAGATCCAGAATTTTTACAAATATTTCAGACGCAAAAAAAAACGAATAAACATTATACGTGAATATTTATATTATAAATATGACGAGACAAGTATGCAGCAATGAATGGGCCTTGGTTTCGTACTTTCCGTCGTCCTTTGGTAAAACGGGCACATATTTTCATATTCTAAATCAGTAACTATATCAATATAATACCAAAAAAATAAGCTGCTCGAAAATTTCTCGAATAAAATAGACACAAATAAATGACTGTATAGACTTCGCTATAAATCAATTGAACAATGTTCCACATTTCACCGCCCCCAAAAACATTTACAAAATTACAAATCACTATGTCTGTACAGCTGCAATGAATAAAATAAGGTATAAGTTCTCTGGAGTATTTATATATTGTATATATTATAGATTAAATATTTAAAAAATTTGTAATTTATACTAACAAATTACATTTAATATATTTGATATACTCAAAAAAATGCATCATTTTTGAAAAATATTTAATTTTTCATATTACAGTATCAATCAAAATACAACCAAAGAATAAGACTTTTTATATTTACTGTACAAACATTTAAGTTATGAGCAGCCTGAAACAATAATTTTAGTCTATAAAAGAGTTTCACGTAATTACATATTAAATTTAATAATGATTAATAAATATTAAAAATTTATTTCTATCATAAAATAATTTCATCTGATATTATTTATAACTCTTAACAATTCATTGGATAAATAATTCGAAATTATCCAATTTTATTGAAGCTTAATCAAAATTATATGCAGCCACTTGAAATAACATTTTTAAAATAAAATTTGTATAATTTTTACATCAATTTTGTAACAATTTATGTAACTCGTAAGAACTCGCTTTAAATAATTTCAAAATTTTAATCGTATGCAAAAAAATATATTTATTACTTAGAAATTTTTTAAAATTTTGAAATTACTTCGAATAAATTACATATAATCATAAAAAATTTAAGTTCTTTAAGTTCAAAGTTTGATTTTATAAATTTCAATTTATTTCAAATATTATTTAAATATTTTTTCCGTATAATAAAAATTAAGTTTAGGAAAAAATAAATTCACTTATTGAAATAATAATACATAAGATAAAAACTAGTTTATGTTTGAAGTTCAATATTTAAAACTAAAAAGGATTTATCAATGAAAAAAAATAGTAATTATATTAAGTCTAATCATGTTGAAATATAAATTAATTTAGATACATTTTTAAACAAATTGACTTTGCAAGGTATAGTGTAGTATAAAAGAAATTTATTTTATATGATATATAATTTAAAAGTGAGAAGTTAAATTTAAAAATAAATTATATCTAAATGACAAGTAACTAAATAAATATCTAATATTATGCATTTGGAATTATATTTCTTGAGTTACGTATGCTGGTTTGCACTTGCCCCAATACTGAGAATATTAATTATCCTTTACGATACGCGAAAATGACAGACATGTATAAACTTGCTCTTTGTTTATATATCGTATTCATTGCATTAATGTTTCACTAACTAATATTCATTTTCTATTTATTTTTTTATTGTACAAATATTAAAGAATAAATACTATTTAAATTTTCCATAGCATTCATTCTGAACCCATAATATAGAATTTCATTGTAAAAGAAACTGCAGTTTAGAAATTATTTTTTTTTACATTAATTATAATGAAACAAGGTATTTTATTACAAATATGTACAAATATTTTATACAAATATATATTACAAATTTTTATAATAATTCATTAAGAAATATTGAAATTTTAATTATAAAAATGATAAGATAATAATATACTATAATAAGAGTATATATATAATTTCACGATATTTTATTTATATTGCAAAATATACTGTGAAATGACTAAGATAGTAAGTAAATATTATTTATATTTTATTTTAAATACTATATTTAATTTCATTTGATAATTAACACCAACTTCTATATATTTTATATTGTATTAGAACTGTCGAATTACAGATACATTCCTTTTTTTAGTTCCAAAGAATAGATTAATCAAATTAATACTATTATATTTTTAATCCAAAATGTTCATGTGATGTTTCTATTGATTATGAACTGTATTTATTCATAGATTTTTCATATTATAGTAAATTTACACTATATTTTTAATACGATACAAAAATCTTGAAATAAATTAAAGTCTAAATATATTATTTATTATGATGCTTTTTCTTGAATCTTTTAATTTTTATTATTTTTTTATAACAATAAAAGATTCTGAAATGAAAATATATAAATAAATATAATATTTATAAAGTAAAAAAGTGTTTACATGATTGAAAAAATATACTTGTTTCAGCTATACAATATTACAATAATAATTAACTTTTCAGTATAACTATTTTGCTATATATTTAAAAAATTGATCTGTACAATTTCATAAATTAACTAATGTATAGTTACATTTTAAAAATGAATTTGTTTGTATAATTAATATAAATAATATAATAGTAAATATATTATATGAATTAATTTAATGCATATAACAGTTCACTAATATATTAAAATATTTATAATTCTACAATATATATAATTTTCAAAAATATTATATTTCATTTACGTAAATGGCTTTTATAATAATATTTAGATTTGCAGTTATTTTATAGTATTATTATATTTTTTAATTTCTATACCTACAATTTTATTCTTTATTATTTTCATTTCATAAATTGAGACTCAATTGCAAATAAATTTTTTCATTATATTATATTTAAAATATTTATAATTAAATTTTAATTCAAATACGTGAAAAATATTAATTTCACTTTGGTGCTTAATTTCTGGAATATTATTTTTAATTTCGAAATAACGTAGCAAACTAATTCTACCAATTTACAAAAACAATCTTGATTCATAAGTAATTTTCAGCTTTGGATCGCAATAAAGGACTCGTTTGATCAAGTGAAACTTTTCTTCGTGAATTTGTACATTCGATGAATACATTTGTCTTCTTTTGAACTGTTGCGAAGAATTCTATCGTTGACAGTGAATTTATGCCTTCACTGATTATGCTACTTCCAACATTCTACCAAGTAAATAGTAATTCCAATAGTAATTAATAATGAGCTAAAGGTAATGCAGTTTTGAAAATACTGTAATATTTAATCGTCGGTGCGTCGAGATTTACACTTTGTATTTGTTTCTCTATTCTTTTGGTTGAAATTTTACTTGTGTAATGCATTCCTGTGTATTTGTCATTTTCAAAGTATGTGATTAAACAATTCTTCCGGTTATATCAAGTGTATATACTAAGACATTTTCTTCTCTCTTAACTAACAGAATCTCGCGATTACAATTACTGAATTTGATGAACTGATCGACCAGTCTTTTTAATAGGTTATCCACGATACCGAGATAATTTAATAATTCTATTTGAATTTAAATTGAAAAAATTTATTTATTTATATACTATACTTTTATATGTATAATATCTTCTAAAACAATAAGTAATAAAACTATAATGCATGAAAGTATATTTACTACTCAAATAAAAAGATAGATAATTATAAAAATATTTATACTATTTTATTGTAAAATAAGACCGTTCTATTTCAGAATAATATAAACGAAAGATTTTTATAATTCATCTATTTAAAAAATTTCAATTAAAGTAAGCTAGATACATTTTATAAATGTATATGTAAAGAGTATAACTGAATATTATCTTTCTAATATATATAGATATATGCACAAGTAAGCACACGCTTGTACATATTCATAACAAACAAAAAGTGTTTAATATGCAAGAAGCTATCACCATGAATTTTATGAAGTATAATTTTTCGCTTAAATTTTCCTCAAATAAAGTTTTCATATGCTTGAATTGCGTTAATGTAAATCAATTTATTAAACTGTTAAAGTAAAAACAAGAAATATGGTTTATATATAAACAATTGACAAGATGGAATAAACTTGAGAATCTACATTTGAATGCGTATTTTTTTTAAAGTAACATTAAGTGACATTAAAAATAGTAAAAAAAAATGAAAATATAAGTTAATACTGATGTGTTAGTTATATAATAGTGTTATCCTACTTTTTAAATTAGTATTAGTAAACTATAATTTATAATTATTTATATGTATTAATTTTAAAATAATTATTGCAAGCCATATATCTATAATAATATTAATATTTTTAAATTGTCTTTAAGTATTCACATATTTACAAATATCAAATGAATTTATACATTTTTAAGTAAATATACTTATATTATCAATATAGTTGTTAAAATAATAATCAAATTGAAAATACAATCTTTTTCTGAAAAATAAAAATAAGAAAATAGCAAAGCCTTGTAAGCATAAAATTTTTTCTAAAGATAATTCTTCTAATAAACAATATTATAACTCCAATTATAATTAAATATTTACTATAAATATTTATAAAAGATTGTTATAATTTCCAATATTTGATATAAAATGAAAAATTCTATTTAGTACTACTTCACAGCTTAAAATATCAGTAAAGAAATAAATATAACTTTTTATTTAATTGCGACTTTCTTTATTGATAGAACAGCTATTCGTAGCTAAGGCAGATTATTCTTCATACACAATATGATTATATTCAGAACGGTGGGTCATCTTAGACCTTATTTATCTTGTAAGACGCACAATACACGTGGTGATTTGCAATTTCTTCAAAACTATATTATAGTTTTAATTAATTTTTTATCATGATTTTATTAGGGATAATTAAAATACATCAAAGCAGATATTCATATATTCGATTTTATAAATACATATGTAAATGAAAATTTTACACAAAATGTATTTAAGACTTTAATTTTTTGTTTTGTCATTATTGTAACATATTGTAAAGGAATAATATTTTAATTATTTCTATTTTTATTCTTATATTCTTTAAATTTATAACAGTTGATTATGTTGTAAATTAATAATGTTTAAAAATAAATAATTTTTAGAATTAATATTGCAAATACACTTCAACTGGAAAATTACTATTATTAGTTGAGTTTCTCACCAAGCTTTTTTATATTCTTAAAAGTTTTAATTTTCTTACTAAGTAAAGATAATTTTACATTCTAATAGTTAAAAGTGCTTATTATAACAGAAAATTTTTTTATTCAAAGTAAAAAATATTATGAATTGGTTTCATTATTTATTATAATTTCTAAGGATTTAAAAGCTTTTAACTTCAAAACAATTCTTTGTATTTTACATAAGTCAATTGCTATTTTTAAGATATATTATTTCGTGACATAATAAAAAACTAGAACATGAGTTTTATATAATTGACTAGATTGACTTGCTTACAATTATAACGCATTATATACATTACTAAATGATATTAAAATCATTGAATTTATTTATCATAATTAGATAGTTTTAATAAAAAATTTAAATACTTTATCGGCATTAATTAACTATGTTTTAAATGCAAGAAGAAAAAAGTGAATAGATAAACGCTAATTTTTTAAAACTTACTTACTACTCATTACCTCAGAATAATAATTTATTTGTACGTTAATAATTTGAAAAAATATCAATTTTTAAACTAATAACGATTTTCTATCTTTGCCTAAACATTCTCTTACACGTCAAGCGTAGCTTGGATTATTGACATACTATGTCTTCTTCCTTGTCATTTTTTCTCACTTTGCGCAGCATTGATTTTTCTTCTACCGCTTTCGTTTTATTCGTTTTACTATACTCGATGTTATCTTTTCTTTTCATAATCTTTTTGTACTTATCATATTTTTAAAACTATTTTAGGATTAAAAATCCTTCTTTTTACTGTTCTCTTTTGTATTTTTAATATATTGTCCATTTTCTGTACTTATAAAAATTAAATTTAATTTTTATCAAACTTTTCGTACTTTATGATTTTAAATTTAATATATGTATATAAAAAAACTTAATGAAAGAATTGTTTTACTAATAATATTATTAATAATATTCGATATTAATAAATTATTAATAATAAATTTTTTATAACATTTATGTAAAAAATGTAAAACAAACACATGAATATTTATAATGTAATGCTTGTTTCTTCTTTGGAGAAAATAATTTGGGGACGGAATAACTTCGTATAGACAATGTTGAAAAAATAATTCAAATTTTATTTTAAATAATAAAATAAATATTGTAAATACTGTTACATAATATATTACTTAAATTTATATTATATTTAATTTAAGTAAGATAAAATGTATAAAAATTCTTATTTAAAGTTTCAAAACAAATCCATGTTCTTCAAGTAGAAGCAACACTTGGAAATTTATAGAGCTACATATGGTTATTTAGATGGTAGTAGTGACGTTAAACGAAATCTGATTTTTGTAAATTAATCTAGCTTACTCAAATATGTAATTCGATTAAGATAGTGTACAATGTATTTGAATCAACTATTACCAATAATACTATTTTTTCGGTCAATTTGACAATTTTAACGATGTTCTTTGACTTTCTCCTTTTTTTATTCAGTTATGAGGGAATATCATAATATAAAGAGGACTATGTGGAACAGTTCACAATTCCTAGAGACTTGGATGATAGATATGGTAATGGTGCGCAAGCGTGAGAGTTACAGAACTACGCGGAAATTTCGCACACACATTCGGTTCCCGCGCGTTTTTTATTTCTTTTATTTACCAATAACTTTTATCGTTGTAAGTATATTGCGAGTCTCACAATAGCATATATTTTAACTGTATATTGTTTAAAAAATACGAAACTGCGAGACTTTGATAGTCGTTGGTAAAGAATATCGTAACAGAATTTAAAATACGAGATGAGTTGGTTTATTGGATACAAAAACAAACATGAAATATATTTCAATCAATCTACAGAAAAAAAGAAATGACTTGGATTATCTCCTATGCAATTTTCTATATTAGCCATAGTTACAAAAGTATTTTCTCATACTATCTTATGGCAATCGATTATACGCACTGATTGACACTGGCAACTTTGCATAAACAGCGAATTTATGGGAAAATTTCTGAAATAAAAAACCCAGAAACTGCTGGACATTGTTAATTTACAATTAGATTCAAGTCTTAGGAGAGGATAAAAATAGTAACAACACTACGTTTACAACGCGCGATGCGAGGATTCATAGTAACCTACTATGTTGCGGTTATCGTAAAGTACATGATATGGCCTTTGGAATAGACATCTTGGTGTCGTTAAATTTCTGGATTCTTAGAAGATGATACTTGAGCTCGGGTGCCCAAGAGAGTCATTACGGAAAGAAATGCAGAGCCAGCCGCCGTTAACAAGTTCAGCAGGAAAATTTATTTTTTTGAACTTATTCAACCTAATTCCTTATAAGTTATCCTATTCTGTCTACTAAAATTATTCGTCAAATTCATACACATATATAAGAAAAATATTAAAAATTAATAATATAATGATGCTGTATCAACTAAATTGCCTAATATTTTTAATTTTCGTAAGATATATAAAGAAGGCTAAGATTAAGCTTTAATCAAGAAATCAGAGGAGATAAATTATAAGTATGCACCTCTTTTTAAAATATCAAAAATGTATAGTCAATCAATGGCTTGGAAAATGCCATATACATAATGGATTTGAGGTACTGAAAAGAGTTCCTTGCTTTAGATATTTGATACGTTATCTATCAAACATTGTACATATCTCTAGAGTGTTTCCCTTGTCCTGGAATAGCGCGAAGAATTCATATAACGAAATTCAATTCTTTACAAGATCTTGTATAGTAAGGAGTATATATACTATATTTTATAAACAAAACATAATCTAAAATATATATATTTAATCTTAATATTATTATAAATTTGAATTTATGTATTACGTTAAATTATTACTTTTACAAATATATTTTTTTTACTAGTTTTTCTATAAAATTACTCTCTCTTATATATAAATTTTTAATGCCTGTTGTAAGATAATTCTTTTAGAAAAAGTATGTTTTTACATCAACATGATATATAAATATTTAAATATACATTTTTAATACAAATCTGCATATTCATGTGTATTTATTAAAAAATTATATTGTATATCTAAATTTAGAACATAAAATAGTAAAACAATAAATAAAGAAGTATTTATATGAAAAAAACATTAAATACAACGATTAATGAAAGGTATAAAATAAATGGCAATAATATGCATTGTATATTTTGAATAAATTGTATATAGTTTACGTCTAATATTTTCAATAATTTCATAATATTACTTCAACATACAAAATAAAATATTGCATTAAAATACATTATATATATACATGTCAATAATTTATCTATACATATACTTACATATTTATGTTAAATATATTCTTTTTATAATCATATAAATATACTTTAAAATATCAGATTATATTAAACAATAAACTGCGTTAAAAACATATTTTTATTTTATTATTTTATTTTATATACTAATCCTAATCGTGTATATAAAATTTTTTTTATAAATTTAATGCATATTTGAATCTAAAATAATCTAAAAATTATTATTTTAACCTTGAAAAAAATTTTTATTCTGATTTTTATTAATTTTAATTATCTAAATTATAACATTAATCACAAATTATAACAAAATTTTTATAATTTAAATAGATATTATTATGGATTCCTTATCAAAAATACTATATTAACTACAATTTATTGTATACTCCTAGCCAACGATAAGTTGCAATAGGATTATTACCCTAAAGCAGCAATAAGTTACAAAAATTTAATAAAAAATTATACTTTTCAACAATTTATTAAATAGATATTATTTGACTAATATATGAAGCACTATATTTTTAATCATAATTTTAAAAGCATATAATGATTAAGAAATAGTCCAACTTTGCATATTTTTAAAGAGATTATTATTTATGTAGACTATAAAATAATATTATAATCTGTAAGCAAAGCGATAAAATAAGTATATAAAAAATAACGGAAGCACAGGAAGAATTAACGAGTAATAACAAGTTTATATAATATAATGCCATAAAAAAATTCGACTTTGCTGATTAAGTTCATTAAGTCTGTTATTTATTAATTATTTAGCTTTTAAATGTAGAACAAACTTTAAATTTATTTCAGAAAAAAAGGGTTGAAAAAATGTTCATATTGATACAATAAATTAGATAATACGTAAAATATAAATAATTCTTTTACAAACCTTCAAAATTTTTACAAATATTTTTACTTTTGTTTAAACAAAAAAAAATTTGATTTTTCACAGAAAATAATTATACTTTACCAGTTCAATCAACGATTCTTAATTTTTGTTTTCTTTACAGTTCTGAAATATAGACATGTGTTGAATGAAGAGTATGTTGTCAATAAAATTTTTATTTGAATTTATTTATGGTATATATTTCGAAAACTAAAAATCAATTATTTTCCAATAGAAAATAATTTTATGATATATATTTTATATAATATATATTGCATTGTATATATACACATATATATTATAATTGATTTATAATTTAACTTATTAGTAAATAATGTGAAAAAAAATTTACTATTGATTTATCACAGTAAACGTTAAGAAAGAAATTTTTTTATTACCAAAATCTACCTACTTTTTCATTGATATAAAATTTATTTACTACTGATGTTCTGAACCACCGCTAATTTTCTCCCTCCCTCATTCTTTATCTCTTGCTTTCGCTCTCTTTCTCTTTTTTCTTCTTTGCTTTTGGAACAGCATCACTCATCCGATTTGAAGTACGTGATTTTCAAAGGCTCACAGTTCTTGATGTGATCGTGAAGTGAGCGGTTCTTAAACTTAGCTTCAATAGTCTGTGAACAAAGTATACGTAGTAATAAGAGAGTTCAGGGAAAATCTTGAACGTATATGAATTGTACATCTAGTGAATTTTCAAGTGATTATTACTTGCTTCGTATAATGTAACAATAGTTATAAAGATTTTTTAGATATATTAAGTAAAAAGTAAGTAATAATTAAACCTGATTTATATTAAATAGTGAAAATGATCTTACATTAATATATTAGTTTTATAATGATATTTAGTTATAAAAAAAAATTTTTAATTTAAAAAGAATGAAATATTTTTGTATTTATATGATTGTAAATAGATAAAAATAAATGCTGAAAAGAAATAATACATTATTTGACTTCTATGAATTTTACAAAAATTGAAATTATAACGTTATTATTGTTCTAAATCAACTTATTTGGATTAAAATAAATTTATAAAAACTCTATTGTATTAAAATATTTAGATGCTTCTTTCATAATGATATAAAATAAATTTGAAATATAATGATCACGAAATTTAAATATTGAAAAGAATTAATTAATTTATTAATTATTTCAACTTTAATAGAAAAATTCAAAGATATAAAACCTTTAATGCTGGATTGAAACAATCAAATTTAATGTCATAACAATAAATTTCAGTAACGTTAATAAATTTTACCCTTTATAGAGTATTACATGTCATAATATATTATTTAAATTCAATTTGTTTAATATAATTTTCAATTGAAAAAAATAAATTTCTGATATTTTAATATGCAGTAATATTAATAAAAGTTTACTTATATTAAAAAATAAAATTTATATTTTAAATTCATTCACTAATTAATAGTAAACATTAAAATTGAAAAAAATTCTCATATCAATTTCGTTTAATAAAAATAAATCAGATATTTTTAATTAATTTTGAATTTTATGCAATAGTTTTAGAACTTAATTTTATATTTAAAGTTATTATCTGAGGTTAGTTTTAACGTCTAAGATTTACACAAAAACATAACTTTAAAAAGCTCTAAATTACTATGCTTAATTAGATCAAAATAAGAGAATAATAAAAAAATTAGTATCATTTAAAAGTTAATTACTTAATAAATATATATTCTATGTTAATATCGAATATTTAACTCATATTTTATTAAAAAAACATTATTATTAACTAAAATTATATTAGATTAATTTGTATGTATTTGTTATATATATATATATATATATAATTTTTCTATAATATATTTTGTATGGTAAAATACTAAAAAAAAAATAACTTTTTTCTTCTTAAGTTAAAATATTTATTTTTGTTAAAGTTCTTAAAATATATTTTATTTTATCCATGTACATAGAATTATTTAATCCACTATTGAATTATATCATATTAATTATAACATAATTCTAAATTAAATACTTTAATAACTTTACTTAGTCTATTGCAATAAAAAGAAATTCATTTTATTTTCATTGGAAATTTTTCAGTAAATGAAATTTTTAAGAATAAAGATACGTTTTTATTAAGAAATAAATGGAACAAATTTAATTTATATAAAATAAATCGCCGGATGGCGTACGGAAGTTGCATGTTTTAATTCAATATATTATTGAAAAATATAATATATTGAGAAAGAAATTAAAATGTTTTATTAGAATTGTAAATTTTAATTTATAATCTTGTGTTTTAATTTAATATAATTCATTGAATTATTAATAATTTGTTCACGCATACTCAAAACAGCAGCTATTTCATATCCTAATTCTGATTGAAAACGATTGCATGTTAATTTATATCATGTAAAATTGTAATGCACATTATTTAAACATTTCGCTAAATGGGAATTTATATTAAAATTAGTTAGACAATTATCTTTTACCTTTTGCACTTGTATTTATTGAATTCCATGTTTAGTTTTCAGAATACATTTGTTTATTTTATATAGTTCTTTAAATAAGTACAACGGGACTAACTTAGACAAATATGTGATTAAATTTCTAGATTTGATAATCATCGAAAATACTATTTTAGATTATTCAATTTCCAAAATATGTATATAATATCTATTAACGATTATGTAGATGATGATTTAGGCTCCTTATCGTTTCCGAAAAGCGAAAATCTATATAGAAAAGATTTATAATCTATTCTGATAATAATTTTATAAATTGCTTAATATATTACTTATTACATATATTCTTTTAATAGAAGTATAACTAAGACAAAAATAATTCATCATTATATATGATATAATAAACAAAATTAGTACCAATATTTTAAAGAAAACTTCAAAATAAATATAAATCTCACTTGTAATTCGAATGATACAACTAATATTAATATTCTTAATCCAAAATTTGAATAATAATGAGATTAAATGTATGATTTAATTTTTTTTTACTAAAAATATTTAAACATATATTAATGCGAATATTACAACTTTATTATAGGAGGAGAAAAATGAATTTATTATCCAACGAAAGAAAACTTTACATAAAAATATAAATTAAGATTGAATAAGATTTTTTAAACAATTTGATCCATAAAAATATTATATTTGTAAGTAATGTAATATTTTTAAAAGTATTATATTTTATACCTATAATAAAGTAATAAAATACTATTTAATATTCAATTTTTAATTACAAAAAATGTTAAAAACAGAATATAACACATTAGAAATTAATTTACAATATTGAAATCTATATCTTTATTATTTAAGAATCTAAAACATTTAAACTGCTGGGAGTATCCCAAAAGAAAAATCATTAAATCATAATCAACATATATTTTAAATAAGGTTATTACATAATTCTTTTTTTCATAATTTATTATTAATATGAATACTGATATATATTTAATTATTGGTCAATAAAGATAATTGAATTTTTTTTAAATTAAATGATATTGTATGTTAAATAAAAGTACAAGTTTTTAGAATTTTTTTTGTAAACTAATTGTAAGTTAAAAATCTTATATTTATAAAATATTATAAAAATTTTATAGAAATAACAGAATTTTACATATTTATATTTATATTATATAATAGTTTTGTAAGAATAACATTACAAGAATTCATTATAATAAAAAATTTTTCACTAATAACTGCGATACAATGTGCGTTACTAATATAAAAATTAATATAATATAATAAAAATGTTATTTTTCTAGAAATAAAATATCTTTTGTTAAATTAAAGTTAAATATTAATATATATTTATAATAAATTCACATGTATTTTAGATTAAAAATCAAGCTATATTTTCTTCTGATGCAATAATTTCCTGCCCTTTTTAAAAATAAATTTAACATTTCCGTCCGTTTTACTATCTCTCTTTCTTTTTCTTCTTTTTGCCTAACTACATATTTATTTATCTCTATATATTAGTTCCTATTATATATATAGTGTCTCTTTAAATTATTATAAAAATCTAATGATTGTAAATAAAAATGAATATTGATTATGATTTTTAATTGTAGTCTAATATTAGTTTCGATACTGAAGTAATTGTCATTATTCAGGTAATTTATCGATAGGAGTTTCAATAAAGGAGATAGGATTCGACTCGTTTATTTAAGTGGAAGCCGTTATTCGATTATGCTCGTGGGAAATGTTCGAGTATAACAAGAGACCAAAAGCTTGTTCAAGCGGGAAACTATGTAAAATAGTGGAATTTCAGCTAGCGTATTGATAGTTTTTATACTTCGAATAAAGATTCCTGTGTAAGTTAATGAAATGGAAACAGATTCCACGAAACTTCTTAGAATTCACATTTTATTATATAGGAAGAAATTTACTGTACATATCTATAAATCATACTGTTGTTTTTTAAATTCAAGCAATTCGTTTGACTTTTCTTTTGTATTGACTGATTATTGTAAATACTTTCAGAAGTTGAATAGGTTATTCTATATATTTTTTATTTAAAAAATTTATGAAGATGTATGTATGTAATAATTTATAGTTTGATTTATAAATAATTTAATTCGATATATATTTATAATTTATATTAATGAACATATAATAATTATGTATTATTTTTATAAATGCTAAACTTCTGGTTAAATATATGAATAAATCTTAATAATTATTTTATTTTTAAATATTTTCATTTCTAATTATTAAATTTTATTAAATCCGATATCTTATATTTTTAGTAAATTATATTCTATAAGTTAGATATATATAGAAGTTTTCTTTTATTAATTTTTTTCGAATTAGACATTTTATAATTTTTATTTTTTATAATAAATCCACATATATAATAATAATGATTTTATTATTGAAAAAGCAGTACTTAATTCTCACGTTTTTATAAGACTACTTCTATGCCAAAACTTCATTAAATTCAAAAATAATTTCAATATGTATAAAAATAATAGAAAAAAACTATTCGTGAATTTATATTAGTCTTAAAAAATTGATGAAATTTAATTAATTAAATACACATTTAATAGCATACCAAATACAATTTTTTTAAAACTAATGTAAATTCATTAATAGTTTGTTTCTATTATTTTTATACTTACATATTTACATATTTATTATAAAAATTTATTTCCTTTTGTGCATACATATTTGTAATTTTTTATTAAAATATCATTTTACACGAAATATTATTTAAGCCAATTGTAAAGTTATTTTGGTGCCTAAAAATTTTATAAGAATTTTAAATAAATCAATTATAAGCCTAAAAATTAAAAAAATTGTTAGTGAATCAAATGTTATTTTAATTCTAATAAGAATACCATATGTTAAAATTATATTTATTTATAATAAAGTAATATGAAAATGAAAAAAACAAGTAGAATCGATTAAAAAAATTATTAAAAGCCTTAATAATCTGCCAGAATAGACATCAATGTATACAATGCAATGAGCAACTAACACCTTAAACCGAGCTTTTCTTACTTTTCGATAAAAAAGGTAAAAAATTAAATAGGTCAATGTTCCGGTACAAAAAGTTGGTTATTTTAAAAATAAAAAGAGAAGCTCATTTCGTTAAGATAAGTCCCATGATTGGTTCTCTTACTCTTTTTCTTTAAATCGCAAAAGAAAGACTAGAAGATAGTATACGAATAAAATTCCTTTTACGCGTTTTTCTAAAAGCAATGAGGAAAGTAGAAAAATCTACATTTGAATGAATATTCGTTTTCGTTGAACAAGTAACCTACTTTATAGGGTAGTCGATTTTTAAATTCCTATTTATTCAGTTTGATATTATCATTACAATACCTTTGTTAGAGTAAATCTTTTAAGACATATTATTTATTTAACCTTTTAAAATATAAAGTCTATAATATCATCGGTGTCATACTATATTAATAATTTTAAATATGGAAAGATATTTGAATAAAAATTTTAAAAAAGTTAGAAGTATAAATATTAAAATTTTTTATAACAGTTTTATTAGTCGAATATCCAATAAATTCTTAAGTAATCAAAATTTGAGATATTTCATTAGAATAAGTTTCCTTGATAAATTTTTCATAAATATTTAATAGTTAATTTTTAATTTAATATTTAAAATAAGTATTTTTTATACAGTGAACTATATTTTTAAAAAATAAATGAAAGATATTAATGAAATTTTTTTTTCAAGAATTGTTAATTGTGTATTATTTAATGTATTTTTTTATGTTAAGTGCAATATATAAAAAACTTTACGTTATTTTTATATTGAAAATTTCAATTTACAAATAATCTATATATGTATAAATAATAATGAAATTTAATTTTTATAACAAAAAATTCGTTTTCATGTACTTCAAATTATTTATAACTTATGGATTAAATATATTTCAAATTCTTAATAATTCAAAATATTACTTTTTTATATATAGTTTATGAATCTATGTATAAATCTATAACCTTATATGAACTAGTAAGTTTTATAATTTAACTCAGCAATGTCAACATCAAGGAAGTGAGAGAAAAAGAAAAATCAGAAAACAAAGAGAAGAATTTCAAATAACGAGAAAATGAGCAAGAGAATAACACCTCTTTTAGGTCTCAATTCATGCGAACGGATAAGGCCAGAAAGACCTCGAAATGCAATTCAGCGACTTATGTGGATGCCAGGTTCACAATTTCATGTGGGTTTCGTTGATATTTGCGACGATGAAGGTTGCAATCCGCGAATGGCATTAAGAAGGTAAATAAGATATTTTTTATAATTTTGAGATTATATAAAAAATATATTCTCGATTATATTTAAATAAAAGTTATTTGATTATTACAATGAAAAATTATAAATCAACGATTTTTTTTTACATATCCTTACATAAAATATATTTTACTGCAGAATATAATCAACGATATCGTAGAAAAATTGACTATTATCAAGTTTATTATTTAATGCAAATGTTTCATTTTACTGAAAAAAATTATGATAATAAATTTATAACAAGATTGGTCCGTTTCAGTGTTATTTTACTTTATAATACAATTTTATAAAAATTATACTTTTTTATATATAAAATGATGATATTATTGTTGTTATCATCTGAAAAAAATTTATTTATTTAAATTTTTCAAAAAATCTAGCGTTATCATTAAAAATATAGTTTTATTTATTTAACAAAATGCAATTTGAACATGATGATACAGTTAAGACTAGTGATTTAACATAATACTACTACTATTTTTTGTTTACTAATTTTCTACTATTTTTGAATTTATGTAAATATTTAATCAAGAATTTGAAAGAAAATATATTGTATTATTATTTGCCATATTATTTAAACTTTATGAATTGATAACAAGAATAATATTAAAAAATTAGTACAATACAATAAAACCGATTATATGGAATCGCATGAACCGTTATCAGTTTTCACATATTTTACTTATTGAGTGAACCATTTCCAATTAAAATCTCCAATTTCTCACTCACTAATTCACAAGTTATTTAGATTTCGTAAAATCCACAGACTAATCCGACTCTACGAAGGACGCCAATACCGCGAGGCAGCAGCTTTCCTGATGCGCTTACCAAACTATACGTTAAGAGCCACCCTCTCAGATATCCCTATAGACTTGCTAATCGAGACACTACCGTATAGTCTCGTTCTCCTGGAGGCCTTATACGTAAGGCTGTTTGAACTAGGTATACGTGATAATAAAATTCTAAGGCTTGAGCAATTACTGTGGAAAATCGTGGGACTTATATCCACTGTTCGAGATCCCTTTCATTTGAGGTCATGGGCAAGACTTTTATCTGCTTTAAACAGGTAAAAGATGATTCTGAATTTTGCATCCATTGATATATGTATGTCAATTATTAAAATAAAACTATTTTTTATATTTATCTTTATCAATTATTAATTGTATTACTAAAGATATAATATAAAATATAATTCAAATACACGACTTTGTATCCTTTTATCGACATCTGTTTTAATTAATTAGACATTCCTAATAATAATTTACTCTCAAATGGGATATTACATATTGTTCTAATATATTTTATAATTGTCAAAACGCGTGCAAAATATAAAAAATATTTCTTTTTCATTTTATCGTTAGTGCTACTGTACAAATTAAAAAAATCATACTAAATTGAATTTTACTACCATGTAATAAATTTTAATTTTTAATGTCTAAAATAATATAAGTATAAATAATTATGGATTAAAACAAATATATATTTTTTTTATTTGATATATATTGTATCGATAAAAAAACTTATATTTTTCAATATTCACATAATTATTATTTATAAATATTAAATATTTTCTTAACATGATTGATTGAACCATCTATAAAACATAAAATTACAAATATTACTTTTTCCGAAAATATATACAATAATGAAAAAATGAAATTACTTTAATACTCGAAAAAAATATTATCCATTAAATGTTTTAATAATATTATTTATTTATTATATCTAACAGGGCAGCACCAAGCACGCGAAACGCTTTAATTTCTAGGCGACGAGCCCTGGAACAAACTATTGAAGGTCTCGGTAAACATGGACTCGTATCGTGCAAGCCCAGGACTAATGCTAGTGATTCATCAACTAATAACACTGCAGCAAATCTTGTACCTTTGCGAGTTGCACTTAAGGAGGAGCTAGAAATACGCTTAGAGGCGTGTAAACACGCTCTTCATAAAATTGAGAATTTCGCGAAATATTCAGGTCTCAACAAAGGTGAGAAAGATATCAATTGCATGTATATTTTAGTTTATTATTTTTGTTTCAAAATTTAGACATATCAATATACAGACATTATTCATTAGTAATCTTATAAGGTTTGATACTAATATTTGGTTAAAGTAAATTTCGGCCATTAATAACTATGAAAATGACACCATCGCTTTTGTCAAAAAATTTCTCTTAATTATATAATAGTTAAAATATAAATTTTAATTATTCTAAAAAGAAATTATAAAAACTACAGAAGATATAAATTCTGAATTAAAAAAATATTGCAGTTAATATTTGTAATATATATCAATAATTGATGCATTTTCTTGATTCTTTAATATATATACTGTTTTACTGTATAAAAATGTTTATACATTTAATACTTAATAACTTTCTTAAAGCTTATTTCATTTTCTATTAAATTAGTAAATATATATTTAATAAAAATTTAAGAAAGAAAATATAATTAAATAAAAAAAGTATACATAAATTATGTATTTTTTAAAAAGGTTTATTCCTTGCTTTATTTCGTTCTTATATATAGTTCTTTCCTAAATCTATAAAATATGTTCAAGATTTTAAATAATTGATATAATATTAGTTAATAATAAATATAAATATATTTTATAAGTTATTTTATATTCTAAATTAATTACATTACAAGTTTAAAAAAATAAAAAATTTAAAGTACTTGAAATAAACAAAATTTCAATAATTGTTTTGTGATAGAAAAAAAATTATAAAAATTAAAAAGCTGTAAATCGATATTTATTATATAAATATGTGAATATTTATGAAAATAATTTTTTCAATTTTAATCAATAATACAGGTATTACACCAGATCAGTGGCGAACTGCTGTTTTCAAAAGAGATCAATAGACAGAAAAGATTTTCCTTCAGTTTTCAACTTTAATTCTATAGTCGATATAATATAATATTTTATGTTCCTATTGCACTATTTTTGTTAGAACAAAATGAATTTTATTTATTAAAAATTTTTTCATTCATTATTATTAACAATTTTAAAAGTTTTAATATCCTTGTATTGATAAATTTAATTATCTTGTTCAAATCATCTATTTTTATCTTTTGAAAAACCTACGAATATTAACTTGAAATTTTTTAATTTTATGAATTTTATAATATATGTCTTTATACGTCTTTCTATTATTTACAAATAATTTTATATATAACAGAAATTACAATAATTTTATGATTATTTTATTTTATATTATTTTTATTATGTATGTGCATAATTTTATCGTAATTTAAATTTTTTGAAAAAACCTTTTGTAAAGGTTATACATACACAACTTTAAGCTTTCTTTATTTAATTAATTAAAAATAATATGTAGATCCTTGTACTAAATCAATATTAAAAGTATTTATCCATACTCTTCTTTTCATCTTATTTGAAATCAGTATCCAATTTTACTTATTTATATTTATAATTTTTTAATATTCTTTTTTTATACTGAAAAGCAATATTTTTCTATTATTTGCAATTTCACTAATATTTCTTTACTAATATTTATATACTAATACATTTTTTTAAATTATTAACGATATTATTTAATTATTATTTATTAATATTATTTATTATTTACATATTGCATATAGGTCAATTTGATTTTATTAATTAAATGTGATTTACAAGCTTTACAAATTAAATTTTTTACTCAATAATGTCAAAATTTCAACTTTAATGATCATTCATTAACGTTAATTGACTATACAATAAAAATTTCTATATCGAGGTACAGTATTACAATCTGAAATAAAAATTACATATATTGTTATGTGTTAATTAACTCATCAATTATATCAAATTGAATGTGAATAATGTACAGAGCATATGTACAATTCATGAAAATATAATTTAAATTATTATTTAATTTTAATTTTTAACTTATCATTATTCTTTTTTAATATAAATACATTTTAATTACTTTATTTTATAACAATAAATTTATTTCCTTCATATTTTTTAAGAATTCATATATTTTATTCGTACAGAACCTATATTATAGATTATTTTTTTTTATAAAACCTTTATAAAATTGTATAATGTTAATCAAGGCTCTGTTAATATATATATATATATTTATATTTATATTTATATTTATATTTATATTTCTAAATATAGACTTTTTAAAATTTTTATTATTTTATCATTATTCACTATTTTATAAAAATATTCAAATATATCCATATTTACTAATTTTCTTATTTACTTACTTATAAACAATACTTTTACTTATAATCTAATTATCTTTATCTTTTAATGAAACCTTATTTTTAAGTATTATTCTAGTATTCATTTTATTTATACTTAGATAGCATAAAATAAATTTAGCACAATAGAAAATAAAATTGTTTAAAACTATACGTAGACTTCATCTATAAAAACTTTATAAATATTGTTTATTTATATTAATAAACTTTTTTTTTAAATATGCTAATCACCAAAAATTTCTTGAAATATAAAAGAATAAAGTCATAAAATACAAATCATTACGTACATGCAATTTAACTCACTTAAAAAAAATACAAATTCAAAAGAGAGCATAACATTTAAAATATATTAAAATTTTATTCATATTTTTTCGTTATTCACTCTATAAACTTTCATAATTTTAGAATATCTGCATGTAATTACATTCGCTCAATCAGAGTTTAACGGAATTCTTTTAGAATTTTATTCCAGGCCCTAAAACAGAATCGAAGCGTGAATTTCAGAGCATACAGCGGTACTCGAATGCAAATGTTCCGCGCGAACTAGCTAATCTGTTGGTTAGTCTACAATCCACCCATTATCTAAGCTTCCATCTAGAGATCTAACACGTTCCATTGCTGGTTGCAGGGGATCAAGGCGTACAGGCAGCGTCTCACCAACGTCAGCTGTCCATTAAATATAATGAAGTACAGCAACGGCTAATCGACAACCAAAGCCTTCTAAATGCACTAGAAAAAACACGCGGGGAATACCTTGAAATCTTATTGGTCGAACTTAAATCACGAATTGAACAGGACAAAGAAGCATTGAGACAATGGACTGCGCTTCAGAAAACGAAGTTAACACAGGAGATTAGTGTTACCGATGCTAAAAATCCACTACCACTTGCCACAAAATTATTACAGTTCTCGAGGGGCTGTGCAGTTGCTTTACAGCTCATGAACAGCGACAGTACAGTGGTAGGTTAAATTATAGACTTGTGTTTATTATGTACTAAAATAACAGAGGAATACCTTTAAAATTTTCAATTACATTTATATTTATTTATTTGTATGTTTCTTTGAGATATTAACATTTTAATTTATTTTATCAATTAATCGTTATAATATGACATAACAAGTAGCATAACACATATATATCAGATATTACATTAAGAAAAAATATGCACATATATTGTTTTTGATTTTAAATTTTCATTCTCTACATTATTTTATTCTCACGTATAATTATAAATCGATATATAATAAAATATGATTAAATTACAAGATAATTAATATTATATTAGTTCTTTTATATTCTAAGGCAAATATTTTATATGTATTAAGAAAGAGAGAATATTTATCTGAAGTATATAAAAAAATATTACTCATACATATATATTCGACATTATAAAAAAAATATAAATTTCATTAGGTTATTATTAAAAAATATTGATTATAGTTACCATAACACGATAACAAAAATTATAACAATACAAAAGATGAAAACGATTACGACAATACTATATTAAATATTTTAAGAAATTATTATCAATCGAAAATAACTTTCTTCTTCCAATATTATTCTAATGTTATATAATCACAAAAATTGTAATTTCTTTTAATTATACTTAACATTCTAAATTTACAAGTACATACATACTTAACTACGCGCATATAAACGTTAAATGATATTTTACTTGATTTCATTTAATTTTGAAATATAGTATTAAATTATAGAGTATTAAATTTATTATCGATTAGTTTTCATTCTATTTTATATATGAAAATTAATTATTAAAAAATGCTTATTTTATTATTTCTACAATAAAAACTTGGTTATATTTAAGTTATTAGATTAATTAAGTAATTTTCTAATGCGTAAATTATTATCAGGATAATAACAATAAAATTATTAATAATTTATAATTAATAATATGATATTATAATACTTTCATAATATAGTTAGAGTTAAATAATATTATTCCTTAACTATGATGTAAAATAAAATCATTATTAAAATTAGTTATTTCAATAAATTAATTAATTTTTAATCCAAATTTGTTTTGTTCTAATATTTTTTAACTTTTCAATATAGAAAGTTGAGGTAACATATTTATGATATCATTTATTTAAAAAACACTATTAAAGAACATTCTTATTAAATATTCATTACTTATTGTTTTAAATTTTGTTCTCAAAATTTGAACACAAATATAATTGAGTTATTTATATGAATATTCATAGAAGAAATGTAAATAATTTAAATTTTCCTAAGTTAAAAAATCGCTAAATAAGATTGCATACTTGTAGTTCAATAGAAATAAGCCCATGTAATATTAAATTTCCACATCACATCTTAATCATAATTGATTGAAAAGGGTGTATTTTATATGTATATAAAATTCATTATGAATTTATAACGATTAAAATCCTTAAACTATAATATCTACGTATAAAATTTAAAATATAAAACCTCTAAATCAACTAAATTTAAAAAAAGCACAATTTTTATTTTTTAATAAAGCATATTTGTAGTATAATATATTAAAGGAAAAATTTTAATATAATAAATAAAGAAATCATATAAAATACATATTGAAAAATTTATAATAAATAAATCATTCAAAATAATAGAATCATACATTATTTCAGTTTTTGTATAATAGAATTATATTCAACTATTTTAAATTATCAAATCCTACAATAAAATATTTATCTTGGTAATAGATATATACGAATAAAAAATGTTTTTTTCGACTATCATATATTATAAAAAGAACGTAAATCCGTAGTCTAGCCTGTTGCATATTGCAAGAAAAATTTTGAAAAATTCGTCTCACATAAAGTTTTTTATATTATTCTTTAAACTATAAAGCAAATATATTTCAATATATTACTTATTTAACAATATTTAAGATTTTTTCTCTTGTTTTAGGATTTGACACATCGTTATAACGTAGATGAATATGATATTGAGGAGGAAGAAGAGATATCATCGAGTAGTGCAGGTTATCACACCGATGACAGTTGTAGTCCAATACCTGAAGCAGGTTCTAATTGTATTATTAATGAGACACTTCGGAGTTTATCTTGCACAGACGTAACAGCTGAACTACTAAGTGAAAGATATGCTATTTTGTACTCTCAGGCGAATCTTCATACCCTTGATGCACTGGATAGCCTTGAGCCACTCAAGAACACCTCCGAACTCAAACATAAGATTTTATATTCTGTTGTTGTCGTAAGTCTTAGATTTTACAGTATATAATATAAACTTAATGCTTTGTTTACATACTAATATCCTAGAAAATAAGAAAAGATATTGAAGTATAAATAAATTTATCGAGATCTCATTATTTTATTTATGTTTATTATCAATTTATCTTTTATTTTATTTATTTTTAAATAGTGATATAAAAAAAGTTTAATATATTTTCATTTATTATTTGAATGATATAGTTTACTTATATAATAAAGAAATTTAATTCATTAAAAAATTATTATTTTATAAAAATTAATTCTTTAAATTATGATGAAGCATGTTTCAAAAATTATTTTTAAATTTATGTATATTGAAATATATTCCATAATAAATCTTCGTTTTCTGACATATATATATATGCATATGTATGTGTGTTTATATTAAAATAATCAAAGCAATAAATAATTTTAATTTGATGAACTTTAAGTATCGTGTTATAAAATTATGTTTCATTATATACCAGCTCTCATCTATTATATATACATTATAGTATATTGCCTATAATGTCTATTATCCTATATATATATATATATATATATATATATTATCCAATATCACATAGTATCTATATTATCTATTATGACATATTATGATATATTACCTATTTTATCTATTATTACATATTATCTTATATTATCTATTTGATCTATTAACCTATAATATTTTTATTATCTATGTTATCGCTGAATAATAATACAAAAATTTCAATACCTATATGAAAATATCCAAATACTAGCAAAAGTCATAAATTTTATTCTTTTTCAATTTTCAAGAACCCAATAAGACTTTTTCCAAATACATTTAAAATTATTTTTAAGATATAAGTTTACCATGAATTAGATACCTCTGTAAAGTAATTCTGTTGTAAACATCCGAACTTACAAGTTCCAGACAATAAGTGTATTTCTTTGCAAAATCATAGAGTTAATAATAAAAAGAAAATATTATTTACATAATGGAATCAAGTTTTCATTTATGTAGGATAAAACACCATCACATATAAGCATACGCGATTTAAATTTCAGGAGCATGACTATACTAAATGATAAAAAAATATATTATAGTACATTGATTAGTTATTAACACAAAGTCATTAATTGATATAAATTACAAAATTTGTTAATATATCCTGATCTGTAAAGATAATTTCCTTACTTTTCAAAGAATTGATATTATAAATTAAATTATATGTACTGATTTTAATTTCTTGAAAGTATCTTTTTGGAGACGAACGGTAGTAATCACCAATTGTTCCCTCAAGAGATTTAAAATATTAAAAATGATGTAGAAGATATCATATGATGAATTATTTTGAATATGAATCTTACAGAAATATACTATAATAATAAAAAAAAATGAAAAATATAAAATAATAAAATAGATTTATAACAGATCTAGCAATGATTATGACTGTTTATTAAAAATTATTTACTGGATGCATAAAATGAAACCATATTTAAATAAAGATACAAGAAAAATAAAATGTATAATTATTTATTAACATAATTGTTCAGACGATTAAGATTAGCTTCTTATTAGCAAACAAGTATTTACTTATGCAGTTCGCGACGCGCCAATTATAATTCATGAACGTAAAATAAAAGAGATCGTAGCAAGTGACACAAAAATCTGAATTATATGGAAATAAAAGAATACTTTATTATTATTCGAAAATTTCGGTATTATATGAAAGAATTATATTTTGTAGGATATATATATTGAAAATTTCAAATATAATTATACTACCTTAACATTATTAAATTTGTAACAACTACTTCATAATTTATTGATTTATTATAATCATTATCTTTAAAAAAATTAAAAACTATTTCTAAGAATATAATAAAGCAGTAGATTGAATATTATTTTTATGTAAAAAAATATCAGATTTAATCTTAGTTTTATATAGAAAAAATACTTTTACAGAGATCTTTGACATAAATATTTGAATTTTATCTATTTACTATATTAATCTTTAAATCTCTTTTAAAACTTACTTTAGCACTGTTTTGTGAAATATATTTTATATTTCATATTATAGTGAGAAAAAATATTTCACATTTCTTTTGAATTATTAATATTAAATTTAAAATACAAGTAAAATTGTATCTTATTAAAATGATATCTTATTGACAAAAAGGTGTTTAAATAATATTATTTTAATTATTATAATAATAAAATTTATTCAAAATTTTTAAATGAATTATTAAAATCTTATAATAAGATTTTCATTTTTCTTTCATAGTGATTAATAAGAATAATAATTACAAATGAATTAATCTATATACGAGACACAGATTATACATTTTATTCTTTATCTAGTTAAAATCAAATTAAATCTGAATAGATAAACATCTTAGATAATTTTTTTCAAATATGTAAGCATCTAAAATATTTAAAATTCTAATTTTTATTATAAATTCCATAAATGTTTAATTATCGTTTTTTTGTTACTTAAGATGTTTTATGAAAATATAGGGTAATATTAATATAATGTTACAAAAATTTAGCGTAATTGTAATTAATACTTAATAAAATAATAAATGAAATATTTTTGAATTACTGTAAAATTGTACGAAAAATACACACATATTGTATTTCCGGAAGATTGAAACTATCAAATTGTTATTCTTAAAATTAATGCAATCCATATAAGAATTGTGATTTATAGTAATTATAATTTGCTCAAAATTTATTAATAATTAATTGTATCATTTTTAATTATTATTATTAATTAATTCTTTTGAATCATTGAATCTTTTTTTAAAAATATAAAATAAAAAATATGAAATTGTTAAACGAACCAACAAAATAAAGCGTAAACGCGCTTATTTTATGTCAATTTTTTTGTTAACAAATAAAAATAAAAAAATTTCTAAAATAAGTATATCAAATTTGAAAATTATAAAATTGGTATTTCATTTCTCTTTTTCTCTATTTTCCATTCAATATTTTACTGAATACGAGGAAAATTTCCAGAAGTTTATTTCTTTTTGAGAGATGAGAAAAGCAGTTACTTTTAAAGGTAGTTTTAACAGTATCAACGAAAATACTCTAATTTATTTCGTAGTTTTTTTCAAACCCTAAGCCATGATAGAAGCAGCTTTTTATATTATTTTTATATTTATTAAAAATGATAAAGCAACTATTAATTACACTTTTTCGCAAACTTTATAAGTCGCTACAATTACAAAAATAATTGCACTATTGTTAGAAAAAAAATAATTACTCTTACTTTAAAAATTTTATTATATTCAATTCAGGTTTTTGTAATAATGATAAAAGTATTAAAAATTTAGAAATAATCAATATATAAATTTCAATTTATATGTATTTATATTATAAATGATATATTTAAAATGAAAACTTAAACATAACAGAATAATTATAATACATCTACACTAATTATTTAAAAATATATTGTAGTATTTCCATATAGTATTCCCAATAAAATATATAATTTAAATTAGTAATTTTATATTATATAAATCGATAAAATAATATTATTTTGTAATAATTTATAAATTTTATTATAAAAATGAAAGAAAAAAAATATATATATTATTATTTATTTTTGCAATTATGCAAGATAATACATGAAATTTGATTAAAATCTAAACATAAAAATAAAAGAAATTTTAAATTAAAACTTAATTAATTACAATTTAGTGAATTTAAACAATAAAAGAAATATAAAATTTATTCGTGCTATTTATTCTTTATATGTATTATTATTATTTATATCAAATATTTAAATATTAGGATTTATTTACTTAATCTATCGATATTCTGTATATTTTTAAATATTAATCTTAAAAACAGAAGCAAATTATTTAGAAACATTTTATTATAATACTTTATTATTATAAAAGAAAACAATTACTAGAATTAAAATAAAAATTTCAATTCTATATAATATAAAGTGAAATTTCCCTGTAACTAGATAATATATATAATTTATAATTTTCATAAGGCTCTTAAAGAAATTGAAAATAGACTATATATTACTATATACAACTTACATGTATATATAGATCTGTAATTGATAAATATATTTCCTTCAAATGTATATGCTATAAAATGAAACCAGATGTTTTTCGAAAGCTTTGATGTGTATTGAAGTCTTAAAAGTTAGTTATTAATACTTACAGCGTTATAATAAAAAAATTTTTATTTAACACATTATTGTATTCTATTGAAAAAGAGGATACTTATTTTCTGGAATATAGAATTATTTTAATTTATAACTCTTGTACAGAACTTAAAACCAAAAAAAGAATGGGTAAACATATAGATATAATTTTTGAATATAGATATAATTTTCACCACTAATTATTCTTTTTTGTTCTGTTTAGCGTATAAATTACTTAGTTTATAAAAATAATAAATATCATAATGTAAATATAAGATAAAAGTTATATTTGTAATGTAATCATTTTATTTTTTTTATTGCATGTATATATTCTATTTTAGAGTTCTTTTTAAAAAATTGTTACATATTTAATTCACAAAGTATATTTTGAAATTTATAATTTAATTTAATTTAATCTTTTCGTGATTACATATTAAATATTATAAGTATTATTAATTTTACTAATTTTACTTCTTTTTAATATAAAAATAATTTTCAGAAATTTTTCTTCTATAAAACTTGTTTTCTAATTGTCACCTAAATTAAAATAAATTACAAGTAGAAAATTTATGTGAGTTATATAATACACTGTTTCCATAAAATTCACAGCTATAGCTACAAGTATTGATGTATGTTTTTAAATTTGTCGTATGGATATATCTACATTAACATGATAAAAAGCATCGTAAATTTAATATTGATACCTTCATTTATGGTCGATATAGCGAAAGTATCGAGACGCAATAAAATTCAAAGTTTGCACAATTTTCAACGAAACAACTTCTTAAGATATCATAGATTCTGAATTTTTAATTAAAAATAAATTGAGATTGTATTTTACTCAAACTTTAGAAATAAAATTTTATTGTGTTTCCTATTATTGCGTGAATTATCTTATATCTATTTTATAAAATGTATTATTTAAATAAATCATAGCAGCGATTAATTATTAATATAATTAATGAAAAATTAATTATTTCTTATACTTTTTTATTTACTAATATTAGCTAATATACACACTTATGTGCATTTATAAATACAGTTATCTTGTCAAAAAGATCATAGCATAAATTAAGAAGATAAAATCAAATATTTATAATTTAATTTTCAAATGGCTATTCGCTTTTAAATAACGGCTATCTAAAACCATCATTGAACTTTTATAGAAATTATTGAATACTTTACGAATAAAAATACATTGATTTTTAATATATTTTATAAAATATATTTAAAGATCAATAATAATCAATTGATAATAAATTGATAATATAATAAATGTGGTGTACAAATATACACGTTTAGTACGGGTATTCAATACATGTATTCCTTGCACTCTGATACATTAGGCTTAAATTAGTTTACTAAATCTACCGTGACGGAAATAATTAATATTAATTAACAAATTAATTTAATTACAAATAATATAGTTATTTTTTATCTAATAGTTACCAATTATAACAATAAAAATATTCAATAAAAACAAAGAACATCAACAGAATAAAGAATTACGATTCGTCGTATGTTATAATTTATTGGTTCTTGTCAGATATAAATTTAAACTGTATAGCAATGAAGTTTAGTAACCTGAAGAGCATTGTAAATAGAAGTTAATTCTGTTGATTCTTTGCTATTATCAACGTGTAGATTCTGTATTCTACATATTCTTGAAAATGCTGAGTTGCTTGATTAATGCCGTAGCTTGCGCTCGTACTGCATGTTTACGTCTTTCACTGGTTTTATTCGCTACGCTTATGACACATATACTTAATCTATGATTCGATCAGAAGCTGTATTCTGATACTAAATATTTATTGTATCTGAAATACAAATACATAAATATTAAAATGTTAGGAATTTACTTAGGTAAATATATTTAAATATACTTAGATAAATATAGTTAAAAAGATTCTCCAATTATGAATTAAAAAAAATTTCTTTTATACATAATAAGTGGAAATATTACTTTATTCGATACTATAAAGTATACCAATGAAATATAATTTTTCGATTCATACAGACCTTTGAGTACGGATCTGCGCAGACATAATCTGTCGCACCTAAAGAATTGAGTAAACGAAGACTGGAAATCCTAATTAGAAAAAAATGTAAAAAAAAAGAAAAATAATAGCGAGATCGAATATTTTTAACTTCCTTAACAATATCAATCCGTTCTTTTCAGCGCTAAAATATCATTAACTTCAAACTATCGGTTATTCCAATCTGTTCCTTACAGGACAACTGACGACTTAAATCTCTTCCCCCTCACAAGATTCGTTGTAAATGGATATATTGACAATTTATAGAGATGAGAAATTGATTTTTCGAGCGTATTTTTCTTACCAACTACCACAAGTATTTAAAATAACATTTTTCTTTTCCTGTTCTTATTTTTGAATTAAATTTGTATTCTCTGAAACATTGTTATTCTAAAATATTTTTTATAAGCTCTAAAATACTCGATATAATTATTTATTGCATATGATTAATAAACTAATTAATATTTTTGTATTGATTTACTTACATAAGCTTTTTAATATTTAATATATTAGAAATATAAATTTTGTATTTTAACGTATAATATTTTATTAAAATTTACTTCATCAAATGAATAATTTGCATTTTAGAATATGCATTACATTTATTTGAGTTTACAGCTATCCTGGCGGCTTGCGGGTATTTTACAAGCATCACGTCGCATTGAAGCTCTTAAAATTTTAAATGGATGTAGTGTGCAACTACAAATATCAGCACCAAGAGATTTAGAAAACTGCATTCTCCATCAGTTAGCTACTGTCGGGGCTCAGTCTGGTGTCCGTGAAGTTGCCGATCAAGTTGTGAGTCAACTCGAACGGACACTTCATGATTTTCCATGTCTTAAGTACGAATTACACTTTTCTATTATAAATCTAATTTAACATAAAAAGGAAATTCTTCTACGAATTTTTTATTAATTTTTTTATATATTATTGAAAATTTTTTGTATATACATTATTATATTAAAATATTAATTGAATTTTTTAGACGATTTAATAATTTAAAAATTTTAAGCTAAGAAATATAATACAAATTCATTGTTCACTTTAAAATTATATTTGAGTATTGCTTCAGTTAATTTTGAATTATTAAATAAATATTTTTACTAAATTATAACACTTGAAATTAAAAAATATATTATTTATAATTAGATTGATTTTATTAGAAAATTTTAATTTTTAAACTCAATAAGAGTAAACTAAATTAGTACCTTCTGATAAAAAATAAATTAAATTGATACATTTATAAATATTTTATAACAAATGAATTAGTTTCTTTAAATACCTTTTTTTGAGATATGATTAAGATACGATAATTTATACATTTATATTTTTAAAATTCACACAATAAAAGGCAATATAATATTTTAAACTTATATCTTTGGAAATCATTGAATAAATATATTATGAAAATTTATTTACTGATTATCGTGTAACATTTTTACCTCAGCACTCTAATTTTCGCTTTCTTTTTCACACTGTACTACGATAACTTCATAACCGAACAAGGATTAATCCTACAGGCAGAAATTCGACGAAGAAGGTAGAATAAAAATATACAGTACAGATAATAAATAATGTAAAATTAGACTGACTTTTATTTAAATTAAATAATAATTTAATATTATAATAAATAACCCTTAGATAATCCTCCTCTTTTCAGATAAAAGGGATTTGACCTTTTAAGAGTAGAATACTGAAAGGAATAAGAATATTACGGGAGGAGTGTCAAACGGTAACAAGGTGGAATATAGGAGTAATTCAATTTACCCGAACCATATCGATCTTCGAAGGTATTGAGTTGCTCGCTATAGATCCATAAACACACAGTGTGGGGACGTCCATAATCCGTGTAAAATCGTATAAATAAACACGCGGCTCTGAGCTCAGAGAAGCGAGTTTGAAACCAATGCTAGTTCGGAGCGAGTCACTGTGGAAAGAATTTCTCAAGAAGAACGTGACAATTTCACCAAAAATATAGTGTAACAAAATGGCAAGGAAACAACATTTATAGATAAGAAAGAGTTGAGGTAATGCAAGCAACTCGGTAATATATGGAATAGGGTCCGGTGAAGCGATGTACAAGGTAGACTTCCATCGGTATGAGATAAAGTACCGCCGAGTCTAGTAGTCGATATACGAGCTAGGTCGCGAATTGGGGGGAATCATCACCAATGGACCATATGTACAGCTCGTATCCACGGATAAAAGAAACATTGCTAACTCGGTCAAACGTTATACTATATGATAACAATGATCATAAATTAAAGTAAATGTATGAATAATTAGCGGAGGACTTATCGTTTGGAATTTAAGAGGCCAGCCTATTTAAAACTTAGTGGAGTTGTAAGACGATTGAAGTAGCAGATGCGGGAATACGTCGTGTCTGATGGCGGACTCACCCGCTGAGGATGGGGAAGATCGCGAGCACATGGAATCAGGAAAAGATCGAGGGAGTTTGGGATTCTAACGCGAAAATTAATAAATACCTTGTTGTAGTTTGATGCTTTTCGAAAAGAAATATGATGCGAGTCGCGGGTACACAGTAGAACGAAGATTCGCGAAAAATTGGCAAACGTGTAGACAAATGAATGAAGATTCACGATAGTCGATAAGCGCGTTAAACAAAGATCGCTTTAAAAAGAAAATGAGAAGAAAAATCAAGCTAGATTTTTTAACGGAAGACGAAAATTTTTCTTAATGAAAAATCGAGAAAAAATAGAGAAGGTCAAGATACGGGGAAAGAAACCGAGTATATAAATGTAGGAGGAAAACGGAAAAGCACCAGAATTCTTCCAACAGATTTTCCTGAGTAGAGCTTTACGAGTAGATCTCTTCCTAGCAGAGTTTACTGAACAATACGATCGAACTTTAGAGAACAAGAAAATCAAATATTGTACGCGACTGACACGCATGTAAACCTAAACATCGATAAAATATTATACGCGACCGGAACATATGTAAATCAAACACCAAAGAAGAGTTGTATGAAGCTAATATAAATAAATTTTATATTGATATAAAAGAACAGTAAATAGTATTTAAAAACAAAAAGAATTATTTTAATTTGATCTCCAACGTGACCTTTTTGTAAAGTTCTTAAAATAAAATAAATAACAAAATTATGTTAATACATTGCATTATGTCACATTGTACGATTATACAGTTTTTATGTCGCAAATGTAACTGTTTATAGCTTTAAACGCGTACTTAAATGATTAAATAACACTATATCAAAAGTCACCTTAATATCATTATACATTACTTGATAAAATACAACCTTTCACGCACCCCACGTTATCCACTCTTGCGAAGTAGTCGCGCATGTCCGTTAGAACTCAAGAATGTAGAAGGGAAAACTCGCACATGTTCTCTTCCTCTTCAAGAGAAAGCTCAGTTCGGAGTTGATTTAAGCGCACTAAAGTTTTCGCGACGGCTTGTGCCTCATGTTTCCTAAGCAATTTTTACTCACACCGTTGCACGTATAATCATACGTATGCAGTTACTCGTACATGCACTCAAAACGTGATAGAAATGCATCGTGCATACTATATTATTTATCTTATATTGAATTGATTTGTTAAATACTTTTCAATTATTTAGAATCATGTCCATAAAGATTCCAAATCGTTGAGTAAACTATTGTAATAATTATAAAATGATAGTATCAATATAAAATTTATTTTCTTCTATTTTGAAATTTTTATAGTTTTTATAAAAAGTAAATTTACGTAAAAAAAAACTATTTAAAAATATATGTAATATATTAACGATGTAAAAGGAATAAAAAAATTTCAAAAAATAAACATGTGAAAACAATAATATTTTTATTAAACACTGAGAATTAAGAATAAAATTTTAATTACTTTTAATTAAGTGAATTTAACTACTTTGGAACTATATTAAAATTTTGCTAAGGTAATGATTATATTAGATAAATCAATATTTTTATAAAAAAAAATTTTTAATGCTTAAAAAAGAAAACAATAGGTACTGTTCGAATTTTTTAAAACACTTGTATTATGATCAGATATTTTTTCAGATCATAAATATATAAAAATATAAATGATATAATTTTTTTGTATTGATCAATTTATATAAAAATAAATATTCTTGTATCACTTAAGTGGTTATATTATGTTTCAAAAAAAATTTAAATATACTAAAAAGTTTAATTTATAAAAGTTTTTGTTATAATGCAATAAAAAAATTGCATCAGCACTTTAATATCCACTTACTTTACGCTTTCAACTACATTTAAATATCCTGTATTACAAGTAAATGAGAAAATTTAATATCAAGCAAACATCATAGTCCATTAGCACTTACGAAAGTTAAGTGCCGAATTCTGTTTATGAGTTATAAAATTAGTTTCCTGTCTATTTAATTTGGTTAAAGCTGATTTTGATTATTCAAAACTTGAATTCCTTATGCATAATATGAAGCATCATATATATATGAAACTCGTTAAATTAAAATTTTAAGTTTGAAACTAATTTTAATAAATAAGAAAAATATATTCTTTATTTTCAATTAAAATAGAAAATTTTTATAATATAAAAAGCAATGATTATGGGAAAAACGTAATTTATTTTACTATAATGTTCTTTTTTATACTTATACGTAGATGAAAATTTAATACAGGTAGTGGATTTTATTAATCTAAAGGAACAATTTTTAAATTCAATGATGTATATTAAATAAATGAATAGTAATTAAGAATATATTATTAAATTAAAACTTTCGATTCTAACGAAGTTAAAATATATACTTCAAACATTCTATTAATTTTTGATGAATAAATTTTTTAAATAAAATTATTTTATTTTTTACTAATTTTATCTAATATACTGATAAAACTATTGTCATTATAATATGAATTTATAATATTTATTAAAAATTTTAAAAGACAATTCTAACAAAGTAATAATTCTAGGGATAGCGCAGAAGTAAAGAAATATGCAATGTCATGTTCGCAATTGGCTTGGTCCTGCTTAGCCCGCACGACACCCTTGGTCCTCGATGTCATTCCTGGTGTCGAATTTAGGCATGAGATACATATTAGACATCACTCTTCACCGAAACCCCCAGGAAGCCGAATCCGAGCTATTTTGTGGCCTGCACTTCGTGAGGGATTCCAGGGTCAATATTTACACAAAGCTATTGTTATTACATACTGAATATGATCAAAACGTTCAAGGTATAATTTTATATATATATATATATATATGTATGTATGTACATAATTTAAAAATTTATTTTTACTCATTGTCATATATGAAAGCATCAAATCAGTATGAAATTACAAGGAAATCAGAGGTAGTCTCGGGCATAGATTATTCACATAATTTAATCGATTTATCCAGATGGGCTAGTATCTTCTATCAGAGTGACGATTGGATATTTCGACTATCTAACGCCCGATTCTTTGATGGCTTATCGATACCACTTGGCAAGCACATGCGATGGTCACTGAGATATAATATTTTTCCAACAATATAGTGACGATTTTCTAGAACGTACGTAGTGGAACAGAATAAACGAAAAGGCATCAAGAAAATTTAATTTAACGTTTTGTTAATTTTTGGTTACCTATCATTGTATAATTTAATTTTATCTATAATTTATGAAATTTTATAATAATTAATATTATTAATTTATTTAATGTTGAATAATTTACTAATTCTATATTATCTAAAAGATAAATAGAACTATTTATTTTGAATAAATATTTATTAAAAAGTAATATTGTTACAAACGATTAAATGAAATAATGTATAAACATATAAGAATAAATGCATTAATTAAATACTAAACTATAGCTATTATTAGAAACACATTATAAATATACATCAAATAATTTTTTATATAAATTATCAATATAAAGTAATTTAAGTTTAATATTTCGAAATTTAAATATTGTATGAAAGTATCACTGATAATCGATAAAAAGTGAGGATTGTATTAATAAAGTTTACTTGATTTATTTGTAATTCTAAACTAATAATATGTTATAATTTAATTCATTCTTTAACACGAATTTATTCTTTAAATATTCTTTAATATTAAAGAATCTAGTAAAGTTTATATTTTATTTATTAATACTTATAGTATATTTATCGGAATAAAATTCAATAACAACAACATTTTTATGTTTTTGACTAATTAATCAGTGTTTAATAATTTATTATGATCGCATATAATTTACTCTATAAAAATAAAATTATTGTATTAATAATATTTGAAATAAACTATTATAGTGAAATCAATTTTGATAAAAGCAATTTAAAATATTTTTATTATCATTGATTTTTATATTTTATTTTATCCTACCAGATGTTTTTAATTTTTTTCTTTTTTATCGAATTCGATTCACGATTTTCATATTTAGATATTCTCACTTGTTATAGGGAGATATATCGGACACACTGCTTTACGAATTCATCACACGAATTGTATCGTTATTGGTTTCGCAACCATAGAAGCACATCCCTTTTTAATAATTCCAAGAGGCTATGACAGCCTTCAATGTGACTCGTCATATGCATCCGTGTATCCGTAGCTAATGGACAAATAGCTTTTGCTCCCGATACCCATCTATTCTAGCTAAAAGCTTTCACTGTGATTTATCATATCCATTCCCACGGATAAGCAGACCGATAGTCTTCGCTGTGATCTATCTCAGGCAAACTTGTGTTTCTCAATATATAAGCAAGCGGATAGCCTTTATTGTGATCTCTTTTACATATGTCCCCCTACTAAGATACATAATAGATCAATAACCTACATTGTGATCTTTCTCATGTACTTCTTCTACATTTCCGTACAGAAAGCTCAGCTTTTACTATGGTCTTACATATAATATCAATAAAAAAAAAATTTTCCAAAGTTCCTGAAATCATAATAATGTATACACATTTTATAATTTCTATAGAAATCTTTGTCAAATTATAAATTTAGCATAATGATATTTTATGTTACAATTCTATATACCAAAATTATTTGATGAATTAAAACTCGACATTATTCGAAAATGGTAAAAAAAATGAAAAAGTTATAACTGTAATGCGATAAAATAAAAGTAAACAATATTCTTTCTAATACTAAATCAAACTAATGGACTTTATTTAGAAACATAATATATAATATAAGTATAATTATATTACTCATACTTTTTTTCGCAACCAACCTGATCTAGATGAGAACTGCTCGAAATGAGATAAAAAATTTCTAAATGGTCTATTAATGATTTGTTGTACGAGAACATCCTCGAAATGGTACTACCAGAAGTGCATTCTTAAATACTTATAAATTTTATATTTTTAATGATTTTTTAGAAAAAAACTAAAAATATATTTATTTAAAAAATATTATATATAAATTTAAATAAAAATAATATTTAGTTTAAATATGAGTTCAATATTGTAACAAAATTTTAGTGAAATATGTCTTCTGAACATTACTTGAATTATCATGAGTATAATATTATATACATATAATACTATAAATATAATAAAAAATATATATTGTTATAACAAACAGATTTGTAGTTTAAATTAAAAATCTTACAAATAATACATTTATTTACCATATAAAATACAATATTATGTTTGTTACAGTCTTAAATTCTAGAAGTTTAGAAAATTGAATTTGAAAAAATTAAAATATAATTTCAACCCTTTTTTTATAGCAAATTCATTTAAGTATATTAAATTATATTTATAAGAGCGTTATAAAAAAATAATGTATTTACGACAGTTGGAATGAATTTCATCAAACACAACCAATTTATTTTCATTCACGCAGAATCGTTATTTATAAATAAAATAATAATAAGAGTATTTATATTAGAATAGTATTCTTCAAATTTACTATTTAAATAAATTTTATTAAAAAAAATTACAGAATTTTAATCTTAAATAACGTTATATCAGTATAAATTTATATTAATATATTAATATTAATATTAGTAATATTAAAAAGTAATTTTAGTATATATAACATAACGTTATCTATATATATGGATCATTATAATAAAAAGTAGATTTATATAAATAATATCAAGTATTTGTTTGTAAAAGAAATAGGTAATATAATAACATTGTATTATATTACTATAACAGTAAGAATAATATTACAATAGTTTTCAACTATTTTATACGGTTGATGACTTTGTTCTTTGAGCATTCTTAAATTACAAAGTAGTTGAAATAAATTTATTAAAAATTTATAAGTCTTTAAATAAGATTTAATTGCAATATACATGTAATGAAAACTGAGCGAAATTTTAAAGCTCTATCATTGTTAATAATAATGGAATACATTATTAACTAAAATTAACTGAAAATTATTAATGACAAAAATAATCAGATTTATTGACGTAGTTCTACTTATAGAGAACAGCTTTTTAACGTACATAAATAAATGTTGTTTCGTATATAAGAATTAATAATGTTGATATAGTAAATAATAGAATAAATACAATAGCTCATTATATTTATAGTATTTTTGAATTATCCATCTACAATTCTCATAATTGATTGATTCTGCATAGTTTCGCTATATGTATTAACCTTCAAACATGGTAACTCAAATAAAAATTGTTTAAAATTCATATTTAATAATTACACATATATATACATATAACCATAATAATTCCTTTCAATAATAAAGCATTACTTTATCTCTATTCTTCTTTCTTTGTGTATTAAATAATTAATTAATACTTTTTATTTAAATATATATAAATTATAACATATAATAATAATAAATTTCGATTTTAATAAAAATATATTAAAAATTATACATTATTTATAAAATCTAAATTTTAAAAAATTTGAAATAAAATAAAGTATTGAGAATCATAAAGTAAAAAACTCTTATTTTCTTATTTTTTTAAACACTATCATGAACTACATTTGAAATAAATACTTTGATATTCTTTCAATTTAAGATTTTGATTAATAAATAAAATTTGACAAAGTTTTAAGTTTTATTTTATATTATTAAATATTTTCTTTAGCAAGAACATAAAATTTATGTCTTATAGTAGTAGCTTTATATACGATTTCTTTTACATTTTTCTACAAACATAAGCTTTTTTATGTTACCTTGTTATTTTACTTTATGCTTCAATTTCTCTGGATGATAGTATTAGCTTTTACCTTCTTTAACAAGGACTAAATAAGATGCGATAGAAAGATCATGGTGATTAGATTATAAATATGGTTATTATAAGCATGCGCGTGTTCGTGTAGCTAAATAAATGTCTTTACATTTATGAAAATATAAGTATTACTACAATCATGTGTGCGTATTAATATAGCTAAGTAAATGCTCGTGATCGTAGGCAATTGATCTATAATCTTATTCCAGCAGGATATACTTCAATACGTTTTTTTCACCCTAGTATAACATTCGGCATACTCTCATTCCAATTATTCTCATTCTGGGATACCCATACCTCCAAGTATGACATTAAGGGTGTTTTTTCTCTGGGTAAAGCCCTTCGGCAATACACATACCGATTTTTTAGCACGTTCATCTTGACATAGCCGTTCAACGTTACCTGCATCTTCATGCTTCATTTCACCCAAAGATTCACGCTGATCTTCGTAATAGATATAAGGTTACTTTTAAGTTATTCGATAAAAAAGGAGTCTTACTTGACGCGAATCTGAAGGAGCCATTAGTTAATAAGATCAAACATAATTGCGTCAGAACTACTGTACAATTCATTATTATTATTTTTATTAATTTAAATTTAAACTTATCAAAAGCATATAAATTCTGCATAATCAAAAACATACAAGATATTTCAGGTTAGTTTTTTAATTATAATCTGGTAAAGAATAATTGTCAAATGCAAGATATTACTTATTTCTTTTTAAATATCTTTTTATATTAATTTTTCTAATTCTTTTTTTTTAATATTTGAGAAATATAATAAATATATTAAATTATTAGTAATTATTATTAGTAAATCATCAGTTACATAAAATACTATATATTTTTTAAAACATTTCTATTAATTTAAAAATAAATTAATTTAATTCTAAACTATTTTCATTATTAAAAATTCTTTTCTTTTATAATTATTAATTATTTATTTCTTATTAATCCAATTAATTAAATTTATTACAGTACATTTTATTATTAAAAATTTACATTTCAACTATAACATTATTTTGCTTAATTTTGTTTTTAATATTTTATTCTACCTTTAGGTTATTATAAAGAAAATATTGTAAAAGAATTGTTATTAATTTTAAATATATAAAATAGTATAAACTCTAATAATATAAGCATTAAAAATTATATTTTTAAATTTCTATAATTATAATAGATAAAATTATTATAAAAATGTACGTATATTTTGAATAAAATTAAAAAATTATTATTGATTAATTCTTATTTTATTATTAAAACTTTTATTTTTAACTATGTATTACACTAGTTTGGAATCTAAAAAAATGTCAATTTTTTTTCTTATTTATATGATCATGTTCTAGCATTGCAAATATTCCGATACTCTCAGTTTGTATGGATTAAAAAGGAGCACAGATCCAGCTATTTCAATTTGTTGGGTGGTATTCTCTTTGTAACTTTAACACCTTTTCTATAAATGTACTTGTATCTACAAATTATTTACAAATATTTCATGAAATTGAAAAATATTCAAAAATTTTTCATTACTCAAATTGATTAAAATTCACAATTATTTATGAAATAATTAAAAAATGTATTAAAAAAAGTTAATTGGTTTACGAAATTTTCTTATCTTTCTGACACAAGAAATAAAAATGATGAATAAAAATCAAAATAAAAAATAATATAAAATAATTAAAATATAAAAAGTAATTTTATTATCGGATTTATTATTGAATATAATGTAGTAATGCGTGTAATTTAAACTAAGTTTCACTTTAGTTATTCATTAAATGCATACAAGATATAAAAAATAGTAGTCTCATAATAATAAATAGAATATATACTTTGAGGAAAATTATAAAAAAATATGAAGAAAATAATAGAAACAATTTTGAATATTTTGATTCGAATTAGCGAGCTTTCATTGAAGTATTTCTGTAACGAATAAGACAAATTATTTTCATAAATTGGTCGGTGTTATATTCTCTGATCCTTAATAATTTTCGAGTCAATTTTACTGCCTGAAGTTAATGTAAATAAGAGGCAAACTTCACGCTATTTCCTAATAGTATCATTTAAAGAGGCTTTAAGAATTGTATTGCGAAATCAAGCTTGCCTAAAATATTAGAAATATTTTTTATTTTTTACTTAAAATTTAACTAAAAATCTTTAATATCTTAACAAATTTATATAAATTTTCAATTAGTAGTTAGGATTAACTTTATACATTTACTCTTTTTTAGTTCCATAAAAATTTTTCTCTGAAGGGATTTCCATTATTATATACATAGATGTAATTAAAAAATTTGAAATTTTTTAAAGAATTTTAAATATATTAAAATCTCTTTTATTTCTTATAAACTTTTACAGAAGATAAGAAATATGATAAGAAATGTAATATATATGAAAAGAACTTTTTCAAAAGTTCGTCAAATTATTACTAGGGCACCGCAAAGTTTGTAAAGCTAATTCCCGCTTCTTTTACGAAGATGTAAACGACACGCATCTCATTCGCTTCTTGAATGACCACCGCGACATAGACATAATTAGTCAGCACTGTTCATTCTCCTTTCATAAAAACTTCCTCTACCAATAAAACATAAAGTCAATATTTGACAGATAAAGGATGGAATAGCTAGAAATGACGAGCTCTGTGGAGAACTATCTTCAAAAATGGTTCGTTATCTTGGTAAATTGTCAACAACCTCTTCTAGACTTAATCAAAGTTATCTTCTAGGTATTTCTATGTACTACTGTGTACATTATATACTACTCTTCAACAGCACTTCGTACAACGATCATATTTTTATTTTTTCATCTTTTTTTCTCTTAAACTTTTCTGGTTAAATAAAATATCATTAGTATAACTCCAACTTTTTAACATTTTTATTACTTTCCCCGCTATCTTCATTTTATTTACTTTGATTCATCATTTTCATTCCTAGTTGCAAGGAGTAAAATTTCATGAAAAGAACTGATAATGAATTGAAATTTATCCTATTGAATTTTATAACAATAATGTTTAAACTACTATTCAACTAATTTATATATTTAAAAATTCTATAGTTATAAAGTATATAAATGCTTAAATTTGTATTTATGAATTTGAATACTATTTTATATATTATTTTTTATAATTTATTTCATTATCAATAGAAATAATATTTAACTTATGCATTTTTATTTACTTTTTTACTAAAAATTTTTACCTAATTGCAAGTTTCAATTCATCCTCCTAAAAATAAGCAACTATTTTGGGAAAAAATTTATATAACTTAGGTCTATTGGAATACATAAAATATAAAAAGACATAAAAACTGGTGTTAAATACTTGATAGACAAAATAAATTATTCATAAATATTAAAACTACAGTATTAAAGTATTTTAGAAAAATTTTAATTTGCTCAAGTATTTAAATAGTTCCAATACTGTTAAATAATGATAATATGTAGTTTTTAATTATATATTAATAATTTAATAATAAATGAATTGGAATCTAAATAATACCATAATTTAGTTTGCGATTTTTAGATTTAATTATTTTGATTCGTTACAATATTTTAATTAATTGATCATAATAAATTGTGTATATAGATTCTACTATGATTTATATTAAATTTTAAATATATTGTTTGTATATTTTTTAATATATATTTTAGTTATTGATAATTAAAATTAATATTTTTATTATTCATAAATTGCCAGAAATTAATAAATAACAATTATTTTCATCTTATATCTTTTTCATTTTATATCATATTTTTAAGCTTAAAAACATTTTTAAAATTTCTTATAAAATAAAAAGATATCTGTTTCGCTTACTTCTTATTTCATGAAATTATTCGATAAATATATTATAAAGCAACTCTTGGAAGATATCACTTTAAGAAAAAATGAATATAAGTTTCTATTAAATATTATAAATTCTACAAAAAATAAATAATTCAAAAAGAAACTTGTATTTTATGCAGTATTTTTAATACATAAATAAATTTTATGTTTATGTATTCAATATTCTTCTTTTCTGATATATTTACTTATAGAAGGATAATATTTTCAATAAAATTAATTTTATTTAAATTATCCAGAAATTAACTATTAATATATAAATTATATAGTATGATAAATTAAAAAATAATTATTTATTTTAATGTATTTATTCTTTCTTGTTATATTATGAATTACTAAAGGTTATTTTCTAACGGATCAATAAATTTAAAACAAGATTAAATATAATAATATTTAATTTCAATACATTAAACTAATTTTATTAAAATTCAAGTGTTTCGAAAATACATTAAATAATAATTTCAAAGATTTATGTTCAAAAATTTACAGGCTTTTTATGATTTCTTCAGTATAAAACGCTAATTATAAATCTTATGAAAAATCTAGAAAATATATAATATGCTTTGATACTTCTTACATAGATATTTATTATTTGTAATAAAAAGAAAATCTAATAATGTAAAAATATTAAAGTTGTAACTCTATTAAATCTATCATTCAAACTTCTGTAAAGTTTTGAATCACAGACTCTCAAGAATCTATCCAACTGCTGCTCATGATGAATGTATAACCTGAGCAGAATTAAGAAATATAGTTTTAGTCAGTGAGTAAATCTTAGTTATCTAAGAGGTTTCAAATTGAAATGCTTTCAATATATGTAGAAGGTTTTAAAATAATAAAAGAAATATACATTCCTACTTAGACTGTCAATATCACTATAACGAATAGGCTTTGCTGGAAAACTAACTGATCGACTAAAATCGACTTCAACTATCTTTAACAATGGCAAGAATAGATATAGATATAATATATAGTATATCTAGCTATAATATCAAGTTTCTTTGAAATCAAGAATATTTCAGTAAATTACTGGATAAAATTAAAATTTATATTTAGGTTTATCGTGTATATTTTTTAACATTATGGCTTAGAAAAAATAAAAATTAATATTTTTTCTCTTCTTAATCACTAGAAAAATATAAAAAAATATTAATAGATTAGTTTTTCTAATTTTTAATACGTAATCGATAGTGGTAATATCTTAAATGTGTAACAATTTATGATATCAAAGAAAAATATCGTTTAGTTAATTTGTAATGTTATATTATAACAAATTCTATATTTAATTTCTAAAAATATATAAATAATATGAACCAAGATAATTATTATTCAAAATCGATGATAAAAGTTGTTTTAGGGAGGTATTCTTGAAATACATCAATAAAACATTATTATTATTAAAAGTCAATATCATATTTTAAAATATATTCATAAATAAATATTCGTATGAAGAAATTTAAAAAATTACACCAGAATTTATTTAATTATCAATCAAGTAGTTATAGTGATAAATATATATATATATATATATATATTGGAGATTGGCTTCTTTTAAAATAATTTATAACTTAAGCCTGCTATTTTGAAATCATTGAATTAAAGTAATTTAATTTTAAAGTTAAAAACATGTATAAAAATTAAATTTAAAAATAAAGAAACGTAATTAATTTTAGAGAATTAAAAGAGATTGAAATGCTTTGAGAACAATTACTTTTAAAATACTTATGCATGAGATTACGGAAATTTTGTGGTTTCAGTGAATACAAAGTATATAACAAAGGAGTTGGTGAGAGTATGGAATACTGGTAGAAAGTTTAAAGTGCCTCTTCACGTTCAAATATACATATAACTACGTGACTGTAGAAATAAAGTGCGCGTTGAAGTAGACTAAAGTACCCGTAGGTAATGTTTTCTGAAGTTACAAGATAAAACAAGTCACTCGGCAGAACCATCGCGTAAACTTGTCACTAAGTTTTAAAAACGTTCCATTTAAGAATAGTAAGAGGAATTTTATATAATGAATTCAAATTTTAATTGATATACAGAAAAATCTTAAAACATGTACAAATTATACCCAAATCATTGATGGCAATCATTTCAAAATTTTTAAATATTATATATTTAATAATATATTTAATTTATACCTAAGAATTATATATATGATATACGTGCATAGATATATTTTAATTTTAATTAATTTGTATATCTTAAAAATTTTAACAATTTCCATAAACAATCAATTTCTGAAATGTTATTATTTTCTATTTAATATTTATATAAAACTAAAAATGGATAGAATTATATTTAAAGTGTAATTTAAATTTAAGTTCATATGTAAATGGAATACAATAATCGTTTCATTAATATATTATTTTTCTTTTATTTTTAATTATAAATCAAAATAAAATTTTACATAAAAATAATTTTATTTCTAATCAAACTTAAAATACTATTGATATAAAGATATAAAATACTGTAATGTATTTGTAAGAAAAATTAAAGAAAATACTAAATTAGAAAAATTAATCATGTGTAGAAATATTACTTTTTTTCTTAAAGAGAAAATTAAAGTGAAGTGAAAAATGTTATGAAGTAAACATAACTTGAGAAATGGTCGATAAAGTAACTATATTATTATATCTAGTAGATAATTAATTTAGTAAACATTTTCCAAATAATAATTAGTACAATTTTTTTAATCGAAAAATATTTTCATTACATATTAAATTTCATGATTACAGTTTTAGTTTTAAATAATATAATTTATTTTTATAATTATACTATTTCTATTCTATAAGTTAATACATAAATAATTACTATTTAACTATGAATACACAAAGTATTTAAATACTTATTCACATAAAAAGCACCTTGAAATTTGACTATTCAATTAAAATTGACTTTGAATTTGATTATTAACTATAATTGTTAATTAAATGAATAAAACTGTTTATAAAATACATATTTAATATTTATTTACTATAAACGTAAATATATTATCATTTCTATGTTCCAAATGTATTTATTCATACTATTTTATTTATGCAAATATAAGAATCTTAAATATTAATGAAATACTAAAAGATTTTGTTCTAATACAAATTATATCATGTCTTTCTCGAATAGTAAAACATTTTTTTTTATTATAAATAAAAATATAAATAATACGAAACATGAATTATGTTTATCTTCTTGAGAAAAAATTAATTTTAAAATCTATCCATTTAAGATAAAAATTTATAATTGTTTACAATATTTTTTTATTTATTCATATTTTATAATAATACTAAATTAAAGAATTCATACAAAAAATAAATATTCTAGTATTTTTTCTAAATAAAATATCACTTATATTATATTTCGTATTAGCTTAAAACCATGTTACGTGGTAACAGTGTACTTATATTTTGCGAGTGGATAAAACATAACCTTTATCATTAGTATGAAATAGTGAATGTCAAGTTTATAAATGCATTTACATTATGCGGACAAAATAATATCTCCCTTTTCGTTGATTATGATAACTAATTCTTTTCTGGCAGTCATTTCCAGAAATTATTTTTCAGATGTACTTCAACCTTTGATTCATACACGTATATATGCAAAGAGTTAGAATATTAATTCTTAGCTTTAAAAAAATTTTGATTATTAAGGAAAGTAAAGAAACAGTACATAATTATTCTTCAAATATATTAAAATATTATATAAATTGAAATAATAAACTAAACATAATAATTTAAAATTAAAGTAATAATTTGCTTAATTTGTTTATATTTGTTTTATCTTATATATTTTTATTTATAATTATAAAAAAATTGTAAATTAAATATTTCAATTGTCTATAAATGCAATTAAAATATATCTAGAAATATTATTATATTAAGATTCATAAAAATATTGATACATATATTTATATTTTTAATAGAAATTGTTATTAATACAATGCAATAATAAATACTGATTAATTTCTTGAAAACTTTTATAGCACAATAATTTATAAATTACAAAAAGTTTTTTAAATAAATAATATTTATAATTTTCAAACTAATTTTTTATAAATTTTTTTGTAATAGGGATTAGTAATTCTTTTTTTTATAAATTTATAGATTCTTTAATATTTATTTTAATGCCAGTTCTACGCAATAACTTATTTATAAATTTAACTATTAAATAGAAGTTAGCTATGAAAGAAAATTTAGAGAGCTTATTTCCAAACATCTAAATTCCAATAAATTTTCGAAATTATTTTAGATGCATGTTACTTAATCACTCACTCAAATTTTTTTTATATTAATCTAACTTTCGTCGTTTTGCTCTGATTGATAATTTATATACTAATCACTCATTATGAAAAACAATAAAAAAACATATAGCATAATACAGCAGTTTCCCTTTTTATAGAATAAACCTAATGATCTTTTATCTTGATTTAAGAGTCACTTTTTTATGATTTTTTGTATTTTTATCGAGAATATGTAATCATCAAATGTCGTATATATATCAATAAATATATTACAGAACTGTGTAACTGTGTAATTGTAGAATTTTTTAAACGAAAATTTCATATTTATCCAATACAAAGGTTTTCATCTTGTTTATTTAGAATGTTAACTAGTTTTAATTGTTTACTTTCTTTTGTTATTTATTCTTATGAAAAAATTTTCAAAAATCTGTTCTTTTAGATAAAAATTTTTATAATAATCTATACTTACTTTTAATTATCGTTGACTTCTATTTTTGTTTTTTATTATCGAAGCTTTATACATGCCACTATTTTTTCTTTTATATTATATTTGCATATAATGTACAATTATAATTTCGTGCTTTGATTTATTCGATGACTCTGATATGCGATACCTTTTCTCATTTATATTCCTTATATATTATAATTTATAGTAAACACATTATTTTCAAACATATTATAAATAATATATAGTATATCTTTAAACAAAAATGCATTAATCTTAATAACTTATATAGAAACAAATAATGAAACTCTTGTAAATAATGACGACAAACTGACCTTTTGCAATAACTCAAAATAGTAACAAGAAAAAATAAGCAATAAGGATAAAATATACAATTCGAACGTTATATTCAATTTACTATTTTCGTATTTAAAATAAATACGGAATCATATCAATTAAAAGAGCTTGAGTTTTCGCATAAAGAATGAAATTGATTACTGCTTTTTATTAATGAATTCTTTTTAATTGCTACAACTCTAAAAATATAAAAGATAAAAAAATAAAACGTTGATAGAATTATTAAAATACAAGATACTTCGGTTATATATATAAAATATTTTTGATATTTTAAATTTCTAAACTTTAAATATATCACTTCCAAATGCTTGGATTTGAACAAAAGTAGTAGAAATTTCAGAGAAAATAATGGAGAAACCGGAATACCGTTGAACTGAGCATTGATTTAAATTGGACTGAGCAGTGTAATCTTTATTTAAAAAAACACAGAACGAATGATTTCTCTAGTTTGTCTATTGAATCAGGAAATTCACAATGCTAACTCAGTTCTGTTAAATAAAAAAGTAACTGAAAATATTCAAGTATTTAACGAGAAATCTAATTTAAACTAACCAAAATCTAATGATAATAATGTAACGAATAATAGTATAATTAATATTTCAAGAATACATACTTATTGTACTTGCTTTAAGTTTTAGCGAACAATAATGAAGTTCTCACACATATATAAATTTTACGTTAGTGTGCAATAGACAATTGATGCGACACTAATACCGTGTAGAGACGTAAATACAATAGAGGCTCACTAGATAAGCGTTAAACAAAGGGTACATTACCTAAAGCCTATGCTGAATCGTCGATATAATCAAATGGCATTAAAATAATTTAGTGAAAATACTTCATACTTGATTAATCTTCTTTCATCACGAGACATCAGGATTATTAGATGCTGCGAGCAATGCTCACTTCTTACTCATAAAATTAATTTTTAGACGAATTGTGCTTCTATTATTCCGTTATTCGTAGTATTATTAGTCAGGACAAGCATTCCATGTTTTCCATTCAGCTGCACTATTAAGCGGGTTCGTCCATAATCTTTCTGCTGTTCAGTCACGTTATTAAATGGCTCGGTATTTCCTCCATCTCACGACCGGTACTTTTTTGAAAACGCTGTCCTACGCCAAAAATATTAGTCGGGAGTAAAAAAAATTGGCTTTCTGTTTCTATTTGTTTATGTTTAATTGTCTGAGGTAAATTCTCAATAGTGGAGATCATGTAAAATGAATTATCAATTATTCTTGAAAAAATAGTAATTGATTATTTATTTCTTCATTTTATTTTGTAACAATTTATATTACAAAGATTTATCATAAATTATCGTAAAATTATTTCCTCTTAAAAGTTGATCAATTGTGAAAAAAAAAATAATTTTTTTACAAACAATAGTGATTACTTAAATTATTATTTTCATTTATTTAATTTCATTTCTTTAATGTTTTATTTTTTTGAACTCTCGATAGTCTATGGATTGAATTGATAAAAAAGAAGACAGCTCGCCAAATAAGCAGATCATTATAACATAGTTAACGTATTCATTCAAATGCTAACTACGATTAATACATTAAAAATATAAAATAACGAATACCGTATATGAATGTAGTAAAAAAATCGATGCAAAGCAGCTGATATACAACTTATAAAAAAACTTCTTCGTACTATGAACGAAACTTATTAATTAATGTAAAAATGTAAATAAATAAAATTAATATTATTTATGAGAATATAGTAAAGAGCCTTTTACGATGATATAATTTACTGCAAAGTATAGGCGAAATAAATAAGAATTGTAAAAGTGAAAGAAAAATACTCGATCACTATCAAAAATATTGAAAAAAATAATTGAGAATATAAAGAACTTTTGTAGTAAATAAGAGATAGACAAAAAGTAGACAGTCTCAAATGATTAAAGGAATAACCAACTGCCAAAAACAGTTGCGCAAAATTCAACCCAAAGTAGTTAGACTATTTTGAAATGCGCACAGTTGAATTTCCGTTCTTCATAATATAAAAAGAATATGTTGCGAAATAAGGAAGGAGTGCCTGGCGTATGAGTGATACGAAGCTCATGAAATGGATTAGGGGAATAAACGCTATTGTTGAAATACTGAGCGTACGAAGTGGGAAAACGCGTGGTTTATTTGCGATACTGAGTCTAGAGAGTAGAAAAGCACACGGATTATCCAAAATTCAACACTTGCTTATGTACAATCATACACCTATCATTTTTATTTCAAAAACAAAATTATTTTAACGCAAACCGATAGTAAAAATGATAAATTTTCATCGCATAATGTTGTCTGTTTCTTGCACATATTTTATAACTTCAAGAATCGCTTAATATTCTGAACATCCTGTTTATATTAAGGTAGAGATTAGAAAAGGCAATTATCAAACCTCGAGCATTAATGCTTCAAAATAATGTGCTCTTTACATCCTTCGCATAATTCATTTTATCTCTTTCTCGAATATTCCCGACATGTTTTGCAGTATTATTAATTTACCATGGTATATAGAACTCAATTAGTAATACAAATAGATTATCCTTTGAACCATTAGATGCATACATTGTTAATTTAATGTAACATTTCTGGAATGTAGTCAAAGAGATTAACTCTGTAGATCCATTACTCTGTTCATCTTTCCATAGTACTCGTATCCTTGAATATGCATACGAATTCTTACTACCAATTATGTAATATTCCACTTCGTGGCTTATTCTCTTAAACTAATAGGAAAATCTCGTATAACAAAACTTTAGATTGGCTAAAGTTACTTAGTCTTATTATTCTACTTTTATTTCAACGTTTTACCAGATTTACCGAGGGATTATAACAAAAAATAAATTTGTTTAGAACTTATTTTCTTTTTGAAATAAAATATCTAAAAAATTAACAGTTCCTTAAAATTATTTTTTTGATATAATTGCTTTTCATTTCAATATCTATACTTTTCTATTAATTTAATTAAATATATTTAAAATTAAAAATTATCGTATTTTTAATTGAAGAATAACATTTTGAATCAATTAATTAAGTTAAATATAATGGCATAAATTTAAACATTCATACCTTACATATTTAACCATTTGTATCAATTTTGTGTGCATGCATGCGTGCGTGTATGTGTGTGTGTGAAGCTTAAATAGATAAGTATCAATGAATGCTGCTAGTACTTTTATTATTAAAGACATTGAGTGAACATTAAACGAAATAATATTTAAAAACTAATAAAATAGAAGTGAATTAGTTCATTATTTAATTTTTTTTATATTTTTTAATTACATTTTCTTTTCTTATTAATAATATTATCTCAAAGTTTACGTGAAAATTTAGTACAAAGTTTAATTATTATATCTCCGTTTACTAGCTATTTAATCTAAACAAGGTTTGGTAAAATTAATATCTAAGAAATTTAATATACATCGAGATTCAATACTTTAATTAAGTGTCATAGAAAATTCATAAATAATTTTGTTGAACAACTTCTTGCATATTCAACGATTAAAGCATTGCTGAATGTACAGTGATTTATTTCTCTGGTAAATAACTTGTAAAATTTTATGAAATGCTATTAAATAATACGTACTGATAATTGGATATTGATAATCATGATTATTAATCATTATTAAAAAATAATTGATTTTTAAGCTATTATTTTATTATATACAAAATTAATTTTAAAAAAAATGATAAACTATTTAGCCGTTTTAAACAATAACTTTTGACTTTTTTTATAACTTTCATAGGAAAACTATTTTCTTCAAAATAGTTTTATCAAGAAATACATATACTTGAATACTTAAAAAATAACATCGCTTTAGTATAACTAAAATAAAACAAATTTTTTTAATAATTATTGAAAAATAAAAATTAAAATGAATAAGTTATAAAAAAAATTTTATTATATAAATATTCGAATGCATAAATAAAAAAAGTTTTAAATTATTCAATATATGTAGCAAAATAAAATTTTTCTTTTTAAATGATTATTGTATTATATTTTATATTTAATATTATGTTATAATTATAAAGCTATAAATTCATAAGGAAAAGTTTGGTTGTGCATTAATCTTTTCGAAATATACTCTAAATTCCTAAACTTAGGATAATCATATTAAAAATTTTAATAAAATTTGTTTACACACTAAAAAGAGACAAATTAAGATTTTAAATTTTTCTATTTCTGACCATACATACTTTTCAAATTAAAACTATATATTAAAAATATAATATTACATGCTATTATCATTATCATTGGATGATAATGAGTAAAAGACCCAAACATTTTTAAGATTATTTATATTAGATATGGTTAAGAAAAGATAATAAAAAAGTTGAATACAAAAGTAAAAAAGAATGTTTTAGCTGAAAGAAATGCAAATGTATCCTCTAAATTTTACTTATTTTTACTTACCCTATTGGTTTACTCATATTAAAATACAATTAAATCTATACCTCTTAAAAACGATTAACTCGTTACATATTTAATCATATATTTCAAATGTAGAAACATTCATGTTATTTTTTATATTATACGTTAATCAACATATATTTTTTTTAATTCTACAAATTTAACAATTTAAAATTTTTACAAAAATCAACAATATTTGAAATGCATATATTGTGACAAAATAATTATAATATAATATAATAATCAATTAAAAAATTATTTAAAATAATATATCTAAAAATGTAGTAAATTTTGTTTTTAAATATAAAATTTATCGTGGTCTGGAAGTGAAAATAAATAAATATTTGATTAAATCCGAGAATTTATTATAAACTTCATATTTTATATTACATACCTTAATATTCTCTGTCTAATACTAGATAATAATTAGAACGACGAGTATAAATTGTCATAAAAAGAACTATAATTGTACATACTACTCTTATCAAATGCTCATGATTATAAATTCGCTTATTATCTTTTAGTAATATTTTCTAAGAAAAACATGTTTAAAGAAGTTTTCAAATACACAGAGTATTAGAAAATAAAACATACAATACCTTAACTTAAACAATGTTGACCACTCTACAAAAATATATGAATTGACATACAACCGCTTTGTATTTTAAATTCTTGTGTGTATAACTAAATCTTATACTGTGATTGTAAAGCTGCCTAATTATAAATTACGTTTATCTTAAATAAAATATTTTAACAATATACTTATTTTACAATTTATTTAAATATTTAATTTCTATGAATGTACCGAAATCAAAATATATTACATGAAATATATAATCTTATGTTTATATCTATCTAGATTTTATCATACAATTTATAGATAATATAAATAATAAAAAGTACAAAGCTAAGTAGTGATAAATTTTCCCATTTATTAAAAAATATTTCAATAAAAACAATGTTCTTAGAATATAATTATATATTTCATTTGATACATAGTGAATTCATAACAAACTATTAAAATATTATTCTATATTTATGCATAAATCGTAAAAAAGATATTGGTAAAACAAGGTATTTTCTTATACTGAAATAATGTACTAAACCATATTTTTTTGAGAATTTAAATCTTAAAGAAATATTTCAGTAAGACATCAATAGCAGTCTTTTTTCTTATTCATTTATATTAGTTTTGACATTTCATTTTTTTCAACATTGATACTGAAATTTTAATTTAATATAATTTTACATGTATGCTAATAGATATTTCAATAATATATTAAAATAATTTAGTATTATAAATAATGATTAAAATCAAGCTTTGATTATTTTCTTTTTTTATACTGATTTTTTTCTTATTTTAAAACTTATTTTAAAAATGTTTTGCAAGCAAAATTTCTGTTTAAGTAATTTCATGAAAATATGTATGATTATTACAACTTTTCATTTTCTGTATAAGCCTTTTATTTTATTTCTTCATTAGATAATTAAAAAATCAAGCTAATAAGATCTAATCAAAATATCAATAATTATTACAAATTACACATGATTATTCAATGCAAAGTCGACAATCATTTAACATTGTACATAATTTAACGCTGTAATTTATAATATTTTAATTACGAGTTATATTCCTAATTCAAATTACGTAAAGCTATTTTATTAAATATAGTCGAAATTATAAAACTTAGAAGCAATATACTTTATTTTAAAAAATTAAAAAAAATAACGATAGCATGTATGTATGTCCATATATTCGGCACTTCGGAACTGATGATACATTAAATTTCAATAAGTGATAACATCATTGCTTACGATTATACAAATGTACCTAATAACAAAAAAATAGGTACAGCGCAAGTTTTCATTTCCACAATTAAATAATCGTGATAAAAACATTTTTAAATTAAAATACTTTTCATTCGTTTAGAAAAGGCATAAATTAACTTGTTGTATGACAGTCATGGAATAAAATCTCAATAAATAATTAATTTACCTAATTGATCAATGAATTAAAAAATAGCTGCTATTTCATTGACAAGTGAATTTTTTTTCAGTAATAAAAATTTAACTTTTAATGCATAAAAAATAGCTTATTGTTTCCCTATGCAAAATGTAACGAACCCAAGAATGGAGAACGAAAAAATACACTGGCTTTTTTTAAAGAGCTATTGAACATTTTTTCTATTAACACTTTATCCTGTTGAAAATTGTACAAATAATTTTTTTTATTTAGATTAAGCATAGGAAATACGCATTAATTATATTTTGGTGGTGTTTAATTTTACATCATTTAAAAAATTATCGAAATAAATTTATAATTGTCTGACTATTAAATACCCGGCAGACCTCATCGCTGTTAATAATTATATATATATATATATATATATAATCATATATGTATATATATATATATATATATATACGAATGTAGGCATACATATCATTGGAAGATATTACAGGATAAGCGATACATCCTCACGAAATAAATGTTGAGGTTGTATAGAATTGATATATGGCTGTACGTAATTGTTTTATGTTTAATTTATTTTATGAATATATAGAGAAATCATTTTAAAATCTGAAGTAAAGTTTAAAATATACTTTTAATTATTATAAAATCATTTATATGCCTAAATAATTAAGTATAATTATTATTTATTCATATTATAATTTATAATTCTAAAAATATTTAAAATACAATATAATAGTTTACTTTTTTAATGAAAATTTTGATGAATTAAGCAAACTAACTAAAATTTAATGACTTTATTCCACAGATTTTGTTTTAGATATAAAATTATTTAAAATCTATTTCAAATTATATTTTTATTTTTTTAATAATACTATACAAAACAGCTTATTATATTTGTTTCAATATTATATTATAGTAATTGCTTAAAAAACATATTTCAAGTTACAAATAGTCCTGAATAAAATATTACAGTATGATAAGCTGAATTATTTAGTATTATTACCTATAAAAAAAACGAATATTTTTTAACATAAGACTGAATTTGTGTAATTTTTCAGACCAAAAACTTTTATCTTAATTATAAAACTTGAACTCTTGCCATTTACTTAAATAATCATTACTCTACAATCATGTATTTATAATTTAAGAATATTACAATATTTAGTTAGTGAAATGTAATGCAGAACTTTAAAATATTTTATTGACTTAAAATTGTTTTCAATATAAAGTAATAAATTTATCTTTGAATATAATAAAAATTTATATATATTATGACAATAGTCGATTTGTAGAAATAATAATTATACAAATAAATTGCAAAAATGAAAGTATCTGTGAAACAGGACTTCGACCTTTATTCAGATAATTATTTATATATATAAATGATACATCGACTATCCTGTAATTTCGTTAATAGTAGAACACTGCAATATTTATTTTTTTACATGATTACACACCACTTTTTAATGATACCTGAGTCATCAGTTTTCGATTCTTTACTGGTATTCAAATTATGTTTTTCCGTTTGCAATTTATATGGCATCGAAATCTGAACAGGCCTTCGCAAACCTAAGGGATTCTTTAGAAGTTCAAAAGAAGCGCTCCATATACTGCTTTTTTCTATCTTTGGTTTTTTTAATTCAGTTGAGCTCTCTGTTAAGAATTTACGTTTTCTATCTATGGGTACACCACCGTTGCTAGAAGTTAGCTCTGATACTGTACTACGATGACGTAAACTTTTGTAGTCAGTAATGCTGTCTTCAGAAAGGGACATATTAGAAGTGTTTACAAAAAGTGAACTGTTTGGAGATGGTTGACGATCTCGTATGGTTATATGCCTCATTCGACCAATAGAATTTCTTCCGGACATTGTTCTGAGAGTTTTCCCAAATGTGTTTTCTTTGTGAACAAATTCTGATAACCCTTGGTCAGCATTATTTTCTTCTTCAGCCTGTAAATTAAAAAACAAAAAAATTGATCATTTCACATAAATTATTTCTTAAAAAATTAAAAAATTAAAAATATATAAAATAGATCTTGTATTAATTAAGTACAAACTTATTCATATACAAAACAAAATTACATATGTAAACAAATAAAAATTACAAATTTATTATTATGAATAAATCTGATTACCTTAGTATCCTTTAAACAGTCATTTAATTTTATTTTCACATCTCTCAACATTATTGATGAATCATAAGATACATTATCGTTATTATCGTCTTGACTTATTTCTTTAGTTTTGATTTCTGACGGAGCTGTTGATTCTGTGGCTTCGGATACTTCTGAGGTTGTAGATTCAACTACATCTACTGAATAACTTTCTGTACCAGTTTGTAAATGTTCTTGTACTATTTCAACTAACGTTTTTAATTCATTTTGCACAATATCTTCTTTATTTGTTTCTAATAAATTTTTAGACATATTTGGTATTTCCTCTTTAGGTTTTACAACATTTTCTTCTTCTAAATGTAGATTAAAGTCTTCTTGTTTTTCATTTATTTCAGGTACTTCTCCATTTTGTTCTGTCATTCCATTTTTCTTCAATTCATCATCATTGAAAGTTTCTTCCAAAATTAATTTTTTTCTATTTAATCCATTTGTATTTCCATTTTCTTGATGACCTGATTCATCGCTGCTATGATTTGATTCATTAATTTGCTTATTATTCTCAACCTGCTCGGTTGGTTCTTTACTTTCAATCTGTGAATTCAAAGACTTTTGCTTCCGCTCCAAACTTGTAGATTCTTGCTTCATTTTCGTCATTAAACTTTGTCTTTTTATAACTTCACTTGTTTTTCTAACTTCCTTTTGAGGAATAATATGAGGTCTGTTTACTCGATTTGTTGCTTGTCCTAGTCCTATTTTCACTGAAATTCGAAGTTTACTCTGGAATAAAAATGTTAATCATGTATTTAATAATAGCACAAACTTTTTAAATAAAATTGATTAAAAGATATTTTTTTTCAGTAAAATAATTTCATTTTAATACAAATTTTGAAAAATAAAAATATATTTGCTATTTAATAGAAATATATAAAACTATTACTGTATATTTATATTTATTATATAATCTAATTATAAATTCAATTTCGTATATTTTTTACACACAGTTAAAAAATAAATATATAAAGTCAAATTTATATTTTAATAACTAATTATTAATTTGGGTTTGATTGAAGACTGAGTTTATAAATTAATATTTACGTATCTTATTTTTAAAAGATATCAAGAATTTTTAACCAGAAAAGAAATAATTCAATCAATGAAATTTTGAAATACAAATGACGACATTATATAAAAATGTATCTACAAATTTTAGTACAATGATGAAAAGAATAATATAATAATATTAATAATGAAAGTAACAGTTTTAGCAAGAAATAAATATATAACTTACAATATTGGATAAAATTTGTTTCTTGACAACTATATTTGGAAAAAAATATCTACTTTAATAAATATATTATTCACTCATGTAGCTAATATTTAATACTTTATCATGTACTCTATTACAATATATTAAAAATATTAATTATACATTTAAATGACAATTTCTTATTGAAATATTTGAAAATGTTCAAATATTGAGATTTTTGTATTATATTAATATTTTAATGAAAACAGTATAATAAAATATTATACTTCGTTATTATTTATAACATTTAATTAAAAAGATTTTGTAAATAAATAATTTCATGCATGTATTAAAAAATATTTCTGTAGTCTGAAATCAGTAGTAATATAATACACAATACATAACCTTATATTTCATTTTTTACAAGTGACTTTTATATATTTTAGAAACTTTTATATAATACTTAAAATTAGTTTATAAATAAAATTATTATTAACTATATTAATACATGATAAACAAAATATAAAGTCTGTATATGTAAATACAAAAAAACTAATATTGACTTTATCACTCAAAAAAATTGGGTTATTATATAATTTTATACTCTGTAAATAAATTATTTTTAGATAAAAAATCTGAAAGCTATTATTTGTGCAACAAAATCAATTACCATAAAATTTTGTTTAAACATGTATATAATATTAAAATTTTATTTTTAACTTAATTTATAATTTATATAATAAAGTTTGCAAATATAATTTACATAAAAAATTATATTAATAAAAAATAAAAATAAAAAAGTGAACAAACTTAAATTTATAATAATAAAAAATATAACATTTAATTTTATCTTACAATAGAGTAAAAATAACCACTCACCTTTGTGTTTTTTCCTGTATTTGAATATTTTAATATATTTTCACTTTGCTTTGATCTGAAACACAAATAAGATTAAATCCAGATTAATACTGTTGCTAATGATAAGAATTAAAATGAAATGGGACACCCTGTGAACAAGAATTTCTGGAGGTGATGAGAGGTAATGATTATACTGATGTTAGATAAAAAAAAAATGCTAGACTAAAGTTTCTTGTTTTTCATCGGCATTCTTCAAACAATGGTTATTTTATATTTACTTGTCTGTTTAAATGACAATTTAATATATCTAAATGAAAAATATGTTAAAAAAATTTTTATTTTATTTTGTATTATATTTAATAATGAATAATTTAATATGTGAACATAATATATTATGCAACCCCTATTGTATATTTTAATTAAATTTTATATTTAAACGCCAAATTTATACTTATATTATTTATTGTATAGAACTTATTACTACACATATGGAGGTATTAGGTTGTTGAAATTTTAGTCAGAATTTTTATTAACATATAAATTTAAGAAAATATTGGTATTAATAATATATACTTAAATAAAATTAATTATAAATAACACAAATAATAAAATATTACTTAGTAAGTATTAATTTCTAACACAAGCAGTAACAAAAACAAAACACAGAGAAAAGAAGTCAAGAATTGTGGTATTATTAAAGTACCTCTTTAGACTCTTTTTGACAAAAGAATTTGACAAACCTGCTTGAACTCTCGGACTCGCCCACTGTCTTGGCTAAACTCGCATTTGATGATTTTGAGGTATTGCTTGCTGATTTGTATCTCCGAATATACATATTTCTCTCATCCCCCCCAGATCCTGTACCATTCGCCGACTCTTTACCCATGATTTCACAGATATATGATTTAAGCTGTATTATAATTTTTCTTAAAGATTAATGGCTTCACGTTGTTAGAACCAATTATTAAAAGCCTTCAAAATTAATCTATCCGTTCTTTTTATTCTTCTAGAAAAAATATAAGAAAAAGATACCGTTTAGTGAAATTCAAATCAAAATTACAAACTGATACTTTACTAAGCAATACAATTATTCAAACAAGAATTTTCAGTCAAATAACTTATATGTTATAAAATTCTATTATAAAAAATAAATATACAGCTCTACATAAAACAACAAATAAGATTTATTTGTGGATATAAACATAAATCAATGGTACTAATATAAACATCATTTTATGTATAAATTTAAATTATATATCCCAAATTGTTCATTTAATATATATTCAATATAAAGAAACTCTACATTAAATACTGTTCTAAAAATAAAGTATTTTAAAAAATTATCTCCTAATTATATTCTGATAAATTATTAATACCTCTCTTATAAAGAAGCCATTGTTCATATAAAAATACATAAACATACATCGTACTAAAAAATATATTTTATGGATATACCGAGATGTCATTAAAGCATGCAAGCCAAACATCAAATGCTTCAAAATAATTTTAATTCGCAGTTAGAATGTACTCATGCCCAGGAATATTTCAAAGCACAATACACATATTGTGTGCATGTGTGTGTATATATACATGAACATATATAAACTAAAGAAATGCAGTTTTGAGCTTTCACTGTATAGTTTATGCATTATTAAAGCGTCATAATTAAATGTACCTTTCTACGTTTCTTTATATATTTACTTGTGCACCCCAATTTAGAGAAAATTATGCATCATTCGGCGGCGTCATTTTTCTTTTTTTCATCCATCACAACAATACCGGTGATAAATTAACTTTACGATAACGCGATGATGGAAAAATCTCTGCGTGCATTTACATGTATATATATATATATATATATATATATATATATATATCTCAAATGTACATAAAGTACACTAGAGTAAAATGCATACAAAAAATACAGATAACTGTTCTTAACAAAGGACGCCGCCACGCTTTTTACTGCAATGAATGTATATAAGACACATACACGCACACATATGTAACTATGAATTTTCTTTTATTGGAATTTTACCTATGCTCGTGTATTTCTTGAATAACGCACGTACATTAAAATTTATGTTTAACTTTTATCTTGACCGGTTCTTACACTGAGCTCTATAAGAAAAAGTTGAAGATTGCGAATCGCGATTATTCTTTTAAAAAATTACCTTTTACATAAGGTTAATATATTGATTTTAGCGCAAGTACAGTATTCTTCATAATCCACTGCAAAATGAATAGAAATTGAACAGTGTTGCAGTTCTACTTGATTAAACTCGGAGGCGTCTTAATATGAATATTGAACTTAAGTATACAGGAAGGCACTCCTAGACAAGTTTTCCGATACACTTAATGCTGACCGTGCACTCATGCATATACATATGAATAACTAAATATACAATTGTATGTGTATACCTGTCCGTAGGTACTTTTTCACACTAAGGCTTGGAAGATCGTCTGTTGTAAAATATAAACGGCACGAGAACTATATACCGCGATTCATGACTCCTTGTGTACGTAGTACATACTAGTAAGCAAAGTACGAAAAAGAAAGGGGAGAAAGAGTTGGCAAGAACGTCTAAAGCAACAGTACGACTGAGACAGATGATCTTAATGTCGTAAAATCTGGTAGTATCGAACCCTTGTTATACCCGTGAAAAATGGTAGAACGGTACCTAATGCTTACACGTATGATTCAAAGCGTTAAACTAGAAACTAAAACTCTTACTACTGTAGTACCTCCACTGGACCGGCAAATTCTTTATATATATATTTATTCTTATTCCTCTTTTAAGGTTAGAGCGACGCTTTACAGAAACCAAGTATGATTGGTTAAAATTAATCACGCGGTATACTCTTGTCTAAGAACTGCGGATAATACTACGTGATTCAATACAATTATCAGAGCAAATTTTAAAGTTTTATTTATTTTAGGTTTCATGGATTCAAACAAGAATCTAAAATTGCGAACAACTTTCTTTGAATTTTCGAAAGTTGTTGTTGATGAATATTCGTGTTAATTATTGCTGTAATGCATTAATTTTAATAATTATAGTTGTTTTGTGATAATTATTACAAATATGTATTTATCAACCTTAAACAAAATATTATATTAATATTATTATATAGTGTATTTATAGTTATTATATAATTATAATTTTTAAATATACTTAGAATTTAAACAGAATGAATGTTATAAAGTACTATCAAAATTAATAATCATTGTATTAATGTTTTTAGAAGTTTAATTTATATTAAAATTGATTAATTCGTAAATAATTTTATTTCTAACAAATTGATTTATTCATTTTACTTAGTTCTAAATATGAAGAAAAATACATTACTTGAAATATATTTGAAATTTAATCACTACAGCGTACAATTTAATCAAACTAATTTATGTATAATTGTTGACTTTCAAAGATATCAGAATTCATTGAAATCACAGATGAAAATCTCAGATCGTACAAGTTTTTATTACCGATAATAAAAATGTATTAAACTATTTGGGCAATAGTATTTTGACCTTATAAATTTTTGATATTTTTGCTGGATAGATAATATAGAAATGAATTTATTGTAATATTTAATTAAATAAAAGTTAAGCTAAAAATTACTTTTATCCTTTTTCATTTCACTTTTTCTATCGTAAGATTTTTTATAAATCATCCATTTAAATATAAATAATTATTTAAATAAAAATTAATTTATTTTTAATATATTATATACATTTTACAATGAAATAAAAGCTTCTTATCTCATAAAAAATCACACAATTTAAGTGACATTGGACATTTTATTCGTGAAGTTTTTAATCCTGAATTAGATTTTGATGTTTTTTCTTCTTTTAATTGCAATTCCATAAGTGGAATATATACTTCTATCTTGCATTTTATTCCAGATGTGTTCGATATGTAATTATATATATTATTTAAAATCGACCTATCGCAAAGTTGTCTCAAAATCAGTTTGGTAGCAATACAATATGCAATATATATGGCAATATAGCATTAAAATATATGTAGCAGTATAGTTAAGCTGTTAAACATGGCCGCGGGTATTTATATTGTGTTAACTTTTTGTAAATGAAGCGAAAACGTGGAAAAGATTGATCAAACTAAGAGAAACATCTATAATCGTTCATTTTTCGACTATCTTTTAATCTTTTTACTTTTGGGTGTGGATCTGTATTACGACAAAATTCCAAAATCAAAACATTGCTACAAAATATTTGACGTTTAACCTCAATTGAACTTTAGAATAGTATTAGTCTAATTTAAGTAAAGAGTATAATTATTTTCATTATTAATGTACATATTTTTGAGATCATGGAAAATTTTAGGGAAAATACGTAGACTATAATTTCAAATTAAGTCGTGTATTTTAAATTATTTTAAGGACTTTGCCCAACTTTAGATAATACAGTGCCATTTTTTTTTATATTTTTAAAATATTTAATATTACATCTATAAAAATGCCTAAAATCAAAACAGAAATTAATCAGCATAGAGCTGCTGTTCAAACAAGACAAATTTTTAATAATACATTTGTACGGCAGCGAGAACTTGGTATGCATTTTCCTATGGGTCATAGTGATCGTTTTTATAAAACATTGTATACGTCAATGCAACCAATTACATCATGGGATCATAGTGAAAAAGTTACATGTGCAATTCATGGTGGTGTCTTTAATTTAGAATATTCTCCAGATGGGTAAATTTTCTTATTTATTTCATGTTTATTCAATATATCGTTTTACATATTAAATATTAAATTTAATTTATTGTAAATATTTTATTCTGTATTATTTTTATAATTGAATAATTATTATGTGACACAAAAATGTTTATTTTATAATATAAATATAATTTTATCAACGCTTATATGTGGTAATTAATTTTTTTATAATAAAATATTCATGCATTTAATTGAACAAAAATTGTTTAAAATAACTTATAATTGGTCTTTTTAACATTTTTATTAATTAATATTTTATTTTAAGAATGACTGGTAATTTTGTTTATTAGTCTTTTACAATATGCTTCATCAGACTTTCCATAAATTGAATTTTTCAATAATAAAAAATATATGTATAATTTCAATTTAAAAAATCTTGATATAAATTTTTTTGTTTACATTCAAATTTTGAATACATTAATATATATTAATATTATATGAATATTACTTAACTGTGTAATCTTTATGATAAGGATATTATATAGCAATTTTCATTAATACTATTGTAGTTATCAATATTCAATTAATATAATGATTAAGACAGATCTTTGAATAAATTTTATTTTAAACATTTTATTATTTTTATTAATAATTTAGAAAATATGTATCTGAAAACTATTATCTATTTTATAAGTCCATTATCAATTCTAATATGTTGTAATATTAGGTTACTAATTATCCGAATAAATCAATATATAAAAATATAAAATATCTAATTAAAAGTTTAGAACATTTATTTTTACTAATAAAAAATAGAGATATATTTGTAAATTATATATATTTAATAAATAATATATTACTTTTAATAATTTTCAATAAAATTATATAAACATATACATTGTTTTATTGATATCATTAAATTGCTTTTCAGATCACTTCTGCTGGCAGCTTGTGAAAAAAAAAGCATTTTAATGTTTGATCCTCTTTCTAGAAAATTAATTCATTCTATTGACAAAGCTCATGATGACTGTGTTAACGGTGCTAGGTTAGTATATTAAATTAAAAATTATATATATAAAAATTATGAAAAAAAATTTTTATCAACATTTGTATTTATATGTAGGTTTTTATACATATATGCATATGAATGAGTAAAAAAGAATAATATATCAAATTCTATATATTTATAGATTCCTTGATCAGCGAATGTTTGCAACATGCTCTGATGATAGTACAGTAGCTTTATGGGATGCAAGAAATATGAAACAAAGGATACGAACTTTGCAAGGTCATTCAAACTGGGTAAAAAATATAGAATATAGTCCAAAAGATAAATTGTTGTTAACTAGTGGTTTCGATGGAATTATATTTACATGGGATATTAATAGGTTGGTTTGAAATTAATGTTTTAGAATATTCAATTTCATAATTTTAATTTTCTTTATACAATATATTAATTATTTATTTATGTAGCTTTACAGAAAACAGTTGTCTTTCTACACGAGTTTTCCAAACAAATGGATTAATGAGGACAAGGTTAAGTCCAGATGCTACAAAAATGTTGATATGTACAACCTCAGGATATCTTATTCTCATTCATAATTTGAATCTTAGTACTTTGAATCAAGATTTAGCTGGATTTAAGGTATAATAACTTTTATTAAATAAAATTATAACTCACTGTATGTATATAATTTTACTTGAAATATATTGAATTAAAAATGTTTTCATAGCCTAATATGTACCGTTTAATGCAACTGTCACAAACGACAATTCCAGTAGCTGCAAGTTTTACACACTTATTTTCTAATTCTCGAACTCACAATCGCGTTGAATTTGTGACTGACTTTCCTCTAGGAGATGATGCAGAAGTTATATCTAGTTTACAAGTACATCCTCATGGCTGGTGTGCTCTTTCAAGAAATGTAAGCGCTGGTGAAAAATCAGAGGTAATTATAATTTATAAGCTACTCAATAAAAGTGTTTAATCTGTGAATATTTTACTTATTTATTCAAATTCTGTAATTCAACTTTAGAATTACGATACAAAATATCTCATTATTTTAATCTATAACAATTAGATTTAAAATCTTCAGAAAAAAATTGTATTAAGTTAATGGTTGCTTATTCAAAGTTAATTGTATTTAATTAAAATTGAATGTAACACAAAATCTTTATTTTAGTGTAGAATTTAATATAAATTATTAAAGTAACTATTCTTTCAAAGTAAAGTAAAATTAATTTTTAAATAATATTTTAACTCGTACATTGATTTTTGTTATTATTAATTATGATTTTTAATCATTAAATTTTATATTAATTTTAAATAATTACTTTATAATAAAATAAAATTAATATTAATTTTACTTGAATTATAAAATTGAATATTTATATTTTCATTCAAGTAAAATTTTATATAATATATCGTAATAAAATAATATTATATATACACATATGTATATATATTCAAATTTAATAAAAAAAATAATTATATAAGGAAACTTTATTTTAAAATAATATAGTATTTATTAAAAATAAATATAATAGTCAAAGAATTATTTCTTAAATGTTTTTTGTAGAGTATATATAAAATTTTAATATTTAAATTTGATATTTAATTATCAATAAAGTACAAAAACTATTTAATTATAACATAAAAATCTATTGTACTTTTTATAATCATACGCACATACACACACATATTTGACCCCCTTACCGTATATTATGGTATCATATAAATATTCTTTTATATAGACCAAATCAGTCGATAATCTTACTTTTGAACGGTTCGGCAATCTGTGTATTAAATGTATATACTAAGCAATGTTCGTAATCGAAATTGATGAACTTAATTGATATAGCTAATATCATACACCCATTGCTTATATGTATTTATCCAGCACACATAGTACTTATCTTGCATTAGTTGATTAGAGTTGTGTCTTTTATTCTGTCTTATGTACGTATTCGCGTATCTCTTTTTTAAACGACTGTATCAAATTACTTCGATTACATTGTTACTTTTTTTACAATTTACTTGCGAATATCAATTAATTATATTCCAGTTAAAATTACATAACATAAAATATTTATGAATGTGTATATTTTGAATTATTATTTTATATCGAAAAAATAAAATATCTTTTAAAGATTAGAATAACAAATATTTTTATTTCTTATGAATAATAGTACTACTTTCAATTCTTTAGTGGACTTGTATCCACGACATCCAGGCGCGCGATACGTTAGATCTAGCTGAACAACAACAGAATCATCAGCAACAAAAGGATGATGGCGATGTCTCTCCTTCTTTATCCTCACGCTTCGGTGATTTTGCGGTCGAAGATTTGGATGATAATCAACCCCAGCAGCCTTCACGCTCGGGTATTACCTCAGCTTTTGTCATCGATAGTGCCAGTCGAGCCCGCATCGTTCAGACGATGACACCCGACTCCCTAGCACGCTCTAGTTCTTTTAATTCTAGAGATGCAATACAACCAAACCGACCTTCTAGGACAAGTAATTGGCAGGAACACTCGCTTAGACGAAGTATGCGCTCAAATGTGACACATCATAGGAACATGCCAGTGGGTAGGACCTCGAGATCCTCGAATTTTGGTGTTGTTGTGGAGGTTGACGACGGTGATGTTGATAGTTTCTCAACGAGAAGTTATGGAGTTGAGAGATTAAGGGAAGCAGATGATAATGAGGAAGAATTAAATCGTAATTCTGGTAATTTAAAAAAATTATTACTTTTTATTTAAAGGTTGACGTTTTAAAAATATTACGATTAATTTTTTTAATTAGATATAAGAAACTTTAAATTTAATTTTTTGATAATTAAGATATTTAAATTGTATCAAATCATAAATAAATGTTCATTCGTTTGTTTAACATCATTTATGAATAATTTAAACATCGATAGAAAGCTAAATACCAATGTTTAATTACTTATTTCAATTAAAATATAGCTTTGCATGTAATAGGTAGGCGAGCAGGTCAACGTCGAGCCTCGCAGAATAATGATTCACAACCTAATAACACTCATCGTCGACGCAATAGTGCCGTAGAGAATGGTAACTTCTCCACAGGTAACGTTGAACTTCATGTTAATTCAAGTGACGTTTGGGAAGCTTTAGTTGCTATCAGAGAGGCAAGACTTAGACGCGAAAGCGAACGCGAATTCCATCTAGAAGTAGAGCGTCGAGATAACCAGTGGATGCCCCGGCAAAATAGCAGTGGTGTCAGCGTAAATGTACCACGTTCCTCTCATACGGTATATAACAATATTCATTTATATATTTATCAAACAATGTATATTTAAAAAAAATGATTGAACTTTCGGTAAATTCTGAAACATAACTTATTTCATAAGTTAAGAAAATATTTAAATAAATACAAACAAAGTACAAATATTTTTGTAATTAAAATTAATCAAACTTTTATAATATGATATATTGTTGTCAATTAACTTTTCATTAATTGTTAACGAATAACAATCTTGTGCAATACATATTTATTATGGAATTTTATAAAGTCTTTTACTTATTCCAATTTAAAAATTAATTATAGAATAGACAATGAACTTTTGGTATATTTTGATAGCACCTTTGAATAATAAATTATAAGCTTAATGGTTATTATTTTATTTATTCTAATAGGTGGTGATAGTCGGTGATAGACGGCCACAGAATCAAAATCGACAAGGCACTCAAATAATGTACGCAATCCCAAGGAATCATAGGATCCATCAGAATACGCCGAGGCTAACACATTATATTGAAGAGCCGAATGTTGGTTCGGGCTATATTAAAGAATTATGTTTTTCAGCTGATGGACGATTAATATGTTCACCCTTTGGAAAGGGTCTAAGATTATTAGCTTTTTCAAATCAATGTCAAGAGCTTGCTGATTGCGTACCTTTTCCGAGTGAATCATCTCAGTTGGTAGAAGTAGCATCAAGTTATAGTCATGAAGATATTGTTGTTAGTACGAAATTTTCGCCAAGGCACTGCCTTTTAGTTTCTGGGTGTCTAAGTGGTAAGATCATTTGGTATCAACCAGTAGTTTGAAAATGTTGACGCGATTTGTATGTATAGTTTTGATCCGTCATGAGAAGACGGTAGAAACTGCTGCTTGTAGATTTTTTGTTGTAGCAGATATTTTCGAAGAGCGAAAAATTATTTTAGGTGAAAATTTTGTAAATATTTATTTTTTTTAACAAATTTTTTATTTATGAATTTACATTTTCGATCTTTTTGATAGAATTTTAACTTGTTCACAATCAGAAGTATTTATAGTTTTTGTTTTTCACTTTTAAGGGAAAATAATAGGTCTTAAAATTTTCTAAAACTAAAAAATACTATTAAGTTAGTTATAACTGCAAACATTTTTAAAAATATTATTTCAAGATTTTAAAATATCTGGTCATTAGTTAGTTAATATTACTTATATATGAAATAGCAAAGAGAAAGTTTATTTGATTTTTCATGTTTTATGTTCAAAGTAAAGTCAGATAACTTATAACTATTTTTTAATACTTTGCATATAAAAATATTTGTAGATGTTATGTGTCTCAGAAATTAAAGTGAAATAAAATATAATCTTTTAACATTAAAAAATCTTTTTATTGGTTATATAAAAATTTGCATGTGGCAGATTTTGCCGTTTTCTTATTAATTTTGAGAAAGTGGTAAATTATAGGAAAAAGTCTTGTATGAAGTCAAATAAAATTTAAATTAAAATCTTTTATTTGAAAGGTATAATATATATATATATTAATTTGAAGTACATCAAATTTTATTTAAAATTTTTGTTAACACATGAAAATTATTTTATATAAATTATTATTTACTGATAAAACATACCCAAAATTAGCATTAAACTATTTACATGTGAGTTTATTATAGTAGTTAAATAAACAAATTAAGTCTTTCCATCAATATAATAATAACTCTACCTAGTTCTAACATTAAAGTAGATTTTAAAATAATAGATTGCTATACAATAACAAACTTTTCCTTGAATTTTATGTTGAATACATAAGATTAGTATAGTATAATTTTTAATCTTTCTTTTTTTAGTTCTTAACATATTTATAATAAAATTATTATTTCAAAGTATATAATGATGTAACAGACTTATGTACATCCTTTTTTATATAAGACATTATTAAAAAATTCACAGATACTTTATGTTAGTAATTGAAAAAGTATACATTATTAATTATAGTTGCTAACATCTTTAAAATAAAAATATTATTCAGATTAACTGTTAATTTCATAGTTACAAAATACTTATTGCTGTTTATTCATAACTATTTTACAGAATCGTTTATTTTAAGTCTAAAAAATAACTGAAGTAAACATGTATACACATGGAATTTACGTACAAATTAAACACGCTATCAAAATTATAGAAACTGGAAACTATTTATTCTATATATTATTACTGTGTATACAAAGTTAACGGCAAATTTATCCTTTAAATAAGCTCAAAGATTTACATAAAGTTTGTTATTAAAGTCATTAATGCAAGAAATATTTACATATTACAAACAATGAGTCTACATTTTATTTATTTGTGTAAAAATTACAATTACATGTAAGATTTATTTTTTCATTGAATGATTCTTAATTTATTTACTTCAGATGCTTTTATTTTTTCAAAAAACAATTAATTGTAATAACAAGGATGATTATTACTATATGTATAAATCAATTTATTAAACATTTTTACTATTATATCTCTACTATAAAAATTAATGTTATTTTTCAGTGGGTAAATAATTTTATATATAATACTTTTTTTAAGATGAGGAATTTTTTATTTAAGATATCAATAGTTATTCTTACAATCTCCATGAAAATTTAAAATAACATTCTACATGAAATCAAAAGAAATTATTAATATTCTGTGTTTATTAATCTTTAAAAATTTCAAATTAATTAGAAATATTTAAATGTGGAATCTGGAATACCGGTATCAACCGAAGCTACATTTACAAGACTTTTCTACCAATTAATGACTTTAAATTAGTTATTCTTATAGGATCAACAGTTATATTTAGCAAAGAATGTATAGTATGTTGGAATATTTTGAATATTAATATTATGAATCTCATTAATATTTTACTTGAATAATTTGAACAAGGTACTAGAGGTTCATCTTTCATTAATAATTTTTAAGCCTTCATTATACCGAAGGTTCAGCAAACGAATTGGTGATTACTACTGAAGATTTTCAGAAAGTTACCGTGTAAGATTTCTCAGGAGGAATTTTATTTTCCTTTTAAATTTAGTAAAAAGAATCGTGAGTTCGTTTTGATGTCTCGACCTTATATTTGTATAACTTCTTATGAGTTTATGACTACAGTTCTTTTGTAGAATTTGTTAGTTTTCATTATTATTAACCATTTTAGAATATATGGTCTAAAGGTGACGCTAGAGAAAGTTTACAAATGAACTATTTAAAATTATATAAAAAGATAAATAAAAAAATTTTAAATTGTTAATTAATTCTTTATGAAATAAGGTGTCTTTGAACTTTATAAACAAACACAATATATTTCTATAATTTCAAAATTGTATATTTTATCGTTCAGCCAATGAATATATTAAGTATAATTTTTATTTTCTGGGTTAACAATCACATTAGCCTTGGAAATGCATAAAATACTTTGACTATATTAAAAGTTATTATTTATACAATTCATTCAATTAACTGCAATATTAACATTTATTTTGACTATTTATATCAAATGTTATTACTTGGAATGGGGTGAGATTTAATTTTCGTTATGTCTCTCGAATCCGTCTATATATTTTATTTGTCAATTAATCTATGCACAGTGATACCACTGTTTTTTGTCAAAAATTAATCAATTTTGCTCTACCATCACATGAATTTATAGCATATATAAGGCTTACATTATAGAAATGTAACAAAAAGTAGTAAAAACTTGATTACTACACGTGTAAGTCGAAGTTCTTCTTGCTTATGAATATAAGAAATTATATTTTACATCATAATAAATAAAGTTAAATTATATCAATACCCGTTGATGTTTATGCCAAAGTATCTTGCTGAAATATTTATTATCTTTTACGAATCGAATGTAATATTGGAAGTGTTGCCTCAAAGATATTCTCACTAAATTCCAATTTTTAATAACATTTGTTAGTATGCAAAATATTTTATTAGGTGATAAAGTCTGGTCAAATTCTTTTGTGAAGGATTACTTGAAGTAATACTATCGTCACTCATAGTTTATCTGAATTGTAACTAAAAGGTGTTGAATATGCACCATAAAAGGATATATAAAATGTATTATAAGAATAATAATAAATTACTATTGTATTCCATAGATTTTTTAACATATTAAACATATTTAAAAATTTCCATAAAAGTATAACGTTTTTTAATACAATGATATAATATTTTGTAGTAATTGATCTTTTTGTTTTATATTGTTTTTTTATTGTAAGTATAAGTAATTTAAAATCAATTTTAAATTATACATATAGCTTTATAATACATGAAGTAAAAAATCAATACCAATATTTTTCAATATTATATCCAAGATGTCATTTGTACCGCACAAAAGTAAAGTAAATGTTACAAATCACATATAAGTTAACAAGCTTCACGTTTCATTCTAAAAATTTTTTCAAGAAATTAAATCTCCAAACGTATATTTTTAACCAATTTGACAAAATAATTTTTTCAAATGTGATTATTAGTATTTGCGGAATTTAAGGCATATTTGTGATATTCTACATTATCAGTTTTAAACTTTTCAAAATTATTTAAAAATGTTTAACATTTTACAAATAATTCTAATATGTATGGATAAGAAACGATAATTCATTATTTCATCTTCAATGAGTTAGTTATTAGTGTTCTTGAATCATTATATTTTCTTGAAATATTCAGGTCTTCAATGAATATGTTATCAACAACACTCAAGAAATATTGTGTGATATAAATACCAGTGACTTTCAACAGTGATAAGTTACAATCTCGATCTAAGTGATGGATTAGTATTTTTGATTTTTAATTTATATGCTGGTTTAGGTTTATATATTTTTATAATATTTTTGTTTCTATGGTTAAAATGTATAACTAAATATACCCTCGGTACGATAATCTAAAAGTGTTTAAAGCTGACAGAAATTTCACACTATAAATCGTATAACAGCTAGTTCATAGACTACCTTATATCTTCAATATTTGCATCACACTTGAACCATTTGCAGTAGTAACAATTATAAAACATAATAGGGTTTTCAAATTATTTACATTGTCATGACGTGTCTGTTTAAGATAACGAATCTTTCTTTAAGTTATGACTCAAACTGCAGATTTTACAAAATATCGATATAATTAATTATAATATTACTACAAACAATTTGGATAGAACCAACATTAAGTTATTATCTGATAACTAGAGCTTTATAAAATAGATTTTCAATTTCTCAAAACATGGAATTTATTTATTAATGTTTGGAATTTTCTTATTTTAGATAATAGAATAATACATTTAAATAATTCGAAAGCTTATATTTTAGTATTTAAAAAGAAGTCTGTTCATTATTGGTACTTTGATATTTTATAATCATAAATGGAAAATTATATGCATAATTCTAAAAATTTCTTGTATAATTATACAAAATCATTTTCTTTTATAGTAAATAATATAATATTTATTATAAATTTTTAAACGAAAATTATGAAATTTATATTATTTAAACTAAACTTTATTCAATCTGTTCAATTTTTAAAAAACTACTTATATTGTACAATATTAACATATAATTGTAAAAAATATGAAAATTAATTTTGCCATTGTGCAAAAATATGACTTTTTCCAATAATTTACTTTTTCTTTATATGATTTCATATGTCATTAATATATTAAGTATCAGAAGATTTTCTTGGTAAGAAGATATTTTTACTTTGAAAATTCGCAATATCCAATGTCAATATTCTCTAATGTAAATAAAAATATATTGTTAATATCATGTTTCGAGTACCTTGTACTCATAAAGACCAGAAAGAATTTAATTCTTTCAAAAATATAATCATTTTTAATTTAAACATTGAACTACTGTAACAAGAAATCAATGCCAAATAAATTGGGCTCAAAAAGCTCCATTTTATTTTTTTTACTTTTTAGTTTATGAAAAATATTTGACAATTTTTTGTAAATAAAAGTAGGAAGAAAAAAGTATTTTGGCACTATTTTTCTCAAATTTCAGAGATAAAAAACTTTGTTTTTCATCTAAAATTTATTTAAAATTGTGTCAAAAATGACGTTAAAAAATAATTTACTTATTAGACTTCAATTTCTTCACTTAGATACACATTTAGTAAGTATTAATTTATAAATAATGTTTTTAAAATAGTTTAAAATGTATTAGATTTACTTGATAAAAGAATAGTAACAAAGGAATATTTGTAGAAAGATCAAGTTATAATTTTTCTAAATAACTTCTAAATAACTTCGAAATAAATAATTATTAATTAATACAAAAATTATGTACATTAAAAAATAGTAATAAATTTTATAAAGAATGAATAAATCCATTTTAGTTTTATTATTTTGAAATTTTATTAATTTTTAAAAATATCTTAAAATAAGCATTTTTTAATAATCAGCTTCCAATATTATACTTTAAAAGATATTAAAAATTTTATGTAAAAAATATTCATTTTTTGCTATTTAATTAAAATATTTTTAACAATAGATGTAATTTTTTCAAAACTTTATTAATATATTTTCATTCTTTATTAAATTTATTATTTATTCTCTCTGCTTATGAAAACAGCAGATTTATTTAATGTATAAATAAACAATGATGTTTTGAAAAATTAAAAATCTTTAAGAAAACCTAAAGAATATTTGTAATAAAGATGGATCGAGTGAAAACTTGCAAACATCAATATATTTTGAACGTTTTACAATGAGAATATTAATAAATTTAAAAGCTACAGTCTTGTACGGTAGTTGCGTGCAAAGTATTTTATAATGTTTGTTTGTTTTTTTTCTATGTATAAATAAAGTCAAATAATTAAAAAACCCTTAAATTTTCAATTAAATCCATCAATATGAATTCCTTGGAAAGTTTTTATTCCATACATTCCTTTTTAGATTTTCTTTGAAACCTTTTAATAGTACTTTATCGATATGAATTAAAAAATATTTTTTAATGCATTAAATTCTATTATTTTTTAATCTAAATGATGTAGTATTGCGTGCTTCGTTAAATATTAATATTTTATCTGAGCAACACAATACAGTCGAATAATTACAAAACATTTGCGTATCAATCCAGTAATATTATATTGGAATTATAAATATAAATAATTTTTACCTTGTAACAATAATATATAATTTTTTAGTTTGTATCTCGTTGTATACTTGGATCAATTTTCTCGTAACTATTGATAATGAAATTGAGAGGTAAATGAAAAGATTCATTAAGGATATGGACGATTGCGAGTGTTGTATTGCTTGACCCATTTAATCAAATAACATAATCGAATGTAATGAATCGTCATACAATTTCTTACATAACTGCTTAAGAAATATCACTGATAATAAATATAATTAATAAAACAATTATTGAACACGTTATTCGCTTCTGTATTAAATGTAAATAATTTTAATCTTTTTTTCTATATCAATAAAGTTCTTAAAATTCGACAACATTACTTCGCAATTCGTTGGATGTCTTAAATTATTTTTTTATTTCATGTTGCCATAATAAGTATTTTCTGTTACCTATAATGTGGAATTTCATAAATTATAAATATAATAATAAAATTCAATTAAAATAAAAAGTTTTCATCATAATATAAAAATAAGGATATATTATTTGCGAATAATTTTTTAGTAATTATAATAATATTTAATATATTTATCTTCGCTGAAAATATAACTTATACAATATACAATATTAAAAACTATAATTTATACAAAGTTAATTTTCAAAGGTATTATGATTAATATAAAAAAATGGAAATATTTATAACAACTTACCGAACTATAATATATTCAAACCACTGCATCAATTTACATCCATTCCTGTAATCTTATTCAAAAAACTTTTTGCACACAATTAACGTTTAATTGTTTTTTATATATTACGGTATGACTATAAACCATTTTTAATTTTTATAAAATGCTAGAGTAAAATGAGTCCTACATTTTATATTATATCAATGAACAGACTAATTTATAAGAAGTATATGAAAATAAATCATTGTATCAGATTTTTACATTAACAAAAAATTTTGATTATTAAGCAATAAAGTAACATAATTTCTAGTAAACTACAAAATCTTGAATTTCGTTATTTGAAAAAATAAATATTTTTGTAATATAATTATAAGTCAATATACTGTTTTATCCATTTACAAGATTATTATACTAAATTCTGTAAGTTACATAGGATATTATTAAAATTCTTTTAAAAATATGTTTCAAAAGAATATTGCGTTTTATAAATAATTAGACATGTAAATATTCCTTACTTTAATTTTGTAACATAAATTCATATATCAAATATTTCGTTTCAACGAATATAAAATATTTTTCGTAAAATTGTTGTTTTAATAATATTTTTAATTTAACATAAAAAAACATTTATTCTTGATATGGTATATTATGAAGGAAATCTGCTGTTACTCATCTATAAATACTAGATGTTTAATTAAATCTAGAATAAAATAATTTTCAATCTTTAATTTGTAGGAAATATAAGAAATAAAATAATATTTTGGTACATTCATTATATCTGAAAAGCTTTAAGACATCAATAATTCGTTTATAATATATACCACAACCACAGCTATGCAGATTGTGGTGTAATTTCACTCTGGGATTAATTCGACATTTCTATCTTGGATATAAAAATTATTATATACTTATATACTGATTCCTTCAATTAAAACTCTGTTTTTAAAAGGAAAAGTTTTAATACACTTACTTACTTTTAAATATTGTTAATTTTTAGATGAAAATTGTTATTACTGAAATCATAACATTATTTCATCTAACAAATACAAATAAATAATTGTAAATATATTTACGCATTAATTATGAGAACTTTGATTAAAACATAATATATTTTTTATGCAAGCCATTTATTGATATAAATGATGTATAATTGTACATTTTATTAAAAAGAAATAAGTAGTTTATTAGCAAATATTTAAAAATTAATTAAATTAGAAAAAAATAATTTTTTCATTACCTAATAATAACTATAATATTTATCCATAAAATGATATTACTCTTATATAAAATAAAACTAATATTTTAAAAAGAGCTTAAAAATTTCTGAATTATATTTTTCTTAAAAAATTATTAAAGATATATAAACAATGACTTTCTTAACATAAGGAGTATAATTATTTAATACTTAGAAATATTATAACTATTATAAAAAAGGAGTAAAAGATGATATATAATTTTATTTATGAAAATGGCTATAACAAAACGGTATAGAAAACTATTATTTTTACTTGTCGTTTGATCGATAACAAATACGCTTTTTTGCATCTATGTACATGATAAATCTGTAAACTTAACAATGTTTGTTCATTACTTCATTAAATCAATTGCAGGTAATATTTTTTTACCGCGATTATTAGTTTTATTTTATTTGTAGTTATTTTTTTATGTACCGATATTTTATTGGTCATACATGTCTTAATCCCTTATACGAAACAATAGTAAAATGTGTTTTGGTTATAAAATACGCCATATAATACATTTTAAAATCATTTTAGAAGCATAAAATTAAAACTATGATCTTGATTTATATATGTATAATTATTTATAAATTTCGATTTCTTCAGATCTTCTGTATGTAAAAATAAATTTTACTGAACATATAAAGATATAAATAAAATATTTTTATTTGCCTTTTATGAGTTTTTATATTATAAAGATATTAAATCGATTATAAGATCAATTTTTATTTTTTAATATCCTCGTGTTAATTTAGTATTTCCAATTTTATATGTATGATTCATAAATTATAGATAACATAAAACATATTTTCACGATGAAAATAAAAGCGTTTAATAGAATCGTACATTTTATCGCACGTTAAGAAAAAAGTAAACAACGATTAAAAAAATAATTATTATTATTTCAAATTTCAAATTATGCAATACAAAAATATTGTTAAAGTGATGTATTTAATATTTGCCAAGATGATTTTTCCAGTATTAGTTTGAGGTAAATTGTTTGTAATTTGTTTATGGTCATTTCGATAGTTATCTTGATAATTTGTATCTTGCTGATTATCATGAAGATCATGATTATTTTGATACATTATGTCCTGAGATGTTTTTTTCTTTGTTTGATTTTGTGCTAACCTCTTTTTTCGTTTCGTTAGTAAAACCCTGGAATCCAAAGAGGATTCATAAATTTCTGATTTATTTTTTAAAAATGTAGAGTTTGTTTTTTTAACTGGTTCGATTTTTTTTAATTCTAACTGTAGATTAGTATTTATATTTCGATCATTCGATTTATTACGAGTTGTTACAGACGTAATAGTCGGTAAATATAAGAAAGTATAATGCAAGAGTTCTTTATCAGTAACAGCTGTTTCAATATCATTTGTGTTATCTAATTTCAATTTTGATTCTGTAAATTGTATCTTTTTATTAGTTCGCTTCTTTAAATTATTGAGATCCTGTGGAGATGGCATGAAAACTGGTTCAAAATTGTCATTAGGTCCATAAAGCGTACTTTCTTTAATCACTTGATCTTGAATCTTTTCTAAGTTTTCATCAAAATTATTATTTTTATTCTTAAAGCTTCTGTTTAGAATTGGTTTAAAACCCTTCTCAATAACAATTGATTTTGGATCAAACCCTGTGTTTCTGGTTGACTTTGTAATGGTTGGTCTCAATAAATTCACCTTATCGTTAGATGAATGTATAACAGTAGGAGTAATTTTTGTTTTAGTTTTTGGTTTTTGTATTTGTTTTACATGTATCTTTGTAAGCTTTGTCGGATGATAATAGTATTCTTGGTGTAAAGGAATTTTTCCAAAACTATATATTCTTGAATGTATCGGAGTTCTATGTATAGTTTTTTTTTGCTCGTAAAAGATTGGCGATTTGATGATTGGTATTACAGAATTTGAATCTATCACTTTTGGATCTTTGTACGATGTTATTGAAGAAATCATTGAATCTGGTCGCTTAACCGCTGTTCGAAAATATGTAGAAGGTGGAGATTGCAATTTTTTTTGTATAGTCATCATTTGCAGCGGTTCAGGAGAATGTAATTTCACGGTTTGCAACTGTGGCTGGGTGTACATTACCTTTTGTGAGGGAGTTGTAGGTTCGTACATAGGTATGGAGTAGGAGACGTGCATTGGTATGCCAACCATTTGATTTAGAACAGCTGAAGGTCGTCTCACTATTTGGTGATGATCTGCAACGATTTCAGAGAACTGTGAGTTGGGATTTAATTTAGAATTTTGGGATTCATTCTCGTCAGTATTAGGTTCGTGGACCTCATAAGTCATAGATGGCTGCTTGTCATGATGCGGTTGATGAAGATGATAGTAGTAATTATTATTGTTATCGCGTTGGATTATATATTTTTCGGTACCGTATGCGAGTTTAGTAGGCGAGCGATGTTCATCCTCGAGATACTCGAAATTAAAAATTTGTGAGGGTACATAGGTTAGTTGCGGAATGTTACGGTTATAATTATAAATATTATGGTGATAAAGCTGATTATCGCGTAGATAAGGACCTGTTATTAGATGATCGAAATTATTAGTCGCAGATTGCGGATGATGAAAATGATGATGAAGCTGCGGATGCATGGCTTGATTTTGCAGAATATTGAAATCCTGAGAATCAAATTCCTGATGGCGCTGGAATAACTCTGACGAAGGCGTTACCTTAGTGGGGTTCGCCTTTATGCTGGCACCAGTTTCAAGATCCATAATTTGTTGCCGTTCATCAGAATTAGGATTAATTAAAATTTCATGTTGTTCACTAGCTGAACTTTGTTGTGAGTCGCAAGTATCGTGTACATGGATCTTCCAACCCAGGTATCGATGAGTGAAACACTGCAAAAAAATATTGATTTTCTATGTATTTTATAAAATTTAAAAGATACGTTACATATGAAAAGATATAGTTTTCTTAAAAACATTAAGAATAAAACATATTTTATCGACGATAATTTTCTTTTGTTTTTCAAATATTTAATTTATATTATTTTAAAACATCAAAATATCACATTTTATACGTAACCATGAAATAATCGAGGTGATACATTTATATTAGATATGAGATTACAAAGATGACAATTGAATCAAACTTTGCAAAAATCGAATAATCTTGTTCAATATAGAATTTTACTAAGCGCGATTGATGTAGCAGCTTTCTTGTTAAAACATAAAATTACATAATTCTTTGTGTACACGTATAAGTAATCTAGTAATATCTTTACTCAAATATAAAGAAATCTTTAAAAGAGTGATTGATTTAATATTTTCATAAAAATACGTTTAATATTTGCTAATTTATATACTATTAAATACTATTCATTTATAACAATTGAAAAAAGGTAAGTACAATTTATTCGATTTTAGTTTGAAGAGTTTAATTAATGTGTAAACATTTCTTATACTTGATAGTAAACGGTATCTGGCGTATTTTCATCTGGAGTCCATGAAACAATGCCGGGCTCTCCGTGATCACAAACTAAGGTAAGCGTTCGCTGATATGCTCCGAAAGAAGCATATTCATCAGCTGGTGGTTGATTTTGATCGGGCATCCAGTTACATAATCTGCCGACACCCGTCGGTCGGACTACTCCACGTTGACGACGAACCCCAGCGAATATCGTTACGTTCTAAATTGAATAATAATTTAATTTTAATTTGTAGAATTAAAAATGACATTTTTCTACTATTTCTCGTAATTATTATCATAATCTGACTCTTAAATAAATGTTTATGTAAATAAATAATAATATAAAATATTAAATATTGAATTACTTTAGTAATTCTATTTGTGTTCTATACTTTGGATAATTGTGATTATTTTAATTTGCAATAAGTGAATGTAACTGAATGGATATTATTTTATTATTACTTGTTATAAAAAGTTTGTTAAAATTTTTTAATAAACTAATCTAAAGTTCATAACAGTACATTATTCAAAAAATTATTCTAAAATTTAAACTATTTAACAAATATTTAAGAATTTATATTATTGCAATATTTTATTATACGCAATTACATTAATAGAACAAAATCGGAATACTAATACAAAATTGAATGAAAATTATCCAATCTTACCGCTCGTTCCTCGGATGTTTTATGCTGGTAACCACCAACAGAATCATCAGTAATATAGAATGGATGATAACGTGCAGGTGTCGCTTCATTTTCTCCACCCTCGACTACAAACGTATACTTCTTGCCTCGTACTACATGGATCTCAGGTATAAGTAGGCCATTTATGTACCATGAAATTCCCCAACCAACGTGACCTGTTTATTTATAATCAAAGAATTTGAAATGATTATTCAAGAGTCATTTGATCCTAATAGTAATAATATTTGAGTGTCGTTTTAGATTTTAGATTCATTGAGGAATGAAATAATTGTATCAACGAAAATGATTTCAAGTTTTTAGCTATTATTCTTTTATCGAAGTATACAATTGCAAAGTGTAATTGATAAATTGAATTTAGTATATTTAGTTGTGAATTTTTAACAAAATTATAAATTATAATTTTTAATCGTAGTTATTCAAAAATCAAATGTAATAATAAATATTATAATAAATAAAATAAAATATTACAAAATCTAATGTTATAATAAAATATAAATTTACTTTTTGTTTTATTACTTTATACGTTAAATTTTTATTAACTAGTTATTTCAATTATCTAACAAATATTTAAAATTAAATAAATATTAAAAATATATAAAAAAAGAAATTAAAGAAAATGAATATATTATAGAAGATTAGAAAATGTATATATTATAATATTTTTAAATCATAAATTGAGTTCTTGTTAGTGAAATCAAACTATTTTCTTCGTTAAAAATATATAATTGTTAACTTAAACAGAGAAAACTTTTTCAAACAATAATTTTTTATCTTAAATAATTATACTCACAGCTTCTACAGATATATCTTTTCTTAAAAAGTAATCGAAAAAGTAGATTTAAAACTTCAAATCCGTATAAAACTTGATTACATGACATACCTGTAATAGCAGGATAACCATGTTTGCCGCCGGTTGGTCCCATCTGAGCATAGAAAACGCCGTCCTCCGGTTCAAAACACTGTATCGGCGGAATTTCCCAAGGCTCATCTCTCGATGCTGATGCAGGAGTCGCCGGAATCCTGAGTGGTCTTCTTGTTGTCACTTGGACCTGTTAAATTTATTTAAATAAAAAAGTATAAGTAATTTTACAAATATAAATTAATTTTATAGCTACTTTATTTTCGTATATTTAATTATTAAATTATTTTATAATTTCCATTAATTATTAGATTTTTATTTCAAAGGTTTATATTCTTATCGATAACGATTAAAATTTAAGCTTTATGTATAATAAAATCCAATTTAAAAAAAAAATATTAAATGTGTTTGTGCAAATGAAATATTTATAAAAATTGAATAAATGTAATCGAATGCAACGCAAAAATCTAATCTTGCAAATTTAAATATACTTCTGTTTTTACCTATTTCAATTAATAATAAAATATGTATCTAAATATTACTAAAAAATATGTTAAACACTTAAAATGCACAAGTCTACTGTAAATTTAATCTTATTTAGTTTTTCAATAACGTAGATTTTTGCATATATAGAATGTTTGTTCTTAGCGCGTATAAGACCTAGATAAATTCATTAAAAACTTCCCTAGAACTAAACTATAAATAAAATCTTTTTAGATAATAACAAATATCGTGATAATATTCAGAAAACTTCTCAATTATTAATATTCGAGAAAATATCATAAGAATAGTAAAAATAAAGGAAATCACATACGCGTCCGGTACTTTCTTGATCTTGATACTGGGTTTTGTCAAGGGGCAGTTGTTGAATTTGCTGCTTGTTGCTCTGCTGTTCATCGTGAAGTTCAGGCATTGGGCAGTTCCAAGCGGGTGGTCTTCCGAATTCGATAAAACGATCGCTTTTCAAGTAGTTACTATGGAAACTGACCTCATTCTTGTCATTGAGTGGTCCAACGGCCCAGATTATCGCTTGTGAACCATTCGTCAAAATCTGTTGGTCGAGCTCATCGCTCGCTTTCAGGGGCCGTTGATAAGTCACAATGCTATATCCGTTAACCATCGCTGCATTTAGTAGTCGTACCGAGTTCGTATTTTCCTAATAAAATTATGAAAGAAAATAATTAAATTAACGAAAAAAAAATTTTTAATTATAATTACTGTATTGCATTTTATCGCTGTAATTCTTTAAGCGATTTCATTTCTTTTATGATTTAATGTTTTTTATATATAATTAATTATTTCGTAATTATGCGTAATTATATTTACTTTATAATTTTATACTTATTTAACAAAGGCCATAAGAAAGTGAACATAAGTATTTTAATTTATTGAGATTAAATATCCGTTAAAATAAATGATCTGATGTCATAAAGTTTCAACATAAATACCTTATTTTATTGTAAAGAAAATTGAAGATAAAACTAAAAACACGAATTAATTAAAACAAATTATATTAGATTTATATTCATTACATTTTTAAATAAAAAAACTAAATATGTACCTAAATTAAAATTTTTCAACTTTCTATATTTCATTTAATTTATCAAAATTAAGGAAAAATAATTCTTTTATGTATAAATTAATAGAATTTAAAACAACAAAAATTTCTGCAACTTTTCAGAATTACTAATAATACTTTATTAAGAATATGTAAATAAAGAAAGTTTTGTATCTAAACAGAATGACTTATGAATGTTAACTTTGATCGAATTATTTTAATATCTTTTTTATATAATTTTAATAGTAGTTAACATTACAGACTACATGATCATTTATAAAATATATAATATCATAAATATTTCCTAATTACTATTCAATTTACTTTTAGAAAATATTTATATTGTATTTTTTAATAAATCAAAATAAAAAAAAAAGAAATTTAATAATTTATTTAAATTTTAAAAAATAGTGAAAATAAGTGCATATTGAAACAAAAATAAAGTCAATGTCAATAAATATATTATTCTTGTATTAACAGTATATTCCGAATAAAGTTTTTAAATAACAATGTTATTATTTGAATTTAACTGATATTTGTTTGATTGTTAAAATTTGTTAAAATTGAATTTGTTTTAAAATATATTAGAAAAATTGAAAATTATGAAATTTATGATATAGAATGTCTTTTATATTCAAATAAAAACTATGAATTAAATTGTATGTAATATATAATTTCCTTATTCACAAGTTTGTTACAGTTACTCCTATGTGGAAACTTTAATTGCTACCAATTTCGTAATTGTAGAGTCGTATTCTATTCATCAAATGTAACTTGCAAAATCTTTTTAGATCACCAATTAAACGTTTTAGTTCTTGAATACTTAAAGATAAATGATGATTGAATGGAATAAAAGTTTTGTAGGAATTTTACCTGAATTTTTCGGTCAGGACAGCTTCCACGTCCACCAGAACATTGTGATTTAGAGTCAAGGATATAATCTATTGCATAACCTTGGAGAGTTTGTTTATCCACCCAAGCTACAACAACGTCACCACCAACCATAATACTCTTATTTGGATCAGACGATACACCGAATGACATATATTGGTCAGGTTCTGTAATTTCATAGTTTTATTTACATTTTGGCAAATACATAAATTCATTTAATATTATTATATTAAATATTGTTATATTAAATTTCAAAATAATTTTCTTTTTATTTTATCATTTCATTTTAATTCAAATATAGATATTTTATATTTTTTATAATGCGAATTTAAAGATTATGGATAATGAATTTATAATTTAAATTAAGAAGTCAACATAATATGAATAAATTGAATCGAATTCATATAATAAAATTATATAAATTGCGGTGCAAATTTAATTTTAGATTATGATCTTTATTTAAATATAGATTTTTTTATATTTTAAATTGAAATAAATTGTAATACAAATAAATATATGTAATGGGAACATCTTGATGAATATTTACAGAGAGATCGAGTATAAATATTTTCTATATAATATTTTGAGTGCTCTTTAGATATTATATTTAGTAAATTTAGCAACATTTGAGTTTTTTGCATATAAAATTACATAAAATAAAATTTTTTTTGCGTATGAATGTCTTAAATTTTTATAATAAGTATTTTTTATGATTTTGAACAATCTATTATTATAGAAAATTTCATTTATAGTATATATTTGTTATAAATAGATAAGTAATATTTTAATTAATTTTTTTATTGGTAAAATATTTATTTTATGACCGAAAGTTTTCGTTAATTTAATATGAATTTATGCGAAGAATAATTCACAATAACACTTTACTTTTTATAAGAATTATATGTATTAGTGATTTATTAATTTAAATAAATATCAATGCAAGATTGTAAAAATGCCATAAGAATATATCAATATTAGGGTTATAATAGTAGTATAATAATAATGAACTTTCAGTAATTGTTTTAGTATAATCATAGATTCAAATTTTATTTTAAATTAGTATAAATAAGTAACAACGATCAAATTATTCTATAGTAGGTTAATATAGAATAATTTACATTAAAATAATAAAAAATAATTTACATTAAAATAATATTTAAATTTTAATATTATATAATATATTATAATTTAAGAATATTGAACAATGAAAAATATTTGTGTATAGACACACATTAATAGCGAGATACTTTTGTTGATGCCATATGATTTACAGCTAATTTGAAATATTTTACAGGCCTTTCTTTCACTTTCTGTATGTTCATACGCAAACTTTAATTTTTTTTTTATATGCATGTATTATAAAATGTATTTGTGTTATATTATAAATCAATTTGTTAATATTTTTTAACAATTTAGTTAAGAAATTTAAATGCGTTTTTTTATATTTGAAAGAAAATGATATATACTATAAATTTTATATAAAATTCATCTGAGAAAATTATAAAAAATATATTATATATAGACAATAATAAATCGAATAATGTTTTTAGAAAAGCACATAATGAAAAAAAAATTATAATAACAACGTTGTTACGCAAATTCAAATGATGATAAAACAAAGAGTATTGTAAAAGGGTGATAGTTCTAATAAAAAAAACACAGTCCTCGACAATTTTTGTCAGGAAGAAAGCAAGATTAATATATACAACTTCAAGCTGTGTTATTCGTGTATAAGATGATAAATAAAATTTCTGAAACTCCTTGTCAGAAAGAAAAATAACTACATAATCGCTTTAACTTCTCCAGTATTTCGTGAGCTAAAAGTAAAATCCATATGCGACAAGAATCGGATGGGAATAAGTACTCGTGCACCTTTCTCCTCGGTTGCATTTCGCAATAGTTCGGAGAGAGGTGATCAGCGGTAATATCATCACGTATTGGCTGTTCTTTGAGAGGATAAAAAACCAAAGTATACATACGCACATATATATATATATCCTTTCTTTATTACAGAATGCTGATCCTATGCAAGTTAGTCATATTTATGTTATTGTTACGTTTGAATAAGCAATCTAAAAAAACTTATAGTGACTGCTTCATAAATGTACGGCTTAAATGATATTTTTCCGAATATGATTATTTTTTTAATTTCATATTTTATATTTTAAATTAATTGTTAAATAAAGTAATAAAGATTATTCTCAATAATTTAATTTTAAATTATTCACATACTATTCAGAGAATGTAATATTTTTAGTTTTTTTATATATTTTTGAAGTAATAATTGTTTTAATAACTGATATCTGTATATTTAATTGTTTTAATCTGATATTTGTATGTTATATGAATATCATGAAAAAATTCTTTTAAATTTAGTTGTTAACTTTTTAGTTAAATTATATATAATTATAGTGAGCTTAGTTATGTATTTTAAGTTCTTTATAAATAATATTTATATTGATATATAATACATGAAAATGTATATTATAAATTAATTTTTTCTTAATATTTTAATATAAAACGAAAAACATATTACTTGCAATTTGCTTTATGTAATAAAGCTTTATATATTACGATACGTGTAAAATGTTTTCAGTATTCTAAGATGAACAAGTTTACAATTTTTTGCTCAAAATTATAATATATTACTAAATTATTAATTGATATACTTCAATCATATTTTTAAAATTTATTGCATTTATAAAACTTATGATTAAATAAATTTATATTATTTTGTAAACCTTATACATTATTTAATAAAATATTTTTTATATCATATTAATTTAATATAGATTTTATTATTTTTTATGCAATATAATTTTTTTAAAATAGAACTCAATATTATAAATATTTATGAGAAAAATATATTTGCTATTATGAAGTTAATAATACATAACCATAAAAATTGTAATAATTACAATTAAATTATTTTAATACGATTAATATGTATATTATAAAAGAATAAAATAATATATATCTAATTATAATAATTAAAATAATATCAAATTATATATTTAAACAATATACCGGAGTATTCGATATGTTATAAAATCAAAATATAATAGTTATTTCTTTATTTATTTATAACATATTGTATTTTTTATTATTGTTATAAAAAATTAGTTTTATAAAAAAATTTATATAATTATTCTTGAAAGAATTTATTTTAACCCGCGTATTTTAAGTAATTATTTATTAAGATAATATAAGATTTTGAAGATGTTTATCAATTTTTAATAAATTCGAATGTTTCTAATGAAATTGTAGGGCATCAAAAATATTACTTTGTCTAAAATGTAAAAAACATTCGCTTACGAAAGCTTACACTATTTTAAAAATATATATATGTTCAAGCTTTAAAATAAAAGAATAGTAAAAATTGAAAACATGTTTTGTTCAAATGTAAACACGAAATTAAAAAAATTATGTTTAACTAAGGATTATTCGTTAATGATTAAAAATTCACAATTCTAGTGTACGTAATAATCCGTTTAATAATGCTAATTAAAGAAGGCAGTATCTTTTTATAATAAATTTTCTTATATAACAACCAATCGCTACTGCTTTCGTTGTGCGAAAATCGATGAGTGGCGAAAGTTGTACCATTAAGAAAAGAGAGAGCAACTTCCATTTTTTACTTGCAAAATCGAAGGTCGAACACACACTATAGATGTTTTTCATTAAGAGAAACAACAGTCTTTCTAAGATTTGCGATGAATTGTTATTGGTCAAGTAGATTAAGTAATTTATAGGAATGATTTGAACTAAATTCGTTGCAGATAGAAAACATTTTAGATTTTAATTAATTTACATTTCAAAATATTAAAAATAGATTCCTATTTGTCAATTAAAGACAAAAATTTTATATGAAAACTACGAATCTGAAATATATTAAATCTTCTCAATTTATAACGATATGTTTGATAAATTAAAAAGCTTTTCACGATATGAATATAATATTCAATATTTTAAAATCATATCTGTTATCAAATTGAAAGACAGAAATAACTAGCCTCTTAATAAATATACTTGAATCAAATCTATTAACTATAAATGATTAATTTGTTACATACTTAATATTTTATTTTAATAACATTTATTCTGATATTAAAAATAATAATATGTTACTCTAATATATGTTATATAATAAATATTATTTTTTTTAATATTATAGTTAAACTGATATGGTTTAAAAACGTTTTTATGTGTACCAGATATAAATTCAAAAAATATTCAAAATAATTATGAAACATTTATTTTTAAATATTTATTTCATATAATGTTATTCTCGTTTATCGGATAAAATGTGTATCATAAAAGCATTAATGCATTATGTTATATATATTTGATCTATTTCAAATGTATGATTTTATATTATTTAAGAATAAATCATATTAGCATGGCTCACTTCACACAATAAATATTGGTCTCTATAAATTGTCTTTATATATTCGATTCCCCGCCAAATATCATTTGTTTTTCGAATCTTCGGTGTGAATAATTGTCGTCATTAATACGTAGAAAAAACGAATTTAAAAAAAACTTTCTTTATAAAATAATAATTTTAAAAAGTAATGATTAATAATAAATAATATCAATAATTTTAATTTTATAGTATTATTTTTAATACAGAATTTAATTTTTAATATATTCTTGACATTATTTCTTTAGAAATTTCAATTAATTTACCATATTTTTGATATTTTATGATTTATACAAGAAGTATTTTAATTTTATATATATATATATGCATTTTATAAAATATGCTTTAGCTTTTGTTAAATTAAAAGTTCAGAAAAATAAATTTTTATTCTTGTTAATAAAACTATACTTTTATTGCTTTTATCTGTTCTTTTTATTACTTTTCATTTCTATGCTTACCTACGTACACAATCATTTATATATTTTAAGATTTGATACAGATGGGTCTATTAGAACCCATATATATGCGTATACACGTTTGTACATAAGCCTATGCGGTAAAAATCGAAAGTGAAACTTACCCAGTTTTCCGACAAGTTGAACAACTATGCTATCTCCAGCCACTGCCCATCGAACTTCGAATGCTAGCTCGTCTTCTAAGATTTCGCAATTTAGCTTCGACTGAAAAAAGCAGATAATAGATAAAAATAGTGAATAAAATTGAACTAACAGCTGTAAAGTGCATCTGTAAAATAAAAAGTTTACCAATTTAATTCGGTGATATTTGAAATGATTTTAAGCTTTAGAAATTATATTGTAATTACGCAAGTAGATTCAGTTTTGATATTATGACTTTGATTTGTTGAAACAAAGAGAGCAAAGGAGGAGGAGAAATGCAGAATGAGATAGAGAGAGAATTTATAAGAGAGCAAGAAGGCAAGTGAGAGGAGCGTGTAGTCATAACTACTTTATGAGTTTGAAATAACGACCTTTCTGAAAACTTTCTGATCTCTTTCATTCCTTTGTAGAAAGTATATATAGTAAACTATATTATTCATGAAATATTAGATTTTTTTTAAATTTATAGCAAACTGATAATTTACTAATGTATGGATTTATACAGATAATATTATATTTCTACATACAAATTTAAAACAACTTAATCAAATAGTTTACATTTAAAGCAATGAAAAGAAGTGCATATATAAAACTTTTATAAATGATATATTATTACTGTAACGACAAATTTGAGATTAACCAAATATAAATTATTTTTGTAAATAATGATTAAGAAACTTTTATAAGAATAAAACGGTATATATTTTAAATCCATAAAGTTTAAAAATTTTATGTGTTTTTATATATATTTTATAGTTAAAATATAAAAAAATAATGATTTTAATGTTATATAATTATTCATTTATTGGCTAAAGGAAAATATAATTGTATAAATGAATTAATATTAAGCTCATAGTAGACTTATTGTTATCAATTTTTTTATTAAAAATATAATGCAATAAAATTTACAATAGAAGCACAAACATGTTTTTAAGTTTATGAATTCATTATCGCAAGTGAATTCATCTACAATAAGAAAATATTATTTATTAATGTATAAAAAATATACTCCACCAAAATAATTATATGTTATAAAAAATGAAATATATATTCTATATGAAAATCTATTTTTTATACCATATAATAACTTTTCATTATAAATATTATTTAAATAAGTTTAAATTATATAATTAAAGCTAAAAGCACTGACCTGTAGATTTTTTAAACTTTTTATTAATATTCTCTGTTTTTATCGACGCTAATGCAATAATCGATTCCTTTATCACAGTCGTGAAGATAATAGCTTCACAAAGAATTATATATGATCATAAATACTCCATTTTTATTATCGATAATAAATAATTTTTTTCTAGATTAATAGAATATTGATATAATAAGAACATACTAACAACATCATACTGAGTATTTATAAAAAGTTCAATTATACCGAGCTTAATATTTTCTTTATATGACGTATATAAGATAAATAGATTGAGTATTTGAGTTATGTTTATATAAATTTATTATAAAAAATTTTTTCTTAATAAAAATTGGAATTTTTATTTTTATATTGTTTAATATGTATCTTTTATATTTAGTTTATTTATTCTGTTATTATAATTATAGAATAAACAAATTATATAATTCGATTGTGAACAATATAGCATCATATATTTTTTATAAATACATATTGATTTCATATTTGAATTTTATTAATTTCATGTTCTTATATTTTTTAAATTATGAAAATATGAAAAATTATATGAAATAGAATTAGAGACTATATTAATTATTAAAACATGTAGGTTTAAAATATAAAGACATTATAAATGTGAAATTAGATTATATAAAATAAAATAATAAAAAATTTTTAATTGCCAAAGAAATTTTAATTTTTGGTCTTGTTATAATAAGGATGTTAAAAGCAAGAAATAAATATAATTGTTTTCTAAGAGAATGTTCTACTTTTCAAATGTATATAGTACATCTAAATAGAAGAATAATCAAAAACCGCAAGGCAAGTTAAAGAAATCAGCCGCGCTCCAGATAAATAGAGAATGCCATGTTTTTATATTAAAATACTTCTGAGATCTTATTAATAAACAGTGTTACATTTCACGGTAGCGTAAAAAAGAGGTTTCACGGACCATAGGAAATAAAAATACAAGCGTGAAATGTTTGAGAGATTGCACGAAACCACTTTTTCTTATATCTTCACAAGGTATGTACATATTTTGTAGTCATTAGAGTAGCATATGCAAAAACAGATTTACCTAAACTTTTATGTAGTATTTTTATTACTATATTTTATTTTTGAATAATTTTTATTTTGTATTTATAAAATAGTTTATTATCATTGAATATTTGACAAAAATGTTAAAATATTTTCTTCAATATAATAAATATATTAAATATATTTTTCATTAGTTAAAGTTAAATTTATATTTTTATGAAATTTTTAAAAATTTCTTATATTAGATTTTTATTTAGTAAATAGATATTATATTTAAAAATATTTTCCAAATAACTTTATAAATTTTTTATAATTTTATATGTATTTTTCGTACAATTTATAAGTTAAATTTTTATTTCAATATCATACATTAAAAATAATTATATTAAACTTTATTTTTGGATGTGCAAAACAAAAATTAGATATTACATAAGTATATTTATTTCAATTTTATGAATACTGTTCAATAAAATTCTTTTTAGTTAATAAATCATGTTAAATAAATAAATAAACATTTTTTTTTAAATTTTTTGTCATTTATGAATTATTTTTTAAGCTAATAATTAGTCTATTTTGCAGTGTAAAATTTTAACTGTATAACTAGAATAAATAATTTCAATGAAATATTGTAATTTTAACTAATTAGAATAAAAATATATTATGATATGGTATATACAGTTTGAAATTTTTAACATAACATTTTATTAATTTTAGCTATGTATTTTTCTAATTATATATCATTAATTTTATTTTTGATAATAACTTTGCAAAAAATATTGTTACTTTATAAAAAATTTCTTTTTTTATTACGAAAAAATTCAAATATCTAAGATTCATTATTATATATTATTTATTTATATATATATAGTATATTTATATCTGAAAGAGAATTAAAATCCACGTTAATTATATACGTAAAAATGTTTTGAAGAAAATGAAAACATACGTTTAATGTTAACAAGATTTATATTTTAAACTATTAGATATTCGTTAGATATTAAGAATATATTATTTCTGTTCTTTCTTCGATATATATAATATAACAGGTATTTTTATATGTTGCTTTAAAAAGAGTAATGGAAGACAGCATTTTTATTATAAAATTTGATCTGTAATTGATATAATTGAAAAGACTAATTTTTAGAATATCCTAAACAGAATATTCCGAATAATTGTTAGCATTATTACAATATAATTGCTAGAATACATTTTTTTCATTATAGTTCTATAAAAAATATAATGTAAATATTATTTTAATATCATGAAAATTTTGAAAAAAACAAATATAAATGTAAATGTAAATTAAAATAAAAAATAAATTTATCATTAGTGTTTAAATCAATTTTTTTTCTAATAATTGAAAGAACTGTGTATCTAAATAATTTATATTTTTAAATTTGAATATAATTTTTATTTACATTTTACAATAATAACATATAAATTTATATTATATTATAATAACTTCATGTATATTTTCAATTACTGATATTATGGGCATAAAAAATATGATAATTTTAACTATTCTAAAATAAATATTTTACTTAGTATAATTTTATATAACTACTTTGTCTAGCAAATTGTTGATAGTTTTATCAAATAATATTTTCAATCCTATGAAATAGTAGTGCATTATTTATGCAGAAGCTAAAGAAATATGATTATTTTTAATAATAATATTTATTTTTTCATTGAAATGACTGAATTCATATAATAAAATATAATATGAATATGTAAATACTACATATATCTGCATTTTAATATTTTGTCTGTAAAATTCAAATATGTATCAAAATAAGTATTTCACCAAATTTTTTCTATAAATAACTATATAAGTTTTGTCTTTATGACTTTTTTTTATTAAATTCTTCCAATGACTTAAATATTATACTACACATTGAATTTATTGGCTTGAATACAAATATTTTAATATTTATGTTTGTGCAATATATTCATTTGGCTCAATTATGACATCTTCAGTTACCATTCTTTACAAGAAAAATGTATTTATATGTATCATATTAAATTGTACGCGAAAAATAGTAAAATGTTTCTTTAACTCCTAAATCAGTTCTTTATTGTTTGATTTATGTTATTTCTTCTATTGTTTAAACTGTTTGATCAATCGTTTAAAATGGTATATTAGTTTGTATAGACAATCTTTTGCACCTTTTATCCATATTTTATTCATTCATAAATTGTTAATCTATCTATACCTTTGATAATAATATTAATTTATCATATAATATAAAATAAATAATTCGTTTTAATAATATGAATTTAATAAATAATATTATCTAATAATTCTGTATACCAAAATAATAATAATATAAAATTTAAAATACACGTATGATCAGACTGATTTATATATTTTAAGTCATTAGAATAAAACGTGTATTAATCAAAGACAATTAATAAGAACATTATAAAATAACAAGAAATGAATAAGAAAAAATTATAATTTTCTCTAAATAAATAGTTATTATTTATTTTATTGAAAGATATATATTATTTTTTTTATATAATGTACGTGTAAATAGAAAAATGTATTTAAAAATATTAAAAATTTGAAAATATTCAGAATTTATGATTATTATGTATTTTATTTGTCATTAAGAGAAAATATTTAGAATTTAATAAGATTTTATTCTTTATTAAAAATCAGAATTTCAATACTAAAATAAAATTTAATTAATTCTTCCTTAAATAATAAAAATATATATCTAAATATCAAAAATTTACCCTTCGAACCATTTTAAAGTATATTAGTGTATCTATAAAAAATCATTTTATAAATATTATAATTTTATATTTGAAGGCAAAGAAATTCATTCGAATCTTTTGTGAATGAATTTACTAGTACTTTAATAAGTTTTTAACGAATTAAATTTTTTTCCATACAAAATTACTAATTCAATATTTTCATAACATCGTTGTTAAAAATAATAAGCTTTGTTAAAATTAAATAAGATTTTTGAAGAAAAATCATCTGTGATATTTTGAATATTTAAAATTATTTCTAATATAATTTCAAATAAAATTTGAAAAAATATTGTATATTTTATGGTTGAATCGATCGAACATCCAATAACAAGGATAAATAAGTGTCTTTCATTTTTTATAAAAAAATCATGAATTAGTATTGCACATGGTAAGAATCAAGCTTCTGTTGACCCTGATATTGTTGGAATCTTGCATGCGCTTGTACGGGTTGTGTGATTTGATGTGTTTTAAATAAATCCGCGCCATGGTCCAGTCGACGCTTGATTAGTATTGGCGTTTGTGTTACACCAACGTAACTGATAAGCTCACCGTCGTCCTGAACGTTGGCGCGGAGTTGCTGCAGCCTAGTTACGATACCGTCAGCTGCTAGCAAAGGTACATGGTAGTTTAAAGCTGGTATTATTTGCACATTTTCTTCACGCCGTTGTAGAATAGGTCTATAAGTTGTAGGACTCTGAAATAGTTGTTGTTGTTCTTGATGTTGCTGAAGTAGAAAGTTATTTTGTGCAACGGCCCCCAGTTGTGAGATATCTTGAATGTTTTGAGTGTATACCGGTGTCAGTAAGCTCTGTCCCTGCCCTCCGCGCGCATTCTGCAACACAAGGACAGAGACAGTTTGTGTTTATAGTGAGTCTCTGAGTGTAAATTCGGGAATCAATGCCAATGAAATTATTTAGGAACTTTCTAATATTTAGTTGTTGTATCAGTTAATTTTCTTCGTTTACAGTAATTTAATGATTCAGTAATTTAAATAATTTCTAAATTATTTGTAGAAGAAGCTGACAATAATTTCGTTTTATCTATGTCACACATAATAGATAAAAGTTAGTAATTGTTAAATATTCTCATAAATTTAAGTATATTTAATAATTACTAACTGGTTTAGATTTTGTATTTTTGAATAATTTAGAAATTAAATTAACTCGCCAAATTTATAAACTAGAATGAAATATAAACTAATAAAATAATTTTGAATTTCCTTGAATTTAAAATTAACAGAATTAATTAATTTTTCTTAAATAAAAAGAGATATATAATTAGTTTAAATAATTAGTATACCTATATATACAACATTAATATTGTAAGAACCAACGATGAAAATAAATTTATGACTTTAAAGAATTTAACATTTCTAGCAACATAAACTATAATATATTTGTTTTAAATTACGCTTGTATTAACTTTGAATAATTTCTGTTTTAATACACTAAATTCTATTTTAATAATATATGTAAATTAAAAAATTTTACTTTTTTTCTAAATTTTAGGCTATTAGATTTGCATCTTAAGATTAGTAAAAACAAATTTGTCTTATTTATTTAATGAGATATTGCTTATAAAATGTTAAATATTTTCTTCTGATCAGTAATCCGCTTTCGGAAATGAATAAGCTAATGTTCTCGAACTTTTTGCTTTTTATTTAAGTTTTTTGCGTATTCCGTAGTCACCTAGTAAGATGATTAATTTATTTAAATTTTTATTTGTATTATTTCTACTTTATTTTCGATTATTAAAAAAATATATAATATAAAAAATTATGCAAAGTACAGATTTCTCTTCAGTACTTTTAAACTGATACGAATGATTATAAATTCATCGTAGAAAAACTTAAAAATAAAATAGAGTAGTATTTTTTCTTCAATAAAAGCTAATTATAATTAGTTTCGAAGAATCCATACTATCAATTATGAAGAAAATATTATTATTTTTTATATATAAAACTAAAAAGTAATTTATTCCAATATATTTTGTTTCTTCTGATTTAAAGAGGTTATATATAAGAATGAATGAACTGATATCTTTCAAGTTTAGAAATTTATATGTCATATATGAATTAATGAACAGGTAGAGAAAGAGAGATAGAGAGAGAAAAAAGAGATAAATAAAAAGAGAGTGCGAATTATTAACATTTCATTTTTCGCATTCTCATTATCATGAAAAGCTATTAATTAGAAAGTGAAAATATGAACAATTAAATTAAATTAAAATCAATAATATTCTAATTTTATTCAAATATTCTTCTTTCAATTTGAATTTAATAGTATTGTATATAATTTTTTATTTAATTTTTAAGCTACATAAAAATTATTGATTAGTATGAATAATTATTTGAAATAAATAAAATTTGTAGAACTAAAATATTGAAATTTAATATTATCTGCAACTTATAGGCTGTTCTATTAATAGATTTCACCTAAGTAACTATCTATAAATAATTATTATGAGTTTCTTTATATTTTCTAAATATTGAATAAATTAAAAAAACAAGACTTTGGCGATTTTTATGTTTTATAATAGCTGTTTTAGATATGTAAAATTTTTACTTTTTAGATGAAAGCATTAAATATTCTATAAAATAATATTTTTATATATGATTCTAAATAAACTTTTTATCTAAATATACAGAATTATTACATTAATAATATAGGATGTTCTAAATTTTAAATATTATTTACATGAAAATAATGAATGGTATTCAATAAAAGTTGACAAATAAATAATTGATAATGAATTTTACTTATTTGATTATATATAACAATAAAAAAAATATAATAAAGTATCGTTATATAAAAAATAAAAAATAATTATTTATTTAAAAAGGACAGCTTATATATACATATTGAAAAATAATTTATAAAAAAAATTATTGCTGTATTTATTAAAAATATTTTCAATAATACATTGTGTACTCTACTATAAAATCTTTTTTATTTAAATTAATGATCATCGGATATTATTGATAGAATTTAAAATGAATTATTGTATTATCAATTTTTTACAAAGTATACTCTTCTATGATCCACGGTTAAACTAAAAGTGTATAAGACAAAAAGACTTCTCAATCTCTTTATTTCTATGTAAAGTGAAATCAAGAGAAATTATCTTTATGAAAATACTATCTAATTATTCAATTTTATCTCTTTCAATATACCAATATCTTTTAAACTTAATATAAATTTTAATTATATTTTATACCTATTTGTTTATATTCTATATCTCTATTTAAAATACAAAAGTAATTCTACATAGGTAATGACTTTATTAATTTACGTATTGTAACTATAATGTACATAAAAACTCATATACACTGCAATTATGCTTACCTGTATTATTCTAACAAACGGTTCATCTTATTTTAATATTAATTAAATCAGATAACAATCATTTGTGGGTAGATTAAATTATTTATTTATTTTTTCCTATAAAAATTTGATAAATTAGTTATAATAAGTAGAAGACAAAAATGCATCAAATTAAGAAAGAGTTTGATTTTGCATCATAACAATTAGACATTTTGTCCCTCTCTAGAAAAAAAGAATAACGTGAAAAAATATTTATAAGTCGTTTTATTTAAATAAGTCCAGAAAAATCCAGTGCATTTTTCTATTAGTATCGATACAAAGGATCCTAGGAGAAATCCAAGAAATCCTAGTGGATTACTAAATAATAAAGAAAGACAAAAATAGGAAAGTAAGAATTGTCATTGCTTTTGTAAAAAGAAAACGGACGACATCAATTCTTCTTTCAATTCAAGAATTTATCCAATATCATTCGCATCAAGAAGATTATTATAGAAGTGCAAATAATAGAAATAAATATTTTTTCTCGAAAATATTTGTATTCTAGAACATTGTGCTTCGTTGATTAGAATTTTCAATTTTATAGTGAATGTTGATTACGCATATTTTAATTTATTATCTATTTAATATTTTTATTACATTACTTATATAAGTTTTATTTTTATAATTATTATACATAATTTTTTATTTTCTTTTAATAAATCTGATTATTTAATTTTAGATAAAATTAATCTGTATTAATTTGATCAAACTATTATAATTTATCTCTTTTTATTACCAAGAATTCAATATTATTTATATTTCTTGAATTCTATCATCTCTATAGAATATATATACTATATATTATAGTACAATTATAAATGAAACTTTTTAAATGTTTGATTTTCTACATACGTAGGAAAGCAAAACTTTTGTAAAAGTTCTGCATTTTCTTAGAATACGCAGAAAAGAATAAAAATCAACACTATTACAGTAAAAATGTATAGAGGTACGTTTATATACATAAACGAATTAGGAATTTAAAAAGTTTGAAAATTCTTAAATATTTATTGAAGAATCCATTTTAGAATTTAACACATAAATCAAGTTTGAAACTTCTACGTTAGTAATAATTTCACATATATTACTTCATTAGTTTCTTATATTTATAAAATTTATCAGATATTTTATATTTTAAATATGAATTTTAATATTATATCTAAATATTTTGAATTAAAAAATTTTACAATTGTTTACAAAATTATCTTATTATCAGATGTAAGTCGTATTACTACGAGCACAGGTAATAAAAATAAATATTTAAATTAACTAAATATTTATAATTTAAGAATACTTTTTAGTAAAATTATTTTTAAAATGTATCATTAATTTTTTGGAAAATAGGTGTTACAAAAATATAGTTTGATATTAAACAATTAAAATATTCACTGTTGTTAAAAATAATACAAAGGAATATATTATTTGAATTTATTATTTGAATTTATTAAATATAATTTCATCTTATAAAAGAACAGATAGATAATAAAAAATATTCAAAGCCTAATATATTTGTTTTAGAATATTTATGCAATAAATACTAGCGACACCTTTTAAATTAGAATTATCCTAGTAATATAAGTTAATTAAATGGCTATCTTAAATCATTCTATTTATTAGTGTTACAGTTAAATAAGAAAATTATATAATATCAAAATAATAATAAATATAATTTTTAAAATATTTTAGTAATTTAAATAATATTTTTGTGTTTCAGTAATTTTCGAAATTATTTATAGTACTTTTTATGATTTCTTTTGATTTTTAAGTTTTTATTATTTTTTGATAATTGTATTCAATATATTTTAAAAAATTATAATATATAAACACTATTAGTTATTTAATCATTAAGAAAATATTATTAACTATTTATTATAATTTATTGAAATTACATTAGTATCTAATTCTATTTCATAAAAATTATAAAGAATAATATGCCAAACCTTTTATTTAATATTAAAAAAGTAATTGATTTTATTATATATTAATTAGTATTCTAAATGTATCTTAAATATTATAGAATATATTTTTTGATTATAGTTGTAATATTATAATATAAAATATGTATAGTAATGTTTTGAAGTAATTGCATGAACATCTCCATTACTTTTCGAAAAAATAAAATTTACTTATACATAAATGCCTAAAAAAATATTTGACTTTATGACTTTTTTCTTCGATGTATATTTTTTATGAGTGATATATTTTTGAAAAAATTTATTAATATTTAAAAAATGAAACTGTATTCTCCCTTAGAATACATAAAATTTCAGTAAGAGTATATGAATGAAATTCTTTTGAAGATTATGAACTTTTATTGTAGATTAATATATAAGATTTTTATTACTTGATAGAGAACAAAATTACTTTATTAACTTCTTTTATCACTTCTCTTATAAAATATACTGGCAATATTCAATAATACATAAATCATTTATTAATGCACATAAGCACTTCTGGTATCAGATATTTAATATTTATTCTATAAACTATAATTTAAATAAATTTTATGTAATTTTAAAAATAAAAAAATGATAAATATTAAAAATAATTTTATGTAAGTAAATTCTAATATTTCTAAAATATTGATAGAAGAAAACAAACAAATATAAAAGTATATTTTTTATAGTAAGTAGTTATTGATAATAATTTATTATTTAATGTTTATTATTTTTCTTAATTTATATATTATACTATTAAGTTGATATTTATAAATAGTATCAGTATTAGAAATGTTTGACCTTATGTAAAGTATAAATAAAATTTGATGACTTACTTGTGGCGATACACCGAGCATTTTAAGAGATGGAGGCACATTTATATTTTGTTGAGGAATTTGTACGTGACCAAAATCAACTGCAAATGCTTCACACCAGATACCAAAATGACCAAGCTGATGAATTGTTAAATCACCAGGTAGCGTCAATACGATGGTCTTATGATCATAGCGACGCAATGGCACCTCCTTGCCATTTTCATCTGGCACACGAATGCCCTGAGGTGAGGGCGATGGTCCCGTGCCCACCCAGAATTTGGCATCTGTAAAATAATTTGATAATCTAATGAATTACTGTAATTTAATCTATGCTATTCTTTCATTTTAATAAAAAAATCTTATATTTGAACAATTAGATATTCAAGACTTTATGGCTACAAATTTTTGGAAGAACAAAAAATATGTTTTATAAATATAGATATTTTTATTTATAATCAAACTAACAGTTATAATTTATATTATATAAAAACTGATTTGGATTTGAAATAAAAATATAAAAAATTTGGACAATGGCACTAATTTTTAAGATTAGAATATCTTTTGTTATATAGAATATAATGTACTATATATTTATTATAAAAACTAATTTTTATGTACGAATTTTCTTTGCACAAAGTGATTATAATTTTTAGTTATTTTTTTTTGTTAATTTTAGAGTTTTTTTATATAAAAAATTTTAATTACTCTATCATCTTTGGGTAATAGTTTTCATTATTCATATTGCACTTATTACTAAATTTTACATCGTCTTGTAGATACTTGATACCGCAATGAAATGAATCGGATTTCTTATTTCGGTTTTATAGAACATCCGCTTTCTAATAGTAATGCTGAGTGATGGTATACCATTAGCAAAAAAGTTATCATTGTAATACAATGAACACTTGGTCGGGTATGTCGCGAAAAACGATTTCTCAACAAATAGCAAAAACTTTGTGGAACAGAAAATTCGTAATTCAGTATCTATTATGGATGAAACCAAATTGAAGAACCATGAAAGGAAATCGGATTCGAAGAATTCTTAACAATTCATTCAACAAAAAGAGTCGTCTCGGTTTTCTCGCGGGTTCATTGTACGTTATAACTTCTCGTCAATTAGAGAATAAAAAATTTCTTCCAAATACAATATCAAATTTAACACTGAATATAAACTACTGAATATCTAATGTGATTGTTCCTCGGGTGATAGTGAATTCGACCACAATTAAACATAAAATTATTCATTCAATTTCTTATTTATGAGTTTATTTTTATAGTACTCTGTTACTTTATGTAAATCTATTATAATAAAAAATATTGCGCGATATTATGTCTAATTTTTCAGTATATTTTAAATTCATTGTTAAGAATTGGGAAATAAAAAATAAAATTATTCATTCCAAAAATATTGTAACTATAAAACGAAATATAATATTTAGATTTAACTGAAAAACTAAATTAAAATAATTTTGATATTTAATAATAATTAAAATTCTTTTATAAACATTATTTACATAATGTTAATTTACTTAAGAATATTTCCATAGGGTTTAAAAAAATGTTAACACTTATAAATTTTATTGTAAAAATAGAATTATCAGAGCTATTACGTAACGTAGAAACTAAAGATAATTTCATGATAGTTTTTATACAATTCTATTCTCTGTGTAATTTTCATACCTGGAGCTTCACCATCATAACTAAAGTTTGGTATGAGAAGAGTTTGCGCATCAACGACGACAACCGGTTCAGAGCTGACACCATGAATACCGCTAAGACTTGCCAATTTGTGCGGTCTGGGATAATCAAAGTTACGTGGTATCTTCACGTCACCAAAGTTTACCTAACAGAAAACGAAGTATAATAATTCAAATGTACAGTAACTGAATTCTTTAAGTATAAGTAAATAAATTTAATTCTACAAGTAATCAAAAAAATACATATAGAATTTCTATAATTAATTTATGATAAGTATTCAGTAATAGTCATTTAATAGCTACTGTTTAACAGTTACAAAATCGTTTACATTGGCGTAAATTTCACGATTAAAAAGACATTCTCGGAACGTTTCTATTAATCCGATAATATAATTCAACGCTTTATGTGTTCAATATCTATAAAGTGTACAATATCTATAAAGATTTGAAAATCTTTCGGAGCGTTTCACATAATTTTTTATTTTATAAATTTTTATCTTTATTAAATGAATAGACGAAATAAAAATATAATATTGTATTAAGAATTCTCGTAATTCATCACATTTGAATTTATAATCGTCTCGTATTCTAGAATATAAGACATATTTGAAATATGAAAATCGTAAATTTATCCATTGAAGGAAATTACATTTGCTTTATAATTAGAATAAAGTTTGATAAAAATATGAATTTCTATCTTAAACATTAATTTAAAAAATTATTTATATTGTTAATTAAATAAAAAATTATAAAATATATAATAATCGTTGATAATTAAATTTTAATTGTAAAATTTTACTAAAATTTAGAAATATATTGAACAATGAAAGCAATTTTTATCCGATACACATAATACATTTTACAAAAAATATAATTTAAAAATCGATTTTTAAATTTATCGATTTAAACATAAGATTTAAAGAGATTTAACTATGTATTTATTGTATATAAGTCTACATATTTATTAAAATAATAAAATTATTTTTAACGATTTTTTTAGAATCTTAACACAAGGTTAAAAATAATTGTAAAATTAATCTAAAATTTATTTCTGAAATTTACATTTCTTTGATAGGATGAATATATGAATTTAATTTATTTGTATTATTAATTTTACATATTTTATAAAAATTTACATAAATATTAAGAAAATATTTAAAAAAATAGTAATTATATATACATTTATATAAGATTTTATGAATCATTAAAAATATTTTTTATAGAAAAAACAATTTTACATCGATATTTTCATGTTTTTAAATTAAATTAAACTGCTTTTTTATCTTTTAGAAGAAAATACGTTGAAATAAATAAATAAATATATATGTATATATATATATATATATATATTGAAAAAAAAAAATTAAACTTCAATTAATTTATAAGCAGGGTAAAAGTATTATGATTTTATTGAGAAAGATAAAAGATGCTTAGTGCTTGAGTTGACATATTTGATTTTAATGGTAGTTTCCATTTTGATAATGAACAATTTTTTAAATTGTCATATAATCAGCGCACAATAATATCTCTAAAAAATTAATTTCAGCATAACAAAGGTTAATAAGAATTACATCTGTTTTTAAAATAATAAAATGAATTTATTTTATGAAATGATTAAAAATAAAACTTTATTTAAAAAATTGTATCTTAAAGTTGAATTCAATTGATATATATATATATATATATATATTGGAAATCGAACTTACCGCAAATTCATCACAGTATACAGAAAACCATTTGACGTTGTTTAAGGTCTTGCCCTCTGGTAATGTTAGAGTAATATCCTTCTTTCTGTAGCGCTTGAGTACATTTGTACTGAATTCGAGCAAATACATTTTTTTAGTGTAATTATCAATGAAATGCTACACATATACTTATTATAACGGTTTAAATACAAGTAATTAGAAATTGAAATATGTTTTATATTTAAACGTAAAATTGTTTTGATAATAATTTTCTATTGCAAAATTACGAGAAAATTTATGATTTAATTTAAAATCAAGCTCTGTAATAACTTTATGTGAATAATTCATAAAAAATATGTTGTTTAATTTTCTATAAATTTATATAAAAATTTTTGAAATTATTATTTTAACGAACACGTAAATATAAAATAAGATAATTATTTACACTTACGTTCCATGCTCATCTCGAACTTTGAATCCGTTATTGTTTAATGTTTTTGAGGTTCCAGCATAAAAAAAAGCAGCTATAAAACAAATTTATATTTGTTATTATACTTTTTTGCATGAAACTTATATCACTTTTTATAGTACACTACATTATTGAGATGTAAATTATAGTAATAATGAATAAAGAGTTTGAATTTATACTGTTAAATATAATTTAAGAGATAATGTTTAGTTAAATAAATTTACTATTATTGCTTTGTATTATATTATATGTTAAACAAATAAAAATTTAAAGCAAAAAATGTAAAAATTCAATTAAATATTTAAATAAAATTTCATTATTTATAAAATTTTTAATTAAATTCTATATAATTTATGGCATAAATTATATTTATTTAAAGTCTAAGATGATAAATTATTTTCATTATTATTTATGGGGATTAATATAATAAATATTAACTTATAATGAATACTGATAAGCCAACGTATTTTGGTATTATAATAAGATGTATTTTGATTTTGAAACTTCACAATTATTAATTTTTTAAGACTCTTCAATACACATATGTAGTAAATAAAATATTTCATTAAAACTATCCAACCAGTAGTATAATTTTTTTTAAAAAATATTGAAAGTAATGTTTAATTTGTCAACATCAAATCTTGTTTATAATAGTTCTAAATAACTTGTGAAAATTGTGTTATCAGAACGTTAATACTGAAAGTATGTCTATATTTAAAGTCGCTATTAAAACAAAGCCGTTACACTTATACAATCTCCAACTTTCTAGTCTCTTTTAGCAAAACTACATAGCAGACGTGCACTATTTAACATTCGTTGGTGATCGTGGTACTTCCATATCTATTAAATGAACGAGAAAAGCCACTAATTTCATACGCAAAAATAATTTTTTTGAGTTTATTTTATTTTTCGTTCGTCTCTTTCTCTTTCCTCTCACTGCTCTCACTCCCTCTCTTTCCCTCGCTCTCTCCATTTCTCCCCCCTCTTCTTCTTTCTCATTAATATTTTTGGTTTTAAAATGATAATAAAGCGATAAATAGTGCGCGCTGTAAATTTTATGAGTAGAACTTGCTTTTCCTTATTTTCTTCCTTTTTACTTTGAATGTGGTCTAAATCTAAATGAAATGCGTTGAAAGTTATAATGGGATTCACATTCTAATTTTAATAATATTTCTTGTATGTATATTAAATATATTAATATCAGTTTCAGCTTATTAACCGTATTTCATTCAATATTTCTTATTTTTATAAAGTAAACATGATATGATTTCTCCAATATTACTAAAATATGTTAATTGATGCTACAGGATTTTCCATTTTTATGAAAAAATAAGGTCGCTAGAAATATTTCAATAAAACTACTAGATTTTGTAAAATATGTGAAGAATTATCAATACTATATATGTTTATAGTAAATAACAGAATTAAAAAGTTGATTTTATTTATCAATTAATCTTAGGGTATTTTTGAAAAACGGTTTTTGAAGAAAAAATTATAGCAGATTTATATTTATTAAATGATAAGCGTGGATATAATTATAAATTGTTTTAAAAATTTAATTAAATATTTAAATACATATATTTTTTAAGATTTAAAATGAATTACAAATAAACTATAACTTTATACCATTTTATGAGAATAAATTATAGTGTATCAAATAAAATAAATTTTATTGACGGTTCTAAACTACTGAATTTTTATAATTTCTAAAATGTATTCTAAACACAGAGACATAAAAAGATATTGATTATTAATATTAATAGAATGCAATAAATTGATAACGCATACACTGCTTTTTATTCTAATATCCCTGTATATATATATATATATATATAAAGAATTTTATCAAACTTTTAAAGTCATATAAAAATAAAAATTGTCATTAAAAGATTCAAAAATTGTTTTTTCAATAATTTTATTATTAAAATTTGAATAAATAAAAATAATTGAAGAAAATATAAATAATTTTTATTTCTTAAAACTTTAATATTAAATCAATTATATGTTTTTTATTTTATTGTTGTTACTATAAAATAAAAAGGATTTCTCCAGTGTATATTTTCAAGAAACCATGATAATATAATACTAACCTGGACCTTCACCATCATACGTAAAATCTTTGATGAATAGAGTTCTGGCATCGACGGCATAAACTTCGCCACTGACACCATGATGAAGTTGAGATAACTTGCCAATGAGTTTTCCATGATATGTAGCAGTGCATTGTTCTGCAATTAGATGATAAGACAATGAGCTTTTTCACAATCTTCTGTACGGATAATATTTTTTAAATGGTTAACAGAAAACGTAATTTAACTTTAACTTGAAATTGTGTACTGAGGATATTTTTAGTCCTTTATAATAGTCATTCTATTCATAAGTTTTAAGTTATTGAATTACAATTTATGTAAGCAAAATTTTTTGTTTATAATTTCAAAAATTCTGTAAATCAAATATTACAATATGAAGAGTTACAAACAATTCATTAGTATAATAATATTTTGAGTCAATATTCATTAGTAAACAAATTTTACAAGAATTATTAAAAAATCAAAATTTAAATTCTTTTAATAATATTCATTGTATGAATTATTCTTATTAATAATTTTCTATTGGTTTTAAAAATAAATATTTTACTTTTTATTATATTTTACATTTCTTGAAAAACTTCTTTTTTATTCTTTACAATTTTTTAATTGAAATAGATTACTTAGTAAATCAACATTTAAATTTGTCATACTAAAGTCATTAAAAGACATATTTCAATTTTAAAAGATATTAGAAATTCGAATTTACATCTAATGTACCTTGCAAAAATAGTATATAAGGATTTATTACAGTTTAATAAATTTAACATTTAATTGTCAATATACAGTAGAGGAAGAATAATAGTAGGTTACTTAAAAAAACATAAAATAAAAATTAGAGAAAATTCATAAATTGTTTCTTATATTACCTGACAGTACATATAAGTATTTCTACGATAAGAAAGAAAGTATCTTATTTAAGAAATAAAGATCGACATCTGGTCGACATTAGTACGTACACTAGAATGCGTCGAATGAGTTATACGATCTCAGTCAGACATATACATATATATATATATATATATCTAGTTCAAGTAAATCAGTCGACATAAAATAATATATATGTCTTTGTACAGCTTGGTTTTGAATGGGACAAGAACCAAGCACTGCATAAATTTTTATTCTGATACAAAATGAGATTCTGTGCTTGCTTTTTATTACTTGATCTTTTATTTGAATAAACTAAGTATTCCACTTGTTTAAAGAATCTTCGCTGTAAAATGCTCGTATTAAAACTATAATAATACTTATAAAAAAGAAGGAATTTAGATATGATTGTCGTTATTCTAGAAATTTTATTTTAAAATATCTCATAAGTTCATAAATGATTAGAAAAAGAATAAAAAAGATTTAGCGAAAGGGAGACTAAATAATTCAATATATTCATTTAAAAAATTGAGAAACTGGAATACCAATACCTTTAACTAATTAATGACAAAATTAGAAAAAAATTGCCAAAAATTTAATTATTTAATTTCCTTCGTTTAGGTTACTCTTAAAATATCTAATTATAAAAAGGGAATTTATTCCAGAAAATAGTAACGAAATCAGGGCTTTTTAAAAATTTAGATGTCAATTATTATGAGACATTTTTATTAAAGAAAGAAAAAATTTAAAATATATTATGCAGAAAAATTGGACAAAATGTTTTCTTAGATAGCACAAATTTATTATACTCAATAATGGAATTTGAAAAATTCAGACATTGTTCATATCTACAGTAAACAATACAAAACTCAAGAATGACTTAATAAATGACTTAATAAATGAGAAAATTAACTGTTACTTATCGTTATCCTATTTATTTAATTTTGAATCTCTGTGGAAGATAAGTTTAAAATAATTTAAAGATAATTTTCCTACAACTTTGGATCACTTTTTTTTAAGCATTAAAAAATTTTATATAATTTTCCTGGAATAGGAATCAATATTAAGCTCTCGTCCATTAGCAACATTATCCCTAGATATAATGACTTTTCCTCACTTACTCTTACCCATTTTCTAATTGAAAATTCTTTAATGAGTATACCTGAAGGCAATTTTCAAGAAATATTATAAATAAGTTATCACTATGGCAATATATAGACAAAATTAAACAAAATGTTTAGATGAGATAATTTAGAAATACATCTACGTAGCAAATAGCATAAGAGTGACGCCAAGAAAATAAAAATTGGTAGCCTTGTAATAATCAAGGAAGACAATATCACACCAATACACTGGAGTTTAGATTATATTATTTTAGTGCATTGTAGCAAAGATACTCTTATCCATATAGAGAATGTTAAAATTTCTCGCGAACAATACAAAAGATATATAAAAAAGATAAATTCATTATTTATAGGTATCATTAATGAACATGTACAATTATATTCATAATTACAAGATATCATTATTTTTTAATTATTTTATTTAATAATACATTGTTAATTATATAATTAATTACATAATAAATTGTTATTTTAAACAATTATCAAAACGCTTTATATATCAGAAGAATATAAGATGATAAAATTACATAGAAATATTTTTAGTGAATTATATTTAATTAATTTTACTTAATTTTTAATCATATTATTGATATTATTCCGAAAGAAAATATAAAAATCTTTAATCATTTCAGTAAGAGCATAAATTCAAGGTATGTATGAATTTCCTTAAAATTTTAGTGCGTGAATGTAAGTATAAAACAATTATAAATATTAAATTCAAAATATTATGAATAAACTTATATATAAAATATATAATAAATAAAATTCTTAATAATTTTTCAATTTTAGCATTTTTCTTAAATTATAGGTTAAACTATTATTTTAAATCATGCATGTTACATAAATTTTAAAATGTCTCTTAAAAAAGAAAAATACGAGGCTGTTATAAATTATTTTGTAAAAACTTAGCATTTATAATTACACTAAAGTATAAAGTATTTTTTAACTGAAGACTATTTAGTTTTTAGTAGTTAACTTTATGTTGTACAATCTCTACAATATTATCATATACATTAATCACAAACACTTATTTATGAGAATTATAATTAATATTACTGATATTTTTGAAAATAAACCATAACCGTTTACATTACTTATATGTAATTATATTAAATAAGTCCTTATCATAAATGCAATTTTCATAATGATAATTATTTCATTATTGTAAAATATTTCTATTCATTTAATAACTATTATTTTTCTCATATAAATTTTAAAAAATATCTTACAACCTTACTTTTATATAATATTAAGAATTTTTATAAAATATGCTTCATATATGTTCAGCTACTAATTAACAATGATTATTCTGGAGTGTTTCATGAATTTACTTATAATAATATTTGTCATTTACTTATTAAATTAAAGTTTGTAATTTAATAGCAAATAATCAATATATTTGAATTAAATATATAATTTTATCAGCAATTTTTACTTTACTTTATAAGTACCTATATGTGAATTTATTAAATGCATAGAAATTAAAAGTGTTCAATTGTTACTATAATTATATTTATTATTTTTAAACTTATATTTAGTAAATAAAATTGTGCAAATTTACGTATATGTAACTCCGCTTTTGAATTCATGTTAACATTTAGTCAGTATTTATAACTTTAACTGAGATTAGAACAAGAGAATGATATGCACGTTAAGTTATGCCTTGTTATTAAATATAAAAGCAAATAGAGAAATTCATATTAAAACAAAATTATATAACTTAAATTCTGTGACACATTTAGTTGTACATTTTATGAATAAAATATTTTTTTGAATTTTTAATACTCCTTTTCATCTAGAAAACGAGCCTTGAATTAAATTTCATATTGAATTGTAAATAGAATTTTTTAAAAATTTGCAAAATTTCTGATATGAAAATTGATATAAATATTGATTACATAATATGCGTTGTTCTTGTTTTTTTATAGTGTTAAAAATACATGTTTGATTACCTTATTCATATTTATAAAATATTAATTCTTCAGCTTATTAAAAAATTATAAATATTATTAAAATAAAATATTAATATTGAAAAAAGTTTGCTATGTCAATTAGTATGATTTTTTTCTCATATTATACAAAAATACAATTAATTAATAAATCATTAATCTAAAAATGATATTTTTAATAGTATACCACAATAATATTATGAAAGAATACATTGTATTTTTATAATTATAAATATAATTTAAAATAAAATAAAATTAATAGTCTTGTTTTGAATAAATAATTATTTTTTTAGCAATTTTAAAAATAAACTAAATAAATTCAAAGTGAAATAAAATAAATTGAAAATTTATACTCTTACTGAATAAAATAAGAAAAATTAATAGAACTAAAAATAAACGAACAGTATTAAAATAAATTTTTATATTGATAAAAGATTAATATATGTAATTCTAGTCCCATTCTTAATATAATATTCATTTAGTAAAGCAAACTACAGTATTTTATAATCATAACATTTGAATATCAAAAGAATTGTATACTAATTAAAGCATTGATATTTAAAAAAAATGGTTTAAAATATATTGGTATCTACATTCTAGTATTTTTTTAGGTAATTAAAAATATTTATTCCAGCTATAGATTTTAGTTTGAATTTATGATAATAATATCAAGTAAAATAAAAAAAATTTAAATACAAAATATATTTATAAAATTTAATTTTAATTGTTTAACAGAATGCTTTAAAAAATACTGATTGTAATTTAATATTTTTAGAATATACAAAAAATAAAAATTTAAATTTTCTTTCTCGCTTTGTAATTATTAATAATTAATGAAGGTTAATCTGTATCTTCTAGTAATATATTTGGTCGATATTTAATATATTGTAACGTAAAATCTACGAATATTTTATTTTAATGTGCATACTGTAATTAATTGTAATATATTAGAACATCATAGTTGCTATATAACAATATAGTTACTATAAGTTATATTTCCCTTTCAAAATTTGTTATATATCATGAATGGAATAATAGATTAACAGGTTAATCAATGATTGAAGTGGAAAATTGTTGTAAATATAAATCACAGCTTATGAATTAAAGAAACATTTGAACGTTTTGAATCTTAACTCTTTCAACCGTATAAAATATACACGCTATATATAATATTGCAACGCTTCGAACCTAGTGTTTGAAAGTGGGGATATTGAGGTGAAAGAATAGCGAATAGAAATTAGAGAATGATTTGAAAAGCCAAGAAAAAGAACGTTTAGTTTTAAAGTAATTCATGCTGATCATATTATAGTTATATACATATGTATTTATAAAATTTTTATAATTAGTAGTCCTAAAAAAATCTTTATATATTTAAAGATCGTTTAAATTCTTTAGGAAACTCGATATTCAGCGTTATGCAAAAAATATCTTCTTGAATTTATTGCTAATGCATCTCTTTTATTTATCTAATTATCATAACATATATTTTTGGAAATTTAAAGTCAGATTTAAAATAAAGCATTAATAAATGTAAGAATTGGGTCCCTTTTATTTATTGAGGTATAAGCCTAATTGCGCTTTCCCGTTAAACCAAGCTCGAGTTTAAGATCACGTATTAAAATAGAAAACTGTTGTTCCCAGAAATAATATTAGAAAAATTTAATTTGCTAAGCTGTTTTCATTTTAGTAAAAATTTTTAATGGTAATTTTTGTTACACGATTTGTGTAATATTTACATATTGTGTAATATTTGTGTAAATAAGCATTAAATAGAAAAAAAATAGAACATTAGTTCAAAATATAGAAATTTAATGAAGGCAAGTAGATATCGATCTTAGTGATTTTATAAGGCTGTAGTTGAAACTACTACGTAAACAATACATCAATGCTATTAAAATAGTAAAATGTGAATTATTACACGGTTACAGTTTTAATAAATAATTAATCATAATTTAATGATATAGAAAAGTTAATATTAGTAAAGAAAACCGTCAATTTGGATGAAAATTTTGAAAATATAAATAAAAATAAAAATCGAATTTTAAATATTAAATAAAACAAAAGCCAATGATCAAAAAAGTAATATTAATAAATAAAATATGAATTCATTTATAAATTAATGATCGACTTTTAATTTTAATTTAATTGTGTTTATATATTATATATTATATTGTTATGTATATTATATATATTCTACATATGGAAATATGTTAAAAAAGTTTTTTATACGTAGTTCAAATACTCTGTTTATACTTTCAATTAAATAAATCATATTTATAATTCATATAAGATATGATTATTTATTACAAAAAGATAAGATATGATTATTTATAAAATTTTTTCTATGTAATTTTTTTATATATCTACATTTAACTGAAAATTAATATGTATTATATATAGGTTAAGTTAAACATGTTATAAATATAGAGAATAATAAGCAGAAGAGCAAATGGTTTAAATTTGATATACTCAACGCACATATAATATATAATAATTATTAAGACGATAAAGAAGTATTAATTAAACTTTATAAACACTATTTATCTCACAAATATGCCTTCTAACATAAATTAAAATTAGAAATCCATAAAAATGTAATTTTATAAATTTATCTTTAAGAAAATCTTTAGTATAAAATGATCATTTTAGAATTATAATACTAAAATAATAATTATAATAGTCTTTTAAAAACAAGTATTATTTAACAATAAAGATTTTATCTAATATGTTATTTTATTTTTTCCTTTTTTTTTATTAATTTCTTATTATATTATTAAAAAAAGTTTCAAAACTAAGTCAACTAATTTCGATCTTCTCTTCAACTCTTTTTTATTAAATAAATTGAATTATATGAATAAAAAATTGTTTAATTAGCAATAATAAACTAAGTAAATAATAATTTTCTCTATTATATTATAGTTTTAGATTTATATACTATTCAACAATAAATGTTGAATGGAGAATAGATTAAACTAGAGATACAAGAATAGCGTATGCATAAATTGTTACAGGTACCAAGTCATTACTTTCTCTCTAAAGTTACGTATACTAACAACATAAAACGATAAAAATAATATGGTAATCTATTTCTTCTAAGTTAGAAACTATTTACGTTATTTAATAGTAATTCAAATAATAGAAATAATATATTAATGAAATGAATATTTTTAATTGAAGATATTGATATGTAAAAAATAATATATAAAAAATACAAATTATGAATCATTTAAGATACTTCTAACGGAAGCATAAGTGTATAATTAAGATAAATTGTATACCAAAAGAAGAACTAGAATTGAAAAATAGCTAGAAGAAAGCATAATGATTGTGTCACTGAACTGTTGACATTTTAAATAGCTTTCGTTTTTATTCGGAGGAGAAAGTAACTAGCTGATATGATCGCAATTGATGGCCAGTTACGTCACATATGTATAATTTGTGTATAAATAAGCATTGTAAAAATTTTTGGATGATAATTGATAATCATAAATGATACGTTGTTAATATATTTAATAATATACTAATAATGTAATTATGATAGTTGTAATCAAGTAGATACGAATAAATATATGTATAAATTAAATTTTTTTGTATTATACAATTTCTTAAATTAATAAAATTGTAAAATTTATTGATAAAATTCATTTCAAAGTTTTATAGTATTAAATATTAAAAGAATATTTTAAGATCCTTAAATTATAATTTTTTGAAATATATTATATAATTTAATGATGTTTATACCAAGTGTTTAGTGCTTCATATTTGTAGAGTTTACAAAGTAAACTGACAGTAAAAATCTTATAAAATTGTATAGTGATATTATTTTTATATCAACATTTTGATTATTTAATTTCAATTATATTGCGGCTATTTTAAATAAATTATAATTTAGATGAACTAAATGATATGACAGATTCTGTGTAAATGATTAATAATGAAATTACTATAAATACAGTTAAAATGAAATCGTAAAGATATAACTTCCTCAAATGCATTATTATTTTCTAAATTATAATTAAAGAATATTTATGATAAATACTCACTATGGTTCAAATTATTTTATTTTTAGCGATCAATAAAATATAAAAATAGACTAATTTGAATATATAAGGTAGAACATAGTTGATATATTTTTTGTAACAGTAAAAAATAATTATAGCAATTTTAACAAACTGCACGGATGTAATACTTCGAGTATCAAGAGTTAATATATTCCTACAGACTTACTGAATAGTTAATAATCTAGAAATATTTATTAATATTAAGTAAAAATACATTTAAATATAGTTTTCATTATTATTATTAATTTTTTTAAAAAATTAAATTTATAAAATTGTGAAATAAAAAATTACTTATTCATCTCATAATCAAAAATTATTTGTTCTTAGTATGCAAATATTTATAAAGTAACATACACATTAAATATAAAACTCGGTCATATTTAATGTTTTACCGTTTTATACTTAATATCAAATACGTCAAATTTATTACAATTAAAAATGAAAACACCATAAATATATGTATGAATATAAAAAGAAGCATAACAAAGAAAAAGAAAGTTGAATCTTATAATAATAAAGAAAGGAAAGCGAATCATACTTAAAAAAGCCGAGAGAGTACGGGTGGGAGTAAGGGAGGGGGAGATAATGAGAAAGAGAGAGATGTAATAAGAAAGAGAGAGAACAGCACATAGAAAGAGAGAGATAGCATAGAGAGTGGCAGAAGGAGAGAAAGTGAAATGAAAAAAGGATCACTCAAGTAGTATGGAAGTACTATACGCGAGTCAAAGCGAAACTCCGACTGAGACTCATATGAGGTAAATAGTCAGTATTGAAGTATTTTTATCTTTATTTACTATAACTCAAGAGCAGTATTAGAAACTATTTTAGAATGACTACCGAGGCCTTTCTATACTTTAAAGAAAAGAAAAGAAAATAGGGCGTTTATATATCATATTTGATAGATAATCATTCATATAATCGATGGAATATAAACGTTTATTTTTGTTTAGTATATTTTTTCTATCTATATCCGTTATAGTATATTACTTTGTATATTTACATTTGTGTATTTTATGTGATAAGTCTGAAAAGTTTATAATGGAAATAAAAAGTATAAAATATTGACTTACATGAAAAGAAATTACAATGTATAGCAAAGAGAAATTTTTCAATAAATGTTTACATCTATGAAACGCATACACTTGCATGAAATTGTAGTTACTCTTGGAAATATGTACATAAAAATCATAATTATAAGTTCTCACAGCAATAATATTTTTGCATTTCACTCTTTTTTATTAAAATATTTTTTAAAGAAGCTTGTTAAGTTGTATTTTTAATTCTTTTTATATATTTAAACAAGTATTTTTTAATTCACTTAATTTTTTTAATTATAAGGTTTAATTTATCATTAAAAACATTATTTTCTTTATTTTCATATAATTTTATTATTTTTTGATTTATAATGTAAATTGATGAAGCTTGTAAATTTATATTCATATCATGCGGCTTTTTATTTGATTCGATTATTCAATTTATTATCTTATTCTCATTGTAAATTATATAAAATATTTTATATTTTTATGCTAGTATTATTTGAATTATAAATAATTCTACTTATAATAAAAATAACTTATCATAAAATATTAAAAAATATTATGGAATTAAACAAATAAGAAATTAAATATTGAAAAAAGGTCCAATTTTCTCGATTTTTGAAATTCTACTACTTTTTAAAGGAATTTTGAAATATAAAAGTAGTAACAATACAAACTGTGTCAAATTCATTAAGAATCTCGTTATCCTTTTCTTCCAGACATATCCTTTTCTCATTAATTTGTATTCTCGCGAAATATAGTTTTGTATCGTCGCTTTATCTCCTATAGCCCGTGATGGAAGAAAATGAAGATTTCCCAGCGATGCCATCAAATTAAAAAAAGAAGTAACGGACGAAGAGATTTTTTTACATACAACCTTTGCGTTTTATCTTATGTGCATATAATCGCAGAAAGTAATCAGTACACGGAATGCAAAGACACGTGTACGAATGTTCCCCTTCCCATCTTACTTCCTTCCCCACGGCAGTTCATAATTATCAAAGAGTAGACGATTGAAAGTAAAATAAACTTAAAAGTGTGGTGTTGGATTTATAAAAAGATATACAACTACTTGCTAGAGAAGTGTGAAGAATGATCGTATTAAAAAATCCTATAATTTAGTTGATTTTATTATCTAAAATAATAAAATTCAAATTCAAATTGTAAATTAGTTTTAAGATTAAAATAATTAAATAATATATATTAAAAAAATATAAAATAATTTATTGATAATTAATTAACTTACATATATAAACAATCATTTATAGATTATATAGTTATTAAATTATATCGTTTTTTTTATTTTTATGAATTTTATTTTTATCATAAAAATTAACGGTTGTAATTAATTTGATTTAATAAATGAAAATTATTTGCTTTATATATTTGTAGGTACTCATTAAAACTACATTTATTAGTTATTCTATTGTACATTATACATATTTTCATTAAAAACTTTAATTTTAAGCCCTTAAGTATTATGAATATTACAAAATAATGAATTTATCTTAATGTTTTATAACGATGAAAATTTTTTATGCATTAAAATTCTAAAAAAATATAAAAGAAGCTTTTCATTTTTAATCAGTATATATAGAATTAATATACTTAGTATCTAATTTTTATGTTTAATAAATTTGCAATATTTTTTATTTAAAAATTATTATTATTTATAAGTATATGGTTTGAAAAATCGAATTTTTATTTCTAATAATATAATAGAAATATGTATATTATATATACTGTAATATTATATTATATTATATTATATTATATTATATTATATTATATTATATTATATTATATTATATTACACAGAATAAATACAAAATTCCTAAAAAATATATATTTTAATAAAGTATTTTAACATTATAGATTTAATTGTTATATTTTATATAACAATAAGAATTAATATTCTAATAATATAATACTTTGTTTATTATTAAATATAATATTAAAAACCCATGATTAAATAATACAATAGAAATAGAATTTTTTAATAAAAATAAGTGCGTGTTAATTTATAATGAAAATTATAGCGTGTTATTAAACACATCACTTTAATAAAAGTATAAAAAAGCAGTAAAAGAAAGTAAACTGTTTCTTGAAAATTATGTTTTTCTTTAAAAAAAGTAATGAGATAAGATAATTAATTATATATTAATTTTCAAGACTTTTACTGAATGCTTAAGATCCGTGTAAATGTAATTCTATAAAATTTAAAAATATATACTACGTAAAATACGCATAAATAATTCATATACAATTTTATACTGTATTATAAATTTTTTAGAATACAAATATTATTACTAAAATGGATGATTTATAATTATTAATTAATAAATCTATTCAAAGAATTTTGTTATTCATATATGTATGTCACGTAATCTTTATTAAAAAATAGAATACAAAACTACCTCAAAAGTCTTTACATATTATGACAATACAAATAATTAGTTAGAAATCTAAATAAATCTACTCATTGATTAGAGTTTTAAATAGATTTTATAAATTGAAATCCAATCATAATTTACCAATTTATATATTTTAAAATTATTTTTTATATAATTTGAAATTGCGCTTATATTTTATGGTATAAATAAAATCAATTTATTTTATAATAAATATAAAATATTTAATATTTTTGTTTAAAATATAAATAATTATTTAATTCCATTAATTTAAGTTGCACCGATTATTATTGATGAAATATTATTAATTATTTTTTAAGATTATAAAACTAGTTTAAACAAATGAAATAATAAATATATTATTCTAAATGTAGAATAAATTATAATTTTTCGTGATATTTGCTGTATTCAATATAATAAAAGTTTATTTTCAGACAACATTTATAAAAATTTTGAATAAAATTAGGAATTTATTTAAATTTAAAAATCACGCAATTTAAACAAAAATTCATTATAATATTTTATATTTTAATACTTTATATGCATGAAAATCAAAAAATTGAATATTAAACTCATTATTTACAATAAAATACGTATTAGTAACAAATTTTTTCTTTGATGAGTTATTTATAAGTAATTACAAATTTTTTTTTAATTTATAGACAAATCACAATCTTGTCATAATTTTCAAGGTTTCTCATTATTAAAACTTATTTTCCACATGTGTTTATTTTTATATAAAAGTATAGCTAATTGTGTATTATTATTGAATGCTAATGATTCATACAGCAATACTTTTGCTGTTGTATCAGTAAATTGATTAGGAGGCCGAGACTAATATAACTATAAACGCGAAAGTTACTTTATAATGTGAAACAGACTGGCAAGATTGCCATTAAATCGTTTAATAATTTTTATGTACTCATATACAGCATCAGATAGGTTAGCGTAGTAATAATTTTATACAGACATTTTATACCTCTTTATAACATAATCAATGTGATCTTTTTATTCAATTAAATTGTACTGATTTCCTATTTATATATTACTAATATACAGAAATTTTTATATGAAATTTTTTATTATAATTTTTTCGTAATATGTGATTGAAGTATTAGTAAAAACCAATTCAAATTGATGCTTAAAATCTCAACAATGTTTAAAATGCATATCTGGGAAAAGTTTAGAAATGAAAAATATATAGATACTCTTAAAAAACACTTTAAATATTTCAATTTTTATAAAGACTAATAATATTATTAGTTTTTTTAAATAATCAATGCCAAGTTTTTGTAAATATTAAGAATAATTATATTTAATTTCTGTAAGAATTTAATAAATAGTAGCAATTTTTAAACATAAATAAAATTGTATTTTTCATATTTATGTTGAGGTAAACTTAATAATAATAAATTAAATATTGAACTGTTATTTTTAAATAATAATTTTAACTAAATACTTTTAGCGCTTTAAAAATAAAATAGTATTTATTTCACTTAACAATTAATATAAATTTTAGAATTATTATGAATACATACAAAAAATTCAGAAATATTTATTTTAATTACGTTCTAAGTCTTCAGAATGTGGTTACATCAATAATTATAGGAATGATTTCATATTATATTTTTCATATAACTTAAATAAATTTTAATTGCATTAAAAACAAATTTTATAATCAAAGAAAAATTTACAAATAGTATTTCTAAATTATTGATCTAAATTTGGAATTAGTTTTAATGAGCTAACTTCACTCGCAATTCAGTATAACTAATACAAATTTAAAAGTAAACATTTTCAATTTTATTAATTTGTATAAATATTGTATTGAAAAATTTTTATTTTTGTTTCATATTTTATAACTAATTAAAATTTAAAAAACAATTATACATTTTAAATACAATATCCAATATTAATTTATGATTCTATAAATTTGAGTGAAGTTCTCACGTAAATTAGTATTCATATATATAAGTGAATATATAACTTTCATTATCAATCCATTCTATCTATTCAGTATTTTAGTAAATATTTATTTAAGAGACAAAAATAATTCATAAAATTTTTTAAACTAAACCTATTAAAATAATAATCTTTCTTTTATCGACATAATTATAAATTGCACGATTATATTAAGAGCTTGACAAAATAATTTTTTAAGATTCAAATAAAATTAAAAGATGTAGCTCATATTCTTTAATCTTTAAAAGCTTTGATATTCTGACGAATATGTACAAGAACAATTTTTGATTTGATGAATATAGTTATATTTGTTATAAAAAGTATTGATTACAAAATAATTACAAATAGTGTAAATTTTGGTTATGATAATAATTTGCAAATATCTTTTGTAATAATAGAACTTTAAATGAAGAAATTTAATATTTTATTAATAATATTAAAAGTATTTGAAACAATGCTTTTTATTCACAAGAGAACAAAAAGAACATTTAATTTATATAGTATTATATAATTGTAATAATTAAAGTCTTTTCTATTTTCGTAGAATTTATATTATATTATAATTTTCGAAATTTTAAAAAAATTTTTTGTATTTGTTTCGATTTTAAAATTTAATAGAAAATTCTCATTGCAGAATTTAGCAAATAATATTTACTTAAAGCTACTACGTATAAACACAGTATTTATTTTTAAAACTTTTAAAAAAATATATTTTATATAATTTCAAAACTAGATATGTATGCGTAAGTTTAATATGAAGTATCATTTTGATCTTTATTCTTATAAACATTTTATAATTAAATAATATAATATAAATTATTAAATAAATTTTGAATAGATTTTATAAATAATGAAAAAACTTTAATTATTGTTACTTTATATAGAATAACTTTAGTAATTATAAATTTCTATCGTTTTTTTAGAAATATTTAGATTTTATAAATATGGTAAAATTTACCAAATAAATACGGAGCTGCTTTTAACGATTTTTATATATTATTATATTTACTCTTATTTTATTTTTTTATATTTTAGTGTCCACGAGTTTGTTCTTTAGTTAAATTACAAGTATCTATATTTATCATTAACGTATAAATAAATCGATTTTCTTTCTATTTATTTACTTAGTTTGTGTATATAAAAGTTGTTTTGTTCTTAATAAATTAGTTCCTTTTAATTCATTTAATTATTTTTATGAGTAATGGACAATCTGTTTCTCTGATAAAACTAAGAAATTTTATTCGATTATTGTATAATAAAATATCTAAAACTTTGTTACAACATTATTTATTAATAACATACCATATATTTTGTTAATATACGGGTTTTATTATTTTGTGTTAACAGTAATGATAATACATTGATTGTTTTATCTAAAACTGAATTGAATTTCAAATAACATGAAATTAAATAAAAACTTTTTACAAATATATATATGTGAAACCTATTTACATATGAATAATTAATTTTTCTAATAAAGTAACGATTAGAAAAATCAAATTTATGTAAATAATTTGAAATAGCTTCAATTATTAAAAAAGGATATTCGTTGACATTTGAAAATTAACAACGGAGTTAAATATATTAAAGAATCTATGCTACTAAAATAAAATAAAATAATAAAGTGTTATATAAATTAAAAACAAAAGTATATTTTAATAAAAGAAACAAAATAAAAATACACTCACGAATAGTGATAAAAAGGAGCGCAATGACTAGACCTAAAGAACAGCGGCACCGAACCGATGATGGCTTAGCTGTTGAAGGTGATCGCGTCATGATGTCTTCTTGGTTACTGTCGTTGTAACTTTCTGCTGGGAATTCAGATAGCTTTGCGCCACCTTTTTCCCACTACTTGGCTCATCGGGCCTCACGTCGCCTTAAACACGTTCCTCTCATTTCCCCGCCTCTCACTCACTCACTCTTACTCTGTAAATCTATCTATCTCTCTCTTAAACCTTTTCTCTTTCTCTCTATCTCACTCTCCTTCTTTCTCCCACCCTTTCATACTCAAATGGCCTCTTTTTAAATGTGATTTTTTCGCTTAATATTTTTTTTCTGTCATCGCATAATTTTGGACCACACATTTCATTTCTTTATATTTGAGTATCCGATATTTACAAATTTATTTTGTAAAAATTTACAATTGTTTTTTGATTATTTGTTAAAATATGTTTTATACATTTCTTATACTCTTTTGTGTTCAAATAAATACTCGTTTATAAAAAAATGTAAAGAAGAATTTCATAATGAATAAATAGTTTTTGTAAGTTACTCATATAATTAATGTTACTGATTTCAGTGCTTAGTACAAATGATGCAAATCTAAATCTTTATAATAAATAGATTTTCTAATTCTATAAAACTTTTCTAAATTTTTAACAATACTTTCTTGAAAGTTTTAATAAATAATGGTTATCTTCCAGTTTCCAAGTTATAAATAACAATTTAATAAGATTATATGTATTACAAATTAGAATAATTTAAATTATAATTTAACATAAAAATAATATACAAATAAAAAAATACGATTAAAAATTACACTATTAAAAATTATAAATGAAGTTTGATCGCATAAAATAATAATTAATATTGATAATTTTATATGCTTTTAATTTTTATTCACATTAAGAGTAACTAAATAGATGAGAAGAGGTTGCTCTATACAAAATTTTTCTAATATATGTTTTTATTAGTAATTATTCGATAATAATTTATTTTATAATGATTAAAAAAAAACCAATAAATTAGAACATAAATTTTAATTAAACATAAGAATTATTATGACATATTTAGATAATTATCTATAGTTTGAATAATTGAAAATATTAAATATTATCTTTTTAAAATAGAATTCAAAAATCAAATTAATCAACTTTTAGTTTTAAGCAAATCTCTAAATAGTAATACAGTGTCTTAGATAATAATTTTGAAAATATATTTTTAGATGATTTTATATTCAGTATATAAGCCTAGAAATAGGTTTTCAAAAATAAATTTAAGGAATCAAGCAATGAGATTCTTTCTGTCACTAATTGTAAATAAATATTTTGAAATTATTAAATTTTTTATTTTTCTTCAAACATTTTTCTAATTGCTTAATATTTAAAGTTTATTAAACACGGTTTTTTCAAATATGATTTTTAAAAAATTTTTATTCAATTATTACACATAAATTTTTATTTTCCAAATGAATTACTAGAAAATATGAAAATTATATTTTTATGTTTTCAATTATTTTAAAAAAAAACCTCTTTTTAGAATTAAAAAGTATTACTTTATTTAATAAAAATTTTCTCAGATTGAATACCTTATGCCTTAGTGAGAACATAATCAACAGAATATTTCTATTTTATTTTATAGTTTAATATTCTGGAAATAATTTATGTATTATTATGCAAACTAATATGATAATCTATAAAAATTAAGTCAGAATAAATACAGTACTTTTTGAGATTCTTACGAATTTTTATTATATTTGTATTTAATTTTTCATTATATTTATATTTATTATATTAAATAATTGTATTTTAAAACATAAATTTTGTATAATTAAGTAATATTATAGGAAAGGAATTATAATTTTTAATTAGTTTCTGAGCTCTTGGTTCTATAATATACACATATATATAATGTACTTAAATATTAAACAAAGATGAAACTTGAATTTTAAAAATGTATTTTTCATATATGTATATATACTTTAAATATTTTATATTTAAAAATGCAGATACTATCATCTTATATATATATCTTCAAATTTTTAATTTAATTTTATAAAATATTTTAAGTATATTTTTTAATTGTAAAATGTTTATTTCTCATTACTTTAATGTTATTATAAATCAAGATAAGTATTTAGTTTTTAAAATAATAATATAACTAAAATGCTGATATTATTTCACGTTTTATGTTAAGATTCCAAAAGTATACCTTCATTTATTTTATAATTTAATATAATTCAAATTTTTTGAAAAATTACTGAATAAAAAATATATTTAAAGATTTATTTATTTTTATTTTGAAAACTAATCTACTAGAGTATTATGTATTTTTAAAGAAAATATTAAAAATATATTGTATATTATCTTTTAATGAACTAATTCTTTCGTTAAATTATGTCGATATATAATTTTTAATATTTATTGGAATTATATCTTATATTTTTGCTAGTTTACGATTTCTTTCATAATTTAAATCTAAATCAAATGGATAGGTAATAAAATGTCTGAACTGAAATAAGTTTAATTAGGATTTGAAAGCATCAAGATTCGTTTTTAATTGCACTGTTACATAATTCTAAAATAACAAATAAGGGCAGTAACAAGCAAGCATAAATGGCGTAGCAGGATATAGTCACTAATTTTACTTAACTGTATCCTTGATTTTTATTTCACTCTTTTTCTGTCTTCATAAGATATTTTTTTCTTAATTGAGATTTACTTTAAAGATTGACTTGCAGTAGAAACTATCGGAATAATCATCCCTGTAGTGATCGCACAATATGTGACAAACTATTATTTTAGATTTTAGAATTTCCAATACTACGCTTTTTATTAAATAAAATTATAATTTTTATTCTAATGAAATATTTATGTTGATTATTAAGTATTAATTATTTATTAAAAAATTTTATTATAATATATCTAAGAGTACTCATAATACTAGCTTAATAAACCAGAAAAAATAAAAAAGTTTGATAGATATATTATAATTAAAACATAAAAGTGTATAAATTATTACTTGATAAAAGTATTCTGATCAAATTTTAATATCAAAAATGCCTCAATTAGCTAAACATAGATACTTCATTTTAGCAAAGTTATATGAGTTTAATTTGAAATTAAATAAACAAAAGCTACTTTAAAGCAAAAGTATCGCATAAAATAAATAAATTTGTTAATGCTAATACATTTATATATGATATAACTTTGTATTTAATTCATTCTATCGAAAACTAAAATTTATTTAGATCGAAATAAAATAATTCATTAAAAAAAGATCCATTTTATGAAAATAGTTATATTATTGTAATATATATTCTAATATATTTAGAAATTATTTATATATTTATAAATACTAATAAATATGTTATTTCAAATTTTTCTTACAATTTTCGTAAATATATATATATATATATATATATATACTTTTAATAGTATTACATTATTTAATATACTTATTTAAGTGATATATATACATAGAATTACAAAACGTCTGTAGTATCTATGACAAATATATACACTGTAAAAGTCAATACTCATATAATTCTTAACATGTATTTTTAAATTATTATATTACTTATTTACTAATATCTATGTATTGTTTATAAAATGAATAAATTTTAAAACACTTTTATAAAAAATTTCATAAAATTCATTCTAATAAATTAAATTAAAGGTATACTTATTTTTTATACTTTAAGTTGAGAACTGTCTAAATTACATTACTTTAATGATTTTATAGTACGTAATCTGTTTATATTGACATAAACACTGTATAAATGTTTTAGTTTATAGATTCTCATAATTTTTTCTGATTTGATCTATTATTTGTTATTAAATATTTTTTAATACAAAATAAGTATGTTACGTGAATTAAACTTAATAAAATAAATAACTGTTAATTATCACTATGTATAATATGATCTATCAATAAATATATACTTTCATAATATTCACTCATTCATAATCATGACTTTTAAATTTTATTAAAAAATAAAAATAATCTAATTATAATAAAAACTGTATTTTATGAATTAAATTATAAAATAAAATAATTTTACAATACAGTATTTTTATGTATTAATTATTTATATTTTTTATACATTTCCTATATCTACTATAAAATTTTATATATTTTATGCAAATGAAATAAAATCTTTATCAAATAAAGTTTCTTCTGTAATATATAATTAATACCATATTTATTATTTATAGTTGAATTTTTAAAAACTATTCGATTCTGTATAATTTTTACATTATATGTATATATACACTCTTGTATATTTGTAAGAATGTTTTATATAATATATAAATATTACGACACGAATTCACGTCATGTTTTAATTAAGTTTTATTGATCATAATCGATAAGTATGTTAATAATTCAAAAAACTTTTAAGTTTCAAAATAAAAAGATTGAAGGATAGGTGCATAAAGAGAATTAACTTGTATTGATAAAGGCAGAAAAGAAGAGCAATATGATATGGTCTATGTAAGAGGATGAGAAACATACAAAAAGAAAAAACTAGAGAAAGAGGAAAAAATAAAAAGGAAGCGATAGACAGTGAATTTCAAGTATAGCGATAGTCCTCTTTTGTTTATTACAATTTTGAGATAACTTAGAAATATCACGAGTAAAGTTTTCCTCTTTTCACTAAATTTCAATCAAACGACGGAAGCTCAACGAATTTCAATCAATGTTATAGACTTTCCATTTATATATATATATACATATATATAATATAGTGTATTATAATATTTTTCTCATTCTCTATCTATTCCTTATTTTTTGTAAATATTAATTTATTTTATTTAAGTACGTGTTTGTAAAGTACCGTATTAATTATATTATATTATTATTGGATATAATCTATTAATTATTTTATAAGTTATTTAAATGGTTTTTTAAATCACACATTAATAAAATGTTATTTTATATGCTTCACATAATATATTTTTAAAAAGTTTATTTATTTTTAAAATTATTAATTTGTTGTAGTATTTGCTATGCATATTTTTTGAATATCATACAATATAAATATAAAAATATGAATATATATTTAAATACTTACATTATAGAAAAAAAATTAAATCGCAATATTTTTAAACTAGATTTAAATCAAGCATAATATTTTATTCTTATGTATTTTATTTTTGTACATCCTAAAAATGTTTTAACTTATGTTAGATCAATCGGTATTTGTCCAGTTTATTTTTCTATTATCTTTTGCATCCATCTTGATCTCGCGTATATTATATACAATAGTGATTTGAGAGCAAAAATGCTCTTGTAAGTTTGATAGAGAGACGAAAAGAAGAGGCTATAAAATTCGAAAAAAATAGAAAAGCTAAGGTATAAAATGAAAATGAAAGAGGTTTACCAAAACAAGAGTTCACTGTTACACCATGAAGTAGTAAAGCAGTTGTCGATAACTGCTAAAACAAAGATAAAGATATATCAATAAGCTTAAACCGGTATCGTTGAACATATGTAACATTAAATTATAAACAGAACACTGACAATTATTCCTTTTTTTTTATTTTCAATCCTAAATTTTATATAAGATAGTAGCATTCAGAAGATTTATTTTATTTTATTGACTGCATTGTATCATATGGAGAAATTTGTTGATTTGGTTATATTATATCATATTCTAGATAAATCTATATGAAAATTTGCTTGTTTTTAACATTTAGAAATTCAAACTTTAGAACACTTGAAGTACAAGAGTATATTCGTTGTTTAATCATGTTTATATGGTTTATAATTCTTTATTTAATAAAAGTATTGTTAAGATATATTATGTTATTCAGAATGACATTTTAAAAAATTCAAATAAAATTGCTATTTCCTATTATGAATATTGGTAGAATCGATGATTTTTGCGACTATGTATCTTTATAAATTAATTAACTGTAAAAATTATTTAAATTAACCCAAAGTCAACACATTATAGATTCTACGTAAATATTAAAGTTTTGATACCATAATCAAGAAAATATATACACTTATAATCATAAAATTTCAAAGAATATCAAACTATGAAAAATCTACTAGAGAAATAGAAGTTCAGGTTAGCATTAAAATATTGCAATATTCTTAAAATACCTATAGTATTTAATGTATAAATTTTAATACATAATTAAATATGTAAATATACAGAAACTTTATGCATTAAATGTATAAAAATACGTTAAAAATTGACTTGGAAAACTAAAACAAAGTATATAATGATACAGTTAAAATCAAATAGTTTTTAAAATATTTACTGATGATATAATTATTTATTCATTCATAATAATGATTAATGATAATGCGATAAAAAAATAAATAATAATATTTAACGTAACAAAAAATGTTCATCTAGAATTATTATAAACTAAGCTAAAAATAGTTTTAAATATTATTTCTATAAAAAACTCTTTCTATTAAATTTTTTAGTAGTACTAAATATATTACATATAAAGCTCTAGCTTTATCCGAGAGGATAAAAGCGAGATGCAGCAACGCGTTAGGGAGAAAAAGCAGAACGACGAGTTAGAAACATACCAGCTCGAGAGATCTAATACACCAAAACACAATCCTTTCTTTTCAGGGCAACCAATTTAAAAACGTAGTGTACGCTTGGGTTTCCAAACATCCTTTTGAGGGCATCCAAAATAATTCCCGTGTCACCGAGTTGTCAGAGGCGAAAATATTGGTTACTGAAAAGACTCAGAAAAATATGGCTGCAGTCTAAAACTATCTGATCGGTCACCTGAGAATTACTCACTGTAATATTAAAATAAATTTCATATCATACTTTGCAAATATTATGTATAATTTATATAAAATTAATGCCTTCAAGAATTTATTCCAATTATTTTATTATATAATTAGATACCTTTTCTATCAACAAAATAATGTAAATTAAAAAAGTAGAGATTAGTATAAAATTGTATTAAAAGTACATTATAAATAAAAACTACAAGATTAAATTATAAAAAGATAATATAATAGTGTAGTTATATAATAAATCAATTAATATTCATAGTATATAAATAGAATTAATATCGTAGCATGATAATTTTTAAAATATAGAATACTTTAAAGTTAATATAGTGGAATCCTTATACGTTTAATAGTTTACTATATTATGTTGAGTATAAATGAAATAAAAATAAGAAGCTACAATATAAATATATTATTAATCTATTAAGATTAATATTTTTGACAGTTTAGGCGCATAAAATCTTTTAAATTTTTTTTATATGAAAGAAAAGACAAATTTGTAAAGGAATTCTAACATAGTATTTATATTACATTATTACATTCCTACATTTTTATTTTCATATATAAAATATTGTTTAGTTCTTTACATAAATTGAATGGTTTATTTATATATACACATATGATAGTATAAAATATTTGGAAAATAAGAAGATTATAATTTTTTAATAATAAATTAATACGCAATGATACAAATATTTACAACACTTCGATGGTAATAATTATTATACCCGAGGATCAAGAATATGTTATGTAAACCAAAATTTATTTATTATATTTTCGTACTAAATTTTATATTTACTTATTAAATTTATATTTCAATGATGACAGTTCAATATCTGATATGTTAATATTTTTTTATATGCGGCATGTAAAGTTATATCATTTCAATTTTTATAAGTATGAAACTTTCTCATAATTAATTTTGACTATCTATATGCCTTTTTAATGAACCATTGTTTGGAATCTTTTGCTATTAACAGTGAGTATTTGTTTTCCCCTTCTTTAAAGAATGAATTAACTCTCGTGATGTGTTTGCTATTACTTAACTCGTAACAATGATCTTAAGACGAACAAAATATTGCTGAAGTGTATTCAGCTTTTCTAACGTGTCCTTTATGTCGATAGAGCAAGTAATAGAAATACTATGTATTGGGTTAAAATGTCTATCGTAATTAAAAATAGTACAAATTTATAGTAGTTTTTAAATGGTTTATCAATTAAAGTATTCCAAATTTACATTTTTCTCATATAAATACACAATGCAAGTAATTAAACATATTCATTATTTTTCTGTATATCTATCTTTAATTTAATTTTATTTTTATTCTTAAAAATGTATCAGAACCATAGCAAAGAAACCTTATCAGTCAGTGTCGCGTTAACGTTCTTCTCTTTTTTATTTTGTCATTTATTTCTCTCTCTCTCTCCTTTTCTTTCTCTCTCGATCTTTCATGTTAGTTATTTTATTAATTAATCAATTTTTATTAAACCGTTGATTAATGTAATCGTACACCTGTATTCAAATATAAAAATATTTTCTGTTATATATGGTTTTTAATTTATCCATGATTTAGTTAATTTTTCAATTATAATGCATGAGCTATCAGTGAGACCAATTCAACTTTATTTATGATTTATTTGAATAGATATATTTAATAATAATTTTTGTAAATTTTTTGTTGCTGTTAGAGGTTTTAGCTCATTACTACTATACGTCGTTTCAAAATGGTTATTTTACGGATCATGAAGCACACGATATCTGTGTATTATTTGGAATATTTTAGTCCAAGATTATTCCATATCCATTCATGAAAGCGTTTCTACATAGGTTAATATGAGAATATTAATTATATATCAATAATACTCGAGCTTATATCAGATTTTTATAAGCTTTTTAAGTACATTAAGTTATTCTTTATAGAATAGAAATATCGTATTATCTATTTCGAAAAAATTAGTAAAAATCTCCAGATGATGTGATAAAGTTATTAAAAATTAATCATTATAAATGAGGAAGTCATAAAACATTAATTGTGGGATAGATCTTTTTTAAACAATAAAAAATGGATGATAAATAAAAAAATATAAAATGCTTTTAAAAAATTATAATTAAAAATTGTTATTTAATGTGCATATACAAATTTAATAAATTATGTAAAGTATGTAAATTAAATTCATTTTAGAATATTAATTTAAATCCTTTATTTAATCTGAGAATAGTATTTTATTATAATTTCCTACTAGAACTAATTATAAATTATTAAATTTGTAAAATTATTTGAGTTTGATTCAAATCAGATAATTTATCATATGTATCATATAATACAAATTTTAATAATAATAATATGATCCTTTATATAAATATAACTAAATGAAAAAATTTATAAAAATACTTTTTTTTATTTTATTTATGAATGTTTGAATGAATTATAATATAAATTTTTTTCACGAAATGTAAAAAAATTACAAAGACAAACTAAATTGAATTTTCGCTTTTATTTAATAGATAAAATGTGAAGTTTATTTTTATTTAATTTGTATACATATATTATACAAATTACAAAAATAATAAGCAGTATTGTGTTATTAGATGTTTTTAAATGTTTTTAATTATTAAGTTCAAATATTTATAATGGATAAACAATTATGTAATCAAATTTTTATTTTAAATGGTATCGAAAAGTATTGTAAATCCTAACTAAACTATTATGTTCTAAAAGGTAAAAAAAAAGTAAATAAAGATTTTTCTATAATGGTTTTAAACGCTAAAACGAATATGAATACGATAAAGAGCGAATAGAGAATTAACAATTTATGTTACTAAAAATACGATGTTATACTGTTTCTTTTTCATAAAGAAGATGGATCTTTATATCTTTATTCGAATGTACGCGAGGTCGTTGATATTTAATACTTTCACTTGAACTCCTTGACCTATACGTCGTGCAGTGTAGGTTGTTACAAGCTTTGAATGTATTTCTATGAAACAAGAAATAGCAATTTATAACAAGATTTTCATGGTTAAAGTATAATTTTACTTTTAAGTTATTTACATAAAATTTATATTTTGCTTTAATGAAATAAAATCATGCATTTATCAATGATATCTATAATTTATGATAATGTTTTGAGCTTTAATTATTTAAAAAACATATTTTTTTATTATTGTTAGCCCTTAATTTTTATTATATAAAATATTTAATATAAATGAGATAGAAAAGGAAGAGAAATGATAATTATTCCTGAGGTTTACGAGAAATTAAATTATTGTTTTCTTAACTAATATATATAATAAAATATTAAATGAAGATATAACAGAAATTGAATCTCTGATTTTCATTTTTCAAAACATAATAAAAATCTGTATAAAAAAATACTTTTAAACTTATATACTTTTATTAATTTATCAAATTTTAATATACAAAAAATATGCTCAAAAATAATATAATTTGCAAAAAAATTAAATTATTAAAGAAAAATATTATATATTCTATAAATAATATATTCTAAAAGTTCAATGATTGGATTATTCTTGTACTTTTAAGAATAAAAAATTATATATATATATATATATTTCCAATATATAAATATCACAAATAAATATCTATATAATCTCGAAAATTGATATATAAAGAATTTAATTATTACTAGTTTTTGTCATTTAATTATTTATAGTTGTTACTACTTAAATGATAACAAGGAACATATATGAGATATTGAAGTTTTAAAGAATCATTTATATTGAATTAATACAATTAAAAACTTATTTTATTATATCTATTTAATTTTATTTTTTAGATAATTATATAAATACAATATTTAGTTTTATGTAAAATAATTACAATAAAATGTCATTTATACATTGCTAATTAACTGTGGTTTATGTTTTTAGATTTTTAATTCAGTATAAATTAATTTATTAAATTATTGATTTTATAAAATTAAATTTTATTGATAAACAGATAAATATAAATATTTAGATTTATAGGTAAAACAGATTTAATAAAAATTGTATTAACTTTATGTATTGTATACCAAAGTATTATTCTTTTTGAAATTTTATTTTCCAAGATTAGATCAAAGTTATTATTTTCTTTATTTTTCAGGAATTGTCTTTGATTTAAAATTTTATGAAAGAGAAATTATTAACGAATTTAAAAAATTTTGCATAATTTATAAAATTATCATATATTTTAATATCGTGAATGGAATCAATATTTCAAAAATATATAAAATATTAAATCTAAAAGGGAATATATTATGTATTCATTTTTTAATATAATTTGTACTTTATAATGAATTTTACAGTTATCTTTTACTTTATTATAGTAATATACTTATGTTGAATTATTAATCCATAATAAGAGTTCGTACATTTTCATATTAAATTCAAAAATAAAAATTTTATTTTATAAATTATCTTTTAAATTATTTTGAACACAGTATATATTCAATAATATAATATTTTGTATACTGAAATGATAAATATTTTTTATATTTCAAATATATATTCTAAAGTAAAATGCTTCTCTAAAATTGCTTAATTTTATTATATTATTGTTGAGTAACAATGAATTATAACATGTTGTAATGATCAACAATTTATTATATTTAATTTTGTATTTTTAATATTTTATTTTATAGGTTTAAATTATAATTTTTTGGAAATATTTTCATTTTTTATATAACTATTTATATTAGCAATTAACTTTATGTATACGGTTGTTCAAATTAGGTGATACGTGAAGTTCTATATATCGCTGAAATATTCGAGAGCAACATTCTTTCACATGGTCGAATGGATTTCTCTCTAATAGGGATCAGTGAGAAGAAGCAAATTATGATATTCAAAACAATAATATTGGCTTCAAAAAAAGAGTAAATTTTTTATGATTTTAATTTTAGGCTTTACTTATTATAAAGTTATAATTTTTTCTAAGTTTATTATTTCTATTTTGACTTTCATTATTTGATTTATCATTTTGCACATGATATATAGATTTTCATAACATGATAAAAGAAGATATACTTTTTATTAAATTTAAGGAAAATTAAATTAAGAAATGACTTAAAAACTTGTAATTTCATAAATAATATGTTTATTAAAGGAATCATTTGAGGTAACATTGAGGACTTCTTCTCAATACGTACAGACAACAGTAAAGTTTGTTTGCTTGTTCACAAAGATTAAACACATACATAAAATATACCACAGCGAAGACTGTTAGTTTATGATAAGCCGGGAACTTATCCGCATGTACTCGAGTCATAGGAAAGGTGCTGAAATTGTTCACTTATATGAAAGATGGATTATGCGTTATCAGATTACAGTAAAGCTGTCGTTGTACTACATAGGGAATTATATTCGTATAGTATGCATCATAACAAAAGCTATTGACTCATATATATGACTGACGAAATAATTTTGCCAGATCGCAATGTCGACTACCGTTCTATTATATATGGGAATACGGAATAATAGAGTATATTAATCGGGTCACAGTTTAAGCTGTTGAAAATTACATATGTATAATTTTTATATTCTTTCCAAAGTACGGATGCAAAATCCCTTATATATAGTACTTATGATATGATAGACTATCTATTAAATACGTGTCGCGAGTGTAAAATACGGTATGCTTTACAATGTATTGTTACATTTTCCTTTGTGAAGCTATTCAAAAGCATAATTCAATGCTTTTATCAATGATTTTTAAAGTTTATTATAACGTTGATCCTTTTCTAAAACAGCAAAATAATATATTGGTGATAGCTTCTTAATTATATATCCGAATCGGGCCTCTTTGTCATAAAACATTAATAGCATTTTTGTCAGCTTAGATTTTCCTACTTAGGTTAGTTCAGTGCCTTCCTTGAAATCATTAAATCGGATGAAAACAATCCTTTCGTGGTTCAACACCCGATTTAATGTATCTCTTCATAGGGGCCTTGAAGTTGGCCCAATTGTTATATCCTTCTCTTCTACTGGTTTGGATGTTCGGCCTTGGCCTGAACAGCTGAAGTCTAGAGCTTGCGCTTATAGATATCAGGGTTATCTATTCCTAGAACGGTCTTTGAAAGCCTTCCGTTTGTCCGAGGTTCCTTTTTCGTTAAAGTCATGTACTGAGACAGGAAATGTGTTAGATATTGCATATATTAGCTCCTCTATAATAGAGAATTCTCGTTCAATCAATCGTAGAATGTTTCCACTTTTGTTCTGCACTGTGGCTAAATGATTCATCATGCATTATTATTATTACCACTGTGTGGGTTCCCTCCCGTAGTTCGTATCTGATATCTGATATATTTCGTCTGTAATATCTGGTATTGGGTTCAAAACATTCAATTTACAATTAACGCTATCTTTGAAAACTTGGACATGAGATAGAGAAAGAGAGAAAGATAGAAAGATAGAAAAACAGAATATCTTTAATAGATGTACTGGATTCCACATATATTTTTATTTGTATTTCATCTTCATTATTATACATGCATAAATCTATATAAATACAATTTCTTATATTTTAACATAATTAGAAATTATTAGATTAATTTAATTTGGTAAAAATTAAATTAAAAGTATTTCAAAATTTATTGATGCTCATGTTTTATATGTTATATAAATAAAAATATAAAATTGCACCAAAATAAGATAAAATAAAAAATGTTATATCTGAAAATTATTTTTTGTGGATTCTTTATTATTTTTATACATTAAAAATTTGAAAAAAAACCAATTTAATAATTTATATATTTATTAGTTACTTATTAGTAATTTATTTTTTGTATATTTAATATGCATAAATCTCTATCCATTTCAATTTAAAATATTTTATTTATATTTATGAAATTTTTGTGAATATAAATGATTATTTCTCCGATTATTTGTTTAAATATTGAATTTTTAAAACAATATTTAATAATAAGCCTATTAAAACTTTTGCTTTATTTTATTTAATTATATTAAAATAAAAAATTTAATGAATTTATTTTTCAATATAAATATCTAGCTTATATTTACACTTTATAACACGTCCATAATTTCATAGTAATATATATATATAAGTTTCATTGGTATAAAAAGGAAAAGGAAAATTAAATTAAAATAATTATTTGGATTAATTATTTTCAAAACTAACTAATATGTATTAATCTAAACATAATCAGGAGTAAAGAGATAGAAAGACAAAGAGAGAGAGAGAGAGAAATAGAAAGAGAGAGAGAGATGTCGGGAGACTAAAGAGAAGAAACAGTATAATAATTGTAAAATGTAAAAGAGGAAATGAGAAAACCGAGTTTACTAGATATATAAGCTTTTTGGTTATACGAATCTTAAATCAATTCCGCCGCATTTACAAAGCAAGGAAATCACGTAATTTCCGTTTTTTGTATATGTCATATCAACACTCTAATACTCATAAGTAGATCGTACTTTGAAAATTCATACCTGTCGTAATTTTGCGGTTGTCGGTTTATCTGTAATCGACACCCAGAATCTCACAGATTTTATTAAAACCAAATCCAATATTATTTACTTTCTCATTTTTCCGGATATTTAAAATTTAAAGAAGTATCAAATTTATTTTAATGGAAATATTTTAATGGAAGTCTAGCAATTTAAATTATTATAAATAATATCACTATTGCTATATATTTCCGAGATTAAATTTAAATTACGAAAAATAAGGATAATACTCGTATAATTTAAAAAAATGTACATTAGTTCATGCAAGTTTTTTTTAAATGATTATTTCATCATTAATTTGTTGTGGAAATATTTTAACGTAACAAACAATATTTTGATCTTATTAAAAATATCAATGAAACTAATTATAATGTAATAGTAATAAAATAAATATATATTAATAATACATAAAATGACTAAAATTTTTTATAAAATATCAAAAATCAAATTGAATTGTTATTTATGATGTATTTGGATAATATAAACATTTACTAGAAAAATAATCAGATTATCTTTAATAATTAAAAAAACAAATCAGGAATTTTTTTATTTATATAATCTATACCTTAATTAAATTGATTTCATACAAAGCATTAATAATATTAAGATATAAGAATGCGAAATATTTAAAATAAGATTATTATAAAAAAACAAATTACAAGTTTCATATTTAATACATAAGAGAATTATAATTTAGCTGAAGTGTTCGGTTCATACAGAAAAATATGTTACTGGTAATAATTAACTATAATCCATTTTTCTTTATTAGTGTAGGTTTAACATTCCTTTTTCATATTACTTGGCTATTCAAATTTAATTAACCGAAAACTTATATTTTCAAGTATAAACTTTTCTAGTAGAAACTAGGGATGAAAGTATGAAGTACGATTTTACTTCTTTGGATATTTATATAAAAAGCGGCGCAGCGCTTTTAAATTTCATAAATTTATGACCCTTGTTTCCAAAGCGACAGTAAGGAAAAGGGCAGGCTCTTGAGAGGAATTTTCAAGAAAGAAATACTTGGACAGTGAGTGCGAGTCACAAACTCATTTGTCAGATTTTCTTTTTAACGAAGAACTGAAACTTTGAGTTTTTTACGTATGTACAAGTAGATAGTGGCAAAAAAAGTAAACAACTTTCGGCCAAATTACGAATCTAATATGGAAATCGTAGGATTATCTTTGATATATGCATCTGTAACTGTTGAGGAGTACGATTATCATAATGTGGCCCCTCGGAATGATTAATCCGTTTCACGATAGTTTGCTCAGCGAAGTGAAGGCTTCTGGTAGTTTGTAATTAAATTAATCTGTAGAATTAAATTATTTTTAAAAAATTGTATAACATATTCTATAATTCTATCATTTTATAATTTTCTATTAACACAGAATAAAAAAGAAAGTATTATACGTTATTACAATATTAATATTAATGGAAAATATATTTCATTTAATTCTTTTATTTTATAAACAGTTTTTTATTCAATTAATGTTTATTAATTGTAATTACTTTGATATTATTTTCTTAAAAATTTTGTATACTTTTCATTTAAAATTAATTAAAATAAATTTTGAGTATTGAACTCTTCTTACATTATAATTTTCCATAAATAAGTATATAAAGTTTTGAGATGTTAACCAATGAATTAAAAAATTTCAAAAATAATTTTCGTTTTAAAATATTGTAACAAATTAATACTGTATTAACTAAATCAATGTATAATCTCTTCAAATAATAGTCTTTGTTGTTAATTATCAAAGTTAGTTTATCTTTAAATTGCGGAAACTAATTTATATTTCATATAAATGTAATCTAAAATAATTTTGTTGAGCTGATATTACCTTTAAAAAATGTTTGAGAAAATCACGACTCAGACTTAATACGATTGATTTCTAAACTACTGATCCATTACGATACTATAACAAATCTTTGCTTTCCAGATCCACGATCTTTGGGGTTATTTGCAAGAAATCCCCCTTCGACAATCCATCATTACAAAAAATTTCGAACCTAAAATTTTACTCACAAAAAAGAATATATAAAGTTATTTATAGCTTAATTTTTGTATATATACTATTATTTTTTTTAATATTATTTTTATATATTATTATATTATTTTTATTATATTTTATAGATTATTTTTTAAAATTAACATCATGTCTCAATTTTCTAAATAATCTTAAATACACTACTGTTATTAGAACTTATAGAATAATTTTTACTAATGTCGCACAATTTCTGTAAATTAATCGTCTACATACTTTTGTTTTTCTTATTTGTTAATATTGTTTCATTTAAAAAGTTTTCGATACTAATTAGAAATTATTTTAAAAAACTTTTTTATTATAAATTTGTTAAAAAGCACACTTATCTAAAATTGATTCCAATAATAGAATATAGAGTATCTAATTGATTTCATTAATTTTTTTAATTTTTAATTAACTTTTAAAAAGATTTAGTAATTGCAAAAAGATTTATATATACTATAGATAAATATTTGAGTAAATATAAATTAATTTTGAATTTTTTATACGAATTATATTAATAATATTAGATGTTAAGTCACAAAATTAGATTTGATATACTTCGAACATTTTTACTAAACGAGTTTATGATATATACATCTATATTATCTATATTAATTCGTATATGATTTTATATATTACCCATATTTTTTTCCTATAATTACCGCAAATTTAATGGATTTATAAAAACTTATATAAAAAATATTTTATTCAAATTTATGTTATTTTTCTAAATGTCTTTAATGTCTTGATGTATTTAATAACAAATTTAACACATTATAATACAAGAGTTAAAAGAATTATAAATACTGAATACTTTAAAATAAATAACATTTATTCTGTGATAAAAAATAGCTAATTTATTTATAAATGAAAAGCATATATTTTATGACGAATAAAATAAAAAAACAAAACGGAATTATTTAATAATTTATTAAAAACTACAGAAGAACTTACAATATTACTATTCTTTGAAACAATTTTAAACAAGTTATAATTTTTTAAGATGAAAATTTGTTTTACATAAAATAAAGTACTTTAAATTTATTTATTCTATACGAAATCTAAATAAACGTAGGCCTATTAAATTAAAAATATATACACACGTCCATAAATTTCATATATATTTTTCTGTTTGAACCTTTTAGTTTATTTGAAAACAATAGTAATATTATCTATATGTGTATTCACTCATCTCTTGATTTTCCAACCGAAAACAGTTTTTATTTATCGCAAAAGCAATCAGATATTCTATTTCTGAAGCACTTTGTATTTATACTATTCGAGTTGAATAAGAATATATCTAATGGATAACTATTAATTATGATTATAACGATAGAAGGATATTCGTAAAAATCAATTCTATAGTCTCATTTATATTATCTATGTTATTTATAATTTATAAAATCTGATCCATTCTATATTATATTTACTAGTTTTATCGTGTTTCTATAACTTTTTATCTTTATTCTAATGAATAAAACTGATGAATTAAAATAACTATGTATATCTATTGTTTTATTAAAAGTTTTTCAAATACATTAAATATAATACTAATTTTCTTTGTAATAAAAAATACGCACTGCCTTGTAAAATAAATATCGAAACCGTGAAATTTATAAGTAACACGATACTCTGTTTTATTTTTCAATTTAACCATTTTAGAAAACCTTTAACAACTGTATTTTATACTCAATTAAAATATTCAAGTTAATAGACCATACAAACGGAAAAAAGTTTCAATTACATTATAGTCTTATATTTATATCGTCAAATTTAAGTTATAGTAGAGTTACAAATAACATAAAGTTTAAAAAGCTTTTAGGATTTCTCATCTTCTAAAAATTTTAAATTCAGCCTATTATAACAACTGAATATTTATAAGGTTTAGGAAACATAATATCGAAGAATTCAATATAATTATTATGAAAAAGAAAAGAATATTTTAAATAATACAATAATATTCAACACAATCATTAATGTGAAAATACTATCTGTTTTTAATATTATAACATCTACAGAGAAATAATAGTTTTTTATTATGGTATAATAATTATTGTGAAAGAGTGATCCATAAGATATAGCCTATTTCTTGTAATACATAAAATGTAGAGGGTGAATACATTATTACAGAAGATCTATATTCTTCTGTAACCATAGACTAATAGCTAAAATATTTAAATTCATCAAATTTTTATTTTCAAAACTTAAAAACTCTAATATAAAATCTTTAAATATGCTTATTTCATATTTTCATATTAAAAAATGACCATTTCTAATAGAAGGATGTAAATATGATTATTTTAAATATCATTATTTCTGATTAAACTAAATTCAATGACTCAATATTTAAAAAATTGTTTTAAATTAATTTTCCATAAAATTATAATTTTTTACATTCTAACCTAATAATTAATAACGAAGTACATGCGTTATATTGGAGTTATAAAGAAGATAATTTTTGTTCAAACTTCACCAAATGTAATTTTAAAATCAAATTTTCTAAAAAATAACTTCTTTCTGGACTTTATTATGAAAATATCAAACGGCGTCACAAAGGGACTCGAGTGGTAGTGTTGAACCCCAATACGGTTTATTACTATGTCCGAGCAAACTTTTCGCGATCGTTACGACGTTTTGGTAGCAAGTGGCAGTTTACGATAGGCCCTGTCCGAGCCGTAGCTCTCAGACAGACGTGACGAGGGTGGAAGGCGATAGTCTGGCAGACGCTCTACTCGCAGATTGTTAGAATAAACGTAATATTTACCGATATGGTCGCTTGATTTTATCCTACTCCCTTTCGATAATTTCATTATACTTGTATTAAAAGTTAACATGTATTAACGAAATAAATACTCAAATCAATGTTTTAAAAAAATATATCGTTAAAATTTTGTTTTAATTTATACTTTCTTTCATGACTTCAGAAGAATAACCTTTTTAATAAATAAAATAGTTAAAATTATAGTTAATGTATTGAAAATGTTTAATTTTGCATTTTTTTACACTAGATTTTGAAAGTTTAAGGACATCAAAACTAATATAATTGAAGATCTAAGCTTCATTCTATGAATGAAATATAAATCAATGTAACTCGTTATAAGATATAAATTGTTAGGGTACCTATATAAAGCATTCATAATTCTCATGTGAAATTCAAATGAACGTGTAATTGATTTAAACGAGTGATTCAAAAATTGTACGGATTTTGGTTTAGATTAACTCTCCACGATATTTGTACAATTCTAAGTTTATTATAAATAATTTATATATATATTCAAATACTATAAATATATATTTTAAACGATACGAAAGAACTTATCTTGTGCTATAATAATCTTGAAATAGGTTCTTAAAATTGAAGTAAAGAGATCACTGGCTTTAATTATAACTCGAAATATAGCTTGCGATAAAAATAAATCTTAGCAATAATTATACATCTAATAAAAAAATTTGCGTATATCTTATAATAATTTACGTTCTATCCATTACTAAAAAGAAAATTTGAAACTTTAATTAAAAAAATTATTACTAATAACTAATAAAAAACTCTTCAATCTATAAATTATAAAAATTAAGTTTTTGTAAGTTGAAGCGTCGATTTAATACTCTGTTTTATTATGCCTTATATTATAGATATTGTTATTTTTAAAAAGTTGTAAAGACATAAATTTTGAGTTATCTATGTAATTTTCATGCAATGTATACATATATTTCATATAATGTCATTTACTTTTAGATTAAAGTTTTACTCATTTTTGAAAAATTTAAATAAAATTCTTTTATAATTCTAAAATTTTTTTTATATATTTAAATAATTTTAATCTTTTTTAACTAGTTATTCATACTAAAGGTAGATTAAGTAAACTCTTATTTACCTCATAAAGTGAATGATTTAATTTACATACCTTTTATATATATGTTTCATAGAGTCACCGAGATGCATTAATAAACAGCATGAACTTGATGTAATCCTTTTGTAAATAGTTGCAACTTTCTAAATAGTTAGAAAAATATAGAAAACTTATAAGAAAACTTACGTTACCTTATATAACATAGCAGTAAATGTTACTTAATACATTTTGAGAGTACACTGTTTTCCAAAGAAACGAATTAGCTATAACTTCTTTAGAATTGTTCATAGGCTTCGCACATCTGAGATAATACCAAAACGCGTAATAAAATATTCATTTAAAATTATGAATAGATAATTCAACGACAATATCTAATAGGAGACTATGTAGTTGTCCATAATTTTTAAATAAAAGTTAGCATAATGTAATTAATTTGTGTAATTCATCTTTAAAATTGATTGACTTACTGTAAGCACTCTTATAAATGACTAAAAATATTATTGTTTTTATAATAAATAAAATGACGTTTTGATAACTTTTAATTGTATATATATATATATATATTAATATTAATAATTATAATTATAAAAATGTAAATTATACGACACAGAAGTTTAGTCTTTATAAATAAAAAATAGTATTAGTAATAAAACTTACCTTAAAAAAAATTTTAATAAAGCTGTGAACATGGTGTAATTACTAGTTCATATACACGCTATACTATCGATTAATGATTGAATTCGATTTCACATATGGTATAGGCATCGCAAATGATTTGGAAAATTACAGGATGAGAGATTATTTGGCTCATGATGTATTTGGAAGTGTTGAAATCGACTACAAAATATTATACAACTTGTATTAGATAATTTATGTTAAAATTTAATTTAAATATTCGTAAATATTTTTGAAGATTTATCTCATAAAAAACTTTAAATAAAATTTGAATAAGCAGGACAAAAATTATAATGAAGAATAAATTACTTTATAATACTTTACTATTGACCTCGTTTTTATTATCAGTCATATTTATCTAATAAAATTAATTTCTAACTACATTCATCGCAAGATCTCATTATTTGAAAATAATTATTTGAATAATCAAAATATGTTTCTTATAAATACAAAAGAGTGAGTATGAATTGATATAAATTCTAGATTTCCTTTTTTTAATTTCGTATATTATTATTTGGATGATGTTCCAAAAATGAGTTAACATTCAACATTGAAACGTCTCCTTAATTTTTCCATCTTGACGATTTTTTCTTTTCTTTTTCTTATTTTTTATTGAAAAGAATTTTTTGTCTTCAAAATACTAATAAAAAAAGTAAAATTTTTTTCACATTTTGTTTAAATTCATTATAACGAAATATAATTTTACAACCTGACTTTATAATTACTACTTTTATATTATTGTCGAAAAACACATGTATTATAAGCATTTATAAAATGTTTGTAAAATAATTCTAAAATGTATCCAAGAAAATTCTTAAGATTTACAATATTTTTTAAGTAAAATTTATTTTGCATAAATTTATTGTCATTTATAAACACTAAAGCAACATAAAAAGAATTAATATATCACATATATAACAATTACAATTTAACACAAGGATTAGTATATATATATATATATTAAATAGTATAACTTTATATATCCTAAAATATTCATATACAATACAAATATAAAATGTAGAACTTTAAATATCTATTGTTAATATTTTAATGTGTTATTATTACGGAAAAGGTAATCATAAGGGTTAGTAATTTTTTATTAGCTTTAATATAATTTACCTTCAATTTTATTAAAACTTGATTATTTCTTATTTATTTATTTTTACCATTAATTAATTTTTAGCTGACTAACTTTTTTGATAATTTAAATTATTAATTAATTAATTCAACATGGATTGAATTTTATTATTTAGACTTTAAAAAATTTATAATAACTGAAGCTTTTGATTTTATATACTAACATTTTCTAATTCTAAAGAATTAAAAATAATCTTTAGTATTATTTATATACCGCTATATAAATTACATATATAAAGAAAAATCTATTAGAAGCAGAACTATTAAAAGTGAAATAGCGCACAATATATTTATGAAAATAAAGAAAACGTTAAGAAAATCATTTAGAAGAAATAGTGTAAATTAATATATAAAAAATTAAAAATAAATTATCCAATGCATAAGATTAAGAAGAAAATATAAAATTTGTCGCAACCGCTTAACGACGACAGCCTTATTCTTCTCATTTGCTTTAATGCTTATACTTGACACATTCGCTCATATATCTACAATCTTATAATGATGTAGCATAAAGAAGATTTAATAATGGTGTGGAGTACTTGAAAAGATAAGATTCATAATCGTATACTTTATAAAAAGAGAAATAGTTTATTCATGACTTTTCAAATTGAAACGAAAGTAACATAAATTCATTCAAAATTTAAAGGAACGAGGTGGCAATGAAAACTAAGATTAAGAAATATATATTTACATAATTTTTCTTCTATTTCACTATTTAATAGGAGAATCTAAATTCAAAAGATGCGCTCAATAGTAAAACAGAGTTTTATTTAGAGGAATAATAAGAAATAAAAAAATGAATAGAAAAAAAGATACAAATGAAAATAAAAGAATGTAAAAAAATAAAAAAATAAAATTTGAATTCTTAAACGAAATAAAGTAAAATATATAAAAAAATTCTTAAAAAGAAACGCATCGTAGTTAACTATTACAGCAAAAAAGAATATAAAAATTCCGTATAAACTAAGTTAAAAAAATTGATCAAAATATAATACGTGACGTAGAAAGATAAATGTATTTGGTAAACCGAAAAGAAAAGTGTACGTTGTTTTTGAAATTAAAAATAAAACATTAAATAAAATAAAGACGCGTGAAAAAAAAATGTAAACAGCTCATGAAAACAAAGAGAAAAAAAATAACTAATATAAAATATAAAAATACACGAAAATAATGTAAATACAATGATGCATATACAGGAATACAGAAATAGAAAGTATCTAAACCGGGAAAATAAAGAGAAAGCGAAGTGTAGGAACAGATTCAGAAGGAAGACTACATAAAGCGCTGTACGAATCCACAAGTCAGACGAGGAGAGCATAAGACGCCCCGCCCTCTCAGGTCGTCACAGATGCGCGGCGTCCCTGTGCGTATTATTCGTCGTGCGCAACCCTCGCGGAAAACGATAGAACGACAGAGAAGAAGATAGAAAGGCGCGCGCGCCTCAACGGATCGATCGTTCCCTCACGCGGGTGCCGCTTGTCCGCTGGCGTGCCGACAACGACGTACCGAGCATCAGACGCGTTCAGTTTAAACTCGGATTTACTCAGTCCACGATCGTTGGCCACAAAGATTCGCACGTTCTTTTGTGGCAAAGACATCAACTCCTTCTCTATATTTTTTTTTTTCGGAGTTTTCGGTACACTTTCCGCCTACCATTTTTGCTATCTTTCTCTTTCTTCCTTCGTTCGTTACCAGATTGTCCACGTATTTTTATCTCTATTTGGAATACTAAATCTTTCGGCTAATACACCGAGAGTTTTGCTGAGAAAGGGAGAAAGAGAAAAATGGAATAATAGGAATAAGAGAAAAAAATCTTATTCTTGTTGACCTTGCTTTCTTTAACCTCAAATTTGTAAGCAAAATTCTCCTACATATAACCGTAAATATTTTTATTTTTATTTTTTTTTTATTTTAGAAATAATATGTAGAGATAGAGATAGACAATGTGAGAGAAAGAAAGAGTGAATGTGAGAGTGAGAGGAAACCGAGATAAGAAAATGAGTGCGTGAGAGAAAGAAAGAGAGAGATGCCAATAGCAAATCCTTATACTAATACAGTAAATTACATAACACACGAATATATATCACATGTTTGCATATGTTTATAAACATGCGTATATAAAACTAACCTAAAGATATTTATATATCTATATACATAAATATATATATATATATATTTATATATATATATTTATATATTTATATATTTATATATTTATAAAATATTGTATGATATTATTTATGTACATATACAAATACGTGATGATAGCTACAGGATCAAGGAAAAGTAACTTATAAAACATTAGAAAATAAAAGTAACGTACGCGAACAGAAGAAGAAAGAAAGAGAAAGAATCGCTAATTACCTTTTAAAGGAGGGAAGAAAAAAGACACAATTACATCATACCGGTTTGATAAGATAAGCCACAACACCCTTAGACGTATTGTACAATTTGAGGTGAGCTTATGTTTTTTTATTGTACGTCATTATTACCAAAGGATAATCATTTTATTCCTTGTTTCTTACACCGAATAATTCAGTATGAATATTTACATACTTTTCATGAATATTAATGTCATTTTTCGATTATTCAAAATTAATCGAATATTTCTTATCACTCTGTGATAAGAAACTAAAATTATGCATTTATAATTTTTGTTAAAGATTGAAATTTTTTTATGTCTTATAACATTTTAAATATTTTAAGAAATTGAACGAATAGTTTATAAAATAAAATTCTATTTATTATAATACAAGTATTACAAATTAGGCAATGGTAATATATTGCATTAAATATTTCATATTTATTTATATTTTTTTATTTTAATCAGAATTTGAAAATTTTCATGAATAAATAATATTTCTTTAATTTCATATAAATTACTATTAAATGAGGTATTCATTGTCAATTAAAGGTTTTATATGTTTTAAAAACAATTTTTAAAAATTTTAATCGAAATACAAAAAATTAAGACATTTACTACGTAAGTCATTTACTATGCAAGATTTGGAAAAAGCAGTAAATAAGAAAGTCTTCTTTTTAAATCACTGCTTACAAACCTCATTTTTTCATCATAAATTTCACAATAAGACTATTATTACTCAGTCGAGCTATAAATGCACGTGTTAACGTTCATTCGTGCATATAAATATATATGAACGTGTGTATTCAATACGTATATAAGTAGGTTTGTATGCATATATATATATATATATATATTCGTATGACTATATTTATGCATGTTTCAAATTTTTAATGCATGTTTACTTCAATTACATTCTTAAAATCAATAAAGTATCAAACATTATTATAATTATTAAAAAAATTGATTTAACTATAACATTTTACAATTTTTATATTCAACTCAAAATTACTTTCGATGATTAAGATAAGACACTATTTCAAAAATACTTTCCATTTTTTATTATATTGTAGTACCTTTAGTTAAAAAAAAATAATTATATTTGAATAAATTATTCCTTTCTATAAATAATAATTTAGAAAATTACATAGATGATACATGTACTTTGTATAATAATTAGTAGAACTACTATTTCAATAAAAAATTTATTAGAATATAATTATATTCATTTAAGATACATTATCTTTTACATCAAAGTCTTTAATACCTAAATATATTCATTTTAATACGTTACTTACAAAATTAATTTACTTATTTCTTTGTAATATACAAATATAATTTATTTTAAAATATAATAAAAACTTCTCTTGAATTATCAAGAAAAAAAATTTTATATCTTATAATAAAGTATTTACGTATTGTATATATTATTTTAAATTTTAAAATTGATTTATTGGATAAAAACTACATGAAAATTATATAGCATGATCGGTTTTTAATGAGACCAGGAGATATGATTATGTTTTTTCTTACTTTAATTTTTTTTGAATTATCAATAATTTATCTAAAAATAATTAGTTGAAATATAATTTATATATTAGTAAAAGGTAAAATAATTTTTTAAAGTAAATTATAATCATAATAATGTATTAATTTGTCAAAAAAAATTTGTTATATAATCCCAAAAATAAATATTAAAATAAATATTAAAACTAATAATTATATACATTTTATCAGAGAACTAGATTAAATTTGTTGGAATAATTTAGATTTCTTAGTTTTATTATTCTAATTTGATATTAAGTTAATTTCTTTTGAAAGCAAAAACACATATTCATTTTCATTGAATAAATATGAAAGCTGTAGACTTTATAAAGTTAAAAAATCTTTCTTAACTTGTTTACTTTATAAGTAAAAAATTATGTAAATATTCAGAAACATATAACTTTGCACTTAATGTCACTTTTATGTTTCATGTGATATTTAAATTCTTAATTAATTACATTAAATACGATGAAGAATTTTAAGATGATTGGAATATAAAGTACAGTTACAACACAGCTACAGAATAGTGCATATGTATTCTATTTGTATTCTTGTTCGGTCGGTAAAATAAAATCGATTTTATGTAATTATGCATTTTCCAAGTATTCGAGTACACTTAAGAATTCGTGTATAAACATCATTAATTACGATCCTGCTTCTATTATCCTTCGATTACTAACTCGATAATAGGTCACCTGATAGTTCAGTTTATCAGCTATTCTATCATGTTATTCTGAAATTTCATCGATTTTGTTGAATCGCTTGTTCTCTTAACTTCTACTCAAATGCAGTGAGATTTCTTTCAAGCGTGCGTAGGTATTCTACGAATTATTAGCTATGAACTCTACATGAATATGAAATCGTTTTGTAAGTCAAAAACAAAAGTTTTTGCAAATTTAAACAGAGATGTAATAAATTCAAGGAGTACTTCAAGTTTACATTATGCACTAATTTTTAGTAATAATAATTTTTTAATATTTGCTAAGAATAAATTTTGAACATAAAAATAAATTTCATAATTCTTTAAAATAATTTCTAATAAAAAAGTGAAGATAATGGATAACAGTAATGGATATATTTAAATTCAATTAATTTGATTATTGGCGAAGAATTTAAAGGATTTTCAAGTTTTTATGTATATAAATTGCATTTGGTAAAAAACTTCAATTTTTCAGCGTTATGAATTATTATTATTTTTCTTGTAATTATAAAAAGATATACGTATAATATAAATATATAAAAATATTCCTAGTAAGATAAAAAATTTAGATATTTTAATTTAATTCTTAAAAAAATAAAAAATATTAATAAAAAATTCTTAACTTATTGGTAATTCTAGTGCAAAATTTAAAAACTACAATTAACCTTATTTCAATATTTATCAGGCAACATTTATTTTTTGACATTAATATAATAGAATTTTATATTCATCGAAAATTTAATGAAATGTAAATAATTCTCTTAAAATAAGATTAATTTTAAGTGTGATAACATTGATTTTAAGTAAGAATTTTATCATACATTAAAAGTAAAATTATATATCAAAAATAAAATTTAAAAAATTTTCAATTTAATTAATTTTAATTTTAATAAGTTTCAATGCAGTAAAAAAATATAAAATCCTATCAATTTTTCCATTTAAAATAAAATACATTGATTTTAATCATGTAATAAATAATTATAAATGTAAAAAAATGAATTTCCTATGAATTATAATATATGAATTTAAGTTTTTATTAATAAATATATATTTTATCAAATTTGACTGCTTAATATAATTTATTTATCATAAATAGAAAAAATAAAACCATGCAACACATTCATATTATAATTACTATAAGCCATTATCAATGAATTTCAAATATATATTTTATATTAATATTTTAATTTTAAGTAATATTATTTGTAAGCATAATTATAATATTATAATATTTTTCTCGCATTCATTGAAATATGAATTAAATTAAAAATTTTGTATGAAAATCAACGTCTTTCCCTTAATCGACCTCATCCGTAGTAAAAATAGGATATTTATAATTTTTTGTTGTAATATCTATTCTTAATGCTTTTCATAAAAGTTATAAATTAAATAAAAATTATTTTATTATAAAGTTATTTGTCTTGTAAGATTTAAACCAGAAGAACATTTTTAACAATGATGCTATACAGTCGTTGGATATCATTATTTTAAGAAGTTGAATGAACCAACATACAAGTTAAAAGGTTGTTAATAAAGCAAATTCAAAATTGAAACTACAGATATCAACAGATATCAAGTTTAATGCTTATAATTTATAAAAATACAAAAGAGAAAGGTTTTAAAATTTGATTATTACTAATTCTTTCGATATTTTTTAAAGTTAACTATGTTTAAATAAAATAATATACATTAAGTAAGAGATATTTACAGTTAAAGTATCGCTGGTTTACTATTGAAATATTAATTGAGTACTTAGAATGGAAGATAGAATAGAGTGAAGACTATGATTAACCAAAAAATGTTTCGCGCGAACTGTATATATAGATTAAAGCATGTTATACTGATATTCTTTTTTATCTTATTCACTCACTTTTGTGCAAGATTTGCAATGCAAAATTTTCTACTCAAGCACAAAGCACACTGCCGTTCTTTTCAAGGCATATAATGTAGTGTGACCTTGGTTTTTGTGCCAGTGGCTTATTGATTTTCATGTGTGTGTATAGAATCGCGCGCGCGCACACATAATTATGTTTACATATTGGTGACAAAATTGAGATTAAGCCGTTTTTCTTTATTCAACTATATCACTATGGCTAGTATAATGAAATTACATAAATTTTATTTGTAGGAAAAAGAAAAAAGTTCAAAATTATGCAATTTATAGGAAATGATTATTGAAGTGATTTTAATGCTTCACAAATATTTTGTCAAATGATGGATTTTTATTTGAAGAATTTCCGTTTTAAATATATAACAGTAGATTATATACTGAAGCTAAATTACAAAAAAATTTACCGATTAAAATATTTTTAAATTATAACAGTTAAATGAAAATTATATTTTTAAATGAATAAATGATATTTCTTTTAAATGTTATAAATATATATATATATATATATATGTGCATGAAATAGACTTAATAATAAGAAAAACAAATTTTGAAACAATAAAGATAATGCTTTCTTAATTTATAAGATTAATTTTAACTTATGTTATAATTAAAAATATAATTTCTAAAGAAAATTAAGTTTTAAAGTTAAATAATATCAATCTTATAATTGAATAGAAATTAATATGTAAAGTTTAACTAATATTATTTAGTCAACTATATATATATACAACTGATTATTAGTATTTCAAATAATTTTAAAAATATCTTTATTTTTAATCATTTTCATATAATTATGAATATTAGAAAACGATATAAATATTTCATTAAATAGGCTTCTAGAATATAAATATAATTGTAATAAAATGAAAAATGTCGATAATTTTGAAAATATAATATTTTTAAATAATTTTTTATGAACATTAGTTTTTGCACTTATTATTTTTATTTTAAAATATTTACTTTTATATTATTAGATATAATTAAGTAATATTGTTTGCTTTTACAAAAATCATTAGACTTTATAAGTGTGTAAAAAAAGTAGCACGAAGTTCTATTTCGAAATCATTGAAATAAATTCTATATTTACTTTTATACATTATACTTCATAAATATATTATTTTTCAGCATTATAAAGAAACATATTCTACATGTAATCAATATATGTTATTTTTATATTACTTGAAAAATTGATTAATTTTTCGGTATAATTTCAATTATAAAATAATTAATTTTAATATTATAATTTCATTAATATGAATATTTGAATTAATATTTATATAATTAGTTAATATACATAATAATATTGTTTTATTTATATTATTTCTTGTAAACTACTCTACTAATAATTGTTAATAATGTTACAATGTTAAGTATGTGATAAAAATAGTATCTTAATTTGGAAAATCTATTGCAAGTAATAAAAAATCCTAGACAATACAATTTATTAGATGCGTAAACTGTAAATATTAAATTTTTTATTCGAAAGTCAACCTAAATTTAGGAAATTATTTATTCTAAATATTTTTTGATAGAAACTCTATTTATAAGAAATATCCAGTTTATACTAGTACAAAAGTTTTTTAAGAAAATATAATATTAAAAATTCAAAAATTGACGATAAAGAATAGAAATAAATATGCTATATTTTTATTAAATATTTTCTAGAATATGGAAATTTAAAAAAGTAATTATAAGAAATATTAATTATATTATGTAGCTTTTTCTATTTGCAATAATGAAAGTAAATAAATAAATCATACATGTTTACAGTTTTATAATACACCAAATAAAAATAAGGAATTTCTATATTTTAAACCCTTCTATTGTAAATTTTATAAGGAAACAAACAAAGTGTAGATGATCTTATTAACTTCAGTCAGTTGTAATTTGAATTTAAATTTTATGTGTGGTCTGACTAAACACCGATTTGATCTACTAGGTCTCATAGTATATACATGATTATGTTACAATTATCTATTGTAATGATAGAAAATAGAATTTGTATTTGAAAAAGCGAGAAGAACAAAATTTTGTTAACAGTTTTCTTGAGTAGAAATATTTAAAAATATTAATAATTAAAAAAATAAAACTGCGGTACTAAGTGAAGTACATCATAATTAAAATACTTAAAAGAGTTAAAAATTATTTGCTCTTTAATTACTATATAAAAGTGTAAAAAAATATATCATACAAATAATAATAATGAACAATAAATAGAAGTCATTTATAATAATAATAAATAATAATGTCGAAAAATTTTTTTCATATTTTCAACTAAGTAATTTATTGATGCGCTGTGTTCAAAATTATAATGGAAATTACATAAGTTTAACATATTCTATTAAAATACAATTATTTAAAGTGCTAAAATTGTCAAATATTAATAATGTTCAATTTTCTTATAATTTTAATTCTGTTATATATGATTTATACTTTTTAAATAATTTAATTAAAGTTCTTTTTTAACTCCAAATCAATATTCGATTTCCTTAAAAAACTTGCTAAGATACATTTTGATGCAAAAGCACTAATTTTGTAGAAAGTTAAAATAACTCATAAATTTTTAGTCAATATTCAAATGCAAAAAACATGAAACTGATATTATGTTTAAAATTATTTACGTTAAGACTAATAAATTATTATAAGTATCTATTTAATATAAATATTTATAGAATATTTTATAAGTAAAGGAGCTATAGAATTGAAAACCTATCAAAATTTTCTTTAATTAGTAAATTAATAATTTAAATAATAATTTACAATAATTTTAAATTATTATAATACTTAAAATCAGTTTTATTTTACTTCTTGTTCATTCAATATTATAGGCAGATTATTCACATTTAATTAATTTTATTAAAATCTTCCTTTTTATCTCTAATTATTTACTTTATACGTAAATATTACTTATTATATAAAATATAAAAATATATTATAGAAAATTTCTTATTTATCTAATTAATAAAGTTTATTTGTAAATTTAAAGTTTTTTTTACCATTTTATATAATACCACTGACGTATGTAGTTCTTTTTTCTAAATATCTTGAAACTATTTATAGTATAAATAAGCATAAAAATTAAGATTTATAAACTGTACTAAAAATAAAATGAATGATGTTTTTTTACTTCTTATTTCCAGTATTAGAATTCTAAACGCTATAGTCATGGCACTGTATAGATTTTATTGATCGTGGCCTTCAATTGATGCTTTGTCATTATTCGAATACAGATAACTTAAAACACTAGGCTTTATACTGCGTTACTATATGCCGTTTCATAGTTAGTACGTCTATATGCACAGATAAATATTATTATTATTTCTTTTTTATAAGGTATAAATAGTATTTTTTTTATAGACTGACTTATTTTAATGGTAAAATTTGAATTGTTTTCTCTGAAACTTTTTTTAAATCTATAAATATATATGTAGTATCAAGAAATATTACTATTTTTATAACTTATAATTTATTTTGAAAAATTTGACAAATTTGCTTAATTACGTAGAATTTTAAATATTCGATCTTATGCTTCATAATTACATTATATTTTTTCAATAATAATGAAAAAAATATGTATTAAAATGTTTAAACATTTTTTTTATTGTTGCTTAAAAATTTTGTAAATACTTTCTATATATGCAATATATTATACATCTTTATCTATTATATTATAATATTATTAAAATTAGTAAAATAGGAATGATATGCTTTAAAAATTGAAAAATAATACTTATTAATTCAATGACAATATTTATTTTGTAAATTAAAAATAAACTGATTATAATTTTAACTGAGATTATAAATTTAACATTTATAAAAGGAAATGGATACATAAAATTTATTTATTATAAACTAACAATTTATTATTAGTACAGACTCAAAATAATAGTTAGAATAATTAATATAAAATAAATATTGCTAACTTTAAATCTGATTTGGTACAATTGATACTATTTTTTATAAATAGTATATTACAAATTTTATCAAATACTCAAAAAATTAGACCAATTATAATTAATATAACTATATTTAAACGTTTACCATGTAAAAATACAAATCAAGTTATAATGTATCTTATAGAATAAGTACAAAAAATTCAAATTCATTTACTTGTGTTTTTTTGTTTTTACATTTTTATTTTTTTATATAAAAAGTTTAATTATAGAGGTAATAAAAAACTTTAGCATTTCAACTACATCTATCTATTTCCGTTAAATAATTTATACGTCATACTATGACTATTATTATATAGCCATGGTTTATAATCTATTAAAAATACTTGGAACTGAGAGTATCAGTTTCGTTTATTAATGAAGGTATAAATTTTTTTAAATATATTGAGAAACAAAAATAATCTACTCACAGAATTTTATCGCATACAAAAATATTTTTTAGTAATTATTATCATTATAATTTATCTAATTTATTATAATTTTATATTTTCACATCAGAATCGCTAATATTGATACTAACTTAATATTACTTTTGTTAAAAAATGTATATTTTCTCTAATAGTTAAATATAGTATTTCAATAATAATTTTGTTATTATGTATAAAAATAATATAAAATATGTTTAGTTATAAGTTTTAATTATAATAGATTATATGGTTTTATTGGCTTACTAGAATAAAATGAATGATTAGAAATCAATAAGGTAATCACATAACTTGTAAATTTTATTTGAAAATTAGAAAATAAATATAATTTTCTTCCTATACGAATATCGTTCATTTCAAATTCTAATATTTTGAAAAATTTATTATATTTTGACATAATTTTATATATATATATTATTAATTCATAATAATTTTGTATACAACATTATTCTTCCAAAAGAATTCAATGAATATTCAATTCAATAAATGAATAAAACTTAATGTTTTAATACTGTATTAAATTCTTTGTATAATCTTTTAATATTTCTTACAAAATATACTTTTCTTCATAAATTATTATACCTTCATAAATTCCAGTAATCAAAGTCTAATCGGAAGAAATTGAATACGTTTAAAAAAATTGGTTATTATTTTGACAATAAAAGTTTTTCTTTAACACTAGACCAGGATGAAATTATAAGAAATACTAAGTTTTGATGGAATTTTCATTATCACGATATAACTAAATATGTTTCATATATTCTGTCCAGATTTTGTGTATATGATAAAAAAAATGAATTTAAAAGTAGTTAGATTTTTATTATCGCTTATATAAATACCATGTCATATGGATCAGTCATATTAAAATAAACAGCATTATATTTTACTTTATACATCGTATTTTTCATTCTTACTCTAGTGGAAATAAAAAAAATTTATTTATATATTATATTTATTTTTTAAAAGATTTAATGTAGTTTTATATTTTTTCTATATTAATTTATAAATATTTCATAATTATAAATACATAGTAGGAACAATGTTTAAAAATTATATTTTTTTTCATTATTTTGATATTTTTTTAGTTTATGAAAATATTTTTTCATGCAATAAGAAAAGATTTATGTATTTAAACTAAAAACCATGTGATTATATATCATTAATTTGCATTTTCAATGTATTTGAATCACCCTCTCAAATTTTCCTATTTTTAATAATTATTATATTAGTTAATTAAATCTTTATTGAAAACTAATAATATAATTTCAGTAAGTTTTCTATATATTCTGTATTAGTATACTAAACATTCATTTATTGTATTCATTAATCAATCAATTCGTCGAATTATCTATCATTTGAATCCTTTTTAAATCCATCAATTTTCTAAACTATATATTGTTGTGATTTTCATAACTTTCTATACTACAAGCTTCTTTCAGATACGTTTTCTTCAATAAACTATGAAATCACATATATGAATAAAAATAAAGATATATCAAACTGCTTACATCATTGATTTATTCGACAATACTTAATTGTGTAACTTCAATATATTTTTTCTTTATAAACAAATCAAATTTAATCAGTCATATAGCGATTGATATAATTCTCTTCTAGCAAATACATAAATAAGAAATAACTTTTGCATACAATACAATTAAATATAAGAACTATCATAAGAAATGCCTCTACGTTGTACTAAAAAGATTCATTGCATCATAATATATTAATAGATCTCATATTCTTAATGATTTTAAAAATTTTAAATTTTACTCAATATTGTGATTTAATGTATAAAATAATTACCATAATTATTATCGAAAATTTTAACTATACCTATTTTGCTATATTATGATAATGTTTTTTACAAAATCGACACATTTCACAATATTTTTGTATCGGAAAAAAAAATTTGTCAATCTAGAACTGTATTTTTTTTAATTGTATAGTCGGAATACAATGATGCAAGGATCCCACAATCCGGATTCAAAGGATTAAATGAATTTTAATGCTAAAATATTACCTTTTTTATTCTAAATTATTTAGTTTGTATACAATATTATAAGTAATGGAGTATCCGAGTTCAATAAATAAGAAGATTTTTCTAATAATCTAAAAAGCCAGTATAAAACTTAGATATAATTATTTCATTTAATTCTTTATTTTAAAAGTTTAGGAGAATTTCAATATTCCTACACGAATACGTCTACTTGAACTAAATTACATAATAATCTCACTCAATATAACACTCTTTTTAATATCCTCAAGTGGTTTGAAAGTGTATAAGAGCGCTGTAATTTTCTAATTAAAAATTTACGTTTATGAATTATTTATACAATCTTATTACAGAACAGATTTCTAGTTTTATTATATTATAAGGGTTATGATTTTATAAAATTTATTATAATTTATTGAAAATAAAGTGTCAATAAACAATTATTATATCAAACAATAATTAATTTAATGTTACATTTATTTAACTTTTACTACATCAATATCATTAAGTATAGAAATGTGCATGCAAAGTATGAAGCTCAGAAAGTAAATAGAGAAAGAAAAATGACAAACTACTTATATAGGGCATTTGGGATTTGTATGTAAGGATAAATGGAAATGGAATGCATTAAATCTAGGGTAAGACGAGTAAAGTTGTGAAGTGAGGTAGAATATCATAACGATTTCTTTGATAATATTACTAAGACATACCATACAAACTTTTTACCACAAATAGTCGACAACGTAGCTAACGATTTCTTGAGAACACTAATCCCCCTTTCTTAAGATAACCATTAAATTATTGCCAGCAAGTCAACGGGAATATTCATGACATAGGGAGAAAAATAAGTGGAATATTTATTTATGAATACTTCTAATAAAATTAAAAGTATTTCTTTTATCATCCAATTGACTTTTTTAAAACTTTAAAATATCATTTTGGAGTTGAAATTAACTTTTTCACTGATTGTTTTAAAAATTTTTTAAAATTAAATATACACCCTAAAGATAAGATAGAAATTTATTTGATTAGAAAATACTCTATTTATACTCAATTGATAGAAAAAAAAATTTTATAAGATACTTACTAAAAAATGGAACAAAAACAAATTTTAATAGTTCTAAATCAAAATAACAGTTGAATAAATTTCGTAAGTAAAAAAGGATTAGTCAAAATAATGAAATTATGTATATGACCACTGCATAACAATTTAATGCGGGAGTATTAATAATATTTGTAAATAAAGTAAATGATACAATTATTTCATATTTTTAATGTTTATTGTTCAGTAAAATTCACGAAAATTTTAAGTTTTTTCATCCAAACTTTTACAATTTATTACCAAACAATCTTTTATTTTAATCTTATATTTTTCAAATATAAATATTTCAAATGGTTGTAAAAAATTTCTATTCAAATATTTTATAAAGCTACTTACATAATTCTTACAAAGTTTCTGCAAAAAATTTTTGGAGCTATCAAATGATTGCAATTTAAAAATCGTTTTAATTATAAAATAGTATACATATTAAATGCACATACTATAGATCTATTTCAGAATTATCGAATTTTATTTTTATAAAAAAAAATAATTTAAAAATTTTATAGAGTATCGTTTTATATTACATAATTTTGTTATATTTTACTGCATGGTTTTTTTCATGTTTAATATTTTTAAAAGTATTTTAAAAATTAAGCTACACTATTAAAATAATAAATAACATTGCAAAAAATATTCTTTTGAATATTTAAATTTATATTTTTTACATATTAAATTAAATATAAATATATTTTTCTAAGAACTCTAGATTATTTTTTAGTTATATATTCTAGTAGAAACTAATTTAAGAAATAGTAAAAGATGTCTGTAATTATTTTAGATATAATTATTATAGACGCACTAGGATCCGCAGACAGCCTCATAAAAATTTCACTTACATATTTGCGGTAATGTATCTTTCAGGAATTTTGATTACATCATGGTTAAAACAAGAATACTTGAAACTACAGCATAAAAATTCTATATTATTGTGAATTCTCGATACGAGTTTTTTTAAATCATATCATTGTGCAATATAATTTATTGAATGACATGACTGATGATATAATTGGAATCTTCGGATTAAAGTCCTATTATACGTTTATTCAGAACTGTCAAAAGAGTCGTGAAAGATAGCCTGATAAAAAATATCTTTCCAGTTCAACTATCTTAAAAATTTAGACTTTTTTAAATTTAAATTATATATTTTTTTTTTTAATATTTTATTAAATCAAGTTTAGAAAAAGTATCGTTAATTGTTCTTTAAATTTTTAATATTTATACAATTGTTACAGAAATAAATAGTACTTGTTTTATAATGATGTGTTTGAGTAATTTGCTTAATATCTAATACTATTATATTTTACTCAACTGACATTTAAAAATAAGATTCCCATAAATCTTTTCACAACAGAAGGATGTAAGAAACTTTTCAATAAAATGTAGACTACTCGTTAAGGTAAAATATTAATTATCTTATTTAAGTAAAAACTGATAATAAAAAATTTATTTCGAAAAAAATATATATAAAAATAATTTTTAAACGAGAAGAAAGGATCAAAGGAGTAATTTACGCTTGTTGAAAATTCTTACACCTTTTTAGATTCGTATTGAAAAAATACTATGAAATGTTTTAACGGATATTTTAATAATAATTATTTAAATCGAGATATTAATACATATATTTTGAATAATAAACCATTAATATATATATTAATAAGCAGTAAATTATATTTTAATTAAGGAATAAACTTCGTTTTCTTCCTGGTAATAATAATATAAATATGTTTGTGTATGCTTCTAAAGAGACAGAGAGAAAGGAATAAAATATCATATTTGTAAGCTATTAAATAAGCTATAAAAAAATATTTTTAGATAAATGGAGGTTAATTCAAAATATTTTTTTTCACATAGAGTCGATGAGAGAAAAGCACTAAAAATATATAAAACGGCGATTTGTACGATTTGCTTTTTACTTCTGTATTGATTTGGATATTTCTAGTTTCCAATTTTCTTTGGCTTTCCAAATTCATTCTTTGTTATAAATATATATTGCATATTTATATACTGTCATTATATATTGTTTAGTATTTATTTAATTGAAGATGAAGTTTAAAAAAATTACCATTTCAATTTAGATATTGCACGCTAAAATTTACTTATTATTTTTGGAAAAGAAATCTATCAATAATTCTTTTCCTTACTTAATAATTCTATTGCACAATATTATCTTACAGTATATTAAATTGTGTAGATTTTTATAAATTCTTCATCCTGCATGAAAGTTATCAATTTCCTTTGTAAAAAAATAACTGATTCTAAATTAAAATAATTTAATGATATAGAGAATTCTATTCGTTTAAAATCTATAAATATTATAATTTTTAATGAATTAAAGAATTTTCATTATGATAGCAAACTTTACGAAAGTATCATTTAATTAATGATATTACCATGTAATTTAATATTATTGTTTATTATGAACAAGTACTTTTTTCTTTTTATTTATTGTGAAAAGGGAATGCTATTTTCAATAGCATTTTTATAATGCTATTAATTTATATTAATTTATAATCTTTCTAATTTTATTTTTTAACAAATATTTAATAATTAATAAATTAAATGTGATATAAATAGTTATAATTCTTACTTTTAATTTTATAATTACAGCAGCTACTGTATTATTCATTTATGATTAAACAATATTTCTTAAGTATGTGTGTTCTGTCGTTTGTTCTAAGTTTTATTTTTATAATTAAGCTATTTAATAAAAGTTCGGTTGAATTACCTTATAATAAGACTATATATTACTATAAATTCAAAATTCTTATGAAATTATATTTATTAATATAATAAATAAAAATATATTATTGTATATAAGATTTGTATTTGTGATACAATATATATAAATGATATAAATCATGAAATGACGTACAAAATTAATTGATTAGTATTCATTTTAGTCTATTTACGATTATTAAATTGAAAGTAAAATTTATTTCAATATTACCGAGTAATATAATAAAAGTGCTTATATAAATTTTTGAAATTTTAATAAAATGGTTTTTGTTAGCTCTATATACAAAAATATATATTTTACTCTTTGTAATGTTTTTAGTATTTCAATTAATAATTCACTACTTTAAATTATTATTCATTTTGATTAATTATTCATTGATTGATTTACCTTTCTACAGAAATTGAATATTCACTTATTTATATCTCAGTTATATTTATTTAGTATTTAAGTGTATCAAAATATTTTGCTAAAGCAAATTATTTATATATTTAAAATTAAATAAATACTCCGACATGAACAAGATAAGGTTGGATTGATTTGATAAATCAGAGTCAACAAAATTATAAAACAGTTTTGGAGAAAAGAAAATACCTTAAATATACATTGACTACTATTAACTAATTAAAAAGAAATCTATATACTCTGACTATTAAATTTTGCATTTCTAATAAAAGTATCATATTATACGCCGAAATACAATTGTTGCTCACGATTGATGCTGCGGTAACAAGTACGTGTATTTGTGTGCATAATTGTTGGTTGATTGAAATTTATAAATGTTAAATGTTAACATTGATGAACATTCGTGAACTACATAAATATTAATTTTAATTGCTATTTAAATTCATAGGTATTGTATATCAAATTTTTGCAAATCAATATGAAGATTTTCCTTAAAAGGTATCATATTTATATGAATTTTTTTCGTTGTTTTAATAGTTGCAAAAATGATTTTCATTTTTGCATTCAAAAAATATTTTTTTTTTAATAATATTATTTTTATTACATGACATGAAATGACATTTCAAATGAGAATAATCTTATTTTCAAAAACTATTCAATTGAATAATGATAATTATTTCATAAACTGTTCATAACTAGAAAAAATATTCTCTTAAATTTTAAATATATATATATTAAAATTTCATTTTACTTACCAGTAAATAATTTACAATGTAATTATAAAATTGTATGAAAGATACTTTAGCATTCAAAGACAAAATATTTGAAAATCTAACATATTTTAGTGAAAATTTTATATTAAATTTAAAATATTATTTTTTTATCAATAATAAAATAATATTACAAATGAATTTATTATGAATAAATTTAATAAAAAATGTACTAAAAATATTTTAATTTTAGTAGTTAAAATTTTAATATAATTGTATTGAAATTTTGATTTGAGAATTATTTTTCTGTAACTATTGAATTAAAATAGAATTTAATATTTAGTTTTTGAAATATATACGTTTCAAATTTTTGGTATTTTAAAAATTTATAATACTTTCCATTAAATTAATAAAAATTATTATACAAATTAATTAAAAAAATTTTTATTTCAGGTAAGAATAATTCTGATATTATCTTGTAGTGTGAATCAATGGAATCACAATTCAGTAAGTTTACTTTTCCAATATTATATTCTAAATAAATGCTGCTAGTGTGCTATCATTTTAGTATATTTGTTTGATAAGTTTAAAGAATGAAAATACCAAATATATTAAAAAAAGTAGATTTTTAACAATCGAGATATTAATAATATAAAAGTAATAAAAATATAAGATTCAATTTAAAAAATTTGAATTAAAAAATGTATGCTTATAATTATACACATTATATTTAATTAGCAATTTTCAATAAACTGTTAAATAAATCTTTAGTTCATCATGAATATATTTAAAAGTCCATTGCATGTGTTTGTGAACCGATCAATTTCTAAAAGAAATAATGAGACTTCATTAGTTTGATAAGATGAAAAAAATAACACATAAAGTATAGTTCTGTGGTTTATTAATTCTCAATTAGATTTATAAACTATATTAAATTATAAAACATAACTTGCTTTAAATATTATATTTAACCCAATGATATAAGAGACAAGATATACAATTTACAAACGATTAACAAAAATGCCTGAAGTTAGAAATCCAATGTCACAACAATGCGAGAGTCTCAATACTTTTGCTGTTTCGTAGCAAATAAAAGTAATCAAGACAAAGATGTAACTCACTGGTTTTGTTCTTAAATGAAAACAGGTAATAAATAAATGAAAAAATTCAAAGGGATTAATTACACGGTCATGACCGCACCAACGAATTACGCCCGTAGGTCAACATAGAAGAAACAATAAACTCACCTGCTTCAGAATTATGAATCACTTTTTGCCTCTTCCTAAGAAATAATTACATTGTTGAAACTACAGGGGACCACGGAAGTGATATCTAGACAACAGAGCGTACGGATGGTATCAATATTTACTTTTCTATGGATAGTTTCAGGACCACGGAATTTGGCTAATCCGCTTTAGAATCTAGAATAAAACATAGCTTTATATTTATGATTTAACTATTTATTTAATTAAAATAAGAATAATTGTTATCGCTAAATTATGCATAATATATTCCTTGATTACCATAAAATTTCTACTTTAAAAGTATATAATTTGAATCAACTAATGGAAATTGTATATATTAAAATATTCGAAATGTTATTCTTTCATGTTTTTTTTCCAAAATGCAATTTAAATTTTATCGTATATCATGTAAGTTATATCTAAACATTTTTTCTTAATTTTAATCCAAGATTTTTCAAAATGTATTATATCTACTTTTAATTTGAACTTAGTTTAAATCATGAATTATTTTCGATATTATATGTATTGAAGAGTCATATCATTATTTTATATTAATCTCTGTGAAGTTTTAATAGAATATTTGTAATTTTTCAATTATTTTTTTTAGATTCTTTAATTTCTATAGTATTACTATCGAAATTGATATAAATATTATATTTTTTCTCTCAATATTGAAAAGCAAAACTTAAAGTTTAGAAAGAAGATTATCAAAATACAATATGATATCTACAATATTGATTAAAACTAATCTTTCTTTTTGAATGCAATATAAGTTTAATATTTCAAATTATAACTGAACTAAGTTTTACTTATCATATTATTACTTGTCATATTTTAATTTTTTTTCATCCAATTCCTAAAATAGTGTATTGATATACATTTATTTTATAAATAGAATATTCGAATGTTAACAGAAAAAATAGCATAATATTATTTAATAGATTCTATAGTAAAATGATAAATTGATTAAAAATTAAAAATTCAGTTGATTCTCTTATAAACATAAGCAAGAATGAAGAAAATTACTTAAAAATAATATATATAAAATTTGTAAATTTAGAAAAAAAAAATTTGTATATAAATTTTACAAATAATGATCTCATGATTAAATAAATGCTCAAAAGTTTCGAAAGATGCTTGTTATATAAATAGCACTATGTAAATAATTCTTTATTGAATGAGTAAGTACTAATTTTTCTAAATTAAAATTATTTTAAATCATATTTAATAAGTTATTATAATAAATGAATAGCAATTTTATGATAAATCAATTTTAGTAATCACAATATGTTTCACATAATTTTGTTAACAAGCTACGATAATTTATAAGATTCATGTAAATACGAAAAGTCAATGGATATTATTATTTTTTTTATTATTATTTCTATTATTATTATCCTTATTAGTACTATAATTAATATTAAAATTATATTCATTATTATAAAAAGCAAAAAAATGATAAATATAAATTTGATTACTTTCAAACTATAAATAATCGAAAAATGAATTTAAAGTGCAATTTTTTATAAAATATAATTATATAAAACAATTATAAAAAAATAAATATGCTAATAAATATTTCAATGTATCTTTTTTATCTTATAAAAATCACGTAATATATTAATTGATATTCATGTTGAATAAAAGATATGGACATATATATTTTAAATCATAAGTTCGAAAATAGATGCATTTAGAGATATATTAAATATTTATATTAAATTCTAAATATCTTGAAAAAAAGGAAACTTATTAAATCTTTAGTATATGAATTAATAACACACTTATCTTAGTATATATACATATATAATCTCCAATATAATATTTATTCATTTCTAAATTAAATACATCGATTCTTAAGTCACGGTTTCTTGAAATAAAAGTTTAAAACTCTTTTCAACAAGAAAATTGATATCAACAATCAAGATCAGAATTCATCTGGCAAATATTTGGATGAGATTTAGTATACATTAATCTTTCATTTAATTTGATATTTCTTAAAAATCGGGAAAAAGTAACAGTTAAATAAACTTTTAAAGCATTATTTTAATTACGAGAATTCATTGTTTTTATACGATTATAAAAAATTTTTTTAAATAGAAGTATAAAAAATGTTCTAAAAAATAAAAATTTAGTAAATATAGAGAATTTATTATTCATAAAATAATAATCGATTTAATTAAATATTGGTTCTATTAAATTTCTGTTTATAAATATAATACAATTATAAGTAATTCTATAACATTTTTAAAAAAATCATCTAATATTGTATTGTTTTACTAATTTGAATAATTTAATCATGATTTTTAATTTTTAATCTCTATATTATCAAGTATAAGTATATAATAAAAAAGAACTTGAAATTTTTTCAATTATTCAATCGATTTCTACTTTTTTTTAATCAGAAACTGAAAAAAAACCCAGTAAAGTAATTCCGTTATTTCAAAAACTTTTTAAGTTATACTGCATTAAATCGAATAAGACATTAAATTCTTCACAAAATAAAATTGAACTACTTGGAATTTGTGAAGTATTAATAATTTGATAATAGATAATGTACTTTATTTTTCAGAACTTTTAATTTTTCTACAAATAACATCGAAAGTGTTTTTATTTTGCATCGTTTCGAATATTGAACGTTACACAATTTCTAACTGAATTAAGGACGAAGACGTCTGTAGTAGTAATTTTGAGAAGTTACGTATAACTAATAGTAACAAGATTCCTAGTCGCTGCAGGGTAGAGACAATTTAATAAGTCGAAACTATGCATAAGGCTATTTTTAAAATTAGATTATATTATCGATTACGAATATATCTTATCTTCGGAATCATGAATAAAAATTTTGATTTCCAATGCAATATATATTTCTATATACAAATTCGTATATTTATATGAATGTATAAATTGACACTAATTATAAATAACCAAATATCAAATGAATATTTCGTTATTTAAAATTAATTTATAGAAAGTCATAAGTTGAAGGAATATACTCAACTGTTCATAATAACATCAATAACTACAATAAAAAATTTATTAAGTCGATTTCGTAATAACTTTAAATAATATATACTAGAAAAAGTTCAGAAAATGATTCATGATTACGAATTACTTTAAAAACACTCTTTTATCTTAAAACGATGATTGTTGATTTTGAGAAGATAAAATCCAAATCCTTGAAAGTCAGAATAGATATGTTACGATTTCTATAACTTAAATCTACGATTTTACAGCGGCTGTTACTGGAGTAAGTAGATTAATTGAACAAAAAGTTTTATATTTGATCTTCTTACGCTTCTTAGTTTTCAAGTAATAAAAAAGAAAAATGAAAGATTTAGATAAAATGTTTAAGTTCTCATATCTTAAATGAGTAATAAACGATATCCAATAATAATAAAAAAAATTTTTAATATATTGATATTTTTAAAGTAACCATAAAATTATTAAAAACATTAAAGTCCGTACTTTATAAAATTATACTTTTCAATAGATATTGAAGCCTGAAGATAATAAGGTAAAAATGAGGTTAATATAATGAATCCAAGAGATGTTATTTTAAAAATAAAAAATTTATCTTCGTTTAGAAGCAATATTTTCACTATATGAAATAAATTATCAATAAAAAATTGTAAAAAATTCAGTATGAAGTTATTTATAATACTGAAGATTGAAATTAAAAAAACTGAGTAATATGATAAGATATTACTGCAGAAGTTTGAAAATATTGTAAAAAATAAAATCAGTTTGAATAAATTCTATTACAATCGTAAACTAATGGAATGTATAAGTGACATTTATATTTTTTATATTTTTATCATTAAGATGATATTTTAATAAATCGTACAAAGGTTTAATATTTCAATTACAACAACAAAATTTATGATTTTATAAAATTGAATCACGATTAAATTTAACGCGATATAATAGTTTAATATTAGTTAACTTCTAAAGTTATTGGAAATAGTATAGTATGGAAATAAAAATTTTAATTCTTTATTCAAAAACTTTGAAAAGCAGAATTATATGATAATTTGGCGTATTCGAAAAAAATAAACTTTGAATTGTAATAAATAGTTTTCATATAATATAGTATACCGATAAGAAACTCTTGAAAATCATCCATTACATATAATTTAAAGATTATTTGATTTATAATTATTAAACTTTATCTGCAAGCTGCTACATATTCTATTCTCTGAAAACAGAATGATTATATATTATCACGTATATTCAATAGGTGATTTAGTATTTTACATTGTTATTGTATATTGAATACTGCAAGTAATAACAATATAAATACAGCAGATATTAATGCTTGAAATTTATTAAATTGATATTATAATTTTAACCTCCACCGGTCTATTACAAGCATATTCAAAGAGTTGACGAATCCCACTAGATTATTATATAACACGAAAATTACAAATATTAATGAAAGATCTACAAATCGCTTTCAATTAAAAAAAAAATGTATTTAAGCCTATCAGATAAATGAAAATAATGATATATCAAATACAAATTTTAAATACATATAATATCTCTTTCAAATAAAAATGGTTTATTTCATCGCTTTTTAGTATGATGTGGTAAGTTGAAAAAAGAAATGTCTTATATTTAAAGTAAATTATGACTGAAATATATCGAGAATTGAAATGTAACGTAGAATTATATTTATAAATTCGATACATGTTACTTTTTATTTTTAGTTAGAGATAGATTCATACAATAAATACACATACAAAATATATTTCTTATTACTATTTAATCTGAAATAAATTGACGTAAAACGTAAAATTAAACGATGGTTATTATATTACAGAAACTATTTCAGCTTGATAGTAATACTAAAGAAAGTAAAAAATACACTAAATTAATAGTCTATTTACGTTATACATGAATAAAATTATAATAAAGTAATATAAAGAAAAAGGTTGAGTGCAAAAAGTTACGTTAAATAATGTTTCCCAAAGGTAAGACCCAACTAGGTATAATAAAAGTACCGTTGTCTAGTGGTAACTGCGAAATCTTCTACGTTCTGTCATTTATCAGAGTAGACAGAGTTGAGAACAATAAATAACATAGTTATATTTGAACTTTCGTGCGGAGCCTAACTTTGCTACCACAATTAATAGTGGCGAGGAAAAGGTTTCGGTCACTCCGGGTATTAGCGATGGTATAGACCGAGACGCGTTGAATGGCGCCGTGTTGCTTGCACTTTAGTGTAGGGCTTAGCCTTGTTACCCCATTGATTAGTGGCAGTGATAAGGTTTCAATCGCTTCGTATTTTAATGATGACACAAAGCCAGCTGCGTAGTACTTTAGTAGATAGCCTAACCTTGTTATTCTGTTGAATAGAACCAACAAGTTTTGAATCGTTTCATGTATCATCTGTTGTTTGCTTTACATGCTTGAACATTTTATATATTAATGCATATTTTTAAACGCAGCAATAGTAAGCAGTATATTTTAAGTTTCCTTTATTTATAACATCTTTAAAGTTTCAAAATCCTCTTTTCGTGATCATTTTATCTTGAATCCTTTTTTATTATAGAACTTTCGAAAGAAATAATTATTATTCATTTTTATAATTATTTATTAAGACATACTTCATTTATGTATTCAAGTAAAACGTAATTTCTTTTAATATATTATTCTTTATATTTCTTTTAAATTATAATAAATCAAAAATATATTATTTAATAATTCATACTATTATATCAACTTTTTATGAATAATATTTAAATTATAAATATAAAATTATTTCTTTAATATCAAAATTTTTATTTTTGTTGTTATTTTTTACTATCTTTTTCTATTTTATTTTAATGGATCAAATTTGAGATTATATTACATACAAATTTATAGTCTATATGTACAATATATAATTGCTCATTGCACTATGTTACGTTTTATTAAGTTTTATTATTTTATTCAGTCCTATATAATAATACTCCATCAGCTAAATGATGACATTCAGAAGTACTAATATAATTTATTTACAAGATATCATTGGCTTATCTATACCGAATATTTTTTTGCGAATATTTATTTATCATGAAAATAATATTACACAGTTAGCATACACTCATTTATGTATAATTGTATGTAAGCTAATAGAATATTTAATTACGAAATAAGCTTATTAAAAATATAAGTACTGTAAATATAATGTGAAATATAATATAAACTTTTTTTAAATATTTATACAGATTTCTTTAAAATTTTATTTAATAATTATACATTTCTTCAGATATATGTAATATAATGTATATTTAATTGAAAAATAAAATATAACTTGAATTGCCTTTCATATTTCACAACACTAGTTATTTTATTTTCATTATTATTGCAGATTTTATGTCAGCTAATTAATTTCTAATATTTCAAAAATTCTATTGAAAATAAATACCTAATAAAAATAATATAATATTAAATTTTTTGATATCGTAAGCCGATAAGTATTTTAAATATTTTTAATTTTCAATATTATTGACGATATTAATCATATAATAACAAATATAATGAAATACTTCAAAATAAATTCAATAAAACATCAGTATAAAAATTATTATGTAAAAATTTGGAATTTACTTATCTTAAATATTATATTTAAAGATATTAAAAGAAAACGTTTTTTACTTTTTAAATTTTTAAATAAATAAACATATATATTTATATGTATAATACACCCATGCAAATAAAATAAAATTCAGAATTAAGTTCTAAATTTTGAATCTTTCTGGTTATAATTACATAAAGTTGTAATATATAATCTTGTAGAGAGTATAATATAAAGTAATATTTATGATTTTAATACATTTAAATAATTAATTTCTTGTTATAATTTTTATATTTCTTCATACTTAAACTTATAAAAAAAGTAATTCTACATTTATTTATGACTTATAATTATGGAACTTGATATGGTAGCAAAACAAAACGTTATTGTTTATCTTAGCAAGCAAGTACAAATACTACACGAATTTATCGACCAAATATGGGATATTATCATAATGTATATGGAAACATAAATTAAAAAAATTTTTTTTATGCATATTACTGATAAATATATACAATAGATTCTTAAAAGTATAGTAACAAATTTTTAACATATATTTTATTTGTAATACTACTCGTTTATTATAAAATATAAATATTTTTATAATAAAAGAAAATTCTCCTCAAATGTTTTTTGTTTTTGCATTTTTCCTTCATAATATCTTTTTTTTGAGTAACAATACACATAAACAATACAAGAAACCGTATAAATATAAAGGTCTAATGTATCAACTTAAATGTTTTCCATATCAGCCGAACTATCAAGAACTTTTTCTGAAACACTGAATGAAAAGTTGATTTTTGCTATCTATTTCATAACATAATGAAACCGTTAAAACTCATATTACAATACCTACATATGTACTAGCACGTACGTTCACAATCCCTTTTGCTATATATGCAAGAACACGGACGAATAGAGTATATTACAGGTATTAAATTAGCTCGAGCATTTCCTCTGTACTATTAGATATTCCAGTTCTATCTCTACACTTATAATACTATATTATTTATTACGTCTAGATTTCATCTTTTTTTTAATATTAATTAGAAAAGAGCGTATAATTATAATATTTTTATAATGTTGTATATAATATTCTATTGGCCTAAATTTAACCCTATAAATTAGATTTCTTAACATATACTCATAATTTTTGTAATTTTAAATACAAAATATTTATGTTTTATAATTTATATACAAATCTAAATATGCTAAAATAATGTAATATCATTTTTTATTTAATATCCAATGAATAAATTATAAAAAGATAGTACTAAAATTCTAAATAAATTTATCAAAATTATTTTATATTTTAATCGCTATAAAAATATTATAGTCATATCTATAAGCTCTTTAGTATGGTATAGCGGAAATTAAATGTCTATTTGATCATAAAAAATATTTCTTTAAACTTTATCTAGTTCGTAAAATATAACTATTCTTATACTATCCAGAATCTATCAATGCCATAAAAAATCTCAATTTCTTGAAAAATAGATACATTTTAGTAAATAGCTTATAAAAAGCTTTTCTATTTTTCAATTCTTTATAAAAGAATCTCATTTTATATTAACGATATTATTAAAAAATTAGTAACTTTCCTGAAAATCTTATAAAAATTTACGTAGTAAATTCAAACATATTTAGCATTTTGATACATATTAAAAAAGCAAATTTTTGAATAATGTATAAAAAATAATTTCTTCTCCTTCAATACTAAGTAAAACTTCATCAGCTAAAATTATTATAACTCACAAATCATTTATGTAAAAATATTATTGTTTTATAAACTCTATTATTGTTAATCTTTATAACCAAATTTTATAGTTTTTCTTTTTAAAAAAATTTAAATCATTTCAATTCAATTATTCTGATTTTGTTTTCTCTTCCAATGTTATTGTGGATTACAACTACTGTAATTTATTTTCCATAATTTCGAATTCAAGTAGTCAGTTTATGCGAACTTTAATTTGAATTATTAATTGAGAAATAATAATTTATATTTTAACTTCATTAACGAACTTAAAATGAGACTATGAATGTTATGTGTCATTAAAAAACTATCTTTAAACTTAGATAATTATTTTTAATGCAATGTAATCCATTCATTAGCTTACTAATATATATATGAGACTTCATGAAATTTTTTATTTTCACGTATATTATAAGTAAATTTTATTATTAAAAGATACTAAAGGAAATTATTATTATAATAACAGTTTTCAACATAATTTTTTATGATTTATATTGAAATGATTATTTAATATTTTTATTTATAAAATAGTATATATAATAAAATGATACAAATTTAATCAATTCCAAGAAAAAGAAAATACTAAAATAATACATAAATCTACTTTATCAATATATAAGGACAACAAATAAGAAAAATCAACTTAAAATTTATAAATTTGTTTACATATTGTGTAATCTACAACTTTAAAATTCTAATAAAATTTTAATTTTTGACATATTGATCAATCAAGAATATTTGAAAAGAATAAATTAGTTCTAAACTTTTTTTTATGGAAAAAAATTTATCATATCGTACCTTTTTCAATATTTAAATAAAAATTAAAAAATTTTAATATTATAGTCAAAATAATATAATTTCTTTAATAGAGAAAAATAAATTTGATTTAAAATTAATGTTTTTCAACAATACGTATAATAATAATAATGATTTAATAACTTACAAAATATTAAAAATAATTTAATTTAATTTAACAATATTAAAATTTATCATTTTAACGTAGTATTCATGATATTGACATAATAGTATGTAATAGGTAAAAATAGTTTTGTGTTTATTTATATTTGAATTACATTAAAAATGAAGAAATAGACTTGTATATAAAGAAGAATACTCACAATTATCGGATTTGAAATTAATCTTCATTAAAATCCCATCTTCACACAACTTTATTAATAAATATAGTACTAAATAGAATATATTGAAATCTTCGTTTTTGTTTAATACACATTAAAAATGATTTAAACTGATTGATGAATAGCGTAAAAATGCTTATATTTAGAGGAACATAAAAAATTAATTTAAATGAAATATTAATCCATAAAAGGCAGTTTCTTAATAAAGATATCAAAGAATATTTGTAATAAAATAATATTTTATAGTTCATATTACACATGAAATTAAAAAAATTTATTTCATTTACTTTCATACATATGAGTTAGATGCTATATTTATTGGATAAATTTTTATATTTCATAAAAAAATACATATTTTTATACTACTGTTACTACTACTTCATATTACTACACATTAGAATCATGTATAATCAATATAAGAATTACACTTTTATTTAAACATCATTTTTTATTTTATACAATAAAATATTTTACATATGTGAAACTATTAAGTAAATTGAAATATTAAGCTTTCTCATGTAGCTTTCTTAATTATTCAAAATCAATAAAAGTTTCAGTGTATATAATAATTAAATTAGAAATGCTCTTTGAAATTATTTCAATTTATTCATGTCTTATTAGTAGAATTTTATTTTCACCAATATAAATTAAAAAAATATATGTATGTAATAGATTTATAAATTTTGTAAGAAGAAAGTTTAAAAGTAACATTACAGGAATCACGAAATTTCATAAGTTCTAAAATTAAAAGAGACTAATCTTGCATAACGAAGTTTACAGAACTAACAATTATTTTAAAAGCCACATAATTAGAAAAAAATGTTGCGATTTATGTAATCATAAATAAAGTTCTTTATTATTTTATTATTTATAACGAAACATACGAAATTAAAAAATTGAGTTTCTTTTTAGTTAGTTTAATGCTTTTATCAATTTCAAATACAGTAATTCCGGCTATAAGAGCACTATAGTATATGACTTTTATACACTGAATTCGCTTTCTTGAAGAAGACTTATTCCAAATAAATAGCGAGACAGTCGTGAGCTTAGTAGCGGGTGCTACGTAATTCATAGTGCTATTGTAACTCAAATAATTAGAGTAATTACCTGTCGTAATAAAAGTAAATTGTCTGTCCTTTCTTTCTTTGTCTCTGTCATTCTCTACGTTGAACTTTGTTTCCATCCTTTGTTTATCATAGTTTTCTAAATTTACTGTTCTTGTGCAAAATGAGAAACGAATTTACAACTAATATAACTAAAGCTATGGTGCTATTTCTATTAGTACTATTCAGAAAATTTTGAGAGTTTTAATTAATGACATTGAAAGATTAATAGAGTAAGTAAGTAAAGAACTGTAAAGGTAGAATGTATATAAGAGAAACGAAGAAAGAGACTGAAAATATAGAGAATAAAATTAAATGCCATAAATAAAATAAAAATAAAAAATTACAGAATATTATTAGAATCTTTTTTTATATCCAAATAAAACTTTTTATAAAAATAAAAGTATTTGGCGAAAAAAATTTCAAAACAATATTTTAGATCTTTTTAAAGTAATATTATGATATAAATTCATATCTATAAGATATGATTTATTATTATATTATCATATATATTTTATGTTTTAAAATTTTTAAATAATTACTTGTAAGAATTAAATATTCTGATTATACATATTTTATTTATATATTAATAATTTTGTTGAGAAAATATATTGATTAGTATAAATTTCTTTTCGGACCATTTTATACAATATCTAAACATTAAAATAAAAAAGGATTCATAATAACTGTACCTTAAAATATGTAAATAAAAACATTATATTTCTATATAAATTATAAACATTATTACTAGATTATTATTCGAATCAAGGAATTATTACTAGCATACTTACAAAGTTTCGATATAATTTATAATTCTGAATATTAAAATACGAATGATAAAAAAAAATTTACAAATTAAATTATTAATCATAATGTAAAAATCTGTAAATTAGAAAGAGAGAAAGAGACAGAGCTGAAGGATTATAAGTATTTATTTAAAATTACTGTAAATACTCAATTTATATTGTATCAGCATCTTTTATTTATATATTTATAAAAACAATAATTTTTGTATAATTTAAAGAATGCTCAATTATTTATTCCAAAGAATGCAAGATTTTTATTTATATTTTAATATTCTCAGTTTGTTGTATTATCGATACGTATACAGTATAATATATATTGAATGAAATAATAAATTGTACCAGTCAAACAATGCAAATAAAATTTGTATTTATATCTAAAATGTTACAATTCACTTAATCATTAATTAAAAATTTCAATATATAGTCTTATATTTATTAAGTATTTTAAATATATTTTTAGTTCCATATATTTTTTTAATAACTTACAGAATTTGTTTTTTACATTTTTATGAAGAATTTGTTTACGAAATAACTAAGAAAATATCTTAAATATCATATATCATGAAATGATGATGTTTTTCTGAATTTTAAATCTTTAGAATATTATAAAAAAAAAATAGCTCTTTTATCATAGCATAACAGTGAATCAATTCAGATATTTTATTATTTTAAGCTAGATTTATTTTTTTATAAAAAGTGATAGTCTTATGATCATAGAATTTCTTCTAATACTATATAACAGTAAAAATAAAATAGCATTATATATATGAAAATACTTTTGAATATTTAAAATCATGATGTAATGATAAATATTTCTATGCATATATTTTCATTGAATTCTTTTTACAATTAAATTTTAGATATGATGTATAGCAAATAAGATTATTTTCTTCGTAGGCTAATCATTATATTAACTATTGCCGATGACTTTATATTATAACTAAATATGCAGTAATATAATTACTATTTTATGAAGCAAGAATTTAAAAAGTATATGATCTATCCAATATTAGATAAAATAGTTATTTATTTGATCACATCGATGGTGATAATAATTCATTCACGAATTAGATCAATATTGTGTAGGTAAGACTTCGCTAGCAACATAAAAAAATAATAAAATTTATGTCAATTATTTAGTTTCTTTTTTAAAATATATTTCCATTTTATTTTTAGAATCATATAGTAAGTAAATATAACTATTTTTATGTTAAAATTCTTTTATTTCAACTTATAAAACATTTGATATCTTCAGGAATTATCTTAAAAGCTTTTCTTAATGATAATACCGACTTTTTAAAGGTATCTTTTATTTTCTTTGTGAATTTAGGCGTCTTTCATAGTAAAAATTTCGATCAAGCTTTATATTAATGTATGTATTGTTATTTTATTTATAACTTTATTATAATGATATTATAAAAATAATAATAAAAAAGATAAAAATAGTAAATTAAATTTAGATAAATAATAGTGCAGATGAAAAAATAAATAGAAATGTTAGACAGTGATTTTACTGTATAATTACAGTTTAACTGTAATTCATATTTCACAATGATGAGAATGTAAGTATTTGAAATGTTTTGGTTCCCTAATGAATAATTTTCATTACAGTTGATATCAAATAATACTAAAAACTTTTTAAAGAGAATTTATTCATGTATTTTATATATTAATATAAGTAGTGTTGAGAATACTAAATATAAGAAAACTCCATTACATTTATATTTAACACAAAAAAGTTTACCAATAATTTGTAAAATATCAATTTTAGTAATTTATTTTCAAAGTATTAGTTAAATATGGATTCTGAAAAAAAATTCCAAATTGTTTAAATTATGAATTTTTTTTTTATATATTATTTAAAACATTACAAAATTTATTAAAATCAATAAATCAATAATTTTATATGAAAATAAACTAAAATTGATAAACTAATATGATCTGAGATTTGGTATATTTTTAAATTCAATTAAAAACATGAAAATTAACTTTCGAATATAACAGTAGAAAAAAATTAAAAATTGGATCTATTCTATACGTGAATTAATAAATAAATTAATTCTTTATTAAAAATAAAACAGTGAAATAATGTTTAAATAAAATAACATTTTATTTTCTGAAAAAAGTGCTTACAAAAGTTATATGTATTACTTAATGTCGAAATATAATATGTTTTATATATGTTTAACATATATAATGTTTTATTATAAAATGTTTTATTATAAAAACATACTAAAATCAAATTTTATTAAAATTAAATATATATTTTAATATATATTATAATATTCTAAAAATATATAATGAGTCTTACTTAAATAATTGATGATAATTCAATCTCACTATATTATATCTCTAATATTTTCTATTTACTTATAATACATTAGTATTTTCATTAATAAAACATAACATTTTCTCTATGTAGTCGACATGCATACATATGTTCTACTTATAAAAAACTTATTTTATATAGTTTTATGATATTCAGCGAACGAAAAGAAAGTATAGAAATTTATGTTTAAGTGAATTACTAATTGTATCAACTAAAGTGTCGCAGCAGCCGTCAAGTGGAGCAAAGGGACGATGATAGAAGTTGGAGCCAAAACTTAAGTAATAAATTACCATTAGAGAGGAAGAGCTTTTTGTAAATGAAGTATCCACTGACATAGTTATATAAGGATGAAGATGACAAGGGAAATTTCCTTTTTATTTAAAGCTTTTCTTTTACACCATATTAATTTAAACTAGCTTAAAGTTAAATACGCTATGCATATAGATTTTTTTGTAAAATATTTTATATTATATTTGTAGATTATATCTGCACATTGCCTTTATTATAAGATATAAAATATTTTAATGATAGATGTAAGATAAATGTCATTATTGTTTTCAAATTTAATTGGTAATAATTCATATTATTAAAATTTTATCGTTTTGATTTCTCATATCATTTTATTAAAATTCGGAATTCTATATTTAAATCAATGTATTATATTAATCAAATAATTTTTATTAATTATTTATAAAGTTATATAATATTGTAATATCAATAATGTGATTTATATAACAAAATGTATAATTTAATAGATATTTCATAAATAATTTTGTAGCAATCGTATTCTTCTTGATCATTCTCGCGTTACGATATATTAAATCGTTACATTTCCACATCATAGCATGTGAAGATGGTACAATAAATATAGACTAAAATTTATCGAAATTAATAAATTTAATTTATCGAAATTAAGAAATAATAAAAATGTTTCGATGAATAACTTGAAAAGATATCGCATAAAGTAATTTTGTTCAATATAACTAGGAAAAATGAACTTGTTTGTTAAATACAAAGAAACGAAAGAAACTGAAACCTGATAAACTCGAATATTTATGAGAAAAATTTTTTGAAAAAATAAAAAATACAATCATTTTATATATACTAAAAATTTTAAATAATTTTTGTTAACTACAGCATAATGAAATCATAAAAAAATTTATAACTAATATTGAAGAAGTAATGAAATAAATATTTTTAGAATAATAATTACTGATGGATACAATACTCTAATTTTTTACAACTAAAATTTTTCAGATTAAGAACCTTATACTTGTATGCAATATAAATGCTTTTGAATACATAATATTCGATAAACATTGTAGAATATAAATATGTCATGCATAGTAAATTTTCGATTATAAAAGTTATAAAAATTTTTCTTTTTTATGATTATTAAAAGAAAGAAAAATCAAAGAATATACTTCTATACATATAATTATTTGTTTTAATTTACAAATCTACCTCTAGTATTAGAAACTGAAGTTAAAATTGTACCTAAATTTATAGAAAAATCACATTTGCTCAGTTCAAACGCGTTCCTATAGCTGAGTATATTTTTTAATATTAATAAAAGACTGAAGAATATGAGACAATATGAACGTAATTGTAATATTCAATAAAAACTTAGTATGTACAATATAATTAAATAAGTGAAGCTAGCCGTTGCTTCCTTTTACACATAAATTCCTATGATCAGTACATTAAACTATTCATTTCACTAGGTAAAAATATCAGGATCATATTTCCATATAAAAGTTTTCATTTTTTTATTACTTATGTTCATGCATTTTAATATGATTAATAACATACTTTGCTCTTATCCCTTTGATATATTTTTTAATTATTCAGATTTAGACGTGATTCTATCTCATGCTATTATAATCCTCTCAGTAAAATTATAATAAAATTAATTTTTTTATTTCGTATATATGATCTACTTAATTAAAGTTGATAAAGTCGATGTAAAGTTTCTTGAATTTCTTTTAAATTATTTTTCATTCGTTATAATTAATATTCTTTTAATTGAAATGCAATTCAATAGAAAAAAATTTTTAATAAGCTTTTATACTATAGAATATTCATTTTTTATTAACTGTTTTCAAACTTTGTTTAATTAATAAACGAATTTCTCAAGTATATTTGCATATTACTAATATATTCAAAGTAATAATTTATTTGGAATGATCAAAGTATACATCGTAAGGTAACTCTTATTTTAAAATAATTAAATTTCTAAAATAGATACTGAAAGAAACAGTTTTTAATATTTCAATATAAAATTTTATGAAATTATAATAGATATTTTTATATTAAAATATTTCTTCTTCATACAAATATTCTTATAAAATATTAAATAAAAATTTATAAATAATTTAAAAATTTAGACTATTCATTATTTAAATTTGTTCATATTAGAAATTATTGGTAAATTTAGCTAATATATTGATATTTGTATCCTAATTTATTTTTAAATATATAAAAGGTATATAATTTTTATATTTTAAATAATAGTTCTTATAAAATAATTAAATTTATAAATATTTTTCAATTATTATATAAAAAATATTGCCGTCTTTTTTTATATAGTAAACATGAAATTGAAATTATTTTAATACATTTAATTCTTGTAAAACATAATTTCTATATCGTATAATGTACATACAAAAATTATATAAATTTTACTTTATTAAAATATTTTATAACAATTTATTTTTAACATTATTTTTCATGCAAGTTTAAATTATATACTTTTAAAATTTAATTATATAAATCAAGAGCCTCAAATAAACACTTGATCTATAATTCTAAATCTATAATTCGATAATATTTAATCTTAAATATTATACATAGAATTCCGCAAATATTATTCTTCTTATCAACGTCATTGACTTACGAAATTATAATGATACGATGAATAAATACTTTTATACCAATAAATTATTTTAATTTATTTACTTTGTTAAAAATTATACTTTATAATTTCGTTTATGTATGATAATATTTATAATGAAATCATGTTTTTAAATTATTATCATTCGCCTATTCCTGTTCTGCTGAATATAATGATAATTTAAACATTTAAAGATATACAATCTTATGAAGTAATATTAGATTTTACGTTATTCTAAAAAAATTTAATAAAGTTAAATTATGTTATTGGATAAAATTTTGATTCATTTAAAATATATTTTTTACTTAATTTATTTACTATTTAATAAATTTTTTATACCGTCATTTTTAAATTTATAATAATTATTAATGGGAATCTTTTGCCGTTCATTTTTAATTACTCGCATATTTTACGTACCTGATATTAATTTATCTATTTTCTATAATAATGTAATGAATATTCAACATATTCTATAGCATCCTTTACTGAAATGGAATCTGAGCTGCTTGTAATCTTATCATTCTCATTTCTTTTTATTATATTAATCTAAATTTTATAAATTACAATTATATTTAGATAAATTTAATTTATTTTATAAGTTAATATATTAATTAAATCGATAAATTTAATTCAACTCTACTGGAGAATAGAAATAATTCAATAATAGTATAATAGCCTTCTAGTCATGATTTTATTAATTTTTACTATAGTGCATAAATTTTATATGTCATTTATCTTAGTATTAATATAAGTCCTGTTCTATTTATATCCTTGATCTCGATCCGCCTATCTCCCTTTATGCTTTCACATATATATTAAACTTGACTTTATTTATAATAAAAAAAACACAAGTTGATTTAAGACTCATGAAAACGTATTTCATTGCAATATCCTGTGTATGATAATATACTACAGTTTTAGACATGACAACCTGTCAAATTACAAACAGACCTATAAAAATTTTAATATTATTTACTATTATGAAATTATGAAAAAATATTTAAAATTTATATTTTTAATAATATTTATAATAATAATGTAAATTATATAAATTTGATTTAATATATAATAAATATGCTTCTTAGTGATTTTATAATATATATAAACTTGATGCGTTTAAAATTTTTCTAAAATAACCTGATCTAATAAACTTATAAAAACAGTTACATATGCATAAAATAATAAATATTTTTCTAATTTTAAAACTTTTTTAGTATTATAATTTAAATGAATATATAAATTTATTGTTTACTAATTGATTTTAACAAAGTTTGTCATAAATCAGATTTTATATGTTACGTTTATACTTTTTAATAATAAAATTGAATGAAATATTGCCAGGAATTAAATAAAAATAGAAATGATTCTATTTAAATGAAATAAATAATATTTAAATATTCGCAAAGCAAAGTATTTATCAATTTCAATATTGTTATTGAAAACATAAAAAATTCCAATTTCTGAACTTAAACAATGGATACATTTAATTTGATTATTGTAAAACAAAAAAATATTTAAAATCAATTTATATACAAACGAATGAACAATGTGCAAAAGTAGCAAAAGTAGCAAAAGGGTTGTATATGAAAAGACCAGATTGTTATAAGTAATTGACACGTCGAAAAAACACGAACATAGAATAGAGAAAATATATAGACATTATTGATTAACATTGATTTGCGTTTGCTTATTATACTCAATTGTTTTCAGAAATCAGGTTAGTGCAAATAAGGTAGAGTAAAGCAATTTTTCTTTTTAAACTTATAAGATAATACTACTTCTATAACTTTCCTTAGAAAATGAAGTATACGTTTTGGGTAAATTCATATTGCTTAAAACATCAATAATTATAACATTTAGAACTAAATCTCTTTTGATTTAATTATTGTATTATTGGCGATGGTGATTTAATTTTTGCAATACATAAAATACATTCAATTAATAAGTTACTATTAAGAAAATAATTCGATATAAATTTCTAAGAATTTTAATGGATTTAATTTCGAAAATACTTATGACTTCAAGTATTAATAATAATTTGATATTCATGAATATTACTGTTTCTACAATATTATTACGAAAGAATATAAATAATACAGTTCATCTAAAGAATATAAAAATATAAAATATATAGAAATTCTCATAAAGCTTCGAATAATCAATATCGAACATTTGCTACTCATATCACTGTCCCCGTTTGCTACTACACTTCTCCAAAAGATGAATACAAAGCAAGTTTCCTCATATATTACAGTGAATCCATAGATTATAAAATGGACGGTATCATTAACAGCATATGTATTCTTTCAGTGGTTTGCGACAGATATGGAGCTCGGTTTTAATGAAGCATTTGAGTTTAGGATATGGCAATAGAAGGAAATGCTTTTATGATTATCTTGATATGAAAAAATATGTTTTAAATTAAATTCAAGTAAAATAAAAATATGTTTCAGATATTATTAATCTGATCAATAAAAATAAAAGTAAGCTTTCGGATTTAAAAAATTCATTGAAGATTATTTATGCTAAAGGTAATTTAATTTCTGAATAATTTTAGCAATGGAAACATGTATATATCATATGCTAATAATATTTGATTTTATATTTCAAACGAACAATATTCTACAAAATTATAACAAACATTTTTTTATTCATTAGTACAAGTAAAAATAGTTCATTAATTTTTTTATGTTTTAAATATATTTTATAAATGTAGTTTGATGTTTTAAGGAAAAAAAATTTATATATATATATATTCGATATATATATATATTGAATAAATAGAAAATATATATATATATTACACACTACTATATTTCATGGTAAATTAAACTTCTGTTTGAAAAAGTATTGTCTATAATTAAAATATAAATTATTTATGCAATAATTTTAAGAAAAAAGTTAAAAATCTTCTCAAATAAAGTAATAAACTAAAAATAACAGTTGAAATTTTATATTAAGTATATATATATATTTCACAAGTTATTTTAAAAAATATTCTGCTTTTTAAGTTGTAATAGAAATATTTTATTATCATTTTTATACGTTTATTAATTACTATAACAATAAGGTTTGAATGTAAGATTATTATTAGATTTCCAAAATAATCGATGCAAAATTTTTAATAATAGAAATCTTCATTACAACAGTTATCAGTATATATCCACTGTCTTTTAGCTATCTTTACAAAGAATCTGAATCTGCTGACTCGACCAATATTAATCAACATGAGCATACATATTGTGCATGCAAAACCACATAGTTAAATTTTAAAGCGCTTATACCATACTGGATATTCAATAATCCATATACGTGGTATATTCTTCATTTGCAATTATCGTCCATTGTAGATCATCAAGAATGCAAATTTTAGCATCGTAATTTATAACAAAATAAGCGAAAATAAAAATCCTATGTAAGCTTGTATTATACATTTTTAATGATAAAACTTTTATTCTACATAATTATACTGAATTAATTATAGTACTAATTTTTTAATATTTTTATATAAATATAATTTTGTAAAATTTAATGTTTCTTCAAAAATAATTTTTTATATCACCATCAAAATTATATTCTTCTACATATTTTCAATCATACAATTTTATACGAAATTTTTATACTATCATAAGTCTTTCTCTTTTACGAGATACGTCTTATTTATCTATTTATAATAACTTTTCAGTCTACATTTTTAATATTATTCCTCTATATTAATACCAGCAAGATATGAGCAATATCACATAATATTTAAAAATATATAGGATTTCTATAAAATAATATGAATTATAGATTTGCATTTCTATATAAATTACGGGAAAAAAATGATTCATTCAATTTTGTTTTGTATTAATTTTTATAATTTTTAAGACATAGCTAAGTATATTTACTTAATTTTATAAGTGTTTATTAACTTAATATAGATATTTTCCAATATATTCAAATTAATTAGTAAATTTCAGAAAAAAGTATCGTAAATAAATATTAGAATATTGCAATAAGACTGTAATTAATCAAAATTGAAATTACAATAAAAAATATTATACATAATTGTATATAAATTGATGAGATAAAAAATTAATCTTATTCATGTAAATAGTACGCATATTTTTATTTTAATAAATTTTTTTCTTATATGTTTTCTAAAAATTAATTTTCAAATATTGGAAATTTAATAATGATGTATTTCATTGCAATTTCCTTCAAAAATAATTTCACGTCAGAAGATTTATATCCTTGAGAAACATTTTGAAGTCTTCCATCGGAGCTGTCAATGTATCGACCAAGAAACGCTCTAAAGATAAGATAAGGATATTCGATGGTTCTAATCTCAACGAATTTAACGATCTGAACCTAAAAAAAATATTCAATACTCGCCAACAACATGAAGAGCTTGTAGAAGATAAATTTAGCGTGATCCATTACTCAAACCCAGCAATACTAAAATGATTGCACTGTTGTTTCTCAAAAACTTTCAAATTGTGAAACTCATTAGTCACGAACTGTCAGTGGATGCTGGCTATTTGAATAACTGTAGCTAGGCTATTTTACACGCCAAAATTTTGTTAAAGACACATCAAACATCCACCGACTGCATCCTGAAAACTCATTCCATTAAAGAAATCTATAGATCATGAATCATCCTTAATGATTCTACGAAAATTGATCGAAAGTAGTCGAAGATTATTAAACATACTGTTTCATTAATACATAAGTTCTCGAAATCAGAACTCAATATAATCAAGAGTAACGGATATGCAATGCATTGAAAACTGTGTAATTTCTAAGAGTTCTCACTACCGAGGATTACGCAATCAAGAAAATAGGTTATTTATACTGAAGATTAGAAAATCTGCAATAAACTTATTGTAACTTTGATTTTGTTAATCACAGATAAAAGCATTATAAATATACTCGAAATTGTTTTACTTCCTAAAATTGTATTTCATAATATAGAAGCTTTTGGAAGCTATAAACATTGGGGTAAAAAATAATCGATCACTTCTTACAAGAAAATCTGACAACATACTGACCCACATATTTAAAGATGTGGGGTAGAACTTTGAGTATACGTGATTCCTAAAATCAGAAAATTGTCTTATACAAGACTTTTCATATCGTATGATTTTATCGTCGTATACTCTTCAATGCAAATTGAAAGTACTGTACTAGTTAGCAAATAAGCAAGATAGTCCCCTATGCAATTTACGTATAAACTTGTCCTCGATAAATGCTGTATTATTTTAAATATAGATAAAAATCTATGCTAATCGTGCAAAGCATCTATCACCTTGAAAACCTGAAAAATCAAACACCAAAATACGATGTAATATTTATTATAGATCGAGTACCTCTTTATCATAATAGATTTTTACAATCATATGTAATTGAGATATTAATAGAATAAAGGGAATAATAATAAATACTAACTCAATTTACTCTAAATTTAGACACAAGTAGAAACGCATAATAATTATTGTTTATTCCTTAAAAACATGAAAGTGTAATAATTAAAATGCGTGAAGAATAAACTTTGAGAACATAAATTTAGTTGATAGAAGTTATTTATAATCGATATAGAAAGAAAAGATGTATCTGAATATTACAGTTTTCGTTCTCAACAAAATCACAAAATCCGTTTACCAGTTCATAGCAGAAATAAGTACAAGAATATAAGGACTAAAATAACTAGTAAATATGTCCCAAATCATCATATTATGATACTTGACTAAATTTGAAGTTGTAATATGAAAATTTAGTTGCATACTTTGTTAAGGAATGCATTTGAAAATGAAATGAATAATTTTTAGAAGTTGTTTTAATGAAATTATGTAATTTTAAGATGTTGAACGTGAGCTTATCATAGAAATAATATACTTTCATATCTAGTTTCTATTATAAATCAAATTATTATTATAATTCACTTGTAACTTACAGTCAGAATGAAATATGATTCCAAAAGTTTGATCAAAATACAAAAGTATAATTTTATTCATTTTATGCTTAATTTTTTACTAATAATAGTGTAGATATTAAACTAAATTATAAAAAAAAATACTTTTACTATAATAAGTCTAATTTAATATGTAATGTTTTATTAAATTATCGGTAATTAAATAGACTTCTTACTTTTTGTTTTATGAATAATGAATAATAAATATGAATAACAAAATAAGTTATTCAAATTCCATTGAGCTATAAAAGCTGACGGAATTACTTATAATGTTCGCTAAAAAAATAAATAAAAATAATTCTAATCGTATATAAAAAATAGGTTCGATTAATTTAAAAAAATAATAATAATTAGAAATAAAAATTTACAATATTGATTATTATATTTTCGGTTATACTTTGTTATGTAATTTTGTTATCTCCTTTAATTCTTACAGTCTTTTCGTACGATCCTGATGTTAAAATTTGTACATAACTAGGCGAATGAAAAAGCATTAACCTACTTAGATATCGGTTTGACTATATTTTCGACTTTGTATGTTTGCGCATCGTACATAACTATTTTCGTATATGGTCAGCAACTTACCGTCAACGTACTTAATTAGCTACATAAATAAGGTCGTGCATATCGTGCATAACGTGCGGAAGCAAGCGCTTATATGCATATATATGCAAATTGATCTAATGTATCAAAGAGAAATTTTGCATACTCATGTTTTGATATTTTACTCTATGATTAGTTACATTGTCGAAATATTAGACCCATTCTATTTTGCGTACTAGAACATCATAATTATTAACTCGTGATTTTTTAATATAATGACAAACAAGCGCCTGATTATAAATCTAACAAATTTCAACAAATAAACTTTAAGCATCATTAAAAATTTAATTTATAACAGTGTTTTAAAAAGTGTCACGTATCTGCTTCAAATAATAAAGTTCACTTCGATTTGAAAAAAGTATAATCTTTATCGAAGGTATTAATAGTAAATATTAGTGTCAGAAAATTTCAAAATTATGATCTTCAAAATTTAGTAAGCAAACAAATTTTATTTCTTTATGTGTCCTTGCATTTTAAATTTTACATGATAAAACTCATAGAAATTAAATCTCTTTTAGGCTTATTTAATTTTATTTATGAGTCAATATTATTTAGTATATGCTGCTTCCTTTGTTTTCCTTTTTCAAAGTGCTTTTACTTCAAATACAAATTTTAATAGTATTTGCGCTATTCGATCCTCATACATTCACTTAAATAATAATTAGTACAGTTCAAAAGATTAAGAATGAATATTTTTTAATCTAGAAAGGATTTAGACCTTTCGTTGACAATACTTTTTCTGATTTCTTACTTGATTATTCCACATGTTCATTTTTCATAGAAAAATTCAGTTCATATTTTTATAGAAAAATTATTTTTTGTATTATGAATTACATGATCATGACTATGATATAAAATTTTTTAGTAATCTTAATTATATGCATCTTATCAAATTCAATACATAATTTTTATATAAAAATTTAATCAAAACAAAATTAACCGCATATAGGATATATACCCAATATTCTCGTATTTTAATTACTTTCGAAATATTTTTGAATATAGTCACAGAAATTTTGTTACGAAATATATTACTAAAAAATATAAATGCAAACTCACATTTTGTTTTTTTTAAAATATTGCTAACATTTTTCACCTTCTATATTCTTCCCTTCTTATTACTTTATTATTCTCTTATCTGATCGAATCCTATTAATCTAGTAATAATAAATTATCCGTTTGTGTTTAATGACATAGAATTACTAGATATTTCATAAAAAATTCAGTAATTGACACTTATATTATCGTTGCATAATCTTGCATGACTTTCGAATAATAATGCCGAATATTCAGTGTGAAATTTTACCCTAATTTTAATTTTATTGGTATCTTTTGTAAATTTTATATTCGTTTCTGTAACTGTTTATATATATATATATATATATATATATATATATAATTAATTAGTAATATATGTTTAATGTAAAGTGATTTATTCTGTTTAAAAGCGAAAGAAGTATTAAATTGAAAGATAAATTAATTATCGTTTTATGATTTTCATGCCAAATAGATTACAGAATATAATTTATGATGATAATTAAATTTTGTATATGTAAGTATTCGATTTATTATCGCTATTTATTTATAAATTTTATTTTCAGATTTCTAAAAATTATTACATTTTGTTAGTTAATTATATTATTATATGTTAATTATATATCTCGTAAAAACTCAACGCTAATGAAGTGTTCCTTAAAAACCAATGTAATTAACTAAAAACAAATAGTCCCTTTTATTTCGTTTTAGAAAATAACAAACGAAATTCATCTACAGTAAAGTCGGGATTTCTGAAACTGCTATAAATTAAAAGCGAAGAACAAGAATTTTACAGCCCATAGAATGGAATCGAGTAGTATGCGAAGATTAAAGTTCCCACCGCTCCCGTAACTGACGTCTTCACACCTTTTTCTTTACTTTACCCCATAAAAAGTTCCTTGCACACCAGTAATAATGTTGGCTCTTCTTCAGAAATCTTTTTGTACATTTTCTTATTACAACCATATTCGCCCTATACATAAATATATAAGTTCTTCTGTAATTGAGAGATATGATAAGAAAAACGAATATGTATGAAGGAAAGCAGAAGTTTATTGAAAAATATTATTTTCATCATGTTATTTAGAAAAATAATATCTATTATGTAGTGAAATTAGATTGATAATATTAAACATTACACATTTATATTATTCTATTATAAAAGATTACATTATTTGATCAAATTAAATATTAGAATTTGATAATAGAATTTGCTAAATACAATAATAAATAAACTAGTTTTTCAATCATTTTATAAACTATTAACATAAAAATAAATTTACGTTTAAAGTTCTCTAATTTTAATTTTTATTAGCTTTTACTAAATTGTTTTATTATTTTTCATTTATTTCAAGTATTAATTTATTCAAGTTATTTTTATAGTGATAACATTAAAAAATTTTTGCATTTCATTTATTAAAATAAGTGAATTCAGTAATATTGTATTTTTTAGTAGAAGTTCTTATCTTATTTTAAGCATAAATTATTTGAAATTAAATATTGATATAATAAAATTTACACTTTTACTAAAAAGTCCAGATTATATTTTGCTAAATATACTTCAAAAAATTATAAATAATCTTAAAATAATATAATTATACAAAATAAAATAATAAATGAAGTTTATATCCAGCAATTTTTTATATTTAAATATATAAATTAAAATTTTTAATATTTCACTAAACTAATATGTATTAAGAGTACATAAAACTTTTTAATTAATCCTTATCTGAAATTGTCTGCATAAATTTTGACGATTCATGCATTTTTTTAATATCCACAGTTTTCTAATAATCTGTAAGCTTAGTTGATGGTTAAAATTAAATTTTTGAAAGTTTAAAAATTTTTTATTAAATAACTTTTTAATAAAGGTTTTAAAACGATTTTAAATATTTAAGTTATCTTACTGAAACTAATGTTAAAATATAGTATTAATTATACATTTTATGTTTAATACATTCAGAAATATGATAATATTAAATAATACTCTTACATGTAATACTAATGGATATGAAATACAAACAATTTTCATGATATAAAATTTAGTGTATAATCTAAAAATAAGTACTTAAATAATATAACATTTATCCTTTATAAAACAAAATTTTTCTTATATTTATAAAATATATGGCTAAAACAAAATATATTATTAATTGTGTAATAATAAAAATTATTAATTTATTATACAATAACTATGCTTATTAGTTTTTGGATATTGAAAAATCATTCCTAAGATTGCAAATATGTAGACATATTAATATAGCTAAAATTATAGTATAAATAATAAATTGTAGTAAATAAACGAAGTCTCACAAAGAAAAAATCAGTTATAGGAAGAGACAATAGAAAAGCGAGAAGACGCAAGATTTGAAAAAAGCAGATAAAATGTGAAAGAGAACAAATATGACGTAAGCTAGCCCAGATATTGATTGTCTCTATTATTAACTCCAACTCAACCTCTACCACAATAGTAGTTTATAGAACATGAAAGAAATAGAATGAAAGGACAATTCAGACTGTGGGAAAGGGAGGGAGAGAGAGAGAGAGAGAGCGCGCGCGCAATAACTGCTAAAATTTAACCTTTCAATTATTTTAGCAGAAGTATTACTGTAAATGAGTAACCAATTCAATTAGGCAGTCTCTTTATAGAGCTTATTATTTCTTTGTCTCTCTCCGGTTTTCTCTCTCACTCATTCACTCTTTCGTGTCATGAAATCTAAATAAGATAAATGAGTTCTGCATATATTTCATAATATAAAACACATTTTAATACTTTTAAAAAATGATAATTTTTTATTTTAAATACTAAAGAAAGTAAGATTCTTCATTATTCAGATGATTTTGTTAAGAAGAATTATATTTATATAAATTAAATCTTTACCTAATAATACATCTCTCTATGGAATATTATTTTATATCATTGCACTATTTTTGTAAATAAATATGTACAAGCTGCATAATCGGTAATCAACCACAATGTATTTAAATATGAATATAACATTGTACATAATGAACAGATAAAATTTGTAGTGCTAGCAATAAACACGATGAGTACTAAATAAATGCGGCGAAGAAAACACGTAGTGACGGTCCAACGTTATCATAGCTAAATTAAAATGGCGATAGGCCCTCACATCGTATTTTGGCATGCGCGAGTGCTTCAGCCTCCATCGGTGAAGCGCATAAAAACATACACTTACACTTCAAGCCTCGGTAAGCCGTACAAGCGAATCTACATATATGCACTGTAATCCGTTTCATACACAAGTCCCTTTCATTTTTTTACGAACTATAAGCTTTCTATTTTCTGACCAGTATATTTAGTTCTTTCAAATAATATTTAAAATTATTAAATTATTAATAATCATAAAGACAATAACAAAACAGTTTTTCTCGATAACAATGTAACAAATTAGAAATCATCCGATAACGTATCTTTTAAGAAAAAACTTGAACCATCTCCTTCGTCATTATTTTGTTTTTGATTTTTCGTATCATTAAATAAAGATGGTTTACGAAATCTTATAGTATCAAAAGGAAATCAAACTTCGATCTAATTGAAATAAGTGATAATTCTGATACTGGATAATCAAGTATTTAGGTCATATAATCAACGAAAACGATATTCACACCGACCCGATGAAGATCACAATCATCCAAACCATCCGACCACCAAAGATCGTCCGTGAATTCCGCCTCTTTAACCGAATAGTTTGATGGTACCGTAGATTCTTTTTCGATTTATGTATCATTATAATGATTTTCAACAAATTATTTCCACAAATATAATTTCAACAATTATAAAAAGGTGCACAACAACACATATTCGAAAATTTACAGCAATGATTTACTATCCTAATTTTTTCAAAAACTTTTTCCTTAAAATCGATGCGAGTAACAAAGATTTGGGCATCATCCTGATTCGAGTAGAATAATAGCGAGAATATATCATTACTTAACAGAAGTTTTCGTACTATCGAGAGAAACTATTTTACCACCGAAAAAAAATACCTCGCTATCAAATACGAAATATAGTAAATGAGAAATTAGGTTGAAGTATACCACTTAATATATAATAACAAATCATCAAGGTTTAATATGCTTTAAATTAATTGTGAATAATAACTTACTAATTAATCGAATTCAACCAATGCTATATAATAGTTATAGAACTTTCTACTGGCGTTATTACTCATATTATAATTGTTACTCGAAAAGACTAGAAACTTAGTTTCTATATAATAAATAACATATAATTTGTATTATATATAATATAGAAACTCAGGAAAAAAGTGGTTTTTAATCTTTTTGTTGATGAGTTTAAAAGATTAATGTAAATAAAGTTTTGTCTCACGATTATAAAATACAAAAGTAAGCAAAAAGTATTTACCAAGTAAAGATAATTTTTTATATATTATGATATCCTAAAGAATTCTACAATTAGAAAATTATTAAGACTTTATGTATAGATATAACTAAATATATTACAAATAAAAAGATAAGTACGGATGGAAAATAGTATTTTCTGTCAAATTTTTGTAAAAATTAAAAGGATTCAATCTTAGAAATTAACGATTTTTAAAAGTAAATATATTTAAAAAACGCCATCACCAGAGAACACAGGAACTATTGACAATTTAAAGAGAAATTGAACGATTTGAAAACATAATTGATGAAGTCATCGGTTTGACCGATGCATCATTGCTCTATAAAGAATCGGGTATCCTTTTTCTTATTTATCAGGTGACAGCTGTGATCCATTTTTTAGAATACAATAAGATTTTATCTGGAAGCGTTGGATTTTCGAAAATGGATGAAATATTCAGTTTCAGTAACTAGTCAACCAACAAATTATACTTTGGTACTTATCAGGGCAATAACTGATTGCTTCTATACTCAATGATTATCAGAATCTTCGAAGTACTTAAGAGGGTTGAAGAGCGATTTTCAATAACAGCTGTTGTATTAGCTGAGATCAAGGTGTTACAGACTCTTATATAAAGTTCAGAGAAAAATGATACTTTAATACAATATTGCTGCAAGCTGTTACTGAAACACTGAGAAATAATTTTATAAAGTTTGATACTGCACTTCATTGTCGACTCTATCGACAACATCCCATAGAGTGTTATAGTATCAGTGAAAAATTTCAACTGTTTCGATGTCGGAATATAACTAATCATAAAACAAATGACCTATCGATATAAAAATTAAGTAAATAATTGAATTTAAAAATTTGTCTTTTTTGGTCTTTTAATTGATAAACTAATATTTACAAAACTTGGCTTAAAGTGCAAGAGATGCGAGTAACTATCATTGAGCTTTTCTAAGAGCTCAATTAATCAAGGTATTGGAGCCAGAAACTACCCAAGTTGATTGGTTTTATTCATTTATTTTTCTTATTTATTCGTAAAATACCTACTAATCAACATAGTTTCGATATAATTTAATAAAGTCTCAATATGAATTAATTTTAAGATTTAATTTCATCTGTATATGTATAAATGAGTAATTGTATTAATATACAGAAACAATCTTCTTCGTAAGTAATATATCAAGTTATGTTCTATGAAGACTCGAACGAAACTCAGCTCAAGAGCTGCAGCTTATATTGCGCAGTTAATTTAATCTCGAAAAAAACTAACTCTATTTTGAAAAAATATTTTATTCGAGAAAAAAATATCACACAAATTAAAAAATTATTCTATTTTTAATTTATAATATTTTTATTATAAAACTATTATAGCAAGTAGGCATCAAAAATTCAATTATATATTGCATATTTTATTATCAATGTAAATTTTAATATATAGGTATAAAAATTCTATGACATTGTTTTATAATTTATTAGAGTATATTTAGTATTATTTAATCATTAAGAAAAACCATTAAAACGTTAAAATTTGAATGTGTATAAATATAATCATGTAATATGAGTAGTATTCTTTTTTATTGATAATTTAAAACTATAAAGAGGGTGAAAAACGAATTGTAAAACCAAATTAATGACAAAAACAAGAAAAGATCTAAAACGAGTAGCTTTATTGCCGATCTCATCAGCTTTTCAATCTGTCGCTCTACCCTTATCATCCCTGTGTCGACCTTTTTCTGTAAATGAATTACTCTTATTGTTGTGTACAAAAAAGGGAGGATAGATGACAACGAGAATCATGGAAAATTGTTTTTTTTTTATAAATACCTAAATTATACATTCTTTTTGTTGATATAATCATTTATTATATTAAGCATAGTTTAAAATTAAAGATTAGAATATATTTATAGTACAAAAATTTAGGAAAAATCATAATTTTATCAAGAAACTTTATATATAACCAAAGAGTAGCCATATAAAATTTATATTAAAAGTGTAAATAAAAAATTTTACGTAAATAGTTTATTTTTTAACAATAAGCAGCCGTTTAAATAATTTATGCTATAGAAAATATTTATTCTGTGTTATTGCTGATGATCAATACAAATTATTGATACATTGATTTACGTGGTACAAAGTTAAATAAAATATCTAAAAGAAACACTTATATGAGAACATATCTTACTATTAGCGTAAGTAGAGTTTGAAATTAAAATTTTAAATATATTTATAAATAATTTATGATTAAATAAATATATTTATTTATATAATTATTTTTTAATATTTAATATTTCATGCACATTTATAGTTGTGAAATAACGAAGTTAATTCCATTCATATTGTTGTAAAGTTTCTTTGTATAATTCTAATTATAAACTACAATTGTATTCAGTTCTTTGAAAAATAAAAATGTTTCAGTAAAAACATAATTACTTTTAAAAAACTGTTTGATTTATTCATTTATTTATTATTAATATTAAAACAAAAATATTATAATAATTTGATTCAAGAATATAGCTTATCAATTTCTAAGTTGAATTAAATCTAGTATTTTATAAGATTATAGTATTATGAATATGTAAAAATAAAGCTTAAAATGCTTATATCTCAAACAGTTCAGAAATTTACATATGATATCAGTACTAATAAAAATTATAAATTATAACATTAATTCTATTGAAAAACTATATTATATATATATAATAAAAATTTTGTTATGATTTTTCGGAATTCTATAAGAAATTGGAAAATATTAATACTGATTATAAATAATAAATTGAAAATTCAGTAAAATAATACAATTAACACTTTTTATTAAAAAATTTACAAGCATAAATATATATTTCGTTTTACAATGTTACTGTAGTCAGTATTTAAAATTATTTTTTTATTGAATTTTCATATCAGATTAGATATATAACTATAATCTTCTAATTCTAATGTATCTGTTTACTCAATTTATGTCATATATCAAAAAGGAAATATTCATAATTTTAATTTTTTAAATACAACTTTCAAAAGTAATATTAAATAAAACTTTATAATGTACAAAAAACCAAGAAAAAAATGACACCATGTTTTTATACAAATTATTTTATTTAAAAACTAATTTTATAAAATTATATTCTTGCATGTTCTAAATAATTATTTTATTTCAATAAAATTTTTTTGTATACTATTATATCATCATATATAAATTGACAATATAAGTAATAAATATTAATTATATTCAATTTAATAAACTCATAATATTTTTAAATAAAAATTTAAAAACAAACTTCATTATATTATTAACTTAATTAATATTATAATCTACTAAAACAATAATATTATAATAAAATAGAAAAAATAAAAAATAAAGTATGCAAGAAAAATTATATTGCGTTCGTTACAAATTGAGGGGATAGATAGGAAAGAGGAACAAAGTTAGACAAATGGAAAGCGACAAAAGTGAGACAAGAAAATCCATTTACTATAAAATTTCTGTTTAAAACAATAATTTAATTTATTTTATTTACAATGATAGTGAAGAAATTTACTTCACAAAGTTATTTATATATTTAAATGTATTAGAAACATTGTTATATAAGTGGCATAATTTCTGTTTAAACAATTAAAATTATCAACAACTAACGAAATTTAATTTTCAGTGTAACAAAATTCTTATTTTCTATAAAAGCTAACTACAATGTATGAAATACATATCTACTATAAATTCTATATTTTCTAACAAGGTATACTTCTACAAATATAGTTTTATTAGATCCTGAAAGTATACATAATACTAGAATTATATTATTTTTAATAATACAATTTTTAATAATATTAAAAATAATTTAAATTTTATAAGTATATTTCTATTACATAAATTTAAATTTTCAAATTATCATAAAATATTTTTATGAAATGATTCTCAAAAATGTATTAATATTTATAAATTATAATGAGTAACAAAAAATACATAGTGAAGATTATTTTCTATTTATAACTTGCATATTAAAAATGAAAAATACCTCATGAATAATTTAAAAAACAAACAATCGATATTACTTGTTTTTTTAAAAGCATTCAAGCATTATATTTTTGTTGTTATTATTATTATTATTATTATTATTATTATTATTATTATTATTATTATTTTTATTATTATATATAATTTTCAATTAATAAAGAGAAAAAATCTAAGAGGAATCTAAAATTATTATAATAAACTAACTAAAATATAATATCGTATATACAATAATTTCGACATATATTTTTGAATTTAAAAGAATACATTTTATTCAATGTATAGACATAATAATAATATTACACATAAATAAAAAATACACAGTTTGATATATTATTGTAAAATTTTTTTATATTTTTGAACGAAGAAATAATTTTATGATACATAACAATCTAATAAACCTTCATAAATCAAGGTATTGAATTTATTTTTCAAGCTTCGTTGATGAAAATAAAAACATTACTAATGTTATTCAATTTATTTCAAATAACAGTAATTTTTCTTATTCATAATAGCAAAAAAAAACTTAAAAAATATTTCACCTTTTTCTATAATATGTGAAATAAATTTAATATATTTACTATTGGAAATGAAACATTTCAAAATTATAGAATCAATTTATTGTACTAAAAAGTAATTATAAAAACAATTACACAATTGTAATACTTCTTTATTTATTTATTTATTTATTTAAATTTATTTTCAATAGAGTTACAAATAGTTTATACTTTTCTTGTTTGTTATTGATCCTTCATGAAGGTATTTGATTTTTTCCACAGTCAAGAAATATTTTAAGAGGAAAATCACGTTGGCGCCTAGACGTCTTGGCGCCCAACATTCAGTATCTCGTTTAGAGTAGTACACACACATATGGATAGGCGCACTCATTTGTTATTGATCTTCTGGTTCTTAGCCTCTGATGATACCGAATCGACGAGTTGTAGGGACTTGTTTACTTTATCTTTCATCCTTCAACATTTACACGCTTTTTTATTTCCCTTTTCTTCTCGATAAGTCAGAATTAAAGTTGTCAACTTAAAAGAACTACGTAGTTATAAAATCGATTTTTTTACATGTTTCGAAACGAAAACTATTTATAAATATAAAACTGTCGCGTTGGTATAAGTTATTTGGTCTTTTATTTTTACTGCAAAAATCTAAACAACATACGCAGTTGGCGTATCTTTAATAACATAAAATAATTTTATGAAAAAATAAAAAACTAATATATGCCTTGGTACTGCATATTATGACATATTTGATTTATCAATGAACCATGTATTTGCCAAGTTCTGAAATTTATAAAAAGCAAAAGTAGAAGAAGTATTATTCTAATGATAACAATAATAATATAAATTAATAGACAAATATAAAATAGCAACGATTTTTATAAGCCACTAAATTTTATATTGTATTTAACGTGCCGCTGTAAAATGTGAAGAAAAATAGTAACAAAAGCGTAAAAAAACCAAAGATCTTGTATACCTTAATAAAAGAAAATCGCTTCTTTAGCAATGAAATAAGTATGAAAAATATAACAAAAATAGCTGAATGCACAAAAAACTGAGACAAAATAACTGGCTAACCTCCAAAATTATCTTTTATCTTATACATAATATTGATTGACATTTCTATAATAAAAAAAAAACTACAAAAGTCATTTATGTAATTTTTTAATTTCAAACTTATGCGTAGTAAAAATTAAAATTTTTCTTTTTGCTTTCGAATTTTTTTAAAATGAAAAACATTTACAATAAATTTCTAATTCTACAGCAAGGATGAAAAAAAAAGTTAACAATTATACATATAATACTTAAAAAAGCGATAATGTTGCGACCAATAAGTAAATATTTTATGAAAAACTAAAAAGTTTTGTATGTATGCCTTAAATATACTTGATAGCAATTTTCTGAAATTCACTAAACTCTTGGCTTGAAAATTATATTATAGATCAGAAGAAAAAGTTTTTAAGTAAACACGTTTAGTTTTTTTATAATTTAAAATAATATTATACACTTTTATTTTATATTTGAAAATAAAACTATACAACCTGATTAATTATGCATAATAGTTGTTAAAATGTTTGTATTAGTTAATCATTGGTATATCGTTATACATTGTTTTCTTTCTATATACAACTTTTTTTAATATTCTCTTGTGTACATCGATCCGCGGCGAAAAATTGTTTTTCATCCGTAGTAAACAGAAGACCTTTCTTACATTTACATTTTTAATTATTCCATAGTAAATAATAATATTGAAAGTAGTAATAAAAATTTTTATTTAAACTATCTTTCAAACTATTATATTGAAAATTTTATTTGTATTTCATAGATACCCTACAATGCATTATATAAAAAGTTCTTGGTCTTCATATACAAATAAAATAATTTTTCAATATAACCTTTGTATTTCACTACGCATAGAAATGATCAAATATTTATGGTTAAAAATTATCCTGCAGATTATGTTCTATTATACTTTATTATTTTATATTAGAATTTTATTTCACTGAAGTATATTGAAAATAATTTATTATAAATTTTGTGGTTTTAATAATATTTAAATATAACATTATAAGAAAATTATTCATAAATTCTTATTTTTAAAAAAAATAATTACATGTACACAATATTTTGAAAATCTACATGATGATATTCTATTATTCTTTATTCAACACTTAGAAACAGATAATTTCAAATTTTTTGATGGTATAATGTTAACCAAGTAAAATAATTAATAGAAAATGAAAAAGATAAATTTTTTGAAGTAAAAAATATCTTGTGGAAAAAATTTCGAAAGCTTAATATTCCTTTTTTGTTATATAAAGTATTTCATTTTATTAACTATAATTATTATAATTAAAATAATAAGAATATTTGTAAAGTTTTAAAATTTTTATAAGTATAAATTTTTAAAAGCTATTATAAATAAAAATAGGATTTTTTTATTCAAAAAGATAATAAGATTCTAGTTAAATAGAATTTTTGGTTTTGTTATTGAATGTATGTATTTCATTTTATTATTGAATGGTATTTAGATGAATCATCATTTTTAACGAATAAAACATTTGTTTGACATCTCATTATTAAAATATTGTTATTTATTAAATAATATTTGAATTTTTAAGTGATCAATTTATAATAAAAAACCAATTTTTAATGTCTAAAAAACTTTTTCACATATTTAAAAATATACAAATTCTCTTAAAATATTAATAAAATCAATCATTTTTAATTATTTTATATTCTTAAAAAAATTAGTATTTATATATTTTTATCTAAGTTTTTTTATTTTAACTAATATATGACATAAAGGCATCTATTATAATATTAAACATTTATTCAATATATAACTTTCAGGAACATATTGGTTAAATACAGCATATTCGTTTAATAACATTCGTTATTAAAATTAAACTAAAAACTATTAAATTTTTTTTAAGAGAAGAAATTATTTGAAATTTCTTCATAATATTTTTAACACTAATAAACGCTATACACGAGAAAATTTTCTTTACAAAATAAGACGTAATTTGAAAAGATTGAACGTATATTAGGTTTAAAGAATGAAATATATGAGATCTACATATACTGGTTTTGCTATATAATAAAATACAACAGCAGATATGAATTTGAATATGGAAATTTTGAGTCATAACGTTGACCTACGTTAGTATGACTCATTCCGGTGGATGTTAATTCTAACTTCCCCTCATATCTTTCGGCAGAAACAGGAATCCTAGTCTGAAGAGAGAGTAAAAGGAAACAAGGTTTTCATTGGTGCGCTTATCTTTATCCAAAGGGATAAAATTGTAGCGTACCAGCATTGAAAAAAAGAATAAGCGAAAAAGCAGCTCATAAATAACATCACCTCTTGGATAGCTTCAGCTAGAAGCCGAAGAATAATCCGGCCATTTCATGACGACCAAATTCCATTCGTAGCTGTAAGCTTCATACTTACAATACCTCAACATTTCATCATTTTATACCTTATTTTGATTTCCTGTATTCGAATGTATTATATCACACTAAATCTCTTAATCTTGAGAACTGCATGGATATTATGGGCAAATAAAAACGTATCGAATATTATAAAGAAAAAGGAAAAGACAAAAATTTTATTTATGACTTGAGTTTTTCTATTTTGTTTCAGATCCACGTATAGGAATTTGATAAAAAAGTCAAAACAGCAACATGGCAGCTTTCGTAGCAAAGCAGATGGTGGGAAGCAAGTTAAATGCTGTTAAAGGTAAGGATTAAGAATCTAAATAAATTTAATATTTTTATTTCTTAAATATTTTTCTATTTAAAAAAAAAATTAATTTTATTTTAAATTTTATGAAATTTATTTTTTCTTATTTTAATGATTTCATGAAATAAAAAAATCGATTTTGTCGTGCATCTAATTATAAAGGAATTCTTGAATTAAGTTTGAGTGTACTAAATTAATCAAAATCAAATTCAGTAGAAACTTAATGGTAAATATGAATCATTCAAGATAATAATGAGCGTTATTCAGGTTTATCTTTCATCATTGAAATATAATCAGTAACAAAGATTAATGATCTCATTGATAAGAGAAAAAATATACGAACAGAAAGCATTTATCAATGAGAGCCTTCTCGAATTTTAAATTATTAAATTTAGAGATAAACAATAAAATTACATTAATGCAATATAAAAACTAAGAATCCAATAAATAAGGTAAATACATTGAAATGACATGAAAAAAGGATGATAACCCTTATGACAATACTGAGGAACATGAATGAAAATATTGAACTAAATATGGCAACGTTAATTCACTTCATTAGAAAAGTTAATCTAGAGTAGCAGATAATTTATGTAGGCCGTCTATAGAACTCGTGACGTACCATTGTGAGCTCCGCAACTCTACCACGATTAAATATCAGTATTGTGGATGGCTTGGCTGCTATGATCCATAACTACCTCCAGTTCGACGTTTAATTCTCTGAACAATAACCCAATGAAAAAGCAAGAAATTTGAGAATTTTTAAATAATATTTTATATAATAACTTTACAGGGTTTCTATATATTAAAAAAATACTTTTGTATTGATCTTTGAAATAAATGCAAACGAAAAAAAATTTTATTTATTGTTAACATTCTATATCAGTTTATAATTAAATTTTTAGTACAATATAAAATAAAGTACTGACTTATACAGAAAATGTCCGTATACTATAATATATTTACTAAAATTCTTAACTTAATAATTAAAATTAATGGATAAGTTTATAGAAGGGAAGGTAATGAAGAGCGGATTATATACATTGTGAAGTTAAGAAATATTGCCATAAAACAGTTTTCTGATCCATTTACATTGCTAATTTATATCTTCTTAAGTAGTTTTTCTTGTTTTACGAGACGTCTCTGTATGTGCACACATTGTCTTCTCGAAGTGTTAAATATAGAAGTCAAAGTATAAAGACACTGAGTTGAAACTTATGTTAATTTATCACTTATTAATTATATTCTCATTATATGTATTCAAAATTATAAAAAATTATATATTACGGAATTATTCTTAAAAAATAGATTAATTATAGTTGAAAATTTTTCTATTACGTGTATAATTTATAATTTTCTGTCGTATAATAATAAAAGATTTTTATAACATGAAATTATAATTATAAAATCTCAAAAAAATTATACATGTATACCAAAATATGGAAAAGCTTGCTATTTTATATATTTATAAAATTAATATCTATTATTTTATGTCAAGTTAGATTATATTAGTTTTTATAACTATGAATACTATATGATAGTTTGGCATTTAATTTAACGATTATGTCAACTGTTTATTAAAAATTAATCTCAAAGACATAATCGATGAAAATAATGATGATTAATTCAGACTTTGACAACGTCTGAATTAAGTAACAATAAAAAAGCAGTAAAAATGCAATAAATCAATATAATTGAATATGATAGCGAATTAATAATAGACGTTACTTCTAACCTACTAGTGATACAAGAAAACAGGTAACGAGTATATTCCGATCAATATATTGATGCAGTTAGATATGGAGCTTTTTTTCTAATAATTTGGAAACCAATTTTTATATGAGAGTTAGAATGACTTCGTACAATTGCTGAGATTAATGGACAATAATACTCATGTGTTTTCTCATATTTCTTTTAAAAATTCTCTTTTTTACTAATTAGTTTTTGTTCCTAGAATAAAGACTAACTTAAATTATTTAATGATATTTCTAGGTTTTTCCTTATTACTTTTTTATGTAATTTATCTATCAATTTTAGTCTTTTACCATTATAAATTTTTAAAAAGTAAATTGCTTTAACGTTAAAAATAAATAATTACCTTATATATACATATTTTTTTCTTTATCTATTTTAGTTACTACGCTATTTATATTATCTCTTGCGATATTTAATTTGTTTTTAAAACTTTTTTGAAATCCGAGTATTCGAATGATGTTATTAATTCATTTTAATAAACAAATTTCCACTTTATTTTTAATTGAATATAATATATACTCGATATGTACATTTCATTTTATTTAATTACTAAAATTATTCAAGATGAAAATATATATTAAATTGAAATTTTAATTTCAATACATTGAATTTAATTTAATTTAATTTATTTTTTACAAAAAAATTTAAATAAAATCGTTTCTATGATTTGCACAATTTATTAATTTACTATAGAGATCGAAATTATGATACAAGAAACTTGTTCTTTTGAGGGAAAAATTTTTATAAATCATAAAACTCTAATTTAGGAAAAAGGAAACTATATAATTTTTATAATTATTGTATTTTTTTTCTAATCTTCTATTAACAAAAATATTGCTTATCAAAAATTGTGATACAGAAGCTTTAAAAAGTTTAATTTATACTTCATTTTCGTTATTATAAAATATTGTTTAATTGTATTCTCCCACCCTTAATATTTTGTCCATAGTTTTTAGCTTGAATTGTTATCGTGATGAACACTGCGATATCGAAGCAATAAATCATGCGGATGGAATTATTCAATATTTCACAGTATAATCCAATTGAGAAGCTTAACTAATACAATTGCATTTTGTATATAAACTTATAAACATTCATTACTTATAACATATTCATTCATTTAACAACTGCTGTCATGTATTAATTTTATATAATGTTATGAAGAAACTAAGCAATCTATAAATTTTATCCTAAATATTTTTTTCTTTGAAAAATGAAAGTATTATCTACTTGTTTCAAATTAGTATCGCTATTATGATGGCCAAGTCCTGAACGTTTACGAGAAACTACATAATTTCACGTACATAGTCTCTAAGAAAGAAGAAAAGGGAGCAAAGTAGAAGAAGGAAAATATGAATGCCATTCTAGTAGTCATTCAGACTGTATTAAGAATTCCTTTAGAATAGTTCTGCTTGCATATATTTTCGAGAGAAATAGATTGTTTCTCGAATTTTTTATGAAATAAAACTGAATTTTTATAATTTTTATTCATACATGTCATATCTAATGTCCCTAGATAATATATATTTAATGAAATACAGCTTTCAAGAAATTCGATTTGCAATTACAGTAATATGATATAGAAGGTTAAGAGGAAAAACATGAAATTAAAACCAAGATAAGACTGCAAGAGATGTAATTATTATTTACTTAGAAAGGACATGATAATATTGTATTATTTAAACTATAAAAATAAACTCATATGTCCTAGAATTGTAAGAATACCTTTGTATGTGTAAGACAAACGCATTATAATTTTATACATTCACTACATTGTTTCAAGGATATAGGGGTACAGAGAATGGTTACGTTTATAATAATTATGTTTATAATAGCCGAAATGGAATATGTCGGAGTTTTAATGTTTCTTGTCGTTAAAAACATACAAATAATACATAATGATGACTTTAAAGTAAAATATGCCAAAATAAATATGTTAGTAAATATAGAAAATAAAATAAAAAAATATCTCATCCTTTATTGATGGATTTTATAAATTTTGTATATATTTTCTAAAACGTGATATTAAACAATATTATATTTTTTAATTCATCAAAAAACGTTTTATCATTACTTTTTTTATTATTCGTGATATTTGCTATATTTACCGAATAATCTTCTTACAAAACTAATATTGTTATTTAAATTTAGATTTAATTTAGTGTATTTTAAAAAAAAAGTTTTATGTGCTTCTAGAAATGAAAAAATATTATTTTAAAACATTTCAGATTTATTTTGAAAATAATAGTTTTATTAAATATCCTACAAGTAAAAATCATTTTAATAAATTTACATTTAAAACAAACATATTTATATTATAGTAAAAAATAAATTGGCTTTATTTGAAAGTTAAAAATATTCAGTAATATTTCTAAGTTACTAAAAATATATATTATTTATAAAATTGTTTTTTATATTTAATTACTTAAGTTGTATATATTTCTCGCATTAGGAATTTAATAGATATACGTATATGTACATAATGTATATAATATATATATAAATTTATACTTTTGTTAAGAACTTCATTGAAATCATTTTAAAACAGACATTTATTATTGTCTTTAGTTTCTTCTATATTATATTCAATTTATTATCATAAAACATAATTTATGAAACATATCATGAATACTTATTATCAATGGAGAAATTCTAAATTCAAAGAAATATGCATTAATCTACGATAAATAATAACTAGTCATAAATAAGAAGTAGTGTCTCCCACGAGTATACAGTAGTATTGAATTCCTTCATCAAGGATAAACCAGTCTATGAAAGATTCCATTAAATCTAAATTATGCCTATTGTAATACAAAGTATCAAAACGATTCTTATTTTGAAAATTGATGATGGTAATGCATACGCTCGTTAAGAAAATAATTTTTTCCCGAATTACACGTTCAAGCATTTAATTCTATATATTATATTATTAATACTCTGCATGGTAAAAGTAGAATCGATAATTTTCAATATTATGGGTATAAAATAAGAAATTGAATGGAAGTATCAAAAATAATAAATTATTCAATTATTTTATTTTTTATTTCATAAGATCTACAAAAGCATTCGCATTTTATAAATGGATTAATAAAATTGAAAACCATAAACTGTGTATATAAAGCTAATGTTTTTACTTCATATAATTAATTTAATGGAAACTATAGAATCTAGATATACGTTAGATAATCTCTTATCAAAAGACTTAGATGAATTCATGGTAGAAGGTGGTAAATGGTGCGATAGATCTGTCAATATTGAAATGAAAAGCTATTTTTAGAACAACATTAAAGAAGATCTAAATGAATCAAATAATCAAGACCAAAGAAATCAAAGTTCAACAAAATATATATGACCACTCTGGCACTGACAAACAGTATTGGACGTCTCTCTGAAGGTGAAGCCTCAATGGTTAAAATATTAACTCCTAATGAGAATTATACAGTGTTAAAATAAATTTTTAAAACCTGAATGATCATTTAATTGATTCAGTTATAAATTGAAGTTAATCTATTTCTCGTAGATCGATTCACTTTTTTATTTGAGTTTTTTAATTATAACCTAGTTTTCGTCTTATAAATGGAATATAACTCTCAGTGAAAGATCCCTTTGATTCTCTTAATATCAAATCAAGATTACGGATAGATAATATATATAACTATGTTATTCCATCGATCTACCGTTTATTTAATCACCTCTAGCATTTCTAAGGTGTGTAATATGTTATTTCCGAATCACGTTAATCCTTTACCAGACTCAATATTCATATCCTTTATCTATAATAATGAATAATGAATTAAGGGAAGTGGAGATAAGTGCTGTTATTATTGTAATAAAATGTTCACATTGAATTCGATGCAAGATTATTCTACTAAGTGATTGACTTAAAAAAACATCTTAAGGGTGATTTTTTCGAATATTTAATACAATATTGGGTGATGTGAATAAAAAGCGATTTAAAATATTATGTCTTGTACTTTAGATGTATATTCTTATAAAATATAAATTTGGCATTTAAAGTTTTAAAAGTATAATTATCTTTTACTTTTCAATGATTTAAATATTGAATTAAAAATAGTTGATATTATAAGTCTTTGTAAATTTTAGATCAAAGATATTTTTAAACCTATTTTCAATCAATATTCTTTTACAATTTTTGCCTTTCTTTCATTTTTAAAAATATTGGAAAATTATTCAATTTATTGCATGTGAAGTACAGTGAGAAAATTACTTTTATTTGAAAGTATCAATTGAAAAATATAAGACAGAATGAATAATACATGAGTTATTCCAAAAAAAATTTGCAGTGTTATGAAGAACTGACTACAAAAAACTCGATCTCTTAAAAAATACAATATCATAAAAATTAAAATAAAACAAAAATCTAGAATTAACTTATATACTTAAAGAATTATTTGTAAATGCTTTTTTTAAATTTTATTTCAGAGTTACAGGGTTTTATCATATATATTGTATTAATAATATTTATGCACATGTTATTCAAAAAATAAAGAAATGTTTTCTGAATTTACTTTAAATAATTAGTACCTTTTCAAAATTATACTGATATTATTTTTAAAATATAATACATAAACAAATATTAATTTTATATGAATAATAAAAAAATTAAGAAAAGATAAATAAAAAATGAAACTTTATTGAATTCAAAATAAAACCCACTTACAAACAAATAGTTGACTAATCTTTCCATATCATAAATTCCATCTCTTGTTGAATATTTCTGCTCGCATATCTATGTATAATCATTACTTAAAAACTTTGCTTCATTCATCACTCGTATAGTTCTACATAATTAACTTGTTAATTAACAAAGTCAGGAATAAATTAACAAACTTTTGAGTAGAGGTAGTTTCAACGACTCGCTTCAAAGTTATGATTGCCGAAAATCGAGTTTCTTTCATCGAAATTCAAAAATTCATTAGTTTGCGTAAACTAAAGTGAAAAGCAAATTTAAAAATGTAAAAAGAATATAGAAAATAATTCCATGAGAAACGAGAACACTGGAAATTAATTTTTTTATATTTCGTTTCTTGTAGTATAATATTTGATGTTTATTACTGATTATTATTTCTCTTTATATATCAAAATAATAAACAAATAACAAACTAGAATATAAACTGCGATGATTATTGGAATAAAGAGCATTGATAATGAAATATAAGAAAAGATCGTGTAATTAATATATTTTTAATTCTTAAAAAAATTTAAAGTTATTATCGTAGAAGAAATACAAAATTTTTATTATTTACATAAATTTTCAATAATCTCATTTTATTTTTCTTTCAAGCCATATAATTCAATAATAAAAATGTATCAAAATTTTTAGACGCTTCAAACAATTTTATAAAAAAATTATTCAAAATTCACCTTTTTATTTACTCTTACCGTAATTTGTCTACAATAATTTATTCAGTCTTAAATATTTAGGTTAAAGGTTGTGCATGAAAGTTTCATGTAATTTTTTTTATATGCATACATTTATATAAAAAAATATTTATCAAAATATCATATTTCTAATATTTTAAAACTTTTATATTTATCTATTGTATTATATTAAATTGTATTTAACTTAAAATTCTTTATTATTGAAAATACACAATTCCAAAATTATTAACGTAAAATATTGTATTCAGAATCATTAATTAAATTCAATAATTATTTTAAAATTGTTTCAAGTATATGTTTAATAAATAAACATTTATGAACATAAAATAAGATAAATAAAAACTATATATTATATTGTATATAATATAAATGAATACTTAAATCCTTGAAAAACTTTTTTATAAAAAATTAATATTTTAATTATGTAATAAGATTCGCTTAAATTATATAATAATTGAACATAAAAATTACAATAAAATGTACATAAAATTTATATTTTATTATACAATGTTTATTCTTTAAATTTGTAAATAAGCAACTACTTTTGCATATTCCTTCTTAAAATAGTACCAGTATTAATAAGTACAAACTACGAATAATAAATTATTTTTTTACTATTACTTGCACGTAATTCAATGCTAACACTACACTTCAAGTTTCAGATAAGTAAAACAAATGGATTTTAAAAATAATTTGTTCATTCATCTTTAATAATTATTAGGAGTTCAATACTTGTACAATTAATTACTAGCTTACAAATTAAATACTATTTCATTTTTAATTGTAAAAAAAAAATAAAATTTCAAAAATTAAAAAAAAGTTTACATAAAAATTTAAAACGGCATGTATATTCTTATTTATAAATAAAATTTCGATTAAATTTGTATTACGTTTGAAAAACTTCTAAATATTAATCTAATAATATATTTCAAATATTTTAATAATTTTCTTATTTTATTTTTAGAAAGAATTTAAGTACTTTTAAAGTTTAATTCTAATAAACTTGAAATAACCTTGAATAATAAATATACTTGATAAATTTTTGTATTTCAAGTCATATGAGTAATTAATAAAAATGTAAATTTGAAAATTGAAAATAGATATATTTTTATTACACATATAACTATACACAAAAAATTATCAGAAGCACTAAATATAAAATTCTATCTAAATATTTTACTTTCAGAAAGTAAATTATAATTTCTAAGAAAAATAAAATTTTAACAAGCGCAATTTATAATAGTATAAGTAGTATAATGAGAGTGCTTCAAGAATAATTCTTTCAGACTTTATACTTAAAATTTTTATTCTAGGGAAAATATTTTACTATAATTTAAAAAATATCAAATATTTTTGTGTTTAAACATAAAATTTTTAGAGAATAATATTTATAAAAAATTTTGATGAGTGAATATATTACTCAATCAAATTTATACGTAGATTTTCATAAAAATTAAAATCTGAAAAATTTAATTTAAAGGTTTTAATCAATAATATGCATAATATAAAGTTTATTTTGGTAAATTCTATTATATTTTATTTTAATATTGAATACTTTCATATTTGAAAACTGTGTATTCATCACTATAAATAATTTTAACTTTGTATAGAAAGCCGTATACTAATATCAAAAATTTTTCTAAATAAAAATTGGGAAATATTTTAATTTATTTTAAATGAAAATCTCGGTTTAAATATTCATGATATTTTACTTATTTTTGTTAAATTTTAATTGGATTTTATAAATTGTATGACACGTTTCATATTTTTATTCTTTTATACTAAATAGTGTCTAAGATTATCGATTACCATATAAGTATTTTTATTATTACTACATTATAAGAATTATTAGTATAAATAATTAATATAATAATGAAGATAAGTTTATGAATAAATTTTAACTTTTAGTTGTATTAAAATATATATATACATATTTAAATATATTTATATCTAATTATTTGATTTATGTATTGTATTTTAGTTTATTGTAATGCTGAAGTATGTTACAGTATTAAAATTAATATTTTTAATAATGCAAATAAAAAACCTATATAATATTGATTAAGTAGAAAGTACAAGCGTTTCATGTAATAAACTTTTTAATAACTTGTAAAAAAAGTATTCTTAAATATAATTTTTATATATATAATTCTGGATAATAAACATGGAGGTCATTATTGAACTATATAAAAATACTATAAGTTTTTTGAATGACTGAAAACGATTTTTATTATAAAACTAGTATATATTTGTTACCACAATATTTATTAACTAGATCTGAGAATTTTATCATTATGCTCTACTACATGTTATACCTTTTTATTTTTTAACTAGATGCATAAGAATATACATAAATTTGAGACGCATATATTATGATCGGATAAACTCTTTCTCTAATTTATTGTCTAATGTTTGAATAAACTATCAAATATTTTTAGTTATTATAGTATTTATTAATAAACTATCAAAATAAAGCGCATATATTCATTTAAACTGAGATAAAAACAAAAATTAAAATATCAAATTATAGTAGCAAAAAGGAATAAAAATAGAAGTAACAGAATAGATGAATATGGATTTAGATTAGTTTAGAAAATTCATGTATAATCATAAAATTACTCCTTAAATATACAGCTTATATAGTACCACAAAATCAATAACTCTATTAATAGCATTTTCCATTATGTCATTTGCATTTCCAAGTTACTAATAATCAATAAGCTCAAATTAGGAATAAGTACATATGCACTACATTTCTGAAACCTAAAAAATTTAGATCGCTAATTAATAAATTAGTATTAAGAATACTTTCAAAGCTTATTATGGTCCTATATAAAAAGTTACTAATAAATCATTTATGGTTTAATTCATATGAAAAAAATGTAATTTATAAAGTTTTTAAAAAATATAGATACTGATTAAATAATTTTTTTAAAAGGTTTTAAGATCTAAAGTGATATTTAAATATTACTTTTAATGTAAATTATAATATATATTCATAATTGAAGTAAAAATGTATTTAATACTTACTTTTGAACACTTAATTCTTTTTAAAAAAGTTTATTTGTAAATATTGCAATACACGTGATATAATAAAAATTAAGTATATGTGAATTCATACATTGATTAGTTACATGTATGTATTAATAAAAACGTTATTTCTTTCGCTGACATTAAAAGATAAAATTCAGAATTTTAAGTAAATGCTATTATTATGAATCGAATCAATATAAAATATTTAAATATACAAAATTAATATTTCTGTTTACAATTTTTATATGATATTTTGTGATAGTGCTGTCATAAGTTGTATTCTTCTCAATAAAATTTTATAGAAATATAAAATTCATTATGACAATAATGTTTAAAGTATATCTTCAATACAGTTTATAATTATAATAAACTTATGACAAATTTATGTAAATTAATATTCAGATATAGTCGTAATTTATAATTAGTAAATCAATAAATATTTATTTTATTATATCGTATTATTCATATTTTCATCAATAGATAGAAAAAATTATATTTAAAAATTATAAATGGTAGTTATACGTTTTCACAATAAAATAATCTACCCTAATTCACTTATTTGTGAATAAAATAGTTTTCATAATTAAAATTATTTAATTCAAATATAATTGTTAATGACATTATATTATAATAATGAAAAACTTTAACATCAATTAAATCTCCAAATTTTAATATATCGTATTTTAATTACTAATCATTGAGTTATATAAGAAATAAAATATTATTAAAAATTAATATCAATATTTATCATTTTCCATTAACTACCCTTCAAAAAAAGTATCAATAAATTTTAGCAAATTATATAATTATACCAAGATATTAATTTTATTAAAATAAAATTTTGCTTTTATTTATGAATTATTAAATAATGTTATAATAAATATTTTTTTCTGTATTTAATGGCAATAGGTATTTTAATTTTAAAATCAGTATCATTTATATTTTATTTACTGCATATTAAATGAAATTAATTATCATATAAATCGTAGATAAAAGTATAAACCTTTAAATAAACTTTAGTACACATAAAAAACAATATTATTATTTAATGATTTTGTGCATTTTTACTGTTTAATTATCAGACTCAAAAAATATATTATTGTTATACATTATTTTAAATAACAAAAAATGGATGCATCACAGATAAAATAACTCCTTCGAATACGAAGTTATATTAATAATAAACTTAAAATGAAATGTTGAAAATGATAATTATCTTAATACAAATACAAGAAAAATTAAAAAGATAAACAGAAAGAAGGAAAATTCTGAATAGAATTAGAGTTTATACATTATTTAAATACGTCTTCCCATTCAATTCAAGAGCAGAAGTCTAAGAATCCAAGTACCTTATGATCTTTTCTGCTTTTCAATGCGACGAAAGTCGATCGCAATTCCAATGTTCTTTATATATAATATCTGTGGAGGACTGTTTGTCAATCAGCGACTCGATTCCACTCAATTTTTCAATTATAGTATGGATAATATGTTATTGGTTTTAATATTTTAAAAATAAAATATTTTTTATAATCAGTCATATTTATACCAAAAAATTTAGATTTTTTATTTATTTTTCAATTACAAGTGAATTATAATAAACTCATTATAAAATAAATTTTCATGAAAGAAGAATATTTTTATTTTATATAAAACATCCAATTTTTTCATGAATACAAATATACGTACATGTAGTCATTATTTACAGTGAATGTATTCAAACTATCGTATGTATATCAATCAATGAATGTACACATATATATTAATTCATCGATATGTGTACCAATATGTGTATACGAAATAGTTTCAGTTTTCAAATTGAATTATCTTTATTTTTCTATATTATTCACTATAAAAGGTTGATATTAAGAAAATCTTAGCTACGAAATAAAACGAATACTGAACATATCAAATATTTAAAAAAATTCATTGTTTTGAATAAATCAGAAATGTTTACACTATTATATTCATTATTAAAAATGCTTCAATATTAATTAGATTTTACTACTACTTATTCATTTGATAAAGTTGCAATATTTATATTTCAAGAATCATGAAAACTCATATGAATGTTTTTGAAAAAATGTAATGTTCGTATAATAAAATATCATGAATGATACTAAAAATTCACATATTAATAACCGTATACCTAAAAAGTTTTTTTCACAAATATTCTACATAAATATTTATTAAAATTAAGTATTTCCTATTGCATTAAGGTTTTTCTAAAAACTATTTTTTATTAGGAGTTAAAATTTTTTTCTTTTTAAAATATTAATACTAATCTATAGTCTCGAACTTTAATTTTTAAAGATTCTATCTTTAGATTAGAAGGAATTGATATTATACTATAAATAGCTATTGAAATTGATTTGATTACAATTGAATTATTTTCTTAAAAATTTTAATATGCCAACTTTAAGTAAACTCATATAATATCAGAAAATCTTAATAAAATTATTTTTTAATACACAAGTCTACTATTAAATTATATGAAATAATATGCAATTTATTCAAAAAGAACCAAAATTAAAACGCAATTATCAAACTTCAAAGATTTTTTATTCATAAATAATTAAAAAACAGATTTATTGATTTAGAAATAAAATTTTCAAGTGAGAATTATGCAGGAGGAAAAAAAAAAAACTAAGAAATCAACTCAGTTGGATAAAAAACTAGTTGGATAAATAACAACAACTAAAGATACGTAGGGAATTTCATAATATTAATAAAAAAAGATTTGGAGAACGTAAAAAAGCTATATTTATTAGACTATACTTATTAAGTTAGCAGTTACCGCGAAAAAATATTTACTCCACGCTTTCGTCATAAGCCAGTCAACGCCATCTTAAAAAGTGCCACTGTGAGTGACAGAAAAGATGAACGAGAGAAAAAAACAGAAACCATGCGATAGTTTCTGTACTTAATCGATTTCTTCTAATGTGCGCCAATCTTTTGCAAACTTTTTCAATGATTTATACAATAAGTTTTATACGTTTAACGACAATGTACAATAAATTTACTAAAAACTAAAAAAAATGATGGTAAATAATAACTTGCTAATATTAGATGAACATAAATTCAATATTCTGTACAAAATATTATTTCATAGTGTACAGTATTTTCATAAATCAGAAATATATTTTCTAATTTTTCAATTAAAAATATAAATATTAAAAATATTGCTACAATATAAATTATGAGTATATTCGTTAAAATATCAAAAATAATAGTATAACTCGAGAAAAAAAATATTTCTTATATTAAAAATAATATTACAATGTTATTTTATACAAAACTCTCAAAATACGCGACTAATGTGAGATTGTGAGAATTCGGGTCGGGGAGAAGAGTTCGCAGAGGAGAAACAGTTAGTACGCTCGTTTGAGAGACATATGGAAAAGTGTGTTTAAATAAAAGGCGCTATACAATAGATTTTCTTTGTGTTTTTCCCCTTAAAAACCCTTTACCACAATTTTAAGAGCCCCTCTAGGCTCATGGAGATTGAAATACGTGTCGAAATAAGTGTATTGTAGGGAAGCAACACGTGTGAGTGTGATACTATCTGTAGGAAGTAACGGGATTGCGTGAGTATCGGATCGCATCGATGAGAACCCTATGAAAAAACGGGCAAAGTTTGATTGAAAATGTAGTGAGTGAAAAAAGTCATCAGAAAATGCCTTACGCTCATGGAAAATCGGTTAGTAATATCGCAGAGAAATCGACATAGAACACTGTACTATTGATCTACCATGCCAGATCCAACAATACGGAACGGCCTAGAATTTCATTCTTCACCGACAACAAAATTTATAAGAACTATCAAGAATCAAGAAACTGCAGGAAAAGCAGTAGTCCTATACTGAAATAAGCGACAATAAAGAGTAGCAATAAACGCTGAAAGTTTTAGGTGAAACCTTGCTGAAACGTCTAATGGAGAGGATAAAGGAGATATTGCAACGACTAAAGCGGTAATAACTGGCTAAAACCCAGAAAAGTAGCCACAATTTTAAACTATAGAATGACACGATCACGCATCTACTTTTTCGAGAGCATAAAAGCGTTTGTCCGATTCTCGGAGAATTAAGAAATTCTACCGTTAAAGCCATGGCTCTGGATAATAGAGCACATTACTCAGAGAAACAGTTAAATGAAATATGAAATCTTTTTCAAGACAAAATTTATTCGTATCCTAGTAACCATAAAACTAATAATCAAGTAGCACAATGTAGTAATATTTAAATCAAAGAAAAATAAAAGTTACTTTTACGTGATGAATAAAAATTGTATATTTGAGACGCTTCAGAAAAGTGCACGAAATACTACGAATTATTTCTCTAAATTATATTTTGGATAATACATTTCGAGGACTAAGATGGAAAATTGGGGAAGCATTCACCGGCCGTGTGCTGGTGTCAAAATTTTGATTAAATGCGGAAGTAGTTCGCTGCCATTCAAGTGATAAAGGAAACCTGCAAGCAGTATGAAACCACTGGACAGATGGAATTACCGTCACCAGCTAGAAATAGCGCCACTTATGGAAGCCATCCGGTGGCGAGAATTTCGCGAGGAAAGTACTTCCACTGCGGGCAACCGAAATATCTAAACCACGAATGTATGCTGCGCGTCCGAATTGGTTTCGGTGCCATAAACCGGGGCATTTACAAACTACGTTGGATAGTCGGCGAATCGAAACAACTGATGTCGAGGAATATCAGCTTCACTTTTATGAACGGAAGGATACAGCTTTTTCTCCCTTACAGTAGAAAATCAATTGTGTATTCTCACGTAAAGAACGCTTGAAAAATTGTGCGAAAATACACAAGAGATTTCATCTACTTTATTACAGCTCAAAACTCTTTTTTACATTAGTAAGCTTTATATATATTATGAAATTTAAATACATTATGAAAAATGTAATTGCTTAGCTGAATAACGATTAATATTTGACATTCTAAAAACTATAAAATTTTATATCGGTCTATCTTACGCTAAAATGTAAAAATAAAAAAAAGGTTTTTAACAAAATTTCATATAACTAATCTTATTGAAAAATATTTATAAAAAGTAAATAATGCGAAAAAATATTAAAAAAACTTTTAAAGTATAAAACTGAGTGAAAATATAATATTACAAAATTTAAAAACTTATTATTTAAATACATATATTACATAAAAAATATATCATATAAAAATTAATAGAATACTTTAAGTAATTTTTCAAATTTAAATACAAAAGTCAATATTTTAATATATTTAATGTTACTTCGGTAGAGAAAATTGATAATATCAAATATATTATTTCTAGAAAACTAATAAATAAATTATAATTTTAATTAAATAACGATAAAACATCTGTATATAATATGTCAATTTCTATACTTATAACATTTAACTTTAATTATAATTGATATTTATAATACAAAAATAATATCAAATACATTTGTCTCAATAATGAATAAAATTTAACTTTTCAAACGTATTTTAGTGTATATATTTTGTATTATTTAATTAAATATTTTGAATATATATAAAGTTATGCTACAATGAATTCATAATGCATCTAAGGCTTTAATTAAATTTCAAGACAAATTCCTTGAAAAACCGCATACATATATACTTCCGTAGTATAATGTAAGATGAATGTAAAATTATACAATTTGATTATTATTTGCGAAGTTGTTGACAGAGACATTTCATCAACACTAATAAATAATATGAAAAGAATATTGATTATAGAATTAAATAGTTTCGAATCTATTTTTAGATAATAAACCTATATTATTTCGTTTCGAAATATCGTTATTATGATTATCGATACATTATTAATTACTGATGATTGGATGACATGTATCCGTTACAATATGTATTACAATTAATCAACGGTTTATTAAATTGTAGAGAAACACATCAGTATATTATACTTAATATATATCTATGTATGTATATATACAGAAAATCCAATAAAATTCGTTAAAAAAATTAATTAATTAATTTAACTTAATAATTACTCTATTTAATTTTTAATATGCATTAAGTTATAAGTTCAAATTTTCTACTATGTTATAAATCATTTATGATTTTGATTTAATTTAATAAATTAATCAATAAGTATCTGAGCAAATAAAAAACTTTTAATAGTACGATTATGAAAGCAATAATAAAAAGAAAATTGTACTCCCGGTATGTTTTTTTACCCACATGGTAAAACAGTACACTAGACTCGTAGCTAAACAATTTCTTTATTATCCATGAATGGTCTTCGATATCAATGCATCAGAAAAAAAGGAAATCTATGGAGGATTATCACAATTGCAATAGTTGGCAAATAAACAAATGATACCTTTATAGATTAATAAACGTTGAAAACTTTATTAAAAGATTTTTGAAATGTAATTAATATACAATAATGAACTACATAAAAATATTCACTTGAATCTCACATAATGACTACAATACTTTAAGCGTAATTTATGAAAGATACTGAAAGTGAGTGAGAAAAAATAGTGACAACAATAGAAGGAGATAGTGAAAAGACAGTGGAGAGACACAAAGAAGTCAAATGTTTCATTGTTTGAAATTAAAAGGATCTTACGTGAGGGAATTTTACTCAAGGGTATAATATAACACAGCACTTACTTAATTCATAGCACCTTTGAGACAAATATGCATTCACTTAGCTTTTATATTGCATATATATATATTCTCGTATAAGTATAAAATGAGTTTTTTTCGAAAATATGTCAGTTATCTTCTACCGGTAGTGCTATGAATTAGTTTTATTGCTAATAATAGAAATTATTGAATGGAGTAAGATTGCGAAGAAACATTTATTTTATATGTACCGTATAATATATATATCGAAAGAAAAAATATTTAATTTATGAAAACTATCAGAATTTTAAAGTGATGAAAAATGTCTATTTTTAAGAAATATTGTAACAGATCTGCAAGGAAATATTATATTTATATTTCAGCATATATTAAATAGCAACACATTGGTTCATTATAGAAATCGATAATAAACTTACTCTTCGACAGAGTAAAGATTGGAACATGAAACTTTTCATTTTAAATTCGTAAGATAAAAGGAACTTTGAAAATATAAAAGCAATTCTTTTTAATAATGGATAGCTGGCCTCAAGATTTACTTAACAATCTAAATAATGAATGCACTTCTTTTTATATTTTTTACGACCTTTAATTACTGAAAGTATAAAAAAATACTTAATTTCTTTTTCTAAAAATAAGGAAAGATTTTTTATATTACATTATTAAAATTTTGTAATAAATTTCTTACTTTTATAACAAAAAACATTATTTTTCTTATTACTGCACAACGTATCTATTGAAAACGGAATAAGGATAAAAATTCCCAATCAGAAAAGTTCTTGATTTACAGATTTTTTTCTAATTTGCGATTACATACTTATAGTCATATTACGTTCTATAATCTTGTCTGTTTAAATTGTCTATAATTAATAACATATAAATATTAAACTTTTTGAATTTTCTTTAAGCAGATAAATATAGAAAATGTGTGTTAAATTTATAATATTTTAAATATATTAAATATTTATAATATTTTATAAAATATATTATAAAATCGATTTTCTCAAATCCATTAAATATTATGTTCTTGTATATAATTTTGTAGTGATTTTTTTATTTAAAATATAATTCTAGATTTTATAATTGTCCATATTGCTTAATGTGTAAATATTTCTATATTAAAATTTAATATTTAGTTTGAAAGAATTGAAATTTTTTGAATGTATATATGCTAATAAATGTATAAAAATTTGTAATGATATTACTTATAAATATGAAATAATTACATAGATAGATGACATAATTATCTTGAAAATAATTGATAAAGGAATACAAAATATTATTCATATAATCTAGTAAAATTATTTTTATGAGTACAAATCAATTTCTAACAGTAGTATTAAACGCAGAAAAATAAACGAAAATTTGTCTGAATAATTAAACTAAACTTTGTTAATTTATTCATGGTATATTATTTTTATTATATCTAAATATATATAAGTTATATCTAAATTAATTTATTTCAGAATTTTTGGTAAAAATAATAAAAATGTTTTTGATAGTATGATAAGTTTTATTCAAATCTATATTCTATCTTTCTCTACTTTAAAGTTTAGTAATATATTTAAGATATTACTTCGATTGTATATCACTTTAAAAAATATATAGTCCTTTAAGAATTAAGAATATTTAATATATTAAATAATTAGAAGTATATTACAATGAAACATTAAATTTATAAAATTAAATAAAAGGAATACTAAGTAACATTTAAATTATTCATGATAGATAACATTTAATGAACCTATTTAAAAACTACCGTAGACTTCTTTAAGATCATTTTAAATTATAAGTAAATTAATAATTTTATTATAGTTATTGTGTTTTTATTTCAATTATACAGAATCAAATATGTTTTTCTCAAGAATTAACTATATACTGAAGCTTAAAATTTGTTATTAAATAATGTCCAACTTTGGTTAATCAGAAGTATGAAGTAATAAAAATTTTTACTATATATTACAAATTGCTATGAATATAATTCACATTTGCAAATTTTAAATTTTCTTAATATCAAAAATTTACATAAATATTATTGTATAAAATTTTCTTCCTTAAACTTCTATTATTTATATATCAAAATAGAAAATAATAATGAAAGAAAAATCTATAAAACGACAGAAAAAATTAAAATTTTTAATTAGAGAATGAGTGAACGAGAAAAAAGTGAATAAAACTTATGTATCTACTTTATTATAAAAATATTTTATTGCTACGTTGATTGATACTTGGCGGAGTTTCAAAAAAAACGTATCAAAAACGAAGGCTATGCAATACGAACAGAGGATCCATAACTGGAAGTTAAAGAAAATAAATTTTAGAAGAGACTAGAATATTTCCTTCAAATCTGACAGCTTATCTCAATATTTCATTCTTCTATTTATTTAAATGGCTATACATTCATGACTTTTTATACTGTAAAACGTAGACTCTTGATCATTATTATCAGAAACAATTTCTTTCTATCCGTGAAAAACATATTATTGAATCACACTATCACTCAATTAGAAACTGTATATTATCGATAAGTTAGTAATATCTATTTTCCTTAGTTTAATGCTCTACGGATCTTTTAAGGGTAGTAAATTTGGAGAAGATAAAATTCTAATATTTATAAAATATAGTATTTGAATTATATATCTAATTTCGACTATTTAAAAAAATTATATGTGTCATTTAAAATTTTCTTTTTCATTAATAAAATTCTTATTTCGAATTTTAAAATATATAAAAATCAAATTTATTTAAATTTAATATTACATTTTAATATTTATTTTATTCATATAATTGTCTGTTATTAGAATTCTTGTTTTAAATATTAATTAACTTCCGGACTATTTTTTTAATTCTTATGTAATATTTTTAATTTGAAAAAATATAGTTCTTATATTCATATATGAAAAGTATAAATATTGTAATCTCAAAATTAATTTCCACAAAAGTAATAATTTTTTTACTATTAAAATAAAAAAATGTACTTTATTTATATTGTCAATTTTTTAGAAAAATTTATACTACTTTAAATTTTATTTTAAAGAAATAAAATAAGTTTAAAAATTGGAAAAAAGTTTGCAAATTTAAGAAATATTTAAAATCAGATATAAATATTTTCAAATTTACATATAGACATGACTATGATCACATATCTGATGCAGTAGAGTATCGATTTCGGGATAAAATTATGATATAAGCATAAATCAAGGGAAAAAATGTGTAGATATTGATATTTTAGTTGAATAACGTCTTAAAAATAAATGATCTCACTTTTAACACTCAATTGAGTAAGATAATGTAGCAATTTTTTAAAATATTTCTTACATAACAAAAATTTGATTTTTTTATTAAGACAATATATACTATACTAAATAAATAATATATATTATTTATTATCTTTGTTTATTTAATACTTATACTGTATTTATAAAAAAATATGTTTTATGATGAAACTTTTAAATATGCTTATAAAATTTATTAAAAAACTAGTAATAGCTACATCCCCTGAAATTAATTATATTTGATTACTGATTACAAATTATATATTTAGAAAAGAAAATTCATAAAAAATTCATTTACCAATTATAGAACTTACAATATAACTAATTGAGACTAAATAATATTCAACCAAGTACGAAAATATAATTTTAATTATTCGTATATTGTTTACTGTTCAGATAAGATTTTTGCATGTAAATTGTGAATACAATAAAATAATTCAAATACATCAAAATTTAAGATCAACGTTATAAAAAATGTTTCTAAAATTTTTTACTTTTCAGAATATGTAGGTTTACTACAGTAAATATTAATTTTACTTCTATTTTGATTGGAAATTATGGTTTTGAGAATCTAGAACCGTAAAATATTGTATTTATTAATTTCAAGATTCATTTTTAAATAAAAACCTTGATAATAATTGATTTAGAGTTTCAAAATTATATAAAGATATAAATGAACACATAATATGAATAAATCTGATTTGAAGAATATCTTAATTTGAATTATATTCCATTCAATGAATATTTTAATGAAAAATACTTTAAGTAATAAGAACAAGAAAAAAACTTTTAAAAAGCTGTTTCCATCGTAAATTCTAGTGTTGCACAATTCGATGTCATTACATTATTAAATTGATAATTATTACACCATTACAATATTATAACGTAATATCAATATCTATAATTTAAATAATGATGACTCATCGAATGTTTCTCATCGTATAATGCACATAAATCACATAAATATGCAGATTATATCTGTATAAAGAGCGATTTAGGAACGGATGGGAATTGTCGTTAAGATCTTGTAAAAACTGCTATATTTTTTCTTAATCAATATATATGTTTTATAAACTATATCTATCATCATAGTTACCATTAGAGTTATGTTTCATTAAGTTATGTTCATAAGAAAGATCAAAAGAAGAGTGGTAACTATAACACCTTTTTCTTATACTTTCATGGTAGTGGGATGGTATATTACGATTCGTAATATAGAAACATTGGTACCAGAGAAAATTGGGGAGCGAGAAAGAGAGAGAAGACGCACAGTCGAAGTACTGTCCGAGGCTGGCCTTTCACCCGATGGTTGCGGTGATGGCGTTAGGCATGGATGGACTCTCGCTCAGTGGCTTCACTAGTGGTTTTGGTCTGCTCTCTCAGTGATGCGAGGTAGTCTTTTGAAGTAGAGGAAGTCATACCCTCTTGAATCTTCCTTCGAATGTTCGTTTAAATCTACCACACTCCCGAGTCTCACAAGTTCTTTCATGTAATTTTCCTCGGAGTAAGAACTAACTAATTGAGTCTCACCGATTTTCTCTCTCCGGCGTTTTCATTGTGTTGCGTCTTTCTTGTACATTCATCGTTATTCGATACACCTGTAGAGAGTAGAGGCTATTTGACTGCAAGGATCCGAAAGTAATGGTACAAAAGACGAGTTAATACTTATACGTCCATCAGAATTGAATAAAACTGGTACATTTCGAGATCATTTAAAATATATAAAAATCAAACTATGAAACTAAATACGCAATTTATATGTTTGGTTGTTTCACAGAAAATATATCCATGTTTACAAATGTTTTCAAAAGAATCATTTATGAAAAAATAAAATTAAAAAAATTTTGAATGTATATACTATTTAAATATCTTATTTAATAAATAAATAATGCTTGCGAAATTTCATTTAAAAACTTGCTAAAATATACTGTTTTTATGCAATCAATGACAAAGTATATATATTATATGTATTCATATATATCAATGTGTGTATATATGTACCTCTGCTATGAAAATAAATATATACGTTTTTTAAAATCCTTTTTTTGTCAAGACTATTTAATAATACCTTCACCGGTTTGATATTATTTTCTTCGTTTACTATAACTTTAATTCATTGACTAAATGAAAAGTTCTATTTTCTTTTTATATATCTTAGAAACTTTTATACCAACAATATCTTATTTCTTATAAACTTGGAATAAAATGATATGAAGCTCTTCGTATTAAAATTTTGTTTTTTCAGAGAAAATCTACTTATATACTTCTTTCATTGATTTTTTATGTGTTTCTTTCTCTTATATTTTATAATTTTTCACTTCTTTGTTATTTAAAAAATTTACATTTTTTTCAAATTTACATATTTATATTTTTGTATATTACGGATATAGTTTTGATTTCTATTGTTTTAAAAAATACTTAAAATAAATACATTTTTATAGATATAATTACAATAAATTTGCTTAATATTTTATCATTTATAGTATTTTTACTCTATTATAATTCTATATTTTATGATATTTGAGTAAGTTACTTACTGTTGATTAAAAAAAACACTGAAATTGAACTATATGAATTATGTAGTAGTATACAATAGTAGTATGCAATGGATAAATAAATACAAATTTCATAGTATATATTAAATAAATATTAATTTTAATGTCTACTTTTTCAGATCAATGTTTTAATATCAAACGTATTAGATATTATAAATGACAAACGATGATATTTTATAGCCAATTTTTCCAGTCTCATAACTTGTATAATATATTTTAATATCGTTCTTTTTAACTTCATATTCTCCTTTTATTTTATCTTTTTAATTTTTATAAAATAAATATTTAGAAATTTATTTCTCACCACCCTTTACTCATACTTATTGTATTTCTGAACGTTTGGAATTTATTCTGACATTAGAATTTAGTATTGCTATTTAAAAATAAATATTATTCAAGTTAATGTAAGCTGTATTCAAAATTATATTTAATTTTTTATAGATGTATTCAATTTTAAATCTAAAACTTATCCATATTTATTATTACAAAAGTTTATTATTTTAATTTATGTATATAATATGTTGTAAATCTTCTATGTTGTAAATGTAAATCTTCATATTCAATATCTTTTAATTTTAAATTATAAAAATTTAATAGATAATAAAGTTTAAAATATCTTTTAGCATAATAAAAAAATTATTTAATTTCAGAATTTATAACCTGGTAAAAACTCTCTTAATAAATGAATTGAAGAATTATCACTAACTCTTTTAAGTAATAGATAATCGGAGTTTGTCTAGAAATTAATTTTCCTCGTTAATCATAAAACTAAACTTTTATACATAGATTTATGAAATATTGAAGGTTTAATAATACATAAAATTGAATATGAACAGAAATAATTGGACAAATTAGTATTAAAATGATTAATCATATTTATTTGATAAAAAACACCTTGATTATTTCAACACAGCATATTAAATTATGAAATTAATCTTCTTAAAATTATTAAATATATATAAATTATTAAAGATTTTTTAATACTTATTTTTACAAATTGTAGAGATAAATATTTCATTTCATATATAAAGATCACTAAGCAATATATTAATTAGTATTCGTAAAATTCAATAATTAATTTCACATATATAAATACATAACAATTTAATGCTTTTATAAGTTTTGTAGAAATAAATTAAAAAAGAAAAAATACTTTTAATTTATAAGACATGCAAGAGCTTTTAAAAATTATAATTTCAAATAATTTCAGCTACTTAAAAGAAACTGTTTAAGCTATAAGATTTTTTTTTTTCAATTTCAAATTTGTTGAATAAAATAAAATATTACCAAATATATTTAAATAAAAAGAATATTTGTGTCTTGTACTTGGAAACTAATATCCTTGCATAGTCTTCAAGTGTAGAAAGTACTATTGTTTACAACAGAATACAGTAACACATCCATAAGCTTAACTCCTAAACAGTTTTCACGCTGATTTCATTATCTTGAACGATTTTCACGTTCGTATTTGACTTACTAAAGTTGACCTATCTCACATTATATATATTTTCAAACCATTTAATCCTACCAATAGTACATTGCGTTTATTTTCGATTTTATAGCTGTAGCACTATCGGTCTTAGCTTAAAAAATTACATTTGAAATTATAATCGCTTCTTATATATTACGTAATAGAACTAAGTTCAACTAGATGTGATGAAATTCTGAATGATTCAACTTACGTATTCTTTTTCTCCCATTAATTTTTTCTAGTTTACGTCTTAAATTTCTATTCTTAAATCGGATACATTTATTTACTTTTATTTATTTACTTTTTTACTACTGCTATAAATAATTCGGTTGTATATTTACGTCATGTTTTACAAAATAATAATTATTTTTAAATATACTTAGTTCTGGGATAGTAATTAATTAATTGTTTATTTTACATAATAATTAAATTAAGCGTCTATTTATACATAGAATTATATTTTTTATTTTACCTTTTTATATTGTATTTTATGTAAGATCGACTTCTATTCAACATTATGGCAAATTATATTGGGAATAATTTTTATAACCGTTGTTATATCTCTTCTACAAACAGTTTTACTTTTGAAATTTAAAAAAAATGGCTATTATTTTATTATTATACATCATGTTATAAATATTTATTATTATGTAAGGTACTGATGGTTAGAATATCATGCTCAAATATACCTCACATAAGATTTAATAGTAATAACGTAGATCCTTACATTATATATTGGAGTGTTTGCGTTAACATGTATTTATTTATCTCCGAGCCATCTTTGTAGATAGTTACTTACAGAGAGAAAATATTTAATTCTAAAGAGAATTTTAGTGCTTGTATAACTTACAATACTTCAAAAATTTGATAAATGTTAAATTTAATGTATTTTCTTGAGCATTTATACTTGTTTCGTCAATAAGATACTAAATACGATTAAAGTATAGTTTTTATTAGATTAATGTGCTTCTATTCTTACTAATTAGTAAAAGTGATGGCTACTACATTTTAAAGTATAATTAAATTCTATTTATATTTTAAAAGTTTATAAAAGATATATCTCGTAAATATTCTTTAAATAAATATATCTTAGAATAAATATTAATACACTTAAATTTAAAAAATAAAATTATAATATTGGTCTTTATTTTTATAGCCTTTTTTAAATCATGTCGAGTATCATCTATATATATTATTTATAATTTTTTGTAATTATATTATCAAAGATAAGAAACAATATATTTTTAATATCCAAAAAATTGAATATATATATATATTAAAATTTATTGATATATTATATATACAGTTTCCAAGACATCACACATTAAAAAAATCGCCATATGTAATACAATTTTCATGTAGATAAGTTGTAAATTAATTTAAATAAATTATTAACGCTACGGTTGTTTAAAAGACGTATATAATTTTATTTATCAAATTCTACAATTTTAGAATTTTATGACAAATATTAAAACTTTCTACAAATAATGTTTATATTTAGTCTTCGATTCTACCTATAATTCTTTTACAATTATTTGTAGAAAAATTTTTAATTTATTATAATTTCAGTGAGCAATCATACATCGATTTAATGAATTATCAACTTATTATTATTCAACGGATTTTTCTTATCAAATAATTCCATGTAAATTTACATTTTTTAGACATGCATACTTATTATAAATTTTTCCATTAATATATTCACTAAACTTATAAGATATAAGTAACATAGTATCAATGCTTTAATGAAGTATTTAAATACGTACTGTAGCTAATACAATAAAGTATACCTTAACAGTATGATTCGCATCAGGCTGCATATAATGGAGCGATTGGTATAATATTCCTCTTTCTTTTTTTTATGCAATTTGATTATATGTACATTATTTTTATTTTTTAATTTATTTCATAAATCTAAATTTGACAAAGCTCATTTTTTTTTAATACTTTCAGAACATATTTTTTTGTTAGCGTGAGAAAAAAACAAGAATAATTTAGTTATTCCGTGGTTGAGTAAGTACTTCTTCCATAAATAAGGATCTAAACTAAGGCTGTAGTAAGCTATTTGACGATTATTTGCACTTATCAAAGTGTATTATTATCCCTGTACAAATATAAAAAATATTTCTACATATATATATATATATCTTTTATTACTTCATATATTGATACTTTAAAAGTAATATCAGTCTTAAAATTATTAATATTCTTTTTAAAGTATTAAAAGAAGTTCAGCAGCTCCGTCAAATATACCAAACGATAAATTATAAAATTTATTAGAAGTATTTAAAAATACCTTCTCGTAATCAATATTATTTTCTAGTCTACAATAAAGTACTTTTCAAACATTTTTACGTTGTGGTTATCATCGCCGCCATCATTATCATCGTCGTTGTCGTCATCGTCGTCGTCTTCATTGTTGTTGTTGTTTTTGTTGTTGTTACCGTTAGAGTTACCGTTAGAGCTATCGCTATCGTTAGGATTATCATTATCATTGTATGTAATGAATTAAAAATTTGTTTTTTTTCATTATGAATAATTATTATTATTCACAATTAAATTGTTTATGACAACAATTAATGTCAATTAAATTATATTCTTGATCTAAAATCAAATAATACTGCACTTCTAGTAGTGGATGCAGCTGTAAAAGAAACCTTATTAATGCTCTTATTATATAACTATGTAATAATCTTTTAAAAGAAGACCTATTGCATCTGACACTTTTTTTTCTAAATGTCTATGTTTCAGAGGAAATAAGATAAATAATTATTAAATATTAATAATGAATCGAAATTTTAGAAGAACGTCTAAGCTACATTTAAATATATTTGATTATTCTAGAATTTATACAATTTCCTCCTAAATGTTTAAACTATGTTTAAAATAATTTATTAAAGCAGAAATTATAATTATGAAATTTTAAAGAATAACTAAATTAAATTTACAAAGAAAAGTATAAAAATTTGTACAAACAATTACCTGTTTTCAAAAAAACATGCTTGGTTTACAACATTAATAAAAGCATGCGTGTATTATATTTACAAAAATTATTATCTTTAGAAAATAATTATCAATTGCAGTAGAATATGCAAAACTAAAGTATTTATCTTCAATATTCATTATATTTACAACATATGGTGCTGCTTTCATTTTGTTTTATTACTCAGCTTACGAATTATTAAACCTCGTGCATATGCTTTTATACACGGTCTTTATACTTAGAATTAAATAGTAATACCTTTTTTAGTCACGGGCTTAAAAGCATGATTAAGTAAACTTTATGAATCTATAAACCATCCTGTATTAATAGTTAATAGTAGATTTTCGTATCTCTTTTATTTTTCTATATATGGATGTCCAGACACGAGCTGTTTTTATAATACGAAATTGTTGGTTTAGATATACTATTCTTCAATCTTTTGAATAGGAATAGAAACAACAGATATTTTATATACATTTAACTATTTTAAATTATAGTTTCCATGAATTCTACTTAAAAGAGATTTAGATAAAAATCCATTTGATGTTGTTATCATCAGTAATTGAATTTAGTTCTGTTATTATTCATTGCTTTTTTTCTTCTATTGGTAACAAACGTCTTTTTTATAGTTTCCTTCAATAAAGAATTTTAATTACGAAACACTTTCCAAATAGTATAGGATATGTATTTTATTGATACTACTATTATTATTATTTTATTAGTATTTTTATCTATCATGATATAAAATTGTTTTTTTAATTACCTTTTCCGTACTTTGTTTTTATTATAATAGTAAGTATCACGATCAGCATCCAATATACATTTATATACATATTTATAGCGACTAAAACTTTTACCAAGTTTAAAATGGTTTATTATAGAAAAAAAATTAAAATCAAATGTTTTATTTAAAACATGAAGTAGTAGAAATAATTTTGACATGTTAGTAATCAATCAAAATTTTTAATTAATAAGCAATCGGAATTCTAACGCTTATTCTAAAATAGCCTTAAAGGTGTTCTGCCAAATATCAATAATCGAGATTTTTACTACAATCTTGATCTTTATTTTTGTAAATGAATTATTGTTATAAAAAAATCTTTTTTTTATAAGATATACTATACCAAATAAAAAAATATTTTTTTAAGGCAATAAAAACTCTTCATATTTAATCCTAAATATACGTCTCAAGTCTTAACTTGAGATTAAATCAATAATTTTATTTCAACTCTTGTTTATGTCACCTGCTTCTCAGATAATAATATATCACTTGTATAATTTATACATAAATTCAGATATTTTAGGCCAAACCTTTTAAGATTATTGCCTTGACATTATCTGCATTGTATTAATAAGCTTTTATATATAGAAACGTAAGTAAAATATCATAATAAGAAATTATCATATCGTAGATCCTAAGAAAATTTTCTGAATTTCTTTTCATACAAATTTTTATTTTACAATAAATCATTTAATTTACGTAAGAATAAAAAATTATCGAATCTTTTTAAATTTTTTTATATATTGTAAAAACAGATTCATTTTTGTTTTAAAATAATATTATATTGATTTTATGTTAATAAAATTTATATAATTTTTTTCTAATTAATTATTTATACTAATATTTATTAAAACATTTCCGGATAAATATTAAAATTAATTAAGTAGATAATGATTTTATAATCTGTATTTTATAGCAACTAATATTGAAGTACATTATCAAGATTAACGGAAAAAATAGACGGACTAAATATTTCTATTCGCGCGTTTTGAATGTTTGTCATTCTCGTACTTCAAGAACGTATATATATTCACATCGTCGGTCGTTTAGAATAGTGATATCAAAATAAGAATACGAAGCAGAATAATAATCGAAGAAAAGAAAGGATTGACTTCTATAGGCAGGTGATTATAGAAAAACATTAAAAGTTTCTGAATAATTTCATGACAATGGTTAATCCATAAATATTATATACAAATTAAAATTAACTTTTTATTAACATAACGAAATAGTTTCAATATGATTTTGGAATTTCTCATTATTCGAATACAATTTAAGATATATTTGTCTCATATATGTGAAAAATCATTGCGATAATACCTAAAACTCTAAACTCTAATCACTCTGTAGAAGCAAGGATAATAAACTTTCAGATTACTCCCCTAATGTACGTTCGAATCATACAAAACAGGCCTGGTCATCCCTTACTAAGATTTCAGGCTCTCATTCTGAATTAATCCAGGCACTGCTTCCCTTTCATTCACCCAAGCATCATGATATAAGCCAAGTTACTCGTTTCTGTTACTTCAAAATTACAATCTAGATGAGGAAATCTGTAATGTAGGAAAGTTTCTCTTCTTTTCATTCACACATTACAGTATATATCGCGTCATTCGTTGTTATGTATTCAGGATCGTATTGCGAATGGCAATTATTCAAATTCTTCTTCATTATATTGAGTAAAGATTTATTATTTTATTTCTTTTATTATTTTGAACTATAATCCATAAGATAAATTTATTATTATTTTTATTCTTTTAATTGAAAGCTTGAACAAAGAATTCTTTTATATTTTTATTATTGATGTTTATTATTTTGAAAATTTTAATTATTTTATTGATAAATGATATATGTATAATATATCATTTGAAAATTTATAACAATCAAACATTGCAATTTTATAACAATCATTTATTGCAGGAAATTTAATTATAAAAAAAATTCTATAAGTATCGTGATTACTTTACATGATTCAACAATAAATTTAAGTGCAAGCACTATTTTCAATCAATATCCTAGATAAATTAAGAATATTGAAAATACTAAAAGTACTTCATTTCAACACTATTATGTTACATAAAAATAATGAGAATTTAACAATTATAAAAGATTAAAAGTGCATGAAATAATATCTACATTTCGTTGAAGTATTATGCTTGTGATCGATTATTAATTGTAATAAAATAATTTTAATAAAAATTTCCTTCTCTTAAATTTTTCCATTTCTTCAAGTCTATTATGGTTAATTTAATATTAATCTATTTATGTAAATTTATGAAATTATTTACATATAAAAATAATATATTTTATATTTTTTACATTACATCGTGAATACTGTAATAAGTAGGTAAAATAAGTGACTAGAATACCTTTCTATGTTTAGAAGTAATAAATTTAATTTATCCTACGCAACGCATATTAAATCTTTTAATGAATTAATTATATACTTCAAAATCAACCCATTAGACAAAGTTTATCTTTACTAAGATATATATATATATATATATATATACCAGTGTCAAGAGATTCCTAATACTATAATATAAGAAGATATGAATGGAAGGAGAAATTTAAAACTCGGTATTCCGTTCATGGTTGAAATGTCTTGGAATTTAATAAAACTGTTCAATAAAAATGTACAATTAGGTATATTGACGGTAAATATATTAAACTATAAATAAAAATATAAGTAATGCACTTTTAACTATCTAATATCAAATTCCTGTTGAATAATGAATAAATACTAAAGTATTATAATATTAAATTCATAGATTATAAACACAAGTAAAATAATAAAAATAACTTTATACATAAAATACGGTGTAATATTTCAAGTTTTATATATAATTTAAAATATATTATTTATTTAAATTTATAAATATTTATTTTAAAAATATTTCATTAATAATGTATTTTAGAATATAGATATTTCATATTATAAAAAAAAAAGACAATGAAACTATTTATTTGTCATAAAATATATATGAATATAACTTATGTAACTTCATAATAATATAAAAAATAATTAAATTTAATATTAATTTTAGTACTTTATTATAAAAGAATTTCACTAGTTATTGAATTTAATTCATAGCAACTAAGTCAATAAAAATTTTTAAATCGACAAGGCAAAAATATTGCATTTATTTCCATATCTGAAAAAATATAGTGGATAAACCATACTTGTTTTCATACAATCACTCGCATTAATATATGAACATCAAATATTTTAAAAGTATACAAATAGGTTAAAGTAAAATGTTGTTAAATATTATTGAATTAAGAAAATGTTCATAAAAAATCAACATTACTAAATTCAAAAAATGATCTTTATTTAATTGTTGAAATCAAATATTATACATCTATTATAGTAAGTTCAAGAAATTTTATTTAAAAAATATGATAAAGAATAAATATTCATGAACTATTTCACGGTACAAAAATTATTATATATATTCATACTTATTAGTTCTTATTCTGTCTTTAATAATTTAATGCTTTAATAATTTTGTCATACAATTAAAATTTATTATATACGTACATAATTAAATACGTATACGAGAAAAATTTTATCTATTATAAAACTTGTAGTATTTATTTATTACCTGTAATTAATAAAAAGTTTTTATCGATGACACAAATAGTTTGAAAAAATTTCTGCAATACACTGATTCATTTCAATAAAATAATAACGATATTTATTAAATTATTTGTATTATATTTATAATGTAGAACTATTAGATAACTTTTTACAAAAAAAAATCTTAATATCATACTTAACTAACTTTCTTTAATATTTTAGAATTATATAAATATTAAATAATCACTTCTATCATATAATATTTAAATATTTTAAATAAATTAAAAGAAAATATTAAAATTGTATTAAAATTTCACTTTTGAAAAATAGATTGAGATCATTTATATTTATATTTCTAAATAAATATTATTTTAATGCGTCATTTAGAATAAGTAATATGCCGCTCAAATACTATAAAGCCTTCATGGTTATAATTAATAAAACATCAAACATATGCTTAAATAAGCTTCGTTATAAATAAAATTGATCAATGAACTATAAGGTCATCATAGTGTAAAGAAATAAAAAAAAAAATCGTTCAGATGAATCTACAGTCTTATTAAATAGTAGATATTAATACTTTATTACCTTTTCTGTTTTCAGAAAGGCTTCTGCATACACGCACCCTCCTTTCCCCCACCTGACCTTATACACAAAGCAATTTATCTTGTTAAATGGGGTGCAAAAATAAGGATCATAAATCGTTGATTCATCTAAGCGCCATGACCAAGATCACGTTATAATAAACGTTTCCTTATACTTTATCATTTAACTTCACTCTTTATTTTTATGTATTATACTTTTTTCCTGTATTTATAATAATTATGTGCATTTTTTATATTTGTGCGATTTTATTCTTCAAAGAAAATATTTTGGGATAAAATTTACAAAAGATATATACTTTGTATACAGAATTAGTATAATAAACTCAATATTAAGGTTACCTTAGATCAAGTCTTCCTTACATGTTTAGAATGAACATCGAAAATTTTACTAATACATAAATATTTTTTATAATACATAGAATAAATAATGTTTCGCCCATTGCTTCGAACTATGTGCAAATTATCGGCACTGTGGTTAAATATATACACAAATTATTATATAATTCTCTTTTATGTGTATCTTTTAGTTTAATTCTATATATATTTTGGCCTGATATCTCAACACATACTTATATTTATAATAGCTTTGCTATTGTCGGTCTTATAAAGGCTTTCTTATTTCATCTTCTTCAAATCCTTAAGTCTATTGACAGATTACTTAAATCTACCGTTATCTTCATTTTCTTAAAGTTCTAGCTTGTTTACTTTGTATTATAAGATTATAAATACAAGTTGAAATGCTTACTATTAGGTTGGGTTCTACATTCGAAAACACTATTACGTACTTTAAATAATAAATTTCTAATATTGTTTTAATATTCGGTAAAAAATAGAAATAGTTTTCAGAACATATATTTTTAATTATTATATACACTATTAATTTTCAAAATTTATAATAAAAATAACTTAAAATTATCTTTAATATAGAATATTTACAACAACTAAATCAAATAATTCTACATGATTTATTTCAAGGATTCACAAATAACTATATCTGATACAAAATGAAGTAATATTTCATATTATTTCAATTTACATACATATTTTGATGGAACTTAAGATAGTTGAATCAATCAGTTTCACTAATGAATTAATTAAAAATAATAGAAGTAATACCTTTTTTAAAAATATTATTATTTATTTATATAAATGATTTATATAAATTCAGTTTGACTTTGATTTGAAATTTTATAATTTTTCAACCCCGAATATATTCATTGATTGATAAATTATTAAACAGCGAATAAAAATACGTAACAATATCATGAAAACGCAAGCTAGAACTCGATGGTTACGAAGGCGGTTATCAGGTAACTCTCAGGCGAACTTGGATTCAATAATGAATCGTCCCTCTCATACGTTCTAAGTTTCTAATGATTATAATCGGCGTCCTGCGATATTGCGACATTTTATTCTGAGTATTATGCTTAGTCCTGTGGAAATGCGATACGCACTCACTCATATATGGAGCGCATCATGACCAAGAAAAGCATAACGTCGGTTTTTTCATGATAAGCAGATTCGATTTGAGGCAATTTCAACCTTTTTACTTTGGGTCGTGTGAGCTAGTCATACGAAAGAATCAAAATGCGAAATCTGGCGGAAAAATTGCAGGTAATTTTTATTTTTTCGATATCAGTAAGCACATTAATGATTTCATATATCAATAAACATTGATTTTAGAGAATAGATGGTATAAAATAATTCTAATTACGAAATTATAAAAATATTTATAACTTTTTACACAATAAAGTATTAGAGTATATATTTTTTAAATTTTATTTTTCAGGGTATAAGTGAGGTATATTATTTATTGAATATAAATTATAGAAGTTTATATAAAAGCAACAAAATTGCGTAAAATTTTTGCAAAGGAATAAATTTATTAATATATTAACATATAATTCTATTATAATGAATGTAAAATAAAGATTTAATCAATTCTTCAATTCAAATATTTAAAAAAATAATTATATATTTTCTAATTTTTTGAAAATTTATAAAAATTTCTTTGAATCGTGTAAAGTACGTGAATTTAAAAATTACTAATTTAAAAAAATAAATTTTATTATTAAATCATTATTATATTTAATTATTATGCCCATGAAAAAAATTATTGTTCCAACAAAACTTTATAAAGAACAAGGTATTTAATTCAGATTATGTATACCAGAATTATATATATATATATATTAATTTAATATTAAATAATATTTTTTTATGAAATTGTAAAAAATAATAACGTCATTATTTATTTATTTTCTTGCGAAAAAATTTTCCAAAATTTATTGAAATTCATATTTTCTAAAATAAAAATTAATGATAATTCTTTTGATATCTAAAAATAATTTATTTTTGAAAGACAAAAATTAAAAAAATTTTACTACAGAAATAAACATCAACATATCTATTATTCGTTTTAAGATGTTTAAACTCCCGAAAATAACGATGATAATTTTTTATATTCAAAAATTCTATTAGTAATTCTATAAAATATACTTAATTACATTAAAATTATTAATACATAGCAATAGTTTTTTGATTAAAAAGTAACTTTCTTTTATAAGCAATGATTAGGTCCATATTTATTACAGTAAAAAAGTAATTAGAAAATAATAATATATAAAATTGCACCCAACTAAAAATTTTCAATTAAAAATACCGTTTCACTAATAATCATATGTAATGTGTTAAGATAAACATTAAAAATATTTTTTAATACATAAATAAGTTAATAAAAGATTTAAAAAATGAAATTATACTATGTGTATATTACGTATCAAATATTTATGAAATAGAAGAAACTATCTTATCTAGTTGATAAAATAACAAACTTTCAAGTACTACGTTATAATTATCTGTAATTGCGTCTCTTAAGCCCGCTAGCGCTCATCATCGGTCTTCTTAATGAACACCATTTTCCTTGAAATAGTGCCTCGAAGCTTCTTCTATTGCGCATATCTATGAGCAATGTTCTCTCGTGTGAAAAATTGAAAATCGTAGAATGCTCTTAAGGTGTTTCCCGAGGGAAGCAGTGCTCATCTAAGTGGGTTCAATCGGCCAGCAGGATGGACATTTTTCGACTTGTCTCTTTATTCTTCCTTCGCTTCCACTCTTTTTACCTAGTCTATATATTTTGCTTTCAAAGCCATATTGACAGCGATATTCTTGTTCTTTTCTTTCGCGAAAATAGCTTTTCAAGTTCAAGATTCACAGTTAATGCACTAGAAGAGTGTTTTTACCGCTACCTGCAAAATATGGATGAATGATTTTATTTCCATCTAAAGAATTGAACATCACCGATTATTATTCTTATAAAGAAAAAACCAACTTCTTAATGAATTATTTAGAGTTGCGGTGCTTTGATTTTTTGCAACATTAATTTCAAATATTTATAAAAAAATTCAAGTATATATTTAATATAGATCATTTATTTGAATAATATTTATTCAATCGATAATCATTAAAATATACGTAAAAATCCTTAAATATTTTTAAAATCTTATGATTTTCTATATTTTTTGTTATTGTTTTCTTGTTCCATATTTCTAACTCATTCTATGGTTGGATATACTATAATAATATGTTTTTTGTAATTTATTTATTTTATACACAATTAAATGGTTTATAGTATATTTTTCCATTCTAATAAAAAGTAAAAACTATACTTTATGTATTTTATACGATCTCATATAATTATGAGAAAACTATTTCACAATCGGTACTTCTTCTTTTAGTCTATATACTCTGGTATACGATGACATTTTTCCATGCTTCTTAATACAATTAATTATTTAAAAAATAAATAATATGTACAAAATTCAATAATTAAATTTTATATTATCCAATCAATATATTTAAGTTATACTGTGTGAATTTATGAAACTAGAACAACTAGCGATTAATAAAAAAATTTATGTAGTAGAAAAATGTATTCTTGAATCAAAAAAGAAAAAAACAATTGAATCTTACGTTAATAAATGATAAATATTTTGTTGGAATAGATTAAATTTTATTATATTTGATTTTATTATTTGGATTATTTTTTATAATTTCTTCTAACATAAATTGATGTTTCTATATTAAAATAATTGATTACATGAATTTTTAACGATACACTTTCTTTTACTTATTCAGTAGTTATTGACTTAAATAGTTTATATACTTTATATATTTTAAATACTACTGAAATTTTTTTTATTGCAAAATAAACTTTAAAAATTGAAATTATATTCCTTTTTTATTAAAAAATGTATGTGAAATTTTATTATTCTTATTGATAAACTGGTATATTCAGTGAATTACATCTTAAAGATAGAGTTTAACATTTTTCAAATACATCTAATAAAAACTATCAATACATTCATAAAATATAGATATTACATGCTTTATAAAATTTACCAGATGTATAAAATATATATTTTTTCAGGTAGAAAATATTTCAATTTTAAAACATTTAAATATTTTCATGCGTCAAAAAGTCATTAAAATTTATAATAGACATTTAATACATAAAATGTATATAACATCTTAAAGGACATTATAGTATTTTAATTAATAATTAATTCTATAAAAAAACAAGGTAAAATTAAAAAACTTATATGAAAAAATTTCATTTAATTTATAAATATTTATTTGAATTCTGTAATTGTAAATAAATAAAAATGAAAGCGATATATATAAATATATATAATTAAAAAATATGAATAATTTAAAAGCTGAATATACGTATATATATATATGTATATTACTACTTTTTCTAGCATATAAGTACACCACTTTTCAAGTCTACGCTGTTTCTTGCACCAGATCGACACAGATCGATAGTACCATGTCCATTTTTGTTAGAACTAAAAGGAAATCAAAAATTGCAGAGTTGAACTAAGGTTTAAAGGTTTTATACAAATTCTGAATAAGATCCTATCAATATACTGAGATTTAAAAGACATAAAATAAAAAGCTATTCAAGTATCAGAAATTAATCTATTTTTTATTATAAGAATAGCTATACTTTTACTGAATACACGTTTTAGAAAGGTGTAACAATTTTTGTTAGAATTATGAAAGTAAACTGACCACTTGACTAACCTTTTAAACGTTGTTAAACTTTTTGGTAGCGAAAGTCTCGTTGGGGACGGAGTTTTTTTATTATTTGTGCCTTTTTCGGTCTGGTGTTCTGTTTATCGTCAGGGCCGACTTCGTCAACTAGTAAAACTTGTTTCTCGATGCGGTTCACTATTCTCGTATTATATGGGGCATTATCGCAACCAATATACTACATTTGTGAAGAAAATAGTGATATTTCCATTTTTTAACATTGAGAAGAATTGTTGGTACGTAGTTAATAATAATGTTATCTTTTGTTATGTTCGATATAATATTCGTGTTCATAAATGTGATGGGTAATCGTTTTCATTTGAAATGTTCTAATAAGTAAAATTTCATAATAAAAAAAATGCAAAATTTTCTGTTAGATATATACATATATATTAAAGAATTTTAACTCATTTCATATTAAGTATTCCATAAACATACTGACTTAAATTATCAAACTAATCTTTATGAATTGAGTATTTTTTTAGATTTAATTAATTATTATATAAAAATTATAAAATAATTTTAACGTATATAGAAAATTTATAAAATAAAATTTAAATAATGTTTTTTTGTTAATAAATGTTAATTTTACGTTAAAAATTCAAGGTTAGAATATTATACTTACAAAACTTAATATAAAAGTTTACAAAAACTAAAAAAATATTATCCTATAATTTCAAAGTATAGAATTTTTCTGAAAATATATGAACAATCCATGCTTTAAAGTTTACTTCTAATATAGTTTTTGTTTTGGGTAAAATCGCAACACAACATTGCATACATTCTTTCAAAAAATGAAAATGGAAATTTCAGCTGTAGCTGCTTCCGTGTGTGTGCAAGAAACACACGAATGTGTGCACATCCCCACTCCAACAAGAAATATCCGCAGTGCCGTATTTGGCTTCTATCCAAAATCCCTCCCTTGCCTTTGACTGTATTTATAAAGCAAATGTTGAACTTCAATTAAATCATTTTATGCTGAAATTGCTGGTCGAATGCTAAGATCCCTATAAACTACAAATTGATCGCTATTTCTAAGCTTCAATTCATTCTCATCTCTCATATTTTGTTGTTCTCAGATTTGTTATTTTTATAAATATTCACATTTTTAGCACATGCTTATCGTCTTTATATGATATCTTATAACAGAATTTTTATTTATATTTTAAAAATATTTATTTTAAACTTTTTCAAAAAAATGAAAACTAGAGAAAATTAAAAAGTTATTCAAAATATCTAATCGCATCTTATATTTTAATTTTTAGAACATAGAAAAATATATATATTTACATATAAATTAATAATATAACATATACCTGAATATTCTATTATAATTGAAGCATTTAAAATTTTTTTTAAAAACAATACCTATATAATTAAAAATAAGCATATAATTTGTATAAAATAATTTTCCATAATAATTGAACTGTATTTTATAACGAGAAATAAACATATTTCTCTAATAAAAAATTTTATTTTTAAATAGTATTAATATACTCTATATAAGATGATTTAGTCTAAAGACATTTTTTATTCTATATATTATAAATATAATTATTTTTTAGATACGTACTACGAATAAAAAATGTATAATGAATTTTGAATTCATTCTGTAGTTTTATTATATAATAACGTAAAAGAATTTTTTTAAATTTTCAACAGCTTCTTTCTGTAAAGTAAATTCACTGTACATTGATTTTAGTTTTATGTAATGAATATCAACATTTATAATAATATTTCATAGTAAAATATATAAGTATTAATTTTATGATCTTCTAGCTCGTAATAAAAAGATTTAAGATATTTGGAATAGTTTGACCTACTTTCTATAAAATTTTATTTATCCAAGAAAAATTTTGGAGATCGTAAAACGATTGCAGCAATAGATCGTTCCAAAATCCGTGAAACTTAATCACATGGACATTATAGATATGAACGCAGATTTTTTATCTTTATCATACTTAGATTTGTGCAAAAACTTCAAATTTTCAAATTAAACATTTTCATTAATTATTAAATATTCATAATTTTTTTATGCTTTTACGTTTTAAATAATTATCCTTAGTTAAAAAATAAATTACTTTTCACAGATTTAAGTTTACTGATGCATTTTCCACATTTTGTGTAAAAATATTTTGAATTAAGTTACTTGAATAAGCCTTGTTATATTCTTATAAAATGTATTGGAATTTTTTTCGATATCACACCGAAAAACTATTTGGTACAGAAGTTTCAAGCTCTTGCACAATCCTATCAGAATGATCGAAGTGCACTTACTTATTCACCGACCTTCCTCCTACTCATGTCTCACGCAATTACCGCTACAAAGTCCAATGTAGTGCTTTTATACTCGACTGTTTAGAAGTAACAAATACGTATACTTTTAATCAATTAACAAATAGCTTATTTAATACATAAATACACGCTCGCAATAAGAATTATCGAAATACAATTATTTGCATTTACTTTACCTACTACACAAATACAGGTACAGCTTCTGTTGGCAGAAACGGGCACTCGAGTTTTCTAGTGTGTGACATTTCTACTCTTGCTTCCTTCCTTCCTCGTTCGTCAATATTTTCTCCACTCGATGGCAAACTGTTATCTTTGCCATCTATGTACTCACACCACACTTCTTTATTCCGCTTGAACGCGTTCTCGTACCATTTCTATTCATCCCGAATTACTTATGAAATTGATGCATGCGAATAGTTAAATTAGATAAAATCTCCTTACCTAGTTTTCCAAAATTCATCTCTTCTTCCAGTTTGCTGACCTATTTTAACGCGATTTTAACGCAAGCCCTACTTCCTATACAAAGAATAATTATTTTTGTTTATGACATATAAAATATTTAATTACCTTGATTTACTTCACATTAGATAAAAATATAAACGTTCTACCTTTTTTCAATTTTACAAAAATTTTAAAAGCATTTAAAAATAAATTATATTATATAAAATGTTAAATTTAATAAAATTAAAAAAAAATTACGTCATAATTAAAATACCAAATAATGAGAAAAAAATAATAATTAATGTACTGTTTCTGAATACACAACCATTAAATCTTTTATTTATCTTTGAAACAAATGCTATTATGTAAATCAGTTTAATGTGTATGATTTAAAATTTTTTACTTCCTTATATTTAATTTTATAATTATATCATTAAAATTAACACAAGTGCTAAAACATAATATATACCGATTCGGTTTTTTAGCTTTTAATGTATAGAAAAACTAGTTTAAAAAATTTATAATTCATAATTTGTAATATTTTACGTACAATTTTTTTTGATATCTTCTACTGAACAGTGATACATTTTGTAGAATATCCAAATACTGACAGATATATCTTATTTTATATTATCTCCGAGTTATAATATATTATCTTCCACACTTTGTATAACATAATAGTTTTCTTGAAAGTGCACCATAAATCAAAGTTGCACTTATATACATACGTAAAATGCTTTTCTAATATTATTTTTATTTATCCTAGCAAATATATATTGCTGATTTTATTCCATTTGCTTTTATTTACGTTAAATCATTTTATTAACTACTTGTACAAGTTTGTCGAGTTATTTTTAAACTCCAAAAAGTAACATTATACAAAAGTATCATACATAATTTACTTATGGTAAAGATATTTGAAATACGGTTGAAAAAAAAAATTACCAAAGAAAATAAATAAATTAAAATTTACAAGTCTAAAATAAATATAAATAATATTAAGTATATCTATGTATATAAATATGTTTTATTATATTTTTGTTACAGGTGAGGTTTAATAATTTTTCATTTTCCAAAATAAATGCCGTAAGTTATATTAAGTTTTTTAATTGTAAGTTATAGTTAATAATTTAAATAATTCTTCCTTAATATTAAATATAAAAATATTTAATAGATTATTATATAAAAAAATAATATTATAGAATTTTCAGTTTTTTACGATAATTAATAGAGTTAAATAATTTTTATTTCAAAATTATCAAATATATTAAATAAAAATTGAATTTGAATTAAAATATCGTTAATTAATATATAATTTTGTTATGTTTTAAAATTAAATATATGATCATTATAATTCATCCTTATTTATTATAATATTATTAAAAATATATCTAATTTTAATGTATAACATGTTACTAATCTTTTCTTTTTATATATTAATTTAATTTTAGACTTTTCAGTCTTTGAAATCTACCAAAATATAACATTAATTCGTAAAATTAAAATAATGGAAAATGGTTTATTGCTTTTATATATATTAATTATACCATAAAATATTAAATATCTAAATTTACTTGCAACGCTCACTGAAGCAATTTTAAAGAAAACAAATTTAAATACTGGAATGGCAAAATTAATTTAATTACTTTAGAGAATGCTGAAAAATTTAAAACGACTTACCAATGGAAAGCAAAATGTATTTCAACTATTTTACACTGAAAACATTTGTAGTATTTATTAATTATTTTAATATAAGTTTAAATTAAATAACGTTTATAAATATTACAATTTTCAAATATTTTAATCGGTATAAAACCCACATTCTAAATATAATTATATATGTAATCTTGTATTTGATAACTAATTTCAGAATTTTATAATATATTAATTTTTCAAAGTAAATATAATTATAGAGAAAATTTTCATTTATGACAATTTATATTTTTAATATTATAATATTATATTTCACTTCAATAAAAAATTCAAATATTTATAAGAGTATTATATCGTTTTGCAAAGATATATTATAATCTTTTTAAAAAATTACGTAATGATTATCGATAGAGAACGTTCCCATAATATTGGATTTAATAAATATTACAGTAAAATAAATTAATTTGTGCAATTGATGAAATCCCATATTTTACAGTATATCTACATTTTCTTCAAGTCTTTTACATAAAGTACTTTAAAGATCACTATAAAATAATAAAACCATTCGATAAGTAAAAATGTAACATGGGTAGGCCATCTAAGTATTGCGAAAAGAAAATCTAGCGAGCTTCTTTTTACGACACTACCGACGAATTTATATAGATTGCACACTATTTCCAACTCTTCACACGAATAAACACGCACACATGCTGAGAGTTCAATGGTTAAGTACGTTTGATTGTAAGCTGCCCAGACGATTTAATGCTGATTTACGGCAAACTCAAGTGCAAGAGACGCGAGCCTGTACAGGAATGCGACTCTAGGAGCTCTAACACGTGAGTAGACTTCTCAGCGTCGCTAAGCCACCATTAGTCGTAGCATAGGTGAGTACAATGTCGAGTTCGTCATTCTCTCCCGTGATGCTGGAATACAGGAGACTATTACGTGAGTTGCGTACCCCATACAAAGACAGCGCACATTTATTCATCTCACGGATTTAGAAACTGCAGGAGAAAAGAAGAAAACGGGATAAATAAAGTGCCAAAGTGAGTGAAAGAGCAACTTACCACCATTACGAGAAAGAGGAAGCTTAATAGATTTTCATTTTTATTTTATTTTATTAGTATTTGTGTAGAGGAAGTTAACAATGCATAGTCTAAAAGGTTTTCTTTCAAGACGTCTTTAATTTAACGATAGCGCGGTGATTGTGATTTTTTCTCTTTAATCAGAACTTGAACAATTATAGAATAAAGCCGACGAGACGCAAAACGTGTAACTGATAAATATCCTGGTATGAAAACTTTCGGTTAAAATACAACAATACTATGTTATTTTAATTTTATTACATACAGAATTTCAAAAATTGTATAAATTGCCCTTGATATATATTTAGAAACGCATTTTTCTCTATACCTTGAATATTGTAAATATCGAAATGTAAATGATGATATATAATGCAATAAAACAAAAATATCTGTATATTAATGCATAAAATATAATATGAAATATCGGCAACATGGTGATAAAATTTATATATAGATATATACACGTATTGGCTACCATATATATATATATATATATATATATATTGGAAATTTAAGTAAACTGAATATCTAACTTTTCCCTTAAAATATTAATTCATATTTGAGTTTAAATGTTTAGTCATTGAAATACCTTATTTAACGATGAAACTAATATACTATTCAAAAACATTTTATTATTTTAAAATTTTATTGATTTCATTTTTTACAAATTAATCTCAATAAAATTGTGTCGAAGAATTATGAATTAAAACTAAATAATTATTGACGATTTATCTTTAAAAATATTTTTAATATATCATTTCATTTTTAATTTCAAAGCGATAATCAGCATGGATAAATATAATACAGTATTTATATGTTGTCTAGATATATTAATAAAGTTATATTTAATTTATAAATATTCTACTTTCTCATTTCCTTTTCACTAAACGATTTTATTGGTTCTGAATGTAAGAAAAGGGATACTTTCAATTAATATTTTGCTACTATATTAATTATTTTTAAAAATACAATTTTTTATCCAATTAAAGTAGATGAACAATCTGAAAATAATGTTTCTTTTTATTCGAATCTATATCATAAAAAACTAATTAGTAATAAAGTATATTATGATTCCAATGAAATTATGAATTTAATGTTTAGAGTCGAAAAATAATAAATTATTATTATTTAATGCGACAATCCTGTGACATCGTATTATTAAGGGTCTTTACTATATAGACATTCATTTCTTTCTTTTAAAGTTCGTTAGTGAGAAAAATAAAATTAGATACTATATAATGATAAAAGTAAAGATAATAAAATTTTTTTAAATTCTAGAATTTTATTTTATCTACTAATAATTCAATATAAAGTACTAAAAAATACTAATATACTATATAAAATAACCCAACATGATTAATGTGTCATTTTAATTTTTTATAACTCTGTCATAAAAAAAAAAACAGAATATAAAATAAATTTTTACTTAATTAAAATGTGATATGCTATTGTCCACACAGTATAAAATATTTATATACATAATTTAAGAAATTGTATGTGCCACGCGAAAACAAATCTAGTTTATAATAACTTCTTATAATTCATTATATGTACAATATGTAAGATTGAGCATAAAAAATATTTCATATAAGAATATTGAACCAACTCTAAATTAATATGATCTAAAATTAACACATCATAAACCCGTTAATTCTATTTTACTCTTTTTACGTGCTTATAATATAATGGTACAATTAATAATTTAATTATATGATGATACATTCATTCAAAATATCTCATGAAAAATAAAAAATATTAGATATTATACAGATGTAAAATAAATTATAAAAATTAATTTAACAAACTTCAAAAAATAAATCAATTACATTTAAATAAATAAAAAAAATAAAAAATATTATTTTTGCACGATTTTATTATTAAATATCATTTCACTAGTAAAATCATAATGTATATATATATATATATATATTTAATATTTCTATATAGAAGTTATACCTTATTACAGATTTTATTATAATATATAAATTTTTTGTAATAAATTTCAAGATACATTCGAAGATATCTATGATTTTTAAAAGAATTTTACACGCACAAAAAACTTTTATTCAATGTGAAAATTTACATAGATAAAACAGAATATTATTCACTGATGAATCGTATTAAATATGGTGCATTAAAATAAATTTTAGATAGATCATGGAATCTAAGGAAATAGAATAAGTATCTTCTTAAAGTAAAAGAATCTTATGAATCTTCATTGATTAAATTATTAAAATTACAACAAATAAATACGTAAGAAAAGTAATAAAAATATATTAAAGTCCTTTAAATAAATAGTTAGTAATAAATATAAAAACTTGAATTCTAAATTACAATCCCATTGTACAAATAGCAGATCCTACTTTTTACGAAAATAAATGCAAGTAGTTTCTTTCTTTTTCCAGCATTTCTAACTTCTTACTTTATCAAGCCTTGTATACGAGATTCGTTCGAATCGATTTACGAGTCTAAAGCGTCGGAATAAATGTACCGCTTATATATCAGAAGTAGAAACAACTCTTTGTGACCGGAGTGTGTAGAATCGTAAGACCGGGAAATAAATTTGCAACAAGTCACCCTATCTTCTGATTTTCATTTTGTTTTTTTAGCTTTTGCATACTTTTAGGCAAATATAGAAGATTTCAAGCATAATGTTAGACACAACGAAGCATTGTTAAAGTTTTATAATAAATAAACAAAGGTTTTTTTAAAGATCTACAAAACTCGACCTATTTAATCTGAAATCAAGTTTAGAAGCACGTCAATACCAATATATTATTTTGTTTCCATATCAATCTCATCACGTAAATACATTTTTTTATATAAATAGAAAATCATAATTATTCATTATGTTTATTGTTACGGAACTAGAATTAAACCAAAATACCTGGCTAATAATTTAAACTAAAAATTTTTCAAATACAGAAGTAAAAATTATAGAAAATTTTATTTGAAATGCATCTAAATCGATAATAAAAATCTGACATATTAAAACATTTTAAAACTGATCCCTTATCGATGATATTCTAATAATAACGAGTTATTTTCTTAACTATAGCAATTCCATTGATGATTAAATTTGATATACCCATAATATATATCGATTAAAATCTATCTTTTCATTTCTTAATTTGTTAAATCTAAAAAAATGTTTCACAGTATACAGTGATAAATTTTTATTTTACTTTTTACAAAAATTGAAACTAGAAATTACCGTTTAACGACTTGACTACAGTTGCAGATCGTAAAATTTCAATAAATTCTAGCATGGAGAAAGAGCATTAATATCGTCGAATCAGCATCGAACGAGGATGTATACGACAGGAGCATTACGCAACGCAGAACGCAACTTTACTCGTTAGAATGAATCTAAGAAAATGCTACCTTAACAGGAATGTATTGCACCCAAATAAAACCAATATAGAATATTGAAAAAAACGTGTAAGCGTTACTTGAAATTTCGTTTTCTAAAGCTGGGATTGTGTGAATTACAATATTGAGCAAATTTATCAGTTCTACTTAATATTTAAATTGCATTGTAAGAAATAATTTCTTTAAAACTATGCGTAAATTTCAATTTCCTTTATTTTAAACTATCTTTCATACTTACGTATTCATGAAGTTAATACAATGTTTAATAACTTCTTTATTTATTTAAAAATAGTAAATGTGAATATTATCCTTTCGAAACAATTTTCAAAATATTTTACCACATATATCAATATAATGTTTACATTTTTATTGTAATTTGAATTTGAAAAAAATATTATAAAAATTAGAAAAACCTAAAATGAAAATACTTATTAATATCGCATCGATCATTGAAAATGAATGAATCATTTTATAAATTTAAATTCTTGATTAAAGAAGTTTTCTCATATTGTTTTATTATGAGTTTTAATTTTTTTGAAACAATTTCAATTTACGGGTAAAGAACGTTATGTATGTCAAGACATCGCGTCAAATAATAAGTGCCTCGTTTATATCCAACAAGCAATAAAAATATAAAAGTTAGGCATGTACATAATGTCTCCGATCATAGGAAAATGTGATCGCCGCTTCACATTCGATTGAGTTAAGGAGCCCCGACCGTGATCGGTACATGAAAAGTTGACCGTAATTTTTTTTATATGTTCGTCAAAATAATATATAAATATATATCAGTATAAAGTAATCGTTACAAAATATAGCGAACTAAAAAATTATTTCAAAATTATTGATTTTGAATTTTATTACTTATAAAATATAATATTTTTAAACTAATAAAAAATGTTTTTCTATACATGGATTTTGAGTATACGTTTAATAGAAAATATTTTGCTAGAATAACTTTTATATTCTTTATATATTATTTATAGAATATATATATATATATATATATTACAAATTAAATTTTTACAAGTTTAAATATATATGTTTTTAAAAAATATGAATTTTAGCATTACATTTTGATATCACCTCGATTATGTGTATACACCTAAAGCTGAATTTAATATTTATTTATTATTATTTAAAAATGAATTAAATATTGTCTTTATATTTTCTATTGTACTTAATTAAAATTTTATATTTAAAGTTATTTTAAATATAGTAAATTATATGTAGTTGTTATATATTATAGATTATTATATATCTAAATTAAATTTTCTTATATCGATATATTTCTCTAAATTATTTTTCAATTACGAATTATTTTTTTAATAGTAACATCAATGATTAAATAAAAAATTCATCATTTCTTAATAGCTATGATGATTTACACTGAATATTGCACATGCACAATGTTAATAATCCATGAATTCGTTTACAAGGAATAGATAAACGATTTATAAAATTTATTCTTTTAAAGTCGTCATAAACGTGAAAATGGAAATGTGAAAAAATTGAATTATATTGTAAATTTCAAAATAAATTTTTTGTATGATATAATACATTAAAAAATCGTAGAAACTTTCCATACGAAAAACACGATGAAATTATTATTGTGAAACAAATATTTTCACAATTTTTTATATTATTTAACTTTTTTCATAAATTATCAATTTATTTATAAAATTAATGAAACTTTTACTTTTATTATTAAAAACGATATACATATATTACTTAATAATATTTAATATAAATTTCATTAAAATCTTAAGTTTTTATAAAAACAATAGTTATTATAAATTCTTAATGACTTAATACACAATAATAGAAATAAAGATTTCCTCATTAATTTTTAAAAAAAAAATTTTTAGCACTTTATCAATATAAGAACTCTAAAGAGAAATTTGTGTATGATCCGAATAAACTAAAAGAATACATAGAATTAAACTTATTTATTTAACATTTAAAATCATATAAACTTTTGTGAATGAAAAAAGCGCATGCATTTCAGGCAAAACAAATTCCTTCGATAAAAATGAGAATAAGGAAAAACGATGAGAATAGAATCCAAAGCAATTGAATCGTAATTAAGGGTGAGTCGGCGGGTGTTCGCATCGTCGCCGATTTCAATAGAGCTGCATTACGACACGTTCTTCTTCCCACGTAGAAAGGTGCCAGGAAAACTCCAATAGATAATGGAGGAGAGTAAAAGAGAAAAAGAGATAGACGGAAAGGAGAGAGGGAAGTGCTCTTAAAGTATTCCTATATAGATGAGGGTTGTGCCGGTATGCCAATATAGCGGTAGAAAGCACAAGTAGGCGCCTTCTATCATTCCAATCGTCACCTTCCACTCTAGTTTCTCAATGCGCATATTCCGCAATATAGACGCTCCAATCGTTACCTCCTTCAGTTTCCTTAGTTCTTATATTTCTTTTTTGTACACTTATTTTTCATTATTTTAAATAATTTTCGTGCTTTCTCTATTTTATTTTTTCTTTTTTTCTATTCAGCCATGTAGTAAAAACTCAGAAAATATATTGACTCTGACAAAAATATCTTAAAACATTTTACGATGACATTCAATTGAATTGAATTGAAATTCATTCTAAATTATTACAAACTATAAACTAATAAATAGAATCATTCTTCTTAAAGATATATTTAAAATATAAGTCAAAATTTCAATGCAAATTTTAAATCATAATTTTGTTTATTTTTTTGTTATAACAATTAATCTTTCAATTTTCCAGTGGATTCATCGTTTGAAGTATTCATCAATTTCCTCTAGTTTCAATAATTTGGAAAAAAACGAATATACCACAGGTTTTCAATTATCACATGTAATTACTTTCTGTGCATTCTTCAGTGATTTACAATATTCTATTATGCCTTTATCTGGAAAATTCTAATGAATTCGGTTATTATTTCTATATTGCTTAGTCTTGCGTGAAAAACTTAATTATATCAAAAATATTATTGAAAATATTTAAATCATGCTTCGATGCTAGAACTCTAGATTAATTTGTCCAAAATAATTAATCGTAATAATTTTCATCCGATGTACTAGAATATTATATTTTTACACAATTAATTTTATCGAATAAAAATTTACTGTTACATTAATCATAAATTTTACCTCAAAATATTGAGATCTATTTTGGCATAATTTTTTAATTATAATAGTTTTGCTCTAGATAAATAATTTTAAATATTTCATCTTTTACGAAGATTTTCTTGTTTATCTACTGACTATAAGAAATTAAATATGATGTAACAAAAACTAAATTTTACTTAAGAAAATAAGTTTTAGTTATATTTAAAGCATAAATTTTAAGACATAAACTGGACGTTTTAATACCAAAAATGTAATAATTGCAAAATAAAAAGCTATTTCTTATATATGTACTTAATCTTATAAGTTCAAATATTTTTTAAAATATATAATACAGTTTACTTATTTTTGGATTATAAAAGTTTACCCACAATACTTCAAATAAAGTAGCGCATGGTACCTGAATTTATTTTTCCTTCTTTACTTTTATTTCATGACATTTATAGTATGAAAACATTTCGCATATTTAAACTTTTAGGATAATGTGATTTCAATTTAGGTAAAAAATTATATTCTAAATATTTACTTTTGCAATTATTTTTAATTTTATTGCGAAATTCCTTCAATTTTCTAACGTATTTATCAAATTACTGATGTAATTACGTAAAATAACTGTACCAAAAAAATATTAGTGTTTTGTACATCTATATTGTATAATATCAATTTAATGATTTTTAAAAAATTCCCAATATTTTCAGAATTCTGTCTTCTTTTATTTTTTTCTATATTTCAATAATTATATTTGATCTGAAATATATTACCTATATATTAAATATCTACTTTTTCTCTATATTATATATATATTTAAAAATATAGATGAAACTTTTTAAAAACATATTTAAAATTACTTTGTAATAAATACTTAACATTAATGTACGTATATATATATACAAAGATTTCATATCTTGAAGATAATACATCTAATTTTTATTATTATAAAAAACTAAATATATTTTGAGGAAATAAAATTTTAATTATTTTGCAATACTCATAAATTTTTTATTCTATCAAGTAAATTTATTACATTATATCATGCACTAATTAAATGCAACCTAGTTCATCTTCATCCCCAACGATGTGAAGTAATTGATTGGTTTCTGTGCTACAAAATATATTTTATTTGATTACTTTTATGGTTACGGCTAATTTTTGCAAATGGCTATGCTCTTCGGTATTTCAATTACTTACGCTTAAAGATTTGCTTTAAAAATAAGTTCAACTATATTCATAGTTTCATTAATAGTACTTCTTGTAACGATTTAATGCAAATATTGAAGTTTAAAATAATACCGAAAAGTACTATCTACTTTTATGGACACTTATATTTCAAAAATTTTTATTGTTTTCACATAAGATTTTTAGTTTAACATGAATTTATAAATGGATATATCTACGTTAATATGTATAGATTTTTTTAATGTGAAAATATTATTTTAAAATTCAATCGTGATTTAAGATTATTATTTGAAAGATTGTAAAGTATTTTTTTTCATATTCAAATCAAATACAGTAAAATACAAAAATATAATTAAATAATGAGATAAAATATAATTAAAAATTGAATATGAATGTTTTTACTATATTCTGTCATCTAGTGTATCCAATCAACAAAATTAATTACTTAGGAATATTATGAGAAACTATTCAAACGGGTTTGCGAAATTTATAAAAATTAAACATATACGTATTTGAATATATAAAATAAAGTAAATAATATCTTTATAATAATTGAAGTAATATTACAATAGAATGTAAAAGTTTTTAATTTCTAGAAACTGATTTTCGTATTGCAATCATGTATTAGAAGCTTGTCTCTATTCTCCAATCAGTTATATTTACCAGGAACTTGCAACTAGATATTTGATTACTTATTTACCCATAGACTCCACTATACTATAGTTTTCTTGAATTATTCAGTAGCCATTTATATTTATCAAGCAGATAACCATTCACTATTACTCGATGCTTGTGAATTGTATACTCTATATCTTACCGTCCTTTGTCTTAGTCTTTGTCTTAGAGCTTTTTTCTTAGTCCATATCTCATTCGTATTTTATTCAATTTTTATTTATATTTAAAGTATATCATTTATATATATATCATAAAATTTCATCTACCATTACATCTTTCTAAAATATTAACATAGATTATAAAATTATTTTATTTGATTAAAAAATATTAAAAATTAAATCACTGAAACTAAAATTTATTATTCTTCTAAATTACAATTATAATTTATCATTCTCATTTTATTATTTCTTGTTATAATATATTAAAATGTTTCTTATAATGTTTCTTTTTTAACTATTTTTAGTTAGTAATAAAATTATTTATAATAAAAAGAATAATAATGTTAAATAAATGCAATTATATTTAAAATAGTAAACATAAAATAAAATACAATAAATTTTTGTAGAAATTACTCAAATAATAACAAATTTAATTCGATTAAATTAGATATCAATCAACTGTCAAAAATCCACTCAACCTATACAATTTAATTATCTTTCTCTATCATTGCCTTGTACTGATTCATTCTTTCGAGTCATATTTCCATTTGGTTCTCTTTCAATGTGTCAACTACCTGTGGTATATATAATAATAATTTATTTCTCAAAAAAGCATGTATAAAAAATTATCTATAACATTATTATCTCTATCTATATAAATAACATTTTTCAAATAAATACTTCAAAAGATTTTTTTAATTGAAAATAAAAAGAAAATTTATAACGTTGAATTATAAATACCGTCGCGAAATTATAAAAATTGTAAATATAAAAACTTTCAATTATTTTTTATACTCAATATGACATATATATATGCTTCTACACTAAGAACAGAGACTTCCACTATGAATTAAAATATTGTAAAATTTATATTATTGAGTATTAAGATAAATAGATTAAAACAATCCGTTACGCAAAAAATCGAAGGAATAAAATATGCGACTATGAATATTAAAATATACTGAAAAACGAATGTAAGTTAATTCGACTGTAACAGTAAGATTTAGTTTTTTTCTTCAACGTTCTTTAAAATCAAAAAAGTCTTTTTGAAAGTTTTCTCTTTCAATGAATCCATATATTTTAAGTGATGTTTTAAAATAAAGTTAAAAATGATTTGTCAAACTATTTCTTTCAATTCAATATAAAATAAATTTTGTATTTTAAATATAAAAATTTTCATATAGTTAATATAATCATATATATATGATTATTTTTATCGCGAGAATTGAGCGAAAAAAAAGAGAAAATAAGTTTTAATGTATTATTAACTGACTATTTTTATAAATATTATTCAATCATTTTTTCAAATAAGAGGCAATACCACTTATATTTGAACAATACGGCTATGCTATACAATATACTTCTGGCTACATATTAATTAATAGCAATTTAAAAATAAAAGCTGTATTTTAATTTTTTTATCCGGAAAAAAGATATTCTAAACTTAAAATTGTTGAATAGGATAAAAATGAATTGATTTGATTGACGTATATAATATTGTATTATTATCCAAATAAAATTCACTTGTTGAACAATAATCACGATTTATATAACTTTAATTGAATTAACTTTACTTTGATTACTATTACTTTATTTATATAACTTTACTTGAAGATAAAAAATATATATCTTCTTCTTTATTTAAAATATTTCTTGTGATGTTGTAAAAATACAAAAAATTAAATACTATAAAATCTTCAATACTATTTAAAACTTTTTACATAACGATATGTCTTACCAAGATCATAATGATTACAATGAATTACTTTAAAATAAAAGAAAATGTAATTAGAAAACGATTGGTGACGATTGATTCAAGCCTCTGAATTATTTGCTTTTACTCTGACTCTGACTCTGAAGTGTTTGTACGAACATTCGACAATTGACGTTCCAATTAAAGGAACATCCTCAGGAGGCTTAGTCTACCCATCAAGGCCAAATAACAAGACTACCGCGAAAACTCGATAAATCATATAATGTTTATTAAACGGCTTTCGAAGAGCTGTGAGAGTATTCACTTAATAGTTTGCCTTTAAGTTCTACTTTTGTATATGTATATATATATTTACACAGACGCTCAAACATATATGACTATATCGTGGTCTTCTAAACTCATTCACTGTGCATGCAAGAATAAGAACGACCGGAGGAAGAAAAGGGGAAAATGATGGAAATTCCTGGCGTATTCTAATCTCTATCGACAGCAATTTAATTTAATTATACCCCCATTGGATCGCCGAAGTGATAAAAGAGGATAGAGCGAAAGGAACGCAGAGAATTTAAGAAAGATAGAAAATCAAATGTTCTACAATATAGAGAATATATTGATTGATTTAATAAGTAAATATTTATTACTATTATATTAAATATTATCTATAATATTAATACTTTTTCTAATGATTCAATTTGATACGTAAAGTTTTGTTTTATAAATAATAATTGAATTATCAGATAATTAAATGACAAAAATCTATTTCATAAAAATGAACGTTATGAGTTTTTTAAAATTTTATACTTAAAAATTTTCATGATTTGAAAAAACATAACTCCAATTTAAAAGTATATACATCTGTCAAACTTTTAAGAAAATATTTATAATACACAATATGTTATTAATAGATATGTATATGAATTTATTATAAATTATTAATTTAAAAAATTATTAAAGAATTTATTTGAAAAATTTGAATTTGATAGATAACAATAGTTAATCTTTTTTCGATAAATCAGAAAAAAATTATTTTTCAAAATATTTAAAATTATATAGTGATTTTATATTCTATTTTTATATCTCAAAATAAGATACTATTCATTGATATTTTAGTATAAGATACATATGTTATGAAATTATGAAGATTATATATTTTTTGACAAATAAAATTACTAATTATACTTTAACGAAACCGATATTTACAAAGAGTAAGTATGACGTCAATTATCAATAATAAAATTTATTCTTTATATTTTACAATATATAACAATAGTTTATTTCGCGATTATCTCAGATTCTAAATAATTGAATGAGACAATGATAACATTCAAAATCGATAAATTATGTAAGACAAGAAATCAGGTCACCCAATATGATTGTCGCTCTTACCGTCTGATCTAAAGATCATTGTTGATCGAGAATTTTCATAAATAAGCTTCATAAATTCGAGAACAAATAGAATTTACCGTCTATTAACTGATTTATTATGATTTAATCGCTGAATACGCTGTGGGTATTTTTGTTTGTTAAGTTTACTAATATAATGTAATAATAATGGAAAGTATCCTTTTAGTATTTATAGAAAGAATTATACTTTAAAATAGCTACTTCAGCTTCAAAACTTACAGAAAATTCATTTTAAGTCATTTTAAATCAGTAACGTAAACTTCATAAATTCAATAAATTCGTGAGTGTTTAAAAAGTTATTTTTTGCGATTTTAAAAATGAATTCATAATCAAAAATATATAAATTATTATTCATGAATATAGTGAAAATATACTAGATTATTCAATATAATATTTTTAAAAGAAAATTATTTTTCTCATAAACGCTTAATATAATTTTTTTAAATAAAATGATCTAATAAACTATTATACGTAAGAGATATTATCAACGAGATGCTTTAAAATAATCATTTCGTATAAAATAAAATATTTTTAAATAATTTTTTTTATATCAATAAAAAAATGATTTGTTAACTATTAATTTCTATTATTTATCTTCGTATCAAATAAGATTTTATTTGCTTTTATATACTTTATTATACATAAATTATATTAAAAAAATAAAAAAAAGGTGTAAACATAAATATCAATGTTATTAAATGTTTTAAATTTGTTGATCTAAAAAAGTAAATAATTATAATTATACAAAAAAATTGAAGGATACTAATTTTGAAATATACTTCATAAAATTAGTACATTATATATAAAAGCCATCTATAACACTAAAATAAGGTTAATGGAATTTATTAATTTTAATTAGATGGCAAATATTAACATTCATTTTGCAATTGTAAAATCGAATTATTAAATCTTTCGAATAAAACAAATAGACGCATATATACATATATAAATTTCTTAAAAAATGAATCAAATGTATCTCTAATTTAGTTTTCAAATATTGTTTCCAAATGTTTAAACTTAAATTTAAAATAGATAATTCATGGATAACCAATAGTTTCCCCGAATATCTCGCTTACAAAACCATACGAGTTTCCTTAGTTAGAAAACATCGAGGAATTTAGTCTGGTGAACCGAAGCCGAGGGAAGAACTGGAAGCCACTAGAACCTAGAAACTTATACGGGTATATTCCGCAACATACCACATTGTACATCGTTAGCACAAAGAGAAGCTTCGTCATAAGATTTTTGCAGCTTTTGCAGCACTGCATGCGCACATCCACCATCCGTCTTCTTAAAGCACACGCCAAGCTCCCCTCCCAATGTAAAACCCAAGTAGTCATCTCATAACACACTAACGACAAACCCCGCCCGCAAACCTTTTGCGCATGCGCACATCATTCCAAGGGGATGAAGAGGGAGAAAGACGAACACTGCCCGCTACGAAAAATGAAGAGAGAGAAAGAAGCGGAGTCGTAGGCGGCGAGGTCTGACTGATACGGCATTAGTACTACTGTCGCCAGCACGACGAACGCCAGGCACGAATCGCCATGGACATACTGGGTATGTCCCTCTGTCTATCAGTAGCTCTCTAACACGATCCAAAGCCCAGCATCATCGTCGCATGAACTACACGCACGCTTAGCCTCCGCCCGCGTATTTCATTTACCACTTTTTTGCAAGGCCTTGTAGGTGCGAGCTCAGTTTATACGTATACGAATATATTTACATGCAATGTATATATATGGTATATCAAGCTCGTATATCAAAGACTCGGAAACATTTGCGAGGACGATGAACGCGTACACGTGTCGATGACTACGCGTCGTTCGAATTGGCTACACGAACAATTGGTAATAATAAGTGGATTGTGCTTTGTCATTTTTTTATACATTAATATTTTTCTCCATTTAATTATTATTGTTTCGCTACATTCTGCTTTTATTTTTCTTTTATCTGGCGTTGTCACTGAGGCGGTTCCTTTTGCTTTGTTTATATGCAAATCTTACAATTTTCGTAGACACTGTTTTCAAAAATTTTGTTTCAACCGCTCGCTAAAGAGCATCTCGTATATAAAAAATTAAATTTTCTTTATGTTAAAATTTGGTAATTTTGGTTTTGTTAAAATTTATTTTTAGATTAACGCTCAAAGGGTTTTTTATTTTAATAATTCTGTACTTCTGAAATTTACGTATACGTTTGGAACTGAAATCTTATATAACGAAATATATAATATTGAGTAATAAATAAAAATTACATTTTTCTTCATAAAAGAATAAAATAATTTCAATAAAACATTGTATATTTATAAACATTTTCCTAAATTATCAATATAAAACGAGAAGAATATTTTGAATTGAATATTCCTAATAACTGTCATAAAAGCTAAATTTTACACATATACTTAAATACTTTTTTTAATGTACAATAAATAAATTCCCTATGAGCGATTACTCTTAGCGATTTATATAAAAATATTTTTATTGATAACGCTATTTTGTCTAATATACTTTTGATTATAAATGAAAATTATTATCAATATTATTTGTTATATATAAGTCGCTTTGTTGTGTATATTAAATAGTATCTTGAGCACGAAATTCTTTTAAAATTCCTTTTTTCCATGAATGATTTTAGCTAATATTGTTTTTATTTTACTTTGTAATTTTGCTAAAATAAAAATTTAATTATAATAATAAATTAAGTATACTATACATTAAATTAAAACAAAACTTTAGAATAATTTTACTATGAATACGCCTTAAAATTTAAAAACAAACTAATAAAACAAGCATATAATATAATTTATCTTAGTGACTAAGTTTATTTCTGAATAAATAATAATATTATAAAGAAGAAGTTCTTAATTCTTACACCTAGTTTAAATAAAATAGAATTATGATAGTTTCTAATATTTCTTCTGTCAAAGTTAATAAATTAATATATTCTAAAACATTTGTTACAAACTTTAATTTATAAAATTTGTCTTATTTAATATAAGTATTATACTTATATAAATTAATTAACTAATAGATTATTTTAGTAATATATCGTAAACAAAAAGGATTTTTCTATTTGATTTAAATTAAAAAAATAAAAATTTTGTAGAAATTTATCTGTTTAAATAAAAATATTTCTTTTACCTTTCCAATTAACTTACATTTTATTTGATGTTTTTAAATATAACTATCGTAATAAATATTTATTACAAAATGTCACTGAATATAGAAATTAAATGTACATTTTTTGTTGTTTTTTCTAAAAGACTTTCTTATAGTTTTATATGTAATTGAATTATATTATCATTATATATAATATATATATATATATATATATATATATATATATATATATATCTGAGTAATAAAATTTTGCTTATATATATCCATTTTCAATTCTTAAATTTAAAGGATCGCCTTCGCATCAAACATAATGAGACTGCTACATTATTATTCTGATGATTATATTTATATTAATATTTTAGTTAATTTAATTATTTTACAAAAATGGTATTGTGTTTTATTATTTATTAAAATTTTATGGATTTTTATTTAAAAGATTAAATAAAATAATTTTTTTTTTTAAATTTAGGAATTAATTTTTAAGTTTTATTAACTCAAATTTTAAATTTTTAATCAAAAAATTATTCACTCAATACTGTTATAAATTATTCAAAATTGCATCACTTTAGTCATTAATAGTAATACCGCAGATTATTAATAAAGTAAAATTAATAATTTATTTGAACTTATTATTTAATAATCAATTTTATGAAAATAGTACAAAATATAACTCTTTATGTTTATCAGAAATTAATATGTTCACTATATTATAAAAAATAATTTGATATTATATAAATACGTTTAGAATACTTGTGAATAATATAGCTTACAAATAAAATCTGAAAACCTATAAATATATCATTAATAAAAAATTTTAATAGCGAATAATGTTTAATATGTACATAATCATATATAATAAATCATATTACCAAAAGTCTAATTATAACATTTGTAGATTTTCTTGGAATTATTTATCATACATAAATAATTAAATTTTTTTTTTTTAAATTGTAAATATACTTCATGCACATAAAAATATAAAATATGAAACTAAAATATTATTTTAAATTTACTATTTTTCATTTTATTTAAATATTGAAATTTCTAAAAATATTAGTTAAAACGAATCTAACATAAACTGAAAAAATAATCTCTTTAATTAGTAAATCAAAGAAAAAAGCATAACTGATGCCGCCATGATAACAATGGCTAGATTACCCCACAAGTTGATTTTTATCAGTTCGTTTGCTTGGCTATTGTACCCCTGTCACATAAAATGTTGAAGCTTGTTGTTACAGTTGTTCAAAACTTAATAATGCTTCATCTTGTTCACCATTAATGCTACCTCTTTACGTGACTTATTATTTTTATTTATATCTTATATATCATTCTCATTTTCATCAGTATACTAATATTTGATTATAAATATAATAAAAAATTTACTTAAGTTTCAAGCACTTTATAAATTAATTTTAATTTTAATTATTCATAATAATCGCAATGTTAAAATATATTTAATTTATAATAAAAAATATATGATTTCAAGATTAAACTGTACTGATATTGATATAGCAAATATGAGTAAATAAATGAATTTAACTGCAGTTTTTTACTATAAGGATCAAACAGTGACTAAAAGTGCTGAGCAATCAGTACATTCTTCCTATTGCGTGTTCCGATGAATACAGTATCACGTTCGACAACGCAGCATAATTCACACGGGTTGAAGGAATACACGGTAATATATTTGCCTCCAACAAACTCTTGCATACGCACTTTAAAACTTTGATAAATCGCCCTCTTCTTTTATAAGTTAAAAATCTTTTTGTCGAACGTATTTTTAATTGTTTTACGTAAACGCAAAAAAAATTGTAGATATATAAAATGAATAAAAATATAAAGCTATTTCGTGGTTTTAATGTCTCTATTTCAAAATTTATTAAATTAGATTAATTGTTCGAAGAAAATTCTTTTATAATTATTCAAGAAATTATTAAATAAATTACTAACTAATCCACAAAATAAAATTTATTTCAACGTACTTCGTTCTTAATTTTATTTACGATAAGTAATTTATCATATTATTTTATGTACAATATTATATAGATTAATACTGATTGAAAGCTGTATTTTTATAAATTAATTAATTTCTTTTAAGTCATTTTGAATTTTTTATATTCATTTATACTGTTCTTTTACTTTTGAAATCATCAATACCACTTTAACTAAAATTATACATCTTTTGATTAATGTATTGAAATATTGTAATTTATGCTCTTTGCTTCGAAAAATTAAAGGAAGACACAATTTCATATAAGATTCATTACATACATTCACTTTTACAAATATTACTTCTTTAATTAACAACATACTAATGAAATTGATTGGAATTATTTTTCATCCTAGCCGTATACTTCGGATACTACCCGGATTTATGCCAATCAATTTTAATTGTCCTAAAAGTATAGTAAAGTCTTCTATTAAGTGTAAAAGTTAAATTTACTCATTCATTAAATTTATACAAATATAATATTTAATTTTCGAGTTCGACAAATAATTTTTCATCAATTAATTGATAATTAATTTTGAACTTTCGATATTTACAAACTTTTTGTTACATCTGTAATATTACGCAAAAATAAGATCATAAAATTAATATTGGAACTAAACTCTGCATTGTTGAAATACTTGTATTTACGTTTGAATCGTGTCAAGTATCAGATGTAATTCAATTGAAAATGCGAAGTTAAAATTCTGACTTGACTTTTGTATTATCAATCTGATGTAGAATCTACTAATTCCAAAATAGATATTTTTACAATTCTATAAAAATTTTTACTATCAAAATATCGAGTACTTATAACTATTTTCTTGATATAGTAAAATATTTTTCAAAATTATAAGCTTCTTCAAATAATTGCAGCATTTAAATAAATAATCTATTTAACCAATATTGTAGCAAACATAAAAAATTTAAAAAAAAACTACATTTAAATACAAATTTTAGCTTTTTTAAAAAGTAAATTGTTTAAAAAAATTTATTATTTATAATTTCAACAAAATATATAATAAATTATACTTCTTAAATAATACATTTTAAAACTCTAAAAATTAAATATTCTTTTAATCGATATAAAATTTTTTATTTAATTTAGATCATCTAAATTTATATAAAAATTAAACTTGAAAAAGAACTTTGAATTTTTGTTGGAAAAAAAACATTAAATAATCGTATCTTTTAATAAGCTGATAATATCGAACCATTTCAATATGATAATTTTATAGTTTCTTAAAAGAAACCATGTATTTATTTCTTCAATTTTTCCATTTCACGAAATATTTAATATGGTACTTCTTTAAATCCTCTTAAATGATCGCAAGATTGGAGATGTGGTTCACTCCGGCTGAATAGTATTACATCTACTTAATACTTCTCTGTTCTTATCTCTTACTTTAAAAAATTTATATTAATCTTAAAACTTGAAATATATATTATTTATCGATATCTTTATCGAATTATGTAAAAAAAACCAAAACTTGGCTATTGTACAATTATGGCTTTGACATATATTTATATTATCTTTATGAATAAAACATGTTCTACATCAATTTAAATATTTAGCACATTAACCACTTTGGGATCTATCCTCCGTTTTTTTTAATTTTGAAATATTAAAATTTTTTTGATTGTTTTAATAAAAAGATTAGTACTTTATACATAACTTTACTCAATTTTATACTAAAATGCATAATATGTTCTATCTTGAAATATTTTTGAATTCAGTTTCATATATTAAAGAAAAAATGTATGTAGTTTTATATATTATATTTACGTATTTAGATCTATGTATCGTATTTGTGTAATATAATGTTCAAATATAATTATTTTTAAACTTATTTTAATGAATTAATATGTCATTTAAAATAATAATTAAAAAATTATTACTCGAATGAAAATATAATATTTAGCTTTTTATTTTAAATGTGTTCTTGTTATTCAATTCTATTCTTAAACTTGTCTTATGAAATTAATATTTAATTTATGTATGATAATTCTTTTCATATTTAAATTTGAATTACACCACTCATTAACATTTTTTGTAAAATTATAAAATATGTTTTTTAGAAATATATATAATATAATACATTTAAAGAAATAATACTTGTATAAATTATCGCCACCATTTTAAATAAGTTTGCTACAAATACGATTCTAAAATGATATATTCAGTTTATGAACTTATAACTAATGAAGCAGATAAAAATAGATATAATATTTTAGTTACATTTAAATTGCAAACTATATTTTTCTTATAATGTTTTTTAATTCGAATATTCAATAATATTTCTATGTGCAAAGATTTAAAAGATTTAATGAAATATTAGTTTAAGATATTATATTCCTTTTTATAAAATTATATACACTTCTGAAAAAGTATTATATAAAAAAATTTAATAATATTTTTAGACTTAAGTTTTGAAATTTATCCACGTATATACTTATTACGTAATCACTCTTTAATTAAGTCTAAAATATAATTTTTTCTTGTATTGTATATGTCCTCAAAAACAAACATTTAATTAAAAAATTTTCATTCTTTGTAATACAATTTCCACTTATGTAATTTCACTCGAAATATTAATTACATTATCATTTAAATTTTTTTTTAGAACATACTTTTAGAACTTCATCCATATTGTTATTAAACAAACTTTATTAAAATTATAAATTTTGTTTAAAATTTATTAAGTTCATATTTTTATATAATATTTGAATTCAGCAATTTTTTCCTTATGAAAGGTATAATATTAAAAACTGAAGAATATTACAAGTTTTTTTATTACTTTTGTTACGTATAATAACCGAAATTTCAGAAAGCAGTGATTAAAGAACAAAATCACTTGAAATCTTACCTAGAGATCGAAAATCAATAAACAAAAATACAATTTAGTGATTTTATTCATATATTAAATTTCAAAAACATAGATAATGCACGTTGTTTCACAATTCGACTCTATCTTACGGTCCTATACGCTCATATGATCCTGTGGTTTCCTTTCCCTAGCAACTGGATAATGAGAAGTTGGGCGTCCGACGGACTTAATAAGAGTTTCGGACAATCCTCTTTGTATGTTGAATAACCGAATAGTTCTCGAATCAGATTTCCTTTTATGTCTCATTAGTTCTGTATCATCTTTATTAAATACCTAGGAATTTAATGTGCTGTGCTCATGTGTTACGTCGATGCGTTCAATTGTCAAAATTTCATTCGTATTATTCAACATTATCATCAGCATTGTTCTCGATTCTACCACTGGTTCTAAATCTCGTGTCACAATATGCTGCGTTCTACTTAAACAGCGGTGTCAGGTATCCACAAGGTGAGTAGCCTCGTGACGTAAGCGATACTTTAAAATCCAATAAAAAAGTATTATCATATATAATACAACGGACAGTCTCAGTTTTTACTTTATAAATATGATATTTGGTATTTAAAAAGAAATAAACATATATAAATAGATATTATAATTAAAATAGAATCTTTATCAAAAATAAATATTCCTGATAAGCACCTACAACCTTAAAAAAAAATCAAGATTAGTCCTGAAATAATCCAAGCATACGATCAATAAACTTCGTTATGTTATAGATAAAAAAATTCAATTACAGTTAAGTTCCAACTATCGCGTATTATTCTACACGAATTAAAATTTATCAACCAACATCTTTTACATTCAGTTATAAAAATTTAGCACTAACAAAGAATATACTTCACATCAGACTTGAATTTAGTTTATATACTCATTTTCGTATGATTAAAATCACATCTGACCTTTTCAGTAGCCTCTAACTACTGAATCGCTAACTAAGTTCTTCCCTTCTTAAGTTTCGTATGTTATATTTCAATCTTTATCAGAAAATAATCTCATAAATTATTTAAAGTACCTCCGAATCCTATTTACAAATAAATACCGGTTTTACCTATTTATAATAGTTTTAGATGTATTTTATTCTATAAATTTTATTCCATTAAATAAAGTATATATTACATTTAATGAGAGCTTTCTCTATGAGACTAAATATTTTCTTATTATGTAAAATAGTATTATACTCCGGTAATAAAAAAAAAGATAATTAAGATGTAAGTAAAAAAATCTTAAAATACTTCCAAAATCTTATAAGTACATTCTAAAATCGTCAATACTAGTAAATAATCTTTGTTATTGAGATAAATTTTTAACGTAAAAAGCTTTATTTCTAATTAGCATCAAAATGACGAATTTTATTCCCATACTCACATACTTATATGTAATGAAGTGTCGGATTTTAGTTTTTACTCGTTCAATTTTGGATTATATTTACTAAATCTTTCTTACTAGAAATATCTATCTCAAGATCTTTATTGAATCTCTATTTTACAACAATTCTGTTTTAAGCTATGAAGTTATCATTTAGCTCATAACTTTATCTTAATAATAGGGTCGATCTTGTATAACAGAATCAGGACCAAAAAATTCAGCAAAATTTGCATAATTTTAATCGAATTTGTTCGTATGAACTTGATAATATCGTTTTTAGTCATATTCTGAATACTATTTAAATACCTAATCCAGATTTTGTAATCTGTATTTATTACTCTAGACCGTTGATTCAAAAACGATTTTAAATTAGATAATTATCTTAGATATTTATTGTGCTTTATCTAATTCTAAGCCTCTACCATTAATTAAGATTCTTATAAATATAAAATTTATTAGCAATATTTCTATTTAATTGTTTGTTAAAATTTTATTATCCCATCAATAAATACTATTCTTTACTGGGTATCAGTTTATCAAAAATAATTCATTAACTTCATTCACGTTTTGTGTACGGTTCTATTAACTAGAAAAAATCTATGGTTTTAATAAACTCATCTATTTAATCATGCAAAAATTATCGTCTTCATAAAAAAAAAATTGCTGAATATTAAAAAATTTTTAAATATCTATTAACATATCTTTCATTATTTTTAATATAAAAATGTTTAATTAATATAGATACATCAATTCTCGAAAGAATTTCATTTTCATTAACTTCTAATTATTAGGAATTTATTCTAATACTTCGAATAGTTTGATAAGATCTTACTTAAGTATTTCCTAAAGTCTATCTTAACTTGCGATCATAAAGGGATGGAATTTTGGTCTATTATATCTTTTTCGTTAAGCTCTAGATTTTTGGCCTCGCACTTCTTCACTAATCTAACCAGCCTCGCATTTTACAAGGTCTCAGAAAAAGTAGGTTGCTATTATAATATAAAATATCTAATTCCTATTTTCGTAATGAGTTAAAGTAGATTTAGGTTCATTTTTGATTTCCATAATGTTAAAAATTTAAAAATACGAAAAACATTAGCACTGATTTTATAAAAAGCCTTTCAGATTCAGATACCTACTATCATAACCTAAATCTTCAAGCTACTAATTTTTCATAATCGTTAAAATTAGTTTCAGACTCTAAATAAATAGGGTAACTTATCATATAGTACCTTTTGTAAATACAAAATTTTTCTGAATTGGTTAATTTTTGTCAACGCAATTCTGATAAAATGAAATATATTTATTTGGAAATAATCTTCCTCTTTGATATAATATTGAAACTAGTAATCTTCATTAAAAAAAATGTAACCATATATTTATAAAAATATATTTTTATAAATAAAAACGTATTTCATTTAAAATATTTAAATGAATTAATATTTCATCAATTTAGTTCGCTTATATTTTATATTAAATTTTTATAATACTAATATAAAATTTCGATGTTTATACTATATATTCTCTATATATAAACATTGGCAGCAATATTTTTCATATTTCGTATTCATAATAAAACTAACTTTTCACTGAAAATATTGAAAATAATTCAGTTCTTATTTCATCAAAATAAAAATGGAGACTATTTAAACAAAAATATTCTAAATTTATTTTACGTTTATGTATGAATCATTTCCTAAATATATAATTATTTTCCAAAACCTATCATCATTTTTCTTTTGAAAGATCTTAAACTACACTTTCAAATCAGTAGAATCTAAAATCAATTCCTATACTTATAATTTAAACAGTTTTATAATAAATAAAAAAACAATATTTTATCATTTATAAGCTTTTTTCTAACTATGAAAAACGTGGTAATTAATACAAAAAATTTTTTATACTTTTCTAATAATAATTGAGAGATTCCAAAGAGCAAAGAAAATTCTATTCACTCTCAAATATTGTATGGATACACCTCCGTAGAAAATATCATTATCCTTTCAAAAAACTAGTAAAAGCGTAAAAAATACATATACAGCGTATAAAATACGATGCATAACATTGAAGAGTAAGCACGCAGAGACGCCCTAGTTAAATACGCCGTAACTCTTATAATTTAAGTCACATTTGCTTGGTGACCGTCACGAAAGTAATTCTTTGAAAAGCTGACCTTATTTTTTTATTATTATTATAATTATTTTTTTCTTTTTTTGTCAAGACAACATCTCACCTGAAAAAGAAGGAAATGAACGAGCATGCAAGCCTTGACCTAGCCTAAACATGTTCAAGTTCTCCTTCGTGACGCCTGAGATAGAGCAATCAAACGTGAAGAGGGTTTACATTTTTACTTTTGGCTTTTGTTCAAATACATTTTTTGAAAAATATTTCTTTTCATTTTGATATACATTTCTGCATATTTTAACAACAATAGAATTTTTAATACAGTTTTTGATGTGTAGAATTTCATTACTGAATACGTATAAGATTTTTTTTACTAGCAGGCGATTATGCGTATAAATATCTTACTTCACAATTTTTTTTATTGTATATAAGGGCTTACTTTTTAGTTATATAAAGACATTAATACCACAAATTTTGGTACAAATTTTATATTATTTAATTATACTTTAATTGTACTAAAACTATATCGTGACAATTACGGCTTTATCGCAATACAATTAAGATAATCAACGTAGTCGTGCCTTGCAGATATAAATATTATATTTACTTATTCAACTATTTTATTTACTTTAATATTTAAAAATATTTATCTTATTTTATATTTTTTAAAACATTTTATTTTTGATATTTATTATATACACTAGAAATTTATTATACACATTTATGTAAAAGATATATTACACGGCTTTATTTTAAATAAAAATTTAATTCTTATATCTCGAAATAAAAAAGTTTTAGTAAAACTTAATATTTCATATAAATTATTTATATTAATAATTATGTATAAAATTAATGTTTTAAAATAGATTAAAGTAAAGTACAAAATTTAATAACGTATTTTTTGGAAAATTTATAAACTGCATAGTATTAACAAAAATATGCTTTTTGAATTACTAGTTTAAATCATGTTTTTAATAAAAATGTGAAATATAATTCATCATATATAAATCAAGAAAGGATATTATAAAGCTAGTTTAACCAATTTATGAATTTTTCACATAAAATTTCATTATATATTCAAATTAAATTGAAACAAAATTATACAAATTATCAGCGGGTATAAAATTATTTTAGAATCCCATCAAGTAATATTATTTGCGTAGCTATAATTTTATATAAAATAATTCAATTATTTTTAATAATTGTTTCAAAATTATGAATAAATATTAAGATTGGCATCTTTTACAAATATTAAATTTCTTTTAAAAATTATACTACACAGAAAATTTTAATTTCCATAACCATTTCTAAAAGTGTAATTATATATATCGATTGAAATACTTATTAAATATTTAGAATGAATCAATATTATACCTAATTATAAAGATTTAAAGGTGATCATAGATAAATGATTTTAATCTGATTGAACTATTAATTCAAAAAAGCAATCATCCTTCGTAACTCTGTCGATACGTATACGAATTATATACACTTTGCAAATAAATTTTAATAGATCTAATGATAAACGAAGTTAAATAAAGAAAAACGTCGATTCTACACATCGAATACTCACACATTTTTTAATTTAGTTCTCGATAAAACTTCAAAATGATAAGACACACGTTAGACTATTCATCTTCCGATGATACTAACTATATGATTCTAAAAACTTACATAAAATGTAATGTAATCATTCTCAAACTCATTACTTCTCGTTTATGCTCTAATATCTAAATTGCTAATTGACGCAATCGTTTGCAGTACTACTTTGACTTATTTTTTTTTCCTTCTTTTCACGAACTATCTTCATTTCTTGATTCTTTAATACACAATTATTGCTCTGCAGCACATATGTAGAGATTTATACAACTCATGAGTACAGTCAGTTAATGTATGTATTTTAGGTTGGATATTCAAATGAGTTCGTTATACATGGATACAGAGATGGTAAATAAGCCAAATGAAATTTAGAAATATAAATATAAATTCACAATTTTAGAAAATGTTTTATTTTTATTTTAAAATTTTTTACTTGTTATTATTAAAAAATCAATAAATATAGAAATAGTTAATGAAGTTGGTAAAAACTTTTTATCTATTAAATAATCAAAATAATTTTTAATATGAAAATAAGTAATTTTAACATGATTATTCAAAATTGCAGGTTAATTTCGATTTTTATACTTTTGAAATATAATTTTATGTATTTAAATAGTTTTTCAATATTATAATAATAAATAATTTCCGAGATTTATAAATAATCTTATTTAATGAAATTACGTATAAAATATTGCTTTTGAATTATTATTATTATTATTCCTATTAAACTTATATAATATAATTTGAGTAAATAAAATAAGGATATTATCTTCAAAATAATTTAAGCTTATTATAAATCGTAATAAGCTTTTGAAATATTTTCAACTTATGAAAATATCTATAAAATTAATTTATAAATATATATTTCTGTACTACTACTCTAATGTTTAAAAAAAGAGTAATGGAAATTAAGATTATTTAAAATTAACATAAAATATATTTATAAATTCAATTTATTTGTTATAAATTTTTAGATAAAAAATATATTTTATACTACTTTGTTTCAACTTATCATTATATAAATTCATCGTGCAAGATATTGTTATAAATGTAGTGATGCATATCTTTTAAAAATAGCCAATGTAATAATTCCCTTAAATTACGATAAAAACTTTTAATTTATGATTTTAATAAACTCAAGTAACACGATACAGAATTTTTAATTCTTATGTAATATAAAAATAATACAAAATAAGTAAAATAGTAGTAAAGCTATCAAATAATAATAATATTTCGATTCTTTTATTATTTTAACAATGAAATTAACTAAATAAATAATATTTATTGAAAAAATAATGAATATAAAACTAGCTTTATTGTATTATTTTATATTTTTGTATATACCTAAAAATATATATATAAAATTATCTGACATATTTTTCAATTTGAGTTTGTTTGTATAATACGAAATACTTAAAATGATACATAATTCATGTCATATGTATAACATTATGATGAAAACAACCTTGAAGCTAAAAATTTTTCTAGAGCTTAAACGAATAAATAAATAAAATGTCTAAAAGGATCTTCAGATTATCCACATATATCAACATCACACTAATCGATAGAGAAAAAAAGTGAAAAATAAAAAATCTTGATGTTTAAATTAAATATCTGAAATATGTTATATAGTATTTAACATATATTTTCAAAAGATGAAAAATAACTTTATATTAAAGTTAGTGTAATCAAGATATTTAAACATTTTATCATTATTTTATTTGTATTTCAAAAAATACAATTTCTAATAAGTAAATAAGCTTTATATTTGAATAATAAATATCAATCTTTTTTATTTTTATTTATAAAATATGAAATAAAATTTGTAAATTTTTATTTAAAAATTAAAATTATATTATATCTTGAATTAAATATAACTAGTCCATAGAACAGAAAAGTAAATTTTAAAAGATGTAAGGAAACGCAAATAGAAAAATTAAATACTCGATAAGAAGATAAAGCAACATTCAGAAAATTGAATGTGATTTAGTTAACCAAATTTAACACATAAGAATGAAGCGAAAATGGAATCAAGTACTTCCTTCTATTAATAAAATTCATGTTCATGTGAAAAAGACGGTTAGAGAAGCAGGAAAATAGTTGGGGAAGAAATAAATAAGAAAGTAAAAAAACCACCGACAGTGAGTTCGATGTCTACCTGCATTAACGTCGAACAACAGAGTCTCGATGTTTTATGCATGAACATGATAAATATAAAAAGAGAAAGATGAAAATAGTGGTAGTTTTCTCTTGTTCTTAGTTTAGTGAGATTTCTTAAAAGATAACTTACTTTTTAGTAACCATTCTTCAAACTTGTCACCTGAATCAACAATTTATTGTAAAGTATCAGAAAACCTATGAAAATTAATATTTAGTTATAGAACATATTTTTCTATTAAATTTATTTCATATATAATAAATTTAAAAATTGAAAATATAATAAATAATATTTTGTATTATAATGTAGTCGCATAATCTTTAAAATATAAAATAAAAGAAATATTTTCAGTCAATTTAACTTTTAAAATACTTAATAATAAGGTAATTTATATTCAGTTTTCTGTGTGGATAATATTTTTAATATAACATTAGATATTTCATTAAAGATTTTAAAGCTAAGCTGAAATTATGAATATAGATTTTAAAAAATAAATTTGCGTTTAAAATTAAAAGAGTTTTAAAGAAATCTTAAATTTTCAAAGACACGAAGAATATCTCAGTGATGTTATGAAAAATAAACTCAGTAAAGTATCAAGAAATAGAAAAATATATAAAACTTTGACTCTTAGGTAAATAATTAAACTTTTAATAAAGTAGACTCTAGTCGCTAGAATTTAAATAACTGAAAGACTATTTTCGCGAACTCTTTAGCATAAGTTGACCCAACACTCCGCTCAAGAGATGTTTAATTATTTTTCATCATAAAACGTTTATGCGCTTGTACTTTTACTTTCATAAAGTGTGTTTAAAGAGTTTTGTGTAAAAGTTTTCGGTCGAGCTTATTATTAATAGCTAAAAATAGTGTCAAACAATACGAATTATATTCAGAATTCTTATTTGGTAATTACATATTTATGTATTAAAATATTAAACTACAAAAAGTATACTTTTTTCATATTCTCATTATTCCTGATAATATTTTTTAAATATTAAACAACTAATATTTCTGCGGAATTTCTAATTCTTACATTACAAATATAAATTTTGATCTTCGAAATTATTTGAATTATTTGTTAATTCAAACAAACAAATTTTATTGAATACTGTACAGACTCCATTAAATTATTCTAATTAGTTCAATACAATTACTCTTAAATCCGATATAAAATTATTTACTTAAATAATATATAATTAGGTAAAAATAATTATTTTATATATCTACAATAGATATAATGAAATATTGAAGTAGAAATAATGTATTTTATTATTCATTGTGGCACTTAAGAAGAATGAATTTAAAAATTATACATAAAAGTTTGAAAATATCTTATACTACTTTAACGCAAAATTTAACTAACCCTTTACATGCAAATAATAAAAAAATCTTAATATTAATATTTAAATGAATACTTTAAAATTAATTATTGTTTAAATAAATTTTGACATACATAATATATATTAATAATTAAATATATAATACAATTATTAGAGTTTTATTATAAACAAACAAAATAAATCTCGTATAATCAAATTTTTAATTTATGGCCATATCAATATCATTATTGAAAAGTTAAGTTTTTACAATACTTTACATCATACAATAGCTATTTGAAACTAAAAATTTTTATTTGAAATATAAATATTCATAAGCCTTTCTAAATTTTCTACACATTACTCTTTCACACTATGTTAAGTCGGCCATGTATATAAATATGTATATACCTAAATTAAAAAATAGTTAAGTGTATCTTTGTTACCACTTGTGTTTTCCACTTTCTTTTTCTTATTTTTATAAATTAATACATTCTATATGTAAGATTTTAAAGTGATCTTTATTAATTTTTTAATACGATTCTTGTACTCAACGGATCCAGTACTTTATTATTATTATTATAACTAATTAATTGAGTCCAATGAGATTAATTCTTTTATTAAATTATTTAAATTAATACTTAGATAATCATGTATTTATCGATCATATTATATTATTTCTTACATAAAATAACTTTATTGATAAATATTATTTTTACAAACAAAATAATGTGATATTTACATTAAATATATTTTTCATTATGAAAATATTTTAATTATTCATAAATAAAAATTAAATAATTTATGGTTTCTATTAAATTTATTTAATTTGTAATTATAATTTTTATGTTTCAGGTAAGACTTTGCAAACTTATTCTACGTTAACTTCTTCACATGTGAGTCCAAAATCCTTTCCCATAAATTTTAATTAATTTGCACTATATTGTTCATTCTATTCACCGAGAACTAAAATAGAAAAGCTCTAAATTACCACATACATATATGAAGATATAATATCGACTTTAATTTTATTTAAGACATGTATATATTAGTATTCTTTCCGTATATGGGATACGTGAAAATTCAATTCTATTCTATTGTGTGACATGAAATACGTTTCTATCAGTATAACTCTATGTTCTAAAATTACTATATTAATAAATTTAGAATTTTATTCTTATTAAATATAAATTTTCCTATATAATTAAACAATAATTGTCTAAAAATTCAATTTTTAATGAAAATTCTTTTAAAGAGAAAAATAAAAATTTCTAAACAACTTTTTTACCCTAATAAGAAAAAATAGTATCAAAGTTTAAATATAGCTGGTTCAATATAATTTTAATAAAAAGCTATGGATTATTCTTAGTGAAAAAAATAAATGCATCTATGAAATCCAATTTGCAAAGTCTGATTAACATAGATTTCTATCAAAAATTAACCGGAAGCATTAAAGTTGTTCACAACCAACTTGAAATAGCTTATTTATTTGTGGGACGCTTAATTATAATTCTGGTTTTGAAGGTTGTTTAAAGTAGTAATTTTCTCTTAAAACAAGTCAAATATATAAAATAGTTGATACATGAATTATATATAATATATAAATTTTAATAAGTATACATTTTACAAGTATTTTAAAAATAGGTATCAGTAAATTGAAAATTTTAATAGCAAATAATTACTTTAAAATTATTATTTTTCAAACGAGTATCGATATTTTATTAGCTGTGTTAATATAAAAATAATTTTGAAACTTTTTATATTCGTTGATATTAAATTTAATATATAAGAATAAATATTAAATGAGCAAAAAAAATCTATGTAAAAATATTAAAATATAAATATTTTTATATTTAAAGAAAATTTTTCAAATAAATAAATGCAACTATCTTTTATTTTATAATATAATAATTGATGTAAATTTCAATGTTTTAAAAATTCGTTGAAAATTATTCCTCTCTATTAAATAATATAAAAAAACTTACAAATTTTTTATCTATCATATATTGTATATTCGCACCTAAAATTTTTATTATCAATATTACAACAATTTTCAACCTTTTATCAAAGTATATATTTATGAATTGAATTATTAATAATGTATTTTTTCATATATATTTTACATTTAGATACATAAAGGTATACATATTTGTATTAACTAAATTAAAATATTAGCACAATTGAAATTTAATAGGTAAAATTGATTTTAATATCTTTCATAACAAATCAATGCATAGTATTTTGAAGAGCATAAATATATTTGTAAAATTTACTAAATCTTTCTAAGCAGATGAATTATAAATTTAATGCATATCTTTAATATAAGTATATATATACCAATTCACTCAACAATAGATGTCAATTTTATATATCCTCACCCATGATTATTTTTAATTACAAAATTACTTATTTTTTCAGAATTTTTTCAAAACTAAATAATTTAAAAAATTTAAAGATCATATTTAAGTATACGTAATCCGAGTTCTTGAATTATTTTTACTTAGAATATCAAAAAATTCAATTAACTTATAAATTTTTTATTACTTCTCATTTTTTAAATCTTTCTTTCTACAATGAAAACTAAAAAATAATTTGAAGAATTTATGGATCAATGTAAGTCGTAAATTTTACAGTCATTTGAATCTAATTTCTGTGTAATTAAGTATCCTTTTTAATTAGTTATAATATGGGAAAATATAAAATGCTTTTTATTAAAATATTTGCCAGTCTTTTTTATAGTAATATTCAACTCTTTTTTTGATGTCAGATAAATATTAAATTTTAGTTAAAATGAATCTCAAATTAACTTTTTGTACACATTTAATTTATCTTTAAATTTTATAATTATAAAATAAGTTATAACTATGTTCTATCTACTTTAATATTTAATCATAATTACAGTTTAATTTTATCGAAAACATATGTAAAATATCATGTATGAATAATTGAAGGTTTAATTAATATTCATGATTTTATTCGTATTCAAAATTTTTGATACATTTAATATGTTCGATCTTGTATATACTTCTGAAAGCAATGTACAGAGAAAATATATCTTACTAAATATTGATATTAAATCGATTACTTATTAAAAATGAATAAAACTATTTTCTACCTTTATATTAACATACTAACTTCAAACAATATCTAGCAATAGTAAATATTGAATAATTACCATAATTTAAATAAAGAATAAAGATTTAAATATTTAAATATTTAAATATTTATAACTATTTATATATATTATAAATTTATATATAATGTGTATACATATTTATATTATACGTCCCATGTATTTTCCATTTATAGTATAATTGAATTCTGATGTACGCAAAAACTAATAAGAAATTTTTCAATTTACAATTAAGCAAAAAATTTGTTTTAAATTGTCTTACATATAACCTGTATATTACCTAGCAGTACTTCATTAAAATCCATTCTTCTATTATAAAAAAAAACTATGAGATTTTTTTAAACTGTGAATTTATCAAATTAATATTCATTTCAGTATATCATTATATATAAAGTATAAGCAAACTAGTTAATAAAAACATAAATATATTAAAAAGCCATATGTGGATGAAAGTTAAGAATAAATACTGTAATAAAAACGTTTTTTGTTTGATTTTATTTCTTTGGTATTATTAGAATCAAAATAATAAATTTTTATATATAATATAATATTAATAAATAATAAAAAATACTTTAAAAAATGATATATATACTTTTACGTATACTAAATTTTACGAAATAATAAACTGCAATTACTTTTTTACATATAAATATGTAACTTTAGAAAGTAATATTTGCAAAATTTTATTTCAGTATAGAATTGACAAATATTTCAATTATTAGAGAATATAATAGTAACAGAACGAGGAAACATTTTCTACAAATAATTTACGGTTTCACTTCCTGCAATAGATTATAAAATTAAGATTAGAATAAAATTTGTCGCATAGTCAGGTGCAACATCTGTAGCGGTGATTGAATAGTAAATTGGTTACGGTTATCTACTTTCACGTGAATCTCGTCTTTCTCAATCATTTTTTTCTTTCATGGTTTTTTTCAGTCTCCCTGGAAATGTATCTATTTGCCATTCATATAATTAAAGTCTTATAAAAAGAGTAATTAAATGGAGAGCCATTTTATGAGTTAGCAGAATATATTCATTTACATCTCAATTTTATCTCTAAAATTAGTTAAAGAAAAGCTATTTCTACATTTAATATAAAAATTATTTTTAATTTTACTACAATAATAATATAAAGATCGAACTATATATAAATAAAAAATAATTAACAATAGCAAATTTTATATTCATATTTGTCTTATTCTAACTTTAATATTATTCAACTATTATTCGATTATTATTAAATATTATTCCATAATAAAAAAAATTATAAATACTTTATTTCAGGACAAAAAATATTTTCAAGTTATAACGCATATTCCTTTTTAAAATCAATAAAATTACTTTGTTCTATTATTTAGTGTGTTAGAAATTTCATCACAAGATTTAAAAAATAGAAATTTTTTTTTATATTACGCGGTTTACAAAATATGCTATGATATTCAAATTCATCAAAATACGATTTTAAAGCTGTAGTATTATATACAAATTAAAAAGTTAATATTAAATTATAAAAAATGCAGGAATATAATTCAGTAAATTAACAAATTTTTATACAAATTTTTCTATTGAATTTTTATTCAATTTACAGAAAAAAGCTTATATATATTAGATATAAATGTGATCAAAAATCTTATCAAGGACTACTTTAACAGAGATTATATACTTGCACATTCATTTTTCTTATCCATTTTTAGAATATGTAATATCATATGTAATTATAAAAAATAGACTTCTGAGCAGTACTACCATAAATTGCTGTTAGTATATTTTTATTAATGAATACATAAAATCATAAATTTAAAATATTACACAATTTCAATAACTTAATTAACAGTTTTTAAAATAATTGAATGTTCTTTATCTTATAATAAAATTCAAAAACTAATAATACATCATTTAAATAACAATAACTCAACAAATACTGATTTTTAAACATTTTCAAATGATAAATATTGAATTTGTTAAATAAAATGAAAAAAACATTTCTTTATCAAATATAGACTATAATTTTATTTTTTATTAAAAATTCTCAATTATTTATATATTAATTCACGTATTTTCTTCTAAAATTTAATAAGATATTTTACAGTGGAGAAACTTCACTGAATAAGAAACTGTAAGATTTCATAAAGAGGTGAAATACAAGCTACTTCTGCAGCAAATTGATACAGAATGGATGCTAATGGGAAGAAAATCATATAGCTGATATCCTGTAGAAATCTGAGAAGTTGGTATTATCATCTACAACGTAGACATAACCAGTTGCAAAAGTACATTAATTCTATTCGATAAATGTTATCAGATCATTATTGCAATTGTGCTAGGTTTATATAAAAATCTTAATTTGATAGCTACTAAAATCGCACTCAAAGATTTATTCTCTTATGAAGAAAATGAATAAACTTTTGAATTATTGATGACAAATTTACCGTACTTGAAAAATTAATGCCCAATATTATTCTTCTTTTTTAGATAATAAAATGTGTGTTTTTGTCACTTTTGAAACTTTTCATTACCTTCATTTTAATGTATAGAAGTTATAATCAACTAAAATATCTCATTAATTAATGAAGCAATACAACATACCTAATAAAAATAAATATCTTTTACAATATCTGCAAGTGATCTTTTACTTATATTCAAATTAACTATAATCTGTATAATACACATGCATAATACTTTGACAATAAGAAATATTTTTTTCAGGTATCATACAATAAAATAATTTAAAATTAATCTAAATTGAAATTTTATATCTAATTATACTAGAACCGTTTTAAACTAGAAAAATATATATATAAAATACGAAAGTGTCATAAAAAATTTACGAGTATTTATTACTTTATTAAAAAATCTTTTAAAAGTGTAGAACCTAACTGTATTAAATATAATTAAGGTTAATCTAAGAAATATAGATCATTTGAAGGAAAAACTACTACATATTTCAGTAAATAAAATAATTTTAACGCAGTCATTTACACGTCTGTACTTATTTTATGCGTAAAGCAGATACAAAAGAGCTTGATTAAAGATTTTTGACAAATGGTGTTCTATCAACTAGAAATTTTAATTTAGGAAACTAGGTCGACGATAAATCGATTCGCAAGAAGCTTGTACATTGCACCTCTTTAATCTCTCTCACTCTTTCGTGTATTCATGTACGCTTGCGCAATAATTCTTTTTCATAGTTTCCTAATTTCAGATTTTAGAATAATCTAATTTAAATTATAAGTAATGTTCTAAAAGAATTATAAAATTAAGTTAACTGAGATAAACAACAAACGAGCAGTAAATCAGTTTTATGTTTCACGCGCAAATTGTAAAAACCTGAAATTAAATAATTTTTGAACAATTTAATTAAATCATAAAACTACATAAATAATACAAGATACATTTATCTTTATAATAATTTTTATATAAAATTTCTTTAAAAATATTAAAAATTGTATTTTTTATAATTTTTCTTTCAAAATTATACGTTACTATATTTTATTGTTAAATTTATTTATATATTTTATGTAAATATATATAATAAAATAAAATAATTATATCAGAATAATATAATTAAAGAATTTCCATTCTTGTTTATATAAATTAATTTTATTTTTTCTATTTCTAAAGCAATTTAAAAATATGTTAATTCAAGATTTTTAGATTATCTTAATTATTTTTTAATAATCATAAGTTCTTTAATTTGTAGATATGTTTAAAATAATTGTAAAATTATTAAAATTATAATTTCGTAATTTAACTTATAAAAATTATATATGAAACGTACTTATAACAAATATATAAAAGATAAAATTATTTTCAAATAATACTTTAATAAAACTAAAATCGATTGCTTAAGTAAATACTGTATCCATACTTCGGAGTTCTAAAAATATTCTGCACAAATTGAAAAAATATATTATTTTTTTATAAATTTCTCTTTTATTCAAATATAATATAAATTGTACAATATTTGCATTAAAATACAGATTTTATTTATCTGAAAAAATATATCTATAAAAGATAATTTTACAAAAAAATTAAAATCATAATTATTAAATTCTAAAAAAATGAAAATAAAAAAAATCGTATTTATAACAATATAAATCAATAAAATATTATATGTGTATAATGTCAATATTATGTAGAAACGAGTGGTTGTACTTGACTTCAGACTTTTTCAATTTGATTTTCTGTTTTAGTTGCTTTCAATCTATTGAATTTGTTTTACTGTTTTAACTCATTAGACAATTTAAAAATATTAAAAAAATTAAAAAACTAATTCGAATTTATTCAGAGAAAGTTACTTAAAAATTCTATTGATTAAAAAAAATTCCATCGTTTGCTTTCTACATTTTTGTTCATTTCTTCTACAATAAAAATTTGTATTTATTATAAAAAATATAGAGTAAAATTTTGAAAAGATAAAGTGTTTGAAATATTTTTATACACAGTTCATTAAATATTTTAATTTTTAAATAAGGAAATAAAAATAATTTTTAAGAAAAATTCGATTGAATTTTTTTGTTATATACTAATATATTTACTTGTAAATGAATCCAAAAATTATGAAATTACTAAATTCATGAAATATGATGACTAAAACTTCCAGTTTTTGGACTTAATTCAAAAACCTTAGATAATAATATTATTTTCAATCTTTTCTACGAATTATTATTATATTAAATATGAATATATGATATTTATCATGCTAGAAAAATATAATTATAAAATACTTGAAATAAAAGTCAATAAGAAATGATATATTTATAAGAATACTTTATAATAAAATATAATAATTTTATTTTTCATAAATGATCATATGAATAAGTAAATAATATTTTTGAAGAACAGATCGTAATTGAAAAATAAAAAAATGAACTAGTATAATTTTTATTTCTCCTATGTTATAAATAAATAAAAGCATAATTGGATATAAATATGGAATATGATATGGGATATGAATATATATTTAACAAAACTTTATCAGTTTAATAACTATTATTTATTACGGTATTTATTTTTAAACTTATTCATGCAATTATATATATATATTTTTTTTAAATTTTTACAAAAAATTTAATCTTTTACATTATTATTATAAATATAATATAGTAAAATAAATTTTTATGTTCATATTTAAGTATTAAACATATTAAATATATACATTTATTTAATTTTATAAACCTAATTAATATAACAATATATTAAACCTATAATAAATAATAGAAAATATTATACTGATAATGTCTTATTCAAACTAAATACAAAACAGTATTAATAAAATTTACCAAATCGAAAGTAATTTACTGGGATAATCCGGTTAGATTATTTTTTAAAATAAACATTTTAGTGAAACATTTAGTATTTAGACATATTCCTTAAAAATTGATTTAATATTTACTTAACTAAAATTTGATAATTTAAGTGAATAATATTTATTTAAGCAATGAAATTAATAATTCTGTGGAGTACTTTGTGTAACTTTTTAGATAAATACTATTTTATTATGAGATAAATGTCTTTCAATTTTTTTACTATAATATTTTGTTACAAAGTCCTTTTTCATTTGTATGATTAATAAATAAATAGCTAAAATTCATAAATATAATATTTGAATTGAACTTCTATATATCACGAACCTTCAACTTCAAAACTCGGCTAACTTAATATTTCTCCAAATTACAACTCCATTGGTCCAGTTCACGTAGCCAATTCTCCCTGGAAAATACGTGCATTTCAAGATTGTAGAAAGTAAATGTTCAATTAGTATTCCGTTATCTGTAGTTCTGATGTTTCTAAATAAGTTTCTGATAAAATAGAGCGTATTTTTATATTCTTTAATTTTTTAAATAATCATCGGTACATCAAAATTATATTGAATATTTTTTATTGAAAATTAAATAGTATTGATAATATTACATAAAACAAAAGTCACAGTTACAAATAACAGTTACAATAACTATTATAATATATAGATACATGAAACAATTTCGTAACTAATTTAAACCTAGGTAATTTAAAGGTAACATAAAAATCTATTAAAAATATCTTATTTTATAGTTAAATGTGTACTTTTGATAAACATATTCTTTCAATTTTAAGCATTGATATCAAAGGTTCTTTTCATAAGAAAATAGATTCTTTTTAACCGTATTAAATATAAGTGAATATGTTTATTGTAAAAAAAAGAATGAATATAATTAATTATTCCAAAAACACAATACATGCTTACATCAATTATTGCAATTTTAACATTCTAAATAGAATTCATAAAGTTTAAGTAACTTAATTAAATCTATGCTTGAGACACTTATGGTAATAAAATAATGTAAATTAAATTTACTTACATGTATAGAATTTATTTTAAATTTATTTTCCTTTAAATTATCAATTTATTTAATTGTATATCCATCGAAAAATATAATATTTTATTTAATATTATCTATGGAATATAAATTTAGAATAATTTCATTATTATGACACATGTAAAATAAGTATATAATATACTAAATACATAATTTATAATCCAATAATTTATATTTTAAAAAATTTAATTATAACTATACTAAGAAATACAAGGACTATTCATCGTAGGTCCATTTACTTTTCCTATTGTCTCAAACGTTTATGACCTGCCTTAGAGCTCCGAGCTTACCGAAAGGCTTTTCTTCATGGCCTGTACTACATGTATAGTAGCAATATACATAAAACAGAAATAAAAAGAAGAAGACAGTAATGTATACAACAAAATAAAAACTAAATGTATTATATAAATGTTCAAGTAACTAATGGTTCAGTTTGAAATAAAATAATAACATGTAAAAAAAAAAGATTTTAAGAGAGAAAGTTTTTGAAATATTTGTCAGAGCCAGAAAGTTAGTCATTTAGAATGCCAATTTCGTAACGAATAACTAAATCAACTAACTAATGAATAATAAATGAAGTAATTAAAGAACAACTTAACTGTCATAAAGTAACAAAAAATCCTAATAAATTATCAATCTCGTAGCTTACAAAATGAAGCATTTATTACCAATAAAAAACGATAATTCATAGATTTTCCACATTTTTTATTATTAAAGTGCAAATTGTCTATCATTTATTTGATACTATTTAATAAAAAATAAATTAACTGTATTAGATTTATATTTCAATACCAAAAAGTAGATTCTCATATTATAATTTGTTCTTTACATTGTAAATAATTCATTAATCTTTGATACATAAAAATCATGTTAATCCACTTAAATACTTTTTATATTATTTCATACTATCGACATTTAAAAAACAAAAACTGTTAGAAAAATATTTTTCATGAAATAATATATTCTGTATCAATTTTTATTATTTATTAACATCTACATTTTTTGGTATTATTTTGGTATTATTTTGTTATTATTTTGGTATTATTTTGGTAGTATTTTAGTATTATTTTAATATTATTTTAATACAGAAATAATATTCCTTTTATATTTTATAATAAAAAATAATAATTTTTTAATAATATAAAAAAATAAATACGAACTAATTGATACGTTATCAAAAAATTGTATATTTCAATGTTTTCAAAAATTTTGTATTCGAAGTTTCACTTCTTCAAATTCCCTTGAATTTCACTATATCTATTAAACTTTTTGTCAAATTCTTTTGATAACTTTTTGAAGTTGCGACTACGTCCATATAATTTCTATATACTGTAAAATTTCGTCAATCAATCAAGTTTACAGATAAATTGAACTGTAACTTCGTATAGTACATAAATTGTATGTGAAGAGGTGAATCTTCAGAAGCATTTAATCGAAGCGAGTGATATATTGCCCTTAATGATTACGTCAGCGTCCCTACGCACCTGTGAATATATGTACTGTAACAAAAATTTACATTCGATTAATATGTAAATAAGACTTTATATATATAGCTAATAATTTCTAATTGTAATTTACGATATGTTATTTTATTGTAGGGTAAAAATAACAATAAAATAATAGAGTTTACTTTAAAACAATAAAGTTATGTGTATTTCAAGATTCTATTATTTTAGAACTATATTATTTCGGTCTTGTTTTCCCATAATAATTTATGAATAATATGTTTTAGTAAATTCTATAAATCTTTTTATTATAAGCAGTTCTCTTATTTAAAAAATTATTATCATTATTTTTATTGTTAATCTAACTTTGTGATTATAATCTATAATCTATCTTTATGCAAGACTAATTCACTGCTAATGCAATTCCCTGAAATAGTAAATGTTACAAAGTTAATGTAACGAAAGTATAATTCTTCTTTCTATAACAAATTTTTATAATCGGGCTTGTTTATGAATAGGCAATAATCTTGATCGCCTAAAACATTTTTTTCACATAACTAATGACTCAAATTTTATTAGTCAACTCCGAAGCTGTAGAGCAATTAGTAAAGTTTATAAAAACTAAACTAATGATGAAATTTTTAAAAAGAAACAAATTTACAATATATAACTTCGATATTATCAGTAATTAAAATATTGATCAACATGAACAATCTCTAATGCATAAATTTACTTATGCATGTGGTCCAGTTAATTACGTTATCAAGGGTAAAATACAATATTTTAACATAAATAATTCTGTTAGTAAGCTCTTCATATTAATTACTTATTCTAATAGAAATTTGAATCTACATTGTAAGAATAACTGAGATTACAAGCATAGATTTGCTCTTTTAAACATAAAATCTCCTTGAGTTACAAAGGAAATGAATTACGAGAATCTTTAATCAACTGAACTTTTAAATATATAGATAGCGCCTAATTAATTATTAGTATACTCCTAATCAACTACTAAAACTTTCTTCACTTTAATAAAATTCCTTTAAAGAATCATATTGCAACTGTTTCTCAAACTACATTCTCTAAACATTCTTAAGATACAGTAGTACAATTAAAATATTTGAAACTAGCACTTGGAAATATACTAAATAATATCATCATTTAGTTCAGGTATCATTAGATATATTACAACTGAAAATAATTTACGAATATTACTGTATTTTTTAAGATAATTTTTAACTTTAAAATTAAGAAAATTTAAATTAGTTGTATGGAAAATTAAAAAAGATAAATAAAACTAAAATTATTATTTTAAACGTTAAAAAAATTTTTTTTAATTATAAATATACTAGGAGCCACAAATATTTATATATGTATATTAAAATTAATGAAATTGAAAAATAATCGATCTAAAGAAGAGAATATTAAAAGCTACTATAATATAAATTATTAGAATTTTTAAAAAATGCTTGAAAATTTTACAATATTCTTGCAATTTATTAAAAAATTTCACAGAGTTACTCGAAAAATGTCTATAATTAAATAAATATATAACAACAAAATATCAATAATGGACATAGTATAAATAACTTAAATGTTCGTTTAGCATCATCAATATAAATTTTTTAACTAATGATTACATACTCTACAGTTTATTGAATCAATTATAATTATCCGTTCACTTTAAAATTAAATAACTTCTACTCTTTGCTCTGTAAAAGCATGTAAATCTAATACAGTATTCTAATTTATTTAAAACTTGACTATTATAAAATTATAGTCTTCGCAGTTACATGAGAGATTGGCTTATACAATTTTATACAGATCGTATTAATTTTATTTCATAAAATTATTTGTCTCCTCGATCCCTTCCGTATTTTTATTCCTACTTAAATAGTTGAAATCTATCTATATATATATCTTACATTAATTTCCCATAAAAAATAAAACTGTTCTTATGATTATTGCCCTAAGAACATTTATATAGTATTTTTTTCGTATATACTAAGAAGAGTAGCCAATCATAAAATCAATTTTTTATCGAATTTTTTGAAATAAAGAATCTTTCCGATACAGTGCTATTAAATTTATACCAGAATTTTGAAAAGTGTTAAATGGATAGTATTAAAGGTTAAGTGCCAACTGGAAACATTTTCACTTAATCACAGATATAAAAATAGTAGGTCATAAAAAAAGTCTTACATTTTAATAAAATTTAATAAAAATTTATAGTTTTAAATTAACAACAATTTGTATTTTTGAAGGTTTATATTTTTACAAGAGCTTCTAACTTTTATAAAGCGTGATATAATTTAAAAAATTTTAAAAAATAATGCGAAAAGCATATAGAAAAAAGAATGAGCTTTCAACTTTATAACTCAATAAAATGCTTTAAAATCTCGGTGAAAATAAAAAATTGACTTAAATTACTCGATAATTTAAGTAAATATTATATTATAGTAACGTATAGAAACTATAATAATGGAACAAACTGAATAATGAAACTATGGCAACATCAGTTCATAAATACTTAATCAATGATAATCCACACCAAAATTTTTGTCACAAAAATTCGATAGTTGATTTACGTTTCAAAGAAATAAAATTTAATAAAAATTAGCTAAATAAAAATATAAAGCTACATAGTGATATAAAAGATATTACACTATCTATTTATAAAAAGCTTTCTAATCAACAACTTTGCACGAGGTGTATCAATGAATATACACTAAATGCAGAAAAAGACTCGATGACACTTGAGATGAACATTGAACGATAGTGAAGATAATTTCAAAGGAACGCTCAACGAGCAAGAAATTGTAGGAATCAGCGAAAATTTATCAGCTGTTATATATAGTGGCAGTTTCAAAGGATTATTGCTTACACTAAAAGAACTAAAAATGAAAATTGGAAAATGTGCCAAGGCGATGCTGTGCGCTCGTGGACTAAAAACGTTTGTTCAATGTGAATTGGAGCTTACAAAATAAAATATAAGTAATCAAATATAAAAATACATTAATTAAAAATAATAAACTGATATTGACGAATCAACAAAAATATCCTATTATTTCTCTTGGAGCTTAACGTAAGGTATGTATTAGTTATTTACTTTTAAATTATAAAAAAAAAAAAACTTGAAGTACCTTTATCTTAAAACCATTTCCATTATTTTTACAATATAACTTTTAAAAAGAAATTAAAATGTACATTAAAATTTTTATAATAGATATAATGTATCTTTCTATTGAGTCAATCTAACAAAAATCAGTAAATAATTTTTTTATAAAATATAAAAAATCTCGAAAAATTTTAAAGCCACATCAAGAAGATTTTTTCACTTTTAAGCAAAAAATTTCTCTTTTGTTGTTTATGAATTTTAAAATTGTGGAAATTTTTTAGAATTTTTTTTTTATTTAAATATATAACTACATACAAAAGAAAATTATCTAAAAAATGTATACCAGAATTTTTTAATTCTAGAAAACCTGGAAGGCAAAAAATAGATTTAAATTTTGAGCAACATATAATTTTAAAACTGTCTATTTTTTTTTTCTTCACTTTTTTACATTTGCGTTTAATGAAAATTTTTTTTGACATTTACGTCAGTATAAATATACATCTAATTGTATATAATGCAAGGTTGGCACTACTTTAGACAATTTATTATTTTACGTTATTATTGATATTGTTTACATACAGTAACTCATTACTACTTTTCACAGTACCATTATTAATTAAATAAACAATTGTATAAATAGTAACTTGAATTGTTATCTTAATTACTTGAATTATTAAAAGGTTTTTTCGTAATTTGTCTGTGAACAAGAATAGCTTATCGATTCTTTAAAAATTATTATTAACGATAAAAATGTAATATATTTCGTACTTTTTATTTATTACGATGACGTATAATCATTATTATAATTAATGAAAATTAAAGTATATACTATATATAATTATACTAAATAATATTAATGAACAATTCTTTCAATTTATAGGGGCAGTAGGTGGTGAAGGTGGTGACGAGGATGACAAGGAGAAGGAGGAAGAGGCTGAAAGAGAGAGACAAGAGGCTATCCGAGAAGCCGAGGAACGACGTAAAGAAAAGCACCGTAAGATGGAAGAGGAGCGTGAAAAGATGCGCCAAGAGATCAGGGACAAGGTTAGTCTTATACTAAAAAAATATATAATTCTTTTAAATTGGTTTTCTCTATTTCTTATCTATATATTTTACTGTTATATTTATCATATATCTTTCTTAATCGTCTATTAGCTCTGTGTATTAAAACATTTATTAATCATCTGAATTTTATAAAAAAAATTTCTGGATCAATCTAGAATAGATAATTAAATTTTTTTAATTAAACAACGTAATCATGTTTTGAAAATTTTTATAGTTTTATATTGTAGAATTATAATCATGATTTAATGTATATGTATTTTGTAACATATTATTTAATTATTCGTAACTATGTAGAAAAGTATTATCATTCAAATGATATATTAAACTGAAAATAATTTTTTAAAAAGATTACACTACACAATGATGTAAACAATAAAAATTGAAAATCTTAAAATTTTTAAATATTTCTATAAAATAAAAATTTCTAGTTGCTTTAACGAGGAATTCACAAATTTATTTTTGATAATGATATGAATTTTAGATCAATAATACATTTTTAGGTAAAAATCATATTAAGCTATAAAAGATATAAATGTTTTAAGAATTTATTAAAAGTTTGTATTTAAAATACTATTGAAATTTGAAAGGGATTGAACAAAAAATATATTTAATTTTAATATTTATAATGTAAAAAAACTATAAATATTGAAAGTATTTGAAGATTTTGCTCTTTACTGTATGTATCATAAGTCAGTGTTGAGTAAAAAATTTTGGTTTCGTCTTTTTAGGTGGAAATTATAACATTATATCAAAACCATAATTAATGTTAAGATAATTAATACGTATTTTTAGAACTCGACTTTTTTACATTTTTAACATTTTTATAAAAGTTCTCAAAAAATATATACTTTAATGCTTTTAAATGATTTATCATGTAAATTTTATGAATTTTTTTATGATTACACTAACTTCAATTTTTCGGGACGATTCCACGTATTTCATATTTTCAATTCAACTACATCTATTCTCTGTATCTCGTATGAACATTATTTAAATTCTTATAATTTATAAATTTAGACTTTAATTTTATGTTTATCACTTTTCTACTTAACCAATGGTAAGTACTATACTATTCATACTAAACCATACAACACAAAATTATTTACTTTCACTTCTATGGCTCATAAATATAATAATATTCATTTTCTTTTTATATAGATTTTATCTTTTCTATTTCCCTTTAAACATATTATAATTATTAAGGTTATCAGAACATATAAGTTAATGATTTATAAGTACATTATAAATATTAATAAAGATAATTTATATAAAATTTTATGAATATTTGAATATTTGATTATTATATACGAAGTAGAAAACTTGTTAATTGAAACTGCAATTAATAAATCAAGTTAACACTATACCATATATTATATTACCTTGTACATATTATATTTCATGCAACATATAATATATGAGGCGATTGAAGTAGATACAATAATAATAAAATAATGATTAAAAGCAGTACATACTTCCGTATACTATTGATTTACAAATAAGCTAACTATTTTCGCAAATCCACTTAAGACCTCAGAACTTGAGTTCACTTCAATGTGACAGTTGCGGAAATCACTTTAAAATTTCAATCTCTTCATATTATAAGGTAATTTTTTATAACTCAGACTATGCATCAGAAATAAAAAGTTATAAATAAAGTAGAAAGCCAAAAATAAATAAAAAAACTATTTTATCTACAATTTATTACAAATAAATTTATTACTTACGTATAGTATTATTTCAATAATTATTATTATATTATCAATTATATTATTATTATAGTATTTTTATATTTCAAACAATACTTCTTTGATAGAAAATATATAAACATTTTATCTATTAAAGAAACGTAGGTAACAAATCACTTTTATATGCAAAAGGTTCTATTGTTCACATAAATACCGTATGAACAATATAAATTAAACGAATGTAATTGTGTTATAAATTTGTAAATGCCGATTATATTTATACTCAAATTGGTGATTTATCATCAGAAACGATGTAACTGTCAAGCCTCTTCTTAATAGATACAGACATGTTACACAATAGCCAATTGTCATACTATCTACATGATGGGCTTCATAATGCGCCTTCAATTGCCTGACTCATTACTATGACTCTTATTGTTAATGGTAGATATTAATTATCGACCTACAGTACTATTGTTCTGGATTTAAAAAATGCTGAAATCATAAGTAATATTGGAAACTTTAATGTATAATTTTTTATGTAAGGTTAATATTAAAAGGTAGCACTTTAAATCTAGTGCTATTAGTTAATTAGAAAAATTTATTTTACTTTAAAATAATTCATAATTATTTTGAAAATATGTAATAAGTGTTTATAAATAAAAGATATTAAATTATTTAAAGATTGTACAACAATGTAGTTCTATTGTTAATTTATATTTATTCGTTGTAAACAAGTTAAATTTATAATATAAACTGTAATAATATGTCAATAACAAAATTAAAAAAATGGCGATAACAGTCATTCGGAAACTAATAAATATAAAACACATAATCATATGATATAAATTAAAAAATAAAATATATAGAATTATAAAATTTAATGATTTAATTATTTTTCATAAATAGTATTAGAAACAATTAAAAGTATGATCTATAAAGAAACATTTATATGTGTGTATATATATTTATATTCATTGTCGAATTCAGTTATAGAATATTGAGTTATAAATTTTCATGGATTGGAAATAAACATTATTTTAATAGTTCATCTCTTTAAACGTTTAAAGAATGAAGTACTTTGTTTCTTTAATATAGTAGTTTACTTTAATTTTTTAATATTTGTATTTTATAATAAAGACAATATGAGTGCTTAAAAAGATACGGTCAATCGGTGTTATTTGATCATGCGATGCAAAATAGAAGTAGCCAATAACTTTAGTAAATTTTCTTTTTACCTTTCATATACTCCTCATATATAAAATTTTATCAAGTTCAGCATCAATCCTTAATTAACATTACTGCTTAGTGCAATTATTAACTTAGAAAATATTTATATTTCTTTTATGTTTAATTTACGCTATCTGATAAATCTAGATGCTCTTTTTAATTTAGAAATTTGTATTAATCTATCCAAAAATAAATTGATTCGATTATTGAAAAATGCTATTGCGGACGTTATGAAACCAAATGTTTCTAAATACTTTTGTTTTCCTTTACTTTCATTTGGAATGTTTATTTTCAGTATTATTTGTTTAACATTCTTTCATCTTCAATTCTAGTGATCTGTTTTTGCTCGATTTGTGTTTCATAAAATATATTCATAATGTATATCTAGACATACACTTGAATACATATTAGTTTCAATCCATAACAATCATAATGTTATTACTGCAAATAAAATGGGATATAAACAATGATTGACAATATAAATTTCGTACATTACCTACAATATATTCTGAAAATCAAGTCTTAAAGATAAATATTATTTGATGTTAATCTTTTTTATCCTGTACATGATAAATAACAATCTTATAAGTGTAATGTTTTACTTTACTTAATATTACAATAATTTTATAGTACCATCTGTATGCCATAAGATAATTTTATATAATATTATTATAATCTTAGATATTGTAATACATCATTAAATGCATAAAATAATAAATTAATTAAAAACAAATTTTATGAATAAAATCTTTTAGAACTAAAATCTAAAATATCTAAGTAACTATCCTTTTCAAATAACAATAGCAATTAAATATATCTTCATTCCTTTTAATGTATAAAAATATCATTTTTCGTAAAAGTTTAGATACTCGAGTTTATATATCTAATTGTGTTAGATATATCTAATCAGAAGCTTCTGAAAAGTTTCAAGTGAAGGAACAAGTACTCACTACTATTTAGAAATTATCTTTAACATGAATCTACAGGAAAATTTAAACCCTCTCAGATCCTCATTGCATGAATATAACTAGTAATATACTCAATCCTTACGTTTAGCTTCTACCAGCTTTAGACTATGCAATTTCATGCATTTCCGAAATTTCACAAAATCATTTCAATCCCTGCATAACTATTCGTTTAAAGCTTCTTCCAATTATAAAAATATAAAAATTATAAAAATAAATTGATCAACGAGAGATATGGCAAATGACACTTTTTAATATAATATACACTGTTATTCTAATTATAATAGATTTATCTTTTGATAAGAATAATTTAAATAAATTAAATTTTAATTTTTAAATTTTACCGTCGATAAATATATTTTAGATAATATAAAATTTATATCAAAGTTATTCAGAAGATTTTATTGATTTTACTGTTGCCCTTAATGTTATTTTAAAAATTTATAAAAATTTTAGTGTAATGATTTTATTAAATTTTCAACATTCCCGTTAATATACTATGCTATAATATTTTATAATATTCTTTTTATATTATAATATAAAAATGGTCGATTATTATTTTAATGTACCGAGGTACAAGATATGATGTAATATAAAAAATATTTTTTGTTAGTTTTACTAAAAAAATTAGAAAATTATCCCCATATAAAAATAGCAAAAGATTTGTACACGTAAAATATCAATAAAAATGTTTTAAAATATAATTATATAAAATATTATTATTTTTTAATAATACAAAAATACAATTGTGATTTAAAAAAATATAAATTTTGTAATATTGAAACTCTTGACGTTAATTATGTTTATCCTATTATTTAATGCGATAAAATTTATATATTTATATATTTGCATTATATCTAATAATAAACAAAACCAATTTATAGTTAATATTATATTTTATTATGATATATGTATTAAATGAATGAAGAAATTGATACGTGTATCAAAGTATTTATAACTAAAATGATTTGATAGTATAATAAAACCAAAAACAATATAATATCTATTTTCTAATATAAAAATTTAATATCATGAAAGTAATTGGGTAATAATAATCATATTAAAGCTATATACATAAATACAATAAAATCAATAATTTTTTAATTCAGAAGCTCACAATACTAAAAATAAAAGTATGAATCGTGAAGATTATCGATAATAGATTTAACCTCTATCATATTCAACCTTTTGCATTCCGACTCTACAATTAAAAGCAAATACTATTCCAACTTTATTTCTTTTTACAGATAATCGTATGAAAAAATGGCACCGATAAAATGAGGGTAAAGTTAGATGTAGGATAGAGGAAAATATTGTACAGCCTTTGGAATTTTGCCAATAAAATTTCTCTGTTGCACTAAAATTCCATCGCGAAATTATATGGTGATCGCTTTCAACGAAACGAACAGCAATACCCAATAATATAATCAATTTGATACTAAAGTCTGATTAAAATGTAAAATAATATAAGACACGATGACAATACCTATTATTACCACAGCTTCAAAAACAATAGGTGTTTTCACATTTATGGCTATGATTGTAAAAAAGTTTGGTTATGATTTAATTCGAAATAATGCTCCAGATGTAAACGAAGAACTTTCTTATATTATCCTCTTAAATTGTATATTTTTGTTTCAATTTCACTGTAGTAAGTAATACATTTATTTATATATTTATAATAAATTAATATATATACATAATTAAAATAATAGTTTCAAAATGTATACAATTTATAAATTTTAATTACTTAAATTTAATTAATGTTTTAATTATATTAATTACATTAAATTTCATTGCAAAATTATAGATAAGATTATTATCTTTTGTTATCATAAAAAAAATAAATGAATTACCATAGTTGTATAATATTTACCATGCTAGATTATATTTCATATTTACTTCAATTATTAATACTAAAAGATGTTCACCTGAAAATATCTACTTACAATGTATTATGAATATCTAATGTATTTTAAATATTTATTTTAATCATAGAAATAATTTAATTTATATTAAATTAATTACTATTTAATTATTAATTAAATATGGAACAATAAGTTAAAAAAAGTTTTTCTATCAATATGTAAAATAGAAAATCGTAAATTATAATTCTTCTATTTATACATTCGTTGCTATTAATTTTACTGATTATTGTTAATATTGTTATAATATTTAATATATAATGTTATAATATAATATTTATAAGAATTAAATGAATTGTCGAATCAGTTTCATAGCTATTATTTAAAAATTATTATTATTCGCATTAAATTATGCAAAATAAATCATTATTTTAAATTAAACTGTAACAGTATTAACTATAATCATGATTTTAAAAATCACGAGTTAATTAAATATGTAATAATTTTATATTAGTATTTTTATCTTTTGTAATACACATTACTTTCCTTAGCTAAAATGGAACTTTTATAATGATGTTATACTATATTCTCTGTATTAACTGTGAATGCAGCCCTGCGTCTATATGTGTATTAAGCGTAATGTGGAGCAGTTCCATGTTCTCGAGTTACTTTTATCTACGCGTTTCTAAGACCTGCGTTATTTCTCTATACCAGAGTAATTCTTGATTTAAATATCTTTTGATTTTTTATTTTATTTTCATATTTATTAATTTTTCTATTATTTATTATTTGTTTCTTTTAGCATGTCTAGTAATCTTGATGAAATTAATTAGGTATTCACATCTTATTTATCAATTACAATAACTCATTTTGTCAATATATTTTGATACATTAATTTAGTATATTACATTGTTGTCGTTGTAATTATTATCATCATCATCATCATCTTACCAATGTTATATTATATTCTCTCCAGTAGTTTTTACATTTATTTTTATTTTAGTAGGAATTTATTAATATAAATAGATGTACATATAAATTAATATACATATCTTTCCACGATGGATTCTAACGTGGCAGTCTTGTCTTCATGACCATTAATTTTTCGAGCGATTCCATTTTTTTTTGTTTCGCCTCGCTGTCGGTTAAATGCTCAATATCGTATTCGTTTTTCTTTATATTGTACATCTTAGTCATGCATTATATAAATCTGATAATTCACTTTCTCATTTTATAGAATCTCATTCTATTTCTTTAATTTCTATTAATATCTACTTTGCTATTTGATAATTTACTTCCATTTTTATTACACTCTGTCAAAATTCTTTATTCTCTGTGTTAAATAATATGTACGTTGAATTTTTATTTATTCCTTATGTATTGTTTATTATTCGTCAAAATTTATTGTATTTTTTATATTATTTTGGGCATTTAATTTATACACGTTTATATTATTATTTTTATTTTTTATTTCAAATAATTTTTATTCTTTTAATGATACCAATATGTTTAATTATTCATGTTTTTCATTTATGCATGAAATATTATTTATACAAGTGTTTTTTAATGGAATAAAACTTCTGAAATATTCTTCCCATATAAAGAAATTATTGCAGCTTTTTTTTAGTATATCCGATAAGTTTATCTGCCTTTATTCGAAAGATATAAATGATGATTTTTGTTGCTGTCTAGATTGTGGGAATATTATAATCCACTCTGAATCTGAATATCGTTGTAATATCTGAAATTGTAATTATTTGTTCCTTTTTTACATGTAGGATAAGATCAATTTTACTTTCTTTAATAATCAATGCATCTGCTTCTGTATTCATGTAAATCGTTTAAAACGTTTCTATAATCTCGACAGAAAACTTACAAGTTCTCAATAAAATGAAATTTGTACATGGCTCTTTGTTTTTTCATAGTTGCAGTCCAATATATCCACCGCCAGATGGTAATGACAAGTACCTTAATTGTTTTACTAACGATTATTATTTGAGTATATATTACCTTTTTTTTTGTGGCAAGTAATGTTAAACATTACTTATGAATAAATTCTTCTGATCTATAATTATAATAGTTTTTATTTTAACTATTTTCTCTTGTTATTTGGAAATTTTTATTCATATTATTTGATTATTAATATTTTATCTGTTCTCAGTCATCTTTATAACTATTCTTGGTGATACTATCATTTTTAAATCCTCCTTACTTTATATCAAATGCAATGTATCACATAATTATATTTAACCGTTCTTTTCATTTATTCCTCTCTTACTTTTATCCACGGATAAAAAAAAGGATTTCGTACTTCATAAATTATTATATACCTGTTACATACCTATTCAGTTTCATTTATTAGCCCACGTTCCTATGCAATCCAAATATTATTTTGAAAATCTGACTACTATATTATCTAAGTTCTCTGTGATATTATACAGCATATATAAAAACATTCTTTTCATCGTCAATCACCACTGAAATAGAACAGTTGATGCATGAATATATTATACATTATTGCATCTGAGTTCTATTATCGGACCAACCAAAGAGAGTGACTTACCTTAGATGATATAAGAAGTACGAATGTAGTAAATAAACATGCAGACTTAGATAATTTAAGATAAATAATTTTATAACAGCTAGCCAAAAAAACAGTTTATCTTACGACTTAATCACGTGTATTCCATCTAAAAAATCTATTAATTGTATTTACTTATTGTTATTTAATGAATAGTTCATATATGGAAGATCGATGTTCAAAAATGCGATTTAAGCTGAATCGTAAAATATTCACATAATTTTTTTAGTATCGTACTCGACTAAGAAGTTCCTCAACTGCATTTGTATTGTTAACTTGATGATTCGGTTTTTATCTATAAACATTGACGAATCGTAATTGTTTTGATTCATAAATTATAACCACATAGTGAAAGATTATATATCTCAACACTTCTATTTATTTATTCGCTCATATATAATTTTCTAATTCGATCGCATTATTAGTAATTTCAATAATTTCAGAAGCTTTCTTGATGGCTTGTGCGATGCTATTTATATACTATATATAATAAATATGTAAATATAACAATTCCAAATATTTAGTTAATTTAGTTAATTGTCAATGATCCAAAGAGCTTTGCATTAGATATAATGGAGCTGATATTTTATATTAATACCTTGAATCTTATTTCTTATAAATATAAAAAACATAAAAATGTTATTGAACATTATTCAAAAGTGATATGATATATTATTCGTATACTGTCGTTATAAATTCTAAATTTATATTAGTTTAAGTAAAATTGTCAAAAAAGAGAGTATATAGCTTTGGAGAAAAAATACGAAATTTAAAGGGTTATAGATAGAATAAAGCGTAATATATTTTTTATAATAAAATTTATACGTACTTTATAATTATCATTTTCATCAAAATTCAATTTTCTATGAAAAAAAAATTTTATCATTACTTAAAATTCCATATTTTAAGCGAAATTATATTTTAGAATATTTAATTCAATTTCTCAAAAAGCCACATTAATGGAATTCTTAAATTAAATGAATAATGGAAAAAAAAGAATTAAAAATATAAAGTATTATATTTTATTCTCTTATTTTTCGAATTATAATACAAAATTCTTAGGAACTCAAATATTTCTGTACATTTTTATATTATATAAACTTTAGAAGGAAAAGAGAAAAAATCGCCTAGAAAAAAGAAGATTCCAAATACTATGAAGCAGCATTCAAGAAGAAAGAAGACTGAACTTAACTGGGGTCAAATTGACTCTAGTAGGGAGTCCCTGCATTCAATATGGCGACTTCCTAATAGAGTCAGGCTGACTCCTTTTAAGACGCTCACCGGCTTCCTGCTCCGATCACTTCACTTTTACTTATCTAGTTATGAAAAATTAAAATAAATTATTAGAAAGAAAAATTTTATAATATATTAATTTTTAAATCTATTATTATGCGATGACAAAGCAGCTTAAAAATGTAACAAGTAAGGCAATTTCAATAAAAATTATACCAAAGCAACATATTAATCAAGGCTTTTAAATTAAGAAATTAATTAGTATAAGAGGATTTTTATATTAAAACTAAAAGGTAAGTTGCAGTGGTTTATTTAAAAGTAATGCTCAATCAGAGCGTGATTAATAATAATATCAAATTTATTATTAAATTTAATATTTTTTTCATTTAACTTTGAAGGATGGTATATTTATGAATTTAGGAAAATTAACTAGAATTTTTGCAAGTATGATATGAAAATGTAAGAAAAATATTAATATTTAGACTGAAAATTTACTGTAAAAGTCGAGAAGGATGGAAAGTACTACAATTAACTTCAACCAAAAAGCAGTAAATCAAAAATAAGTTACTGTGACCATAATTTCAATCTTTATCTGCATCTCCTAATTTTTACTATGACATAAAAATAATATTTTCAAAAAAGGAAAAAATAAATTTTTTTTAAATTTTGCAAACGGAAATCACGTTCATTCACCTTCATAGAAATCCGATACTTCCTTCCTTTTACGTTATTCAGTGAAATCTCCTCCACTCCATTTATACAAAAAAATTGAGTTCCGCCTTTCTACACCTATATTTCATCCACGCCACACACGCGTAGAAATGCGAGTATGCTACATTAAAATGTGTCACATTAAGGAAATAAAATTATATTGTGACAAATTTTGAAAAATTTATATAAATTTTAATATTATTCAAGAAACCACGTATAATTATTCATATTGATGTTATTCTTTGCACTATAAATATATATCTGATCTTGCCTTTTACTGCTTTTATAAATAAATAAAGAAACTGTTTCATATGTATTCGATAAAAATCTATCAATGATACGACTTAATATTCTAGAATATTGAGCTATATATTAAGAAAGAATAATTCGTATAAAATATATTTTTAAAAGCTTGAAGGACACAGTGTTAAAGTTGTGTAATATTAAATTACATAATAAAATTTAGTTGTTTAGTTCTCTAGATTTCATTTACACATTTATGTCATTTTCAAATTTATATTTTACGAGTTTTAGTTTTCATGCATCAAACATCCAAATGCTCAACACAATATCATTATCTGATATTTATATTATATAGTTTATATTTTAAATATATGTCCTGCTTTGAATTCTAAGTCCCTACTTTTAAGCATATCCCGTTTCTATCTCTTTGATATGTGAACCCTGTAAAGTATATACTATCCTTTACATATGTATTACACTTCATGAACAATATAAAATATGATGTTTTCAAGTAAGATTTTTATTACAATATGTTCTAAACATTTCATATAAATATTTTAACATTATGCTTAAAAACCGTTGATAAGAATGTATCAGATATAAATAACTTTTAAATAATAAAATCAAATAATATTATTCATAGAATATTAATAATACATAAAACAATTAATTTATAATTATAATATAAAATTTAAAAAAAAATGTTTTTTTCGAAAATATAGATCATAATTATACTACAATAAAAGCTATATCAGAAATAAATGTAGATGTTTTAACAAAAATTTAATCTAAAGTACAAAACTTCTTTCGCAATGTACAAATTGCTTCTATAGTATTGTACAATAAATTAATTAAATGAAAAAATCGCACTTTAATTAAAATCTCTATATCAATTCAATAAAATTTGTTTTTAACGAAGAACTCTCATATAATTTAAAAATTAAAAAATTTACTTACACTAAAATTAAACTCTAAATTGGTTTATCATATGTTAGAAAGTAGAACAATTCGCTTGATCCCTAAGATTATAATTAATGATTTGTTTTTCGCTTGAAAAAAATTTTATTTGCCAATGACATCTTATTAAAATTACATCGCAGCATTCGTCGCTCGTCTGAACGTTCATAATATTCTACGCAAAAGAGCATTTTGAATAAAATCAAGCTAACTGAATCTCATTCAAGAGTAATTGGACGAAAACTTCAATTAAAATGCCTTCCATAGTGTACTCAAGTTTCACAGGTATATTCCGAATTAATAGCTGATATATACGACATTTAATAAGCACAATACAATATTTCCTAATAATAAATTAATTGAAAGATATTTAATTATCATCCTTAAAACTTTATTAACCAATTAATTCATATATGTAAAGGTGATAAATTCTAATTTCTTAGATAATTCTACAATCAAGTCATAAGTATTATAATGCATTTATTATATATATATAGTTAAAAATTTATTTTTAAAATTTGAAGCTACTGAAATTTGAAAATATGAAAAAAACACAAAAAAATAATTTAAATGTATTAAATAATATTAATTAAAAATATTAAATGTCTCCGATATAATTAAAATTTTTTAAATAAAATCAATATTAGGGGAATATTTATTAAATAATTTTTTATTTCTTATAGTTACTATTTCCTTTTCGATATATAAACAGTATATATTTCAAAAGAGATTTACATACGTATTACTTATGAAGTGTGAAATGAACTTACATTTAATATATATACATGTAAAATTGTGAAATTAATCTCTCTACTTTTTGAGTATCCTAAGTAAAAAAATTTTTATTTAAATTTACATATTATATTTCTATTTTTTAATTTAATAATTTATTTTTAAGAAAAATTAAGATATTATTTTTATTTTCGATTTCTCATATCGCTTTATAATTAAAACATTTAAGAAAAAATATAAATTATCAATTATAAGGTTTAATTTTGAAACATTAAGATTTACCTCATTACAATGGTTAAATTCGACTCTGCAAAAAAAGAAAGAGACATAAAATAAAGCTGCTGACAGCAACGCAACTCGCGATGTAAGCTGATACCAAAAACCGCAATGCGGACTTGTGCAACACTCCTGTGCGATGCGCCAGAACTAAATGTGTGCACAGATGCCAATGACATGGATATTATTGGTACAAGATTTATATTTTTTTTGTTTTATCTTACGTTATTATAATCTTAAATTCGTGGATCTCCGAAATATTAATTATAATTACTAATAAATAATGTAACATTGGTAACAATTTTTAAATATACTAAAGATTTTAAATGTATTTAAATTTCTTAATTTCTTTATTCAGTATTGATAAAGATTAAAACAATGCGATAAAATAGAGTAATTGTATATATAAATATATTTGATATAAAATATAAAGTTTGATGTATTTACATTTATATTTATATATTACATTATATTATATTATTTTATATATTACATTTATACAAAAAATATAAAAAATATACATGCGCTTGTAACATAATATTTTATGGTTTCTCAAACATCAAATTGATTTAATACGTGTCATATACGTATAAAAAATTAGATAAAAAATATGTAGACATCTACTTTTATCACCTTTAAAAATATCTAATACTAAATACACAATTTCTAATAACCCAACATATATAACTAATGTACTCGATAAAAAATTTTGAAGATTACAAACTTCATAGATTTTTTAATTCATTATAAATATATTTATATTTAAAATCAATTAGACGTAAAAAATTATTTAAAATGTAGTCAAACAATTAAATACAGTCGTTAATCTTTTTAGTAATAAATTTAATGATATTTTTTCAAAATCCCAAAAATTTATTATCTATGAACAATTTAAAACAATTTTCTGAATGAAATTAACGACAAATTTTAAATGTATTACCTCGTTAAAATAATGTACTAGCTTTTAAGTTATCAATAATTTAATATATCACTAATTTTCCGTATTAGTTAATAATCTATGAAATTTAATTGACATTCAAAAACCGTTATATGAATAGAAATATTTTATTCAAATAATTAAATTATATAATAATTTTGATAATTAATATGAAAGATATGTATATAAATTACACAAAAAATTATTAATAAAAAAATTTCATAATTAATTGAGCTCATTCAAGTTATTATTAAATTTAAAATATGAGTTTATTCAAAATTAATTACAAATAGTATGAATTTACTTTGTATTAATCATTATTATATTACTAATTAATTTTATAAAGAATGAATTTCTTTGAATTTATTATTATATTACAAAATAACAATTGTGGCAACTTTTTTTAATTGTATCAAAATGTTAAAATTGTATATATTGTTTTATTTAACGAATCACTCTATTCTAAAAGAAAATTTATAGAATGCGGAATAATTGAATTAATTATCAGATTTTATGAACAATAAAAATATGCAACAATAAATATAATAATTGTAAATGAAATAATATCGTTAGAAAATTAAATTAAAAATGACAACATATGCAATGATAGAGTTTTAATTTTTATACGATATAATATATTTAAAAGAAAAACATAATTTTTAACTAAATAATATTTTACATACAATTAATTAGCAAAACATGTTAAACTTTTTTTATTATTTAAATTAACAATAAATAATTAAATGATAAAGTATAATATTGTAATTTAAGTTCATTGTGCATTAAAAATTGCAAATGGTTGTTATACCACATATAATACATTGTCAATTGTAACTCAGTAAACGTTTACTTGTCTCAAAATAATTTTAAACAAAATTAAAATCCCTCCTAAAAAGTCAGCCGTAGGTTTCGATAGTAAGTTCTTAATTATGTTTAACAGAGTTTTTAAAATTTAAATATTCGAATATATTTTCATACAAATATACTTGTATATGAAGTTAGAATAAAAATAATAGTCGGAAGTATAATATCGTCATAAAATTTTATTTTTAAATGTTGTGTACAAGTTATATATTCGTATGTCATAAATCGGTAAAAACTTTTTATATTATAAGTGTAAATCGCTTACAATAATTGAATATTAATGCATATTCAAGTATTCTGTTTTCTTATAGTAAAATTGTGTTTTCTTTTAGTTTCTTGAATTTGAAACATTTTCAATTCGTACGATAATATATATATTGAATTGCGTATAACTATAAAGACTTCTTAAATGTTTGTTTATGATATTATAAAAATATTTAACTTTCATTCGAAATAGATTTTAGTTTCTTTTAAAACAACTGTAATCTCACAAACTAATTTTTCTTTACGTAGATTTATCGCATCTAAAAATAAAAGAATAAATCATGAATAAATAATTAGTGAATATGCACTTAAATATACATTCAGACGCGTCTGCAAATAAACGATTCAAGTCATCGCTGCCACAATCAACCTAATTGTTACAGTAGATAATGAAAATTAACTTCTATCGCAATTGTTACTTCAATTTAAATGGATACTAAATATAGATATAAAGCTATTAAATCCATAAAATAATACTTATCTACTTAAAAATATAAAATATACATCCAAGTTTCTAATGGATTTTCAAAAAATTTTTTATACTTAAATAATCATTATTAAAACAACATTTTTATACTATTGATATTCTTCATTTAAACTTTTTACTTGGATAATAAATTTTATTATCATATAATAATCATATAAAAATTAAATGAAAATAAAAAAAGAATGAAAAATGACTGATTTCAAAATTATGTTATAATTAATCTAATATTATTAAAAATAATATTTAAAAATATACAAAATAAAAACAAGACATATAAATATAAAAATAACAATACTATAAAAATTAATAATATGGTTTTAAATATAATTCAATAAAATATTATATATTTAACATTTATAATAATCAAAATTCCATAAATCATAAATTTGAGTGTTATGCTATCCTAAATCAATATAATATTTAAAAAATATTATAAAATAATATTTGCTTAATATAACTAAATTGATATTAAACTAATAAAGAAGTTGATTTCATAGCAAATTAACCTAATTCCAGAAAATATAACAAACAATTCTGTATCTGAATAAATTTAACTTATATATTATTTATATAGTGCATGAAATAAATTTTATTTCCATAATAAATAAAAACTAAATATAAGTTTGCACGTTTTATTCTTACCTTATATAATTATTTTATAAATGATGTAATAATTTTCTTCTGAGAGTCGAATAATGATATTTAAACTATGATTTAAATTATAATTTATAATAATGTACGCTTTAAATGTACTAAACACATATATTTACATAAATATCATAAATATTAATAATAAGAAATAGAAATAATAAATATGAATACATAATAATAACTTATAGTACAAAAAATATTAATTTACACTCTGCGTAATTTTTAGGTTTAGTATATTTTTTATTAAACTTTGATTTTATTTGTAAGAATAGCTTCCTTGTTCTAAATTAACACTCATGAATTTAAATAAAAGTACATTAAATAAACCTACAATTGCATTTTATATAAAAGTTAATATGAAGAATTGTAAAGTTAATTAAATATATATAGTAAATAAAATGTTTTCTCTTTTGAAGCTTTCATATTTAGTTTAATATGGGAATATAATTTAATAAATCTATGAGTGTTCAACATGCAGAGGAATATAATTTATCTGCTGCAGTCGTATTCAGTGTTCTCAAATTTTATACAAGAGATGTGTCACCGTTACTTAACGTCCGATGCAAGGAGTTTCAAATTATATGTTAATTGATCCCTCGTGAATGAATTTCCAAATAAAACGAGTAAAGATAAGAGAGTGTAAGAAAATTCAACCAAAATCGCCTCTAAACATGATCTTCGCTATACTTATATATATACAAGAGTAGGTAGTTGTGCTATTTCTCATTTTGGTAAACAAAATCCTGCTGTCATCCTATAATAAATTAAGATAAATTTTTTACATTGACTGGAGTACCCTTGAGTCTTGTTTGCAGTTGTATGTTATTTCAAAAATTACTTTAATTTTACTCTTCCATTTCTAAACTTCGTTGAACTTCATTAGATGAATTTTATTTTTTTGTTACTATAATTTCTTTGACTACTTCTTTAACTATACCGTTTTATCCCGTGACATTTGTACATGTCAAAACGCTTGTGTTTATCAAACACTGTGTTAGCAAACTGACTAACCAGAACAAAAAACAGAAGCAGAAGAGGAATTCGAAATAAACGCAATATATAAATAAAATTCTACAATGAATTCTACATCGTACACTAGACAATTGAGAAGAAAAAAATCAATACTTATCACTCGATTAAGTAACCATAATATAATAAAAAAATTTACTTTGTTATACACAATAATTAATTATTATACATATATAATTAATATAATATTCTTAACATTAATACATTATATTTACTTACTTTCGCATATTAATTAAATTATATGTACATACTTTTATAATATAAAAAAGTTGTTCGATGTCTATGCTTTTACGTACCTTCATATGTATGCAAGTGTAACACATTTGTTCCATTTATGTCAAAAAGTTAATGTCAATATTTGAGTTATATTTATGATATATATAGTAAATATAATATTTTCAAAATAAAGGTATTATATTGATTTATTTTGGCATATCAATTAAAGTATTACGTGCGTATACTTCTATAGAACAATAAATTTCCCAATAAGTGCGCATCGAAGCACACGTATGTTTGTGCTGTAAATTCCTTTGTTTTGTATAAAACAAGTTAATAACAATGTTTTTGTTTTGCATACATTAAAATTATATAATAATTCCGGCTTGAACAATTTGATTAATCATTAAGCTACATTGAATACATTTTCCAACTTATTGGCAAATAGATAGAAAATCATTCGTTAATTAAAAATTTTAGACAAATAAATAAGCAATGGATACAACTAACAAGTTGTAAATAAGTTGTATTTTGAAGCTCGCAAAAACTTTTCAAATACTCAACGCAGGCGTAATTGATTGTCCCACTCACCATACTTCAATCCTACAGTTTATTTTCAAAACAAAGAACTAAATGATTTCGATACGTGACTAACGTCATTCGGCACATTTCAGCAACCCCTTTTGATGTATTACTCTCTTGGCACCAATGCAAACACAACTCGCAAAAAGAGAACGAACCAATAATACGTCAAATCTGATGCGCTAACATTAATTAATGTGAGAAGAGATCGGAACATGAGTACTGTTCTCTATTGATGTCTATCTCACCTATACACTTAAAGTCCTTGAGGGGACATGAATGCAGAAGTTAGGTCACAGTAAGCACTCTCAAGAGGATATAGTGTCATTAGTCTCAGTGTGAGGTACGTGAGATGACACCAGGAAGTACTACCAGTTCCAATTGTCTACTTTTCCTATTTGGCGACGGTTATAAAATAGTTCGTCTATTTTTCTGATTTGTTCATTCTAGACGAAAAGATGTTTCGTTGGAAATGTTGAGTAAACTTTATAAAAGAAAATGCTGACTAAAGAAAAGAAGCAAACGTAATTTTGTTACGTAAAACATGAAAAACTTTTATTGAATAATACGAGTAGCATATTTTATAAAAATGCTACATCTTTACTCATTTATGAGATTTTCAATAATCATAAATATGTTAGATTTTTTTCTTCTAATTATAATTTTTGATAAAGAACGTGATTTTCAATTTTGTATAAAAAATGTATACAACAAGATACATAAATTATAAAACAGTTCTACAATATTTGAATTATTGTAATTGATCTACTAAAATTTAAAATCTTGTCAAATATTATTATTAGTACCGTATTAAATATTTATTATTAAAAGAAATTTTTTTATCAAATAAAATTTTTTCATATTTCGAAATATGAATGTAAATATTTATGCTATATAAATCGTATAATTTCTTATTTATTAATTTCACTTTTAATTATATATTTATACAAGTTAGTTGGAAATTATGTAAAAAATGATTAAACGATAAATTAATGTTTTCTCTAACATAGCAAACATTATTGTATAGGTATTTTAATAAAAATTTTATATAAAAAATTGTAATCAAAATAAGAATTGTTTAAGAAATTGATGTTTCTAAACAATTTTACTATTTTAATATTTTTTTAATTTGTACAATTTTTTTTTAAATATAACAAGATATAATTTACAAGATTTATTTCAATTTTAGGAGTTGATTATTGTACTTACAGAATCATAAATTACCTAAATTTTGTACTTAATCATGACTTTTCTCGCAGTACGAAACTATTTTTTATATTAAAATTACACAAAGATAATAGTATACTAATCTTTTTATAATTGAAATTTTTTAATTTAGATAGAAATTTAAAAAATTTAAAACTTAAAACTTTAATTAAATTTATCGGTGAAAATACCAAAAGACCAAATGTCAAAAGTTCATCTCTAAATAAATAAAATAATCAATAAATTAATTATAATTTTTTTATTACTTCTACAATCACTGTAAAAATTTTAAAACAACAAAACTTATTTCTAGTTGATCGATGTTAAATTCCACTGTGTTTAATTCGGTATAAAATTTCGTGATTCAATTTCCTTTTAATCAGCAATCTGAAACAATTTTGACATAGAAATATTGAAAACAGATGAACTGAAGCGGAAACTTACATTCACAAGAATTAGTTCTCTTTCATTTTCTCCCCTATAAACCTGTCTTTCATTCTCTCTAACTCTCTCTCTCTCTCTCTCTATACAAAACAAAAAAAAATTCGTAAAATATATATCACGATAATCTACTACATAATGTACGTATAAATGTCATCAAATATACGCACATATTCATTAAATTTCGCTTACGAAATATTGGCATCGATGGAACTATAGTACAAAATTCACTTAATGTTTCATAAGATAAACGTATCATAATATATATGTGTATCGATATATAAAAGTTTATACTAATTATTTACAGTAAGATTATATTTGTTTTAATTAATTGCAAAAGCATATTATTTATAGATCACATATATCTGGGACAACAGTAAATAGAAAGTATTAATTTTACTCAAATAAATTAGATTTACATTGAAAAATCTATTCTATTATTTATATTGTTTTGATTAAATTAAACTAATTTTGCTTACTATAGTAAACATTAATTAGCAAACCTTTTTTACGTGATATAATTACATATATAATATATAATATTATGATGTTTATTAAATTACAAATTTATTAATAACTTTTAATTTCTTCATTTTCTATTTATTTATGTGTAATCATTTTGTGGAAATATTTAATTTAATAAATAAAAATTCAGTTATTATATTCTTCCAATGATTTTTTAAAAACAGATGTATTTACTAGCATGTTAAAAATTCTGAATATTAAATAAAACAAAAATTTTTTAACTATTTTTCTATATACATCTTTTAAAATGTTTTTTATGTTTATTTCATCAAGTTGGAATTTCGTGACTTGCATATAAAATAATTATTTCATGAATTTTTACGTATTTCTGAATGAGAATTCAGCTTGTTTTTTTAAATTATTGACTGTTAACTTTACAGAAATAAAATAATATTCTTTATTTAGTATTCATTAGAAAATAATAAATCAGTGAAAAACACTAGTTATTAATATTTATGTCTTATATATTTTATAGCAAATTTTATAATAAAATTTAATATACAAAATATTGTTAGAATTTTTATGTTTTTAAATTACTTTCTATTCATTTAGCTACTATATCTTTTATTCCTCTCTAATTGACATTAATAATAGAGCATTTACTTAAATATTTTACCTCTATGTGTGATCGCACTATGATAATAGATTTCTAGTTTTCTTAAATATCTTATACAGAATATACATTAATTAGAAATATGTCCAAGAAGGACAATTAATTTCCATCTTACATTTGAGTATGGATCAGCTTACAACGAGCATTATATTTGCAGTTAATTAAAAAATACTATTCATCAAGTAAAACCACTGTTTTAATTATATAGATACGTTGATTGCGAATTTTATAGACATATATGAAATGAATGCTTTATACGATAAATATAGTACATTACTTATATTATTTACAATATTTATATAACAAAAATAATAATTAGAAATTAATATAAATAATAAAATGAAATAATATATAAAAATTTTTTTAATAAATTATTAATCTATACTAATTAAATATATTTACAAGCAATATTTGTCAAATGTTTGAACATAAAAAATGTTATACTTTACATATATACTTTTATACTTGTATAAAATTTTATATAGCGGTAAATATAATATTTATTAAATTTAAAATTAATCGTATAAATAAAAATTTAATATTTTTATGTGTATAACAGTTAAATCAATTGCAATCATTAAAAATATTATGTAATTTCGTATGTGCATAAAAAACATAATAAATTGCCTTTATAAATAATAAAAATTCATAATCTTGGTTTACGAATGAATTATTTAAACGATGCAATTAACATTTAAATATTAAATTAAATTTAATTACTTATTTTAACAAAGCTTTTATCTTTACCATTATTAAATATTAATAACAGAGTACGAAGAAGCTTAATAAAATTGACTTGCTTAAAATCGATAGAATCTCTGGATAGTTGCCTGGAGAATGCATATCACTCGGGAATTGTATAGCGGAAAGGGGAGAGAAAAGAAAAAAAAGAGTGCAGGTTCGAATTTATCGGAAATAACGACGCGATGATGCGTCGAGGTAGTTGACAATTTTTTCATAAAACCAGTGTCCGAACTCGAACGAACGAGAAATATAAAAAAAGAGACAGAAAAAATCTTCGACGATAGGCTTATAGTTTTTATGCTAAACGCTGAAGCGATAAGATTCTAGTAACGAATTAGGTAAACAGACTTAGTGGTTGGGCTAATCGTTGTAGCATGTACCACGACTTTGTCTGTTGTTCTTTAAATCGATGTGTTTTCCTGTTCCATTAGGTATTGGAAGGCCTGCCCCTCCCTTGTTCTTTCTCTCTCCCTCTTTCGATCTATTCTTCTCTCTTTTGACTTCTTTCGATGGTATCTCTGTTCCCTTGTGACCGCCGTATGCGGTGAGAGCACTTTTAAACAACACAAATCCGATGAGAAACCATCAATACACAAAATGAAGGTGAACGTCAGAACTGAATATTTACTCTTGGGTTTTTTATAAAAATTGGATATTTATATATTATATTACTATATAATAATAAAAATAAAAAATAATATCAAATTATTTATTTAAATAATACATTTTTATACTTTTTAGAGAATATAATTATTATTGTAAATATTTAATAAAAATAGTTTTAATTCTATTTTTTTTTATTAATAAACCAAAACTCCAAACTTTAGTTTTAAAAAATGTTCATATTTTTTCCAATTTGTTTCAAAAAGTGTATTGAAAAGTATATAATAACATCTATTAAAGAGTATATTTTTTTTTGTATCATACAAACGTTAAATAAATAAATATTATAATTTGCCGTTAGACTTAAATAATATTTTTGGCAAAAGAAAATATACATTCACACAAATATTTTGTCTTAAATAATATTAAATTTAAAAAATGATTTGAAAAAAATAAATAAATAAAAATTAATATATAATCTTAATATTCTAATTTAAAACTAAATATTCGTTTTATGTGATATACAATTTTACACTGTCATTTTGTATAAAAGTGAGTAATGTAAAAGTATTCAATAATAACACAGCAAAAATAGATCTTATTTTAACATATTGTAATGAATGTTATAATAAGAAGTAAATAAACGCAATACACATCCAATGACATCTAAAAAATATCATAATTCATTTATCTGAATTAAAATGCGTAAAGATATTTGCAATAGTTTTTTATAATAAAAAATATAAATTTTCCAAATGAATAATATTATTTTTTAATTTATAATATTCTCTAAGAAGCACTTCATATTTATATCACTTGTTATTTTAAATACTATATATATATATAATTCATTTATTTTTTTATATTTATTGAGTTGAAATTTATTTTTTTAATTTAGTCATGAAAAATGTAATTGATATGGATTTCTAAGTATATTACACCACGGTAATCTATACAAAACATAATTTCGTGGAAAAATTTATTTTTATATAATAAAATTAATATTAAAATTTTATCAGATAAAACTGATTCCAAAATCTGATGAAAAGCTTTAAATTAGGAAACTCGAATTGGCATGTAATAATGTTTAACTATATCAGATAATTAAAATACTGTATCATTAAAATTTGAATGACTTATAGTACTCATAATATCACTTATTATTATATAATTAAAAGCCATAAAAAATAAATGTACTTAAAAAGCGTCATAAATAAAAATATAAAATGATTTATTAAAGTAGGTAATTATTAAAAAAAACTATTAAATATTCATAAAAACTTGAATATTACATAATATCTATTTATATGTGAATTGTGGATTTTAGAAATTATAGATGTATAATAGTTTTATAAAATGAAATTCTTTCACATTGTCGTATTGCAAAATAAACATAATAACTTTATTTAAATATCATTATTTTTTTTCACATATTATCTTTATATTTCGTAAAGAGTATCTTCTAATTCTTATTAATTAAATATTAATTAAAATGCATATATTAAGAAAATATTTAATGTAGAAGATTTTATAAACTGCAGTATTCGCTAACTCTTTTTAGTACCTTTATATTATTCATCAGTAAAAATATTCCTGTTATCAACAAAATATTTATGAATAATTATTTAAAGTATATACTCTCAAATTTCAATATAAATTTATTGATTATTTTAACAAAATTCATTCTAAAAATAGTATTAAAAGTTAATATCATTCTCTAAATAATAAACTCTTCTATAAATTAAACAAAGTTGCCGACGTATAGTAAAGTCTTAGGACTTCGACCCGCAACCAAATGGTGACAAGAGAAACAGGCATACGATTCGGCGCCGAAGAAAAAAGAAAGCACCGCACACGATTGGCACGGAGTAGCTTAGCCCGAAGGGATAAAGATGGATATCCTCGGGTCGAAGAGACACAGAGGATTCAGTCGGCCATTGGAACTGATTAGAACCACGGAACTACAGTTCCTGACATCACCACCTACGGCAACTTCCATCCGTTGCATAGTGTCGACACAGCTCTTGTCGCTCTTACGATGTTAGGAGCGAATCTGTCCCTTTAGGGACGATCTTGTAAAATCTGTCCTTATCTGAGCGAGTATTCAACGTACCCGTTCGGAGCTTTCTTGAAACTACAAGCTTGAGGTTCGCCCCTTCCGTAAGGAGAGTAATAATTCAATTGAAATCCAACTTGGGACCTTCGAAAGATATCTCAACAATATATATGATAATCCAAAAGCATCTACAATTATTGAGTTTAAGGCGTCATCTTCTGATTATTTTCTAGTAAAAAATAATAAAACAGATTAATATATTATTTTATTGGCTTTTATCTCAATAACTTCATAAAAAAATAGAGATTTTCTTAGTTCTTCTAACAAATCATAACTTCGATATTTTAAATTCGAAATGCGGGCTTAGAAATTCGATGCGACTCCTTTAATTCATATAGAATCTCAGTCAATTATTTATCTATTATAAATATCAAAAATATAGAAATTAAACTTAATGATGAAATCGTTTATTCTTCACTGCTCTTTGTTATCTAAAAATAGTATTTGCATTTATAATTGTATTTATGACAATACAATATTTGAATAAAATATAAAAAACTGAAAAACTGGAAAATCAATACTAGAATATTATTATTTATTATTCTATTATTTTATTGATAATAAAATAATAATAAAGTAAATGGAAGTTAATATTTTAATTACTATATTTTATAGAGTACTACAAAAGATATATTTTGTAAATAATTAAATTTATATTATTTACATTTAAAAATCAATTTTTTTATTTATTACTTTAATATACTAACAAATTTATTTTACTTGTATTTTATAGTTTCAAAATTAATAATTTGAATTTTTGCGAAATTTATTTATTCATTCATATATGATAAATATCATTAATATTCAAATATATTGCAAAATTTCAATTTAACGATTAATATTCATTCGTGTAATAATATTTCATTATCAACTAGATATTTAAATAATTTACTGAAGATTAAGTAGATTTATAAAAATGGCGGTTCAGTTAATGTGCTAAATATATAACGTTAAATATACTTTTATTCGAACTTTAAATAATTCCCAAATATCGAAACTTACTGTCTTAATTACACAGTTAAGAAATTTTATCTTCTAGTATTTTTATGAATAACGATGAATCGAGAGTTTCCTCTACCGTTTTATCTATCATTTAAAAAATTATTATAAATTCTATTTTTGGTATTCAATAATTTTAAATACATGAAGGAAATATCATCATTTGTGTTTGTAAAGTAAATATCACGTTGATCTAGAAAGTTAGTACATAGTTAATCATAAACCTTTAACCTGGAAAACGTCGATGTCAAAAGCCATTTCTAAGATATGGCCTTATAAACACTAAAGAAACAAGTTTTCAAACTATGTAAATACATCAGTATCAATTATATGCAGCATACTCCGTCTTTACATATTATAATATTTTAATCATTACTTCGTGCAGTAATTAATAAAAATCATTAAATTAAAACAAACGCTGGACATCGTGGAGTAAAATTTTTTTCAAGACGGGTATTTCTATTGTCTACATTCCACAGTAATGGATCACTTGGTCTCCCTAAAAGAGGCGGGAGTCTTCCCATAGAAATTTTTGCATCAGAAAAGATGAATGAATGTTTCGAGAAGAGGGAAGCGAAAAGAACAGATATAAATAAAGAGTGAATTTTCAGCGATGACGGCGCAGTGTTGCACGAAGATAAGCCGTGCGGTTCGCAACAGAGAAAGGGAGAAATTGTCGTCCGGTTGCTTGGCGACCCCGGTCTTTCGACTAGCACCTGAGACTATAGCGTACTCAGCTATGACATTCTGCAGTGGTTAACTCTTGGTAAGCGTCTACATTGGTAGTAATGTGAATAACTCCACTGGCTCCTACATCGATGGCTATGCTGGTAGCTTGTATCAATCAATTCCTCTGTCTCAGTATTGGTGGTTTCTCCTTTCTTGGAGTTCCGAACAACGTCTTGTATTTCTGCATAAAGATACATCTATCGTGTTTATGTGCACGCGCGTGTGTGTATATGTACTTCACTTTTATCAGTTTTTTCATTATATACCTTTCTTGTGTATTGAAATTATATTCATATAATCATATACAAATCATATGCAAATTCATGAAAATACTCAAAACATATAAAATGTCAAAAAACTAAATGCTTAAAAAACTCATAAAAAAGGATATAAAATTATTAATAATAATATTTTACATGAAAAATAAAAATATAAAATACTTGATATCATGTTACTAACGTTTTTAATAATTACGAATTAAGTCTTAAGCCACGAATAATAATATATTTCGACTAGATTCAATGCATGAAGCCTCTGTAAAATAGAAAATGAATTTTAATTCTTCTATATTTATGATGGTAAATATACTTAATATTAATATCTTTGTAGATTTCAACAAAGTAATAAAAAGAGAAAATTTGCTAATACAAGTTAAGTCGCACTTCATTAAAGTCTAATAAAACTCTTATAAAGGTTCTAATTACATATTACATTTTAGTATAATTAAAATTTCATCTGTACTGTAACATCTACAAATACTTGATATCAACTTTACTATAAATCCAAATTCATAAAACAATAATTTATTTATAATAAAATATTATAATTTATGTGCTCAAATTTTAACAGAAAAAAATATTTTAACTAAAACTGAATAAAAGAATAAATATATATTAAATTAGAATGAATGCAATATTTTGCGTCCTCTTCCAAAATATTTTTTCTTAGTGAGATATACACCTACACAAGATAAAGTATAATGAGATATTATTATATCTCAGAACTTTATATTTTCAATAAGTTCTGATATTTCAAAAACAATAATAAATAACTTTTATAAATTAAGAAAACCACGAACAATTAATAGTAGTATAAAAAGAAGTAAAATAATATAACTTTGGAAAACTAAAGTTTACTGGGCACAGGATGAAGCAAATGATCCTTTAGACTAGGAAACCGTGACGTAAATGAGTTAGTGTAGGCGTAGACAGTAACATATCACAGTGATTGTTGGATATCTTAGATGAACAAAGTTTTATTCAAGACTCAATATACTTCCTTTTGAAACGAAAAAAGCCATTTTTCTCTCGTTGATTGACGCTTTTTTTCAGCTAATATAAAAGTCATGTAAAGAATACCCATTTTTTAAAAGTTTGTTTTTTATTATGCATGTAAAATTTGATGAATTATAAAGGTAGATATAATTCTAATTCCCTTACAAGTATTTCAAAGCAATAATTTACAGAACTTCTCCCAAATCGTTCTTCGGACTTGAAATAAAACTTCTTACATCACTTGTGCGAGAAAACTCCTCTTTGTTCGAAAGTATTTCTTTGCTCTCTTTGACAAAAAATTTCTTTGTTGAAAAGTAAAACGAATCTAGATTGTGGTTGCGAAAAACTTGAATCTTCTTTCACTATTTTCAGCTTAGGACAGCGTCCAAATTCTAGTCCGATATCAAAAATAAAAATGACTGAATTGAAATTTAGTACCAATCATATTTTGTTCAGTAATTTATTATAATGGTGTCATTGTTTTCTCATGTTTCGCTCTTAAATTAAATACCACATAATTATCATATTATAATGTCTGAAAAGATGTTCTTAAAACTAGAAAAATTATAGTACTTGAAATATGAGTGATCCTTCTTGTAACGAGAGTGATGTCATTTTCGATCATAAATGTTTGAAAATCATGCTTGATTTACGACTCGAACGTTTCAAATTATATTTTGACATTTTCTGTAAAGTTTTTACGATGTTCTATCATAAAATATAACAATATTTCGAAAAATTGCGATAGTTTATTTTACTTTTTCATATTTGTCATGAAACTTTCATAAATTTTGCTCGAATTCAAGATCGAAATCTTTGAGAGGTAAATACACCTTAAAATTCACTTATATGATTGTCAGGTTCATATGTATCAAAAAACAATGAGCTTCTATATAATATATACTAAATTATCAATACACAATGTTATGATATCGTATATTAATTTATTGCATGAATATTAGAATTCTAAGGGAAGTGATTATCGTCTACGTGTGAAATATGTGTTTCCGAAGGTTGTAAATACAGTATTAAATTTTCGAAGAAGCAGTAATGCATCATAAGTACGAATAACTATATTTAATAATATTTATAAATCTTCCTTGTCTACAAAAAATAATTATTGAGCTGCATTTAATAATTTTATCGAATACTTATAATTATTGTAAAAATTAATATAATATTTTTATAATTAATTTTTATTACAATATATACTGAACCACATCCAAATATTATCAGAATCTAATTTTAATTAAAAAAATATTTCACAGCGAATCAATATCCAAACTTTTGTGAATTATTTATTGTTTCAGATTATAAAAATTTATATTTCATGCCTAAATAGTACATAATGAGTTTAAAACTTTAGTATATATCCGATAAACTAACGTACAATATCCTTGTTCTTGATCGCCAAATGTTGACCCTCGAGCGAAAAAGCTCTTACGATTCATAAATAATTCTTTCGGATGTTTAAATTGGAAAGTAAAGAATTCTGACTCCAATGCTTTTATTCTTACGGTGGATATAAGCACTTAGCTTAACACCTCCATCGTTAAAAACTTGTTTGATGACATTGTCGGTCTAGTTGAACTACATAATATTAATGATTTAGTAGGTACTGTAAGAATTTTGATCATAATTGATTAAGTAATATCGATTATTTTTGTATACCCTAAAGTACAATATGAATGGTTTGTTACCTGTTATCGTTTCTTTACTGCTGCAGTCTTCCACTATTTTTAATTTATCAACTTCTTCTGCAATAGCAAACACTATAATTTTATGTATTTGAATACTAATTTAAGTACTTTTTTAAGAGCTGAGGCGAACATAAAAGACAGAAAGAACTTACTTTAAATTTTATGTTCGAGCCAAGCTTCCGAGCGGTCCCTTGAAAAGGATGACTGACTAAAAAGACTCTATATTTATCTTAAAAACAGTGGTAAATTGTATAAAAAAAAAATGAGAAAAATAAAGTATTCGATCCAATTTGATATTAAGCTCTTCGTTATAAAAAAAAATGCTTGCTTTAATATAGTTTCCAATACTATAAAAAAATTTTCTCCTACCATATCATCTTCTTTCTATAGATCGTTCGAGTAACTGAGATGTATTCATAACTTTATGAACATGCATTCATATATATTTACTTGAACAAATTTGAAGTGAATGATAGAGAAATATAACTAATCGAACTAAACATCCTGACGTAAGTAAATATACTTCTCTCGAGTACATTTAATAAATCAAAATTTACCCAATGTGTGTTTAACAAATGCAATCCTGTTTAAAGTAAATAAACTTAAAATTGTTTGTAATATAAACTGATATATTGTTAAAAAAAAATTAGTTGATTTTCTTTATTTAGATAAGCCAAATAAATTAATTCAATAAAGCTAACAGATGTATTAATACTTTATATTATAAAATATTATAGAAAACTAATACTAATTATTTTAAATAATTTATTGAAATTATTGAAAAATGTTATGCTACCTAATGTAATAATTTAAAATAAACATTTATACAGTATCATTATGTAATTGATTAAAAATCAATACCGTAATATATAACTGAAGCTAAATTTAATGAATAAATATAAGTGCAAATAATTACTAAATTGCCAAAAGTAATTTGAAATAACATAATAAGCCATTAACTTAAATGAAAACTTTTAAATTTCAAATAAAAACTCTTTTTATATAACAAATTTTGTTCTAAGAACACTTGAATAGTTAAGTAATGTATCTTTCTTATAAAACATTTACAACATTTATTATATACGGCTGTGAATGTAGTAAAATACCCATGTATGTATGTATAAATCCAACATATTTAAAATAAGATTATTTATAAATAGGAATTTCATTTTCTTGTCAATCAAAATATTTTATTAAATATAAAAAATATATCAATTCTATATCATGAATCAATGATAAACCGAATCGACCGATTTATTATATTTTTGTATAATTCACATGCTATTTATATACATAATTTCTAATTATAATCATGATTCTAATTATAAATAATAACATATGAAAAAACTAATAATATGTCGTTTTACTTACACGCATACATAAATTTAATTGAGGATTATCTGCTTTTATTTGTCTTACAGTACAACATAAAGAAAAAAGAGGAGATGCAAGAGATACAACAGGAAGAACCGAACCCATTGATGCGCAAAAAAAAGACTCCCGAGGAATTAGCGGCGGAAGCAGAAGCAGAAGACGAAGATGAACTTACAAGTAAATTTTCATGATTTAGTGGTATAGCATGAAGGCAATTACTTTATTTATATCGATTTCCAATAAGTTTTTTCACATTAAAATTGATTGTCGGGTTATCATTTATTATTCAATATCATTTTTATCTAAAATAATATTATTTTACATTTTTTTGCACAAAAAATTAAAGTATGGAAATATTTGATTTAATAAAATATTACATTATATAAACAATTATAAAATAGGCATTTAATCTTATTTGGAAAGATTACAAATATATTGTATAAAATCTCAATTAGTCTCAGAATATGAAAAATTATTTCATGTACTCTCTATCATTTTACAACTTAATGTTGTATTTGATTATCAAAACTATAAATAAATAATATATGTATAGAAAAATATCCAGATATAGTTATATTCTAATATTTTCATAAAACGTATCTGTTTACCAACATTTTTTTAATGCTGAAATAAGATCGAACTGTTGATAATTTATCATAAATCTACTGCTAGGTTTTATATTATATATACTTAAACATAAGTATTTTTTCGTATATTTATTTATTTATTTATTTATAATATAGTTTGAAACAAAAATTTTAGATAATAAATAAGATTAATAATTGGGAAAATCTATATATTTTGTTAAGTTTCTTTGTTAGATTAAAATGTCAAGAAATAAACTCATTATATTATAATCACCGATCATTAAAATTAAAATATATGCAAAAAAAATTTGTTTGATGAATAATGAATATTATAGATTCATTTCTAGAAGATTAAGTGAGTATTTCACATAATATTTGTATTTATTTTGAATAAGTATTACTATATCTATAATTTTAATAATTAAAATACTCAAGAGGTACAAAATTCTGCATAATATCGATAATTATATTGTATTATGATATACTGATATACTGATATACTGATTATTTTTACGTGTTATAAGAATACTAATTCTGTTTATTTTATAATTTATCAATATGCTTTTGATTTTCAATAATTATAACAAATTAAAAAATATTTTATCATATTATTATACTATATAAAATATAAGTTTGATAATGAACAGTCATTTTTAAATATATTTTAACAAATATGCATTAAAATATTAACGATTTCATTGCAATTCACGTGTAATTAATTATTAATTAGAATATCGTTTCATTTAAATCATGTTAAGCCTTTTATAGAAACAAATTTTCAACGCTCAATATTCTATTTATAGTATAAAAGAGGAAATTTCAAAATTATTTATATTAAAAATACAATCTTTTTTTGATGAATATAAAATAATTTTAGTCTTAAATAACACTTTTAACAAAATAATTTAATTTCTAAAATTTTTTACTTATTAAATTCACTTTTAAAATATTAAAGAATATATATATATATATATTCAATAATAAGCTTAATGTGATTTAGTAAAAGCGATAAGTTTCAATTTTTCAAAAGTGCTAAATATGTTCATTAATTTCAAATAGATTTTACTCTTGATATCAATTATTATTAGTGAAAATAAAGTATATTTTACTATATTTTACATTTTTATAAAAAATATTATTTTCAAAAGTATTAACTAAATTTATAATAATATTTAAGAATTACATCTTTAAAATAGAGTATTTCATTTTAACTTCAATCAAGATGAAGCTTAAATAATCCATTAAAATTATAATAAAATTCAATAGAGTTTGTTGTACATTGACTTTATTGATGTTGACAATTTTTTTTAATAAATAAATTCTTTGTCGCGTTTTCATGGATTTTAGTAAATAAATAGAGTAATTTAAACAAAATTAATAGGATGAACGATAATGAAAATAGATTTGACTAAGTATTCAAAATTAGTATATAAAATTAAATTAATATATAAAAGAAAAATTACAATAGATATAATAATCATTAAACAACTCAACGTAATATCAAATTCTAATTTTATTAAACTTTAAATTAAATATAATAAAATATATTTAAAACAAATAAGACTAACCGACTTTTAATTTTGACCATTTCAGAGCTGAAGAACACGATAACGACGGGAGTAGACGAGCTTAAAACCCAATTCGAAGCTAGATGCAACCTTCAATGAGTCTACTAAATACAAGAGCGCTCGACTGGCCCAGGAGTCGTATTTACCTCCATCCTTTACGAGCTAAAGACTACAACGACTTTGACGATGATGACGATGATGACAATATTTAGGACAACAATGACAAGAACAGCGGCAATGAAAACAAGGAAAAAAGGAATCCTTTCATCCAATAAAGCAGTTATACGTTAAAAATAACACCATTGGTAATCAAACCAGCAATTGTTTAGAAAAAGACGGACAGACAGAAGTAGACAGAGAGAATAGAGAGAGAGAAAGAGAGAAAGGGAGAAAAGATAAATGAATAAATACTTCACAAGGACTTTGAGAAAAGAATTTCCTCTTTCGTCCTTCTATCTCTTTGTCTCAGATAAATTTTCTTTTAAATTACTTATAAGAAAAGACAGATAATTAATTGAGTAAATGCAGAGGGAAGAGAAAAAAAGCCTAGTTAATAAAAAAAACACCAACAATTTATGGTGCTTACTGTTAAACATTGGAGAAAATTAAGAAAAAAAAAGAAAAAGAAGTAGTAAGAAAAGAGAACGAAGAAATCAACGAGAAGAATTTAAAAAGAAACAAAGAAAAAATGCTCTAAAAATCTGATAAGATCTTTATAGGCAAAATTACTATCGTTAACAAAAAAAATAGAGAACAAAATTAATTATCCAATATTGATACCTGACGTTCTTAATTCTGAAAATATACACATACGTTGGGAGTTGAAAACCTTTGCACATACAATAATAGAGTGCTTTGCTTCGAGTTGAAAAATTTCTCTACGCGTTGCTGGTAGAAGAAATAAAAGATAGTATATAAATAGCAGAAAAGAATGAGTACGGGAAGATGACAGAAAGTGAATAAAAAAAAGCATGTAGATTTAAGTTTTTAGTGAAAAAAAAATTACAAATAGCGGAACTAATCGGTAGCGAAGTTATGTAGTTGCTAGTTAAATCAGAAGAAAACCCACGCCTGGCGGTTGTTTCAATAATAATATTAATACTGATTAATAATAAATAATTATACGATGAAAGCTAAAGAGAAAAAACAACAATTGAACAAAGGATTTAATGTTGTTCAACGAAAAACCTAGCGATCATATGGATGAGGAAGATTATTACACTAATTACAAATATTATTATAAATAACTATTATTATTATTATCAATAATTAAGTAGCTCAAAAGAAGTTTTAATCAGGTATTGTATGGCAAGAGAGAAAAAATGCGTACGTTTATAAAATTAGATGCGTTTTTTCGTAAATGCCTAAATTTCAAAAGGGCAGTAGTTTATTCATTAGGGGTAATTGGTACTGATATAACGCGAGTGGTTGGCTGGACAACCAAAAAAAAGAGTGAATTTGAATGAAATATCTAAAAAAATATAATATTCACTAACAATAACAAAGCAAAATGAATGATAGATAATCTCGAGACATGAGTGAGCGGTAGTTCTTGTTCAGCTATCCGTCCGATCCTCAACCACGCGACCAACCAACGGCCCACTCGGTAATTTTTCGATGCGTGGAGTGTATTACAAGCGCAGTAACTGCGTATACATTGTTGTTGTTATTGTTAAATTTTTGCTATATACAGTGATACCCGCATTATCGTACATTTATCGAAAAAAACATCGGAGACTCCGAAGGATCTTGACTCAAGTTCGATTTCTTTCTAAATAAAAAAAGGAGCTAATATTTCGATGTAAAACACGAACAAAAAATTTATTGAACCAACGTAGAAAAATTTTCTTATTATCGTTAAAAGTAAAATTCTACGGAATAAATTTACCACGAAATAAACACGTTATCGAAGTTGTGTTCACATCCCGTATTAGTGTTTTAACGCCAAGCATTTAAAAAATCATGTCGTGCCTTGTAACGCGACTTTTGCAACAAAATTACCAAAGAATTTTTCAATGCTTTAAATTTCAATGGTATAAAGAGGCTATTTAGTAGCCTACCTATTTCTTCCGATCAATTGTCGTGTTTGAAAAGTAATATATTTCGTAACCATTTAATAAATGTTAGATATTAACCTATAAACAAGGTCCTTCGGTATCTTCGGCGCAATGAAACGATGAATAAGCTAAAAATAGCTCGATCACGAGCAAAGAATTTCTATACAGTTTATTAGACGTGTAAAGCACATCCAATAATATAAAAATTTTCGTAGCTGAATTTTTTACGAAATAAAAAAAATTTGAAAAACACAGTTGTCTAAAAGATATCGAAAAGACATCCCCTACTCTTCGAGTGTGAATCGGGCCGTAGGTTTTGTCACATGGTGCGAGCGTGTATGCGTTCACCGATAATGGGCAATATTTGTTGAAGTTGATAGAATAATAGTTAAATGTTAAATCGTCCCCGTGATAAATTGGTGTACGCGTGTACGCTCGTGAAATGATGTCGGACGCGATGGCTCTTAAAAGAGCACCAACTGCCGGCAGGTGATGCATGCCTTATATATAATATACTTTTACCTACCTTATATAAGAATAGACATACATACTTAACCATGTACACGCGATAAGCACACGCACGCATATATAAACACAGAACACAAGGATACACCCAACACACACACATCACACTGAACATGCCTACGCGATATGTAAGTAGTATTATTACCGAAAAAACAAAGAATTCAATTTTTGACGTGTACACTGAGTTTAGGTACAATGAGAGTTTGTGTGATTGTGTCGTACGCGTGCGATTCTGCGCCAAAATAGTAAAGGAATAAAATGGAGAAAGACCAAAAAAATTAAAAAAAAAGTAAATAAATAAAAATACTTATATACATTTGGAAGAATAAGACAACGCTGTTATATTCGAGGCACGTGGACAAATTTCTGGCTATTTCATAGAAATACAGTTACTGCGTAAAATAAACGAAGAAAATTTTTAAAATGATAATTAAAACACATAATTTTATGTTTTTGACTAATTAGATCATCACCGAAATAAAAATATGCTTTTACACATTTGTACGATCAGTGGGATATTTGATACAAAAAAAATCATAAAAAAGTAGTATTATTAATCATATTATATGGAAAGACAATGAAAAAAATAATCTAGTATAGATGTGTATTAAAAAAAATCGATTTAAAACTGATTGATTTTGAGCAAGGAAAATTGGAGTGATAATTAATATTCGGGGCATAAGTATCGTAACGTACTACGACGTAAAAAGACAAATGTTTACATGAAATTAAAATAGAAAGCGACCCTAGTATTTTCATGTATGTATAGAAAACAAGTTTCAAAAATGAATGAAAGGGTAAATATGAATGAAATAAATTCTGAGAGAAAGATAGAAACTATGAGATAGATGAAAACATAAATAAATCAAGTTAAAAATCACCGATTTAAACCACAAAAAAATAAAAATAAAATGATCACATGTGTGATGATGTTTTTGTATGAACCACATGCAGAAAATGTATTTTTTTATTTTCGAAATAAAGAAAAAAACGTAATAATAATTAATGACAGTCGAGCGTGACATAGGACAACAAAGAAAAGACATATTAATTATACGTGAAATGCACCTTAGTAAATCTATTTTTCCGCTTTGACACGTTGAAGTTTGATATGAACAAATCTGAATCCAAAGGTGAATGAAATGCTTAAAATTATTTCTGAACTAATAGCGATTAACCTATACTTATTTTTCAACGATATTTCAAAATACTTGTAAAATTATTTTAATTTTTATAAGGACGAGGATGAAAACGAGTATAAAATAAAATCATGATATTATTCTCACGTTACAAAAACATAAAATCTAAACCAGCAGTTTAAAAATATCTGAATTTTTTCATTTACAAAAAAACTGCTTACATGAAATTAATAATACTCTAATTTAACATCCATAAAATTAAAAAAAAATTAAATAGTTATAATAATGTCGTAATAAACTTACACCCCATGTATTAACCATCGAAATCCTTGCAGTAACTTTTTCACATGCAAACTATGATACTTGAAATTCTTTGTTCACTTATTATACGTAAAATCCAGTATTTTATCCACAAATCAAGTTTAACTAATAGAAATAATTAAATTAAAAAAAAATTTGTATAAATTAAAAATAATATTAATGCTATGACAATATACTAATAAAAAGTATTAAATAATAATTTTGGATTTTCGAAGGTTCAATACAAAAATGTAAGCTGATAAAGACACAAGTGTGCACGTATTCTATCACAGAACATTTCTAATTTAAAAATAATAACAAATATTCAGAAATCTTGCTCATGAAAACGAAATAAATGTGCAATTCTTAATATAACAATATTTCTCTTGCAAACTTTATAATATCAAATTTTCGATTTTGGAATAAATCATGAACATCGTCAACCAAATAGAAAAATAGATAAATTCATTAAAGAGTCAGTTTAATTTTCTCTATTTATTTGATAATATTCATTAATTATTTAATATGTAGTTAATTTTTTAATGAAATGAAAGTAATTTAATTTTTTATTGTTTTAAAATTTTAGTAAATATTATAAATAATTAAAATACAATAAGTTTATTTATCCTAATAAGTAAAATATAATTTTAATTACAATAAAAAAAACTATATTTCAAAATTCAAAAATCTATAACTCATTCCAAAATCGACTTTTATACATTTTTTTACATATGCGAAAAAACAATATAATATTTACGTAATCTTTATTTCATTCTTGAATAAAAGTTTTTATTCACATACAATAATCGGATCGTAATTTTTCAGTTCGCTATTTCTTCTCTTTTATTCTGAATACTTTTATCTAGAATACGAAACTCCAATTTTGACGAGAAAACTAGTCAATTGTCTAACTTCTTTATCGTCTTCACTTGACAAATATAGAAGTCATGCAAAAAAGAAAGTGAGAAAAGAACAAGTGATGAAATCTACTTTCAGAAAATTAACTATTGGGCATACGTAGTATATATCTTCCATGGTCTAGTTACTTACGAAAAATAAACTCTGAAAGTTTCTACATCCGCCCCTTGACTTTATTGCAAGGCTCGGGGCAAAGTTTAAGCAATGAGCTTTTATAATTTCTGTTTTTGCTCCACTTTTATTAGATCTTTGTCTTACTTTTTTAAACTTGAACTACTTTATGAGCTCTAACTTCATGATTGTGTAGACTGTATTTGTTACAGAATAATTTTAGTATTTACCCTTTTCTTTTATGTGTCAACAATCAGCGAATTTTATTCACACAATTCTTATATATTCATATAGAATTCGGTCGTTTTCTTCTATAGATCTGAAGAATTGCGATCCATGAAACTTTAGTTTTCATTTCAACAAAAATAAAAAAGGAAACTAAGAACCGAACTCGTAAGAAGCTTAGAGTTGTTTTCTTATAACTCGATATTCAAGTAAATTCCGAGTGCGAAATCTTAAACTTTCATAATCAGATAAATCGATATTAGAATCATCCAACGTATATATATGCAAAAGTTGTTGTCTTTTGTACGTCCAACTTTATATAGAAAATTCAGTGATTCTTTAAAATTCTCTCGCTGTTGATACAGATGATTTTAAAACAAAAATACATGAAAAATCATTACATTTACGAATAACGTCAACTAAAAATCAAGAAAGGGAGAAAAAATTAAATATAAACGAGTCTGCTACAAGAAATAGTCTATCTCTCATATCTTGATGTTGCATGTCTCTTAATGTGCTTATAGCAACTTTAAATTTTTAATAAAGGGCTCAATGAACACATCGAATTGCTACAGCTTTAATCGTCGTCGGAAGCTCGGTCGAAGAGGTCTCGAAAGTTATCCAATTAATAGAAATAGAATGAGAAATACTATAGAATATCGTAAGAAAAATAGAGAAAGATTTTTAGTAAAAAAATGTAAAGATTGAGAGTAAAGGGTAATGCATAGCATATCAATAAATATAATTATTTTTCGTCCTTTCTCTCGACAGCTTCTAACAAATTATAAAATTAATATTTTTCTACCATAAAAGCTTAAAACAAAGAACATAGTATTACTAAATTGATACTGTAATATAATAATTTAAAAATATTTTATCATTCTTCAGAGCATTCTTACATTACTTACAAATTAAATTAATAAGCTGTTGCTCCTGTTACAAATATATTAAAATGTTATAAAATACTAACAAAAAGGGTTCTAAATACTTAATTTGAGAACTAATATATTCTTATAATTATATTGGTAAAAATGTTATAATTTATTATAATTTTATTTTCAATTCAAAGTTATGAAAATTTACGTAATAACAGATCGTACTTAAAAAAATAGTTAAATCAATTTAAATATAATTCTGGTTTTCAATTAATTTAAATACAATAGACGTAACCCTAAAAGCCGTCGTGAAAAGGGGCCATAACAGTTTTTCAATGTACCAAATGAGATGCGCGAAAGTAAATAGATAAAAAGCGCTTGTGAAACGATATGAAATAAAGTGAAAAAATACAACATATAAAAATCATCTATATTTTGTTACGTAACTGCTTGATGTATGCAAAAATTAAATAAAGAATGGGGAGGCTCGATCATTAAATTATGAAAAAAGCGTTGAATCAATCACGTTGATAAAAATACCAAAAGGCTTTGGCTACAATCGTTGACAAATGATTGAATAAGCTGGCGGATAACTTGCGAGAGACCGGAAACGCCGGGTTGCGCTCTTTCTCTCTATATGATCAACTATTCTATGGTAAAATGTTTCTAGATGAAAACGCTTTCAATGTACGTACCTTTGTCGAGCATCTCTCCTAAAATCTTGTTCTCCTTACGTCAGGAACATAAAATAAAACATATTATATTTACACATCTTTGCTCAAACTAAAAATCGATTTTCTGAATAATGAAATTGCTTTAATAGGAATTTTATAGAAGTTAAATACATCTATAATTATGACTACTAAGGCTATATATGATTTGATATATTCGGATAATTTTTAAAAGTTTATAACATGAATAATAATTATATTATTTTTTAATTATATTTTATCTTCATTGACAGTTTTATGTGTTAAAAATATGTACTGAAAGTAATTAGAAAATACTAATTATTAAAAAACTTGTTTATAAATTATTTTTAATTATTTATCAAAGCATATTATTATAATTCATTCGTTCTTACATATTTTTATATGCTTAATTGATTGTTTACATTAAATTGTTGTACACTGATTATCGGATCGATCTTCTCGGACAGAATATTATTCTACGAGAAAACAAGAAAATAAAATAAATGAATTTATATTCATTAACAGACAAATATACAAACACAATACTTGAAGTCAATTACTCCTATCATATTTATTTTTAAAATGAGAAAAATAAAGATGCCGAAATTGTAAATTTAATTATATCAATCGAATTAATGAGTATATTATTATATAGAAAATGCATATTGATAATTGAAAATTAATTATTCTTAGGAAGAAATAATATTAAATATACAAGTAATTTAAACACAAAGTTAATAATTCAAAACACAAACCAACTGTGTATGTATGTATGTATGTGTATAAGCATGCGTATTGTATATAATACATTTACATATACATATACATGTATGTTATATAATAGCAGTATTACAAAAATTAAACAAGGTTATAATTAATACGCTAATTGACACTTGTTTTTCGTTCTGATTTTTTTCCTATCAAAGTTCTACTAAGAACACAGATATACGAACACATACGCATACATATACTCAAAGTTTAAGATGCAAAAATTAGAAAAATATTCAAAAACTCTTAATGACAAAAATAAAAATAAAAATAAATGCAAAACACCTATCTTATAATGTTTCTATATACTAAGAAAAAACCATGGAAACTTCTGATAACTCTTTAATCTCGCCTTCGATGTTTCTATATGCATGTAAACTATATTTCTCTAATAGCTGAATTATGTGAACTTAGCAATTTAATTGTACGTTCAATGTCAGAGAACGAATCCAGATGAATTTTCCTACAAAATTTATTCTTATTTTTCTTTCCTTTTGAAAAATGGCTTATCGGATAACATATATTTTACTTTTATCTAAATTTAATTCTTCTTTTGCTTCATTTTGTTCTTTGCATGAAAAGAAACTGCATAACTATTCATCTGGATTTCGATCCACGAGGTGTCTTCTCTATTTCCTCGCAAATTTCTAGCGAGATAAACTCGTAGCAGTGACATTCGTCTGTATCTATAAATATACATAATTTATCGATGTTGTAAATAATAAAAAGGTATAAATAAAATAAAAAAAGATTCGTTAACGCATCTATTATAAATATTTATAATGCATGTCCTATTTTCTATTTTATTTTCATATTTTTTTGGTTCACTTACTACATTATTTTCCTATTCTCATATTTTCTCTCTTTTGCGATGTATATACATAAAGCTATACACATCTATAATTTATTAAAAACAAAAATAAGCAAGCAACTGACAAAAATTTATGCTATAATGCAAAAACTGCGATGTCATCACTATTCTTATTCACTACACTGATTAGTGTCATATATGTGCGAGATTGTATGGATTTGAGTGCGTGCGTGAGTATGTAGATGTGGCTATTGGTATGTATAATGTATCATTGTTGTTGTTATTGTTGTTGTTACTTTTCAATATTATTATTATTATTATTATATGCATAAAAACTCGACGTTCTTATGAACATTATGAAATTTACCATATATACACAATAATGGATCACACACACGTAAGAAATAGTGAACAGACGATAAAATAATATGAATAAATAGCAAAAGAAATCGTGCACATAAAAAGTTTTAATTTGAAAAAAATCGTTTTAAACCCATCCACGTCCTTTCTATTAATGAAATTTAAAAATCGAAATGATTTAAATATTATTTAATGATTTCATAATATTCAATAAAGTAATTAGATACTTTAAAATGCTTTTATTACATAAATTATTATTTCTTTAATAGTTATAATATTCAATAATTATAAATAATTTATATTTAAATAATACTGTTAAATTTGTTGTGATTAGAAAAATGTATTATCGTTACTTTTAAACTTTAATGATAATAAATCTGGAATTTAATGAGGTCTGTGCTACTTCTTTAAATAAGCAATAAAATTGATATTTTTAACATACAAGAATCACTGAAAAATTTCTTGAATATTTAAATAAACGTAATCCACTATGTCTTTCAATTTTATAATTTGGTAATATTTTTTCATGCAACAAAATCCCTACTTACTAATAAAATACAACTATATACTTAAAATATATTGTATCTGAAGCGCAAATTAGAGAGAGTTACAAGTGTAAAAATAATACATAACATCGTGTTTTGATTCTTTTTAATTTAGTAAGAGTATTAAAAAATATTATTAAAAAAAAAACCTCGCCACTTTACATACGTGGCACGTGATATAAAACTCTTATAAAAACAAACTTGAAAATGAGGTAATGCGTTTAGTATAAGTTTGGAGTTTGTTTCACAGATGAATCATTTAAAATATTATAAAATGCCATTAAATTTATTGACCACTATGCCGTTTATAAATTATAAATATTGTTTTATGTAATTGAGAAAAATTATATTTAAAGATTGAAAATTAAAATTCGTGACATGTTTTAAAATATATCTTCAATGAATCTTATAATACTTATACATTAAGTGTTTGCTGTTTCAAGAGGAAAATTGTTGGATTGTTAATTGTTAATAATTGCATCAATCATCTACATAATAATGAAATTCTTTTTATAAGCAAATAGTTGTTCTTAAAAATTTATAAGAAAACAATAAAATAAACACGTTATTAATATAGGGATTACTAAAAATTGAGTAATAAATTTTTAATCATATTAATGTTCAAACTTATAGGATCTAATGTTCTAAAATACTCCTACTAATGACATTAATAAACAAAAATAAATTGAATATAAACTTATATAATGTAAATACAATTTTCGTATATCATAAAAAAAATTAAATAAATAAATTGTTTCAACGACATAGAATTAAGATAATCTAATAAAGCATTTCTGTAAAGTTTCGAAAAATTGGTTCTTTTCGTTTTCATTAACTAATTATTTTATTTAAATATTATACATTTAGTATGTTTTGCAACAAAGAAAATTATTTAAATTACAGAAAAGCGTATAAGATCTGAAACATAAAGGAAAAAGATAAACTTTTCCGTAAAAACAAATATCAAATTGAAATGCGTATGAATAAAAGATTTTTTTTCGTATATATCATCTATACAAATATAAAAAATTTTTATTATATTACAATTATTTTAATGATATAATAATCAATATTATAGACTTATTATATAAGTTATTGTTTCTTTATCATTTGTAGAAATGTAAACACAAACCAGCACTGAAATCTTATTTAAAACTCAAATTTCCGAATTCTTACATATTTTTGAATTTTCAGAATTATATAAATTTAAAGTTTGCTTAAAAAAATTATTCATATAACTTAAAGAATAATTAAAAAAAGAACCATATAATGAAACAACGATATAATGCATTATATATATATATAATAAACAACCCTTAAGATACAGAATGCTATTGTTAAGACGATTGATAATTTAAGCGATAATACGACGATACAGTTCTTAAATAAAAATTGAATAAAAATATATACATAGAATATATATATATATATTATATTATGAGACATATACCTATTAGCATGGTACGGAAATTTAGCAATTAAGTGCGAAACGTGGCGAAATCACAGTTTAAATATTAGACACCTGCATTGCTGTTCTTGCGAAATTTTGAGGTTCTCGAAAACTTTATTTGCGTTGACGATTGCAAAATTTTTTTCTTTTTTTGACTTTATTGAACGCGCTAACTTAATTTTTAATTGTCTGTATTATTAAATTTTTATAGGCCAATTGTTATACACTTGTCAGTGTTATTACAATATTTGTAAAAAAATTTTACTTAAAAGTTATGAAATAAAAAATTTTATGAAGTTTAATAAAAATAATATAGAAAAAAATGATTTTTTATGAAAAATTCTAATTTTTATAACAAAATATCGATTTCATGAAACTTTTCTACGTACAAAATACATAGAACTTTATACGTGCAGAACTGTTATTATTATATTAAATTATTAATTTATTAATATTTATAAAAATACTAAAATATAGGAAACTATAAAAGTTTAATTTTTATTTTATTTTATTTTTTTAATTTTTCTATCAATCGTTTTTCACAAATACTTATTTGATATTTTTATTCAATTATCTATTAAAAAAAAGGACCTCAATATTTTTACTAAATATTAATGAAAATAAAATTATAATTTTACTTATTTATCTAAAACAAATATAATAATAAGCAGTTGATAATTATAAAGAAAGTGCGAAAAAATAGATAAGAGATGATTAATCAAGAAAAATCTTATTTGAAACCTGCAAATCTCAGTTATTTATATTATAATTAAAATTTTTTATATTTATAAATTAGAAAGAAAACAATTTTAAATAAAATTTTAAAAAACTAAAAGACTAAATGAGAAATAGAACAATTTTAAAAAGAATTATACAATCGTTAGAGCTATTATGCGAATTTAATTTAAATATTTAACTAAATTGTTATTTACAATGTATTAATAATTACACAATTTATTTTCAAACAAATCAATTTATATTATCCAAGACTAAAATTGATAAAATAAAATATCAAATTTAAAAGAAATACGAAAATTTACCTTTTTTTAAGGTAAATTGATATAGAATATCTTAAAGTTGTATGTGTTTAAATAATAACATTATATATTTACTATAGTCGTTTTTTTTAATATATTTAAAAAGAAAAAATATTTTAATGCTATTATTAAATAAATAAAGAATTTAATTTTTTTTCAAAATAAAAATATAGTTAAAAAGAAAATAAGTAATAAGACAAACTCATAAATAAATATATAAAATGCACAAAAGATAAAATTTACACGTAAAATTCGTACCTATTAAAATTAAACGTTGACACCAAATTAAAAAGCAAGAACATTAAAAAAAGAAATTTCATAAGAAAAATTAAAATATATAACTGAAGAAGTATTTCGAATTATTTTTCATGTTAAATAAAAATAGTAAAATATAAAACAAATATAATCGATGACATAAAGACGTGTTGACTTATAACGTGAATAAAAGTATAATGAGGCAAAGATAATGTGATCACACACATTTAACTTATAAGTTCAATAATCGTTAAAAATTATTCGAAATTATGACAAGTACAACATATAAAATAATGATATTTTGAGAGAGAAACATTTGTTTTTATTGTTGCAAATTATTGTTTAATTAATGCATACAACGATTTCAAAATTATGTGATAGTTACTAAATTACTTATAAGTACTAATATGGAAATATAAATTCTTAATCATAATCCAAATATTGAATTTTTTGTTAAAATTAAATTCAAATTCTAAGTTATAAATTTTCAGAAAAAAAAATATATACAATTGGATAGTAAAAAATTGCGGTAATGCGAATAAAATGATGGAAAGACTTGCACAAAGACCTGCAAAATTAGTATTAAGTACTGTAACATTAATAACATTATGTGCATAAAAGAACGAAAGTAAAAAATTTAAATAATAATGAAAAATATAAACATTCTTAGAAATAAATAAATATTCAATAAAGAAAGAGCAAGTGGAAGAATGAGAGAGAGAGAGAGAGAGAGAGAGAGAGAGAGAGAGAGGGAGAGAGAAAGTGACAGGATCTATTGTTGAACCTTATATTATATAAAACTTAAGAAAAATTAACGATGATGCTAACGATGATGATAATATTATATATTGTTGTTAGATATATATAAATATTATATATATTCATACCTTTAAAAATAAAAAATGAATTATATCTAGGAGATAAGTGATTCTGACACATTTAATTGACGTCACATAGACGCTTGTGAACAGTTGAAGTGCAAAGAGAGAAAATAGAAAGGAAAAAGTATTAAAACCTACCTTATCAATCCGATTAAACTTCCGCTTCCTGCATTCTTTCAATTTAATCAAAAAAAGAGTGAATACTTACTTTGACTTTACCTAGATAAAATTAGTCAAAAAGATAAATTATATAAAAGAAAATTAACACGACAAGGACACAAAAAGACTTCTACTTTTTAGTATAACTTGCTTGCATAATACTAACACTTTAATAAATAATGCAGTATACGCTTGATTTTAAAAAATTCCACATTCATATAACACTTTTTATATTTCCTATTTTATCTTTCCATATTTTACTTATTTTTTGTATATTCTGATGTTCTCAAGCGTATCATAAACCTTTCTATCAAATAAATAAAAATAAAAATATCAAGTGAAATAAGAAATTCCTTTTATACCTGCCTTACTTATTGTTATGGATATTGTAGAAAAAATATCTACATAATTTGAGTAAATTTCAAAATTCAATTACATACTTAATTAGTATTTGTAATAAACAAAGTATTATGTATAATAAAGAAATAATATTGTGCTAGTCTATAAAGACAGTATCAAAAAACTTTAAAGTTGCATTCTATGTTAGAGAATGCCCAAGACTTATTTTCTTTCTTAAGAAAATATTTGTTATTAACCTACTACCTCCATTCATTTTCATACTTTAAAAAAATTTTCTTCATGTAAACTCAGAAAGTAATAAAGTCAAAGCAGTAAAATATAAAAAAATTCGTTGAATGAAGAAAGAAAAGAAGAACAAAAAATCTGGATTTAGAGGTACGCCTCGTCGTTAAAGTTCTTATTACTATAAACATTTATATATATACAATGTATGTATACATTCATATAGTAATATTACTAATAAATAATAATACAAAAATAGTAATATTACTAATAACAAACAAAATGAAGAAGCAAGGCGTTTATGTTATTTAGTTTTAGACACTGAAAAAAATAATAAAACTCAATCATGTTACCAAATTTAAAGTGTATATGTTTATTATCTGTAACCTTCAACCGAAATTTTATTTAATTTATATGATATATTATTATTTATGAAGAAGTTTTCATATTTTATAATTATTTTTATAGTTACACTATCGAATTCAATTCAATATTCGAATAATAATTACATGTATTAGAATATATAACATTATACTCTAATTTAAACAGTTTAATATAATATATTAGAATAATATTAATTATTTTTATTATTTATTAGTAATTAATATATTCATAATTTTAATATATGAAATAATATTTGTGAATAATTATGAACTGAATACTTCTAACAGCAATAAAATCTATCTACTACAGTTAAAATTTTTTAATAAAAAAATTTTTTTATTATTGTATAAAAAATTATTATTTTTCTTTAATTTTATGAAGCATCATTTAAATTTATATTACTGACTAATTTTTCTAAGTATTTTCTACATTTACAAATATTATTTTCAAGTCAAGTCACATTGAATATATATATTAAAAAATTACTTACAGAGTGTAAACAAAATAAAATATTTGAGATTTGTCTTAATGTACTCAAATTAAATAAATTACTTTTAAAGAATACCAAAAAATACCTTGTATTCCAAAAATTCAAAATTTAAAAGTACACGATATACATATAATCTTGTGCTCGTGTACTTTTTATTTTTTCACTACGCATGCAAAATTAAACTTCATCGAACTACGGTCGACCCAGATTCCAAACCTTATGCAATTAAGCAAAATGCCAATTTATAAATCGTAAAGCATTCTCAGGAATTTCGACAAGTGACAATTTGTTTGTCTGAAGTCTTCCTTCAGTTGATAATCAGTCAGTATTCGAGTGGATGTCGTGACGAGCAGTTTTACTTTGCTCTTCTACTTATTTATTATGTGATTTTTTTATATTATATTTAAAGATTTTTTATAATTAGAATAGTATATCAAACAAAATGGCGCTTTACAAACAAATCAATATTCTTCATTATGCACTGACAATATTTTCCTTGCTTGTTGGATTCGCCACAAGCGAGGATACAATGTTGAATATTAATCTTAAGAAACCGATTTCCGTTGTTAGCGAGAAGTTTTTAAGTATCACGTTAGATCCAGTTGTATTTTTTAACAGCGATTCATTAAAGTAAGTAATATTATATAACATAAAATTTCAAATTTCTATAAAATTTTTTAATTAATATAAAGATTTACATGCTTTTAAATCGTAAACGTAAATAATTTTAATTATCAAATTATTTTAAATGAAATTTTGCAACTATATTTGTTATTATTTAGTTTAATACATCAATATATTTAAATATTAAATTATTTTCAATATTTAAGTTTTTCATATTTATTAACTGTAATTTAAAATTTCATGTTCAAATTTGAAGAAATAAATACATGCATATATTTTATACGTATATTGTGATATCATATCAAATTAAAAAACAATTATTATCGTAATCATATATAAGTTTATAATATATATTTTAATATAATATTATATTTACTAAAAAATTTTTATTTTTACTGTAAAAATTATATTAAAATCTAAACATTTTCTTAGCAATAAATAAAATAATGTTTAAATTATTAAATAGTAAATATACTTTTCTTATTATAGGGATTTATGTTATACAATTGTAACAAGAACAAATTCTTTTATATCATCAAAGAAATGTATTACATTCTATAATACATTCTAGGCTGGATATGAAAACAAAGATTACTTTCTATTTACATATTTACAAAATGCAAAATATAAAATTATTTACATTTCATATTTATAATTAAATACAATTTCGATTCATTCTTTTAAAGTTTTTTTTCTTTTTATAGTTATATAGAATATTAAATATTTCTTTAAATTATTATAATCATAATTACTATTGTATGTTATTAAAGATTAAAATAAAAAAATAATTAAACTTAGAAACTTATTTTTTAATATAAAATTATTATAATTATTTGTACAAATGAATCTTTGAAAAGTAAAAATAATAGATAATATCTTTCATGTAATTTAAACTTAATACCTAAAACTTGACTCTCGCTATCATTTTAATTAAATCAAATCAAATTCTTCCTCTGAAATTTGTGGTATTCAAGATGAAGTTAAATAACTAATATTATTTGAAACTAATTAAACTTAATATTGCGCAAAAAACATATAATTAAATTTTCTTTTACACATATTTTTTCTAAAAATAATATAATTTTTAAAATCTGTCTGAAATAAAAAATATTTTTTTATTAAAACCAAGTATTTAAATCATTCAGATATATTCACAAATTTTTATCTGTGTAACACTCACAAAATTTAATCAATAGTGACGTTGAAAAAACCACAAGCATGGCAAAAGCTCTTGCACCAGCTTATGTTCGCATTGCTGGTCCTCGAAGTAATTCCTATATTTTTGAACGTGGTTTATATCCACATCAAATACAGGCAGATCCAGGTTACACTTTTTCAGGTAAGTTTACGCAAATTAAAAGCTATTAAAATTAAAAATGAAAGTAAGTCAATTTTTTTTATAAATTTTCATATATTTTTTTTATTGTTGAATAACTGATTATTATATATATTTTAAAAAATATACAAAAAAATATATCCAATATTTATTGAAGACAGTATTAAAACAAATACAATTTTTTTTAAAAAATTGATCCGAAAACTTTTTATAAAAGTCGTTTTTCAATATATTGAACTTTCAATAATTAAAATATAATATCGAATAAGTAAAATAATATTAGAAAAAATCGATATATATCAATTAAAGAATATAGTTACAAAAATTCCGTCATAAACGCGCGTTCTTTCATTATTTATGAATATTTTATAGATTAAGATTAAACTCAGTTTGAAGATAGAACAATGTTCTAAAATTTAGCTTTCTTTAATAATTCTTCTTTTAATATTTGTCTTTTAATGTTTGTCTTTTAATATTTGGGTTATCTATAACTTCTATATATTTTTTAAAGTTTGATAAATAAAATATTAAATAAAAATATATATTAATTATTTAATAAAAAAATCAGAATGTAGTATCATTAAAATATTTAAAAGTGAAAAATATATAATAAGCATATTCGAAGAGTGTTTAACCAAAATTATTTCATTTTTCTATAAGTAATTGAAAGTTTTTAATTATATAGTTTATGAGAAAAATTTTATTAAACTTTGAAAACTAAAGAATTTCTGTAATTTTATCATTTTAAAAAATTGTTTCGTTAAACTATAAAAAAAATTATATATTTATATAAGATTTTAATAAACTAAATTAATATTAAATTACAACTATGAGATTAAATCACTTACCAACTAACCGAACTTGTTACTCATAATTAATATAAATTATAATCCATTTTATTCATTCGTTTGATATAAAATAAAAATATTTTTAGTTAATAATAATTAAAATAAGTTTATGGTTATAGATTTTTTGCATAGTTACAGACTGTCAACTTTAAAGACAATATGGCTACTTAAAATTAAATTAAATTAATTGTATATTAGAAATTAATTTTATATGAAAAAAATTACAACATTGGTACTTACACCTAAAATTAAATTTTCCTATATATTGCTATATCACATTATGATTCAAATATATGACATGTATATTCATGAAAAAATTTTTTTTAATTAACCATTCTATTTTATCTGTATGAATTTAAATCAATTTATCATTACTCAATTTCTTAATTTACATAATTCGAAAAATTAATTATATCAATATTAATAATAATATATCACTTATAATATTATTTTAATTTATAAATGAAATTTTTTAATTAAATTTATTAAGCAAACAAAACATTATCTAAGAGAATAAAATATTTAAATGATATATCACTAATCGGAAACTGTTAATATAATTGATACTAATACTATACAATTATTTATCAATAAAAAATTTTGTAAAAAAATTTGTTTAGATTGTCTTGAAAAAATATGGTTAGTGGTAATTTACAAATTAAAGAAATAATTTTAAGTATTAATTTAAAAAATTAAATTTTGGTAAACTAAAGCATTTTTGTTATTATTACATTAAAAAGTAGTATCATGATATTTCACATAATTTTAAATTGAATAATTATAAAAAAAGCTTATATTCTAAAAAAAAATAATCCAAAATTGATATTTAAATACTTAAATTTTATATTTATTTATGAATGTAACAATAATAAACGTAATATTTGATTCCTAAAAAATTTTTAAATTTTCAATAAATTTAATAAATATAGTTTTTAAAATTTCATACGAATTAACAAATTAAACGTCATTAAACAAACGTTTAGTATGAAATAAAACACAACTTTCACAGAAACTCACTGGGTTCAATTGCACCAATGGGCTGAAAGATCCGGATTAGATGTCATAGCCTGCATCACACCTCAACAGGCCGAAATTAATAACAACAATAATAATGCAAGAACCTCTTTCTGGGATCCAAGAAATGCTCTCGATCTCATTTCGTTCACTGATCATATGGGTTACAATACTAGTTGGCAACTAGGCTATGGTTAGTTTTGAAAATTCATGATCGTCTGACTCGTTATTAAAAGTATAATTTATCATACGCATAAAAAGGTTATAAAACAGTTAATTTGAATTTTTTTACAATATTTATAAAATGATATAAATTATTTGAAAACAATATAACTGCAATGTAATAAATTAATATTATAATATATTTCAACGTACATGAAATTAGCTATTTTTAAAAAATGCTCCGATGCTTATGTAATAAACATATATTATTTTCAAAAGTGTAACCTAAATGGTAAATACTGATAAAATAATAATCTGACTTATTTCAATTTTATGAAAAATTTAGGAATAACATTTGCGTTACTTACATAAATCAAAATATTGATATTAATCATTAAAAGAATATCTATTCTAATATTATAAATTTTGAAAACAATAATTATTTCAAATAAAATATTAACGAATTCTAATATATTTATAAAAATTTTTATATTAAAAAATTTAATATTAAATTAGATTAAATAAGTATGAATTCCATTTACATTATTATTCTAAATCAATTACACTTTACTCAATTTAATATTTTATTGTTTCAAATAAAATAACAAATATTAGATATTCAATATTATATAATGAAATATCACTAGTTATACCAAAAAATGTTCGTATATAAGTTTTAATTATTTCAAAATTAACGTAGTAAAAATTGAGAAACTTATTATTACAAAAAAAGTTATATTAATAAATTAAATGAATCGTTTACAGCTATTACGTTTTCTTAGTAAGACAAAACCGTAAAGAAATTTAACTAAATCGAATCTTTTTGTTTATAAAAATAAAATGAAATGCAGATAAATTCTTTTATTATAAAATCTCTAAATTCTAGTGTTAATGAAATTAGTGTTTGATAATTATTACATGTAATAGAAAAATAGTTATAACAAAAACAAACAGTACTCGACTTAATATATAAATTAAAAATCCAATACGTATCGCTCAGTGATAAATTTGTTAGATGGGTTCTGCTCTTTAAGCTATAATATTATATCTATAATACCTGAAACTAAAGATTAAAACACAAAATATGGTTTTATTCTAATAATAATATTGAATAAAAACAAATGATTTTCATTATCACTGATTCATTTTTATCGATAAAATATTATTTTTTTATCATTGCAATCTTATTAAAGCATAAAGAAAAATCTCTTATTATTTATTTATGCAGTTGTTAAACTATTTAAATATTTCTTATCAGTGCTGATAGTTTACAAAATAAATTGAATATAATTCAGTAATAACTAGTTCCTGAGATTTTATAATTTTTAACCAAAATTAATCAGAACTATATTTAAATGAATTATTATATTAATTCACAAATCAAATAAATCGAATATAAAATCGCTAGTAATTAATTATTAATTAAATTAACGGTATATCTCTATAATAAAGATAAATAATTTCAGAAACAAATACTGTCAAAAAATCATTTACAGTATTCGACGCGTTTAAAATGTTCTATACTTGGGATGATCTTGGCCCCATTTCACTTTAATTCTTTAAATAAACGAGAAATTGCAAATAGATATACTTTTCTACATATTTTTCGCATCGACAGAATGTCAAACACGTTGTGACGTGAGTGGTGGTGACCTGGGCCGAGATGTGCAGCGTCTGCGCAACATGATAGAAGCTTTTCCCCGTTACGCCGAACACGGGCTTATCGTTGGTCCAGATGTCGTCACTTATAAGACCAGACAACAGCAGCAATACCTGCAAGACTATTTCAATGCGGCGATCAGTTCCCTCTCTGCTGTAACGTGGCACCCGTGAGTTCTGGTCTTCCATTCTTAAATCAAGAGTGGATAATTTTATGTAAAATACATCTACGTAAAAGGCAAACAATTTTTAACTCCGTCTTGCCAAATATTTGAACAATGTTATCCATTTTTAGAAAAAATATTTACCGAGCAAACAATTTAAATTCTTATATTTACAGAAATCAAAAAAACATTTTAACAATCTTACAGCCCGATAATAGAAATTAAATAAAATCAATTGGTTTTATTATTAAGTAAAAAAATATAATTAATACATCCTAGTTAGTATACACTTCGCGTGTTTATTAAAGACTCAAAATACATAATTAATTTTTATAAAACAAGAAAATATATTTTTCAATTCAAACATCACTAAAATATTAAATTATTTTTACACTGATAATAATTAAATTTTGATAACCATTATAACTAAAGTTTTCGTTAAAAATTTTCATTTTTAAGATTTTTTTTTCGATTTAATTTGATTTGATATATTTTCGATAAAGCTCAAAGTATTTAAAAAATGTAAATAAATAATATTAATACAAACATTTGTGGAAAAGTTTAAACCGTGTTTTGATAGATTTCTGAAAAAGTACTGTTGTAAAATTAGAATTCTTTCACTGAATATAAACAATTTTAATGTTGGTATAATTTTTATATTGAGAACTTTATGAAATTAACTTCGATAGCTAATATTTTATTTAACATTATAATAACGATACGTAGTTCAAATTTAAATTTACATTTTTATTTATAAATAAATACATGATCCTCTTCTAAAAATATGAGTATCATTTCAAATCTACAGCATCTAAAAAGCAACATACAATTATAATGTAATATCTAAAAAAAAGTTTAATATTTACCGTTAAAAAATAATTCTTTTTTTATAACTTTTATATTACACAATAATCTTGAATCAGATAAGAATATCGTTAAATCTAATTACGAATAAGATTAATAAATGTAGTATCTACTAGAAAAAAAATGAAACGAATACGTAAGATAATTGTAAAAACAATAAATATAATTCTTATTTTTAGGGACTTTGCGAGTATAAGCTTAGAAACAGATGGAGTTTCGATGCACTACGATAATCTTGCTTTCGAGAAGGATAACTTTTACAGAGCTATTGGACGACACATCGCGAAAAAGCCACTATGGATCGGTAAGAATGAAAACTATTTTTCATATTACTTATCTTAACGATGCGAATGTGGTACTGAAGATTTTTATCTATAGCGGAATCAAGACCAGAAGAATGTAAACAACAATTTCTGGGAGCGTTAGTGTGGGCACGACGTTTAGGGAACTCAGCAAAACTTGGACTTCAAGTACTCATGAGGCAGCCCTACGATTCGAATCTCTTCAGACCGACGCCAGTAATTTATTTTTTATTATCACAATTATTAGTATATTTTGTCATTATATAACATAGATAACATAAACATTAATCTCTTATTTTAAATATTTCTAAATATTTCAATTGCTATACGAAATGATATCATTTTTCTTAACGTACTTATTCTATAATTCTAAAATGTTTCGAAAAAATAATTTATTAGATTTTGGATTCTTACGCTAAACATAAAAAATAGACATAAAACTGGATTAAAGATAAATTATAAGTCTATCGATAATTGAAATCCCTTCTAATTAAATATATATAAAAAAATTTATCTGTCACTACAAAAGTTTTTTCATATTATAATTACTATACATATCCTTATAAAAATTTTAAATTACTAGATTTAAATTATTATTATTATTATTACATAAGTTAGGTATTTTTCAAAACTTATATTTTTAATCGTTATATTATTATTTTTCTTTAACAAATTTAAATAAGCATGCAATTATTATATAATCTAACTAATATTATCGAATACTTTACGATATTATTTTTAAATTGTAGTTACTAAATAATTATTATTGAAAAATATCATATATATAAAATACTATATATTGAATTAAATAAACTGAATTACTTATAAATAAAATTTGTAGATATTTACCTCTTTATTAACAGTTAAATTTATTCACAATCAATATTGGAATAATAATTAATCAGTAATAAATTGTTTCTAAAATATAGGATTATTGGGTATCAGTATTACATAAGATGTTAGTTGGCCGCGAAGTACTCGATACGAAAATTACAACAGGCAATCGTACCCATGTGCATTTTTATTGCCAATGCACAAATCCATCGTCCAAATACGAAAGAGGTTCACTAACGGTTTTCGGTATAAATCTTACACCTTCAAAAATCACAGCAGGTCTCAAAGGAATCAAGCTCAAAGTCATTCATAAGTATATTTTGATGCCTGGTTATGATACCTCCAATCGAATGTTTGCCGAGTAAGTTTACTCATTTATCTCCAATTAATTTCTAATAAAATTCTTATTTGATTAAATTTTTTTAATAAATCTACATTTTATTGATTAAATATATTAATAAATTCATATTTTACACCTATTTTTTCATTAACAATGAATTATTAAAAGTTATTGTCTCGGTGATACAGAACTGTCCTATTAAATAATGAGCCACTCAGTCTCATCAACGGTAAAGAAGTACCCGATCTACAACCAATAATTTCTAGTACAGACAAAGGTGTGAAACTAAAATTGCAATCTGGTGGAATCGGTTTTTGGGTGCTACCTGGTCTTAAAGTAAGCTGTTTTTCATTTTTAAGAAGTACAGTAAATATATGTTATTATACATATGTGTGAGTGTGTATGTATGAATATGCATAATCGGACTTTAATGTTTTATCTTATTCATATATAGGTAAAATCATGTATGGGTCACGAAGATGAAGTTATCGAGAAAAATCTTTTAAGAAAAATTAACAGACGTTTTGAAGAGTCCGAAGTAGACATAGAAACAGAACCAGACGATGAGAATAATCGAGAAACCGGGGACGTCGGCAACTCTATGGAAGAAAGAAAACCAGCATTGAGACTTCAACGAACTACACAAAAACGATTATCACTGCGTCGTAATATTCGTCATAAAGAAGATGAAAGAGATGATTTAGATGAAAAGAAATCACGCAAACTGGATGGAGCTCGACTTGACTTTGACCGATTAGAGAAAATCATGCGAAAAAAAGACCATCATTCTGTTAATCTTAAGGTATATAAGTATTTTAAAACTAAATAGAATAATTAAAAATTTAAAGTACTTTAAGAACTATATTTAAATATAATTTTTCATAATTCTAAAAAACTTTAAAGTCTGTATAATAATTATTTTTACAAAGTAAATTTACTAGTAAAATAATTATACAAGTTTTTTATTTATCATAGTGCTTAGGTCATTTAATATTACAATTATTTATAAATAGTGTTTTTAAATTTTTATTTTATATACAAGATTTATATAAATTAATATCTTATAATACTAATAATGTATCAAGAAAATTTTGTTTAATTCATAATAAGCAGTAATAGTTTCTTTTAAAATTAATTATTAAATTTATTTCTATAATTATACTTTTGTACATAAATTAAACATTTACTTATGTAAATATTCTCAGAGTGGTGGCACTCACAGAGTGTTTGAAAACAGTGATGAAGATGATAATGGCAGTTCAGAAGAAGGTGTCTTTACAAAACCAATAAGTGGTCAAAAAGGTGACTCTGGAGAAATAATACGTGGAAAACTTCAAGAATATAAAAAACGCCTTAATGATTATGAAAGTAGAAAAAAGCACCGCGAATTAATCAGCAATTTACCTAAGGAACGTGTCAAAAACGAGATCGATGATTCTGTAAATAAAGTGAGAATATTAAACTTACATTTTAAATTTTATGCTATTTAATTGAAATAATATTATAATTTAACACTTTATTTCCGAAAAAATTATGCTTTTTAAATATTTTAAATCATCTGAAACTTTTTTGATTAAAAATAGACAAAATATATAAATTTTATAGATTAAAATCAGATTTAAAGTAAAACTTTGATATAAAACTTCCATATATATGATATTGTGATATTTTAAATATACTTAATAAATTAATAAATTGATAAATTTATCTAGTTCTTAAAAAATTTAATAATAATGCTTAATATTTTCGTTTTAATTTATTTAAATTGTATTTATATGAAGTAGCTATACACTAAAATTAATTAAATATATTAATATTTATACTATAAACACATATATGCTTTGTGCTTCGGTAGAATAAACTTTTCTTTAACCTCATATTTATTTTTTTTATGTGATAGAGACTTTATATATATATATATATATATATATATATATTCATTTAGCCATATTTTTAAATTAAATATAAGAATATATCAATAAATTTAATCTATTATATTTTTTTATCTAAAATTCATTTTGTTTCTTTGTAAATTAATAAGGGTATGGATACAGAAAAAGTAATAGAAGCTTTGACACTGATAACTAAAGTTGAAAACGCGATGAAAGGACTCGAGAAAGAAAACGAAAGTGAAATTCAAATCACTAGTGAGATACCAACACTTGGAACAAGTGATTCGAACGATGTCAATGCCGGGCTGCAACAAAGTAATAATGTCTCACAACGTGGTGACGATGTTCTTCTAGATGAAGTTCTCAACACGGAAAAATCTAAAAGGACAAGTGTACCTACAAGAATTGAGGATCAGTTAAAAGCACTTTATCGTTTGTTATCAGAGGAAAAAGAAAGAAGAGATAGTAAGTTTTTATTTTCATAGATTTTTCTGCGACCGATTTATAATTTTTCAATAATTAAAAACAGTTGTTACAAGTGCTGAATTTAATATTTTATTTTATTATTAATATGAAAATTCTTATATATATATATATATATTAAAATTATAATGCAACTTGTATTTAATAAAAATATAAATCACTGTTAAATAATAACAATATTTATTTTATTTTTCGAATTAAAAGTTTTTGTATACATAATTATTGATAACAGTTATTTTAAATTTATCTATATTAATACTTTTGTAAAGTCGTAGTAAAAATAAAAATTATAAAGTTACATTTTATATAATTTATAAACTGTAGATTTATCATCGCAACGCCAAAGACGTGATCTGGATAAACGTATTGGTGATGATCCACTAGGCTTACGCCGCGATAATATTTTTTTAAGAAAACGTATGAAGAACGAAGAAGCTAAAGAACGTTTTATGGAACGCATCAATGAACGTAAGCAACGATTACGCGAAAGGCAGGATTTAAAGCGTGAAAAGGAAGAGTTGAGGAAAGAATCTCGAGAAAGCGATGAAAACACTTTTTATGGTTTTCAACATCGTGAACCCTTAAAGAATTTTCCCGAAGGCGATGTTTATCTTCAAACTGGAAATGATTCCAACGAAAAAAAAACTATTGACTACAAATACGTAGATAGTACTAATTCAAATCAACAACTATACCAACAACAAGCAAGAAGAAATTGGAAACGTTCTAATTCGAAAACACATCAGGACGGACACGAGAATACGTGGCTCGAAGAAGGAGAGATTCATGAAATGCCGAATGAATATTATGAAAATGTGAAACAACAGTCCCTTAATACAAAAGAAAATCTAAAGGATTATGGAGAGTTATGGGAAGCAGAATCTATTAACAAGGATGAACAAAATCAGAAAAATAATAATGAGTCTGGTAAATTCATAAAATTTTAATTTGAAATTTCTCTTTATATAAATTAAAGCAAGAAATTAAGTTAGCATCGATATTAAAATCTCGTTATAGGTAAATCATAGTACTCTCTGAATATTTAATGATTAAAATTTTAATAAAATTATACTCCAAAATATTTTACGTATGAAATATATAATAATCTATAAAACCTCAAATTTCTTAATATTAATAATATATTTTTATTCATATTTTATAAATATAAAATAAGATAAAATAATATTTAAATAAAATTGTTTTACTTTTTTTATTTTGTTTAAAAATAATTATTTCAATTATTATGATATTTAATTATATTTCAGCTGATTTGACAAATCATGAAATCGTTACCGAAAACGTATTACCGATCGTAGAAGATCGTAAAGCAAAAGAAAAAACTGTAAAGCAGCTTTTAAACTATTATGAAACTAATCACGATGACAAAGATTATGATTTTGATGAATTGAGAAAAAACCAACAAAAAATTCAATACGAATCACAAACTCTCCCATCAAAAATCGTACAAAACAATCAACAAAATCGGACGTTGATAAATAAAGAAAAATATCAAATGGAAGAAAAAAACAAATACACTGATCCTGCCAGATACTATATTAATCCATCAAATGCTCAACCTAGTAAATCATTTCATTATAGAGAAAAGAGATATATAAACAATTTGGAAGATTTACTTCGTCAAGAAATGATCACTCAAGATGATAATAATCTCAGAGACTGTCAATGTCGAGTTATTCGAGGAATCGAAGAGTGCAAAGATTGTGATATGAATCAACAAAATATTTATGATAGTCAATTGATTACTAAATTGGATCAGCAAATCAGAAATTATGCAAACAATTATATCAATAAACATCGATTTCGAAGAGAATTGAATGAAAAAACTAACATCGGATCAATATCAAAACCAATAAATTCTACATCTCAGAGTCAAAACGCAAAATTAGTAAGTTCAAAAAAAAAAATTGAAGATTCGGCACATATAGTTAATGCAGATACTATTGTTGAAGATTACAATAAAACAAAAGAGATGATAGAATCTGTAACTGTAAAAATAGAAGATCCATTGAAATTAGAAAACGATAGTAATAAGAAAATATGGAATCGTTTACCGAGAAAAATCGAGAATTCGGCGAAATTTCTTTTTAAAACTGGAGAAATTTCATCAACAGCGGTCATCAAAATAAATCCACAAACTAATCAGCAGAACGATAGTAATATTACCAATAATTCTACTAATAATAATTATGTTCCTGTTGATAATGAAACTGAAACTCCAATCGAACATGTTGCTAATATACGTTCAATTGATACCGAAAGTTCTCAACGTTTAATTACGCCTCCTTTCAAAAAAATTTTTGATAAAGATACTTTTTCGAAAAAACAATCTTCTCGATCTGTAGGTGATAAAAATTCGGCAGCTGATTTAGAAGTAAAAGAACAAATTAAAGAAATTACAAAAGACAATATTAATGATGAAAAAGATGTACAAAATACCAATGAACAAACCACTAACATTTCCATTAAGAGTAATTCGTCAGATATTCAAAATGGAAATGATACTACATCGAAGACTTTAACTTCAAAAAATATAAATGAAACAATTCCAGACTCTAAATTCAAACTAAAAAATAATAGTTCAACAAAAATAGATGAACGACTCAAGTCGAGACAAGCAAGATTGACTACAAGAGCCGAAGCTTTGGCAGCATTAAAAAAAGAAAATGAAAGCAGACGAACAAAAAAAATGATTGAGACATCTATGAAGCTAATAGATATAGAGAAATCTAAATTTGCTGAATATCAAAAAAGACGTCATGATCAATTAGAGAGACTAAAACGAAAATTGCGAGCAAAACGTGAGAAAATGTTGCAACAATATAGGACTGAACTTCTTGAAGCAATAAATGAAAGTTCTGAGTCTAAGGAAAGTAATATTCAAAGACGTGATTTGTTAGAAAAACTTCAAGCTGCAGGTGATGAATTAGAAAAAAATGATAGAATTACTGATCCAGATCAACGCGCTTATGAAATGACGTATAGTTCAATCAAGTCAGATGGCCTTGAAAAACCCATGTCAACATATGAGATAGTAACACCATATCATGAAGTTAATAGAAGACAAGTAATACCAGCAAAAGAAATCAAAACATATACAGAAGATAATGGTCAATTTAAAATAAACAATGATAGGAAAAGAAGTATATTACTGGAAAAACAAATTAAAAACGAAAATTTTTATGACACAAGTGGGGAACAAGAACAAGAATTTCGAGTAATGAATAAAAAAAGATCTCCTTATGGTTTCCTAGATAGAGATACAATTGTTGAAAATCACAATTTTAAAAATTTCGATGATCTAAATGAAAACGATGACCAATATTATATACCAAGACAACAAGACCAAAATGAACAATATCAACAAACATCAGATTATTACCCTCATGTAATGTATAATGATGAAACCGTTATACCTGTAAATGTACAATATAGTCAACAACCAATAAATACACAGCAAGCTCATATAGATTATTATAAAATAAATCCACCGTATATACAAGAGAAATCTAACGAACCCTTATACCAAATAAATCCAATGAATCCGATGCAACATGGCAATTATTATGATATGAATGGAGACAATGTACAAGATGAATTTGATATAAATAAATATTATGAAATAAATCAAAAAATTACACCAAATGAACAACAATTAGAAGAAACTACTTATAAGTTTAATACACCTGCTTACGAAGAAATTGATAAAGAGCCAATAGAACAAAATTACCAAAAATCAAAAAGATCGAATTTAAAAATTTATGAAATTAATCCCACAATGTATAAAAATGATAATTCAAATTTGAATTCTCAAGAATTATTTATGAGACCATTACCTCGATATCCTGTACGACGCCATAATCAAAATCTATACAGATACATAAATAGAAGGTATAGAAGAGAAGCGGTACTAAATAAAGAACAAGATGAGTACAAACCAATATCTTTTTCACAAGGAATAGAAAATTCCAAAACGACACTAAAAAAGTGCGAAAATACTGAAAGTAAGTGATACAGTTGGTAGAACTTAAAATTTATTTTATTTTATTTTAAATCCTAATAATAAATTTTTAATTATTAATGACGCATGTATTAAAAAATTCTGTCTCTATCATATAGGATAGATATATGATAAAAAGATTAATTTATTATCATTAAAAAAATATTAAAAATTTACAATTTATAATATCAGTCACTAAAATAAAATAAAATTATTTTTAAAGTACAATTATCGTAAATTTAATTTCGAATATGATGTATTTAAAATTTTAAATGATCTTTTCATTATATATGTATTATAAATAATATATTTCTTTTTAGCACCTGATAATTTAATAAGAAAGAAACGATTAGTAAATGAAATATATGTCAATAAAATTAAAATACCTTTGGAAAATAGATTGGCCCATCGTAACAAAATAAAAAATAATTATGAAACAGATTTCGGTAAAAACAAACAATTAACAAGTACGAAAAGAACTAAAAAAATGTTAGAATCATTTAACGACTCCACGAATAAAAATATTTATAAAAAATTTAATAGTCTCAATGATGCTCAAAAAATTAAAAAGTATAATTTTAACAATTATTTAAATGAAATTAAAAATAAAGATCTTTCAATGAGACAAAAAAGAGCTCTTGATCGTAATTATGATTACCAAATTATAGAAAGCAATGGAATCGATCGGTTAAAAGATCCAGAAATAGACGATATATGGAACAACATCGTCAAAATAAAACAAGATGAAAAATTATTGGATAAATACGATCGGCAAAATAATAATATAATTAAAAATCTTTTGGAAACACAACACAATTTACAAAACTTCATAGAACCTGACGCGCAGTCTTCGAATAATGAAAAAAATTTAACAATTCCGAAAACTACTGAATCTACAACACAAATCAACATAGAATCAATATTAGTAGATACGATTCCAAAGCTCCAAACTGTGATAACTGGAGGATTAAAAAAGGCAGAAAATCTTACAAGTTCTATAGAAGAATTAATCGATAACTTTGATAATAAATTAAGCGATACGACGGAGTATTTAAAAGAAAACGAAGAAAGTACAGAAACTTTTGAAACAAACAATAAGAGAGAAAATCACAATGTTTTTAAAACTATGGTTGAAACTGTTAAAAAATTCTTTGGTATTGTATCGGGAATTGCTAATATCTTTCATAGACAGTGATTACTATTATGTATATCTGTTTTACTATTGTACGTTTAATAGAGCATAATAAAATAAAAATTTGTAAGTACATATACAAATAACAACTTTTAAAAGTTATAAAAAGAATTATTTTATATAAATAATTTTTGTCGTAAAAATAAATATATTTTTTAATTACTGATATAAGAGATCATTTAGAAAAGAAAAAGTTAACGTTACGAAGGTTTTGGGTGACATATTTTACATCCATTCATTTCAGCTATAACTAAATATCTACATATAAGTATATATATATAATATTAATACTGTTTTTATAAAGTTTATTAATTTATTATTTTGTTATATCAAATATTGTTGTATTTATTACAGTTAGTAGTTAAAAACTGTGGAGTTTTTTATACAAAGTATTATAGATATTTATATTTTACTATTTTGTAACCGATTTAATAAAAATCTGATTTCTTTAAATTGATAAATAAATCTTTATAATTATCTCTTTATTTGAATTTTATTATTTCTAATACACCAGTATGTCATCTTATTTTCTTATAAAAAATTTAAAAATTGTTAGCATAATTTTTAAGTCGCTTATTTTTTATTTTAATTTTATTCTTTTAATAACATAAAGCTTTACAGCAAGCTTAACGAAATTGAAATTCTAGTATGTATATGATTAAATGAAAGATATATTTAACTGAGAGTCAGTAATATAACAATTGATCACCAGATTATAATTGTATTATGAACATTTTCAAGCTTATAGAGTATTGATAAATTAATACTTGAGTAATTCATCCGTATTCAATCTGTATATATAAATCAGAGTCAATTTACAACAGATTAACTCAGAAATTTAGTAAATTAAACCGAGATGAAATTCATATAGATATAATAAATATCCTTCATAATATTGACAATTTCTATGCATATGAATAATTAGTTTGTTTATTTATTTATATTTTTCGATTAATAGTTCTGAACTATTTTATACTCTATTTTATATTGTTCTACTTTCTCATAAAGAAACTTCTATAAATATAATAACAAATTCAAATTAAATTTTATTGATAAATAATTGATTCTTCTCATATTAAGTCTCATTGTAGTTATTATACAATTTTTTAATTCTAAGATTATATTAACAACTCAAACAATTTTTAAATTCTAGGTTAATAAATAGCAACCTTGTGTGAGTTTAAATAATTTTTAAATTATATTCTAATATCTTTTACAATTTATGTAAAAATATTAAAAATCTCAGTCTAATAAAAATTGCAACTACATTTTCATAACTTCATATTTTTTTAATTAAAATTTATAACATACGTTTAAACATATACATATGTTCATAAAAAATTAATTTAAAATTTAAACTTTATTATTATAGATTATCAGTGTATTATATTTCCTTGCTTAATATAATAATATAACTAATAATATAACTTAAAATAATATAAGTAATATAAAAATTGGTTTTATTAAGTAGACTATAAAATAATGCAAATATATGTCTCTGTAAGTTATTTTTTATTGTTATTTATTTCTTCTTATTTTCTCTGATGTAAGATAATATATATCATAGAATATATAACGTAATTTCAAGATATAACGCAGTCGTTATAACGTTGCCGTGAAAGATACGATGTTTAAAAAAAAACTTTTTTCTTTCTAAATATCCATAAAATAACTTTATCCTTTATTCTTCATTCATTCGTAAAATTTTTAGATATATATAAAAATAAGATATAAAATATAAAAAATTCATATTTTTATTATAAAAGATTTTTCTGAATAGTGATGAAGTACAGTTACACCATGTAAAGTGAGTGAAAATTGGTTAATGTCACGTTAATTCACGTTAATTCGCGAGAACGAATTTCCTCCAAATTTTCCGTTTTAATATTATCGCTAACTAATTCTAACTTCAACTAATTTCTCTTTCATTCATATTCATTTATTAAATAGTAAAATTTATCTATAAAATTCGGTGTCTAAATAATTTCAAACTACTGTCTCTATCTTCACGTCTTTGCACTACTTTTCAGTACTACTGACTACATAGAGAAAGCGAGTAAGTATACTTACTTTTTACTCTTAGTCTTCATCTGAAAATCTGTATCTTTAAAGTTAGAAATTTCATGACTTCGTTGTAACATTTGAAGTTTAATTAAACTATATCCAGTAAAGTTTATAAAGTAGTGGGCAATTGAGACTTTTATTTTCTGTACAATTTTTAGGAAAGGTATAAAATCTTTTATTTTCTGTTTTTTATACAACTCACCTTCTAATTAACAAATTTGAATTTACTTTATTCTTCTAAAGTACATATAAATATAATATTGAAGAAAATAATTCAAAATTTTTATAATGTTATTCTAAGCGCCAAAAGAAAAAATAAAGTAAATTCATCATTAAAAGAATTATTATTATATAATTTTTATGATTTCGCTTAAAGAGATGTAATATCGCCATAAATATTTTTTAATATAAAATTTCGTTTTTTCAACGAATTATTTAAGTTATTCTATTAAATTATAATTGCAAATATGTTTTAATTAAATTTTTTTTTAGTTTAAATGGAATGAACTTTTAAAATAATTGTGAGAAAAATTTTGTGTAACATACTTTTTTATAAATTTTTTAAACAGAAATAATAGATTTATAAATATTATATATAATGTCTTAAATTAATAATAATAAACATGTAATCGATTTTATGATCCAAATAATTTTATAATCAAGTATACATTTTCTGGAAAACAGATTTTTTAAGATTAATAAAGTAATTAAAATATTTAATTAATTAAAGCAATTAAGATATATATATCAACTTCATAGTAATGTAATAAAAAAATTGTCGAAAAAACTATGGATTTATGTATAAAATAATATTTCTCTATGATAAGATTAATACCACTACTGTAATAATGAAAATCATAAAAAATCTATACCAAAATGCTTTGATTTAACATCTGTTTTATAAATATTTTGTATATATATTACGTCAACATTTTGAAATATAATTTCTGAGATATAACGCAATTAATAAACAATTATGTTTTTGCAATTATTTTTACAGAAAAAAAACTTCAATTTGTAGATACAAAATTAATAATAAGACTAAAGACTTTACAAAATTTTATATAAAAATTTACAGAGTATAAAAATTTAAATTAATTCACAAATTGGTTAAAGTTTATAATATTCATATTAGTAAATTATTTGAAGTAATTAAATAGTAAAATAGTGTTTGTTTTCTTTATAATAAAATATTCTTTACAATAAAATTTATACCTTTGGTTATGTATATATATATTGGTTATATATATATATATATAAGAAAATTTAAGAAATGAAATTTAAAAGGCTACTTTAAACAATGGATAAATTATCAGAATAACTAATAAAATAAAAATTTTATCATTATTTTTTTTATACATGAAATGAATTTCAAAAATAATTAATCATAAATTTTTACAATTAACGCGTTGAATAGTCATGACCTTTCATCAGTTTCAATTTTGTCGGATCATCTAAATTTAGAAAATAATGTTTTTATAAAATTACATATTAATTTTTGTTAAAAATAAATTTTAAAAAATATTTGGAACTATTTCGATTCATGATCATAATCGAAATTAAGCTTTTAAAGAATAATATATTCTTTTCAATACTTTATTAAATATTTTGAATTAGTAATATAAGTTTACAGTTTTTATACTAATAATTATCAAAGCAATAATCAATAAATTTTTTCCCGTTCCTTTTGTTAATTCTGAATTATTTCTGTACTTGCGTTTCTTCGATTTTTGCTTAGATACTAGATAAGCTATCAAAATTGTAATATTAAATTTAAAATAATACTTAATTTAATAAATTCTAAATATTGATAAAGGTAATAATGAATAATTATATATTTTCATAAACAAATCAGTTTATTATTATTATACAATAATAATTTTATTTCTTTATTCTCATATATTATTGTTTTTATTATTTAATAATTTAGTTAGGAAAAATATATAATTATAAAAATATATAAAATATGTAAAAATAATATTATGTGTTTAGAAATAAATGATGCTCATAGGCTAAAATTTCAAATAATTAAAGTATAATAATATGATAAAATAGAATTGATTTTATTATATCAATAACAATTAAAAGATTGATATAATTTAAAATAATATTAGTATTAAAACATCGAAATATAATATTTATTTTCATATTATTATTATATCTATGGAAACAAAAAATAATGTTAATTCAAATCTTTAAATACCTGAATATAATCAAAACTAGTACAAGAAAGTCAACATATTAATAAATAAAAACATCGAATATATAAAATATTTATAGATGTATTTTCAATCATTGTCTCAAATTTCCATTTCTTTGAAGCGCAATCCAATGTACTCTTTCCTTATTTAAAATCAATCTATTGTCTGTATCACAGTTCTCTTTTACGTTTATCAATATATATTTCAACACTCACTCATATTTCGTAATAATAACATTGCACGCTTTTCAATTGGTACATCAACTTGTGGAGAACATTATTTTGTGGTTGACCACTCGTTTAAGTTCTTTACAATCATTCAAACACCAATCACTTATGAAAAGTACTAATATAACATTAATAAGAAAATAATATGTAATTATTGTGAAAATTAGTTAATAAAAAAAAGAAGCAGTACAAAGTGTGTAAATTAGAAGAATTAAAAAAATTTGAATGATGAATTAAAGTAAATAATTAAGAAGATGAAAAAAATTGATTTAATTCAGCTTGTAATTATAGGAAGAATTATTTGTAGTATATCCAACGTAATTTGTTGCAAACATATTCAGTAAGTAAATGAATTCATAATATATGTTAAGTAAACGTAAAACTTAAAAAATATTAAATTACTGAAACTTAAATATAATCAAACATTTTAAAGTTTATTGAAATTCAATTTATTAATTTTTAATTTATTAAATTATTATATATAAACCATTATATTAATATGATTTTATTATTATTTTGAATCATAGAAGTTTTCTTATAGTGATAAATATTTTATTTGGTTAATGTGATTTTTATACCATTTTTCATTTACTTTTCTTACGTAAATAATTAGTTAAGTAAATTCAGTTAAGTTTTTTCTATTAAATCAATTAAGATTGTGTAACTACTAGGACTAATAAAATCTTAATTGTACATTCATTATATTACCTTTTAATCTTTGCCGAAAAAAATATAAATAAATAAAATTCTAAACCAAATTTTTTCTAATTTAAATATCATAAAAAATTACTTTAAGGTGCCTCTACTTTTTTAAAAAATAAGTCTAAAAATATATACATATACATAAAAGAAAAAAATTAAATAGACGTAATTCAAGAAATTCGTATTTAATTACTATTACATAATAATACCAGTTTTAAAATAAAAATTTTTTAATACATTAATAATGTAAAAATAAGATCTTAAAAATATTTATTATCTTATACTTAATTATTAGGTACATAAGTTGATTATTATCGTATTATATTATAATACGTGCTTATTTTGAAAGTTATATCTTATACTGAATAGTAAAATTTACGATACATTTAAAGTCTTCTATTATAAATGTAACTGTTTTTTGTATGTTGTAAATGTTTTTTCATTCTTTATATATTGATGGTTATTCGGTAAATAGAATAGAAATATAACTACATATATATAAATAGCACAGCGTATTTTAGTGCATTTAAATAATATAAAAATTAAATTTTTAATATAGATCATTTTCAATAAATAATTTTAGATTATATAAATATGTGTCATTAATAATTTTTTTTTCTTATAATTGGATTTTGCCGATTATAAATTCATTTAGATCATACATTTTCTATAACACTGAAAATATTATCTTCTACTTGTTTTATTTTAGAACACATTATTCTTTTAAATATAGGCTAATTTTACATACACATTAAAGAAATAGAAAGTGTATATAAGAAATACATAAGAAATTATGCAACTAACATCGTCAGCAAATTGATGTCATTCGAGTCTTGCTGAAGGTGTAACTTCCCGAAACAAATTTAATGAACCGTTGAAATAAAACAATCGATTTTTGTTTCTCTTTCCGCGTTATTATTTGTATAGTTAAAAATGATTGCGATAAAAATAGTCCAATAGTCAAAAAAAATATGTATTTGTTAAACTAAGTATAATTTTTAAATACACTTTATAAATAAAAAACTATAGTCAGAATATGTACAAACAAAAACTATATATTATAATAGAGATAAAATATTAACTTTAACAAAAATTATAAAAATATTTATTTATTCTTTAGTCACTGTAGATTAAATAAAAAAATACATATATTTAAAAAAATTTAAAACAAAAATTATATATAACAAAACTAAAAAATAATATTCATGAATTATACTCAAATATTTACTATAATTAACATAATAATAATAGTAATATATATTTATGAGTCGAGTAAAAAAATAAAATAAATTAAATAAATATTATATATGTTTTTGTTATTTTAATAAAATTTAATGATTACTTATACATGTTTAGTATATGTATTTACTTATTTATTTGTACTTACTTTTATACTTATATCAATTTGTACTTACTTATTATATCTATATTTACTTAAAACTTCTATTCAAAACGTTTATTTTTCCTATACGATAAATTTTAAAATATTTGATCAATATTTTTAAAAACTTTATATTTGATAATCAACTTCTATGAAAAAACGGTTTTACACACACATAAAAAAATGAAATATGTTATATATCATAAAAGACAATACTAAAAAATATTATATAAAAAATAAATCCTAAAAATTTGATATTATATAATTTAATATAAACAAAATACAAATAAAACATAATTTTCTAATGAAGTATTATAAATTTATATTAAAGTGTATTTACTAAAAAATATAATGAATCCAACATTTTTATACGAATGTATCTCAATGTATATATATATATATGTATATATATGTATATTAACAATTAAACGAACAAAAAATACTGAATTTTATTGCTAAAAAACATAATATTTATATAAAATCAACTCAAACTACTTTCTTTTATAAAAAATACTTCTTTAAATCACGGAGTATATGTACTTCAATTATAATTTATTTTTTTAAAGCTTTCTTATCATTTTTATATTAATTATACGAAAATAAATTTCATCAAATTATTATATATAATATGACATTTGTATCTTTACTTTTTAATTTATAAAAAAATTTTTTTAATTGTAAAAAAAAAATTTTTTTTAAATAAATTTAAAAAACTCTAAAATATTTTATCTAAGTATTTAATGTAGATATAAGACTAACTAAAAATTAACTGAAATCATCCAATAAAAGACGTTTAATTAAAATTATTTTTAATACATAGTATAATTTTTTGCAGACAATACATACTTTCAAAAAAAGAAGCTGACCCAAACGACAGATTAAAACGAGGCTTAATCTTTCTTATTCCATATAATGAAAATGATATCACTTCCAACAATAACAAAAATAATCGAGAAAAACCTATAGTAGGTCTTAAAGAAGCTACTAATCAACTATCAAATATAAATAAACAAGCTTGGCAGCAACCATTGAAAATTTCTCTCCATTTTAATAATACACTTAAAAGAAATCCCAATATAACCGATAATGCTGAATATCTAAACAGAGAAGATCACGATTATTCCTACAATCACATTAAATCTACTTATAATCAAAAAGAAATTGTGAAAAGACTCATTAATTCACATAAAAATACCAAAAATGATAAAAATAATAAAGATAAAAATCCAATCACAATCATATTTGGTAATAAGACTAACAGATCTCGCAGAATGAGCCAAAAAAAATACATGTGTTTCTGTAAAGAAGCAAACTGTAGAGGTACACAATGTTTTCATGAACAAGCTCAACAACAATATCCTTGGAAAAATATATATTTCCCAAATGTTCAAGAATTCGTAGATAGTCAATATGATGAAGATATGTCGACAGAGAAAAATGATAAGTATTCAATTACACCAACTGAACCGACGAAATTCAATATTCCACTTGAGAGTAAGATAAATTTCGATCCAAGAGTAACGGCAAGCAATACAAACACAGAAATAAAACAACAAGTCCTCCCCAATAAAAATTATTCAGATCCGAAGACGAAAATAAAACAAAAGGAAGCTTCTCCAATTTATCAGTACTATCCTTACGAAATACCTCGTGATGAAGTTATATATTCTGAAATAATTCCTATTCAAAAAAAATATCCTGCGACTATTGATCCACAACTAGAATTGACCAATAATTACGAACCTAATAAAATTGGAAAAATTAATTTATCCCCCGATAAAAATAATCATATTTATGGACATTATACGAATCCAGTATTTGCCGAAATGACACGTCCAACTGTATATGATAATGAAAATAAGATAAATTATAATCCAAACAATGATAATTATCATTCAAAAGAGATAAAAAATATAAATAAATCTAAACCTGATATTAACGTACAACATTTGACAACCAAAATACCATTAAAATCTAATAATGCGTATTCTTTAGAATCAAATACATTACCGCAATTCAAACCTTCCAATGATAAAATAAATAAAGAACAATTAAAAAATAATAATAATATAAAAGAGAATCCAGAGAACTTCAAAAATAAATTAAAAGAAATTAACAATGAAATATTATTACAAAATGCTATTAAAAAAATAATTAATAATTTTGTTCCTGGGAAGTCCCAAGACTTAATAACAAATTATGGTAAAGAAAATATTTTTAAATTGACTAATGTTAATGAGGAAAATATACATCCAGAAATTTCAGAAAATCCTATTTTAAAAAATATCTTTTTTACACCAGAAGTTGAAAATATGATTGTTGATAAAACAAAAAATTTTCTATTTGGAATAATTGGTTCACCCCCTAATAATATACAATTAATTAAGAATAAATTACATGATATCATCGAAAAAATATTTTCGCCACAAAAAACTATTGTTACAACAACTACAGATAAAAATAATCCAGATAGTCAATGGGTAACAGAACGAGTAACATTATTGAAAAAATCAGAAAATGTAGCAGCTTTAAAAGATCCATCAAAAAAAGCTTTAGATTATATTAAAAGTATCATAAATAAATTAGGAATTGGAGAAGAAGATGCGAAGCAACCTGTAATTGGAAATTTAATCATAAAAACAGTAAAACATTATTTAGATAAAGAAAGTGGAACTATTGATGAATCTATTATCAGACAAGCTTTTGAACTTCTCATTCATCCAAATACTGAGAATTCATCAAATTCGGCTCCAGCTACTAAAAAGATTTCTACGGAACAAACAAAAAAATCTGTTTTGTTACAACCGAAATTTAGTCTATTTTCGAACGAAAATGATTACAAAAAAATACCAGAAAATATTGTTAAAAAACACATATTACAGAATGAACAATTGATTGAACAACAGCAAAAGTTAATTGAAAAACAAGAGCATAAAAATTCAAATTTTAGTGAAAATAAAAAAAATGTTACACAAAAAAATTTAGATGAATTAAAATTTAAAAAATTGAAATCCGACAGTGACTTTGTAAATAAAAATGACGAAAAAATACAAAACTATAATTTAAATATTTCAAATATTGATAAAGACTCGAGAAAACTGAAAGTATTATCAGAAGAATCAGTAGATGATATATTTTCAAGCAAGAACACACAAAATAAATACAGTGAAACGTTTGAATCTTCAGAACGAGATTATTCGATAGAAAGAAAACCTATAAAATATTTCTCACCTAATGATAGAATTTTAGAATACATAAAAAATCATCAAAATTTTGGTAATTCAAAATTAAAAACGGTAGCAGAAATCATTGGACGTCCCAACGATTATAAGATAAATAGAACTACGCATCAAGATGTTGAAAAAATTCAAACAGTCAATCATAATTTATTAGATGTACGTAAAAATCCTGTAAATACACTTGACTACGAACGTTCAAATTTGCGATCCAATACAAATCAATTAGATAATAGTAAAGAGAAAGAAAATTTAAAAAGAAATCCTATATTCACAAATAATTACAGAGATGAACAACAATCTTTTTTAAAAAATCCTATAACATTATCTGCAGCAAATAAAAATTTAAATTTTCTAGTTGAATCAAACAGTTTATCTCCGTTAGATAGTCGAACGCCAAGAAATAAAGAATCTAAAATTGATATAAAAACAGCAGAAATAAAAAAACTGAATAAAAAATTTAACGATGATCAAATTCTAGATACACCTCCAAATAAATTTACCTCATCTTTATTTCAAAACGAATATGCACTGAATTCATCACTATGGCAGAATTTATTTTATTTCGGAAAATTTGTACCGATAAATGAGAAGCAAATATCGGATACCCAAAATGAAAATGACTTACAAGAGTCGAACTTAGTGTATGTCGGTGACGGTGTTAGACTACCTATAAAAATGAAAAAAATGCAAGACGGTACATTCGCTCTAACACTATCAAACGATGCTTATAAACAATTTTTATTTAATAATGGTTCCTGTTGTTCTTCAAATGTAAATAAAACAGTCAACTTACGTGAAAGAAGAAGCGATGAAACTATTCCTCAACTGAATTTTTTCAGTAATCAATCAAATAGTAAAATATCTGCAATAGATTGGTTTCTTGAAACATTTGATAAGGCCCATAATTTAATTCCAAACGTGGCTGCACATAAACAATTTCTAACGATGAACCAAGGCTCTAATAATGACAATGATGAATTGAATATAAATTACAACGTTAATCAAATTTTAGAAGAATCTGGAAAAGTCGACGATACAGTTACTTCAAAATATGAACAAATTTATACAATTAATGATCAAGACAACAAAAAAATACGTGATATACAAAACAAAAATATTTTTGATAATATTTTAAAAAACCAATTAAATAATAATGCAATGACTATCAAAGACGATCAAATAAATAATTTCAATATAAGTGAAAACATAAAAAATAAAATTCACCATGATCCACTGCTAATAAAGTTGGAAAGCGATACAAATGAATCAAGAAAAAGAAATGAAAATATTAAAAAACTTAAGAACAAAAATAAATGTAATCAAATGAATGATGATAACAAAATTAATGATTGTAGAAATTTCGAAACCAAATTCGACTATGAGATGCTCAATCCAATTCCTCACAGATCGGAACAGACAAATAATTACATAAGTCCTTTTAGTGGTGGACCTCCGTACAAATATCAACGATACGCCGACGAGGATATGATTGTAAGCAGAAGGATAAGGACACTTAAGAATGTATTACATTTTATGAAAGACCTTATAATAAATACATCACAGATTAGTTTATAATATTTCCAAGTTGTTTTATACTTAAATATTACAGTGATATATAATAAATGAATACGTTTTTTATACCGCTAAACAAAATAATTTAAAAATAAAATTATTTTTGTTCTTAGATTTATTTTCTTTATAATATAAGTAATAATATAATATTATTGAGTCCTTTATATTTCATTAATAAAATTTAATACTAAATTATAAAATAAGAAAGTTAAGTTAATACATAAAAAGTATATTTTAAACATTTTAAATAGTCAAATTTAAAAAAATTGATTTATATAAAAATAAATATAACGATACATATGAAAATATCGTATAAATAATTTAAATAAACTTTTATATCAATTTAAATTTAAATTTTTTTGTACTATTACATATCATAATAAAAACTTTTTATTAGATAATAATATATATAAATTACAGTAAGCAGCATAAATAACATTTTACATATCTTTAAACATTTATAATAGAAACACACATCAAAAATATTTTTACAAAGTGATTTTAAGCTTTATTAAAAATACTAATAAAATTAACATATATTACGTTAAATAATCAATTTTAGACTAATTCTATTAACTATACTAACAAAAAATCCCTTCAAAATTTGTCACGATATTATAAAAAATCTTATCTAATTTATTTATAAGAGTTTATTGTGAATATCCAATATTAATTGTTATTATTTAACTGTTTTATATCAACAATAGATATTTTGATAATTTATTTACCAAAATTTTTATATTATAATTTATAAATAAGTTACATTCATAGTTTATAATTGTAATACCCAACTAAAAATATATATCAAATGTAATAATCAACTATTTAATTTTTGTAGTTCTATATAAGCAAAAGATTTTCTTATCTCCATTTTACTTTCATTTCACCCTCTCTCTTCCTCTCTATGTCTCACACCTTTTTAACTTTATCTATCCTATCTCTTTTTTGTGATAAATAAAATGGCAATTCCTATATAAGAAAAAAAAACGTGTCGTTACTAATTACAAGAAAAAATGTTAATACTTTACTTTACCGCTTCTAAAAGATTGTTAAAAGAAGTGAATTGTTCTTATCCATCAAAAAATATGAAAAAAAATGTATGATTGGGTCGTTCAATATATAGAAGCCGATACGCTTTTTATTGAATAAAAAAATAAATATTCAAAGCAGCATTCTCGATAACTCACAGCAATTGTATATAATGCAGGACAACCTCGCCCAAACTTTATTCTAGTTGCGTTGATACGAACAAAATAAGCGAATACAAAGTAAAATTCGCAGTATATTTGATAAGTCATGGAATAGGATAAATTAATCGATATTGTTATACTAAAGTAAAATAATCAAGTGCTGGCCTATTTATAATAATTTTAATGAAAACACTAAAAGATATAAAAATACAGAAAAACATAGAATATAAATACACGTTATATTAAATTTTATAATTAAAACTCTTGAAAAAACAAGCATTATTTCCTATTGGAAAATAATTGAAATACCTGTGCAATCTTGCCTAGATATCGATTCCAACGTTTACATAGATGAGATTCTTGAAATATCTGATCTATATATATACGATTTAAAAAAAAGTTATTTATTTCATTTTTTACAAACAAGAAATTTATTTAACGAATAAAATTTTGAATTTCAACAAATAAAAAAAACAAAAATAAGCATAGAAATGTATTCGTATATCTTCTACAGAATTTCATGTCCTAGTTAAGCTATAATTAAAGTAATAGTAAATTCTAGATAGATGTAAAAGAAAGTGCTTTTAATTATTCTTTATTATAGGCAATACACTTGAATCTTTTCTTATCCTCTGCCAAATATCATATATATTTTTTGTTTATTCAATAATGGCAAAGTTTTTAAATGTTGGTCTATCGTAGAATTTACACCATATTTTTATACACTTTATACAAATATAGAACAATCTTCTGTATTTGCTTTAAACTCATAAATTTTAAAAGATTTTTAGATTGTGCACCTACCTCCATTTTTTTAAATTTAATAAGTAAATTATGATATGTAATAATTAATAATTGGAAGCAATTAATAATAAGTAAGTAATAATTATTCATAAATAATTCTATTGAGGCCTTCAAGACCTATAGGTATGAAAATATATAAATTATATTTATGATATTATATTTACCAATATTCTAAATTATCGAATCCAACATCTAAATTATATTTAATAATAAATTTGATCTCTTAACTATACTTATGGTAATTATTAATTCCAATCCATAAAAGGTCAACTAAACTACGCCATTTTTGTTATCTAAAAATAAAAAAAGATTAAAAAATTTCATAATGTAATAATACATCAATTTATTATCGTTAAAGACATCAACAAATTTATTTATGAGCCTTTATATGTGAGTTTTTCTTTACCTTTGCGATAAACAGAGGACTAACGGAGCGTGAGTCAAGCAAGTTAAATTGGCTTATCAGGTTATCAGGATGTGTATAGTAAAAATCAAGTATAAATCATATTATCTTACAAATTTAAATAACTTTACATATAATTATAATAAGTGTAATAAGTTTATTTAATGTAATAAGTTGTTTTACATTTTTTATCGTGGTACTCCTTGTATCTAACAGTACCGTTTGTTACATATAAATTAATAGAACTGTTTATTAAAATAATAAATTAAGAAATACAAAATAGAGAAAGAAAAAAATCAGTATCTACATCAAATAAAATTCAATAATTATTATAATGAATGAGACTACTTCAAAAAAGAAAAAGTTTTTGACTTTTTCAACTGTTGAGTGAACAATTGCATTATAATTTTTATCAAGATAGATGCATATCACATTATTTAAAAAATATTCTCAACAAGTTAATTTAAAATAATGATTATTTATTTATTTAAGCCAACATTTTAATTAATTTTCTTTCGATCGGTTTACATTGTTTGTTCAAATTTGCATTAATTAAAAATTAAAATAAACAAAATTTATAAAACTTAAAAAAATAACAAAAGATTATAAACACTTGTAAAGCAAAAAATTCAATGTTTGTAAATTTTCCTTTATTTTTATAACATTAAAATTTGCATCAAGATAAATAATCCAAAAATAGAATACTAAATTTCTTTAAGTTTTGATGAGTTTCTTTTAAATTTCGCAGATTTAAAAGCTGAAAAATATCAAAATAAGATTTTTTGTATATTAAACAAACCCAACAATATGATTGGTTATTCCGATATTTGCTCAGCAATAGGAACGAACTGTATGCTATATTAAACCAGATTTATAAACTTAAACAAATAATAAATTAAAAAAATAGAAAAATATTCCACTTATTGATTTGATACTAGTAGTATCCTTCAAAATAAATATTTTAAATGAGATCAATATGATATCATAGCTTAAAATTTTTTAATTTAAAATTTTGAAATGTTTGTATTTGTTTCAGCTTTCACTTAATACATTGAACAATACACAATGTTTTATTCGTATATTTTAATAGCTTTACTCAAAATACAGTCGGTTCCCAATTTTATATTTAAAAATTAAAATAAGTTTTAACTAAAGTCCGAAATACTCAGATGTTTCAAGGTAAAATTGAAACTTGTTATCTCGTTCATCGGTTTCATGTTTCGTTTGTTTTTACTTTCTAGTTGTAGCCAAAACACTGTTGTCTGCACTTTGCAAACTGTCTGCTTGTAAAAAGGAAAAAACTCATAAATATTCAGTGTTAACATAAAAATGGGTCTTTTCGGAAGATCACAAGACAAAAATCCCAAAGAAATGGTAATATTCATTTATTGTTCCAAACTTTCTTCTATTCATTATTTTAATAACATAAATAAAATTTAAGGTAAACGAATGGACACATAAATTACGCAAGGAAGGTTATCAAATTGACAGACAAGTTAGAGGTGAGTCATATTCTAGATTTAAACATAATTTATTTAAAAATACTCTAATAAAATTAAATAGCTGTAGTTTTTATTATGATTCATATGTTTATTTTACAAGTACTTAGTTTATTTAAACAATTTTTTAGTATGTACTACATGAGCTACTTTGCATTACAATTTTTGCAGCAATTCAACGAGAAGAAGATAAAGTAAAACGATCGCTAAAAGAGGCAGCAAAAAAAAGTGATAAGGATGTATGTAAAATCTTGGCAAAAGAGGTTATTCGTGCTAGAAGTGCGTGTAACAAATTGCACACGTCTAAAGCGCACTTAAATTCTGTTACTTTACAAATGAAAAATCAACTGGCTACTATAAGAGTCGCAGGTTCCGTATCAAAATCAACAGAAGTAATGCAGGCAATGCAAGCTCTCATTAAAGTACCAGAAGTTGCCGCAACTATGCGAGAGCTTTCGAAAGAAATGATGAAAGCAGGCATAATTGAAGAAATGATGGATGAAACTTTAGACTCTATTGAAGATTCAGAAGAAATGGAAGAAGCAGCGGATGAAGAAGTGGACAAAGTAAATTTTATATAGTTCAACAGTTTTAAATTTTTATTTTATTAAATCTTATAAAATTTTATGTAATTTTGTTATTTATAAATTTACATCTTATTTATATATATATTAATCTATCAAATTTTAGATTTTATGGGAAGTAACTGCTGGACAAATGGGTAGAGCACCCGCTGTTGTAACAGATACTCCTGGAGCATCTACATCCAAAGAAGATACCGAAGAGGTGAACGATGATAAAGAACTTGAAGAAATGAAAAATAGGTTACAAAGCCTTCGTAGTTAAATTTTGAATTCTAAACATATATTTTTTTCTTTAATTAAATTGCTTGTATTGCTTAAAATCAATTTTTATATTTATTTAAGCAGCTGAATTTGTATAAGTTTTAATACGAGAAGTAAATATTTACATAAAAGTATTAAATTTAAAAAATAATATAACTGTAATTAGCTATGTAATTATAAATGAAGTGTATTGTAATTTTCGTGAATTTTAACTATTATTTCACACATTCAAACAGATTTTATAAAATCTGTTTATTAATTAATTTAAATTTTCACAATTAAGTGTACGTTTATTTTTTACAAATTTCTTCTAAAAATGTACATTTGTAGCTTAGATAAAAGTTAATGAACCAATCAAATATGAATTTCATAGCTTTTATATGTACGTCGCAATAACATATTTTAATCTTGAGTTAAACTCAAATGTAAATATTGTATGTAAACTAGCTTTTTCAAGCATATAATAATATAATAATTCTGTATAAAATATGTTGTTATTTTTTTATGTAAATGCACATACCACCATTATATTAACAATAAAACATTAATATCAAATATAATATTGTAAAATTATTTTAATAAAAACAAAATATTAAATACAATACTCTGTATAAAAAGTACAACGATATTATAATATATTGATAGAAGACAATTACATTAGTAAATAATCAAAGAAAAATTAAATTTATTATATTTACAAAAATATCATTAAACTGAATAACTTTAATTAATATCGACGAAATTAGTATTTTACTTTAATAATTGCTTTAATATGTTATTAGATTTTTACATATTAATTGTTAATACAAAATTATGAATCACAAATTTTTATTTTAAATATAATTTTTAAGAAATTTATTCTTATATCTAAATATTTTTTATGATTATACATTTATACATAAATATACAGTAAAATGTACTAACAAGCTTTTTCAATTTTTTAATATAATCACTTATGAACTAATATTTTTGAAGATTTAACATATATATATTTTAAAAGTAACAGTTTCCTTATAATAATAAATATGATTAAAACTACAGTAGATATTCGTTTGATTTTACTGCTACAAATTTAAATTAAATTTAAAACAAAGATATCAATACGTACATAAATGCATGATCATTGAAGTAAATACTTAGTAGTTACAAGCAACTTTAGCAAATCGTATACATATAAATTACATTTAAATAAAGTCAAAATTTAAAATATTATCATTATTAAATATTGCAGTTTTTCTATCTAAATATAAACAATTTTTATCTAATTATAGAAAAAAAAATAATTTTTGTACAAGATTTCTAATTTAATATTTTGACTTATAGAAAAGGCTTATTTATATACATACTTCATTAATAATACAAAAGCATAAATAAAATCCCATATTTATAAAGTAACTAATAATTATATATATGATAAATAACTACATATACAAATATAATTATAAAAGAATTAAGTGAATTCTTAAATACAAAATTGAATACAAAACATAAGCAATTTATATTTCGTGTTTTGTAAAATTTTTTTTAAAAATCAATGAATTTCTTATAATCTTTGATATGCAATTGATTTTAATAAAATAATTCACAACCAATTAATCGTCATGCTAATGTTAGCAAGCTTTATTTGTGATTTCACAATCGATCAATCACCATATTAACAATAGCAAGTTTTACTTGTGCCTTAGATTTTTTTGGTAACCTCCTTACATGAGGCTTAAGTTTATTAAGGAAACGTCTTAACTCGCACTGAATTGGCAGAAGCGTCCTTCGGCATCTTGCTGACATCCTAAGTTTTGGCTGTGTTTCTTCAATAATCATTTCCTCTTCTAACTCGTTAAAATACGTTTCTTCGTCTACCACCACAGTTCTATCACCCTCTTCAAATCGATTCATATATAAATCATTTCTATGCATTTCTAAATCAGCTTCTACCATTTCTTCCGAAGAAGCTTCTGGATAATTAAGGATACCAGAAATATTGTTATCAGGTACAATTTCAATATCATGTTCATTTTCATTTTTATCTTCACTTTCCACTTTAACATATTTAAGTGAATCAACTTGAGTTTGCTGCATAATTCTTCTTTTTGTTCTCTTCTTCACAGGTTTTGTAGAACCAATGTTCTTTTCAGGCAAATTAATTTTTATCAGCAATCCTGGTGGTATACTCGATAAACTATTAACTGGAATTGGAGCACCTAAATTTGAAATATCTCCTGAAAATGGTAAAATTACCTTTTTTATGTCAGAAGAAATATTGCTCACTATATTATTAGATATAGCTATTGGCTGAAATTGATTAGCAATTAATTTCCAATTGTTAGCAGTTGGAATAGGAAGCTTTTTAATTGGATAATTATCCATTTTTTGATCTATTTTTGGTAAATTAATAAAAGTAGGTCTTTTCGATTTTCCTCGTTTCTTTGCCAAAGGAGTTGGTTTACTCTGTGGATCCATCTTTGGCTTCTTACTCGATACCGAAGCTCTAACAATTTTATTTCCATCTCCTTCTACATCATTTACATCATCCATAATAGTAACTACTTCAATATCATTATCACAGTCCTTAATCGTGGGAACTGCATCGCAAGGACCACTTCCATTATTAAAATTTTGACCAGTTTGAAAATGTCCTGAACACAAAACTAATCTACGAATTTGATTAGGCGACATTTTTAGAATATCTTCTCTTCCTAAAAACTGACACCATTTTAAACATCTTCCTATTTCATAAGCAGGAAATGGATGAAACTTGTACTTTTGTGTTTTATTTTTTGGATCAGTTCTCAAGCGTCCACAAGCTGCACAAGCCTGACTTCCCAAAATAGCCAAAGGCAGAGGATTTGCCTTTTTATTATCTTTATTACAAGAGTTAAATAATTCTACATAATCTACAAGTTCTTGATGATAATCCAACCTTTCTTCATCTTCTTCATTTTCATCAGGATATTTAATGTTTGGTATCGCATTATTGATTAATCGGTTGTGAAACCCTTGTAAAAACTGAGATTTATCAAAATGCTTCGAACAAATATAACAGAACATTATTTCCTTCCTAGTAAGTCTATAATAAGAATCAACACCAACAAAATCTAACCATTTCAAACATCGAAATTCTTCTCCAGGAAAATGATGAAAAGTTGCTTTATCATTTTCTGGACCTGGTGGATCTTTTCTAAAACGACCACATAAAACACAACCAATATTGTATAAACTTTGCTTAGGATCATAAATACTTGGTACTGCACTGCTATGTAACCGATCATAAAATTCATTTACAAAATCGGATAACAAAAAATGCTTAGAACAAACCATTCTTTGAAGTAATTGCTTTTTGGTTAATTTATAAAGCTCTTCTCGGCAACAAAATTCTAACCATTTTTTACAGCGATATTCATCATTAACCGGAAATCCAAAAAATGTATACTCTTCTACTCTGTTATTAGGATTCATACGAGAACGACCACAGACTACACAAGGATGTGGCATCTTGACAAATTATTGAATATAAATTAATATATTATTTTAAAAATTTCTTCAACCATATAGTTTCATAATTGAAGATTATCGTAGTTAAAGTCTGTGACCTACAAAAGAAATAAAGTATAAAGTAAAAATAATCTAATAATCTTTCCATATATATGGAATTAAAGTGTAAAGAAATTAAAAACAAAACATCAATTAAACTTAAAAAATACACTTCTATTGGTATCAATATTTATTTTTATAAGGTAATCAAGGTTTTAATTTAAAATTATAATTATTCAATTTAGTTCAAAATAATATTAAAAATAATAATATAAAAATTAAAAGTTATAGAAAATTAAAATATTGTTTAATATTTTGAAAATATATAAATTGAAATAAAGATTACATTTACGATTAATTTTAAATAATTCAAATCGCTTGATTTTAATTATAAAGATTATTAAATTAAATAAATTTGTAACAATATTCAGTCTCGTTTTTACTATTTATTATTTAAAGACTTAGAATAAATAAATTTAATCTATAAAATTTTTAAAGTGAGTAAACACTGCACTTACGTACGTAACTTCATAACCTCTATCATTCGAAAGTATATATCAATATAATATTTGTATAAACATATACTAACATTTATTAATCGAAAGCATTCAAACAACTATACAATAAATTAATTTCTTTTTAAAGTTTTTATATTTAACATTAGAGAATTCTTTAATAAATATCACTGAGAATTATACTGTACAATTTCAAAATAATTGCTTAAAAAATTAATCATAAATCTTGAAATTTTAATGGTACTAAATTTATGCATGAAAAGTAATTTTAATGATGTATAAATATATTTGTTTAATTAACTTTTTTCTTCATTTAGTAAAATATTCCAAAGGTGAAAGGTTACGATTAATACATCAGTCATTAGCAACCAGTCACCAGTATCACTTCAACTTTTGATTCTAAATTTTCAATCTTTGGGAACTATAAGTTGGTACTAATGATTTTGAAAATATATTATTAAATGTATTTTTCCCTGTGCTTATCTTTTCTGTTATGAATATTACGAGGTACTACTATTAATTATAGCCATTTTTATTTCTTTTACTTTTGTATTACAAGTACAAAAACTTTTGAAAAATATTGGATTTCTTAAAGATTTTTATCTTCATTCAAAAATTTTGTATTTTTAATTATATAGTAATAGCATACATATTTCCAAAAAATCAAATATTTTTTTCTTTAAAACTTTATCAAATTAAAAAAAACTTTTTAAACTAATTTTTTATTTATTAGAAAATACCGATAACCAAAAAATATTTACAAATAGTTATTGTTCGTTTAAAATTGTTTATTTTTAAAAAATTCAATATCAAAAATGGTATTTTAAAAACTTTACTAATAATTAGTTAAAAGGTATTTTACGTTTTAAATTCATGACCTCGTATGTTAAACAGATAGTACGTACTAAAACTTTAATGTTATTTTTTTCTCTTTTGTATCATTATCATATATATATATTATATTTAACTTTGAAAAAGTATTGTTAAATTTATCAAGCAATTTTTTTTAGTAAATTCATAAAAACAAAAACAATCACTGATAAAATGTACGTAAATCTAATTGTCATCTAACTTTTAGAAATTAAACAAGAGAATTAATAGCAACTTTTTATATAAGTATTTGTATAGTAAAAGAGTTAGGTGTTAATTATTAGACCATGGAAGTCAAGACTTGTAAACTTGGAATGGATATTCGGACAAATGTACACGTATAAATGTAAACGTTGACATAATCTACACCTGCAAAACATAAATATAGCTCAGATGTGTTTATGAAAAACATTTTATCGCAGAAAAAACTGTCACTGTCTCCGCGTAAATCTTATTAATCAATAAGAACAAAAAAATTTGTTGATAGCCTGTTTATTATTTTAAAAATAAATCTAAAATGACATCTGAAGCTTCGAATAGTCCATATGATCTTAATGGACAAAATTTTGATTCCGAAATATATTTACAAAAATTATTTAAGGTTGGCTTAAAGTGATATTTTTCTCATTGCTTTATAAATTAATTAAAATTTTATAAATCTATAAGTTTAACTTTGTTTTGATTTGAAGGATTATAACCTTAAACAAATAATGGATCACGAAGCAGAAATTATTCATGATACACAAACTTTGCACTCTGATATGCAAACTCTTGTATATGAAAATTATAACAAATTTATATCAGCAACTGATACAGTCAGAAAGGTAACTGTTCTTTATTAATTTTTTAACTTAAAATTTAAATGGATAAAATTATTATTACATATTTCAAATGTCAATATATATTTTAATTAAGTAACAAATATATATATCTTTTATCCTATTTTCCAGATGAAATATGATTTCAACCAAATGGAAGAATCAATGGATATGTTGGCAAAAAATATGGATAGTATTACTTCATTCTCTGAACAAATATCGTCAACGTTACAAAGTAGTCGACATCAAATTACTAGATTATCATCAGTTCACAGTCTTTTAAAAAAATTACAATTTCTATTCAAGTTACCTAATAAATTAAAAGATAGACTAAATGATGAAAATTATACCCAAGTAAATATTTTGTATTAATTTATAATTTAGGAATTATTTTTTATTTATATTGTTTTCTTATAGGCTGTGCAAGATTATATCCATGCACAAAGAGTTTTAACCCAATATGGGAATATGCCTTCTTTTCAAGGAATTCAAAAAGACTGCGAAGAGATAGTAGAGGAATTAAAATTAAAATTACGCACTCAATTTAAAAAAAGAGAGGCATCGACTAAATTATTAGCTGAAAGTGTTGATTTGTTACTTCAATTGAAAGAACCAGCTGATGTATTATGTGCTGATTTTTTAATCCATGCAGATATGCGATTGTCGGAACAACTTGAAAATCTGAAAGACATGTGTGAAAATGATATTATTGAATTTATAGATATGGGTAGTTCTGGATTTTTAAGTGATTTATGTCTAATTGTTGCATCTTATAACGACATGTTTGTAAATCGACCTCCACTGGATAATAATGAGTTTAGTGATGATTTTGATACAAAAGCAGTTTCTCGATTAAATACTTTTATTATGAATAATATGAAAAAATATTTCGATCTTGTAAAAAAAAGAGTAGAAAATGTAGCTGATACTGTAATTTTGGTTAGAGCATTAGATAGATTTTATAAAAGACTTCAGGCCATGAATGCTCTCTGCGAAGATACTGATTTTTCTAGGTGAATACTGTCATAAAAATTCATATTTATAAAACACATAATATCTTTAAAATTGTTTAAATACAACTTTTTTACAGAACTGGGACAGAAATTGTTATAGCTGCAGGCAGAAAACAATGTCGAAATCATCTTTCTGTTTTAAAACAGCATTTGAGTGAAACTCTTGCTAAAGTAAGACAAACTTTAGCATCCAAAGTTTCATCTGATAGTGATGGCGGCTTATCAGAACTCCAAGCTTTACTTGTTATGCCTACTATTGAGAAAATAAAAGGAATCCTACAAGATTTGTTGGTTTGTATTTTTAATATATAATTATTTTATAGTATTTTACAGTTTCATTAATTTATACATTAAAAAGCATTTATTAAATTAAGAAGCAATACTTACTTTTATAATTCAAAAAATTTTACTATAAATTTATATTTATACTATAACTTTTTATTAATATAAAAAAAAAATTAATTAAATTATATTTTTATAGGTATTTTTACAACCAGAACTTTCATTCGGTCTTAAACCACAGTTCTTGCAAAGTTTCTGCATTGATGAAGTTCGAGAGGGTTTAGTTGTTGGCTTTCTTTATCATTTAACAGCTACTGCAAATGGATTTTGTACTGGATTAGACTCTCCAAAATTTCCTCCAACATTACTTCTACTCTTAAGTAAAATGTGCACTGAATTCAAAGACAGCAATGTCCATTATCTTGTAAGTTTTTGAATAATCCACAATCGATGTTATAATCATAATTTCAAGTACTTGTAACAATTCTCTTAGAAATTTTATTTTTGCTAATATAATTACAATTTAATTATATTAATATATATATATATACGATTATTGATCATTGTAATTTAAAAAATTTGCTACAATTCTCTATTAATTCTTATAAAAGTAATTTAAATTTATTGCCTTTTTCGAATTTTTAGTTCAATTTTTAATATTCATAATTAAATTTTCAATATAAATTAAATCAAATAATTAATCAAATTTTTAAATTTTTCATTTTCTACAGACATTAGCATTAAAAGTTACGATTTTATAATGAAAGTATAATCTCGAAAGTAATATTTAAGAACTAAAACTGATAAAATATTTAATTTATAGCTCACTTCAACAGATGATTTATTCAATGTAGAGGAATATGCTACTTCGAAAAGTGATGTAACTACTGAAATGGAAATTTGCGATAATTTTCAAAAGGCAGCTCAGGAACTTTTAAATCATTTCGTTCGGTTACAAGGACTTACAGTCTCTCAGATGTTAAGAAAATCTGTAGAAACTCGTGATTGGTTACATACGATAGAACCAAGGACAGTTAGAGCTGTAATGAAACGTGTTGTTGAAGACATAACTATGATCGAATCTCAAGTAACTGCATTATATGATGACACCGATGGACAAATGGACAGAAGCAGTGATAGTAGTAGAAAAACGCATAGGTAAATTTAGGATAATTTAAAAGAAATTTAGAATATATTTTTACAGCACATTGTTTTTTCTTATCTTTTTAAAAAACTATAATATTTTAAATTAAATTTGTGTATTTAATAAGTACATGCATATCTGAAACAAAATTTCTTTGATAATAATATTAACTAATTTATCCATTGAAAAAACGTAACCTTGATATTTTTTAAATTACACAATTAAAAATATTAATAATTTTTAATATAATACGTTTAATTGATTATTAATCTAAAAAATCATTTTAAAAATCTTAATTATTTTAGCGTTTCAAGACATCAATATCGGTCAAATTGGTCTTCTTTTACACCGAGTCACTTAGATTCTTCATTTGTATCCAATATACATAAACTATTTTCAGAAAGAATTGAAATATTTTCATCTGTACAATTTAATAAGACATCCATTTTAACAGGAATCATCAAAATCAGTCTTAAGGTAACAATTAATTGTAATAATGAAATTATAATTTTTTCTAATAATATTTCGGTATAATCTTAACCAAGTATATCTAACTGAGTTTAAGATTATCTGAGAATTCAAATTGTATAATAAATTGTAAATGTTTTTATAGTTAAATGATTCTTATAAAAATTTTATATTGCAATAATAATAGTATCGTGTTTAAATGCTATTCCTAATTTAAAAAAAAAAATTTATACATAATGATAAAACTAAGTAAAAATTATAGTAAATCATCAATTTTAAATAAAATTGTATAAATTTATTTTATATTGTTCCATATTTATGTATTTACTACGAATAAATATTAATTATTACAAAATATTCTTAAAATTATGGTTTACATGATTTTATTAGAGAGAAAAAACGCTATAAATAAATTTTTTATAAAATGGAAAATTATTAATTTTTGTTTATTTAATATCAAATTTACATATATAAATTAAAAAAGAATGTTTCGTTCAAAATTAATTAATTTTTTAAATATTATGCAAAGATGCGTTTCAATAATAAAGTAAAATAAAAAAACCATGAAATTCATCGAATATTTATATTTAATATACATAAATCTGTTTAAAAAAACTTAAATTATATATATCTGATCAAATCGCTCCATTTTTTAATTTTAAAGTAATTTTAAATGAAAAATTTTCCCTAGATGCAAAACAAAATCCAATATGAAAAGTATATTCATTGAAAGCTATAGTATTATAAAATATATTTTTCGTATTTTTCTACTATTGTTTTTTTATTATAGACTTATCTGGAATGTGTAAGACTACGAACCTTCAGCAAATTTGGACTACAACAAATACAAGTAGATACGCACTATCTTCAGCTCTATCTTTGGCGATTCGTTAGTGACGAAAAGTAAGTTTACAAATCAAATTCCAAATATATTTTACATAAGAATATTTCGATCTAAAATTACCTACTTAAAAATGATAAATGATAATCTGCACTGAATTTATCCACATTTTAATTTTAGTACACTGTGCCACAAAGTAAATGCACTTAAACTGAAATAATCAATATGCAATATTGAATTATTATTATTATTCTATGCTACTTTTTAAGCTCTTTAATTTTCGACATTTAATATTTAGTAATTAAAATATACAAAAATATAAATAATTGTAGCTAATACAATTATAATATATATTTAGAAATATTTATTCAAAATGATACAAGAGATATTTTACAAATTTATAAATAGTAGGTATGTTTATAAGAATCAAATTATCAAATTCAATCAAATTCTTATCTTATTAAAATCAATTTCTAGTTAAAAATTATAATTATTTTAGTTATATACAGGTATTTTTTTCTAAGTAAAAAAAATTCGCACAATTTAAAAAAAAAAGGAATTAGAGTGATTAGAGTTTATTTCAAAGCGTAAACTCTCATTAGTCGAAAAGACTATACTTATTTATTTCAGAAAAATAGATTTGTTAGTCATGAACTGTATTCATTGTCGATGATTCATCCGAGAATCGGAATCGATATTCTTCTCATCTTTGAAGAAATGACTTACTTTTTGGAAGTTCCCAAAGAATTCCATAGTTTGCAGATCTAATATACCCTTTGTATACTTTAAAATTATCACGTATCATTCAAGTTCCACTTTCTTTCTCTCTCTCGCTCTCTCTTTGAAATAGCGGTTCTGTTTTTCTTGGACAATCATTACATCTTAATGCCATCAGGAGAGACTCCACATTGGTTTATGAATTATATAAAGCAAAAATTTGTATTTTAAAATCTATATTTTAATTAAAATTCATTGAAAATATTCAAAAGTATATAATATCAATATAATATATCAATATACTTTGACTTTTTTAAAAGCTCTGTAATTAAATATAAGTATTTTTGTAAAATTATTGTTTAAAATTTTAAGTATATTTGAATTAAAATCATTATTTAAATAACAGTTATGATAAATTTGATTATTATTGATTTAAAAATAGTAAAAAATATTTTATATGTCAGATTATGTTGAAATCACATTAAATTTTTTATATAAATTTTTATTTATTTACACTCTTTATTTACTAGTAAATCTTTTTATAAATAAATAATTTTTCTTTTTCGTTCGATAAAAATTACTTTTGTATGTATTATAATGAACATACTTGTACAAAAAGATTTTTTTTAGTATAAAATTACATCTTCATTATTATTATTAATGAAAATTATTGTTGAATTTAATTGTTTATATCAAATAAACAAATTCTTAGCAAACTTTTTTCCAAAATTTAGACTTTAATTATTCTAAATTTTGAAAAATAAATTTTGAATTTCGGTACATTACTGTATTACTTGAAAATTATTAGATTCATAATTATAAATAATAATTTCTGCTAATAATCGTTACTCAATAGTTAACAATTATAATGAATTTTAATATTATAAATATAAAAAGATAAAATATTCTTTTGAGAGACCATTGGTAATTAGTTTAATTAAACTTGAAAACACTATTAAACAATAAAAATTTTATTCTATATTATCCTTGTTCGCATGATTATTTATTTAAATTTATTTAAATATAATTAATTATTTACGTTATCCCAGAAAAATTAAATTTATTACTTTATTAATCATTTATTTTTAATATTATTGTTTTCAATATTGAAAAAATAAATAAATAAAACTATGATTTTTCTAAATTAAAAAACTGAACGAAAAGACAAATATAAGAATTAAATTTAATGCATATTTCTTGCAATATAAAATTTTCAATTTGTTCTCATAACTTATTTTAAATTAAAAGCATAAATGTTTCTTTGTTTATCAGTTTGGTACATTTCCTACTGGATGAAATCCTAAGCAGCGCAGTACACAGATGTCTGGAACCGATTCTCATGGAGCCTAGCGTCGTTGATATAATCTGTGAGAGAAATTAATTAACAAGTGACATCGAATACCACCACCGCCGTCGCTGCAGTTTCGTTGCTTTGAATTTTAAATTGGATAATAATATCCATTCAGAACGTTGAGCAAGTGTGCGTAACCGAAGTATGCAGAGAGCCTTTTAGAACGTCGAAAATTATTTCATCGAAAGAATAGAGGGGCATGATTTTAGTTATATACACTTTAACTTTCGGTTTTATAAGAACTTTAAAACCTACCTCAGTAAATTGATTAAATTAGAAAAATGAATTGAATAATATTCTTAAAAATTTAAATATGCATTTAATTAATTTATATCTTTTACTAACTATAAATAACTATATATTATGTCGATAGATCTGTATAACTAATAATTATATTCTTCGAAAATGTCGATACATTTTTAAGTATTTTTGAGATTTTTTAAATTCATTTTTAATTAGCTAAATTAAAGTCTCTTATAGCATTCAGATTCCTTCATTAAAAGAATATTTCTTTGACAAAAAATGTTTGTCGGATGATGTTAATACTATAGTCTATTTTTTTTTGTATTTTAAATTATTAGTATCCTTAAATAACGACGAATCTTGTTATAATAAAAAAAAATTTGGTTTATGATTAATTGTGAAAAATTAAAACTTTTATTTTATCAAAGTTATTAAATTTATCCCAATCTTTATATTTTAATTTTACTTCTCCTTAATTATGGAAAAAGGATAGAATTTATAAGACACTGAATCTTTCTGTGCTTATACAATTTATAAATACATATAATTTTTAGATTTTTTTAAGTCTTATCAAAAGCTAGCCTATTTATTATATTAAACAAATTAGTATTGTATTATATATATATATATATATATATTAGATGTATTAGATATATTACCCATTGTATATATAAATTATAATTGCTACGTAATAGTATATATGATTTACAAGAGCACTTTGTAATCTATTTGTTTGCACTTGTTAATTACAGTGTAGTGAATATTCTATTCCTTGTATGAATCTTTTCAGTAACTTTATTGTTAGTTTATCTTTATAATTTAAAAATAAATTGGAAATACATAAGTTAAAAATTGACTCTTAGTAAAAAATATAGATATAAATTTGTATGAACATATGTAAATACATGTGTAAATATATTTTTAAATTTGTATATTTAATCAGATGTATGTATATAAATAAATATTGTTTTGACACTGATTTAAAGTTTTATAGAGATAAAGAAACCTATTAACTAATAGATCAATTACTATATAAAAATCTCATTAATAAATTTAAATAAAAAAACTCATTATTATATAATCTATAATAATCTTGTCAGATTGTTCACAGATAAATTTAAATGATGGTTTGTTTCGTCTGCGTCATTTTCCACTTGTGATACAGATTTCAGAATTCATCCTTGGATCAAATAATTTATTATTATTTATTTTGTCGTATTTTTATTTAAGTATTTAATTATGGTAATTATGTAATTACTCCAAATAGTATCAAATTAAGTTTATAATTATATTATAAATAAAATTTTAATTAATAAAATTCATAGAATCAAGTTTTTTGAAATTCAAAAAATATTAAAACATGTGAATGTGCTAATATAAAATGAAATTTAGATGTATGTATCAAATATATTTATAAATTACAATTGCATTTAATTAATTTTTGAATGATAAATATAATAACTTAATATTGTGATTTTGAATATGAAAAAAAAAATTATTTTATTATGAATTGAAATTATGCTGAAATAAATTATCATATTATTAGATATTAGTATTAATTTTTAATATGTTTAAATAATTATATAATTTAGAAAAAGTTAATGATTTTAAATGTTAACGTGTACTTTAAGTTTTAATTTTAATTTAATATTAATATTTAATTATTCTTTTAAACTTCTTAATAATAGAATAAACTTTCACTATTTATTATAAATTATAAAATATGTGTAATTAAATTTTAAACATTCTTAATTCTTTAAATATTTTAAACTTATTTTAAACTTATTATCAAATATATATTAAAAATTTTAAAACCTTATAATTCCAATATAATAAAGAGAAAACCTTTATTATTATTTAGCTATTTCTTTTATTTTGAAAATAATAATAATAAGTTTTCAAATTAACCATAAAATAACTGTTTATAAATTTTAGGTGACAATTAAATAAACCAAAAATGGAATAATATGTAAATTTTTGTAAGTATATTAATTCTGATAAAAAATGGTTATTTAAATAAAAAAATACTTTAAACTAATATATAAACAACATTATTTTAATGACTTAACTTTTGTACACTTAAGAAATTACTTATATATTATTATAATTTTTAATGTATTAAATGAATAATTAATTAATAGTAACTTAGCTTAGACAAATATAATACTTAAATAATTTACTTTTATACGATTCCTTAAATTATTATCAATGTTTAAACAAATAATTATTAATCAAAGATACAAATAAAATATATTAATAAGATACCTAAATTTTAAGACTTTACTTTAATTGCACGTAACCATATTTTAAAAAGGTCGATTTTCATATATTTCTACTTTTTAGCGTTTTACTTCAGTAATGCTAAAATATTTTTGTGGCTTAACTTGACTATGTATATGTGTACGTCCATACTTATGTGTTCGTGTTATATGACATATGAAAGAAAAACAACGCGAGGTCAAACGATCCTAATGAAATTTAACTCGATGAGCGCCAGACTTTTTGAATGACCAAGTTCGAGCCGTCATCGATATTTCCTCTGGTCTCACTCTCCGTGTTCGTTAATTATCAATTAGTCGCTCATGTACGTACAGGACTCCCTGTTTAAGCGTGTAGTTATGATGAAGTTTTGTTTGAAAACATTGTTTACAATTTTGTTCTATTATTTTGCAAGACAAGAACTTAAATCGCTAATAGATGTACAACCAAATGTATTCAGATTCATAGTGAAATGTTATCTATAATAATTAAACAATTTTAAATTAAATTTTACCATAGGATATTATAATTACGTCTAAAAGTGTATATAATAATTTTCTATCGTTAGGTAAACATTATTATATAATCAATAAATTAAAATAATTAACATTTAAATTTTATCAGTTTTTATAAAAGTTTTTTTACGTGTTTCTAAAATCGATATTTTATACGTTAATTTTTTTATTAAATTTTGTGTATAACGAACATTAGCAGATTATTTTTTATAATCATAAATATAAAAAAAACATATTTTAGATACAAGAAAATATAATTAAAAATTTACTATATATAAAAGTATATCTTATTTGCTCAGGAAAAATATTTTTCTATTTGCAAGAATACTTGCACTTTAAAAATCCTAATGAACACTGTTAAAAACTAAGAAATGATTCATTTTCATATAAATAAAACAATAATTTTTAAATTTTTGTATTAATTTTGTTACCTTATAAATTTATAGCTATATTCTTACTTTTACTAATTACAAGAATAATTTTATTTTCATTATAATTAATTTTTCTCTTATTTTAAATATCAAATCTATAAAAATTTTAAATTATATCAACATCTAAAAATCCCTGAGATATTTAATTGAAAAACAAATAAGCATTATCTTATTTCGGTGATAATTTTTTAAAACAAAAGTGAAAATAAGATTTAGTAGATTTGTAGATTTACTTTTCGATTATTTATATATATAATTTAACTTAAGTGCATATTATTTCGTTATTTTTTAATAATCATATCATTTTCATGTATTGACGTAAAAAATAAGAGTATAATTTTAATCTTTTCGTTACTTCTATTTGCAATAAAATATATATTTATTATTGATAATTTTTTTAATAATAACTCAATAATAATTCAATTGAAAAATAGGTGAACTTTTTTTATTAAACTAACTAAATATTTTGATTCTACCAATAGTTTACACGTAAAATCTATATTTTCAAATTATTACAAAAGATACAAGTAATAGTACTATATTATTAAATTTAAATAATACATGCACATAAATACCATGTATATTTTATAACTAAAATACATGCTTTATGAATATCATTAGGTACAGTAATAGTTATTTAATTTAATGTTGTTTATTTATTTATATCCAGTAAATATAATTTGTATACAATATGTTGTTTTTTTCAAACATAATAAATAACAATTTTACATATAATAGATTACCTATAGCTAATATGCTGTTATATAGCGATCGCAGTTTTACAGCTTATATGTTTTAAATTTTATTTTTAATCAAGATTTTTTATTGTTTGTGTGAATTTGTTACAAGAAAACACATTTTTTTATAATAATTTTGCAATTTTATTTATATACAGAAAAATTGGTAGAATTAAATACTGTAAGTTATAATAATAGTAGCAATGGTGTGGTGATGATGATGGTTATACTTTGGATCTGACAGAAGTATCATAGATTTAATTATATAATTTTTTGTAAATCGTCCACTATATCCTGTAACCTCATAAAAACTAATCTTAACTCATCTTAACCTTATAAAAACTAGGAGGTTTTAATAGATAAGGTACTCCATTGATTCGTTTTCAATTCGTTTATAACTTTTGACAAGTTTAGATAGCAGCTGTACTACATTCGACCGCTAGCTAGACTATTTAATATTACTAATCTATAATTTTTTCTGTTCAGTTTACTAGTAGTAATCTGCTCATCATGAGATAAGTTTTGCGCTTATTAGTAATTAAGGAAAACGAAACTATTTATTTCATAAATCTACCATAAGTTATTCAATATAAATGGAACAGACGATTTCAAGATCGAAAATTGAAATATGACAAGTATATTAAATTTAATTGCCGTAAAATTATCGATTTATTCATAGAACTTTAAAGAAGATTTTAAAGTTTTTTGTGGATAGAACTAACTAAATTGATATATATATATATATATTCGAGATAACCATCTACCCGAGTTTCACTTTGAAGCTTAATTTATAATCATAAGTGTACATTCAAGTGCAATATGAGTACATAAAAAAGAGCCGAGAATGTATGTTCTTTTTTGTATCACCGAGATAAAAATAACAATCCTGGTTCTATTAGAAATGTCTATTAAAAATTATGAAATGAAAACCAGCAATAGTCTGAAAAAATATCAATCTATCAAGAGCAACGTGTATCTCATTTGAATTCCAGGGCATTGCGGAATACGACACCACAACGGTGAGATAATTTTTTTCAAAGGCTTTTAAGGCGATGATTTCAAGTATTCAAGAACGGAATGATAAAATAAAAGAAGTAGTGATTTAATACATCGATGGATTTAATTGGTCATTGAGAATCCATGACAATAAAAGGCAGATATAATGCTAAGAAAAGTCGTCTAGAGTCTAAAAGTGAGACTAGCATCAAGGTTATTCAACTTAATGAAGAATATTTATTAATCAGGAGACCTTATTTTAACTTGACTTTATACTTTAATTTTTTGTAAATTTAATAATAGCTCTATTAATCAACACTTCTATTTTAATTAATGTTAATTTGTACTAAGTCTATTAAATAACGATTAAAATTATTATTAAAATTGAATTTATATTTGTACTTCCTGGACTTATTTAAGAAAAATTGATGCAAATATTAAATTTTTAATAGATTTAAGTTTTTTGTAATAAAAAAATTTTTATTTTATCTTTATATAATAATAATTGATTTTCTTTTCAAAGATATTATATACTTTCGGCCGATTATTATTTTTCCTCAAACTTATATTTCTTAAAAAATTAAATATTTTAACAAATTTTAATCGTTTGAAGCAACTCGAGCATTGTTTATAACTTTCTTAATTTATAAACTATTGCCTTTACTGTAGTATCAATCTGAAAATTTCTTCTTGTTCCTCGTTTATAAAGTTACTTACACTCGTATCAATATCAATTTTATCATTAATCATAAAAAACTTTATCATTGAAATTATCGATGCGCCAATAAATCATTGGAAGAAACACTGTTCTTTTTTGTCACACTCGTTGACTTAAAATGTCCAAAAATAGCATTGAACGTAACAATCTATCGATGAAATTAAGACAATAGATTCTTTCGACAATAGCTGGCAAGAGATAAGCGGCTGATTGCAAACGGTTACTTTGAACGACCTTGAACGGAAATTGAAATCATTTAACGATTGATTTCGCATAACGGATGATTTATTTTATTATTTCAATAATTCCTGCTCAATCCTCAACAAAGTTACAAAGAATCGTTATTAGTTGATTTGATACTTTGTTGTATTCGCGTTGAGCCGTATCGCAAACGAGAAATATAAATCGACAAACAAATATAGTCGAAAACCGAGGGCAAAAAGAACAAAAAATCGCATAGCTGAGATAGAAAAGGATGGAAGCTCGAGTCGATCTCTCGAAAAACCTTACAGACTGGAGCATACCGGTCGGGATTCGATGCGGGAACTTCCGGACTACTTAGCTGCATATAATACCCGAGCGCTTGCCGCGTTCGTAATTTGAACTTCCTCTGTCGCGCGCTCTCGATGAGATTCATTCTACGAGTATCCGGCCCACGCGTACTCGCATTTTCCATCCAATTTAAAATGAAAGCTAAGAGCGGACACTCGCACTCACACTCGCACTCACACTCGCACTCATGTTGGAGAAATGCTCGCGACGAGCTCGGCATTAATTATCGCCGTTCCCGGTAAAATGGCGGGGCTGCATAGTGCGCGCTCGTTGTAGAGCAATTGCTAGAGTTGAAAGGGAAGCACGTCGTCAGAACCAGTGTTATACACGAGGAGAAATTCGTTTCGAGCTCAAAGCTCGCACAAGACTGTATTAAATAGTAAATTTAATTTAAGAGAATTCGTACCGGAGAGCATAGAAATTCCGTTGAAGGTTGTGCGAGGTTGGAAGAAATATTTATAATTAATTAATCGAATATCACTGAAACGACTTCAAATTACGTTTAATATTATTCAATATTTTTTAAGCGTATTAATATCCTTATTAATCGGTCAAAAAACTTGTCATTAAAAAAGAAGTTATTAAAAATATTTCCTTTCGTTCATTAGCTAATTCATAAAAGTATTTTTACCGAAGTGCCATAATAATCAAATAGAAAGTAAATACAATTATTAGTAATTAATTCATAAAATGTAATATTTATAAAGATTTCAATATAAGCGAGTGATATTTTATTTTCCAATTCGAAATGATCGATAAAAATTTAACTAAATTTTATTAGAATTCAAAATCAAGCCATGAATTTTTAGGAAATAAGGGGAATTTTATCTACGATTACCTTAAATTTACTAAATTTTAAATCTCAATTAAGAATAACTAAATATAATTTTCTTAAATATTATTTCATGAAAATGATTTTAAAATACTTTACATATTTTTTCGTATCATTTATTATGATTGAAATTAATTAATGATATAAATAAATGTCTAATGTATTAAATATTGTATAAAATTTACTTATATAAATATTAACTTATAAGAAATTCATAATAAATATTTTATAATTTTCTTACAAAAATTAGAAATCAATATTTAAAATTATTATATATTGTTAATTTGAACTCTTTTTTACTTCTGAAAATCTTATATAAATTTAGTTTTTACGAGATACACTTTTTTAAAGTATTTAGTTTTAGATTACCAAAAATATTTCACTTTATTACAAAGTTTAAAATTTTTTAAAAATTTTATAAATATTTGTAATAATTGTAATAAAAAATTATTATCCTAAATTGTTGATACTGATGTGTAATAAAAACAAAGAAATTTTATTTTATTTATAATTTAAATGTATTTATTCAATTTATATGTAATTAATTTTTTTCTCTAAACATTAAAATTTAACGGAAATTAATCCTCTCGATAAATATAAAATTAAAAAATTAATAATGAAATCATTTTCAATTTGGCAAAAAATAATTCTAGCTAACTTTTTCAGACATCCGCTCGATTTTCACTTGTTTTCTTTCTCAACAATACGACAGTCGTTGCTCTTGTTATGCTTCGTTCTCGACTTTCTTCATTTTATTTCTTATTTGTGATAAGGTTGAACACGAAGACACGGAAACATTAAGCCTGCTAATATGGATTAGTAATAACCCGTTTATGGAATATATTTTAAAAGAAATAAAAGAATCGAATATACACGAAAAAATAGCTAATAAATGTTAAAAAAAACAATAGACTTTGATGCACGAACTCTTCATTTTCCAATTATAACAACATAAATGGATAATCATGGTAAGTATAATTGTAAGAAAGAAACCAATGAAATCATACACACATATGTCACACGTGATCCATTAAAAAATACCTGTACATGTGCGAGACTTCTTTACGTGAAAATTTTGTCCTGTCATCAGCCACTTGGTCGTGAGCTGTCGCCACATCGATACATGTTTGTGAGGCTAAAATACTGAAAGAGTTGAATAGGAAAATTTCATTCGGAGAAAATAAGTGCGCTTACTGCTTTTTTTAATTATAGGTAAGAATCATGTGTGGTAATAATTCACTTCATTATCTTCATACATGTTTTAATCGAGTTAATCAATATTTCAAATTACATTCAGCACCATAATCAATACGTAAATTCGTTGTGATGAATTTCAAGAGATTTATAAGTCTACTTTAAGTATGAGATAATGTTACTTGAAGATTTTAAATGTAAACATATAATGTTTTTCCAAATATTTTGACTTGAATTAATTTCATTTCGACTAAATCACAAGTTTTATTTTTCAATAAAATAATATATCTTCCATTAGAATTAGAGTGAATTATCGCTATAATTAGCAAAATTGAGTCTTGTGGAAAATTGCTCTACTCACCTAACCTCTCTAATTTTATCTACTCCTTATTACGTAAAATAATTTAATTAAAGTTTATGCATTGATGTTATTTGTAAAATAATTTTTTAACTAAAAATTAAAAATTTACATAATTACATAAATATTTTTAAAAAACAATTACAAATTTTTCCATATTATTTTAGATATTATTTTATTTATCGATTTATCGAAAAAATATATAATTCATAAAATAATTTTATAATTGTTTCAAAAAATTCATAACACATTCCTTATCATTTATTTTAAGTAAAAACTTTCAATAATTTTACCATTTTTATAATTTACCGAAGGGAATATTGATTTATTTCAACCAATTGTAGGAAATTTTATTTTAAAACACAATATTAATTTTTTTTATGATAATAACATTTTAGAAACGGCATATATTATAAAAGCAATAATCAAATCATTATCATCTAAATAATTAATGTTGGATTCCTAAGTTTTCAATTTTTCTTTCTATTAATTTAATTTTAGAAAACTTAAAGAAATGTTAGAAATCTCATGAAAACAATTTTATAAAAATGATTAAAAATAAAATATTGTTAACAGACATTTGAACTATTTATTAGAAAATAATACTTTACATTACCTTTTCTTATTTTTCTAAAAAATATTGAACTTTAAAATATTATTTATTTCCGAGCATGGTTGCTAAGAATAATAATAAAAATTTAAATAATTATTAAATATTTATTTATTAATTATATAATATAATTAACATTCATTATACTTGTTAATATCATCTGTTACATTATATAATTACATGAACAGCAAGATAATTCTTTTAAATTATAAAAAATTATAACTTGTAACTATCTAGACAAATCAGTGTATTTTAAAAATTATACAAATATCGATGGTAACGAAGCAAACAATGTTTTTCATTTTATTTAAAGCAAAGAATAAAATAAAATTTTGTATTTATAAATTATCTATATGGATTAATTTATTCATGGTACTCATATTTACAAATATTTTTCAAATGAAAATTTATAAGAAGTAATTATTAAATTTGATTAATTATTAATAATTATTATATTACTTTTATAATACTTTAGGTTACTGTTATAATAATCATGTCAATTAAGAAACGATGATTTTGAAATCATTAATTTATTCGTATTAATAAATTTTTTTTTAGATAAAAATTTATTTTGTACAAACTATCGTAAATATAAAGATTACTCCATATTACACTTGCAAAATACATTCTTTTATATTAAAAATGTTTGATAACAGTTTTTGCTTTGATTATAATAATGAGATTAATTTTTCACTTAGTTTTCTTATGTGAACTAAAATTTAACTTAAGAAATTCAAATAAATAGTTTCGATTATTTTCAAAATAAAAGTAAGTAATTTACTAAGAAAAATAACCTATATTATAATTCACCTCAAACATTATTATTGTAAATTTCCTAATAATTCTATTCGTTTGTATAAATAATGTTAATTAAAAGTAGTTATTTTATCTTTTTGAAAATATTCTGTATAATATCCCATACTTACATAAAATATCATTTCTTAATAAAAGCTACAAATATAATAAACAAACTTACTGAAAAAATTTACTTAGACAAAATTTAATAAAAGAGCATAAATGAAACTCATAACAGCTACATAAAATAGCCACGTCATAATTCTGGTATCACTTATATGCATAGCTCACTTAAATTCTGTAATTCCGTGTTCTGAACGAAGGAGCAGAAGGCACATGAAACGAAAATGAAAAAAAGAATGATATTGCAGCATCTCTTCAAGAGAAAACCAAACAAAATCAAAATGTAAGAAAGAAAGCATGAAAAGGAGAAGGGGTGGAAGGGTAATATAGGGGAGGGTCGTGTAGGAGTATGAAAAAGCGGAAATAGCAATTGTGCCCGTATGTGTTGCGAGCCTCTTCTTTTATTACAGACGTGTAATACGTACAGTGAGCCCCGATCCTTTTCGGACCCCGTTCGCATCGTGATTAATCGGATCTTGACGTCGCGCTTATCCAGCGTAATTGAATGCTCTGAATCGTATTTCTGTGTACAGTAACGCATGTCACGATGAATTTGAATGGGAAGCAATGCTCGCACGTGTGTCCATAGATGTCGAAGAAGCACAGATGAGAAGAGAAAGTAGTGAGACAAAATACAAATGCACTAGACGATTCGAATGTAAATCAACGAAATTCTATCGTATTACAAAAGTTGCTTTATTTCCTTATTATTTATTCTTTACATTTTTTTAAATAGTTATAAATATATATATAGCAAAAAATAATGAATGTAAAATTAAATGAATGAAATTGTTTCATGTCAACGTATATTTCCCGTTTATTTAGTCATTTTTTGTAATACAGAACTTTAGTTCTCTAGTAGTAATAATTAGCTATCATTTTTTTTATTGTTTATGTAAAAACTATACTTGGATATAAAATTCAATTATCAAAACATATTTTTGAATAAGCTAAACTATTACGGAAATTTGAACTTCAAAAAGAAATATAAATAAATTATGATATGATAGTGACATTGACTTACATCTAAGAATTATTACGTATTATAATGGGTCGATTTTTATAGGAATTGACGATCATTAAATACTCATATAAATATTTTAATTTTAAATTTTAAATTGTAGATTGATTTTAAAAATCTCTTCGATCAAACATATTTCAAGATATTAAACGTATCTTCGTATTTTCTTTTAAAAATAATTATGAAATACTAATAATGCCAATAAAAAAAACATTTATGTTTTGTATGCACATAAATAATTTTATAATAATATTTTAAAACAATAAAATATATTTATTTTTATTATTATTAAATATATTAGATGTGAATTAAAAGACTCCAGAGAAAAACAATTCGAATCAGTATTAAAGGACTTAAGTAATTTCATAATACAAACATAATACCATATGGGTTTATTAAAAATATAGGGGTCTCTAAGAGTGGCATAAATCGTGATAAATGAATTTTATAAATATTCATAAATTTTATTTTTCGATTTTATTTAAAACACAATAAATTTTATAAAATAATGGATACAATAGTATTAGTAAACAACATTAATTTAAAATTTTATTTATCGTTAATATATAAATATAACTTTTTATTTACGAAGATGTTGAAATAAACTACAATTTTCAAAATTTCTATAAATCTATATTTAATATACTATAGTATAATATATATATATATATATGAATAACTATAATGTTATAAATGAACATTAGGAACAGTTATTTTAATTGTTTTAACTGGGATGTATCTAATAATAAAAAGTTAATACCTTACTAAACTTTTCTTTAAGTCAACAAAATATTAATAATTATATATATATATATATAATAACAAATTTTATTTGAATTATTACTAAAAATATTTTTAGTAACTTACATCAATTAAGTATTTTTTTTAGATTTTCAAAATTATATCTTGTTTTATCAAATGACATTATTTGAAATATAATAAGATATTTATAACATATTTACAAGTTCCCGTTCATTTTATGTGATAATAAATTTTTTATCGTAGTATTTAATTTTATTTTATCACAGTAAACTACCTAATATTAGGTATATTGACATATACCTAAGTGTGGACTATTTGTTATATATAATTTTGAATGATTATTAAATTATCGACATTTGAGTGAATTGAATAATATTGTTAATTGATAAGTATATTGTACAATAAAAAAAATTTACCATTTCAAAAGAATATAAAAAATAAAAAATTGTTCGATGTAGTTCTACATATAAAAGTAACGTTAATTTTAGTTTCCTTCCTAAACGAAAACAACTTAACTCTTAACATCTTATCATTATTTGTATAGATTCCCGTATATATACAAGTTTTATATATCGCTATGAAACGTATATATACTAGCGTTGATTAATCATGCGTAAACTTATTCTGCTTTTCTTTTCTTTGAAAACCCATCAATGTCTACTCGGTATGCGTGTACATATTTGCTTTTGGCTATTGTTTGGTAGCCAAATCTACGCCACACGAGAGCAAAGTTATACACAGCCGAATTCAAGCGCGCACATTCGCATGTATATATATAAGGCGCACGCGCTCTCGCGTAAGTGTGAGAGAGAATCGCAGCAGCTAACTTGCAGAATGAAAGAAAGAGATTATATTGTCATTCACGTATAATCTTCAGACAAACTGTACAAATGTATTGTCTCGTTATGAATCGGCTTCATTTTAGTCATGTACTAAACGAGATATTATTTGATAATTTTGAAATAATATCATATCTAAGTACAATCAAACATACGAAACGTTAAAAACGTAATATTTTTAAAGAAAATTAATATTTTCGCGTTCACGAATTACGATTGTCATTTTACATGCGGTACTATTGCAAAAAAAATTTTTATTCTTCTAATTATAATTTATTATTAATAGATTTACTCGTGCTAGGGAATCTATTCTAAGAATCACGTATTATTCGTAATACATTTTAAACTTAAATATCTTATAGCGTTAAATTTAGAAACAATTATATACCGATTTAGAATTTGTAAAATATGATTGTATATCTACATAAAAAAAGTTACCTCTATCTGACTAAATATATTATAAGCAATAATAAATATTTATCATAAATAAAGTAAAATATTAACTAAATGACTATACTTTTATAACTAGAAATTTTTTATTTTTATTTATATTTTTATTTATGGTTTTATATTCTGAATTATTTTAAAAAACATTGAATAATATTTAATGATCTTTTTGGATTTTAAAATAAACACAAATAAAAATGTGCAAAAAGATAGGTACATAAATAATATTATATTTATTCAACATTTATTTACATACATCCTATCATATTTTTACATAATTTCATAATATGTCATTATTATGAAGTAAATAATTTTCTATTTACAGTAAATGTTTTATTTTTTTGCCCTGAATACCAAACATCGAAAAACTAAAATAATAAGTTTTTTATGTTGAATTAAAAAGTTTTTTAAAAAGACAATATAGTTTTTAAATATGATTTTGAAGAATTATTTAAATTACAGATTGAGAAATATTTTGCTAAAGATATGTATATAATTTTTCGTGAATAAATCACTTTGATTTTTTCAATGTTAAAGCCAAATTTACTATATCAAATATTGACTATCTTCAGATAAGGTTGACCATCGTGAATAAAGAAATACAACGTAATTGTTTAACTATTTCTTATCAGTTTTGAACTTATAAAAATGCAGTCATTTTAAACTCGGCACTCCAACAGCATCGATCATCTGGAAGAAAAAAAGTGTAGATTTTATGTGCTAAGTAGTAGTGCCGTAGGTGATAGTTTTGAAAATCACCTTGGTGCAATTACTTTTCATATCGAATCAAAATTACTTCGAAGTTGTGCTATTTGTGCTACAAGAAAAATAATAAGAATAAGAAATGATTCAAGATACATATTACTTACAAGAGGTACATGTGTATTTATAACAATTTATTGCATCTTTCATACAAAAATTATATTACAAAAAGATCTTATGTTATAGATCTTAATATCTATTCAATTTTGATGAATATAATATTTTTCATTTAATTGAGCTAACATCAGATATTTAACATCAATTACCAAATATTAATTAATCTACATCTTCTGGTATTATTACATTCTTGCGTATATTAGGTTATTATACGTTTATTATACAATTTATAAGAAATAATTCTACTTTTTCAAAATAGATAATTTATGATTTTTATAACTACTATTATCTTACTCTTATGGAGAAAAAATCATAGTCACAATGTAATAAAACAAAATAATTTATTTTAAATAAGATTTAAAATAAAATTTAAATATAAATTTATTTTAATAATTTTTTATTTAAACGAATAATTTATTAACTATAATTACATACTTTATTTTAAGCAAAATTATACCTTAAGCTTTATTAAATTCGACTATAAAATATTCTCATAGCTTATTACATCATTTAAAAATGATTACTAAATTAACCCATTAAATTATATTTCATTAGTAATAAATAATAAGTAAAAAAAACTTCGCAACGTATACTATTTTTGAGTAATCAAAAATTAAATTTTTAATCGATTCAAATTCATTTCATTTATGAATTTTAAATTGCAATAAAAATAAAAACATAATTGTACATAAAAAAACTTACTTAATGCTATATCGATTTGAATATTAAAATTATGTAAATTCAATTAATATTGAATTGTAATATTATTAAAATGATTTAAAATATTATTATTCAATATATACGATACATTTAATATTTATACGAAATTTAAGTTAAATAAGTTTTTAAATATATACTGAAAAATAAATCATTTTCATAAAAAACGTAAAAAAATTATATTTAAAAACTTCAGTATATACTATTATTATTTTAAATACTATTAATTTAATACGCAATAAGATAAAATATTAAAAAAATCAAATATATTCTAATAAGTACATTTTATGATAAGGTAATTTTCGCTTATAAATTTATAAAAACTTTATTATAATTAAAAGGTAAATATATTGTTTTTATTTATATAAGAATTCTAAAGAATTTTCTACTTTATTCCTAATTTTTTAACTAATATGTATAATAAAAAAATATACGAGTCAATAAATTGATACTTTATTTGTATACAAATTATTTTTGTAAATATCTTAAGTATTATATATAATATATCCAAAATCACGTACATTCAGTATATTTCGAATTATTTTCATTATTTCATTACTATATTAGAAAACAAATTACAAAATTATTCTAATCCAACAAAATTGTATAAGAAATAATGATTAATAATAAGAAACCTCTTTTAAAAAACTTAAAATGAAAATATTTAAGCAAAATCATAAAATTGTTTGTTAACCAAATACGTACAATCTATAACTGCTTCATTCGAGTTTGTACGTTGTTTAAAATTTTTTTCACATCGTGAAAGCGTCAAATGATACCCTAATGCGTGGAAGTGTGCTAGTGTAATTGCAAAGCAAAAGCAAGACATTAAACGTACCTAATGCAAGTATCTTAAGTGAAGAGAAACGGATACTGATGTTTAACTACTAGTGCGTGCAAACTTGCGTGCGTGTTTAGTGTCAAAAAGAGCAAGAAATTTAGTCATTATAAAGATAGTATTATTAATCTGCTGACTAATATACCAGTTATTTAATTCACTTAAACTATTAAAATAATTATTTCGAGAAAATAATTCAAAATTGTAAAGTTTTTTTATTAATTTATTCAGTATAAAAGTTAAGTATGAAATTTGGTAAAAATATAGATTAGTTTTATTTTATTATTTTATTTTATTTTAAGTGAGCAGTTCATTGCTAAATCTTGGACATTGAACGAATATCGAATGTTATATCATCGAATGTTATACCTTGTTTTACTATTCTTTTTTCAATAACGAATTAATAGAATTTACAAACTATATGAAAATGTACGATATAAAATTTCTAAAAGAACACGAATAAATATATCTGAATTTAGTCTTTGTTTTCATATTATTACAGTTAATTAAAATGTCATTTAAGAAATTCATTTCTATCGTTATGGCATATTTTTCAATTTTTGTAACAATAAAAGAAGATATATTTTATTTTTAACCAATACAAATTTATTAATGAAAAATTTTATTTGTAAACATGTAGTAATTATAATGCAGTAATTGATATTAATGATATTATAGTTAATCGAACAAATATCGCAAAAGATTAAATTTTGTTATACCTAGCGAAAGCAATTCGTTTTATTGTTAGGACACATCATGTACTATGTATTCTTATCTAACCGATCCGGTATACGAAATGTATACGACGTTGCTCTTAAAAAAATAATTTTTAACGATGCTATAATAATAGCCAGATTTTGGTATAGGCAAAAATATCGAATTTATCGATAAAAAATCAAACGTCGGTAAAACAGAAAGCTAGTTTCCGAGTTTTCTAAGTGTTCATACGTGGGTGAAACAAAAACGTCGCAAAAGCAACGGTAATAAGATAGAAAGAAAGAACAGAGAAGGAAGCAGGGGATAGCCGAGATAGATAATAAAAGAGAGACGATGCGAGGGAGAATCCCGTGAATGGTTTGATAAGGCCGGTAGAGAGTGTAAAAGTCGCCTCTCCGTGTCATTCAGCGCTCGCTTTAGCTCGGCACTGATTTCAATTGGTAAATTGACTTGGAACTCTTCGTATAAGAGAAGAAAAAAAATGAGTATGAGATGAGAGCGTGTACGTGCATACAGCGAAGAAAAGGGTCGAAAACGTTGGTATTGAGGTTGAAAAAACTACGTAGATTAATATTCGGCCTGTACGCCGAAGCAATAGAAGCCCGCCTATCCTCGAAAATAACTCATTGTTCGATATTGTGGGAAAGTATTTTCGTATGTGTGCTTTCGATTTTGCCGAGATGAAGAATGTCGCTTTAGTTTCGTGTATCGACGCGTTTTTCACGCCTTGATCGAACGGTCGTAATAAACTATAATCGGACCGTTGTTAAACGAATACCTGGAATTTTTAATAAAAATCGTTCGCGTAGCTCATCGTTACTTCCAATTTTGGTTTGAACATCGGAATATATTTATAATTAAAATCAAACGTAAAAACTGCGTCGTTGCAACTAGAAGTTGCATCAACAATAGAATACAGTGCATTAAAATATGTACATTGAAATTTAGAGTAATACCTGCTACGTGATAAATTTACGTAAAAATATTGTGGTTGTATAAACATCGTTGGTACCATCGGGGCTAATCGAACCACGAAGTCGTTTCGTAACGAGTCTCGTATTAATATATTTTTGCAAAAAATTGACTCCTACGATTGATTTTATCGATGAAAAAACAAAAAATGCACATTAAAAGCTTAAAAATAAGATTACGATTATTTTTAAACAACATTTAAATTCATCTTAAAAAGTACATGTAAATATAACAGGTTATGAAACACGAGTACGCGATTCTAGCATTTGAAGTAACTTATTAAATAACGTAATATCGAATCAGAAAACGATTATCAATCATTGGAAACGTCCAAACGTCCGCGTCCATAAATTAGTCCAGGTAAGCGAGTACCGCGAATTCCACGAGTCAAGATTTCACTTTCGGTCCAAGAGACAGAAGCAGAAGTTTTTCGAATCGATTGAACTCCCGTTTACCACGTCAGTCGAGACGAATAAAAAAGCGTTCTCCGTCGAGATCTAAAGCGGTCGAATGGTCGCGAGTCGTCGTGCAAAAGCTCAACGGAAGCACCACGAGCTTGCAATTTCAAAGTCCCCGGCGCGTTCGTCGGATCGCCTTCTCCTCTCGCGTTCGATGCTCGCTCGGACGAGAGCAGGAAGATCGGCCGAGGACGGGAAGCTATCGGCCAGCATCCAAGATCTCCGGTGACCGGAGGAGGAGAAAAGCCAGCTTTTGCAGTGGTGGCGACGGTAGCGGAGGTGACGGCAGTTAATAGGGAGTGAACGTTGTTTGAACGTCGCTTGAATGCTTAATGCATCGCTACTGCCGCGCGGCTTCTAGGATTAAATTGACCAATCATTTCCCGACCGGCGAAGAGCGGCCAATTACAGCACTCGCCGGACTATATTAAGCCAATCAAGGCTAGTTTATCACTCAGTCGAGTATCTGCCCTCGCGCGGTGCGGTTCTCCTTATTTATATTTTGTTGCCTTTCTTTTTTTATAAATTGCTCTCTTTCCCTCTCTTTCCCTCTCTTTCTTTTTTTATTTCTTTTTCTCTCTCATTCCTCCCTCTCGCTATCCTTTGCCCCGTCTTTTAGTGATTTTTTAATCGTATTTTTTTTTTCTTTATGAAAAGTGAATATTATCAGCCGTACTTTTGAGTGTGCCAAGTTTTTGGAGGTGCTCGAGACCAATCGATTAAAGTAAGTTTTAAAACGTAATAAAAGAACTCCGGAGTGTAACGTTTTCATGCATTGATAAATGTTGTTGAGTCGAAAGTATGGATTCATATTTAAATAAATTTCACATTCGTAGGATGAGAAAGAAATGTATTTTTTTGTTTTGTGTTTATTTAAGAAATGTTTTTCGAATATTTTTGGTTCGACTTCACCGTGTGAAATGACGCGCATTGAGTCACGAATGTAAAGCGTAATTTATTTTAAATTCTACCGATATATACAACTGTTTCCTCGTTAATCGACTTCCCATCGATGCAATATATATGACTCCGTTGAAAAGTTTCTTCGACGAAAACAAGACGTACGCATTATAAAAACGAGAGGATACATCGTTGATGCTAATTTTTTAATTTTCCGGGAAAATTGTTATTGCGAAAAATCAAAAGCAGAAAACTCGAGCGCTTAACAAAGTCGTGGCCAAAGGTCGTGTGATTTCCTGCTATTGTGAAAAAGTCGCCATAGGTTTCAAAACTTTTTTTATTTAGCATGTACATACGGTATCCCATATACGTTCATTATCAAGAATGTATTAACTTACATTTCGTAAAACGTAAAAGGGCTAGTCAGAATTCATGGAATACAAATGTGTGTTAGAACATTTTTTAAGTACCCAAAGTTATAAAATTAAAGAACGAAAAGTATATAGAGACCAACAGTCGATGGACGGAATCCAAAATACACCATGATATCATTGACGGTATTTTATTTCGTGGATCTGTGATCGTAAATTCGAATGCGATATACTTTTCAACAATCGAATGGCTGTGTAAAATTAATTATTGCATTTTTCACGTGAAATAAAAAATAATTTTCTACGTATTGTTTTCATTGCGTGTGGTATTTTATAGAGTTATAATTAATTTATCGTGTATTTTTCAGCAATTTTTTTTTAGTGTTAATACACAAAACTTTTGCCTTATAAATCGTCACGAGCTTAAAAATTTTCTTTAAAAAATCCACTTAATGCGTGAATGGTAACTTATGAGTGTATTATTGAAAATAAAAGTTTTCGATCTAACCTACTTATTGGTTACTAATTATTTTAATAGATGCCTATACTGTATCGATACGTTACATGCATTTAAAATATAAAATTTAACGAAAAAAATGAAAATACAAAGAAACGAAAATATGATTCTAATTTAATGTAAGATTTTTAATTTTTTAATATTATAAAACTTTTCCAATTCTTTAAATATCAATTTATAATCAGCGTGATGATAGTATTATTAATTTACGTTATTAAAAATTAAAATACTGTCTATTTCTTAATAAGATTGTCCGAGTACAAAGTGCATCATTCATTAATGTTACTAATTACATCTAGTCTTATTATTTTAAGTTATATTTCTCGAGCGGATTTTATTTGAAATTTTTATATCTTTTTAAAAAAAGTGTATTTTACCGTATATCAGACATGAAATTTTTATTTACGATTTAATTAAATAATAATATTTCATATGACTTATGTACTTTTAACGGAGAAAATCGTTGTTAATTTTCCTTTAATTTAATTTATAAATTATACCAATTACTGATAAACATAGAGAATTAAAATTGATTCTTATTATTACCTTTATTTTCGCGATAAAAAGTACAGGATGAAACGTAACCCAGTTTTCTTTCTGCATCTATTATTTAAATATGTCTTGAATCTGCTTTTACTTCTAATCGTGCAGAATTCCAAACTTTTGATCAAGGTATTTTATGCTATATTCAATTGGATAAAGCGACAACATTTGGAATATCTGTAATATTTAGGTAAGAACGACAATTTGAGAATATATTTTGATAGTGAGAAACTTATATAATATATATTATAGTTATATTTTATTTATAACTATTTATTTAAAACAAAACATAGTTAAAAATAACTACAGTTCGAAGTATAAAATTTGCTAGAATTACATATATCGGAGAAAATGGCACTTTTTTGTTGAAATTTTTTATATCTCTCTGTGTATAAATTTCCTCCCTCAAATTTAAGATTCAAAAACTGAAACCATCGAATGCAAGTACATGCGATGTTATTGAATCGCTGGGACGTACCAATCACGCCTTATAAACAGCATTGGTTTTATCAGTACGCAAAACGTCGTTTAGTCGTCATCGGTCAGTGATTGCATCAGTGCGAATAAACACGTGTGACGGATGCGCTGAATAAGCTCTGCATGTCTATATGTGCGAACATGTAGGTCTACATAGGTGAGATAGCATGACTGTAAACGATAGACATAATTAGAAAAGAAGAATTGAACGAATTTACAAATAAAAATAAATTCAAGTTGATAAGACGTTTATTTTTAATACAACTATAAATCAATGAAAATAAATTTTAATACGTTAACTTGAATTTTATTGGGTAATATAATAAACTATTAATTTACATTTCATGTTCGATTTTAAAATTTTTGCAAAAGAATATTATTTCTTTTCATTGACATATTTTACAATAATTTTAAAATTATATTTTCAATAGAAAAACTTAAAGTGCAGATATTTATAGTGTGGTTAGAAACTAATTTATGTAATAAATAATTAAATGTTTTCATTTTTATTCTTGTTGGTATTTGACAAGCTAATAAAGCAAAAAAAATTTTAACGAATAACTTATTATGTGAATATTATCGGTATATATAAGTATCATAAAATATATGAAATCAGTGTGTACGTTCAAATGAGGGAAAATAATAAACAATCAATAATAAATAACGTAAAACAATTAAATAATTAAGCACTACATTGATTTAAGAGTTTTCACATCATGATAAACTGGATTATCTATCAAACATTTTAAATGTAAAATTTTGAAAAAAATTAATAAAAATAAATTATATGTTTAACTTTTTATAATTATTATTGTATGATATAAATTAAAGATTGAATAATTATTACAAAATTTTGAATAAAAATGGATGGTTTAAAAAGTTGACGATAAATTACAAAATATCATTTTCCAGTGTAATATAATATTGATAAATCAAAAATACTTAACTAAAAAATGTTAATAAATTTTTATTTCGGTTAATATATTAATACGATAAATTAATAAAATTAATAATTATTATAATGTTTTTCATAGATAATATTACTTTTTGTATATTAATAAATTTTTAACGTATTTTTTATTATAAACAAATTAAAATTACTCTTCGATAATCCGTTTTTATCAGCAATAACCAATATTTTATTTTGACATATAATGGTTTAAATGTTTGGAAATCGACTAAAAACTTTAAACGCTTAATAAATTATGTTTCTTAAAAATATATATAAAGTATTAAAAAAAAATTTCTTTTAAAATTATTTTTTTATAAAAATAAATTTTTTGAAGTTATATTTATTATTTTATAGTATTTATATTTAAAATATATTAATCTATATAATATTGAAAAAATTTTCATACTCTCTATTTCTCTCGCGCGTTTATCTTCTTTGACTTCTTGACCTGGCGACTTCTTTATGATAATACGAGAAGAGACGAAAGTCGCTTTAAAAGGCTTTTGTGGTTCTCTTCGAGATGGAAGCTTCAAAGTAACTACATCATGTCCTCTCTTTAAACCGATTAGGATTTTAAATAACAATAAGCTTTTTAACTAAATAATAAAGCAAATTAAATCATGCTAATTATTCTTGAAGCGTTTCTTTTATATTTAATCATCTACTGAAAAATCATGATTAATAGTTAATTTTTTAAAACACCTATTTGTCTATATTTAAAATTATATTTCATTAGAGATATAAAATACATAAGAATAAAAATAATGAACAATATGATTTTAAGAAATTTTTTATTTTATAATAATTGTTTTTATTAACGTATTATTTATATGCGTATTAACAAAATCTATTTAAATAACTAAATTATAAAAATTAAATAATATATTAATAAAATAATGACTTAAAACGAACCAACTAAATAAATCTGTTTGACCAACTATAAAGGGATTTTTTTATTTCAATATAATCAATCCTAATATTTTTTTCAAATAATCATTATGCAATAATAAAATAGTAATTACTTATCAAACGATAATTGGAATAACATAGTTAATTGATATTTGCAATATGACAAAAAGTTTCAACTACTTGTATATTACATATATTTCGTGTCTGTTTGTAAGAGAGATGTAGAAGCCACGACCTTAGGGGTTCTCCTTATCACTTTTTTATCAAAGTCAGGATATTGATACCTAAAATAAAAATTTCTGTTATAACAGCTTAGCCGACTTTGTATTGCATAAATATTAAATGGCAAATTTCTAATGTTAACAATCACAAAGTATTTCTATAGCATGCATTAATATTAATCGTATTGTATATTTTTAGTTAATTTTAAAAAAAAAATAAAATTTATTTATATTTGAAACATAATACTTATTACAAAGATACAATGTTTAATCAAAATAAATTGATACAATCTTTTAAAATTTGTAATTTTTTAATAATAAGTGTAAAATATTCTATATTTCCAAGCTAATAAAAAAAATTTTTATCATGATTCTATATAAAATAAAAATAGCATTTTACTTGCGTTACTTATTTACAATTTTTATTGAAAAAGCAAGTTTTGTATAAATAAATTTATATAATTATGTATCATGAGTTTAAAATACGAACTTGACTGCTTTACTTACTATAAATGCAAATATAATAAAGAATCTTCAAGTTGTTTATTAATTGCTTTTTTATATCATAAATGCACCTGTTATATTTAAAAACATAATGAATTTAATTACATTCGTTAAAAATACATTCAATATTTTGATTCATGCTTCATTAAATATTTCTTTAAAATTTAAAAACGGATGATTAACTTATAAATGATCACATTGTAAAATGTTTCTTTCCAGAATACTATTTAATATACCTTCTCCTTATATACATAGACTAAAATCATAGAAAGTAATGTCAATATCCCAATGAGTAAATCTCACAAAGCTAATTGGTTCAAATTAATCGTCCAACAAACCATTCTTGAATTTCTCAAAGTAATCTTTATCTAATAATTTGCAATATTGCTTAATCATCGAATTTGTGAAAAATTCTTGGTAAAGCAAAAATTTTTAAAAGAAATCTTCGTAAACAGTCTATAAATAATATTCTATAAATAATATTTGATCTATGTGCTTTTATGAATATGCATGAACTTGATTGTGTCACGTATGCATTAGTCGTAAAAAATCGACATCTCTATATCGTCAATCGAACAATATCGACACGAGTCACCATTTATAAAAAGAGAGCTACTCCAGTCGATAACTGTCTGTTATGAGCTTAATTAGCTATTATGCATACGTTTAACTTTATTTTAATTCAAATTTTCGACTGTTCTTTATACACATTTTATTTATTTTGTCAGTATAACATTAATTGTTCGCTATCCCTGTTACACATGTAAATGATCATTTGGTTGATGTATCAGAAGTAGCAACACTAATAAATAAATGTATATTCGTATACTATCAAAAATAGTTATCTTTTATTCGAATAAAATTTATCTATATTTTTACCGAATAAATCAAAGATTTACTGATAGATTCTGAAAGTGTTTTAAGATCCTATTAATAGAAGTACACGTTAAATTTCGATTTACTTTCTAAATAATATAATTTTCATTTTTCAATTCATTCTATTAATAAAAATGATTTAGCCAAACTTGACACTATATTTGAGAATTTTAATATAATTGGATAATCTTTCTGTTTTAATATTAATTTTAACAAAAATCATTACTTATATCTAGAGTAAAATTATCTCGACGGTACTAAAATTAATCGGTATTTAGTTATGATACAAAAACTAATTTATTGCGCATCTATAAATACCGTAGATAAATATTTACGTATATACAAAGATACATGCGTACACAATCATTTATTACATGTATAAGATTCATTCGATTAAACAGCAGTGCTTAGTTCTGTTGGTTAAAAAAGTATAAGCTCTTGAGAAACAGATAAATTCAATTTTAAAGAATTTGATTTAACAATAACGTACATCTAATATTAATGAGTAGTAAATTTTATAGTTTTTATTTGTTTGAACCAATGTTTTTATTTGAGAAATGACATACATAGTTCGTTCTCATATATGCAATTAAGATAATAAAATGCGCGCGCGCACACACATACACACACGTATGGAGAGGGGGGGTATTATTAAAAGTAAACAATCTTTTCCACAAACGATCTCGTGTAAAATTCTACAAAATGTAATCCAAGATAAAAATTTAGAATTCTATGATTTGTATTCTGTATCTTTTTTTCTGTCTATCTTATTCAGTCTGCAGCAATTTCGACATTGAAGTGGCGAAACAAAACCGAAGGGGAGAGCCTCGCATTAGCGAGAATTAATGTTAATTGGAGTTCTCTCCCTTCGTCTCTCTCTCTCGCTCTCATTCTCTCTCTCTCTCTCTCTCTTCCTCTTTCATTATGTTTTACACTAATTCGTAACCCGTATTCTTCTTCATACGCCCGTATCGATACACAAGTTTTCACGATAACCTATATGTGAAGAAAGAAGGAATGAAATACATACATGTACATTATAAATGCTAGACAGCTGATTTTACAAACGCTGCATTCATTTCTCTACATGTACGTGTAATATTGCAAGAGTACGTAATCTTCCGCTGTTATCTCAAATTATACGTTCACTTATTAGCTACATCTTATGTTGCTTTTCTTTATTTATATATGCATTTCTCCAACCAATTATTTTGCAGTTTTGAATGAGTATAAAATATCCTTTTAACATTTCTATTTCGTAAATCCTATCAATATAGTTTCCGGAAAAAAGAAAAATTAATAAGAAATAATATATATAGTAATTTAGTTTATTAAATGAATTAACTTTTTGAGATGTCATCGTTGTAGTTGGATTATCTAATATTAATTATTAATATCGAAAGTTGCATGATATACAAGTACAAATTTTAGTATTTTGTAAATTAATTATTATTCACTTTCGTGTAATTTTGTAGAATTTATAAGCGGTTACTCTATAATTTAAAAAATAAGCAAGTATATTTTACGTAAAATAATTTTCCAATTTTTAAAAAATCAAAATTTAAGAATGCAACTTCCCAATGATAATTTATATTTTTTATTAACAAACTTTGCGGATACCTTAAAATTTCAAAAACTCAATAGCTAAAAATAATACAGAATTAATTAAAAAATATACATTGTCTCATTAATAAAAAATATTTTTAGTTGTTAAAAAATAATGATTCAAAGAAAAATTTTTATTTTTCTTACTCTTTGCATACCTACTTCAATTAGCTTCAAAATTAAGAGCGTTACAGCAGTTTAAACTTATCGCTGGATGACGTGACAACGGTGAATCGTCAAGTTAAATGACGTCATCTTCATCTGGGAACCCTTTACATCTCACATATTGTGCACATATATCTATAATTCAACATATTCATTAAAAAAAAAAGTCATAAATTAACCGTAATATAATAATAACCAATATTTGGTTATTATTTACACTGATATACAGAAAAAAAAAGAAATAGTAATTAAATGCTTGAAAAATAATTGAAATAACTACCTATACAAAAATTTATTTTTTATGATTTATAAGGAAAAATGTAGATAATTACCGATAAATGTAAGGAAATAATTTTGACATATAATTTAACAAGATATAATTAACAAGATCTTAATATATAGAACTTGATTTTTGTGACAGCCATTTACGATGCCATTGGCATTACACATATCGTAATCAACCATTAACTGAAAATATTGTTCTAAAATCAACTACTCACCTTTACATCGATTGGAAAGACATTCCTCGATCTCTCATCCGACAATCGATTGCGCTCGTCAATTTCCCCGAAAAAAAAATATCGATGAAAAGTTTCGATCAGCGACTCGCAATGTAAAAATTGTTGTGGGCAAATAAAAAAAAACTTTCCTGCGCGTGAAATAGAGGGCTAAGTAAGGCGTTCGTTTCTACGCATAAATAACGCAATACTCGCCGCCTCCGCGCATAAAGTGATCTTCTCCAGCGTCCGGCTCCGACCGAGGAGAATACAGAGGAATTCATTCAGACTCTCGTCTTTACTCTGCGTGTCCTCGTCTGCGAGACGCTGATTTGTGGCGCTTCTACCGAGTGCCACAATGGATGAATGCCACGATCTGTGCAAGTAATTCATCTCGATGATATCTTTCCAAGAGCGTCTATTTCGAAGTCTGGACTTATTCGAAGAATGCTAGTACACCGGGTTTAAGGAGGCGTTCGAGATTGACGGTTATAGATTCCAGTCGGATTTTTCGAAAGTTTTATTGAAAATGTACGAAAACGTTTGGTACGTTCGGAAGGACTTTCAATGTCCAATGTAAAGTTGCAAAGTGTGTAAATAAAAGCGGTAAACACGGTCATTTGATCTTTGTTCGGAAATCATAGACAAAATAAATATTTCGACGAATTTAAAAGAGCTTAACGTTCTTAAATAATCATCTGACCCGCTGATTTCGATTTATTATCGTTTTTATAGAACCTTCTTTGTTTGGTTAATTATTTACAAATTATACCTTTCGTGGTATTTTTCGGAACTCTATTTTTAAATTATAAAATAAATGAATGAAATTATAATACTTATTCCTACGAGTATGGAAAATAATTTTTTTATATTGAAAACTCGATATTTAAACAATTACTTAAAAATATTTATAATGGGGATATAAATTATAATATTACCGCTGTTATTAATATTTTTAAATTATTCCATCCGTTTGAAACTGTAATAAAAACATTATTAAAATTTTTTATTTTGTATTATTTAAATTTATTCTAAGTATGTTTTCAAAGTGTTTAATTTTCATTCAATATCTAATTCTTATCTTAATTCTTATTTAATACATTTCATCTGCAAATTAAGATTTAAGATTTAACGAATTCACGAATAAATATTTAAATTTAATATTCTCTTCAAAATAATAAAACGGTAATAATAAGAATCGATTGTCACCAAAAACAGTATTTCTACTTTACTTATTTTCTAATTAACGTATATCTTTTATTTATTTAAGAAAACGATATAAAAATTTTGTGTTTATAATAAAAATTAAATAATGAAACTATTTTTAAAGCTTATTATGTATATATAATAAACTAAATAAAAAATTAAATGATGTAATCAATCAATGTCTTCTTATTTTATAATAATACAAAGCCATTTTGCGCTAATTCTATAAACTATTATTAATTTTAATATAGGCCTTTAGAGAAAGAGCCAGTATATACAATTAATTTACTATTAAAATTAAGTAGCAGACTTAGCAGACTCGCCTCTAATTACTTATAATTGTATAATTGATTATAAAAAAATCATGTAAAAATAATATTCATTATCATAAAACGTAAATGTTATTTTACACAACTCACTGTTCTGTATTAATAAATTATAATAAATTATTTCCACTTTACAACTTTATTCTCTCTATCTATCTCTATCTATCTGTCTTTCTGTAGCTTATTTGGATACTTAGCATGATGAGTAATTTATTATAACAGGAAGAGTATCGGATGAAATGAGCGCTCGGAACAAAATGTATAAAAAGATGAACAAAAGTAGTACGTAATCTTTTCGTATTTCAAATAAAAAATTCTGGCGATAAAGTTTATTTCTTTTATTTATTATTATTATTTTGATGTCAGTCTTTATAATAATATATGTTGTACGATAAACTAAAAATTGTCACATTTTTTATAAAATATAATTTTATATATTGTAGGAATCTATTATCTTATTCATTTGAATATTTATAATAATTCTAATTTAAAAAAATTTAATCTGTTATTTTTTTTCTTATACCTTGATTTTTATTAATAATTTGTAAAAAATATCTTTATGAATAATAAACGTAATTCTATTCAATCAGCATATTTTAAATCTAATATATTTACATAAAACTTATAACTTATATTTGCTTAAAAATAATCTCATTAATGTATATTTAAAGTTAAATTCAATTATTTATAAAGTGAATAGTATTATTTAATTTAAATATTTCCCTTTACTTTTCATAAATATTTTATAATATTTTATTTGTAAATACATGTATACGTTACTAAGAATATTATGTGCCAACTCATTTATATAATTTTAAATATGATTTAGTTAATTTTTTCATGATAATAATAACTTAAAACTTTTTTCCCTTGCTTTGTCGTTGGAACAGTATACTTCTATATATATGTACAATTTTAAGATAAATATTACCATTTATAAATAAAGATTCATTTATTAAGTAATAACTGAAATAAGAATCTCCACGGATAAAATATCAATGTGTATTTAAAAAAAGAAAGCGCAAATTCTAACCTATAATTAATTATTTTATTAATAATTTTTTATTTTTATAGTTCTAGTTTTACCGATTTTAGAAACAATATAATTTAATTTAAATTAATAATTATTTGAAAATTCAAACTTATTTATAATGAATGTTCTTTAAGATAAAAAATGTACAGATTATTGAATTTTTATTATCAAAAAGCGTATTAAGTCTATCGATAAATAAATTACTTATTTTCATACGAATACCGATAGGGTTAGAATATCTACATTTCGATATCAACGTTTTTAATCGTGTAATTGATATTTCACATGTATCGTTTTAAAAATTACTTTTGTAAAAAAGTTATCTACAATACAACTTAATTAAATCATTTGTGAAGTAGACTGAAGCCTGACACTTTTTTCATAAGAATAACTTCCAAAGCAAATTTAATGTAAATTTAATTTATCTAAACTACAATTTCCATCAACTGCTGGTTCACAGATGTTGCATGATTAAGAAATTACTTTTTCTTCTCCCTGCTCTGCACTCCTTTCGGTCTTTCATTTTCTCTTTTTTTCACCCCTCCAATCATTAAGTTCTTAAGTTCTGTGACGTACTCTCCCTCTCCCTTTCTCTTTCGTGTGGGCATATGCGTACAATTACCTGCTACTTAGTGAACATTCTCGTCGCCCTCTTCCTACTTTCAGCTTCAATTATCTAATGTGCGGGAGTCGCTCGCGCGTGGCCACTTATCGCAGCTTTTATTAGGATTTCCTTCGTTTCGCTTTAACTAGATACTAATTTGCTTCGCGAATGCTTCCTTTCTTTCTCGGGTTAAATTTCCGATTCAGATCCTTAATACTTAATTCATATTTTATTCAGCGTCGAAATTCTTGATTGAGATACAGAACTTACGTACCAAATGTTATGGAATGTTATTTCTAGTTTTAGTAAATTACGTTACAAATATTTTTTCTAATATCTCGATACTAATGTAAACTAATTTAGATCTTAAATTAATGAATTCTTGAATCATATTTCTTTTTAACATTTTATGTTTTTTTTGAACATTACGTTTTTTTGGTAACTAACGAATACACGTAATTTTTTATATTTCACTCAGAAACTAAAGTAAAATAATTATATTCCCTAACGGATATTATTTTTTAATTTTAAGTATATTTGAAATATGATTTTATTATATTTAACATTGTGAATTAATAATTGGAATCTAAAACTTATCTATTTGTTAAAAATTATTTATTCTATTTTGATATATTTATATATCAAATGAAGTTTTGAATATTATATAAAATATTTTTTATAATTTATTGAAAACTTTGTTATATTTAAATAATAATTTAGAAACAAATCTAATAAATTTTATAACTTTTTTAAAATCTTATTAAGTAAGTTGTGTGATTAATAAAATATTTGGGCGAAATAAGAATGTAACTCACAAATATATGTTTTTTTTATTTAACAATTTTTTATTACATATCTTTTCATTATTTTTAATTATCTTTTCTTCTTTTAATCTACAATATTTTAATTAAGAACTGATGGTAGTGAGTTAAACTGTTTATATGCACACAGTTTTTAATACTTCTATACTTGAAAACAATGACAAAACTTTTTAACCAACAATTTAAACTATTTTATATATAATGTTAAATATTTTTCATACAGTTTAGTGTTCCAGCTCACTTAGGAATTATTATTTTGTATTTTGTATTTTAATATATTAAATATTATAAAAATTATATTTACATAATTTGTAAAGTGTAATATATTGAGCGTTAAAATATCTTTTTTATATCAAAACGTGAAAGGAATAAAATTTTTAGAAGTTAAAAAAATATGACTGTAGTTAAAACGTTTAATTTTTTATTATTAATTGTTATTGATTTATAAAACTAAGTATAAATCGAAATCGCAATGAAAAAGTTTTATATTGAAATTACTCAAAATATTTTGAAAGCTTATTTTTTATTTATTTTTATTTTATTTTTTATTTTATGTAATAAGTCTATAAAACTGTTTTGTAAATAATATTGTGAAAAAATAATTCAAATTAAATACAAAAATATCATTGATAATCCTAAAAATAAGTTTTAAATTTTTATTAATGTTGATTTCGTTAATTCAGGAAGTAAAATTAAATTTTTACTTTATACAACAGAGGAATTTTTGATAATTTAAATTTATTTGTAAGTTCACTGATAAATAAAAAATATAAATATTTTTAGAAGCTGTTTTATATCGTTAATACACCAATGGAACTCATGTTGGAGGCGAAAAAGGAATTCAGAATTATACATCGATGGATTCAATGATAAATGCGATAAATATTATTAAGACAGTTTTGGCTGAATCCCGTCCTGTTCCTAAGTACTAGTGCCGCAGGAGTGACTAGACTGGTCTAGAAATTACCGTGTCTCCTGCTGCTCAAGTGCTTATCAATGGTTCGGGGTGCACGGCATTATTTTTCAAAGCTCAAACTATATTTTGTTGATTAAACGAATTGACAGTGATAGCATGTAATTATTTTTAAATTAGATTCATAAACTACTTTTCGAAAATATTTGAGCTGTCATTAAATAAAAAACTAAATAATAATCATTTTAACATGTATTATGTAAGTTCATTATTTATACAATGTTGGATTATAAAAACATTGCGTTTATTAATTGAATTGAGTGAATTTAAAAGATAATTTGTACGAATGTATATAATAATTTAAAATTATAAATTTTTAAATAATATTTAAATCACCAATATTTTTTATATTTATTTAAATTATCGTGGTTTGTATTACTCGCATATTTATAATTATTCACTACAAATATTTTCAATGCAAATAAATACACGTCGAATTTGAATTTGAAATGAAGTATTTATAGAATCAATGACAATAAATAAAATAAAAAGTATGTACCGAAAAACTGACATAATATGAACATTTTCTTTAGTTTTAATTAAATATAAACTGTTCATTTAAAAATAAACATTTCTACATTATATACTTTCTGTTAAAATTCTAAGAGTTCTAAACTACAAAGCTTAAATGTATTAAATATTATATTACTTATGCCTGTATCAATATTTATATGTAATAAATTAACATCAAAGTTATTAATAAATAATGTATAAAACATCCATAATTATTGATTTCGATATGTCGGTACAGGTAATATTTTATTTATCGTATGAATAATTGGCATCCTATATACTTATATTATAACCAAACTATATATTATTTTAAAAACTTATGTAAATATTAAAGTATATATCTTGTTAAAATAAAAAATAATAATTGCTCTAATAATACGATAATAAAAAAGTAAAAAAGCACCAGTATTATTACTTTCACTTTGAATGTTTTAAGTTGTTATTATAAGTTATCATAACTTAATTTAGCATTAGTATATTAATATTGTTTATATGTTTATTAACATATATATTGTTTACAAAGCATCATAAAAAATAATTTAGATACTACCAAAACATGTACTTTGCATTTACCATGTTCATATAAATATTAGTATATTAATTCGATATTAAGAGTATGAGAGAACTAAGAACGAGACGAATGAAAGAGAAAAAATATAGATAATATGTTAAAGCTTTTTTAAGAGCACGAAGCGGCCTTTATGCAAAAGTTACATAATGTGTCTTATTGTGAGTCCCAATAGTTGAAAGAGTGACGGGGTAAGTTGAATTTGGCTTTTGTTTGCATGCCTTTTAAAATCATTCTATGATGAACATACAATGCGTAATGTAATTTGTAAATAAGCGTTATAAACGTAGTTTATAATAATAGATTTAATATTCGTTTCAATTCTAGATACACCATACTGTATAATAACAAGTATTTACCCTAACGTCTATAAGCGTTAAGTAAGAATTAATTTATTTTAATTACAAAATAATTGAAAACATTATTTATTAATAATTAATTGTTTTTGTTCATGAATTTTTATCCAAACCTTAAAAATTAAAGAACAATATTACCAGTAATGTAAAAATCTTATATGTTTCAGCAATTTAAAAAAAACATCTAATTATTTAATATACAGATGAGTAAATGTTTTCTAAAGTTTTTCTTTAAAGTATAAAGAGAAAAATTTATTTGCTTATAAAATAATGAAAGATATGTATAACATATGCGAATATGTTTGTTAAATAATTTTTAATTCATCCAAAATATTATATTTTTATATTATAATAATATTTGCAAGATTCTAATAAATCTTATTAAAAAATTTAATTAATGTAATTTGTAATGTAAATTGCGCATAAACATTAATAAGTTTAAAAATGATCTACTAATGAATTATAATAATTATCTATAATTTTCATTGAATAGATTATACTTGTTTCTAATCAACAGACACATCCTTGATGATGAAAATTTATTCAGTGTATAGTCTTTCAGGTAAGTAAATTATCAAAACAAAAATTAAATATACAGTCAAAATTTATGAATAAGTAATTTAAGATAAGTATAATTACGAATAATGAACAAAAAAATATTCTTTTAATAAAAATTTAGTTAATTATTAAATTCATATAAATTTAAGCCCTTAAAATAAAATGAATTTTTATTATTCCTTAACAAAAAACCATCATAATAAGTAAACACAATCGTCTCTATATTCCAGATTTTTCTTATTTCAATAACACGTTAATTAATCAATTAATAATGTTTGTTTTGACAAACGAGAGAATTGAATTGTACATAGAAAATATATAATGTACGAACAAAATTTAAATTTAATACCAGTTTTATTTTAACAGACGAAAGGAAATAATTACCATATCAGATTTAAACAATAAAATTTAGAACTAAAATCGAATAAAAATATACAATATTTCGTTTAATTTAATTGAATAATTACTTTTAATTTTGGGATTTGTATGTATGTATAATCATTAATGAAAACTACATGTCATTCATTAGAATTCCAAATATTCCATACTTATGCCCACTGATCTTCCTTCCTAAAATATTTTTGAAAATAACTATACGAATATGTTTCGAAAAATTGGCTTTAAGAATCGACTGAATCATTACATTTGTTTGTTAGGCCTTTTTAAAAGCAGCGAAATTGATGAACTACTAGTACATTAAACAAAATTTTTTTATTGCCCTTGCAATGTTTAAAATAGGGTCATGGCCTTACCGTTGACTCTAATAGGTCGATCCATAGGTAAAAGACGTTAAGGGGAAGCTACTTTAACTTCAATCAGATAATCTATATAAAGGACAGAGTTTTGATTGTCGTTTACAGGATTTCATGCTCCGTGATTCCGACTGCTTTCACTACAGGAAATACATGAAAACACTGGTGACAGAAAGTATTTTAAAAACTGTTCAAACAACTACAAGTACAAGATTATTGGATTGTTAAGGTGGTTTTTTATCTCGTGTTTATTGCTGTTATATAAATTTAAAACATAAATATTATGTTTATGTATGTACTCATATATATACACAGAGTTATATTAAATAGAATTTTAAAATAATAATATGCAAAGAATATTCAAAAATTTTCATAATTTTTTAAATATTTAATATTTTCTATTTATAAAAAATAATTTTTAGTATTTTTCTATAAATTCAAAAGTATTATAATTTAAAAATTAAAAATTATTATAATTTAAAAAGTCACGCTTTAATCAAGTACAATAAAAATACGGATTTTACACTATTAACAAAATTAAATCAGTTATTTGATATTATTACAAGATTGTACGAAGTAGATAATAAAACAATATTATTGCAAATTTTTTTATGAAAGCAACCCAGAAAAACAATTGTTGTACCAATTTTACGTATATAATAAGTGGAAAACAAGATTGGAAGTGATAAAATACAAAAAACCGTTAAGGTATTCATCGCTATTTTTTATATTTCACTAAAATAAAAAACTTTAAACTACTATTTCTTTGTATATTTTTTTGTTAATAAATAAATAAGTCAATATGTATTATAATTGATATTAAATGTTGTATTTGTATTTTAAGATAATAATAGCTATTAAAAATATGAATAAATAAAAAGAAGGAAAAAAAATCAAATTTTTTCTCTATTATAATATAAAAATATTTAATTCTTCACTTAAGTCTATTCAATAATTAAAAACAAAATTTTATATTTTGAAAAATAAAAATTCACGATTATAATAAAGTGAAGAAAAATTAACTGTAAAGAATAAACAATACTAATGCGTAACAAAATGTGTAAACAGTTATATTAATTATATATCAAGATAATTAATTGTAAATCTAAATATTTAAAATTAGTGCGTAAATAATATAAAAGAAATGCTAACAGTTAAATATTGCAGAAATATTGATTAATATTTAAAGAATGTAAAAAGTACACCGAACAAATGAAAAAAAAGATACTGGAGGAGCTGGGATTTGAACCCAGGACTTTCAGCATGCGAAGCAGACACTCTACCACTGAGTTACACCCCCAATTGTTGCAATTGTTCAAATAGTAGATTTAATAGTTAATAATAAAATTATAAATTTATGTAATTGTATCGAGTATTTATTAATACAAAAATTTAATTTAATTAATAAATAATATTTATGAAAAGAAAAAATCATTATACACGCATGAACAGTTGTACATTAAATAATATTTAACGTACTTAAAAAAAAAAATTTCCAGAGTCAAAACAATTTATGTAAAAAATATTTTACTTATATTTAGATTAAAGAATAAATCTATTATTATAATATTATATGCATAATTATACATCTGAGTTTTTATTATATTACGAAAGTTATATACAATTGCAATGATGAATATATAGATCATTGGATTACAATAAAAACCCAGAAAAATCTATTGTTTGGTTATAATAACATCATTTCTTCAATAGATGTTATTAAATAAATAAATAATAACATAAAAAAACTTTAAATAGAACTCTAATTTATCGACGCTACATTTTCCTAATCGTTATATAATTTTAAAAATAAACCATTAAATTGCAAATATGATATTATATTATTAAATCGGATATAAATTAAACTATAAAATTTACATTTATGGTTTAATCCGATTAAACGTTCTCTTTTAAATACTTGGATTAAAATTAATATAATCATTATAATATCTAATTAATACTTCATAAATCTATCACAGATTTACAATAGTACCATCAAATATTGGATCGGGGAACCGTTAATGTAAAAATTTTAGAATACATCTTTGAATAACTATTTTAAAGTAATTAAGAAAAATGAAATTTTCAAAATATTTAAATACAATATAATTAAGAGCTTTCTGTCTAATAAATATTGAAGATGATTGATGTACTTAAATTGTATATAATTTTAATTCACAATAAATAGAATAACGGTACAACTATAAATTAATAATAGTTTTTTATTCAAATATGTTCATCAATTTATTATTTAAAATGATGTATTTAATTTAAGTACATTTTTTATATAAAAAATGTATAATCATTTTCTTTTGAATAATAATTTTAAATAGCAAAATTTCTATTTTCTTCATACATGAAAACAAAATTTTGAGTATATATATAAAATCTTATTGAATATAAAATGTTGAAAATAGGCGTATTTCTATCATTTTGTTTAAAATAAAACTTTATGATATATTTTTTTTTTGAGTATGTACAATAATATACTATCGCTGAGTTTCTAATTTAGCTATAGAAGATAATTTGCTTTCTTCGTGTAAATGTAACTAATAAACCATCGATTAGAAATATAAAATAAATATGTTTTAACTTGTTTATTATAAACAATGTTTAACGCCAAAAATAAATTCAGATTTTATAATAAATTATTTTGTAATGAATTATCTAGTTACAGTATTAATCTGTTATTTTCTAAGGTTTATATAAATATTTAAGAGTTGAGTAATTAATCTTTTATTGAATGCTAAATATCACAATTGTTTACTAATATAATTCACAGCTAGGGAGCGGCTTTCGTTAAAAAAGAAAAAAACATGTAATATTTTATTCAACTTCGAAATTGACCTATTGTATGATTAATAACTACATTGACAGTAAAATAATTTATTAAGATAATTAAATATTATAATATAAATGAAATATATTTGTAAGTACTTATATGGTTTTATAAAAAAGTTATTAGAAACTATTGTAATTTTTTTAATTTTTCTCTGTTACGATGAAAGTAATATTAAAAATTTTATATTTGTCCTGGAAATCGTTTAAACTAAGTTCAATTATTTTTATCTATTTTTTCCTATTATAACTTTGACTTTTTCACAATTTTATTAGTTTATGATATATTATTATGGATGAAAAATTAATTAATATTGATCTAAGTTAATTTAAAAAAAAACTGAAGCTGTCGATTAAATTGAAATTTTCAATATTATTATAGCTGCAAAAATATTCAATTTTTTGATAAAATGTATGAAATTAAAATTTTAGTAATATTCTATTGATTTATAAAACAAATTTTTGAACAGTATTTTATTGAATTACTTAATGTAATTATAATTCAACAGTAAATAAATGTCCATATAAATGAAGGCTTTAATAAAGAGTGATTTATAAATTATAAATATGCTATTGAATTAAATTCTTTTACTTCAACTTTTATAAATTTTCAGATAATTAGAAAGCATAGCCACTACAATGTATTAATGTATTAACATTTGTTTTAATTATTCATAATTAACATCAAAGTCTTTGTAAAAGAAGATTTTTTCTTGCATTGCAATAATAAGCCATAATAATAATTTTATAAAATTTCATATATATATTTTTCTTCCTTCTTTTTTTAAATCTATGACCTTCTCTCTTTTATTTCTCTTTTTTCCTTTTGGCTGTACCTGAAATCTGAGGAATTGTTTAATATTTATTTAAGAAATTTATAAAAGATGTTAATTTACCAATCTTTGTATTTTATTAATATACTCTAATGCATTTTTGTGCATTCAAAAATATAATTTAAATGTTTTTAACATCTTTATAATTCTATTAATTTTAATATTTATTAAAATAGGTAACGTATTATATTAACGTATATAGTAATAAATATTATATTATGTAGATCATTTTGAACGAGTTATATTGTTTTAGGCATTATTATAAAAATTATCAAAAATTTTTAATTTAACAAAAATTAAATTTTCTGTTTATTTTTCAAGATATTAATAAAAAAGAACAAGAGAAATACTAGAGTAAAATAAATATATTTCACTTATTTGTAACAATAAATTATTTATATCATTTTTAATGAATTTCAAGTTTATAGTTTTCTTAAACAAAATATGAAAACAAGATATAAATGTTAATTTATTATTATAATTTTTACAAAATATACTATTTAAATATAATTTCTTGAGTACAAATAAATTATCTTAAATACGTCATTAAATAATTGACTATAAAAACAATTATAATTTTTAATAATAAATAAGATATTATATTAAAAAGTAAAAGGTGATATTTTTGTTGAAATAAGAAATATAAACTTTGAAATTTTGTAAACAAAATTATTATAAAAATTATATGTTGTAAAACAAATTTTGTAAGCAAAGATATGTATTAACTGTTCCTTTTGCTACAAGTCTTTTTATAATTTATTCATTAATAAATACTGGGTATAAAACCAAAGTGAAACTAGTAAGTCCTAATTTTATTCTTTCAACTATCATTTTTTCTTTATAACAATGGATACTCCATACCAACTGTTAAGTCTTCGATTCCTACAAAGTTGATGCTACGATTAAACAAATAAAAAACTTAATGTAGTATTTTTAGTATTTTTAAAGTACAATTTTTTTGTTTTGCTATACAGTAGAAATATTAGAATAAGAATATGATTGTATATATGGAATATTGAGAAGCGTTTGACATTTAGTGGATCAAAGCAACCGATTGTGAAGAAAATTAGCGTCACCTTCACCAACAGTAATCTGAATGTTTTCCTTCCTTGTGCCTGATTGAACGAGGAAGAAATTAAAGAACGACCCTATACGTGTATTTAATATTCATCTTTTTTATAGCGTAAATATTTCTAAGTATCAATGCGTATTCTTTTAATATTTATCATAATAAAGATAAAGAACATTAAATTCTTAATTATTATTCTAATATTTAAGTAAAATTAAAACTGACTAAATATCGTATTATTTATTACAGTTACTGAAAGAGTGAGATAAATTACTCTTTAGTTAACTAATATATTTTTGTCAAAAAATAAATAAATTTCTAAAATATAAAATTACTTATATTTTAAACTAATTATACGGTTAACCAATACTACTTCTATTTCATTTATAATTGACTTAATTAAATATATTTTAAATATCTTATTCAATACAAATGATAAACACATCAAGTATCAAATGATTACTAGCAATAAATAACAGATTTATTGATTAGACATTATATAAATGACGTAAATATCCTCTAGTATTAAATAATCTTTGGAAATAATCTTCTAATAAAACACTATTATAATTAAACTGATGTTTTATAATTTATTATCTTTTAAATTTAATTACTTATAAAATTCCAACTTCATTTTTAGAATAAAAACTGTTTATATTAACGGTTAATAAGATATATAACTTAAATATAATTTTTCTACTAATATAAAAAAACCATTACTGATCTATCACGTGTGAATAATAAATTTTTATTCGGCTTAAATAAAGTGTAAGTATTTGAAATAGTATTAAAATTAGAAGATAAATAAATTTTTATCAACGTGCAGATAAAGACGTATATATTTACGTATTACTCTATTAAATATTAAATTGAAATTACACGATAATGATCCAAATAATGTGATTGATAATAAATTTCAAAAAAATTCCGAAAATGTGTAAAATATACGATTAATACGCTTACTCGTAAATATTAATATATTGAATAGTACTTGACAAAATAGAATTTCAATGATAAAAAGTTTTTGTGCATAATACGATCGATCTGTAAAAAATATTTATTTTTGTTGATCCCATCGTTCTTCTTGATTTAAATTAATAAATTGAACTAATAATCGATAACGAAAAATAAATGTGTTTCTGTTTTTTTTTTTTTTATAAAATCGAGTATGCGAATTAGTTACTGTATTTGATATTCATTACAATTTTATTAAAGTATAACGTTTTTTTACGTTTAAAGCCTTCCGTTTTACAATAATTTTAAAATATCACGAATGTTACATCGAAATCAAGACAATGCTTTAAATGAGTAAAAAATGATACAGAATTTTCTAATTACGGTCAGGATAAATCTTGATCCTCGAGGATGTAAAGATAAACACTCGAATTATAAAACCACAACTGCGCTCGTGTGAATTGTTATGACTCTTTAATCAATCACTAACAATGCAATGTTGACGTATCAATAGTCGGTTCTTATTTTATAACAGTTGATTTGGTGAATCCACAGTATTTATCAGTACAAAATAAATATATGTTGTTGATTTAAGTTATCGATAAATCTATTTCTTTATTAATGATCGCTGGGGATTACTTACTACTTCACTTTTAATTCATATCCTTATGTAATACGTCCTTCATTTTGTATTGTACACGGTTTTGATTAGAATTTCCCAGCACACCGACAAAATTGCTTACTTTATCAATAATCATTTTCATAATATATTTATATAATTAATTATATTTATATACAAATAAATTAATACACTTGACATAGTTCTCCTATATAGAGATCGAATAAAAATTCTTTTATATTATAATAAACTGTAGGATAAAACTAATAATGCAATCGTGTTTATATATTTAAAAAATAAAAATTTTCTTATTTTACGCTTTAAAATTTAAATTATTATTTGAAAAAATACACGGGATGATAAAATAAAATATTTTGTCGGTTGTCAAATCAATTCAACGAAGCGTGCTTCAATATTTGCACAGCCAAAAACAGGACAACTTTTCCATATCTTTTCTTGCTTTCTATCCGACTTTCCTCCTCTTCTCTCTCCCGCCTCGACCCGCGCTGCCATTCTCTCAATCGACTCTTGCACACTAGTACTGATATTCCATTTAAAAAAATGTAAAATGTAGTACCTTCCACACAACATACACTTATGATTTTAAGTATAATCCATAGGCTCTTCTTATTTTCTTCTTTTTAGAGTTGCTGAAAAAAGGCATTTCGTCGGTTTCCTGCTTACACGAGTCGGTGAAAACGACGCAACATTCAAACATGATTATCATAAATACACGTACTATATATTTAGAAAGGGAAAAAGTAATAAAACTACTTTTTAATGTAATACGTAAATATCTGTTTCTGTGTGAAATGATTTTTGTTTTTTTTTCTATTTGCACTTCTTTTACACAGTAAAAAAAATTTTTTCTACCTTTTAAAATAGTTCACTTTGAAAAAAATTCTTTTTAGTCTTTTATTATAGTTACGATAATAATGTTATTTTATTTTTTAATATAAATAACTTTTTCAACTAAATATTAATAATTCACTGTTAAAAATAAATGGTTTAGTAATTAAAATTTATGCACTTATTAATTTAAAGAGAAATAAAAATAAAAATTATAGTATTACTTTCAACAATTATTTTTAATAAAATAATAAAGCAAATATGTGCACTATTAATAAAATTTATATATTTTAAATACATAATCTGTTTTATTTTATTAATTTTTAAAATAGTACTTTAATAATGAAAAATTGAAATATAATGTTCTAAGTTTTCTTTTTTCTTTTTGTTAATACATAAAATCTATTAAAAGATGACGTTATTAATAAAGTAATAAAAGATTATTAAACTTATTTAAATTACGTAATATAAATAAGATTTAAAATTAATTAGTGGACTATCTGTAATTTCTTTTACTGTGCAGGAATGCATAGACTCAAACTATATAATTTATTGTAACAATCGATCTTAACGAGAGCTATATTCATGATAACTATGCATATAAAAAACTCACTGAAATATCCAGACAATAATGTTTCCATTATGCTTATTAATTTTTTACGCATTATACACTCATGATTCACATTATTTTTCATATACAATTGTTTACATTATTTAGAATAATCTGTATGAATAAAAAGTACTATAATTAACAGCTTTAAAATTCATAAACCCGTCATATATAAACTTTAAGCTTGTAAAATGTAATTTCTTTAAGATTGAGAATATATTATATTGCTCTTGGATTTTATAGTAAAAAAAAATTATAATTTCAATCAATTAAAAGAGTAATTATTATTTATACCAAAATTAAATAATAATAATAATAATAATAATAACAAGTAAACTGATTTCTATTATTTTTAACTCTCTGGTTAGAAAATTAACAGACGGTAATTAAATTAAAATAATATATAAATTATAAAAAATTTATTAAGAAAAAAGAATTTAATTTTATATTTAATCATTTTAATATACTGTGACTATAATTGATCTTAATTATAATAAATATTCTCAATAATTCTAAAAATATCGATACATTAAAACCATATACGTATTTTTATGTTAAAAATATTTTAAATAAAATTTTCTAACCAGAGTCTATCCATAAACGACAGACTGGAAAACGAGACATGGATTAAAATATTAAAATAGTAAAAAATGAGTTTTTCAATTGTATCAAACCAAGGATTATACGAAAACAGTATAATATTATGAATAATAGGGATCGGAGCAGTAGTCTTTGTGTAAAATCATTATATTTACTCGATCATCATTTTATATAACCATTATTAATGAGTTTTTTTTTTAATTCATAGTTCAATAATATCATTCACATTCTCTTTCTCTCTTTCTCTCTTTCTCTCTCTCTCTTTCTTACTCTTCTCTCTCTCTCTCTCGTACTCTTATTCCCGCACGCATTCAAGCATTTTGGCATGCAAGAACCTAAATGATTCGGCGATTAGCAGCAGCAATATTAATGTCACTACGATGTCATCATGTCACTGCCCGAGTTCGTCGAATTCACACTAGGTCCTTTCAACGAGTCATTTATATCCCTTCGAAACATTGAAAGATTTTGCGTAAACCTGTCAAAGAACATTTTTTATATTCTATAATTATCTCAATTACATTATTTTGAAATAATAAATTTAAAAATAATCTAACTAAAATCTATATTCATACATTAATTAGAGGATTAATTGTGACCCTCAAAAATATATTATCATATCGACGGTGTTATTATTTTTGAATAAAAATTTATAAATATTTCATGTTTTTGATTCTTAATATTTATGGAATGATCCATAATAAAAAAAATTTAACTCATTCTCGTCTTTCAAAAAAATATCAATTTTACTACTTTATTAAAAGTAAAATATAGAATATTAAATTATTCACACAGTAAAATTTAATTATTTTTATTATTCCAAGTTATACTATTATTAAATTTTACTGCTTAATAATTATAAATATATTATATGATAAACCGATCATTTTTATCTTATTTTATCCTAAAATGTTTCAATATAATTTGAAATCTTCAATATTCATAATTTAAAGTATATTTTTAATTAATTACCTATCTCTATTTTTCGTTAGTAAATTCCTTTCAATGCCATCCATAAGGTTTTCAAACCACTGTGCCATTGATGCTTGTTTATCTACTGGTTGACTTCTAATTATATTCTCCCTTAATTGATTGAAATACTAAAAAATTATAATTATATAAATTATTATTACATACATTTTTTTAAGTATATAATAAATACTAACATCTTCGTTTAAAAGTATAAGACCCAAAAGGGGTCTCGACATACTCCACTGGTTTCTACAGTCCTCGAACATTATCACATTTAAAACAGTACTTAATATTTGTTGAAGGATTTCAGGATGCTGTTTCAAAACTTGTAAAAACAAATCACCGCCGCTTTGAACGACTGCATTTTTTTTGCTGGGATATAGACCAGCTAAATAAAACACAAATAAATATATTGACACACTGTTGAATTATTAATTCATAATGGTAAAACAATTTATATTTTTTATCAAAAAGTATAAAAAATAAAAAATAAATGCAATTGACTAATAGATACAGTGACATTATTATAACGCAGTTAGTAAAAAATTTTACTCTGAAAATTTTTTTTATTCGAATTGAATACACTAATCATAAAATTCAGTAATTGAAAATTTATAAATTAAAAAATATCGTTCATTATTCTACTGAATTATAAAATTCATTATTCAATTACAATAAATAAAGAAATCTTGACCTTAAAACATCCTTTTATAAATTTTTAATTATAATTTTACCTTTTTGATAAAGCTGCTTAAATAAGTATGTTACAATATGATCTAGAGTTACGCAACAACCATTGCAAATCATTGTATCTGAAAAATAAATAAATTTAAAAGAAACTGATAAAATATATTTGTGATTACGTTCAGGTACAAGCAATTTCAATACACTTGTGAAACAAGGTAAATATTAAATATAAATTCAAAGATAAACAAGCCATGCAAGAAATTAGTTGAAAATAAAATAAAATGATAATCAATTAGTAATAGGCCAGTTGTACGGCTGAATATGAATGCTTAGACCCTTCTAATCAGTCTAGGTATCACACTTCAATCCTCTTTGTGCCTAATTTTTCGAATAACAGGATAGATGTGTTTCATAATTATGTAATTGAAAAATGTATCTCTAAATATGACAAAATATTTAGAGTACTTATGAATTATTTTATAAATTCAGTGTTTGCATTGACTAACAGTAATAAATTAAAAAATTATAATATAATGTATCTAAATAATTTTTAATGGCATGCGAAATAAACATAAAAATTCAAAATTATTAAATATCTTTCATGAAATACTCTAAAGTGTAATATACAAATATGTATGTGTACAGCCATTAGCTTTATGTATGTAAATATATATGTATATAAAATTTGAAATTTCTTTTTCAAGATTTAAAAATATTCACTTGTGACAATTCAAATATAAATATTTGTGTAGGATGACAAATTTTTAAAAAATCTATGTAAAAATATATAAGCATTCTTTGACTATCAAATGGAAAAGAAATACACATTCCAAGTCAACTAGACTGCTAGAAACTTGCAAACAAGTTCTAGAGGACAAAAGGCATAAGAGAAGGAATATCGGCGACTAATTACGACGATATTCCTTTAAGAGAATTTCATCAGCCGTACAGACCTGTGAAGGAGTCTTTAAGCGCACCTAGTGCCGTGAGGCCTTCGCTGATACTCGACAGAATGTACAAGAATACGCGCGGCTCGAGAGTCGACAAAAAGGCCATGTGATCCTGCGCCAGGCACTCCAATAATCCATAATATGTCACAGACAGTTTTGGATAATCCTATAGACAAAATTTCCCGTGAATTTTTACTTTTTATTTATATTTTAAACTTATTCAAGAAAATTCCACAATTAAATTTTATTTTACTTGAATAGAAATATTGCGTTCGTTTCAAGACTCCTGATATATTCTTCCAGAGATTTATAGCTTCAGAAAATGATCGATACCAGCAAGGGAATAAAATTTTAAATTTACTAAATTTAACTAAATGAAAACATTATTTAAAATTCTTTTTATTTCTTTTTCTCTATTAGAGAGAAAATGCATACTCGTAAGATAAATTTCGATCGTGAAATTTTCTTTTATATTTATAATTTATTAATTTAGTAAATTTTTCTTTTGACATAAATCCAAACAGATTATTTACCTTACAGAGTATTTCTTTAATACTTACTAAGAGGTCACTTTGCGATATACTAAGTAGCAGCTTTACAAATGTATTCAACGCATTGTCGAGTGCCTCGTCGCCGTAAAGCCTGAACACTCCAAAATTTACATAACTGCCACATAGAGCTGCCTTTAGCATACTAAAACATATGCTTATGCCCTTAAGCTTTAACGGATAAATCTGATCCTTAGATACTTCAATCCCGAGTATACGATTGCCGTAACTGCATATGACTTTACTCGCTTCGCGAAATAGAAGAATACCATTTGGCGATGATACGTCGAATTGTAGTCGCTGACTACGATTTTGTACTAACTCAGCAAACAATTTTAGAACCGGCGTCGTCACTTGAGGTTCATGATGCCAAAGTTCGATAGCGTGCAAAAGAATCGGAGTATAATTCGGATAACTGATGGTATCTTGTCAAGTGTAAATATAATTAAGAATATGATTTGTTTTTATAAAAATTGAATATAAAAAGAAAATTCTGACTTATATTTTCCTTAGTTTATCGTGAAATTGAGAAAAGCAAATAAGTTTATTACAAAAAAAACGTGTAAAGTACACGTTTAGTTTAAATTAAAGGATACATCCAATCAAACAGCATCATGTAAGAAATTTTAGTATTAAAAGCATATGCCAATCCCCTTAAATCTCTTGCTAAACCAATTAAAGCTTTCTTTGCTTCTTCAGCAGCAAATAGCGGAGTGTCTGCTGCTCCCATCAATTGACCCAGGCTCTCAAGAGCAGCTGAAAAATTTTTGTTTTTTAATTTATAAATAATTAATGCTTATGGTACGTAAATTTCATTTACTGAAATTATATACAACGTATTTATACCTGTAAGAGGGAGCATAAAAGTATGAAATTTTTCTTCATCCTCTCCTAAATCGACCATTAATAGTCTGCCAAGAGACGTATAAAACATTGATCTACAACGCATTTCAGTCACAGCCACACTGTTACCCAAAAATGGAAAATGCTCACTCTAAATTAAAACGTAAAATAAATATATAAATAAACATAATTTAAAATTTAAGTTTAGAGCTTAAATCATTTGTGTTTAATAGTAGGTAAATTGTTGCAAATTAAAAACAAAATTAATATAACTTAAAGCAGTACGAACAATGACTATTTAAATATTTGATTATAAATAAGTGTTTCATATAAAGAAAATAAAACAACGAATAATGTATTTAAAATATCGCACTCACCGTATGGTTATTTAACATAAATTGAACTTCTTCTAATTTAACAAGTTTACGAACACACGTGTAACCAACTGATAAATCGTTCAATAATTGTAAAGTCCTTGAAATAATCTGTTCGCTTCTTCCCCAATATTTTAAATTTGTTATTCTGTAATATAAAATTATGTTATTGATTTTTGTAGAATAATTATTCGCATTAAAATATTAAAAATTCTTATTAATTTTAAAACTTATTCGAATATTACTTCAGCTTACATTTTTCTAATAAACACACTAAGAACCATAGCTTCGTCATTCAAACCCAAAACATCTGATAAACGCCTATAAACTTTGGAATTCTTTTGTACTTGATCACCTACGTATATCTTGCGAAATTGTTCAAAGAAACTCAACATAGCCAACTCAAGTTTTTCACAGCCTCCTTGCGCTAACCTGGAGTCAGTGAGGTTCATAAGCTGGAGAACTCTACAAACTAGTTCTCCATCCATTGCATCGTGTTCTTCGTTATTATTGAAGGACACTCTGCCACCTATGGCACTACCTGTAATATAAAAAAATTCACCGTACGATCATTAAATTACGCCTGCAACTCAAAGAACTTATAACAAAAAATGTATCTTCTTAAGTATGTAAAATATGTTATATTTAATTATAATTCTAATCGTTATCTTTTAAAGTAATATGTTTTAAAAGTCATTTTGAATTACAAATTTTAAACATCTTTAAATTATTTATGTATGAAAAACTGCAAATGCAAATTTTGGATGTTTACCAATGATGTAGACAAGCCAGGTAAGTTGCCCCTCTTGAATTAAAATATCAATTTGTTGCGTAGGTGTAGTACTTTGAGCCATCAGTTCCTGATATGTTCTTGCAGCTTGATCGAAAAGTTGTACCAGTAACGTACAGGTTTTTTGGTATTCGCATCGACCAATCACAGAAAGTTGCTCCAACTGCTGTTGTACCATGCCTAAATCATCTAAAGGATCCTCGAGTCCCTCTCTCACAACAACAGCTACGGATTCCAATCGAGAAGTAATATAGGCATTGGAGACTTCGGGTGTATATGTTTCCAGGAGATGAGGTTCTATGGCCTTAATGTAGGGAACCGAGGCTACCATGCGTTGCCATAGGCTCAAGAGATAATGCACACTGTTAGGAGCAAACTGCCACATTTGAAGACTCTGAACCGTAAACTTTGCGATCAACTGAATAGCCTCTGGATAATTTTCCACCATAACCAATTCACCTGATTGAAAATGTAATTTATTTCATTGCTAAATGATTTTATAATTTATTAATCTTATTTTTTTAAATATAAATCATTAAAATAATTATAACAACATTCTTTTATTTTGTATATATGTTAATGCGAAGAAATCGATTAAATCATTAGCTTTACAAACTGTTTTAGTAAAATATATGCAAAATTGCAATAAAACTAAATTAATAATACACTATGATATACTTTATCTTTTTATATGAATTGCTTATATAAATCAAAATAATTTTTTTGACATACCTAGTTGATAATTGCTTTTTAGTCGCGCGAGTAATCTACAAAACTCATGGTAGTTTCCAGGGTCGCTTAAACCTTGAGGATTTTGCAACGTATGTTTGACACCATTCACTAGATGAGTTAGGAACTTGGATCTTTCAACATTGCAAAACAAGCTACGTCGTACAGAAGCGATTTGAACCAAGCAAGAAAGAGCAAGTGAAGACAACGTGTTAGGTAGGCTATGATAAAGGTCAAAAAATAATTTCAAAGTCGCAAAATCTAAAAATGCAGGTCTCCAGCTTGTCGGAATCTGTACAGTGCACAGATCGTCTGAGCTTTCATCGGTCGTAGTGCCAATAAAATCAAAGGTTAGACAATTTTGTGCGAGTCTTAGAAGTTGAGTCATCAGTCCATGCTGTTATAAAAAAAACAAAATTCATAACTTATTCTTAAACACAGAAAAACATTTCCTACCTGTGCTTCATCATTGAAGTTCAAATTTTTACAATTTTCACGAGCTGTTCCTAGTAATGAACATGATAATCTAAATATTTCAAATAATTGTGTATCTCTGAAACTACTCGCTATTTTTCGATGTTTCGTTAGTGATCTATTGGCATCAGCTTCTGATATTTGGTTCATTTCACATGTTAATTGAGAAAGCAATTGTACACCTATCATGCAGTGTTCAACTGATCCCTATTAATAAACGCATTGTACATATTTAAAAGTTTAATTATTTTGTAAGCTATAGTAATTAATATTTTTACATATATGGTACGAACCTGAAGGAACTTGGAAACATCGCTAACTACATTTCTAAAAACATACTCATCTTTGTCAGAGTCAAACCAACCAAGTTTTGATATACGCGCAAACAGTGTAACTAGTGCTTGGATAACAAAGTTAGGCAATTTTGGCTGAGTCGCTAAATAATTTAGAACATAATTTCCTAAAAAGAGATATAATTATTAAATAAAATTCGTTTTAAACGTTCGTACAATTAAAAACTTAAATATTAGTTAGAATTAAAAAAATTCATTTTGATATTTCATCTTTCACTGTAAAAAATGATTATATATATTTTTTATAATGAATCTATAAACTTATTTAATTTATTTGCAATATACATTATTCTGTAATTAAAAATTTTAATAATAAATATCTGGGCGTAATTTTTTTACTTTTAAAACTGATATACATATTAAATTTTTTTCAACATTTGATTATTGATTAAAATAAAATATAGACTTTAAAATTTTTTTCCTAATTTACTCTTAGGTATTTTAAGTATTAAAGCACAAAAATTTATTAAATGAAATTTGAACTTAATTTCTCCAAATATACTGTAAATTCTAAATTGTTTTGATATTAATGAAATATTGTCTACATATTAAAATATAATTTTTAATAGAAAAACCCAAAAAACTGTACTAACTAATATCGAGTCTTTGCTGTAAACTCAATCCTTGAGCAGAACGAGACACTAATTTTGTAAGTGTAGTGGCAGCCAGCAGCTGTGCATAAGCTGAGTCTCCACGATCCAACAACATCTGACATTTCGTTAAAGTATCCGGAGCATTTTGAAAGTTGACCAGTGCCTTTTCCGCCTCAGCCCGATGCGCGGAATCTTGGGACTCATAGAGCTGCTTACATAACAGCTCTAGCTGACGTACTTCCTGTAAGTGATCCATTGCTTGTCCCTTGTTGTCAATTGATCACCTTTTATTGTAATCTCAAAATTCTCATCGAGTGTGCATTGGGTATGTTGCTAAATTAAGGATCTATTAAACGTAATAATTTTACAAAAAAATACCGACTGATTTAAAGAAAAAAGTTAAAAGATTTACTAACAAATTCATTTTGATTTATATAATACTTAAAATGATTTGTAAAAAATTTAAAATACATTTCTAATTTAAACTTACATAATACACAAGTAATATTTTAAAAATAGAAGTAAATAATATTAACTTTTTATTTTATTTAAAAAAATATTCACATACAAAAAATATAATAAAAATGATTAGTATAATATAAGAGATACTTTAATACTTTAATTACATTAATATATACTATAATTAAATAAATAAAAACTTACTATTAAAAAAATTTTAATGTTTTTCAAAACTTAATATTTATCAGTTACTTGAATATTCTTTTATGTACCAGCTTTTCAGTGTTCTTGACTGTTGTCATGACTTTATTGTAGGAATTTCATCTAGATGTGAATATGATATAACCTTGAAATCAGTAGCATCTGATAAAAAAATGAATAAAAATGATTATTAAAAAAGTTATAAACATAATCAAGTAATTAAATAAATTAAATAATATGCAAATTTTTAAATATTTTTTGGAAAATCATAAGTATAAATTTTATACATGCATATTTATATATAATTTATTATTGAACAATATATTTAAAAATTCTATATTTTAAATACGTATGATAATTCATACTTTAAACAATTTATTCAAAATCTTTAAAAATTTTATTAATAAAAAAAATTTACAATTATATTTAAAATCAATAAAATACAATACTTACTTAATAATAAATTAATATTTATCAATTAAAATATAATATAAAAATATTAACAAAGTTTTCTGTATTACAAATATTTATAAGATTTATTATATACATATGTTATTATATTCAAAGTTAATTAAATTGATTAAAATGTATTTTAATTTTTATTTATTATAAATAATGTTAACTTGATATTAATAATTTATTAGGATAATAATAAAAAAATTTTATATTCAGATCCTATAAAATTTGACACTATACAAGTTTAATCAATATTATTACTGAAGAAAATTAATATCGCTGAATTTTTAAAGTCAAATGTGTAGTTTACTCATACAAAGTGATAAATAATAACTTAAATAATAAAAAATTAAAGAAAATTTTCCACAAAAATTATATTTAAATAATTAAGATTTTTAAATATGTTTTCTATTATTTCTCTTATTTATTATAAATAATAAATCTTTTACTTAGAAATTAAAAAATTGTAATAATATAAACGAAATTTTAACTAAATTAAGAAAATTTAAGAAAAACAATGCTTATTAACACTTGAAAAATAAAATAATAATTAAGTATTTTAATTATGATTCAACTATATGAAATCAAATACAATTAAAAACATAGATACTACTACTAAATTGTTAGTTGGAAAAATTTCCATCTCTTTATAACATTGTATTACATTATAAGCATCAAATTTTAAGTGTAATTATACATTCTTTTATATTTAAATAAATAAAATTTGTACTTTTCTAGAACTCTAGAACTGATCAAGTACACAAACTATAAAAGAAGAAACGAAATGGAAGCCTGAAGAAGCGACTTCGGTTAGAAAAAATAAGTTGAAGGTATATAAAGGGTAAACCATAAAATGAAAAAGAAAAGTAGCCTCACGTGCGTTGATTGAATTTTCACTGTTCTGAGTCCGAATCTTTATTCTTTCTTCTAACGAAGCGGTCGCGTTTTTTCGCAAGACCACCCCCGTGCTAATAAACCTTATAGAAAATGAAAAGCGGGATGTTGAGGTTAGGATATATCCATATAGGAGTTTCTATCTCTGTCTCTTTCGCTCTCGCCTTTTCGGCGGCGCCGCGCCAGCAACCAGTAAACATTACTTTTATCTTCAGAATATCATCTTTCAGATAATGAAAAAAATACTCAAGATTTAATTTACGGATTTTTCTTTTCAAACGTATAGTATATTTTTTATGTTGCTTATAGCACTGTTTACATTTTTTTTTGTATTTTCGTATGTGCCCAGTATGAAAAATTTATTGTTGTAAGTTGCCTGTACTTAAAAAAGATAATTTTTTCATCTGAAACCTGGTTATATCATCTTGAAGATAATTACATAGTCACTTTGCAACTGGTCTCGAATTAATATTTATGTACTTCAATGTTAATTATCTATTTCTTTTTATGAATTGCATGTAATGAACTAGTTATTAAGTATTCATTTTATGAATTTGTTATTTAATAATTAAAAATGTTTTTCTTATAAAATTATGGGAATATTATTGAGTATAATCATTTCTGTGATATACAAACTTAAATAAAATTATTTCTTACTCACTTATTTTAAAAATAATATAAATTACATAAAATACTATAAGTCTATTTATTAAATAAAATTTTTTTAAAGAATTTTATTATTGAACATTCAACTTCGAATATAATTTAATATATTAATTGTCTAAATAAAAATGTATTCATGAAAATATACATCATGTTATAAACTCTGATATAAAATAAATATGAAATATAAAAGTATAGTTTAATATTCTAATAATCTCAAAACTAAATTCAGTTATCTTTATGTAAATGAAATTTAATAATAAAATATTCTAATTCATGTATTATTTTTAATTTATATAATTTTGAATGTTTCATATTATGCAATTTCAAATTAAATAATTTATCGAGGAAAATTCTATTAATTTCATAAATTAACTAATAAAAGTAAAATTATTATATACTGGGAATCTAACAATTATTTTTGTCACGAATACATTAAATAACGTATATAAACTTTTTACTGTATACTAAATGAAAAATAAATACTATGATAATTTTTAAACAGTCAATGACTATAAAATATTTGTAAGTTATATCGCTATAAATACTTTTGTGGTACAGGTTTAAAAGAAAAAAAAATCATATATTTGTTGATAAGAGATCTCAAATGGAATTTTCTTGTCATTGCTATATTTCATTGATTACATATTAACTTACTTTCTAAATCTTTAATACACTCATCCATTTTTTTTAAATTGCAATAGCTTTTATCTCTGTCATTATACAGTTCGATACGTAAGAACAAATAACAAATTAAAATTTATTGCAAGCTTGGTATTTTTTCATGAATATGATATGAATGAAATAAAAAAAAATACAAATTAAATCTTATGGAGAACATAAAAAAATCATACACTGATAGAATTTAATGGCTAAATATACAAAAAATGAATATAAAGCAGATTATTTATTTTTAGTGAACTTTGCACAGCCTATACATTCCTAACTTTTCATTGTATGATTCTGACGATTCAACTAACCCGCATTGCAAGATCAACCTGCATGATCAAACTTTTGCAATAATTAAAATTTTAAGTAATTAAAAATTTCAATATTTGAAATTTTATTACAAATTTAGATATTAAATAACACGATTAAAGAAAGTTTATAAGATTTTACTATCAACATCAGCTGTGTAAATCTAATTTATTGAATTACATTTATAAAAGAATGTATATGAAGTTAAGTATTAGGGAACCGCTAAGAGAATTAGTTATTTTTTAGTTAGCTTACATATGTGTACGATGTTGAATTCTAAGATAATTAATTTAATCTTACACATAGATTCAAAATAACCAACTTTGGATACTGTATTTCTTTAATACACAGAACAAAGTTCATAAAACAATTTTCATAATCAATTTCAATTAATAGAATTAAAAATATAAAGATACATTTTTAATTTACTAATTTATCCTAATTCAAAATTTTTTGCACAAAAGAATTTTAAAGAACAAAATTTCATATAATTTAATACCTAACGGTTCCAGAATATATAATTTTACATAATCTCCTTTATCTGAAAAACAATATTAGCATTTTTTTAAAATATTAGCTTCTGAAAAATATAAATACATCAGAAAAGTATGAACAGATTTAAAACCACACTCATATCTGTCACAAATTTTTTTTTCAGTCTGTTTTTTTCTATACTGTTAAATCTACGAAATTTACTATTATTGATATTTTCTTACTGTGAACGACAAAAAATTTCATAAAATATTTACATAAGTGAACACTTTTTTTAATTAATATTTAGTCAATACTGAATACTTTTTATTTAACACCGTTATTTAATTTCCCTTAATGTATTTAAATAGTATAATTTTTTTATTTTTGCATTTTTCTAGTTTACACTGCTTTTCTAAAAAATAAAAAAAATGAAAAATATTATTAATTAATCTTTAATCGCCGATGTAATCACAAAAAATATTGACTATTTACAGTAAACATAATTTTTTTACAAATTCTTCAAAATTCGAAAAGTAATATTTTTCTAAGAATAAAATTAATTTTGACATGATTACATAATTCAGTGTTGTTTAAAAGTTTAATTAAATTTTAAGAAAAACTTAACTGTGTTCATAGATTCAATTATTTACAAATTTTGAATTCAAAGAATAATTCGAACTATAAATGGCATTGCGTCGTAGCTAAGGCTTTGATACGCAACAATAATTTTGGAATCTATGCCTTTTGTCGTTTCAGCCTGTCGTCAGTAAAATATTGTGAGCATTTCGCCAGAGTAAAGGAATATTGTAGTTTCATTTTTTTTCGAAGAAAAATATTCGCTGTACATTTAAAATTTGTTGTAAATGGCGCTCACTAGTTTCTTTTTATTTGCTAGTCAAGTAGCAATTTAGTCCATAAGACCTGTTTTTTTTTAATCCACAAAACATGTAACCTAATCATCTTACTTTTTTTGTTTTCAGTTTTTCTTCCTAATCACTCACACCTCTTTCATAAACAATCACACACGCACATTGAAATAAGTACTCCAAGCAAACAACACTTTGACTTTCTCTTCTTACCATAAATTAATTACATAAAAAAATTCTTTTGCTATAATACATCTAGTATTTTATTTAATCAGCCTCCCTAAAAATGTTCCTCTTTGTTGCATAAGTCTTTTGTCTATATATTTATTTTTATTCTTTTTCGTCCCATTGCAGTAGGAAAAAAGTGGTCACCTTTGTCATATAAAGGATAAAGCTTCCTCGGATACACATTGAATCAAAGCGGACAATCAATTGTTCTCTCCTTTTTTACATCCATGGGATGTATTTTATACATAATGCGTTTTGCCATTGTTATATCAATGTATTTTTATATTTTCTCGCTGGTTTATTGAAAATCGATTGTTCGTAGACCTTGGAAAATTTTTTTCTTTTCTTTGCCCACTTTTAAATGAGAAATTAAGGTCATTGTCCGAGTTCACTATTTCATCTTTCTTTTTAATCACGACAACTTGAATAGCCCGAATTGGACAGAGTCTTATCCTTATAACTGTCCTTGATTTTTTGTGAATGTTATCGTGAACACATTAAAATCACTATTTGACCACTTGTCTGGAACAAAAAAATTTTAATTATATATTGGTTATTAATTCAATCAAATTTTTTTATCACATAACCTTTACCATATTTTGGTCATTCTATACATGATATATAATTGCTCTTAATATTTTAAGAGATATAAACTTTTTCTTGATCATTAATTGAAAAATAGATATAACTACTGATTTCGTACAAAATAAATCGATTATCTAATGTTAGTTAAATTATAAGAAGTATATTATTGAATTACTTGAAATATGTATTATAGAATATTAAATTACATTTTGAATAAATTTATGAACAACTCTAATACTTATTACGTCCAATACTATTCTCCATAATATCACATCATTATACTTCTTAATTATATAATGTTCAGAAGGTTAACGCGTTATTTTTTAAACAGCAAAAATATAAATTTATTCATTGTTCATTTAATCTTATTTCTTTTAATGCATAGTTGAATTAAAACGATAGTATTTTTGGCATCACTTTAATATCGTGAAACTAAATGTATACGATAATAAAAGATAGATTTATTCAATTGAAAATTTACAGAAATTTATAAGTTATATAAGAAATATTCATTATTATTTGACTTTTTTCATTCTAAAATAATTTTTTATTGTGACTGTTAAAAATTAAATCTTTAAAATATACGAATGAAAAAAATAAATATATAATAAATTTGGTTATATATTTTTTAATTTAAGTGTAGAGAAATAATTAAACTTTTTGGTTTACTTTAAATTTAACAACTGTTTTAATTTTATTTTTTTCAATCAACAAAAATTAGCTACTCTGTTGTTCTGTAATAATAAGTAAAAAATATTATTTTTATATGACTTTTCTTTTGAACATAATATAACTAAAATCGTTTCCACTTTCTGCAAATTGAAATAATATTTAATGATTAATTTAAATTAATCTTTATAGTTTATTTTTTATTGTGAATAAACTTATATAAATTTCAAAAACATTAAGTAATGTAAAAGAAATAATTTAAACTATGTAAAAATTATACTTTTTAAATATAAAAAAAATATAGTTTTTCTTCGATCAAAGATAATATTATAGAATAATAAATAATCAAAATTGTAAAAAAGTACATTTGCTTTGCAGCTTTTTAATCTTACAAACATACTTTATTTTTATGTCATTAATAAAATTTGAAAAGCAATAAATCTATATATTTTTAAAAATATTTTGATGAATAAAATTACCTTATCGCATTCAAAAACATATTGCAAAACCTGGACAGACATTTAATTATATGAGTCCTACTTGAGAAAGTCAAAACTATCATTCTTATACTTACAATAATATCACAATAAATGAGCCATCGTGTTGATGCGTCACTCGAATGCTGCTTAAGAAAGAAAGAAAAAATGCAATTGTAAATAACGATTAAATATAAATTTAATATAAAATAAAATTCAATTAATTAGTTAAATATACGTACGAGATGGGGATCTAGTATCAGACTGGTTAACGTTAATCGTTGTGTTGTTGCTACGAAATCCACTGGCATTGTTGGAATCGCTACCTGAATTATCTTGATTACAGTTTAAGAAATCCCAAATAAGGATAGTGTCATCGTGAGAAGATGAAACGATCTGGAACTCATCGAATTGAAGCCGAAATACGCGTCCAGTATGCTCCTGCAGTAAAATGAATAAATACATGGAATTATTGCTCTTCCACTTTGATAAATACATTTCACATAAAGTAATCGATAATTATTTATTAGTTATTTATTCAAATAAAAATTAAACAATTGAGTATCCGTAGACAATATCCGAACGTACAATAATTTACTAAGTATTTCATGAATTATTTCAAAATTAACGTCAATAATATAATATTTATTATGTTAAGTAATTGTTTATCATTTTTTTCAGAATTAAAAAAAGAAATTCATTTTTATCTTTTTTTCTCAAAATAAAATAAAAGATTTTTTAGTTCAAGAAAATACAGTTCATATAAACTTGAATTATGAAATTTTTTATCTAATCGTATACCAAACCATTAATTGCATAAACTTACCACCAACGTGCGTAAACAAAGATTAGTAGTAATTGTTCGTGGATCCAACGCTGCTACTAAATCCCACACTTTAATTTTACTGTAAAAGGAAAAAAATTGTAAATCGTACCGAGGTAAACTTTGAAAGTTTCGCTCAAGTTTTATCAAAACAGACTTTATTTATTTTATATGTAACAAAAAAATGTAATACTTTCAATTACATTAAAAGGTTTTAAATTCAAACGCTTAAATTTTTAAACATTAAAATGAATTACAATAACTATATACGTGAATCAGTGAAAACTAACAAAATATTAAAAATTTTGTATCAATTTATACAAACATAAATAAAGTAAATATGACTATAATTTTAATACCAACCCGTCGTAAGCGCCGCTGACGATGTGTTTGCTATCAAACCTAATGCATCTGACGAGTTCTTCGTGTCCCTCAAGGACGCGCAAACATGCGCCACATTCAATGTCCCATAATCTAATAGTATTGTCGCTGCTACCACTAACCACGAGACGATCGCGATACTGAAGACAGGCGATACCACGTTTGTGACCGCTCAGCGTACGCACAAACTCACACGTTGATGTGTTCCATACTTTTATAGTCCTGTCACCACTCGCTGACACTATGTACTTCTCGTCGAAGTCGACGACGTTTACCGCTGCCCGATGACCCACCAAGACGCGTCGTAGCGCTATTTCCGTCTGCGACGTCATATCCCAAACAGCTATTGACCGATCCTGAAATCCGAGAATCATTCGAATATTCGTTAATTTTAATAAAGTAATCTAAGAAAGGCTGTGAGTGGAACATTACTAATTGTAAGCACAATGGAAAATACCGAGTTATTTGTATTATTTTTTTAGGTTTAAATGATTGAAATATTATTAAAGAATTACATTATTTGGTATAAAAGACAGAATAAACATTTCTAAACTTTAAAAAAATTCATATTATTGCATTATCTTGTATTGTAATTCTAAATGTATAAAACATATATAAATCAATAAAAGCATACAGCATTTCTTCATATATTTCAAATATTTCCAATTTAGTGTTTAATAAAGATATAATACGATAAACCAATAATTAGTTGTAATCAAATAAATCGAGTTTAAACGTAGCTATATGCACTGAGTTTAAGAAAATAAATCTCAATTTCATAAAAATATTAAAAAATAAAAAAAGTAATTTATCATGGTAATTATTATCACTATATCAATACTTCACAAAATTATATTTCATAATCATAATTAAGGATTTTTTAAATAATTCTTCGTATTTCTCGTATTTATGATTCTGATAAGCAGACAGTTTCAATAATACTGCATTGCACATATTACAACAAAGAATTCTTCTTTGTCTAAATTTCTTTTCTTAACGGTTCACGGAAGAGCAAAGTGAATAATATTTTCTCGTTTTTGTCCATACATAATAGAAACGCATGGTAAACGAACAACACTCACTTTTGAGCAGGTAACCATCATTCCGTTGTTGAATCTCAAATGCAGCACAGCTTCACAATGATGTATCAACGTGTTTACCATCTCACCGGTATTTGCATCCCAAACCCTAACCGTGCTATCGGAGGAGCCAGAAATGATGGCCTTGTCATCGTATTGTAGACAGAGGACTGAACCTGTATGCCCTGTTAGAACTTTGACGCACTGCAAAGTATTTCTATCCCAGATTTTGATGGTATTATCACGGAGGCCAGATACGATCTTTTGGTCATCATACTGCAGACAATAGACGCCTTTCGAATTCTCACTACGGCAGTTTATCCGCTGTAGATTAAAGATACCATTACGCCAATTGTTGTCGATACTTTTAATGTCACGGGTTATTTTCGGGAAGAGGTCGCGATAGAACGCATGATTCGGATGATTTTCGCCCAATCTTGGTTTGAACAGGTACTGAATCCTATGAAACAAAAATAATAAGTCACGTCATTATTGATTATTGATCAAAGTTATTTAATATGTTATTTGTTTACATTGAAATAAAATCATTGCAAAAGTAAAAAATGCTTTTCAGAGATTAAGGTCCGTTAGAAAATTAAAACTATTGATGTTTGGATTTTTTCTATTCTTTAAAAATACAACGTTGAGAATGCCTCACTTATTTTTGAAGTAAACACGGTTAAAGTAAATTATTTTGTGTGAGTCGGGCCTTAAATTTGAAATTATTTTATAATTAAATTTTTCTTAAACTGTATTTATCAGATGCTAGTACTGTATTAAAAATTATTCAACCATTATTCTGAAAATATTCTTTTTATGAATATTTGTCTTTCAATAATCATTATAAATTTTTAAAAGAAACTCGATTTAAAGAAAAAAAAATTTCAAGTAAGGTTAAACCTTTTTACTAATATTTAATACTATTATTAATTAATACTTAATACTATTAGGTATATGTAATAAATAATAATTATATATGTGCGTAAATAAGCTTATACAATTATTAATACATAAAATTTTCTAGAAAAGTTTAGAAAATTTTCCTTTTTTATAATCTCTGTAATAAAATGTGGTATTTAATTTTAATTAACAGTCTGAGATCTTAGTCTTATCATGAATTTATATGTTTCAATATTATTATATAAAAGGAAATTTTTTTAAAAATTAAAAGAAAAAAATTATTATAAATTACAATAACTGTAAATATTTTTTCACAAGAAAACTAACCATCCTCGCCTTTCGGCTAAGCCACGCCACACCGAATCGGTTCGAACTTTTCGTTCTATTAGTTTTTTCCACAACATTCCCTCGCTAATAACTCTGTACCACTCCTTGCACACCAACTCAGCCGCTGCCAATGATTCATTGTCGAGGTAAGATAGGATGCCCTCGGCAACATGATCCAGTCCTTTTTCTAGAAAGCAAATTCTTTCATTACTCAAAAATATTAAAATGTAAAATAAAAGAAAGAGTGTTGCAAAAATGTAAAAGTTGTCTTTGAATTAAAAATATTAGAAATACATAATTTGTTATAGCTAGGTAATGTTAAAAATTTAACGAAACCGAATATTTTATTGTAATACTTTCATTTATTATATAACCAAAATAAATTGATATAACTATAAATAAACTAATGTTTAATACACGAGGAAAATATCGAATGTTTACAGAAGAAAAATTAAAAACTTTATTAGCATAAGTTTTTTATATTTTATATAAGTTGTAAGAATAAATAAATAATTAAATAATTAACTACATTTTGTGGTATATTTTTATAGACTAATTTACTTTTATAATAATAATTTAAATATCGATTATAAAATTAATTAAAATGTATTTGAGTTTTAATAAATAGTAAAATAAACTATATAGTGTTTATCTTCAGATGTATAGTTAATATCTAAAGGAACATTATGTTTTTCATAGCTTACAATGATCCCACGTATAAAATTTTTAAAACAAATATGTTTAAATTATAAAGTAATTATTAGAAAGTAAGTATATTATATAATATTTAAGAGTCTCTGCACAATAACGGTAATTATTTCTTATTCTAAGCCTATTGGAATATAAATTCATAAAAATTGTAAGCTCGACTCGAATAAAATACAATTTTTTCAGGCGAACGTTAATACAAGGATAATCGAATATCTCCCACACTTGAATTAAAATTATTATTCGAGACGCCTTCATTTCTTCTTCGTTTTCAAGGAAAACGAGGCTGAGCGAGAACAGAGTCGAAGATCAAGTACGGAAAAGGAAAAGTATCTACAACAAAGTACACTCACTCGGTAGTAGGGATATGAAATCTCTCTGTAGCATAGGCTTCAGGTAAGCGTTTATGTGGCCGTGTTGATAGTGGCACATCCGCGCAAGTAGCTGCTCGACAAAATGCACTTGTTCTGGCTCACTCCATTTCTCGAAGTACTTCATGCACTGATCTCGCTCGTGAGTATACTGCACGGATATGGCGGATGGTGGTTCTTTCTTTCTTGCTGGGTCGTACAGTATCGTCATTGGGTACTGAAAAGAGATGAGAAAACGGAATATTAGTTTTCAGCACCGGAGCTTGTCGTTGTATTTCAAAAAGTTATTTTGAACAAGTCTGCGATTAGAAACGTTAAAAATATTTATAAATCGGGATTTCAAGAGTTGCACAAATTTCTGGTGTTATTAATAAAACATATTTCAATAAACCTTTGCGTAAAAAAATAAAAATTTTTTTTTTGGTATGGTAGATAATTTACTTTTCGCTAAAATAATAAAGAAATTTTGTTGTTCTCTGTGCTTTCTCAACAAAATATGATTTCTCATTAAAAATTTTCAGAATATTATAGAATTACTTTAAAGTTATATTTCTAAATATACTTATTTAAATCATGAGAAACTTACACTTATTCTAGAAAAACTTGTTTAACCTCAATCTATCTGAATGTATACTGCTCATTAAAAATGTGTTTGAGTTTCACTTTTTAAGCGCTTTCTTATGTATATAGCTCTTGTTTATAATGCATATGAGTAATTTATATTGAAATAATTTTTACAACGTGATGTTTTATTTATCTTTCAATCGTTTCCAAATAAGGAGAAAAATAGATTTTAACACTGCTACGTATGTTTTAAGCAAATTTATTTGGAGTATAAAAAGGTTATGATTAATTTACTATATTATGAATAATTTAATAAACATAAAGAATAAAATAAATAAAAATAAAAATGTAGTATTGGCAGTGTATTATCATTTCATAAAAGAATCTTATCGCAAACTACTTATGGTATTACTAAGTTTTAGTATTAGATAAGTTTTAGTACTATTTCTTTTTTTTAATATTATGCAAATACTTAAAAGTGACAATAGTAAGGCAAAATGGATGAACAAATCTTTTAATAAAAAATATATTATAGAATGAATTGATTAAAATTAAAATATTATGTTTAAAATAATTTAAAGAATTTGAATCAGAAGGAATTAAACAGTAATATTATTTTTTTATTCCAATTAAATATTAAATTGACAAAGCTTTTAAAAAACTAATTATAGACATAAAACTAATTATAAAAAAACTGCTTATTTTAATAGATATCAAAATACAAACTTTACTAATTGTATAAATTAAAAAACATTTAATACTTAAAATGAGTCTATTATTTCTTATGTATATATATATATATATATATATATATATATATATATAAACCATGCTTATACAAGTAATTAAAATATATAAACAGAATATAAAATTATGGTACAATAAAATTTTAATTAAATTCAAGTAGAGTGAAATAATATTTTTAATTTCAAAAAGAATTTGACTTAATTAACAATACCCTATTAAATTGATAAATTTTTGTGATATATTTATATTTTATATTTCACAATTTTTTTTGTATAATAATCTGAAAATCTTTTGGTATTTTAAAATAATACACTTCTTACAAATCACCTTTCAAATTATACATTCTTTTAAAAATACTTTGTATTCTAATTTCTAGGCGTATTGATTTTTCCGAATATGAATTGCATTCTTTCTCTACTTAAATACAAGGGACGTAAACTACTCTGGTTTCAAGATAACGATTCAAAGTTTTGAGAACAAATTTTTTCATTCATATTAATGAAATTCAATCCTTTAAAAATGGTAAAAAAGTAATATATTCTACTTTGTAATAGAAATAACTAAAATATTTCTTGCTTCTACATTTCTACACCATGTTATCTTGTTTGTTGTCTGTTTATCTCTTTTACAAACCATCATATAAATAATGGATAGCTTCTCAATAGTCAATTCGGTAGATAAATAAAAATTTGTTCCATTCTAAGTAAAGGTTATTAGTGAAGTGTATTTTTTTTAATTGACTTCTATTTTTGATTACTTTTTCATTTTTTCTTATTTGTTTCTTCTTCTCTTTAAATTAATTACAGACAATAGATAATAACGAACAAATATCTATAGAAGATTTTTTCGTAAACAATATATATATATATATATGAATCGTTTTACACCAAGCGAATGTGCCTAAAAAAAGGTTTTCATAAATGTATTTTTCCGCTTACTTATTAAGGGGTCATAGTAATATGATACTCCATGCTGTTGATTTTAAAAATATAGTAATATCGTCAAGTTATCAAGAATTTTATTTTTTATTTTTTTTAACATGATTCTGTTCACTCGGTCTCTTCCGGTAATCTGTTTAAAAAAAAATATTTCCATAAGACAACTCATTAAGAAATTTTTATAAATCACGTATAACACAATTTTTTTAAAAATTTTTTTAGATAACAGTAATATATTGAATAAACTCTCAGTCTAAACAAAATATTTAAAAAATTTTTTTTGTACAAATAGCATAAAGCAACACAAGTACGTATTACACTTTACTCTGCATTGGAATCAAAATACTGTTATAAATACTTTAATTTTTTATATAACATTTTAATAAATATCATTTTAAAAACTTCAAAATATAATCAGTTTTTTCTTTATTGAATCAATAGGATGAGTATATATCAAATACATGAATATTTAATAAAAGGTTATTTCTTGTTAAAACAATTATATTTTATCTTATTAGTACATCACAAGAATATAGAGTTATTTTAAGTCTCGGTAGTTAATTTATTATTTTTCCCATAAAGTTATATTGATATTTTGATTCTAACAAATCTTTTAAATGAATTAATAACAATTTACTTAATTGTAAATATTTTCATTTTCTTAAGCAACGATATATAAAATCTACATTCTGCTTACATATTTGCCATTATACTGTTGTTAAATATTTCAAACAATGAGTATCATATCCAGTTATAAAAATTTAAAACAGAACAAGAAATATCAATAATGTTTTTATTAAAATAAGCAACAAACTTACTCTATTAAAAAAATATTAATGTAAAAATATTTTGTTTCTTTAAGTAAATTAAATCTAATTAAATTTAACAACAATAATAAATTAAAATAATAAACAATGTTTTTCATATCAGTATTAAAAAGGGTAAAAATGAGAGAAAATTTACTATTTCAAATATGCAAACCTCTGTTTTTTAACAATACATCGTATCATCCAAAATATTGATTTTATCTTTTGATACTGGTTTGTTACTCGAGATGAACCCCATTGCTGAATATGCAAACAATGCATTACATTCAACTCATGTATAAAATAAAAATATAATAGTTTCGTTGCTAAACCTCATTGTTATACCTACGTGAATTTCGTAATTACTTCGATAATGGCCTTTTCCCCACATATTCAGTAAAAAAGGACAGAATGTTACCGAGCTGGGCAACTGTTTTCTATGGAAGATCGATAAAGTCGACGCGACTTACCGCTGCTAATATCTGTAAATATTCCCTCGTAGATTACGAAAACAATTCTAAATGACTACATTACACCTAAGTTCAGGCTTATAAATTAGAAAATAAGATTTTTTTATGTAAGAATTGCATTAAAAATTTAAGAATTTTTTCAGAATAAAAAATAAACTTACTTTTTTTTCTAGCATTATGTAAGCAATGTTTTAATAAATATTATTCTACGTTAATGGTATATTTTCAATAATAAAATTTTGTTAGTATTATATATTACACAACAAATAAAAAATATTTTCAAAAAATTACATACTGTTGCAATAAGTTTGCATACGAATGAAAAAATGTCTACTAATTATTAACAACTACTCTTTTCATAAGATTTAAAAATCTTGCCCATCCGGTTATTTCATACAAAATATTATTATACAAAAAAGGAATTGAACAAAAAATTGACGTTATCTTGGGTACAGTTACGATGGTAGGGAGCCTCACAAAGTTCAAGGGAACAATTGCAGCGGCTTTTACGACCAATTACGATCACGATATATATATCTTACAATAGTAACTAAAAACCGGCAAGAGAAATAAAAAGGAAGATATTTGGATAAAATACCAAGTCTGCGTTTACCGAGTTGTTCAATACTACTGCATTAGTTATATTTTTCTTTTGAACAAAAAATCACAAGAAATGAGAACGTACAAAGAAAGATAATCGAAAATAAAGAGAAATGCCTGTACAGCAAGGATATTGCAATTATGAATAGATACCAATCGTCATGATTAGAAATTCATACATTTTTTCATACCTATACTATAGACAGAAAATGGGTAAAAAACTTATTTAAATTAATTTTTATTTGAAACCGATATTATCTTTTTTATAATTACGTTTAACATTTACATTTTATTCCAATATGAAATAGATTCAAACTAAAAGATAAAAAATAATACTATCACCATATGTAATATGATATAAATATAATTATTTTTTAAAATTTAATTCGATATTTTATTTCAGAACATTACTGCTTATATTAAAAGAATACAAAATAAATATTCAGATAATTTTAATAAATATAATATAATAATTAGCTATTAAATAAATACGTTTAAACTTTAAATTTGTATACAAGATTGACAAAAATGGAATAAGAAATTAAACAATTTATGATTTAAATATCGTGTAAACTGTAGATTTTAACTAAATTATTGAGTTAGGTGTAAGACGCTTATCTATTTTATTAAAAAATAAAATAATACATGAAAATATCAATATTTGTTTTAAAATATGTTAGTTTGAAACGACGAATGGTACTTAATAAATACAATTAGTATTATATTAAAAAAATTTTCAAGCACAATATTTGTATCCGTGTTAACAAACTATTTTCAAAATTTCAATTGTTTTCATAATAAGAATAAATATTTTCGTACAAAGAATAATATTAAAAGAAAGATTAAAAGAGAATTCTTAATTTAACTTTTTTAAAACAAAAAGAGCTTATAAATAGTCTTATCGAAGATCAAAATAATGGAAGTTCGTGTTAAAATATTTTCATATGTTAATATTAAATGTAAATCTGTTAATATATTTTAATATTCAGATAAGATAAAAGTATTTAATATTCAAATGAATGTAAAAATAAGAATTTTTTTCTACTAAAATAAGTTTTGTAGATGACATATTCATGGAAATCACAACTAAAGCGAGCGAACAGAAGAAAAAAGGAAAGAACGAGTGAGATGCAAAAGAAGGGGTACGAATATTCAAGATGAGCATGAGAAAGAGGGAAAAGCATCGCTTGTCTCGAGAGAGAAAGGGGAGTCGTATAAGAGCGTCGGATACGTGGAGGTACGCATGATTGAAATAGTAAATTGAAATAAATTATAGTTTCGAATTCAGTGTCTCAATTCTCTTTTTATTAACCTTACAACGACTACTCTGCGTACATCTCTTCATTTAAAAAGAAATCTTATAAAAATTGATAAAAAATGTGTAAGCCGTCAATTTTACGATATTGATAATCTTACGTTAGAGGAAAAGAAATTTGTGCCAGTGTATAACATCAAACATTCTGTAAAACCAATAAGCAGCATGTTATCTACTTATTAAATTAATTTTTAAAGAGAAACCTGAATATATTTTCTTCAATGTTAAATTTACGAAAATAAAAAATACTTAAGCTACCGATAAACATGTTATTTCTCCTTAAACAGTTAAAATTGTGCACATCTGAGTGCAGTAAAACCACAAATAGTTAAAAATGTATTACCGTTATGAATGAAAAAGAAAAAAAGGGTTAATAAAAATAAAAGCTTTTAAGAGTTATAATTTTGTCTATTTATACACAATTTTAATAAATATGTTAATTATAATCAAACGTAATTTCATGACTTTTTAATTTAGAAAATTTTTTAAAAATGAAATCCTAAAAACTACACCATGTAAAATTCATATATTTTTCAAATTAAAAAATAGTGATTATTTTTATCTTATTTAAAAAATGTAAGGTAACGCATTATTTTTCTAAATTATATAGTAAATAATAAAAAGAAACTAAAACATACAATAAATAAAACACAAAGGAATTCTGTCCAAAGAAAACTCTACCGTGATAAAGATTTAATAAACTGGAAAAATTCGAACACATTATTCATGTTTATGCTTTAACCATTTTTATCTTTTGTACAAATGTACTGGTTCCTCATAAAATATTAACTTTTAAATCAACTTTAAAAAAAGGTTATTTATTCGTCACAAATAACAATGCTCTATTCTAATTAAAAATATTTAAAAATTCCACTTAAACGGGCAACGGGTTTGAAATACTTTAACAAAATTCAAAAGCATATTTCATAAAGCAATTATTTCGTAAAAATACTGTAAGGATGGCGTACAAAGTCCCGAGTCGTCCATCAAATACATAGAAACAAGCTTCATCTTCCGTGCTTCCTTTCATTGGCGTACCTCGCTCTAGTCTTCGTAGTCGTAGATCAGAAAACGAGATGCGTCTTAAGAGTTCCTTGACCTCGCGTACGCACTCGCAAACGCGAATATCTAACTTTTCTTTTGTTTTGTAGTTGTACGCACATACAGTCGTGTACTTGACTTGTATGAAATGCAATTTCGCTCGTAATCGCATCGCGTTACATTGACAAAGAAGTCAAAAGCTAGATTTAACGCTCGATGTCTCGTGCTCTCCACTCATCGATCACAAAACTATTACGGATGGAGAAAGAAGAAAGACAAATCGAGCGAATTGCAGACGATAGAGGCTTTATTCTTATTGGCATTTTCTTTCGGTCGATAATTAGACTTGTACTTTACTTTTTTTTTTTTTTAAATAGTTTAAAATACCCGAAAAATAAGAGTTTTTAATGTTTATAGAAATTTTATTTAAAAATACTAGATGTAACGTGAAAATAAGACCGATCAACGAAACAAAATTATAGCTAATTTTGATTGAAAGATATTTGGATTTATGATCAAAAAGATGTCGGTTTCGAAACCTTCGAGGACACTTCCATTAAGCATGTAAAAAAAATCCGTATTATTTTATATTTTTCTCAGGCTTGCGAAATAGTGACGTTCCTTTCACAAAAAAATGCACATTGTTCGAACAATAACCGAGCTTACTTTACGCTGCATGTCTTCTTTTGGATAATAACCAATGTATTAAAGATTTATCGAGTACAAAATCTAACAGTGGCAATCTACGAGTACATCTTATTGAAAAAAATTACTTAGTATAAAAATAATTTTGCTTGAATGGATATTTTATAGGCTCGATCATTGATAGTATAAAAGTTTAAAGATACGAATCGACATGGTTGTTTCTTTCATACATTACATTGCTTAACTTTGAGAAATGTTCTAATTTCGATTATTTTAGTTACTAAAGAGGTTAAAATCTTTTTGAACTATTTTTTATCAAGAGTAATTTAATTAAATCGCAATGTCGTTGTACTATCGATCTTTGTTGTATAACAAATGAAAATACATATTTTTCATATTCTATTCGTAATGCTCATGTTTATATTTAAAAATGTGAAGCTGTTTCGATTGACACCGATGAGTCGTATGTGTAATGAAATTTAACAATGCTGTTGCTGCTGAAACGTATCTTGATATACTTAAGACAATAGGCTTTTGTGCAATATTCAACATTATTTGGACGCCAGATGCAAATTATTAACTAGTCTTAAGAGGTTATAGTGTAGATATTCAATTGTTAAAAGTAGGTGAAAGGTGGTTGTATGAAGCGAATATAGGTAGAATAATTTATAACTAGTAAATTTCTTACTTATTAAAATATTTCGTAAGATTGTAGATTATACGTTAATAAAAGATCGTAAAAAATCAATATTTTTGCTCGATACAAAATAATATAAATTTATAATATTATGTTTCAAATTTTCGAAATTAATTAATTTTGCCTTTTATTGAAATTGTTTATGATATAAAACTCGGATATTCTATTTTCGTAAAATCAATACCAGTACATAATTAGTTATGTAATCTTGCATTTTTAATTTATACTTTATATAATTAAATAATTAAATGATTATAATTATTGTAAAAATATAAATCATAACGGTTATCATTTTTTTTATATCAAATAACTAAATTTTTCAAAATATATTTCTAGCTTTTCTACAAAATAAAAGTATAATAAAAAATGAAAGGAATTTATATGAATATTTTATACTATAATTAAAATATAAAACAAGAAATATTTATATTATAATTTCTCGTACAATAAATTTCAAAAATATATGTATAAACGTGTAAAAGTTTTTATTCGCAAAATTTTTTAAAAAATATAAATCATTATGAAATCTTTAATAATTGAAATTTTTATAATTATAAAACAAATATATAGTAATTGTTTTTAACTGCGTAGTTCAGAAATTAATAATTTAGTCGTGTTAATATTATATTATATTATATTTTGTTATTATTATTATATCACGTTTAATTAAGTTTTCCCCGAAACCTAAAACAAGTTATAAAATGATTGTGAACTTAATCCCATTTGCGTCATCTTTTACACAATTGAGAAAACAATTACAATATAATAAAGGAATATGTTTATAAAAGCTTGTTAATTATGAATATAATATCATCAAGTGGACTTGTACGACTTTAGAATAATGAATCTAACACCGGTAGACCTCGGAGCAAAAAATAATGTGTTTCCCAATTTTAATGACCACACATTCTCCTAGATAAGAATAATAACAGCGCGTTTTTATGTTATTCCCATGTCTGGCGGTACTCGTAAAAACATAAGCAGTTTCGAGTCCGCGAGTCAACGATAGGCAACCGTTATATTCCAGTTGCGACGACGGGAAATTATATATCAAAGAAGATCTGGTGGCAGTGCAGTGTGGCGAATGAATTACACATCGTGAGCCGAGACATGCGTATTTACCTTGGAAGCGTATGATTGGTTAACTACTCGAGTTGAGTTTGCGTACAACATAAATTTCTTATGCTTTGTAAAAATTGATTTTGCTCTTTAAGTATTTCCTTTTTAACCATGGCATTGAGATACATTCGTATTGTGAATGAACTTACTGATTCGTGCTTAATGTTTATTTATGCTTATCTAATCTTCTTTTCTATCGGAACCCATAAACGAAGATGGATCAATATTTGTGCAATTATAATAGGAAAAAGATATTTATGATGCGCGTTTCAAGTTAATTTATAAAAATTTACTGGATGTACGAAATAATTTTAAAAAAATTATCGAATAAATATAATTTTAATATTTCGAAAATAGGTTAATGTGTAAATTCTTCGAAGATATGAAATTTATTTATAAAATTATCCCAATAATTAAATCCTAAAAATTTGATGTCAATGATAAGATTAATTTAATGTTGCAAAATATTGTATTCATTTTTGCAAAAATAAACTAAATTTTGGTATACCGTTTTTATTATACATCGCTAAAATAAAAATATTTAAATATAACGATGTGTATCATATTGTTTTACTTATAAAAATTATATTTTCATTATTTAATTACGTGTATAATCTATAACATTTTTTAAATACTTTTACAATATAAATATATTTTTATTTTTATCTATAATTGAATCGATTTTATAATAATATAACTTTTGATTTGAATTTGTATCTTTTGATAAATCTTTATTATTTTTACCCGATGCAATTCTAACAAAATTTTAAAATACGATGAATTTTTTAACAATTTACGAAACAGAAAATTACGAATTAAAGTGTATTTGTTCAAATAATTGTTTGCGCCATATATGAAAATATAATATTATAATTTCACATTTCAATTTAATGGGTATTATTATCAGTAAATATATCATAATGTAACCATTCGCACAAAAAACAAATATTCGAATATAACGGTTGCTTTAGAACAATAAGAATTTAACAAACAATGAGAAATGAATACTAGATCTACGCGACAACAGTCTATTTTAAGGTAACAATCTGTTAATGTTGTATTTCTGTCTATCTTTTTTCTTCTCTTTCCTTCGAGATTCAACTACATGACGACAATGATGGCTCTTTCATCGGATAAATACTGTTGGTGTCTAGGACTGTTAATAGCTGCGGCTACGTACCACTGTGAATAATTAAATGAAGCCAATGAACCAATTGACAAGCTAGATGATTAAATCAACAATAGGTTAAAACAATGTTGGAATGTCGTAAATAAATAAACAGAAATCATTCTTATTAGCTTAGTTGTTAAAGTTCAAATAAAGGTTATAAAAAAGTTAAAAAAAATACGAAGTATAATTGTAGATATTTAACAATGATTTTAATTAAGTTTTAAGATAAGATACAAAATTTAAAAAACAATTTTTTTAAAATAAATTATAAATACGAGTGTCATAAAAAATATTTATAATAAAATAAGAAATATATTATAAAATTTTACAAAATTATTACAATTAATATGTATTTGGAGTGTGAATAAAAAATTGGTACATAGAAGTTACACGTACTTGATACAAATGATTAAATGTAATTATCTAAAACTTTACATACTTCATAATTCATATTAATTTTACATAGTAACATCATCATGTAATGCAGTTTAGTTTGAGATAATGGGATATTCAACCGCTTCTCTCTACTGATTATCATAATTTTATAATTAGGTCGTGGGTTTCTATCGAACTATTAGCTGTTTTTCAATAACGTGTAAAGAAATAAATTAAACTTGATTTCATCTATTACGTTACGGTGCATATTTAATTTACTTATTAAAATAAATAAAAATTTTAAATGAATAAGCTTTCTAAAAAGAACATTTTCAAAATAGAGTGAAAGTAGAAAGTGCATCTCTACTTTATGAGCTTTAATTTTTAGTGCTTTTCAAAGTCACACGTACCTCAACTAGATGCTAAAGATATTAAAATAATTAAGTAAATCCTTATTTTAAAACTCATATGTTTTCCTACATTTTAAGTTATTTAAATTATTATAAGAGCAGTTTAAAGACTACTATGAAAGTAAAAGTTAATGGTAATAACTAAATAATAAATTATGTATTTTATATACATATAAAAATAAATTATGGAAATTTTAGGTACAAAATAACAATGAAAAGAAAAAAATTTGAGAGTTAAAGAAGCTAACTTAAAAAAAATTAAATTGCAGATGAACTCGTATATAAAATACAATATTTTTTAATTCATTATTTTATTTATTAATATATTATTCAATATTTTATCCATATGAATCATACATTTTTTTAAATGCTTCAAAATTTGATGTAACTTTATAAAAGTGAAAAAGGTACGTAAATGCATAAACTTTTACATAAGTAAATTTTATTGCGATATATACTTATAAATCTTTGACAGATATTTATTTTTCTTATTATTTAAAGTTTTATCTGATGTTTGTCGTTTTACTATATGTGATAAAATAAATTTCACGGCTCTCTTTACATATTTTTCCCATTCAACAATTTTGAAAATTTGAATGTAAATACAACGTTATTACGTATGGAAAGTTTTCTTTCAAAAAATGTAATAAAAGATTCGTTTTCACAATTGCTTAATCCCTTTAATACTTCACGAGTACTAACAAAATGGAACGCGATAAAATTTATGATGATTAGTCAGTGATTCTATTTTATAACGTATTATAATCCATTCAAAATGTTAATAAATTTATTTATCTGCAGAGATAAAATTTTAATATTATTAGTTATTTTCTTTTCTTTAAAGTGCCTATAAACATAAACAAATAATTTCATAACAAATTCAGTAATTTTATAAATAATTTACAGCTAAAATCACGTAATATTAAAAAGCCTCTGAATATATTTTTATATGAAAAATTTTCATAACTGGTACATCACGCACAATCGTTGTAGGCTTAGTTAAATCCGTTCACGTGATGCTTATTGAAAGGTATATATAAACATATCACGTGTTTTCATTATGCACGATCATATAATAATAACTCTAAATGTTAAAATCGAGAAACGCACTTGTTATGCTATATTACAGCACTAAAATATTATTTATCGAAATGTACCAAAATATTTTTAACTTCTAAATTTAGATCTTACTCCATAATTAGATCAAATATAAATAATTAAATAATAAAGTTCCGTTACAAATATATTATAAATAGATTGAATAACTAAAGAACTATCAATTTTGTTTTTATCGAAAAATAAAAATTATTTTCTACGATATTCAAGTATTTCTATAAAGCCAAATCCTACAAATCTTTATGCAAATTTTACAAACGAGACGAACATTATCTGTAGCCAATTATTTTACCGTCAGATTTTAATAGAACAAGGATAATTATTTTCTAAAATCAGGAAATATTTTAATTTATGTAGTAAATTTAATTTCACACACACACACACGAACACGCATTCATTCACGTGCGCTCTCATATATACATTCTAAAACAGACAAAAAATATATTTTGGTGGTAACTGAACAATTGAGCTCACGTGTTCGAACATTTGCCCCGCAAAATAATCCTATTTTTAATAAACGTCGAAATGGTTTATTCTTGTAACACGAGAAATTTTTCGATGATAATGTATCATATGTTTGCACTATAATTCCTTTTGAGAGACCCGTTATTATCAGCTATTCTTGAAGACCGGATCTACTTACGTGCATGCATACACAAACGTTTATTATATTTCATAATAAATGTATGCGTTCTGTTGCAATAAATTAACAAAGAGTTGGAGAAGTATTATTTTGTTTATTCTTAGTTGAAAAAGTAAGAAAAGATATATATTTAAATAAAATTAAGTTTATTGCAATATATTTTAAATATAACTTTACAAACTTTTTATTTTTATAAATATTTGTAATTATCCAATCTTATATTTTATATTTAGAAGAATTCACTATTTTAAAATAGATATTATTCTATAAATAGATTTTGACGAATCTAGTTTATTGATTACTATTTTTGTTACGCCACTAAATAATTAAGTTTATCGGTTTATTTTGAAAGATATATTTAACTAATCTTTTATATATATTTATTAAAACAGAAAATCTTTATTTTCCATTACATGATACACAATATAATTATTTTAGTAATTATGTTTGTAAAACATAAATAATTTGTAAAACCATCCCTCATAAAAATTAAGTATTTTTGATAAAAAAAATAAAAAATCTATTCTAACATCTAATGATTCTTTCTTATTTATTATTAAATACAATTTGGTTTGTTGCGTGCTATTTTTTATTAAAATGCACAAACATATTTGTCTATAATTTTATTATTTAAAAATCGCATTCATTATCAATGTGTTATTAAAATATAAAAGCAGGAACTTATTTTTCAGTTAATCAAAACCACGTTGAAAAATATTTTTATCACTCGTTTCACGAAATGTGTTTAAATTTTTTATCCAAACATTTTGAAGATAAACTAAAGGAAGAACAAGAGGAAACATACGATTTCGCTTTCGCGAAGAAGTTAGCGCAACAATTCGCTTTCACCCTGCAACGGTCGAAATTACATGAAATATTGTCGAACTCACAATTTCGTACAGCTGCACAATATTCCGACTTCGAAGCTTCTGTTCACTTTTTCCACTACCTCATATTTTACTTCAATTCTTAAGCGATTCAAATTACTAAAAGAGTCGAACTTGAATATGCCTTTTTTATATAGTCATTAATATTATTGATTTTATTAGGACAGAAAAATTATACTTTAAGTTTTTTATGAGATATTTAAAAATACATTTATAGAATGTTTATTTCAATTACAAACGAGCCGTTAACGTATTTTTTAAAATAATTTTTTTGGTAAATTTGTTTTTTATATTTATAATTTACAATATATATATATAATATTCATGTCAAGTTATATAAATTATATAAATCTGAAAATTTATTTATCTCTCGATTAAATTGACTATAAAATTTTCGTAAATATATTCATAGAAGCCTTTTATTTTTATCTTTTAAGACTTTATTAATTCTTTAAATATTTTTATAATTGAATTAATTTATTGTATATAAAAAACTAAGAATATTATTTGAATATTTAAAATGTAACAAAATATTATTAAAAAAATGTAATTTTAAATATATTTTTAATTATGTTATAAACTAATATATAAAGTACAATTATTCAAATAATATGTTAATTGATTCTTCATCCGATATCATAAGTAACATATGTTATTTACATAATTTGAATTTTTAGCATTCATAAATATATTAATATAGTATTGTTCAAATATAAATGTTAATATAATATACAATTTACAAATCTATGTTCTTTTATTTATATTTTCAAAATTCTATAAATTATAAAAATTTTAAATAAGTATCGCACTAATTAATAGTATTATAAGAAAGTATAACTATTTAATTAATTATAATTTTATTGCTCTACTTTACCCATTTTTACTTCATATATTTTATACTTATTTGAATTCGAGAAACTTCATGTTTGAATAAATAAAAATCTTTATACATTCATAGTTGCCTTAATATAGAAATAACTGCAAGCTATTGATTTCTGAAGAAAAAAGAAAACTAAGATTGCAAGAGGATAACAGCAATCATCGGCAATAGTATGGTACACTATTGGAAAAAAATCGAATGTTATTTAATTTTAATAAGAACACAATTGTCACATCTGTCTCACGAATAAATGCGATTTCATTGAAGTTTCACCGTATGGAATTGAGCAAAATAAAATTATATTTGAATAAAGAATCTATAACATTTTATATAATGCCCTTTACGTAAAAATATAATTCAAATTTATATAAAACTATTAAAACTTATAAGTTATTAAATATTTATCATAAATAAATAAACAATATTAATAAAATCAATAAATATTTGATTAAAATTTTTATTTTACTATTGATGATACAACAAATAAAATGATGAAGTATTATAACTACTTATATATAATAATTATTTTAATATTTTATATTCAGCACACTAGCATAATAATTTTTTTTATATATAAGTTAATTTTTTTATATTTTCTGTAATTTCGTTTTAATATTAACCTATTTAATTATTCATAGGCATAATGAATCAGGAAATTGAAAAATTCGTTAGTTTATGATTAGAATGTTTTGAGACGCTGAAAAATGATTTAAATAATGTACAGTATTGTACCTAATGATTATTGATGCGGTTCCGTAGTTTAATTTATGAATTTTTCTTGTTTACCATGCCAATAAACTAGAAAATTAGCTTGATCTAAAGGGAATGCTGTACGGTATAAATTTAATTCCTTAGATTTATTGATATACTTTAAATAAACAGTTTTTTAATCATATATTGAGGACGCTAATATTCGTTAATATATAACATTTAAATTCTTATTTGATATTTTTGTTTTCGTTATAAAATAATATCATACGTTATACATTATATTTTATTTAATACTAATAGTGATGCATTATTTTTAATGTCATTATAATGTATTATAAATATCTTAAATTCAAAATAAAGATAAAAATTAATTTGTTTTAATATATGAAATAGGTAAAGGAAAGTTCTCTTAAAAAATTTTATGAGTTTTATTTCTAATAGTTTATTATGTAATTATAAATACATTGTAGGCTTATGTCCTTTACTTTAAAAAAAAAGTATATTTGAATTTCTATTTTATCGATTAAAATTTTTTCTAAACGCTTAGATTCCTTTTAGTGACATAATATAGCTAAAATTACTTTCATCAACAATACTTTCACCAACAAAATATTATTAGTATTTCCTAAAATAATAAACTAAAATTATCATTGACTATAAAGTATTGATATTTGTGTTTAAAAATTATTAGGGAATAAAACATTTTTAAATCGTTAAATCGAGTTTAATGTTAGAAATAAATAGACATTGTTTTCAAATGTATATATCTAATTGTAATTTGTTTTTGATTACGCGAAATAGCATAGTATAAAATTATTCAAATAATATAATAAAAATATATCAGATTTAAATATGAAAATGTTATATTTAAACAAAGAATTAAGGCTAAAATATTTAAATTTATTTCAGCACAGTTTAGAGCTATAAAACGCCTTTTTAGAAATAAAAATAAAAAACAATAATGTATTACATTAATCATTTTAATATGAATAATAAAAAAATAAGAATTAATTTATTTCATAAAAACAGCTAATTTACTTTTTCATTTCGTATATGAAATAAAAAATCTAAATATATCGAAGATTCGTGTCACTTTTAAATAGAATGTCTACATATTTAAATATGATAACCTATCTAATTCAAATCTTTCTACTGTACTTTTATTATCTAGATTTTTTCTGAATTATTATTTTTTTACTGCATGCTCGAGTCCTCGTTGGTAAAATATTTTAAGGGCACGCTCAGTCACTCATGTAAACTAGATTTCTATTCCATCTAGAGCGAGCCTTCCTTTAAGATCTATCAAGTAACAGGAATAACCGTAAGAGAGGTATATAAAGAATTCAATCAAGTATAAAATATTTCACAAAGCTACGAACAAAGAATGCTGTTCTACAAAATTTGGTAATTACAATTTATAAAAGAATGGCTCGTGTCAGTTTATGCGGTTCCAATTTGTCAAGTATAAATGAGTAAGAAGGTTTACTTATAAAATGTTTTCATTTCTTGTTTCAATTTGAAGGACTTAGTTTTTTAAACTAAAATGTTCTAGTTTTAACTATCCTTATTCATACAAAATTTATCACTCTTGTTATTTTTTTAATTGTACAGCATTTTTCGTTATTTAAGGAATAAGGAAGTTTATTTAATTTTTCAATTATAATAGATTTTCTTATTTTATCGTTAATTAAAAATTAATAAATTATATATTTTAATATACATATATAATTAAACGAGATTATATTTCTAAAAAAATACAAGCTATTAATTTAACTTTTATGTTTTTTATATTAATCTTATCGAACTCGATTTTGAAAACGGTTAAAAATTTTAATGGATACACTAATAATCTCCATTCGTAAAAGTTTCAAAAATCATTATATTTGAAGGAATAATTTATTAAGAATTTAAATTATAAGCCTGGCTTGCTTACTTTTACTTTTAAATATATTAATGAAATGATTAAAATCATATAACATCTTGTATAAATCAGTAAGTCTAACTACATATTTCTAATTTTTTATATTACATCAATCTCTACATGCTTATAAAATAATTTACAATAATATGAGATACCGAGAATTTCATTAAACACAATAGCCGGCAGGATAATTTTTAATCTTTATTCAAACCAAAAAAATTCGTAAGATCAAAATGATTAATGAACATATTTTAAGACTACCAAGAAAGTAGAAAACCGCAAACATCTTTCTTTTTAACTTCTTCAATTCGGCCTCATTTATTTGTCTTTTTCGGAATCGTTCTTATTTAGCAATCGTTAACTTTTGTGCCTTTTCCTATCTTAACTCGTTCCTTCTGTTTTTTGCGAAATACACTTAGCGGAAGAGAGAAAGATGCCAACGAGCTTCCTAACGGTAATTCCAAATCCATTTGCGCTTGGTTAAGTCGACAGAGTTCCTTTTTCATTTATCTTTCTGTTAGTATCTCTAGTTTTGATATTGTTCCCTTGATCTTTTTTCACACTTTCTTAACTTCCTCTTCCTACAGTAATTTTTTTTTTCTTAACAACTATTTGTAATTATATATACAAATAGTTATTACGCGCAAATACGAATTCTGTATACATTTTATATTCTTCTTGCTAATAAAAAATTTATTAAAAAATGTATATATTTTAGCATTTATCACATTACACTATTCCAGAGATAATTCCAAAATAAATTTACAACTATTATATCAACTTAATAATTTTAAGCGTACACGTAATGTTCTGATTTAAGAATTTCGAAAAAGAAAATAATATATATAACCGATACATCAGTATATCCTTTATAAAATTCTATTCAATTTATATTTTTAATAACTACTTGAATGTATTTATATATTTCTATGGTGTGTCAGTTTACATCAGATTTATTTCTAGTGTTTAAGGATAGTAAATGATATGAGTGACTCACGGTTTATTATAACGAGCACCAGTTTTTAAAATAACTTTTCTTGTTATTAATTTCAGTCGAGGTCTATCTTATTACTACAAAAAAATGATTATCTATTTTATATCTTCGATTACTTTTAATTCATATTTACCGTTAGTTTTAACGGCATTTTAAAATTATTTAATTATTAATTAAAATCAAACATATAAGAACACGTTAAACTTGAAATCATTTCATTTTCAAAGTTTTAATCTTTAATAAATTAAACCTCCACTACAATTTAATTATATATCAACAAAACTAATTATAATAACATACGTATATTATATACAAGGTGAATAAATTCTTTTTCTTTTATGCTTTATAAGAAATGTTCACTAGTACTCGTAATAATACATTAACAGTTTTTCAATATTGAAAGTCATAAAAATTTCACTTTTTTATTTTCACACATACCAAATAAATTTTATAACTTTACCATTACAATGATCTTTTTTTTTTAATTAAATCCGTGAATATGACTTACGTTTTTTACATTGAAACGAGTCCCGTAATTCGCAACTTGATTTCTCATTGTCCAATGGCTCATCGTAACGTCGACTATTACGAATTAGCCGTGAAATACAAGACAAGAAAAAACTTCGATTTGTCGAGTTACTCGCCTAACGGTCAATTGGGCGCGAAGACCGCTCACGTGCAATTCTAAAGAGGTTTCTACAAGGTGTACGTATTTACACATAAGCCAAAAGACGGAGAATGATCAAGCGAGTAAGCGAAGGGGGAGGAAACAGAGAAAGAGAGAGGAAGAGAGAGACAACACTGTCAGCTGCAGGCTACAATACTTCCAGATATGAACGAGTGACCCGACAATTACAGTTACGCATAGAGTAACGCAAATAATAAAATGCGGAAAGATTTTTAAGGTCAAAGTTTTTTAATTAATGATAGGCGAATACATACTATATAAATACTGCTATATAAGAAACGGAAGTCTTTTAATGCTGATTTTTCGTAAACTTCAGCTGCTATAAGTTCACAAAAACAGATTTTTTGTACGATGAGATTAAAGATAACGAATGATACAATATTTAAAAATAACGAATAATTTTAAATATATAAATAAAAAACTAATCTTATTCCTACTCTGAGAACAATAAAGGTAAAAAAATTACTTTTTCCTACATTAAATAAATTTATAAAAAGACGTAATGGTTTCTCAACGAAATGACGATTCATACTTCGTTTGTATCATTTATAATAATTAAATCAATGGGAATATTAATTTACTTGTTTCGTTAAAATTAATTTTATATGTGCTTAATGTAAGACTAAGTACCATTATTAAAATTTTAAGTATATTTTTATGTAATATACGGAAAGTATATTTTGTTCGTCGGCTTTAAACGAATAAAATTAATCATCATTTTGTTTTATTCTTTATATTAAGTTATAATTTATCAATTACGGTTTCATATATTATAATATAATATATCAATTAGCATATATCAGCAACGCATCAATTACAATATAATACTCTAATAAATAAATATTGTAGTACAAGTTAATTTCTCTGGCTTCTTGTCTCAATATTACTATACAAAAATATATATGTACATATATTATATATTGATCTAGTTTGGTTAGTTAAAAAAAGAATCACTAAACAATTTATTCTTAATATAATTTAAATAATTATATACAACTATTATAAATGTAATTATGTACATACAATTAAATGTAAGAAATAACTGGAAGGAAATAATTTCTAGTACCGCAATATTAATATAAAATTTATTTTACATTTTATGTTTTTATGTCGTACAAATCGTATTTAAATTTTGTAATATAATTTATTTCAGGAAATAAGTATTTACTTTGTTAAAAAAAAATTTACTTTCCATTAAAAAACTTTGGAGGAGTATAATTTGTTATAATAAGGTTTTAAGGCTACAATTAAACAACCTTTGTTAAAACCGCTAATTTTATAAGACTATAAAGACGATGGCAGTTCTAAAAATGAGAAGAGAAAAGCTACCTTCAGCATTATTCTACTCAACGCTAACATCGTTTTGGATGACTCGGCATTTAACCGCATAACATGAAAAACTAAAAAGAATCAAAGTGAAACTCCGTACTGTCTTTGCAACTAAAAGTAAGATATAATTTATACATCGTGCAATAATGGAATATCTTAGATTCCACAGGATTTCAAATCGCTATCGAAGTAGCAAGATAAAATTGTCCAAGTACTATATACTCTTTATTGTATTAAAGATATTTAATCGATCTTCTACTCATCGAGCTTATAAAATCGTTTGTCTGTTACGTATCGACAAAAATGTATTTATATAATAATCTTCAATTATAAAACAGACAAATTCATTTTTTTATATGAATAAAGAAATAAGTAATATTAAAGAAGTAAATATTTCGAGAAAATATTTTTAAAAGTTAATGAATACGTTAAAATAATAATTTTAAATATGTAATTATTAAATTTTTGTATTCATCGTTTAATTATGTATTTTCGTAATAATTATATTTAGTTCTTTGTGTAATAGCTCTAATTATAAAAATAATTCTGAAGGAAATGTCTAAAATGTAAAGAGAGAAAATGTGAGCTTACTTAAAAAAGGTAAAATAAATGTATCGTAATAATTAAATGAAAATAAAGCAATTTATATGTACAAAAAATATATGAAAGTAATTAATTTGAAAATTTTCATTAAAAAGATATTGTAATGCGCAAATAGAATAGTTTATTTGTAAAATCCATTATTGGATTTTTATTAAAAAAAGAAATTACCGATATACTCAACATCCGTATATTACAAATTTTTTTATAATTTGAACCACATAAAAACGTATCTTAATTTATTATTTTCCATTTATATTGCCACATTAAAAATAAATGCTTAACTTTATTCATTATAAAAATTAATATTTAAAATTATATATATAAAATTATGTATTTTTTATAACTCGAACAAACAATCTTTATTAAACTTTTATCATTTTTTCTAATATTTATGAGATATAAGCGCATAAAAGCAGACGCTGGGATTCTAGAAACAAGAGACAAATCAATACGAATGTATTTTCCTCTTTTATATATTATCTCTTTTTTTATTACGATAAGTAACAATGAATATAATATAACATTGTCCAAAATAAGATTCTATGAATTATCGATAATTATGAAATCCTGATTCGATCTTTTTTTGTCATTTAAACATAAAAATGTATCAAATAAATTGTACATTACACTTATAAAAAAATAATATAATTTCCATAGTAAAATTAATAACTTATACCTAATTAAAGAATTCAAATTTTGAGAAATATCATAAATAAATATTTACATTACGTTCTTAGATTAAGAAAAATGTTGAAACTCTAATTTTATATTCTTCAGTTATTTCAAAGTGTTATATATAGTTTAAATTATATTATAATATAATTTTCTACGAATGATAAAAATAATTTAAAAAAATTTAATATCACTTACAAGAAAAACAGAATAAGTACTAAGTTATTTCAATTTTAAATGTAATTGGAAATAATACAATGATCTACTCTTTCTGCTTTACTTTTTAATCTGTTTGAAAGGTAAATATTCAACTGCATTACTTTATTAAAATTGCTTACTCTATATAATCTTAATTTTTTTTTTGAATTGACATATATCTTATAGTAAGTATTATTTAGAAATTTAAAGAAAAAATAAAAATTTCTTGAATTTGATTCTTAATTTTATAATAAACAAATTAAATTAGTTATTTCGTAAGAATAATAAAAAAGATGTATATATTTTATGCGTTTAATATTTAAAAATAATTTGTTTTTTCGAAATAGTAAAGAAAAGTTTTTTTTTTGAATTAGTTATTTTTCTAAATTATTATTGATATACAATTTTGACGGTAAGTTTAAAAAGGATAACAATCTCGAATTAAAATCATTCTCTTATTTTTTCTCGTTATTTTTGTTCCACTTTCACGTTCTTGGTCTTATAAAATATCGATATATTCTTAGGCAATTGTTTTTTGATCATTTTTAAATCAAACATTTATACTAACTTGTATTATAGTCATCCATGTACTTAAATATATTTTAATTGGTTAAATTAGAAAAAAAATGATGCTCAAAAAATAAATATAAATATAGTATAATTTTTTTCATTCTACCAAAATTTCTGTTCGATGACCCGCATGTTTTATTTTATGTGCATGTGTGGGTACACGCTCCAGCGTATTATACTATTCCATTCAACGCTTCTTTATAAACGAAATAAATATTATTAGAAAATATATTTATTAACTAATTTGAGATGATGCATTTTTTTATCGAGTGGTATACGTTATTCGATAATAATAATTTTCCAGATTATAAAAAAAATATTTAAAACATTATTAATATACACATGCTAGAAAACTCATCAATTTCTGTTATACTGTATATACTTTATTCATACATTATTAATATAATAATTTTATGACTTATTAAAAGTAAAACAAAAAGTTTTTTATATTATATGTATTAAAACGTTTTTATGACTAATAAGTAATTATTTATTAATAGCGTATCTTCCGTGAATGAGTAATTAATTTATAATTTCAAAGTGTATCTCATTTTGTTAAATAAATAACCAAATTTTTAGATTTCAAGATACGCATGCGCGCGCAAAATAATTGTGACGATCAGATTATAAACATTAATAAAGTTGAATCAATACTTTTCAGAAGATTGGTAGTAGCATGCAAATTCGATATAAATTTATTATATTTGATATATTTCTTAGTATATATTTCGAACATATGCATATTAATTCTCAGTGCTTCTGTTTTTATCATATAAATATTTCTTTTATAATCAATTATTGTAGAGGTATAGTCTCTATATTTTATATATAAACAAACGTAAGAATAAATCATGAAGTTTTTTATTGCACTAAATATAAAAATAGAAGCTTTATAGTTTGATTTTCTTAATATAATCAACTTGTTCAATAAAAATTTACTATAAGAATTAAAATAAAAATATATGGTAAAATCAGTTTATCAATTCCAAAGATATTAAAATGAAAAATATTTTATTACGATAAACAACAAATATTATTTCATTATTTCATTTTTTTAATAAAAAATGTCACTATTATTCAATAAAATGAGTTTTTTTATATATTTTTAATCCTTCGTATTGAATAATTAAAGTAATTGCGTAATAAAATATGTATACGTATTCTGCTAATAATATATTTATAGAATCAATTTAAACATCGTGTTTAAATTTTCTGTAATATATAAAAGCACATTATCGCATGAAATATTTACATTCACTATAAAATTCAGTCATTAAAAATAAATTTACTTTAGTTTTTCTTTTTATACACAATAAATAAATAATAATTTTATTATTAATATTTTAAATGGTATTGTTCTATTTCGCTTTTTAGCATATATAAGGAAATAAGATAAAGTAAAATTGTTTTTAAAAAGTATATTTCTCTAAACAACGACAAGACTTCTCTTATGTATAATTTATACTTTCAATTAAATTAAGCCAATTTAAATAAAAAATTGAAAACAATTTTATTATATATATTTATACTATATTTTGAAATAAATTAATTTATACAAAAATTAACATACTACATACAAAAACCTACCAGTAATATACATGGTAAATATTATAATTTATTATAATAATAAAAATTTATTGAGTTAAAATTACACATGATAAACATGAAAATATATTCAGAAATTTTTATCTTTTTAAGTAACGGCAATTTGTATACTAATTAATGAATACAATAAATTACCCTATTTTAATAATCGACGTATAAAATTTTAGATTAAAAAGTAACATTAAAAAACTTTCTTATATTATATGTAAATATAGTATAAATTTTTAAATAGATTATAAAAAGTCAAAACAATCACATTTAGTTTATATTTTATTTTTTCTTATACACTGATATTTCTTAAACAAATATTAATTTAAAAAACTATATTAATACATATAAAACTAAAAATTGTAAAATATATAAAAGATATATTTTTATTTCATAAGAAATGTTAAGTTCATAGGATTGAATAATAACTTGTTTTTAATAAAAGTGTATATTTTGCAATATGACCTACTTTCAAATATGATGCGAATCACTTTACTATTATTAATTGAAAAATATGTTTTTAATCGAAACTGAAAAGAACTTCTAAAAGCTTAAAGTAATCGCAATACCATGTACATATCCATATATAGCTTTACTATTTTTTGCAGTTCTAATCAGATTATCAAAAAAATAGTTAATATCTTTTAATTGTTATATTCAGTTATTAAAGTAACATAAAAAAGTCTACTTACGCATACATCTACTTCGTTTTCAATGTTATGTACTAAGTTCTAGAATATATTAGAATACATTTTTATATTCTAGTAAAATTAATATCACGGATGTTATTGAAATCATATTATATCTACTAACAGTAATTCAATAATTGTTTTAAATTTAAATATTGATAATATTTTTTCATCTTTTTTATAATAAATTAATTTTAAAACTTAAAAAAATTTTTTTTAAATATATATTTTTAAATAGAGTATATTGGAGATGAACAAATACTATTTTTATTTTTTTTTAAATATTTTGTTTAAATTATTTTATACTAACGTATTACATCAATAAGTAAAAAATATAGAATTTTTTAAATTTTACGTAATACGATGATTTCTAAAATTATTGAAAAACATGGGTTTTGAAGTTACCTTTTTCGTTAAATGAAATTCAAACCTTATAAATACAAATATGTAAAGAATTTTTGGTATTTGCTTCAATATATAAGGAAACATTCGTAGAAAATTAATGTATATTAACATTTATGAAATTTGTAGGAATTATGCTATAAATTCTGCAGAAACCAATACTAGTTTTTAAAAGAATTTCTACACTAACCGAAATAATATAGATATTCTAAATTTCAATGTTAATATAAAATCATTTAAATCTTTCAAATCACACAAATTAAAATACATCTTGCAATATTTTTAGTTTAAATTTTTATGAAAATTATATGATTTGATATTTGTATACGTATTTTGAATGTTCACTTTTATTTAAATATAAAGTGCACAATTTGTAATGTACAACTAAAATTATAAACTGTACAACCAACGTCTACTCACACCTAGACAACGAACGAAGTGTCGTAACTGAAAGCGAGCCGTTTACGCGACTTTTAAATTAATCAGCGCGTGCTCTACATTAAGGTATGATTGTTATAAAATAACCTTGATAGTTCGCAGTTGCTATCATACTCATTAAAAATTCATAAGGTATTGATAAATAAATTTAAAATGAAAAAAAGTTATCAGCGGTAAAATGTCTGTCAAGAGCGAGTATTAGGTCGAATAGAAAAACCATTAGCTAAGTAGTTAACGAATTCTAACGCTATTATTCGACATGTTTATTTCAGATCGAATTAAGGCTTTAGTGATCGAATTAAAGTCTTAGCAACATATTCAACTTCAAGTAATTCCTTTTATCGCAGAAAATAAGAATTAAATTAAAAAATTCAATATATATATATATAACCGTATCTAATTGAAAAAACTTTTTATAATACAATTCGGGCACTACAAGAAATTCTCTCGGAAATTTAATAATAGAAACTTTATAATAATAAAAAATATTGTATATTTTTTCTAATATATTTGTAATATTATATTAAATATTTGGCTTGAAGATAATAAAGCTTTATACATACAGCAAAAATTCAGACAATTAAAAAATTTCAAACTAAAAACAACTTGATTTTGATACTCGGAAATCATTAAGATATTGAAAATAATTAGAGAAAAGTTATATTTTATGAGATAAGTAAAAATTACAGGTTTTTAAATGACTTTAAAACCTTTAAATGACGTTTGATTTCTAAAAAGTCTATATTGATTGAAGTTACAAATAAGAATAATCCAGCATTTAATTAATGTTTAAACCAATATATTAATAAATTTATACAACCAATTATTCTCCCAATTGATTATTGAAAAATAGATGAAACTATTACATAACTATTATATTTTAATCAAATTTTGTTTTATTTTCAAATTGTGTTAGAAGGACTGGATAGTTGAAAAAAATTTTTTTTCAAGACTTCCGTTTAGTTTGTTTAAAAATTCGCTTGATAACTGAAAAGATAAAGTGGTATGTGAATTTTAAAATGCATTTTAAAATCTTGTAATAAATTAAAACGCGTTTTTTGTAATCTTTTTTCTGTATTTTAAATATTCAAATTTTAAAAAGAATGTTTAAATCGATTTGAAAAAAAAAGGAGAATTTGTATTGAATAGTATGATAAATATGATAAACGTAAAAATTTATATTTTCCATGAAAATTTGAAACTTACAAATTGTAAAGCTGCCATTACAAATTTTAATTTTCAACATCAAATTCGTTCTTTTGTTCACCAATTAAATAGTTTTTTACATTTCCCACAAATCTATAAAAAAAAGTGACGTAAAATCACTTTTTATCTCGATTTCTCAATTTTATACAATTTGAACATAAAAAAGTACTGTAATGTAATATTATATAACTTTATGTACTCGTATACACACAATTTGATTTTTATAATTGTTTTTCACTATATATAATAGCAATGATTATTATATAAAAAACATTTTTATTTGCAATTTAAAAAGTTACTCCAAAAATTTCTTAAATTCATTAAACATAGCATTATAGATTCAAACACATCGTTTATTAGGTTTCTATTTTTTAAATTTATCATTTAAATTTTGATGTTCTTTTTATACGGTGACTTGTTCGTATTTTCTTCAGTTTACATAGAAGGCAGAAATTAAGTTTTTCGTCGAAAATTTATAACAACGATTTTTTAACTTAAAATCACATTAAATTTTTAACTATATTAATAAAAAATAATACTATATGACAATCAAATTAAATTAATTTTATTAAAAAGAAAAATTTAATTTTCAAAATTATTCCTATCGCATTTACACATGCTTACACCATTTATCAAGAAGGAATTAACCATATAATATTAAAACGAACAATTTAAGTGTTAATGCGGAAGAACCAAGTGTAGTTAAGGAAATACCTGAAGTAGAAGTTTCTAGTTCAGGGTTTCCTTGATTACTTTCCCTATTTGTTGCTTTACGTGTTACACAGGAGTACTTATTACCTGTTTATTTCCGTTGTTGATACTCTTTCCCCTTGATTTCATTATTCAAACACTTCAACTATTCATACTAAAATATAAATTTTATACAATTTCTAACTCTTTTTTGATGATTAAATCTTACAAATTGCCTTGAAACTTTTAGATTTTTATTTTTACTTTAAAATATAATATAATATACATTATCATGAATATAAATTTTCCACTGAGTTTTAATTATATCATTAATTATTATTTCATATTCTTCCTCACTCTCCATTTAATCTTAATAATAGGTCAAGAAATAATTTAAAAATGTTCCTGCACAAATAATAAAATTATATTAAATTGTAAATCAACCTTAATAGAAAATTTTTAATGAAAAGTTTAAACTATAATTTGAATCGTAAAATATTTTTATGTTTTTAACGTAATTTTTTTATTGTAAAATTCTTCCCTTTACAAAAATAATAATTTAAAAAACACGTTTTTAAATAAAATTAATCAAATAATTTTGAATAATTTTTTGGTAAAATATTTCACATATTTTTAATAATTACATTTATACATTATTTATGTAAATTGAAATTTGATATTTTATTAAATGTAAAAAATTAATTTCATGTAAATGACGAATAAAACACGTTTACAGTACAATTAACAATTATTTCTTTAATAATATAAATTTAATTTGTTACATTAAATTAAAAAATTATTACGTTATTTTATTGTATTTTCTTAATCATTGTTCAATAAATTCTATCTCTTTCAATTAAACTTATTTTTAAAAAAAGGTTTTAATTTTTAATAATGCTAATATATTAAAATTATCAGTATAAAACATTTTAATATGTTTATTTAAAATAAACCAAAATAAAGTAATATTGAATAATTACTTTGTGCAATCTTTTTTTTTATTTAAATAAGAATAACTTGACATAATGCAAATTTGTTTAACATAATTGATATATTTTAAATCATTTAACATGTTTAGTTTATAATTTTTATAAATAATAGTATTCCTAATATGATAAATGTATTTTTAGTTTTCTATTAACCATATCTAAGAACGTACTATATTTAAGTAAACCTTATTTCAACATTACTTAATAACAAGCAATTATAAAAAAATTTTAATTAGTAGCAAAGAATCTATTTTATAATTTAAATATAATCAATTTTGACAATATTATTTTCATAATGCGATATCTGTACTGCAATTTGATCCGGCCAGAATAACTCCATAATTTTTGTTATAAATATACATTCATTGAATGAATAATCTTTCGAAAAAATATACTACATTAATTTTATAATTATTAATGACAAATTATAAAATATAAGATGATTAATGTGAAATATCAAATCAGGATTAGTTATCGAGAAAAGAGTATGAAATTTGAAGCGGTTAAATACCATCATATCATATTACAACCAAATTATATCATTTTCAAAATAATAAAATGAAAACCGATTGAAGAGCATTTGAAGCTTAAAAAAAATTTAGATTACAGTGAAATTTAAAATAAGAAATTTAACTTTATAATGATGCGATTAGTATCACTGAGAATTTATTTATTATTTACCAAATAAAATTTTAAATATTTCTGATAAACATAATAAAAATGATAATTTGGTAAAATATTTTATTTATTTTTGTATATATTTTATTAATTTATTATTTAAATAATTTATAATTCAGGTAAAAACAAAACATTAAAAACGAATTCATTCTAATGTATATAAATATTAAAATTATATGTTTAATACATTCAATTACTTTATCTTTTGTTTTTTAATGAAACTGACTAAAATTAACAACCAATTTTTTAAAATATATTGATAATTTAATTAATTACAAGATATACCATTCAATATCCTTGTATATTTACAAATATATTAAATATATATTCTTTGGATAAATACATCCAACTTTTTAATAAAATATAAGATTTAAATGATTTTTTTTAAATGATAAATTAATTTTTAAGATATTATGAATGTTGATATATAATATATTTTTTCATGTAAAATTTGAAAAATCATACATAACAGAATCTTGATCATAAGAGTAATCTCAAATATAGTAAATTAAAAACAAATTCAAGAAGAACATATTCTTATTTACTATAATTAACATTCTAATATTTATATTTACAGGATATTTATTATATATTCAAACTACTTTGATATTTGAATGTAATTTTTTTCAATCTATATCATTCTTTATAATTTAAAATACACGACTAAATAAAATTAGCAATACGCTATTAAAAGAATATCTTTCCAAACAATAATGGAACGTATATTGCAAATTAATAAATAATTTAAAATTATATGATGGATTATCATTTAATATATTTTAATATTATAATAAATTGTGATCATAAATCAGATAGAAGATTTTATTAAGCAAAATTTTAAATATAACGAATAACGATAATATACTACAAGTGAGATATATATTAGATTATATATTTATAGTTTTCTATGATTTTCAATAATTATTCCTTCTTATAACTTTATTGTTTAAAAAAATTTACAAATAAAACAAGAAATACTATAAATTTATTTTAAAGTATATTTTACAAGTATTTTTGGAAATTTATAATTTAGCATTATGGAATATTTATTTGATACTATTCGAATCAAAATTATCACCTTCAACTCTAATATGTGATAATGGTTTCATAAATATTTATTCAATGAAAAAAAAAATTTTTTAAATTAATTTGATTTTGAAATTATAAAACTGAAAACTTTACAAGTATTTATCCATTTTTTTCAAACGTAAAATACTCATTAATAGAGAATAATTATCATTAATAAATATAAATAAATAAATCGAAAAAAATATTTAGAATCTTTAAAAACGAGAAAAATTGTTCTTTTTAAAATAAGTAACAAAAAAATTTTGTTGTCATAATGAATGATTTTTTGGGTTGTAAATCCTAACCTTAAACAAACTTTTTTTCTATCCATGTGCAATCGTAATATAAATAACATTGAAATTATTTTTATACATTTATCACAAATATACCGCATTTCTTACTATTAGACCGTTTTACAATTATAGATTTTTAAATCAGTAAAATTGTAAGATAACTTATTCGCACAAGGCATCATAATCCATGTGCCAAGCTAAGCGGATATTTCAGAACTTTATACATGTGCAAAAAAATATATGTTGATACGAGCGATGCCGTTTATTTAAAGTGAACAAAGATGAAGAAAAAAACAGGAAAATTTCTATGAAATTTTCTTTAGGCCACGAAAAGAGGGCGGAGTCAGTGTTAGGAGTGGGGTTTCCGAATACCGTTTGTCCAAAGACAAAATAAACTTTTTCGATGTTTTCCCTTTAATTAAGCCCGAAAGAAGGTTTTAAATTTTAGCGAAAATATTTCCGATCGATTCTAATACGATGAACACGCGAACGCATTCTATATTCAAAAATAATTTCGACGGTTTAAATCGCGAAAAAAAATACCGAAAAGAACGTCGACCACGATCGAAAACCTTTTTTGATCATCGCAACGAACGCTAATCTTTTCCACTAGAAAATATATATTTCGATCAAACTGGGTCCAACGACACACACAAGATTCATAGTAAAATTCAAATTATCGAACGCAAACGTAGCGATACAAAAAGAAAAAAGTTTTCAAATAAGCTTGAAATTAGAGACGAACGTATTTGCGCCCGACATTTTATTAAATATTCGGAAAGGATTACGATATACGTTAGAGATTCTCGGCAACTAGATGAAAAAATCCGAAAAATGTCTCGATCGAATCAATAACAAACGGAAGAAAAGACTCGCAACGCGATTGAAGATTCGGTTGGAAGGAGCAAAGGTTTTAACGTCAGCATCGCTCTTCTCGTCTTCCCCTCGCTCGCAGCGATTAATCAGAGCGCGAACGAGTCGCCAAAGATCACTGGAAAACAAACACACTCGGCTCTTCCCCGCCCACACGCTAAAAACGCTGAAAGCCTCGAGGCTCCTTAGGAGCTGCAAGTACCTGCATACTCGGCGACCTGCCCTCGTCCTCGGGTATCTTGTCCGTCTCCATGTTGATCATAGCGACTGGGGGGCGTCCACCGAACGGCGCCTCTCCTCGGGCCCGACGCGCGTTGAGTCGACGTCGGGGCGAAGAACCTCCGGGGAGTCCGAGATAAACCAGAGGAACGTCCACACCGCGCTCGCGATGCAACGAGAATCAACTGCTCGGCTTCGGGGACGTGACGAACGATCGCGCGCGCGGCTGCTGCTGTTGCTGGTGCTGGCCTCTCCTTATGTGCGTGTGCGCGTGTTTGTGTACAGCTGCCTCGCGACAGGGGAGAATCGAGGTTAACTTTGCGGCGGCGGCGGCGGCGGCGGCGGCGGCGGCAGCGGCAGCGGCGGCGACGGTCGTGGTGGTGGTGTGGTGGTGGTGTGGTGGTGGTGGTGGCGACGACGACGACGGTTGTCCACGACGCTCTACTCTCTCGGGTGCGCGAGCTTTCGAGCGAGCCGAGACGGAGAGAGACGGAGAGAGAGAGAGAGAAGCGAACGTTTTTGTTCGCGCGAATGCGTGTGCGTGAGTATCGGTACGGGCGTGAGAAAGAGATGGAAGACGACGCGATCCTCGTTTCGCGTGCGCCCGCGAGCGTATCCGTGTTCAAAGGTCGCGCACCGAGCGTTCCAGTTCTCGTGGCATATTCCTCTCCGTCGTCGGCCGTCGTCCTTTACCGGGACTATTCTCCCCTCTCTCGCTCTCTCTCTCTCGGTCCTTCTCTCTCTTTCTCCTTGGGATGAAAGACAACGGCTCCCGCTCCCGAGTGTGGACGATGACACACAAATATGACAACACGCGTGCACGGATTAAATGGTGGTTCGTCGGTAGGAGCTTGCGAGCGAGCGGCGATGGCGCGTCCTCGCTCTCCCCGTCCTCCTCCTCGTCGTCGTCGTCGTCGTCTCCTCGAGCCTCGGGACGTGCGCGCGTGTTGCTGCTTGAGCACCCAACGAACACGGACGTACGGACTCGCGCCGAGAGGCAGACAGACGGACAGGTCCCTGGCCTGTGCTGCATACAGTCGCGCGCGCAATAAGAAGCCTCCGTGCCTTTCTTCCTTCTCTTTTTCTCGTCTTCCCAACCCCCCTACGATATATCAAGAGAAATGGAAAGTCATTAGTGTCACCAGGTGGCGTAATTTCCATGCGACGTTGCCAAGTCGTGGGCGAGCGTTCCGTGGCGGAGGGTGAATTTGAATCGTTGACGAGCGCATTTGGATGTTTGGGAAAATAATCATGGAGCGATCGATTCTTTCTTTAAAATTGTGATATATTTTTCGATAATATACCGAAAATTCATTATGCGTGTTTCTTTTATATACAAAATAATCGTGTCTTAAATAATAATTACATATATATATATACAAAAGGGTGTTACACCCGTTAATTTGGTGCAGAGAGAATACTATTATGTCCACTTGTTTAATTCTATCCTTGTTGTTTTTAACTCTTTTGATTCCACTTGATTAATGAGTGCTGCGTACGGCTTATGACAAACCAAAGAATCCAAGGGTGGGTAGTAGTGTCGATAACATAAAAATGTAATTAAAAATCCCAAGGCTGAACCGATCGTTACATCTACGATTAAAATGATAGATCGTATTCAAAATACATCGATAAATATTTTGTTTCGTTTACATTTTTTCTTGCTCCATTTACCACAAATGAATGTTGGAAAATTATTTTAAATCGATTAATTAACTATTTTATAAATCATAATGTTGGAAAGGAACTTTTGATATAAATTATAATTACATATATTTTTTATAAATTTCCAAATTCATCGATTTATTTATATTTATTTATTTATAAAAAAAATATTTTTATTATTATTGTGTATTTGTAATACCTTGCCAATGATGATGATAATCACAAGTACGACTTACTGCTATCACAAGCGCCATACATAGAGGAACTATGAATAAAAACAATTTCCAAGACTGTCCTTTACCGTTCCAACTGAAGGTATGAAGTTTACCAGCTAAGTACAAAGCCACAAAACCAAAACTAGAAAATGCCACTGAAATAATTATAAATTTCTTATTTTACAAATTCATGTTTACACAGTATATTTATAAAGTAAATAGATTGTTTACACGAAGAATGTCCACTTGGAAATGATTTTTTTCCATCTCTGATAATAATTGGATCTCCCGTACATTCGAATTCAAAATTCACTTGTCCATCCGGGAAACATCTATAAAAGAAATCTGGCCTTGGCCTTCCTGAGATTAAAAAAATTTTAAAGTCGAATAACGTAATCTTTATTCTCGTTAATGCAATAAAAATTCAAAACATTCTTACCTACGACTACTTTTAATATGTTTGTTAATACTCCAGTAAAACTTAACGATAACGTAAATGATAATAAAGCTTGAGAAAAATCACCTTTTTCTTTTTGAAAAAATAATGTTAAGATAATGACTATTAATGGAACTATTGTAATAACTGTCTATATATTAAAAAAATACATTATTAATTTTGTACAAAAAAATAGTATACATTAATATAAATAAGTATAATTACCCATAATACTGTTGGAGTAACATAAGAATCGACTCGAGGATTTTTGTACAACCATAGTTCATTCTCATGAATTTTCCTTGTAAAGGGTTCGACGTGTTCCAGCTCTCTATCAACATTTGATAAAAGAAATGCGTTATTAATAACGAAAACGAAGTATATCGCTAATATTATTTAATGTTTTTTATATTCAATATAACAAACAAACTAAAACGTTCCAATAAAAACAAAGAAAAAACAAAAGTTTCGTTGTTATAGAATTTGCTAATCGAAACCTTATCTTTTGCTGCAATTAAACTAGGCGCTTCATAATGCAGTTGATTACTCGGTCAATACACAAAGGTTGTCATAGTTTCAGGAGAATAACTTGAATCAGAAATAATGAATGAAAAGTTCTACTTACATATTTATGATCGCCAGAAAAACACGTAAAAGAACCTCCATAAACATGATTCTTGAAAAATTCGAGAAATGCTTTATGACTTCTTTAAACGTTTAACATATTTTAGCAAAACTTATTCACTCGACATCGATCATTTCAACATGTTTCAAGAATGGCTAAATAAGTGGGAATGGTTCTAATTATTAGAACCTAGATAAGAATTAAATTATTTCTCCCAATTCCATATCAGGTTTAATCGGAATGCATATACACTTTTTAAAGATGAATTTTTATTGGTTCAAACTGAAGCTTGTTCCTTATTCCTCATGTTTAAAATATTTCGAGCTTTATACAATAAGAATAAGAATAGAGTAGGAACAAGTACATGCAGAAATAAAAAGGATAGAAGTTAACTATAAGGGATTAATATTAACTGAGCCTTAACATTATACTATATTTATAAAGTATAGTTTAATCTAAGATGTTACAATTTATAGAAGGGTACAATTATCTTGAAGCACTTAAAAAATATATGATATTATTTTTTATAAGTTTTTCTTTTTATTTGGATATATATATATATATATATATAATAATACAAGAAATTATAATAATTCTAGTTGATTTTAATAAATAAATTATGTTTATGAGAAAACTAAATGAACTTTGAAGTTTCAAAAGAAGTAATTAGTTGTTTTGAATAAAAATTTAAAATATTAAACTCTGCTGATGCAATAGAAATATTCGAAAAACGTTTTTTTGAAACTAAAATATCTAAGGACTATAAAAACTTGGCTAAAAGAAAAGAAAGTGCACATTTTTTATTTTCAGGAAATGTATACGAATGTTATAATGCGAAACCCTTGATAATATCTTTGCAATTTTCAATAATAATAACTTGTTCATTTCAATATAGGAAAAATATGAAATGAATATACAGTAAAAAATTGTAATTAATGTATTTGTAAATATAATTTATTTTCTAATTGGAGCAACTATTATTAACAAAGGAAATTAAAACTAGATCAATGATTTATAAAAAATTATAACTTTATTAGTAATTTATATTTACAATAAATTTCGAATTGTTAATCATTTATACTCATAAAATAAAATGTCAATATAATTTATAAGAAACTATAAAATATTTTATATTACGTTCGACATATTCTCTTTTGTATTACAAAGTTTTATATTTGCATTTCCAAGTTTTTTCCCTAAAAGGTTATATTGAATTCACTACCATGTAAATGCCGATTAAATTTTATGAACTTTAAAAATTTATTTTATAAAATATAATAAATTAATAAATGTTTCAAATGTACATACAAAATATCTATACAATTAAATATTTTATTATATAAAATAGAATACAAATTGCTAACTTCGTTTATTTCATCAAAATTTTATAACTAATGAACACTTTTATAGGGTCTTGCATATAACAGAAGAATTCTAAAAAGATTTATTCAATTATTATCGCAAATAACTTCGGTTCGATATAACGTTCATAATATTTTATCATTTTTTTACAATGTAATCATTTAAATTAATACAACTGTTTCTAAAAGTATTCCATACCAAATAAATGAAAATTATTTAAATTTCGTAATTATTGTTGCAATATTAGTTCAATTGTTTATTCGTTTATATAAATAATTTAAATAATAAACCAATAATATTATAATTGTACAACAATTTGAATATAGTACCAATGGTATCATTTTCATACATGTATAAAATATTTATTGTTTCATTATTAAATTTATACTAAAATTGAAATGTCTTTAAAAATGTTTTTCATAGAATCTTTATAATTTAAAAAAAACATGCTCAAATAATTTTCTTTTAATTCTTAATATTTAGTTTCACTATTTAAGCTAATAATAAATTTGACGCTATAATTTCAGTTAGCACAAAGCATATAATTGTTTTTAGCTCTTAAAAGTTTTTCTATAAACCATCAAGTCTCTCGAAATTTCTTTAAAATTGTCTTCCAAAACAATTAAAAAATAAAAATTAAATTGAATTTTTCAATTCCGTGGATCCTTTGAAAATTTGAAATAGAGCTATGCATTTTACTAATCAATGACGTTATTCCGGTACAAAAATCACATGATTCTGGCAACATCGCATCACTGCTCTCAAACAAAATACGTAAAATGGCCGAATAATGGTGGTGGCGCGCATAAGTTGTATGCGATCTATCTTACAGCAATGCCAAAAAATATAATACAAATTGTTTTAATTATATTCATTCATGATTATTACATTACGCACCGATATTTTTCGTAGTCATGTAAGTTATTATCATCATAATGCACTTATTTATGATGTCGAATTACTTGTGAAGTAAGGTAATGGATATCGTTACAGAGATACATAATCAAACCGAATGAATATTGCCTTAGAAAATCAATTAATATGTGACGCTGCGAGTGCAAAAGTCTGAGATATACATTTTATTGCCTTAAATAACTAATAATAAGAAATGTTCTTATTTATTTGTTTTTATATGTAAAAAGCAGTTATATTGTAAGAAATGCTTACCTCGGAATTGAATGGGACCATTCCAAGGTAATCCAATTTATAGCTTCTACAGTACTTGAAATTAGTGTCAATTGTTTTAAAGCATACTAATATCTTTTTTATAAATTTTAGTACCTTATTTAAATTTATTAAATATATATTTATATTTATTTAAGTTAAATTTAGCCAAATATAACCATTATTAAATTTTTAAGAATTATTTGATTGACTATTAGTGAGATGTTCAGATATTATTAAATTATTGTTAAATGTTTTTTTTTAATAATAGAAAAAAATTAAAATAAATTTGTTATAAAACTTGTGAATCGATATTTAAAGTCTTTCTATTATAATCATATTTTTTGTTTATATCAATATTTTACAGGATTAGTTACAAACCTATTTGTTTATTATTTTATATCTGATGGTTTATACTTTATAAATATAAAAATAAATTTTTCTGAAAAAAATATTATCTTAATTAAAAATTAATTATAAATATTTTGAATTTATAATATTAATAATTTTGCAATAATAAAATCTAAATTAAGGTACATGCAAAGAATTTCTTTGTGACAAATATCCGATTCAACATCAAAGTCTGTTCTTGAAAATTGGGTTAAAATGTTGTTAACTACAGCACCTACAGTTTCGGTTACTCCAACTATTAACTCTGGATTATCGAGTCTAAACGAAGACATAATGGACGAAAATCCAAATAAATTGATTACCTATTTACATCAGCTTGCTGGTAGTTATGAAATAGAGGTGGATGTGATTATGCAAGATCATTGTTATGCTCGTCCATGGAATTGGAAGCCAGAAAATGTTTATGTGAGACCTGTAAAAAATCTGTTCTTCTCGAAAACTCACAATACAATTAACAAGTAAGAATTTTTCCTTTTGTATAAAAAAAACCAATTTAAAATACGTTTAAAATTAAATAAAGATAATTTTTAAAATAGTTAATAAACAAAAAATAAATGTTCTAAAATATTTTTTTATATAGAAGGGATAGTGTAAAACAAGAAGAATTTATAAATGTGGAAGATGAAGATCCTGAACCAATCACTCCTCCTTACGACTTGATGAAAATACGTCAAGCCATGGATGAATTTCAAAGGGTAGCTAATTTTGTTAGATCGGAAGATACAGATGATTGGGAAGAAAAAATTGATAAGATTCTTTGGTCTCCGGTACAAAACAGAATTTTCAGTAGAACGGTTAGAATATTAAATTCAGAAAGGGTAGCAAGGTTAGCAAAAGTAAATAGTCTTTATGAGCCCATTTTGCGACGGTCTTCTATTGATATGACATCTAAACGATTTCGCGAAACTTTGGCATCTGCCAATTGGGATTGGAGAATAAGTCAATGGTTACATAGTTTGTTATTTGACTATCTGCCGCAAGAATATCTGGCTATTTACTTGGACATTTTGCAAACATTGAGGCAAAAGGTTCCTCAACTTATCGACAAAATGATAGCGATACAGCCTAATATTAACTCTAAAGGTAGTTCTGTTACATGGGAGACACTTGGACCACTGTTGAAAAAGTCATGGGATCCTGTTGGTCCAGTACTAAATGCAAATAGACCGGTAATTATAATATATATTTGCAAATAATTGTCAATAACTAAAAACTTAATTGATATGATACAGAAATTTAAGTTGTCACAATAAACTCATGGTAATTAATTTATTTGTAGAAAAAATTACCTGGTAATCCAATTCTAGTAATTATTCCTAACGGAATATCAAGTTTCATGTCTTCTCGACAACATAAATGGATAGCACAATTGGGAACATTGGGTATGGTTGTTACGGTTAATCCTCACTTAGGTTTAACTGCAAATAAAATGACGGTAATAGCTGGTATCGAACAGTTGATACAAGCATGTAGAGCAAAAATACAAGATGTAAGAGTAGACTTTCCTGGAAGGCCAATTATCTTAGTCGGTTTTAAAACTGGAGCTGGATTAGCTTGTCAGGTATATCGAGCGATTTAAAATATTTATTTTAATTCTTAGTTTAAAAAATTTATATATTTTTGAATAATTTATTATGAAATTATTAAACGAACATTCATATTTGCTATTTTTAATCTATCAAAATTGAAGAAGTATTTTTAATGTCTTACATTACATCAACTCGATATTCGGTACTTAATTAAAATTACATAAAATAAATATGTAGTTCTTTATTCTAAGTAATGATTACTGTTATCTAATTACACACGTAATAAATTTTTAATAAATTTGCATTTTCTTAATATTGATTTTAAGTACATAATTTTAGAAATCTTTAAATTTTTTAAAATTAAAAATTGTAAAAAATACCTTATGAATTAAAATAATATTTATATCTTATTTGCATTTCTTAACTAGTCATAATATTTTTAGAAAATAAATTTCATTACATAAATTAACTAAAAAGTGAATAACGTTAACCGGCGAAATAATTCCAAATAAATATAATTTTCAGATTGGACAGTTAGAACATGTAACGGCAATTGTCTGCTTGGGCTTTCCATTTAATACGGTAGACGGTAAACGAGGTGCGCCAGACGATACTCTTTTAGATGTTCGATGTCCGGTAATGTTTGTCATTGGACAGAATTCGATGCTTGCGCGGGTCGATGACATCGAAGACCTTCGTGAACGTATGCTTGTACCTACTAGTCTTGTAGTAGTTGGATCTGCGGACGATTATCTGCGTATTCCTACTTCAAAGAAGATTTCCGAAAAAATAAGCCAAAGTATGGTGGATCGTTGTGTCCTCGACGAGATTGGTGACTTCGTGGGAGGTATATTATTACAACCGTATCCTCTACCTCTTCGATCCCCTAACAGTATAAACAACTGTGAATCCAGAGGTTCGTAATATTCTAATACATTTTTATAAATTTATTATTTTGTCTTACAAACATTTTTTAAAGATAACTAAAAGTTAAAAAATATAAATGAATGATTAAGTTATTGAATTTCATAATTTTTATTGTTTTACTTTAAAAATCGTTTTATTTCACAAAATTAATTCAATCTATCGAAAAATCAACTTTTCTTTAAATCTTTCATTTAATATAAAAATTAATTCTATAAAAAAGCAATTATTTTTAATGAGCTAGTTCGAAGACATCGTTAAGTTTTATATTTAAAATTATAAAATTATCTTTAATAATTATAATTCATGATAAAAAAGAAATTTTAATAAATCTTTATTATAAATTAAAAATCGCGATTAGCTTTTGAGTTTTGAAAATGATTCAAAGATTTTAATTAAATGTACTGCTTATATTATTGATAGAAATATCCGTAAAATAATTTTAAAATACTTTTAGAAAAGTATAATAAATTAGACTAGATTATTTTTTGCTTATTTTAGTATAAAAAACTTTAAAAATACATAGGTTTAATATTAAATATAATGCTATAATTAAAATAAAGTATTTTATATTTAATTTTAAGAATTAATTAATTCATGTAGTAATATTATAAAAAAAACAGATAAATATAATTCTCATCTCAGTATTTTTATCGTTATAATCTATGTTTACATATACAGAAAAATGATTAAAAAATAAAATCGTTCTTTTCTTAAAATGCTCGGTTATATTTCGTCAGATATTGTGTATAGTGCTTCGATTTGGTCATTTAAATAGGTAAAAGAGGAGATGGAAGAAAAAGAAAGAATTCAACGAGTAGTTCCGTGGAAAGTGAACCTCATTCACCGAATTTGAAGAAATTAAGATCACATTCCCCACAAGCTCTGGTAACTGGTAATAATATCGCAGGAATTCAAACGAATATATTACCGAGGGGAACACTTGTTACACTTACGGGTACGACGTCGACGCAGACACCTAGAAAAAAATCACGAACGTCGTTCATCAATCAAAATTTCTCCGATCAACTGATCACATCGCGACTTACAACACAGGTATATCTGTTACTTGAAAAACGAATGCAAATATAAAGAGTAGATAAAACTTTTTCCTATCGTAATTCACATTATTTTTATATGATTATTTAATTTAAAATTAAATGTATACCGAAAAATTGGTAAATAATTTTGTTAAATATTGTAAACTATCCCTATTTTTATTTGTATTTTATAAAAATTCTTCATGAGCTTAACGTACAAATAATTTTATATCAACATCGCAATATATTTCATATTCAAATCCTTCATTTACTTTGCATTTTTTTTCTATACGCTAATTCAGCATTTTTAATAAATAAACTTTTATTTTTGTAGCAACCAAATCTAGATAGTTCAACGGGTGGAATCACATTAAATATTGGCTCTTTTGCTAGTTTAGCTCCAGTTGGTCCAATTAGATTTGAACCTACTTCGATTAGCCTACAGGGATCGGCAGGAAATAAAAACAATAGTACTTTAAAAGCGTCGAATGCTTTTATCAAGGTCTCAAAGAACAATCAAATGAATATTACAGGAACCCAAAACGTTGCGAAAATTAAGATGATCATGCCAACGAAAAAAATTTCACAGCGCACTATTGGGAATAATTATAAGAACATCAACATCAATGATAAAACTATAAATATGAATATGGTAAACGTTCTAACACCGACCAATACACCGCTTAGGATTAATACGTCACCGAAAACAGGTAATTCAATTACCTTAACTATTTAGATATTTAAATATGAAATTTTATAAAATACGTTAATTAATTTTAAATTTTAATGAATTTATAATATTTGTTGTAGAGTTTTAATGTTAAATGAAAATTTAAAAAAATGAATAATATGCATTTTTTATTATACTAAAAAAAATAAGAAATCTTATAATTTTATAACTTTAATCGGGTAATGAAAGAAGTTGCTTGATGATATTTGTATGAATATTTAAATTTTCAAGTCATTCGATACTGTAAAATATCTATTGAATTTCTGAATTAATATGAACGGAATAATATAATACGTAATTAAGCGATTATAATAATTATCAAAGCTTTAATATATATCTTTTAAGTTTTTCATATCTAAAAAAATGTGTACAAACATACAAAATGAATAACATTGTATTTCATAGAGTACTTTAGTGCATGATATTAATTAGTATAAATATAGAATAAATGGTATATTATCATGTGCATGTCAATATATTTGTTTATTAAATTTTGAAGTACTATTGTATTTTAATACATTATTATACTATACTATTTTATATTATTATAATTTCAATTGACTGGTTTCAATTTACAAAAATATTTGCTGAAATGTTTATAATTGTTTTAACGTTTATTTACTTTTCAACGCTTTATTTCAAATTGTCCATATACGATTCTAATTTTTTATTCAAAAAATTAAAAATGTATCGTTTAAAAATATATAAGCGTATTATAATATGAAAATATATAACTGTATAAGTACTATAAAAGATATTACAATAATGAATATAAAAAAAAAATCAAACGTTGAATGTTCTGTCTAAAAAATTTTTAAAACTAATTCACTAAAAATAAATTAATGGTAAGAATGACAATATGTTTTTTATTTAATACAAAAATCTATTTAAACTCTGCACTACCTTTTGTAGTCACAAATATAAAAGCCACAACTGGAAATATAAATGTTAGTCCTCTACCGAGTATTCATACATCAAAAAACACAGTGAATGCAAGCGGCACGTTAATCGGGAAACCAATATCATCTTCAAGCATTCTTTTTACACCTCAAAATTCGTTCACGGCTACATCGACGACGACACCGACATCGCCGACTAAAGGTAGAACATTATCTAACCCATAAGTAAATGAGTGACTTTTAAAAGCCATATTTTCCGTTGTGTTTAAATAGAAACTGTTTATAAATTTCACTATTTCATTAGATCTATCTTTTACAGAAAATGTTCATTATTCAAAAAGTTTAAAATAATATCGAATTTTATTATTTATAAGCGTAATCTGTTTCATAGCGATCGGTTCTATTTTAAGTGAAAACAAAATTAGACGTTTCAAATTTGGTAGTCTCAAAGTAGAAATCCAATCAAGTCAAATCTCTAGTTTTATTTCCAAGAACAATGTTTGTACAATATATTAGTATTTCGAGTCAATATAAAACTGTAAACTGATTTATTTTATAATTTTATCGTCAAAAAATTAAAATGTTTTGTTTTATAATTAAATATGACTGATTAGAGATATGCCGATGTTATATTAACCGCAGATAAATTACGGATGATTTAACTGTGATAATTATAGCGTTGATATAGTTAACGATATTAAAATAAATTGGTAAAATTAATAGTGATACTTTTATCAGTACACAGTCGATTAGTGTGTATAGAATCAAAATAATTTTTTAAAATTTAAATATCACAATAAATACATATCTATTTATACATATAATTAGTCATCAGTATCATTTTTCATAATATAAAAGAACTTATTCGATTGCATTCGTAAAAATTGTAAATATGTTTAAAAAGAAAAATGTTTTAAAATAATACTTTTAATAAATTTATTAAAAGTTATATTTAAGATTAACTTAAGTAAACAATCTTATATTTTATGTTGAAATAAATCTTTTTTTACGTAAGTCATATCTTTTAATTCCTATCCCTGTTTGAAAAACCTTCCTATTTTCCTTTTAAATTATAATTTTTACTTATATTTATTTGAGTGTTTAGAACCTTTGTTAGTTAGTAGAATGGTATTATTGTGTAACAAATAATTGATTAAAAAATGCTTTATGTAAAATAGAAATTTGCTTGCTCTCTTTATTAGATTGATCTATCGTAAATCAGTACATATTGATGTTATTGTTAAAAAGATTTATTTATATTTTTTAATAGCTACAAAATATTCTGTAAAATATATACAAATTAAAGATAATCAGATTTAATAATAAATAAAATTGTTAAATTCGTCATCGATTCCTAATTTAAAAGTTAATTTCCAACAAAATAAAATGGGTATAAACTTTCATTCGAATACTTTTAAATTTAATTTTAAAAATGATCAATGATATAGTAAATTTTTAAAGATAAAATAAATTCAGAAGATCTAATTTTTACTTTTCTGTACTAAAAATAAACCATAATAACTATTAATTAAATAATTATTAAAACATCTTCCAAATTAAAATAAATGAAATTCGATATTTTATTATTTTAAACTCTATTTTCAGATTGAGATATTAGAAATTTAATACTTATATCATCATAAAATATATTTGAATAAAATTGTACAAGCTTTCACGGTATACAAAAACGTTTCGTTTTTGAATCAACGTATTTTCACTATAAATATATTTCAACTACATAATAACATTATATTAAAATTAAAAATTTTAAAACATTAAAAATGAACGTTAAAAATGTCTAAAATTGCTTATTCGTTATGCTATTTAAAAATCGTAATATTAATGATTATTAAATTAAATATAAAACAATACAAATATTAAATTATTTTTATTAAAATTGTTTTAATCATAATTTTTTATTAAAGTAACATACGTAGAATACCCTACAATTAATACTAAAGTTATTGGTTAAAATAAATAATTTATTATTTTTCCAATGTTAGATCGATTATTATTGAATTTAATGGTAATAATCTAAGCGTAATAATAATAATAGATAATAAAAAGAATTTGTATTTAGTTTTTTATTATTATAATAGTTAGTTTTTTTATGCATTTTAGAAAAGAATTAATTATTCATATATTTATTCATTCATTTACTTATTTAATTGAAAATTATATAGCAATGTCCTTTATTAATATTTAATTATTAATTATGAAGTAACACCGCATAAAATAAAATAAACTTAATGCAATAAACTAGATTTCGTACGTGAATGTGCAATAAAAAAATGAGCATGATTATTATAAAAATTTTATGTATAATGTCTTAATTAATTTAAAACTCTATTTTTAATATTAAATTATAAAATCTATATTCATTTTACTTCTAAAATTTTTTAAATAAATACTGTTTCGAAATATTATTAAGTAATTAGTTTATCGATAATATTAATAGATTTAATTTTTTAAAAAACTAAAGTATTTTTAAAAGTGTAATAGGATCGGTAAAATAATTCGGCTATAAACAAAACTTCATAATCTATTAAATTAAACAGTTGTAAATCGATAAAACAATATACCCCTCATCGCGCGTTTGCTTACACAAAAGAAATAAAAATAATATAGCCGTTAAATCCTCCGAATTGTGTATTTAAAAGAAAAGTGACAAAAAATTCTATATTTCGTTGGTATGTCTATACGACGTTCTATAAATGCATAATAAAAAAGGAAGCTAATAAAGTTACTTTCTTCTCTAACATTTATCTCAGAGAGGTGTCTCTCTTTGAATTATAGAGTCGGACATCTCTGTAACCGGTGGCAACAGGAAGCCTACGATGTTTTGCAGTTACACCGAAGATCAATCGCCAAAGACATCAATCGCCATTAGTCCGAGCTCGATAACAAGTCTGTCCGAAATATCTAAAATGAGATTGTCAAAAAGTCAGCCCATGTCCAAGATTTCTTTAAGGAGCTTACCTAAATCCTCTCCACAGTCTGTAGTACAGAATTCTGAGAAGAACCTGAAGGTATGGGTCTTGCACGACAAGCAAAAACAAAATGTTTTAACATTGTCGTGAAATTTGTTGACCCATTGCATTTAGATTTTCAATCTTTTAAGGAAAATATGTAAACTTTATTTTCCAAATTAAAAGTACATATTTCACACGAATGATATTAATTTTGTAAATAAAATTTCTTGATAAAATATCGATTAACTAATGATTCAGTAATGGTATGAATAAGATAATCTTTTACAATATTTATAACTTTTAATAAGCTACCTTAATTAAAAAAATTGTATAAAAGTATATTATGGAGTGCACATAAATTTGCTTTTCACGTTAATAAATTTTTTGCTTATTTGTTTTAAAAATAAATTTTAAAAAAATTATAATTTATCATGAACATGAAAATATGAATAAAATTATATCGATATAGAATATTTTTATGTAAAATAAATATTTCATATATTAATTTTATATAATAAATTAAAAGTAATATAACACAAAAATATTAATTTTTAACTAATGCATATCGATGACAAATAAAATTTTATTAAAAATTTTGAAATATATATAAATATACAAGATTTACATATAAATAACAAGTACAGAAATTGAAATAATCAACGTTTCCTATATAATTACTAATAAATGTGAAATCGATTATTGAAACTCTGTTCTTGTTATATAAAATATGAATAATTTTAAAAAACTTGGATAAATTATTAAAATATTATAAGCTTTTATTAATTTTTTATTTATTTTCTTTTCTGAATAAATCAGAGTATTGAATATATATTGGATTAAATACGTGATGTAATACATCATTATAATTTTGAATGGTAATGTAATAACAAAAATTACAAAATTAATTAAGTACAGAAACATAAATAAAATAAAAAAGCTTATATGTGTATACAATTTATTGTATCAAATACTTAATATAATTTAAATGTTTTCCTCATATTATGATATTTACAGATTTGTACAGGATCTAACAATACGGCTCTAGAATATACCCCTATAAGTAATACGAATCTTAAAAGTGATATAGACGATGATTTGGGAAATATACTGGATATTCCCATTATAATCGCTAAAGATGGTGAAAATCTAAACAATTTTGATAGGTTGCCAATACTGCCACAAACAGGAATGACCTTACACTCCAATGGAAAAAGTCTTCCAATAATAAATACTGTAGGAAACAAATTAGTTTTTATCAATAATAGAAATACTGCAGCTACAAGCGAGGCTCAACAAACGCAAGCATTGAATCAAGTTATTTCAACACGTACAAAGAATTCGGTTATGTTGAATCGAGGTATACTGAAAACTTCGACGCAGCCAACGATTAAGTATACAAAAATTATTTTAACAAAGAGAAATGATCAAGAGGATAAAAGTAGTCCAGTTATTTTAACAAAAACGAATAAAAATGCTAATAAACTTTTAGTTATAGATTCGAATAGTGACATAAAATACGCTCAGGGAACAATGAAAATAATGGATAATTATACAGAGAAAATTCAAAACTCTGTGAAATCCGAAAACTTAAATGTAACAGATCAACAGTTTAATGCCAGTAATTTAAATACAAAACCAACATTTATCGAACTGAATCTAGAAAACAGTAAAACATCTTAGTTCCTTGTAGAAATTTATATAAAAATGATTTTAGTGAGATTAGTTTAATTATTTTATTAATATTTTAATTAAATATGTATTATTTTATAAATAGTAAATACAAATCTTATTTTTAATCAGATTTTATTTAATATACAGTAATGAAAAAAAAACTCACTTAGGTGTACATATAAAAAATAAAATGCGAAAGCTTGTATTTATTTATTATAATAATTTATTACAAAACTTAAAATATATTTACTTCAAATTCTTTTTATAGATATAAAAAATTTTATTTTCTGAATCATAACACAAAGGTTACTTAATACTTATTAAATTAATCAATACTTAATTATTTGAATTTTGTATAAATTTAAACATTTTGGATTTTCTACTTCGATTTAATATTGAAAATGTTACAACCATAAATAATTTTATTATGCTGTAAGTAAAAAAGTCGAATCATTTTAAAGTGAATTACAAAATATATTATATATGTAAATGTATTTAATTTACACTCATTCGCTCTGAAGAAAAAGCCTTAAAATGTAATTTCGATACATAGTTTTAATTACTAAATGAAATACAAAATTCTTAAATATTAATTAATAAGCTTCATTTTTTCTTTTAAGTAAATAAATTAAATATAATTTTTATGAAGTTGTAATTTTTTTTTATCGTATCACCTTGATATAAATTAAAATAAAATTGTTTTAGTGAAGTAATATTAAACAAAATTGTACAGAATATATAAATGATATATTTGAAAATATTACATACATAATAAAATATTTCTATATAAACTTATTATTAGTTTTAATTATTATAACAGCTACCAATAATTAATTCATTTGAATTATTTTAATTATTTAAATTAATTTCTCCATCATCTGATGTAAACATAATATATAATTTTTTACTTAATTCTGGGCCAATTTTTCTCACTGAAGTTAGTGGCCCTGCTGCTCTTCTAATCTGTTAAAAAAAAGTTTATACACTGATAATAAATAATATATTTAACAATGATAACTATTTAACTTATTGCTTTGTTTTAATATCAAGCTATAATTTAATTGCTAGCTTTTTAAATAAAATAAGTTCTAAGATAATCGTACTTGCACGAAAATTTTACATACAATTATAATTATAATAAAGTTAATTATGTAATACTATTTATTAGTATTATTGGAAAGTTTCACTTACAGGAATATCTTTTAGCAACATTTCTCCTTCGATTTGATTACAGTTTTTATATGCCTAAAAATTTATTTCGTCAATTAAAACTAAATGCATTTGATTTTTAAAATATAATTTGCAAAAAAACTTACTTCCATTAAATCTGACGGAGTTTTATATACCGATAAAATAGCTTCCGAAGTTTCTAAACTCATCAGAGTAAACTGACATAATTGTTGTTGCCATAATCGTTTTAATCCATTTCCATCTTTATCAACTTTAACTGTATCTCTATTATCACAATTAATATACCAATCAATTTTAGAAGACTTTAATCTTTTGTCTATCTTTGAAGGTAAAAGAGCTAATGATTTTGTGTACTGATGAAGACATAAAATAATCTCAGCTTGATCTTCTATTAATCTAGAACTAACATTATACATTAACTGAATTTCAACTAAACATTTTTCAAATTTTTTTCTAGATATTGTTGGATAGTTTATAAAACTTTTATTTAGAGCTCTTTTAATTTTTTTAACCTTCTTATTGCCTAAAAATATTTTAAAATTATTATACAATTATTTAAATTATCGATTTATTAAATGGTATAATTAAATTACTTAAGCTTCCTAAAATTTCTTCTTGCATACTTTGCTCTTTTATGTTTTTAAGATATTTAAAATAATTTTCCATTTTATAAATAATTAGTAATAACTTTTTATCTGGTACCAATAATTTTATATCAGTAATGGCAGATATAAATGAATTATCAAATATACGCTTCACAGTTTCTTCGCAATTCCAAATAATCAAAATATGATTCTCATTTGTCGTTTGTAAATTTGTACATATTTCGTATTTCTCATTAATATAATTGTCTTCTATGTATCTATTCCAGGATATACATTTAGGTATCGGTTGCGATTGTATTTTATATTTTAAATTATTTTCTTGAGCATGTTTTAAACAATCAATAAAAAAATCATAATTCTTAATTTCTTCATCAAATATAATCTCCATTAATTTAACGCTATGCTCGGGATCGAATTTCAATCGATTTTTTGAATCCAGTTGTTTCATTGCTTTTTGTCTTGCTATTTCTTCTTGTTTGTCAATTTTGTTTTTTTGACATATTTCTTGTTTTTTCTTCTTTTCTTCATTCGATATTTTTTTCTTAAGTTGATTTACATTTTTTTTTTCTGTAAGAGGATAGGAAGAATGTAAAGAAATATTTATAAAGTATATTTTAACATTTTTCATTCTATTTAAAGATAATTTAAAAAAGGATTTGACAATATATTTTATTAAAAATAAATAAATATACTAATAATTTTATTTCTCAGTTGATTAAAATAAATTTTTCTACTGGATTTAAATTGTATAAGTAAATAATTGGTTTTTTAAAAACATAAAATTAAATTTTAAATAGATGAGTCGATTATGTAAAAAAATATTATAAATACTTTAATTATTCAAAACATTACATACCTTTTTTTTTATTATACTTTTCATTCGTTTGCAATAATTCTTCATTATCATCGGAAGATTTTTCAATGTCAATCCCATATTTTGCTTTAAGATTTCTTATATATAAAGCCAAATTGTCATTGTAATCATTTTCCAGCTTATTATTGGAATTATTTTCAGATTTGTCACTAGTATTATTCCTTAAATTATCTTTGTGTTCAAAATTTATTTCAGGAAAATCAGAGTCACTCCATTCTTTTTCATTTATGTTTTCAGATCCCAAGTTATTTTCTCCATAAAAATCATAATTTACTTTTGAAATTTCTGAATCGCTAGAATCAAGTTCTATCGAATCATTAACTTTTAAGATATTACAAATATTTTTATCAGATTTAATTATTTCATCTTCATCAAATTTACTCGAACTATCGCTAAGAATCAATACATCATCCATTTTTATAAAAATCAATTTTTATAGACCGTATAAAAGTTTATCAAGGCAAAAGACAGTCGAATCATAATAAACTATATACAAGTAACAAAATATAAAAAATAAAAATTATTCTAAAATTAATAATTTAACAAGAATGATTGTATAAATTGATAGCTTTTTAAACGACAAAAGCGTTTATGAAAAAAATGTCTCGTACATTAAAATAAACAAAACCACATAATTATTCCTAAATTTTTATTAATAATATTTACATTATTTAAATATGGACAATTGAATCGAAAGACACTTAAAACGAAGATTAAATTAACAATTAAGTATCAAATATTAAAATATTCTTCGATGACAATGTTTGACATTTAAGATTGTATCATTCAAATTTGGTAAACGGCACAAACTTTACAACAATATAACCAAACTTTCGAAAAAAACCAAATTAAAGTCGTTGAAAATTGTCCTACGTTTAAAAAATGATCACAAAATAACACCGTGCACAAGCCACATCATCGACTCGGAATCGCTAGAGTCGATCCCTGAAACCGAGTCCACGGGTCGAGCTTTCGGAGCACTGGACGCACCGGAGACGATAACTCCTGTCCATTTTGAATAACACACGCGTTCTGTCTTATCGACTGGACATCCGGAGATGGCGCATCTACGTAAACACGTACACGTAAACACAAAGAACAGAAGAGGAGAATCGTCGAACGGTGGCAGCGAGGCGCGCGTGCTTAAACCGTAGTCCACCTTCCTGCAATCGAGCCGTAGATAAGTCAGACATCTTACGCACGTACGAACGCGAAACGGTTCGAAACTTTTAGCAGCCAGTTAACTAGTTAGCAACGGTTTGGTTCCGTCGGGTTCCGTATCCCTCCTACGAGTTTATCAAAGTCGCGAGTCGTCGAGTAGAGAAAGGTTCACGCGTATCATCGTCTCTCTTTATCTCCTTTTTTTATTTTTCTTTATCTGCTCTGTCCTATTATCTCCTGGTTCGTCTTGTTTTGGGTGGGAGTCGTTTCGAGCGGACGAGGAGGAGAATTCCGCTCCGGGAGCTTTGCGTCCGCGCTTTCGGAGCTCGCACGAAGGAAAGCTAAAGAAAGCAGGAAAGGCTAAAGTTTTCCCCGAAGACAATGGCGAAGAAAACGTACGACCTTTTGTTCAAGCTGTTACTGATCGGCGATAGCGGTGTCGGCAAGACTTGTATACTTTTTCGCTTCTCGGACGACGCGTTCTCCACGACATTTATTTCTACTATAGGTAAGAAACATGAAAAAAAATATAGATAAAGGATAGACTACCGATAAATAAAAATGTACGACGTGTGTGCAATTTTATATATTTCATCGGTTGTGTGCGTCACTGTCTCCTCGTACATTTACCAGAGTCCAAATTGGTAGTGTGAGTTTATTTTTAAACTGTGCATTACTCATACGTTGGCTCTCTTACGCCGGTTCGTTTTTTCTTCTATTCCACTTGCTTCGTCTTTCGAGAGGTTTTCTCGTTTTGCCCCTGGAGACTGATTTACCGATTCGTTTCGTAAACACGATATCGGGACGGATGATCGAATCTTCGCGATGTTAGGTTTGATTCGTCGAATAATCTTTTTGCTCTTAGAGGTTAGATTATTGGTCTTTTTTGCGATACCCGTTCGATGAGAAAATTTTTTTCTTTTTTTCTTTTTTTTTCTTTAATTTTTTTTCTTTTTTTGTCACGGATGATCGACGTTTAATTAATTTTACCCATGGATAAGAATTTATAATCGAACGCTAATAACGCCATTTCTATAAAAGAACTTTCAATTGTTCAGTGTTTAATAGTTGTTGTGCTTTTATTTATAATATTTGAACGATAACGTCAGAATTTGCTTTTTTTTTTTCTTCAAATTTTACCAAGATGAAAGAAATTCTACGAATTGCGTAGAATTATTAATTACACGCTCGCTTTAATTTTTATCGAGTACGTTGGATGACTAAGTGTCATTTTTCCTTTTATTTTTTTTGCATACGTTATGATACGCATGAAACGATGTTCAAATTCTGTAGTGTTTAATTGCGTCTTTTAATATTGTATAAACGTTCTTGCGGTAAATAAAAATATAAAATATATTTTTTATAAAAAATAAAAATTAAATAATTATAAAGAAATTTATATTTAAAAAAAATGAGACGATCGACTTAATTATTTTTTTTTTTAATAACGTAATATCGTAGATTTTAGCAATTTACTTTTACCGTTGATAATTTTATATTTTGTTAATTACGTTTTTATTCTAATTTTAGGTATAGATTTTAAAATCAAGACTGTAGAATTAAGAGGAAAGAAAATTAAACTTCAAATATGGTGAGAACTTTAAATACTAGAATTTATATTGATATATTTTTAGTTGTAAGAGTATTTACATTTATATATTTTTTATCTTTAGGGATACCGCGGGACAGGAAAGATTTCATACTATCACAACGTCGTATTACAGAGGTGCTATGGGTATAATGTTAGTGTACGATATAACAAACGAAAAGACTTTTGAAAATATTGTTAACTGGTTAAGAAATATCGACGAGGTATAGGAAATTTATTTCATTTAAATTATTGATTTTATAAAATTAAAATATTTTTTTACAGCGCTAAATTTTTATTACAGCATGCAAATGAAAATGTAGAAAAAATGATTTTGGGAAATAAAAGCGATATGGAAGATAAACGCGAAGTCAGTACCGAAAGAGGTGCAGCAGTAAGTATTTACAAATTTTTATTTTAATTTATTTTAAAAATTTAAACGATTAATTTTGTAAAATCAAATTAAAAAATTAATAAGTAAATTAAAAGTTGTATTATAAAAAAAAAACTTTGTTTTTTATGTTGAATTTAAAAAATAATTTTACAACCGTTAAATTATTAAAACATTGATAAAAATATAAAATGAGAACATTAAAAATAAGAAATTATAAATAATTTAATTTTGTTCAAATTAGAATTGGAACCATTAATAATATGCGTAAGTTAAATGGATAATTTGAGTATTCGTATGATTTCATTAGGAAGTAGTAAACTTATGCTTTTATATTATTATCCAAGATACTTTTTTTATTTTCTAAATTTCAAAACTTTATTTTTATTATTTAAAAATTAATTAAACGTATTAAAACACTTAAACAATGTACATAAATTAATATTAACCATTAATACTACAAACTGAAATTACCTTATAAATAAAAAATTGTATAATAAATGTCTTAAATGTAGTCAAACTAATCATAAAGTAATCGTGTTCATTTATCGTGGTAAAATAATATTAATTATACAATATATTTCAATCCTTCATTCTTTTTACAATTGAAATAAAAAATTTAATTTAGATTTATAGCTATTGTTTCTAACGATTTAATTCATTTTAATTCTTCTTAAAAATTTTATAATTAAAAATAATTATAGCTAACCTTATTTATTAATCCGACGATAAAAGAACATAAAAATTTTAACGATGTACTTTTTTTGTTCCAATAAAAATACGTGTAATGTTGTTTGTTCATGTTTTTAATGACGTTTTCAATTTTCCCCTCGTATTTATTCTCGATAAGCAATAATGTTGATTAATGTTTATTTTTTTTAATCAACAGATAGCGCGAGAACACGGCATTAGATTCATGGAGACCTCTGCAAAATCCAACATCAACATTGACCTTGCCTTTCGGGAGTTAGCGGAGGCCATCCTGGATAAAACCCACGGCAAAGAGCCACAAGATGCACCGGATCGCGTGACAGTCGACCGGAGAGTTGAGAGAACTTCAAGTCGATGCTGCTGAATTGTTGTATCGAAATTGGTCTTTTCTTTGTGAAAAGCACCTAAATGTTACGCGATAGACACAATTCTTATTCGTGCATTTCCTCCTTTTTTGACTTATTTTTTTCTTTTGATCGAGTTCCGATAAATAAATTGTTTCAAAGACAAGGAAATTTTTATCGGACCGTAATTAAATAAGTTCAGTGGTTGTGAAGTGGTACATGAATTAATTTTTTTTTAAAGTATTTTATTTGTAGGAAATTCTAGAAAATTAATTATTTTAGCTTTGATTGATCTATATATTATGTTTATGTATATCTTTTATTTAATTATTTGTAGGTATGTTTTAACAGTTCGTTCTGGCACTGAACGTATTTAATTATTATTATTATTATTGTAGTAACTAAAATAATTCATAAACCTTTTAAAAAATTATTATTTTATATTTATGACGAGTACTTCGTGTTAGCTTTACTATATTTTGAAATATTATTTTTGCCTTACACGATACCTTCCATTCGATTTTATTAAATAAATTAATACGTGAACATATATATCAATATAATTTCTTCTGAGATAAATTGTAATCCTACGTGATTGTTAGCTTTAGCCCACGCGTAATTATACAATGTAATTGCTTGCTATATAGTGCAACTGATCTTTTTAACAAATGCAAATGAATAGAAAACGATTGGAAAGCATTTTTCTATTATCAATGTATCTATATAATTGTTATATCAGAGAGCTTTCTTATTGAAAAACAAATTATAAAAATTGCTTTACTCTTAATTTTATTTTACAATATTTTAAATAATACAATTTTTATAATGGGTGGTTATATAGTAACTAAGTAATTACATTTTTGACAAAACTCTGACAAGACTATTATACAAAAAACGAAATTGTATTGTAATTTCTGTGATGTGAATTTTATTAATATAAATATTACCGTTACTGTTATTTTTATTTGATTTAAATGTTAGCTACATGTTTTTTCAATTAAACAAAAATTTATTTTATCAATCTATTTCACGTGCAAATTTTGATGTACATTGTGAAATAATCTTCGAAGTTAATGGAATACGTTATGAAATTATTTATCCTCAATAAAGAAAAAGCTACTTAATATTTTTTTAAGAATCCCATAACTATTTATTATAAGAACCACATTATTTTATAAAAAAAAAAGAATAACATTTTTTTAACCGAGTAAAAAATTTTTCTGATGCAATCGCAATTGACCATCTTTACAAATAATTTATAAAATGAATCGAAGAGCCGTAAGAATTTAAAATATTTTACAAAAATTTTCTTACGCGATAGATATTAATTATATAAAAAGAAAGTATAAAGTGGTGCAGAAAAAATAATTATCTATAATTAATTTGCAAATATTTTTATTAATAAACAAAGGCGTTTTATTATTAACAATTAAAGTTGATCTTCATCTATGCAGTAACTTCGGTATCGAACCGTCCGCTTATACAATGCGTCAATGTGTATATGTATAATCTATTTATTAACTTATTTATTTGTAAAATCTACTTGTATTTTTACACGATTCAATATATACGACGCAAAGCAATAAATATCGTTGGTCCGGACAGCGTCAATCGTATGTAAAGATGAAGCGAAGCTTTTTTGATATCACCGATCATCGTTCAAATTTTGTATTAACTGTTTATAATCTGTGAATGCAGTCGTTAAAGTGCGGTTCTTCATCGCTGGAAGAACAGATCGACTAACAAATATTTTTTTAAAAATTGAGTGTTCGCTCGCGCCTGTTTTTCAACGTGCATAATAAAGTCAAATTTTAGAAATTTACTCATTACTTATTTATTATTAATACATCGATGACCTTTTTTATTATCGTATTTTTTTATTTCTCCCAACATTTTGCATTTAATTTGTTGAAATTTTTTAATTATTCGTTTAACATAATTTGTTTTAAATATTTATAAAAATTTTCATTGCGATCGCAATTTTATTTAATATAACGGTATTGAAATTCATTTTTTCCATTTCCTTAAATGTAATATAATTTAAGAGTAACCTTTTTAGAGTTGAATATTAATTTTTACATTCAACTAAATGATTAAAAATTTAATCATTGTTAAAAATTATATGTAGATATATATATATAATTTATTTATAAAACAAGTTAATATACATATAATTGTATACAGTGAGGTCTAAATAAATTGAAGTAAGCTGAAAACCAGAAACAATGTAATTTGTTATGTATTACAAAACTGACTTATCTACGTTAGAATAATTTTATTTATTTCTTGAGGATCGTTTCTGTAATCTTTTGTATACATAACTCGGAATGCTTTAAATACAATTGACAATTGGTATTTATTTTGAAGATTCGATAGAAACTTTGAAAAGACGTAACTGGTTATATTTTTACGTTTATAGAAAGGAAACTAAAAATAAAAATAATCTACAATATTTGAGAATTACTTTTAATATCCAAATGACAATAAAGTAATAGTGATAATAAATATATTACAAGTTCATGTCGTTTATTCAATGCCATTACAGAAGATTTATATATGAGGATTTTAAGAAGTTTCAAACCGAAGTGTAAATAGTATAAATATATAAATAATGCAAGAAAATGAACGGCTTATCTGAATTTCATTATTTATTAAATTTGTTCTGATAAATTTGAATCGTTGTAATCGATTAAATTGAATGCGTTATCGATACCGTTAGAACCAACAATTTAAATAAACTATAAAATGAATCTACAAAAGACTTAGTTAAAAATTAAAAAACTGTAATTGGATTTATTAATTATAAAACTTTTAAATAAACGCCAGGTTTAAATATAATTGCAAAAATACAAAAAATGTTTTTGTTTTTGTAATCTCTTTTTGTAATATTGATAATTCATTGACCGATTCCAGTTACCACATATTTATCATAAATATTTGCAAATTCTATCTCCTTTAAATTAATTATTTCAACTAAACCTATGAAAATTCATTTGTATGTTAATATTATTTTTAAGAATTAACACAGTTACAATGTTTATTCAAACAGTTATTTTCTTTTAAAGAGAATTTTTTAATTATAATTGTAATAATTATCTTATTTTATTTTTTACTAAAAATTGTATCATAGTTTTATACTTTTATTAAGTGGTAAAGTATACATTTATAAGTTACTTTAATATAAAAATATATTTTTATAGTGTGATAAATATATCTATAGTGCTTTTCTTTAATTTTATTTTATTAAAGTTAATATTAATATTTATTTAAGTGTTATTAGAGAGACAAATTAGTTAAATATTAATTCTTTGTTTATATCTTTATTTAAAATCGTAAATAATGGTTTTTTTCAATCAATTTGATATACATTTTAATTTTAAATGTTTTACCTATCTTTATGTTAACAAAATTATAATTAGTAGTTATTTTTTATTTTTTCTTATTTCTAGTACTAAATGCAGATACGTAATAAAATGACTTGTTCTCAAAATAAAAAAATTAATACGTAAATGTCAGCTACCGTGTTGATAAAAATGAAAGGATAAAATATAGAATAAAATATGAGAAAATTAAACCATTAGTTTATTCATTTATTTTAGAGATTTTTTTATACAAAAGAAAAACAATATATGTTCAACGCAATAGATGATCTTGTTCTTAAAACACTGAATATATATAGTAATACTATTAGATTGGGATCTTATTCGGATTATAGTATTGCTTGGTTTAATTTAGCACTTATCTTAAAATAATGGTGATAGAATAAGCATAGAAATATTTTCTAATTTGTTTTTCAGCTATGCACACGTGATATTTTACATTTTTTTAATTTTATTTAACATCAAAATTAATTGAATATTATTGAATAGTATATATAAGCTTGAATGATATATATTTTCTAATGTAAATTTTTTAATATTACAATTACGATTTTTATAAATGTTAATAACTTTGCAAAATAACATTTCATGGACTTATAAAAATATCAGCATTATGAAAAATCTTACAAAAAAATTCTACCCATAAATCATGTTATTATTTATATTTTTACATAAATATTTGATATAATAACAAAAACATTGCTTTTTTTATGAATTTAAGTTTCATAAATAATTTATGAATATATGAAATGCAAAAACTAATCGAAATAAAATGAAAGATATTAGATGCACACAAAAGTGTTTTGTCTAATTATATTTTATACTAACATTCATAATTTTTTAATCGATGATGAGTTGATTTACATACATGGGAAATAAATAAATTGAATCGGTGATAAAAACAATGTGTTAGTTATCATAATAACAACGATAATGTTATAATATTTTTAATTAATAATTATAAAAGTTCATGTATTTATCTGTATAATAAATTATTATAATTCAATGACTAAGCAAAAATATAATTATAGTAGGAACACTAATAGTTACGAAATATATTTTATTATTATTCGTGGTCATTATACATATAACATTCATTGCATTGGATACCATACAACTTTTTACTTTTTTTATATGAAATAGTAATACGCAAGCTAAATTTACTTTTGTACTAAAAAACAAAAGCGGTCAATCTCACGGTAGCTTTTAAGTCGGTTTTAAAGCATTAATGTGATTGATTCAATGAATATACAAAATTTTTAAATAATTGTAGATTAATGTTACTTTAATGGGTAATTAAATTGATTTCTTTTAATAATTTTATTTCACTTTCATTGATAGTTACTTATTAATGAAACAAATAATAATTATTATACATAATTTAAATCTAACTATAATAAACGAATTATTCATTTCGTATTTATATTTAGTATGTGTAAAAATACTACTATAATCTTTATTTTAATAGTAAATGCTACTTATTTAAAATGAATTGTACAACCAATTTTATAATATTAATTTTTTTTCAATACTAAATTTTGTGAAAATATTATATTATTTGGTATTGTTGATTATCGTTGATGAACTTTAATAAGGATATCAAATGAAAACAGTACAAGTAATCGAAATATTTTAATACTTTTTCGAGTTGAAATGATAAATGAAGAAAAGTCCTGTAGTAGAATATAAAAATATAGTCTTCGTATTATTATATTTTTTTTATATAAATTTTTTCATATAACTTCAAAATGTTCAAAAAATAAAAAATTTAATTTACAAATTTTATAATTATATATGTAAATATTAAATTAATAAAAATTTTTTAATTTAGATTAAGCTTAAGAGGGAATAAAAGAGAAATAAATAATTTAATCAATGTTTAATTATTACTGATAATCATTATAAATTAATAATATTTCTTATTGTATTAATATTAATAATTAATAATAATAATTGATAAGAATAATTATTATTATTAATATATTGATATTATATTATACTTCTTAATTATCAGTAATAAAAAAATTTCTGTAATTAAATTATTTTTGAAATACAAAGGAATTTAAAATTAGGATCTGTACGTTATCCTAATAGGAAAAGTATAATGAAAAACAGCGGGAAGTTTGTTTAAGACTGAAGATTCACTACATACATTACTTCATTTGTCCTCTTCAATTATGATTATTTCTTTGCCGCAATTAATTTATAAAATGTTTAATCACGAGAGGAAACACTGATGATGCTTAAAATATAAATAAAGATGTTAACAATGTCCAAATATAAATTGAGTGTAGCGAAGACATACTCTTCGGGAGATATAGAATATTTGTGTTTACCACCTAGCATCATTTGTGTATCATATACTAGATAAAAAGAAAATAAAAGAGCTGCGAAAGAACTGTACACTAGGGTCATTATTTGTCCATGAAAAAAGATAGTTAGAAAACCGAAAATCATAAGTACTACAAATGCTATGAATAAATACGTGCCCATGTCGGTAAAATCATATTTGGTTTGGAATGCAAATAAAGTAAGAGCCAAACAAATCACAACAGTAATTCCAACAGCCATTAAAACCTGAAATAAAATATTTTATCCTTTAAATTTACGATATTATTTACATTTTTATATTTTAGACAGAAATCAAATAATTTTTTAATTAACGATTATTTTTAATACGTTTTAAAAATATAAATTATACAATATTGATATGAAAATAAAATTTAAGTATCGGAATTTTATTAATTAATATGTTTAAAAGTTTGTTTACTCACGTGATGTTCTTTGTGCATGCTAGCAACGAAGGCTAAAAGTATTGCTTCAGCGAATGTGAAAATAAAAAGGAAAATGTAATTTGTTGGTACTTTGCGACGAACATTTGTACAACAGGCCATGCTGATCATCATCACGATTGTCACAGCCAAACACACGTACATAAGTGATGGATTAGTTGCAGCAAATTTTTTTGCTTTTTCATTAAATGAAAAAAGTGCAATTACTGTAAATGTAATTAATAACTGCATCATCAAAAGCGAATAAACCTTTCTGAAAGTCAAAAATATATATACCGATTAAATAATTTATTCTAGTAGTTTTCAATAGTTAATTTGTTTATACAAACCTAACAAATACTTGTCGTATCGCCGTATCGTTAAACTGAAATCCCTTGACTTCCTCGTGCATGGGATCCTCAACGTAATCTGAGCCGTACATCCCTGGTTGTCTTGGTACGTGACCGTAAGGAAGATTAGCCGGAGGCGGTGCAAATCCTACGATTTTTTAGTTTTAAGTAAAGTATAAATTAATATTCTGATTTCACATTATTCATTACTCAATAAGAACATAAATAAAATAATTTAGTTTAAATAAATGTGTTTCCATTATAACAACGATTCTATCCTGTAATTTATTTAAACTTTAACGTTTTTATGGAGCTATCGGATAGAATGGGAAGATAGAATGCAATTTCTTGACCTTATAAAGCTTAATGATTCTATACCCATGATACAATTATATTTACTTGTTACGAAAACTTTAGATCTATTTAGAAGAATTTTTATAAATCTGGATAAATAATATAGACGTGAACATTATGTGTATTACTGATAAAATAAAAAACACGAATCAGTTAATCACGTATAAAATTAAATAACCTGGCGGTGGAGGATTTTCTGGGTAACCTCCTTGAGGTGGTAAATTTCCTGGGTAACCTCCTTGAGGTGGTATATTTCCTGGATAACCTGGATAGCCTCCTTGCGATGGTGGAGGATTCCCTGGATAGCCTCCTTGCGGTGGTATATTTCCTGGATAACCTGGATAGCCTCCTTGCGATGGTGGAGGATTCCCTGGATAACCCGGATAACCTGTATTAAAAAATATCTTAGAGACGTTGCTCATCGATCGTGACAATCGAAATTTGATAAAGTTTTATGATTGTATACAAATGGTTAACGTCGTTCAAAAATTTTTAGTTTAATCTGAAGGGACTATCGTTAATTATTATGTTTTACTATTTTTGTTGATATAAATATCGAAGAAATATTTAAGATGGAAACCTTCTTGGCCAGGGTAGAAACCGCCACCAGGATTGTTCTGCCAGGTCGACATCTTTTTTCAACTGAAAAAGAACTTAAAATTAGCACAGTAGTACAAGCACGCTCATCTGCACTTGCAAATACAAAAGATTTTTAATCATAATTTATTTTATGTGCACTGATCGGGCTGAGCAAAAATAATTTATGTGAAAACAAAAAGAAATTATATTTACATACAATAAATATGCAATTATCAAAGTAAAACTAGCGTAATAATATATCATTATTAATGGATTTTAACAATTGTTTAATAAGTACAATAATTATATTAAGGACAAATAATTACTACGTTAGTTTTATTCTAAATTACATATTTTATTACATTAGAACGTATGTAAACACATGTAAGAACGCGAGAATACTTGATCAAAAACACTCGCATAAGCATGAATAATTGGATGTACAATGATCAAAATAAAAGTTTTATAATTTTAACAAAAATAAATAATAAAAAATGGTTTCTGTGTTTTGATGAAATAACCTTACGTTTATGATATAATATAATAAAAATTAACCTAATATGTAAATAATTTTTAACTTTACCATTAATCTATATAATTTATAATTTGATAAAATATCAGAATATTAATAAAAATAACTATCTAAAATAATTGATAAAACGTAAGAATTTTTTATAAAAGAAAATATTTTTAAAGAATCTAGTTCAAATCTAAGCAGTAAATTTTTTGTAAATGTCAAATGTATTATTTATAATACATATATATTTATATGAACATAATATATTCAATTTCTTGAAATTACATTAAGGTTGTGTAGGTTTGTAGTATTGTGTCTCCCAAAATTTATATAAAAAAAATAAAAGAAAATAATTTTACTTAAAGCAATGCTCAGCCCTGATATTAAAATTATTCTATTATTTATGGATAATTTTATAACACCTCCAGTTTATGCAGTGACTGAGCGCTCAAGTTCTACTGTGAAGTTACTAAAAATTATAATTTGATGATCGTATTATAAAAAATTTCCGACTTTGATACATCAGTTTATAAAAAAATTGTTTCCAAATATATTTATCTAAAAAGAATCTATAATTAGTGTAGACTATGAAAATATTAAATTAAAATTATTTATTTTGAAAACCAATATTAATTGAAACTTTATAATTTTTTTAGAGGATATATTATATTATTACGATTATATTATTACGATATACTTCATAATTTGAAATGTAGAACATTAATGAACAATTCAATAAAATTTGAACAATTCAATAACGTTAAATTATTTTAGTATACAAATATGTCACATAATTTTTAATGACTTTTTCCACAGGATTTTTTCAATCTCTATTTTCTATTATCTATTTAATATATATTGAGCCTATTTAAATTTCATCAAATCTTTTCCATTATACCCAAGCAAAAATGTTAACATGAATCTTTGTTTATGTTTTAATCAATAAATATCACTTAGACAACGTTGTATAAAAAAATGTATTTAAGACGCTTTTATAATTCCTTTTATTTGATTTGTACTTTTCATAAAAATTGCGCAAAGATTTTTTATAGAGATAGAAAATAGAAGATAAAGAGAACATTCTGTAAAAAGGCTCTATTAAATTACATTTATCATATTGACAGTCAATCCATGTTTCCAGGTCATCGGTTGGATTATTCACCCTTATTTTAACGTAAATAGATTTTGGTAACGATTGTACGATATGAAAATGTTCTTTTTTATCTTGGTAGGGAATGTTTTATATACATTCTAATACCTGTATTTTTACAGAATGAAATATATTACGTTGTTTTTCATACTTAAATAAATTAGTTAAAACCTCGATGTCAAACAAAATAATAGGTTTAATGATATACTTAAGCAGCTTATTATATGTATATAATTCTATCACATAAGAAAAAACATATTCGAAGGAAAAAAACTAACACTTATTCCACATAACATTTCAAGAATTTGAAACATGTTCAAGGAAATTAGATAGTGATAAAGTAATTCTTTTTTTACATTTTCTAAAATAATATTTTCTTAACATAAAATGATCAGATTTTATCTACAGTCATAAAAAAATATGTTGTTTCATAATGATACGTCGATATTATTTATGTATAATATCAAATTCAAAATGAGTATTTTAGGAAATTTTTAAGTTAAAATTCGAGACGATTATTTATTTTTAAAATTATAGTTTTTGTATAGTTTAAAAAATAAATAATATTTATATTGAAAAAAACACCTAATTTAAATAAATTATTAGAAAATAATTTATTCAATTGAAATATATTTTATCAACGCTGGCGGTTAGTGTTTAAATTAGAAGCTATTTAGGAAATTATAAAAAAATATAAATTTGATAATATAATATACTAAATTTTATCATTTTGATAGTGCTACTATTAATAAAAAATATGTGATTAATTTATCAATGAAATATAAATAACAAGTTTTTAGTTTTCTTTTAAGTAATCTAATATTTTCACTGTCGTAAATTGTTTTAATAGCCCCCTTTTATACAAAAACTAATAATAAATCGAAACATATATTATTCTATTTTTTATATTAATTGTGAAATAATATACATCTAGAAAATAAGAACGATCATAATTACACCAAATAAAGATTAAAAATTAAAAGTCTTATCTTTTAAGCAATAATACTTATGTATAATAAATTTACAGATATCATTTTGTTATTTTTTTCGATAAAGTACTTCGTATAGAAATTAATTTTATACTTTCAATACACTTTTGAAAAAATGTTTTAAGAATTTTTTTAATTAGAAACTTTAAAATGTACATTTATATATATTTTTTATGAAATTTTTATAATATTCCAATCGTTGAATTGAACGTTGAAATTAAAAACGATCATTCGATATATTATATTCAAACTTTTATCAAAGTGTTACATTTTTAGACACATCAGTCCTGATCTAGACGAAATAAAAAATCAGATAAGCGACAAGCAAACAATCACTATAGGAAAGAGCACCGCGATAAAAAGAAATTAATTAAAAAAAGTATATACCGTGCAAAACCGACACCTGCAGCTGGAAACCCGAAGAATCACGAAACCGACGGACGTGTACTGATTTTGCAAATAAAAAAAACCAGATGAAAGGAAAAGTTGCCTAGAACTTCCGAATCCGGGGAGGAAAGCGTCGTAACCGATTGACGCGGCGCGACTAAGTCCAAACGGATAAATTCAGGCGCCACCGAGACGAAGAGATTTAGTCGGAGGAGAGTCTGGACCGAGGGTCGACTGGATCCATGGAGCAATCGTTTCCTGTCTTCGTCGCAATGAGCTCACCGACCACAGCCGTACCCATCGCCACTTTTGGTGACCTTGGGATAATCGATTCTCGAGGAACAAACTTACCCTCTAGAGGGCCTTTTGAAAAAATTCGCTCTTATCATGGCGAACACTCGAACCTAATCGTTGAAAGCTCTTTCGATGAGAGCTTCGACTTTGGAATTTCACTCCTGAACAAAAAGACTGCTTCAAACTAATTATTTTGTAGTAAAATTCAATTTTAATAAAATACAATTTATACGAAATTTATAATTAAATTTTACTTATTAAACAAAAAATATATCTCGATAGAATTATGAAATATTCATTTTTGGCTAATTATATAAAAATGCATTAATTTTAATATTAAAATGTTTTAACGTAATTAAAAATAAGTGAATTAAAAGCTTATGATTTAAAAATTTTTTTTGTAAATTAAATATTGTATCAACTTTTCGGACAAAGATAATGGATATAAAGATAGATAAAGATGCTAGAGATATTGCCTGTACGGTACAATTACTATTACAAATTATAATTTGAAGAAAATATCTTTTTAAAGACAAATTTTATCTGTTGGAGCATGAATTTACTATAGTTAAATATGAATTCAATATATCCTTAAATCTTATGAATATGCTCGGATAATTGATATTTGTTTTTATTATCTTTTTCAAGCAAAAGATATAGAAGAAGAAAAAATTAAACATACAAATACTGAATAATCGAAGAAAAATATTCCCTCTTAAAAACTTTAATTTTTGCATTATCAATATTGCTGAATATTATATAAATAAAATTTTAGTTTAAAACATTTATTATGTTTAATTAAAATTAAAAAACAGATATCTAATTTTTAAAACTTTAATTTTTGCATTATCAATATTGCTGAATATTATATAAATAAAATTTTAGCTTAAAACATTTATTATGTTTAATTAAAATTAAAAAACAGATATTTACATAAAAATAAGATATAATCGATTTTTTATATTACCTCTTATACATATGATTAAAATATAAAATTTTTCCAAATAGTTTAATTATTTAATCGAAAATTTTATACAACAAAATAAAACTAAAATTAAAAGTTATTGTTATTTTATTTAAGATTCATGACTATATAAAGGTGATATCAAGTGGAGAAAGCTCTAAATAATTTCTATAAATGTTATACTTAATTTATATACCTTATAACTCTTTGGAAATATATGTATATGATTTATCTTATCCTGTAATAATTGATAATACTAACAATATATTAATATTACAATTTAAAATGGAATATGAACATTTAATATTGTCTTGATATTTACTATTATTTTACCAATATAAAAAGTATAACAAATTCACAAAATAATATATTAAAACACTTTTCACTTTGATTATTTTTATTTACTTATTAAGAACATAAAATAATAAAAATAACTTTTCTGATGACTAATGTTGGAAATGTTTTTATGTATAACATAACAGAAAATGATGTAACTATAACGAATTTTTAATAATGTATTGCTAGTTTCCGAGTTTTGTGTACTACTTCAAATGAACAGTTATGAAAAAAATGTTTTATATTTTAATTGAAATACTATAAATGCAGTTATTTTCAACTGTAACATATTAAAAAATAAAGAAATGTTTCAATATAATTGAAAGATGGCGCTACAAGTATTCTTGTTTAACTTTTTTGTTTGTCACACCCACGTTAACAAAAATTGTCAATTATTATAACAAATGCATTCAACATTAAAGTTTTTATGATTTTAATCACTGTCATTTATCTATTCACTAAACTAGATACATTTTAATTAATGTTTTTGTTTTTAATCAATGAAATAATTGATTTATTACCAAGTATTTTTTTAATTTTAATTTATATTTTTACTTAATTTCACTTTTAATAATTCGATCGAATCATATCTTAAAATATGTTTAAATTAAAGTAAAAAATAAATGCATTTTCAGATTTGCTATTTCTAATTAATTGGAGGTTAACACGAAAAGTTTATTTTAAACTATGAGATAATTATTAAAGATAATTATTTTTGTACCTTTGATGACTTTTATATCGAATACGATTTCGATTAAAAACTAATAAAATAACAAAAACAAAACGGTTCATAGCATATTTAATATAGCAACATGTTGTACGATGTTTTCTTCAAATATACATGAAAATACGATTTTCGCGTATTCATGTCTAAAATTATGTTTACTTTTTATCTAGAAAAAATTTCGCGACTTGCAAAATGTGAAGGCTTTTGGTAAAAAAATGCCGTGCATACATGTATCATCGATACTTCTAAACTGAATACAAATAATTGAAGGAAAAGAAAGTGGTTTATAAAAAAAAGATGACCATTACACATTTTTACAAATGGAACAAATAATGGCGTAGGAATAAAACTGAGAAAAAAAATCTCGACGATGCGTCATTGCGTACTTTCTGGAATGGTGACAATCGATACACATATCTATAAATGCTAACGAAAACACATGCGCTTGTATAAGTTGCAAGTTTATCCTTCAAATAATTTTTATGCTTTCATGAAGTAATGTTTACCTTGTGCTACAAACGCAGGTTCGTAAATGTGTCTCTTGTATACACGTTCCGTCGATTTTTCACTTGTGTATAAAAACAATATGCACGTAAATCATGAAAAAACAGTTATTTAAAGGTCTAATACGTGCGTTATCAAATGTTGAGAATTGATGACTTACTGAATAGACTAGACGAAAATGCTCTGGAAGTGACGTGAAATTTTAAGATGATTGTGCGCACTAAATTTATGTTACGTCGGTTATTACAGTATGAGTATGCCAACGGTATTATAACCAATCACAAGTTGCATCCATAAGAATAGTTAACCTAAGAAATTGCGCGCCTGAATCTTGGATTTCCAAAATTTTAGTTTTGTTTTCCTCGTTGTGTCAAAGATAATTTTTTATCACTCGATTGTTTTTCGTACTAAATTAAGAGATAAAATAATAAATATATTGTTCAGCTTGTTATAATTATATTAAGCATTTACAACTAGTTAAATTTTTACTCACTGTTTCAACATCAATTATTATTATTCAAAAAATTTATTCGAAATATATTGTGAGTTAATTATGTAACTTTTACTGTTAAATTTTTTCTTTTAAGCACAAATAAATAAAAGTACAAGTATTTACTTGTTTATTAATCAAGTTGTACAATTGCGTTTTTACGTACCGACTGTTACATAGACTAGAGAATAAATGAACATAGATTATTTAATATAATGAATTTTTATTTTATTAATCGGTGTCCTTCGAATGTTGTTGTATTCTCGCAGTATCTTGATTACATTTACCCAACGATCTCTTAGATCTGCTTATATCATTGATTAATTAAAATACTTAAAGTTAGATTTTTATATTTATAATTAAATAAAATAAAAAAGATAAAAAAAGGTAATTAACCGTTAACATTTAAAAAAATTAATTTTTTAAATTTTAGTATTTTCTTGAAGTGTATTTCGAGTATCTATTAAATTAGCTATGAGATTTTTAAAATACAAATATATTTTTCTCACGTGTTTTTAAAGTAAATAAATATTTTTTACATTTATTTTACATTAATTTAATTTTTGTGAATTATTATTTACTTATATTTTTAGTTGAATTTTTCCTTAAATTATTAACAAAGAAATAAAAATTTTCTTGTAAAATATACTTTTTTCATTTGATTCTATTAATTTACCATTAGTAGAAATTATTGGATTGTAATATTTCAATTTGAAATTTTTATTTTTACACTATAAATTTAATAACATCATCAATATTTATAAAAGTGAATACAATGCTATTTTTTGTGAATATGTCTATTATAAATAAATGTATTTAAGAAATATTTGAATTTTTCCAAATATGGGATCAATAAATTTTTTTAATTAACATACTATATTTTCATATCATTGATTAATACTATTAAGTCATCAATATTTTTATTTTTATTTTAATCATAAAAAACCAATCTTTTGGCAAAACGCTACAAAAACATGTTATATCTATAAATAAGTTTATTTATTTATAAGCTTATTATATTCTGTTCTCTAAGATATTAAATTTGCTATTATTAAACCTCACTTTTAATTTTATTTGTTAGTATAATAAACTAAAAATAATTTTTACAAAAATGTACCATTAATTTAAAAATTGTCAAATTAAATTTCACATTTACTGACTTCAAATATAATTTAATAAATGTGCTTTTTTTAAATTATTTCAATTTTACAGATCACTTATTAACAACATATTATTGATTAAATTTTTATCACATAGTAAATATCTAAAAGTGCATACTTACAATATAAGTACTGCATGCAGAAATTATATAATTAAGTGAGTATTAAAATAGACATTTAATACTGGAAAAAAGTGCCATGAAAAATAACTAATTCAAATTTTTTTAATTATTTTAACTTAGAATAAACTAAGTTTTACTTATATTCTTAATATTATCGTCATACAATATCGTACAAAAAATGTTATTTTGTGAAATGATTCCCTTTCTGGAAATAAATTACAGGATTTGTATGATAGATTAATTGTCTTACATAATGAACATATGTAAAGAGATTCTAATTGAAGGTTTGAAATTAAAGAAATCCATGCGAATCATGATTAATGCTAATGTATGTTTTTCCATTATTTAGCGGTTTTAAATTTTGGAAAAAATAAATATGCTATGGTATTAAGAATGGAATGTATTATATTTTTATTTTAATATAACCGCTTTAGAGATTCGCTCCATTTCTACTTTGTACTATACCTCTGATGAATTTAAATTTTATACATATATTTGTATTTTCGAATGTTACAATGATATTCGAATAGACAAATGATTGCTTAAGCTTTAAAGCCTGTAATATGTTACATATACAAATATTTTATAGAATATTATTATTGTTATTTGATTCGTTTGAAATATTTAAAAAATACTAGAAAAGCTAAAGTATTTAAAAAATATCATGTTTTAATTTAAATATTCTAGATTTTAATATAATCCAGAAAATTCATATAGTATAAAAATCTCAATCATAAAACTACGATTAGAAAATCGAGCTATTTAGTTCAAATAAAATAAGATAAATAAAGTTTGTATGTATTACAAAACACTGTAAAATTTTAATGTAAAGTTTGGTAATTTTGGTTTTACATTATCAATTATGAAATATAAAAGTAAACTATAAAAAATATAAAATTAATCAAAATAAATTATATTTTACTCACTTAATGAGTATTTAATATAATTAAAACATTATGCGAAAACAGGTACATTATTATCATAAATTTATTATACAAAAGAAACTTTTTAAATAAATGATAAGGACTTTTATTTTAATCTTATAAATTTAAATACTCAAACTTATTTATTTAAAAAGCTCTTTTTTTAAGGATGCAAGGAATATATTTTGTAATAAAATATTTTGCTACATCATATAAATATAATATGTGCATATAAACATACTAAATGTATTAGAGATTTATGGTAAATAAGAAGTTGGCACTCCTTTCTTTGATTTTAGTTTGTAATCGTTATATCTAATTAATATAATTTAAAGTCATCGCAGGTAAAAGCAAAAATGACTTACTCTTTTATGCGTTGTTTGTACTTTATATAAACATTTTTTAACACTGTTTCTTTTTATTCGCAATACATAAATACAAACACATACGGTTTCTATTCTTGCTAATTTAAAGTTTTGCACATTTCCTTAATAGTCCTAATATTTGAGACAAATTTTTACTTGTAAATTTATGTTCTTACATATAATTACATTTAAAAGAGTATTTCACCTTTCGTTCGACGTTATTTATTCCTTGACGATTTATCATATTTTCCTTTGTTGACTACATCTGAAAGTCTTGGCGTTTTTGTGACTGAAACTGTTTTTGCATGCTGAGCGGATCTATCTTTTTCATCCTAAAAGAGAGATAAACCAAAAAATAAAAAATAGTTAAACAAAATAAATAAAAATATAAAATTTTAATATAAAATATGTTAAAAAATTAATTTTAAAGCTAAAAAATTTTACATAAATTTTTGAAAGAAGTATTTAAAAGATTTAATAATAGTTAATGTTGTTAATGAACCTCGAAAGAAGGCTTTGGAACAAGACCCAAACTATCTAACATTCCTGGTTTTGTTTCTTCAGCTGGAAATGCTGTACGTTTTTTACATTTCACCAAATGCGTAGCTAAAAACATAAATCAAATTTTTATTAAAACTTATTACTAAAAAAGAAATTAATAATGTATAAATAATTACATTGTAAAAAAAATAATTATAATTAATAATACGTACAAAAACTCAAAAAATAAAGAATTTAAAAAAGTTATTTTTACTCTTATAATCATACGTTTTTTAACCATTCTAAGAATATTGAAATTTTTTAAATAAAATTTTTCTGTAATATATTCTTGTATATTTTCTATTGTAAATTTTTTTTTAAATCTATCCTTAGTTGAACAAATAATTTTACCGAATACTTGAGTTGTTCAATAAATACATTTTGATATTCAGATTTTAAAAAACATCCTTACGTATTTTAATCTCCAGTAGAAATATAGAATTATAACAGTAAAAAATATTGATATCAGTTCTATTGCTATTTACCCAATTGATTTCCATCGATTGTCGTAAATCCACAGGTACATTGCATTTCAGTTTCAAGGGGTATATTAATGAGTGGTGAAGGTACTATCACACTTGTCATTGGTCTTTCATTATGAATTTGTCGTTGGTGTTCTTTAAAGGCACGCCAACAACAGGTAACGTAACGACACCGTTGACATTTGAGTTCTCCACTGAATAAATAATAAGTTAAAAAATTCATTATACTCGATATATTAGAAAGAAAAATATTTGAAAAATTGAAATATACTAAAATAAAAAATCAATAAATTTTAATTTCAACATATTTTATTAAATTTCTTTCTTCACAGTTGTATTATGTATTAAGATAAATCTACGTTTAGTAAAAGTATTCGAGTCAATTAAATACTTACGGATAGTGATCACGCATATCTAAATCTTCTTCGCATTCTTGACAGCTGCTACCTGTTGGAACGTGAACTTTGATCGGACCACTTATCCACCTTTTTACTCTTTCGGTAGGAGTTATTTCATGCGCGTAATCATCAAATATGTAACGTTTCACCGAATTACGTGACTTAGACACGGTTATTACGCTATCGTTTCCAGTATAGGGAACAACCTCTGTTAAATTAACATGTTTTAAATTAAAAATATTTTACTTGTATAATTGTTTAAAAAGATTAGTATTAAAGAAAGATCAGTAAAAAATTTATAATTTATAATAAAAATTGCATAGTTCGAAAAATACACTGAAATCTAAGAATTTTAAATATAAACTAGAAACTACAATGAAGCTAGGCAAACTTCAAATTCGCAAAATTCCTATATTAAATTCAATAAATGTTAAACCATGTGCATTCGTTGCATCTTACATTTAAAGAGCAATTTTTCTTAATTATATAAATAACGTGTAGTATCAATTAAATTTTCAATAGATTGTAAATTTTAGAAATATTTTAAAATAATATTTTTAATATAATCCAATATATATATACGTACATATATTTAAAAAAATTACTTTTTTCAAGAATAAATAAAATACAGAGATAAGCTTACTCGGTCCAATGATGTGATTATGCAGGTCTACGTGAGCCTTGAGCGAACTCATTTGGTTAAACCAAAGACAACATCGCGAACATTTGTTCAATTTTTCTTCCCTGCGAACAATATGTCGCTGCATGTGCATTAAGTACGCGTGGACACTGGACGAATTTGTTTGACCTGCGTTGATAAATTGTATGACTTTGAGACAGTACGGACATTGAAGACCGTCGCTTTTCTCGTGATACTTGTAGTAATGGTCGATGACATCCTTGTGGCTAGAGGTGCGATAACCACAACTTTCACATTTGTAGGGCATTTCCGAAGGGTAGTGCATCGAGGATAAGTGATTAATTAGAAGACCACTGGTTCCTACACGATTAACGGTCGCATTTATTTAAAAAAATATTGTCAACCTATTTTATGTTTCGTCATTCTTGGAATTAGAAATGTAATATTTAAGGTTTAATAAAAAATTTAAGCTAAAGTTATGTTTTACAATTTTAACTTTACAAATTACTAATAAAGATCGTAGCGCTTAATATAATCGAATAAATCAACGTTAAAGACCAATAAATTTAAGTACGTACCAAATTTCTGTTCACAAATAGCACAAACTAGCATATCACTGTCAGAATTTCCGAAATTGCTGTGAGCTTCGGTCACGTGCACGTTCATTTGGTGTTTTGAAGAAAAAGCAGTGCAACAATAACGACAAACAGGTGAATCTGATTGACCAGGTACTTGAGGGGGAACATGACTGACCATGTGTTCCATAATTTCAGTGTTGGAACGCATTATTGCAGTGCATAGGAAACACTATTCATAAAACATTGCAATCGTGATGTTACAAATTATAATTTGAAGACATATATGAGTATTATAAGGAAATTAATCATAGGTTTAAAAGTAATTATTTTATTTAATGTCATATCATTAAAAGATTTTTTAAATTTTTAATTAAAAAAATAGAAAGTAATTTTTTAAATTTTTAATTAAAAAAATAGAAAGTATAAAGTATGATTTGAATTTTAAATCAATAATTAAAACATACTTACACAAAAAAATTTTTGAATAGAAGAAATGTAAAACATTTGAATAAATATTCACTTATTCTATAATACATTTTTTTAATTCAACAATTTTTTTTAATACGTACGTATAAATTAGTTATTAAAATATTTTAAAGATTTTTTGAAATTTTAATAATCACGAATTTAAATTTAATTATATATTTTCATAATTTTGTTTTTAAATATATCGATATAGATATTAAAATTGTTTTATTAAGATTAAAGAATACACAAGTATAAGATTTTATAAGCGGTAAAAAATTTGTAATATTTGATGTTTTGTAATTACATTTTATTATTATCTACACAATAATATGAAAACAATAATTAACACAAACAAATTTTCAAATTTAAAATTTAATAATAGACCAATTAAAATATAAAAAAACTTATTTTTTTAAATATTTTTCAAAATTAAACACTGCATCACAGAACTTATTTTAACGATGGATGCTAACAGATATATTAAAAAATATGTGAAACATTGAAATAATAAGTTTTATATCATTTAATATTTTGTTGTAAAAAATTTTTAAGCATATTAAAATAGTAGTGATAATAATAATGAAAATTACCTTAAAATTGAAGTTAATTTTATTTTCCTTGCCACTTGAAACAGATCTATCTAGCTGCATCGTTGCATAATAAAACTCCTGCAGTGGCACCTGATCGAGTTTACCATCCCTTGGTATTTTGGGATCAGGCGTTGAAGTTCTTTCTGTGGGTTCGGGACTCAACGCCGAATATGGCCTCTTCCGACCTCGTTTTGGCCCTGGCTTCGAACGAGGCCTTTCAATTGTTTGTACGTCAATACCTGATTGGATAGCCGGCTCCTTAGGTATTGTTACCATTGGGGCAAGAGGTGGAGGAACTACGGAAGATCCAGATATTCCAGGCGAGGAGGTATTATTGCCAAAGTAAGACCAATTTGAGAAAGGATTCACTGCAATTTTCGCTAGTCGTTCCAGTAAATTATATTCTGTCACGACAGCATTTAACATTTTAAATACAAAATGTTGCGAAAAAATTGTATAAATAATAGATCGATTTAATAAAATACATTTTGAAAATTGTTTAAATTTTACATAACTCACCCATATCAACTTTAGTTTGTTCAGCAATGTGAGTTACAATGTTTTCGAATGCTCTTAAAGCAGTAGTTCCGAACATCTCCCTCCAAACCAATTCATCCAAGAATTGTTGTATCATTGGTCTACTTAATAAGCTTAGAGTATTTTGGAACATTCGAGGCACAATTTTCCTGAGATATTCCATAATATGATAATTACTAGTTAAATTTCTTGGATTCTGATCACCAAACGCCGACTGTGTGACGTTATGGAATCCCATTTCGTATAGTGTTCCTTTATCTACAGTGAAATCCGTAAGGATTTTTGATTCTTTGTGCACCCACTCCGAAAGTGGATTCAATATATTATTAAATCTTCTTTTATAAGATCTATCACCATCTTGAACAGGTTCACATGCGCGTAACCTTAATTCCAAGGATTCTGGATCAAGAATACCCAAAACTTCTACCTTTACCTATTTTTAAACATTTTTTTATTATAAAACTGGAATTAAAATAGAAAATTTACAATTTTATATAATAATATAACACTGTAAATTTTTTATCACATTCAAATGTTCAATTTCACATGATTTATAAACATTACTTTATAGATGTGTGCATTCCTTTTTTTTAATTAAAATACAAAATATTAAAAAAATTTAACGTTTTATGGTATATTCAAATTTGATTTTTATAAATGTAATTTTAACAAAATGTTAATTCAACGATTCAAATTAATTACAAGAATATTAATTTCTTAATAAAATTATTTTATTTGAAATTTAAATTAAAAAAATTAATATATTTTATTTTGATTTATAAATATTATTGGTATACCAAAGAAAAAGATTATTCAAAATTATACAACTAGTATTTATAAGTTATTAAATACATTTTTAAATTATAGTTAAAAATATCTATATATTTAAAAAATTGTAATTTTACATCAAATTTTATTATTCGATATTTTATAAACAAGCATACTCTTAATCTAAAAATTACTTTTTTAATTTTCCTAATGTTTATTTTTTCGGACTTTCTATTATGAATAAAAGTCAATATATAAATGTAATTGCATCGACTAACAAACATTTTTCAAATAAGAAACTGTAAAGTTTATTATGAATCAACGATAACTTAATAAAGCGATCAATTTATTAAAAAAACCCTTGAGAGAAAAATTTAGTTTTTCTTACCTGTCGGAGATTACCATCTTGCGAAGTGGTACCTAAACTAATAACTCCAACTTGTATCATCGAGTTTTTGCCACCCATCTTCTTACATTTCTCCCAGACTGCAGCTGTACAAACGCTTCTTAAACATGCGTAGAAGCTTTTTACATAATAATTGGTTACTTTCACCCAAGAAATAACATTTTGTACATTTGTTTGGCACGACCAATGATAAATAAGTTTGAGTAGTACTGTGGGCGAATGAGGTGCGCCCTCGAATACCGAGCCTGAGAAGACCGAAATGAACCGATCGGTGCAACACAAGGAGATCCAAACATAGCCACCCGAACAAGGAAAAGTACCTGCGTCACTATACATACCAAGTTTTAATTTTTGCAAGGTATGTTTGTCGCAGTACTGTTCAGCTCGAACGAGGCCTTGTTGAATCAACCATTCTGTAAACTTGGTTGCTGAGTACATTAATACGCCTTTCACCTTTATATCTGTTATGGCGAGAAAACAAACATATTTTCTTTAATATAATTAAAAAAACCATTAAAAATACACAAAAACTAAATTAAAAATTCAACTTAGTTAAAAAGCCTTGATTATTTGTAAAGCAAAAATTTTATTTTTTATATTTTATAGATTTAATTAATGTATATTAATTTTATTACTTTTATATTAATATAATATTTATTACGTATATATTTAAAAATAAAAATTAACAATCAATGAATTAATATATTAATATGAAACTATTAACAGTTAACTATTACTATTTTCAAACGATTCTTGTTATTATCATATATACAATTTATTGAAGAATAAAAATATCTATTATTACTATAAATTCTATAAAATCCTTATGGTATATTTTTTAAAATTATTTTTTAAGTTTGTTACAAGACAAATGTATGTTTAGATTGGTATTCAAATTATTAAAAGTAATTAATTAAATAAATCAAGAAGCATATCAAATTAAAAAAAATAAACGAATAACATTTGTAATACAAGTATTTATTTAAAAATATATACAAACCTAAATCTGCTCTTTCCTTTTGAGCAACTTGTGAGGTAACATTTTTGGTTTTAAGATTTGGTCTAGCAACAACAACCAATGATGGATAAGTTCTTCCACCATTCATTTTATTAAAAGTAACTTCTCTTCCGTCTGGAAGATTTTTTTTTGATTCATCAATGATTTCACCAGCTAAATTCAAATAAAATATCTGATGTATGATCTCGAATAGTAAAATTAAATCTAAATTTTTATTCTTACCAGCTATTTTATTACCGATTGAAATTCCACCTACACTCATTTGTTCAGAAGGTCTAGGTTTCATATGAGCTTGAACTCCTTGCTGTTTAGGCAGAGTTTTTATTCTAAGATTTGTAACACCTTGAGGTGTAGTTGAAGCTAAAGACAAATATCTTTTATGTAAAATTGTAATATATATTTAAAAAAATATTTATCATATTTATTAATTTCTTGTTAAATTAAATGTTTTACATACTTGGGGTAACTACATGCGTTACTGTAGTTGATTTTGAATTTCGATTTATTGGAACTGGAGGCTGTAAAAACATAATAAATATGAATACATAATAAAAGATTATAAAATTATCCAAGCTTAAAACATTTATCCATACTTCTTCTATTATATCCGTTTGTTGTAGTTGAAGAACTTTTGTTTTACGACCAGACCTCGTAAGTTTGTACTGAAATTTCATTAAATATAATAATTAATATATTTATTGTATAGTAATTAATTTTTCTTAATTACGTAAAAATATATTGAAACAAATCATAATATCTATCTTATCGAATAACATTTAATAAAAAATATCAATGAACAAATATAATTACTGAATTATCTATCGGTGGTTGTTGAGGTACTGGAGTAATTGGAGCAACAATGGGCGAAGCAGTTGTCATAGTACTCATAGTTGTTGAAGTTGTATTAGTTATATTTGTCATAATAGACACGGGTGAAGCAACAACACCTTAAAATGAATATTTGAATAAAAAGATATTTCTCATAATCTCGTTAATATTGAAGAAAATTAGATAGAAAGCAACCGAGTAACACAGGTATTACAAATATTTAATTATTTTAACAAATGAAAATAAAGTAAATTTTGTAATTTAATTATAATTATTATAGTATGAACATTATTTTCTTTTCTTTTGAAATCATAATTGTATTAAAAGTTTACTCGAGTAACCAAATCAATAAATTAAATTTAATTATTCATATTTTCGTAATAATTTTTTTAAGATTAAAAATATTTTTAGTATGTAAATCCAATATAATTATTAAAATATATACCTTGTTGAGGAGCAACAGTACCAAGGATCACACCCATACGTGGATCCATTACAAGTTGAATATTTCCCTGAGGTGTTGTAGTACTATTTAACATATTCAGTTTAATTGTTTGATTATTGGTGTTGCCAGTTTGACTCTAAAAATTTTATAACAAAATAATTTTTTAACTATTATTTATTCATTAGACAGTTCAGAAGTTAAACAAATATTTCTTTTTAATAAGAAAAATATTGAAACTATTATCTAAATAAATAAATTTTTGTTATTTAATAAATGACTCACAACTCCAATTACTTGAGTTTGAGTATTTGGTTTAACTACAGCTGCAGTAGGTGGAGCACTAGAGGGCCTATAAAAATAAAATAAAATAAACTTTGTACTTAAAAATTCTCAAAAAAGTACATATAAGTCACAGTACTTACAACTGGTATTGATAAGCACTCACGACACCGGCTTGACATATTAATGTTCCTCCGTGTTCTTTTACAAGTGAATCCAACATTTTAGAAACCTAAGTGCAGTAACATTTATATTTAATAATCAGTACATTGAAACGTTGTTATATTTGTAAATGAAGTTTTAATATACCTTATCACATTCATTTTTAAGTTTAGCTCTAGCTGCTTTTTGGTATGAGCTCAAAGGCTCATCCACACATTCCATTTTCAACGTCATTCCTACTGGTCTTGTGTTCGTAACTGAATAAGACATTACCCTTCCTTTAGTCATCTTTGTCTATGATTAAAAAATCTTGTCAGGTTTAAAAATATAATTCTTTTACAAATAAATATTATAAATAAAAATTTGTTTTAAATAATTTTTACAGTTAATAAGAATTTGTTTTGATATTGGTTTATTTAGAAAATAATGTAATTAATATATTAATTCAAAGAGTAAGCATTAAATTAATTAGAAACAAATTAGCAACTTTTGAAAATACTTTAAATGTTGCTGCTTTATTAAACTTCATAAATTTAAATTTTCAGTGATTTCTTATGTCATTATGAGATAAGTTTTATTCACCATTGCTTTTATTTTAAAGACTGATCAAAATTTTATAAATATAACATGAATAATTTTTAATATTTATTTTAAAAATCGTTAAAAAATAAAAACAAGTTTTATTACAAAGTTCATATAATTTTAATATATATAATAAATTTGTCTCTTTATTTAAAATGATACACTTATTAAGTAATTTATGATAACATTTTTTTCATCTTTCATTTGCAATCTACTTCTTGTTACAACCAATGATAACTTTAAATTCCTCTGTATCAAAAAATCTGAAATAGTTGCAAATTTATATCTGTTCATAATTTTCTTTATTTTTAAAAATAACAAGATTACATCAATACATTTGCAGTAATTGCAGTATCATTATGTTACTACTTAAAGTAAAATAATATTATATTTCAATTAAACATTGATGTTCAGTCTTTTATACAATTATATCATTTTGATACATTTTCATGGATTTTGACAAAAACAGTTCAAGACAAAGGAAAAAAATTTATATACTGTTTACTAATTGTAGTACATAATCAAATCTGTTTATGAAATAAATTATTGCAAGAATTAATATAGATAGTAAAACTAACATAGGTTAATTTTTTAATAACTTTACAAGTTTTTTTAACTTACTTTTATATAGCCAGTTTTTCATCATTTATCATCGGCTAAAAATGTTAGATTACAGGTCATTTCAATTTTTCTTTCTTCGAAAATATCTTTACAATACAATTTGTTATGAGTAATTAATATTTTCAAATAAATTCCAGTTTTATTATATCTAAAACATCAGGTAAATAAATTTCTGTAAAATATATGAAATAATCCCATGAATAACTTATTATAAGCAAAAATCAGAGACAATTTTATCTTTTATTTTTTATATATTTTTATTCATAATGGACACTAGTTTAATAATTTTTCAATTATATTAGCATTGGACAACTTGTAACATTTTAGAGTTACAAATTCAATATCATTAATAATATTTTTTAGGCTTCGATACTAGATTTTGTAATACCTCCAATACTTTGGAGCACTTCGTTTTATTTGTGCACAGAATTTTATGTAAAGCTTTTCGTTTTATATCGTAAAAAATAAAGAAATCACCAAACACAAGAAAACATCATTTATTCGTTTAATTGCTACATTATCAAATGTATAGCATTTATCTATTATGTACTTCCGATTTTTAAATATAAGTAAAATAATATCATGTTCATCGGAAGATTTAATTTTAATATTCTTTTAGTTAGTGATTTGTTTCTTCTTTTTCGCGGCGGAAATTAGAGGGGTTGGATGGAGGAACGTATTAATGTTTCTATTGGTTAACATAATAAGAATAACCTATTCCTTACTTGTTTACCCATTAAAACAGGTATACCAATATCATAAGCAATTTTCTTAGTTTATAAACATAACGCGGGAATTAAAAATTATATGAAGTTTTTATTTAAACTATGTGCATATTACAAAAATCATAAATTTAAAATACAATTTAAAGTTTATACAATTAAAAGATGTTTTATTTAAATTAATATTTTGGTGTGTCCTAAAAGCTCACTTTATATTTCTATATTTTGGTATTCTATTTGTTTCTAATTATGCTTTCGTAAATTAAACAGTTACAAATTATAACTCTAAAATGAAAATATAATTAATTAAAAGTAGAAAATATAAAATATAAATGTATACAATATATGATTTTAATTAAAAAAAAAATTACTATATTTTATTTAAAACATTTTTAAATTAAAATGCTCGTTAGAATTTGAAATATAATCATATTTTTAATATTAAAGATATATCAACGATAGAACTATAAGAACCTTTACAACGAAGTATAAAAATCAATTTAAAAAACATTTTATTGATACAATATTTTCATTCAATTTTTTAAAATGATTTTATATTCTGAATTCACAAATGACCCATATTTGCTTTATCACGATAAAACTATTTTATTATAATACTCCAAATAACATTTATTAGCTAAATAAAAAGATAAATATTCTAATTTTACTATCATCGTTTAACTTGATATAAAAAGTATACAATTAAATAATGAATTCTTAATATGTATAACAATATTAACTAATAATTTAATTTCAATATACATGTTTGTACGTTTATAAAAAATATACGCATACAACTATATTTCATTTATACTACATTCTATTTTATAAATTCTTATTATTATAAAACATAAAAAGGATCAATTATATTAATTGAAGTAAAAGACTTATAAAAATTAAAATGTTACAGTTATAGGAAGTGTAAGGAAATGATATATATCAATTTAAAAACATTTAAATAAAAATATAAAAATATTCCTTAAAAGTATATAATTTTAAATATTTTAAATTCCGTTAAATTTGTATAAAAACGAACGGATACATTATTAAAAGCTTATTGCTTATCAGTTGGTTGCACGCAAGACCATAGAAATTGGAGTTAAATCAATATAGAAAATTAAGAAATTGTTTTTTCGCAATTCTCATACAGGTACTTTAAATTAATCATTGTACTTAATCAAAAGATAAGTTATTTATTAGTCGTAAATAAAAAAACGTGTAATAATCTACTAATTCTCATTCATTGATTCTACAATATTGACAAAAAACATTCAACGCGACATTCAAGAACAAAAGCACTGCTTATGATTCGCAATCAACAATATTTTCTACTTTTTCCGCAAAATTAACATTAGAACTTTGGCGACTTACACAATTTCAGATTTGATTTTATCCCTATTTTATCTTCTTGGGTAGCGTATGTGTCCGTGTCACGTATTCCCAAAACTCCAGCAAGTGCAACAAAAGCAAAATTAGAAGAAACCAGAAGTTGACCCTCGTCGACCCGTAAAAGTATAAAAAATTATCTGGTGTGCCCGCGACTCTGCTTCAAGGTCTGTTGACGACGACCCCGAGAATTCGCGGGCCAGTTAGATCGGATAAACTCTCCAGAAAAAACCCGCGAGACTGTAGTAAAACTAACCACAAATCCGGCACATTTTGGATACTAGTCAAGTGTCTACGAATGTTGTTGGCGACGGTGGTGCCAACATGTGGCCATATACCTACATATTTTTTTTCGGCTTACCGATCGAGCATTCATTCGCTAAAAAGTATCGATGCCAAACTCATTTTGCTTCTGGTTTTTGCGCCTACTCATGGTACACTCGAATTAACGAGTCGTGACTTCGTTCGCGGTTGATGCAATCTTTTTCAGGGATGCTATTGTTCTCCAATCGCTACCTGTAAACGAGAGATTAGAAGTTTTCCCGATTTGCGAAGCCTTTCGATTTCGATGTCTCATCCAATGAACTGCCGAAATCGCAAAATTAATTTGCGATTAAAGATGCTTTTGACCATTCGAACGCCTCCTGCTGTGCGAACGGTCGAAGTCTCGTATCACTTTGTTCTCACGTGGTTTCAAATATTGGTTGTAGTCTAATTGCAACGAAATAGTTACGTCTAGCTCTGAATTGAATTGAAGGATGACATATTGGATACAGCTAAATGCAACGTTACTTGGTAAAATGCGTATAATCAATGATATTCTAATAACAAATTTCTCCGTTTGTTAATCGTTGGTTGTGAAAGCACAATTGCAACTTAGCTGCCAAAGCTCGATAACTTTATTCTCAAATACTTCGAATACTATTGCATTTGTTGTAACTTGATGATTCTAAATCTATGTTTATATTTATAAAAATTTTGAAGAGGCTTTAATTATATTATTATCGCATCACGAGTTGTCTGTCGAGATGATTAAATCAGTTCTAACTATAATGTGACTCATCCAAACAACGATAAATCTGATTTTCTTGTATTGTAGTTTATAAATACTTGCACTCAATTACATTGTTAGAGCAAGTAAAGATAAATATTCCGATTACTGTTACTTAAGATAAAATTATTTAAAATTGAAGAAATCAAAACTATTATATTTTATAAAATTTTTTTAGTTTTGCATCAAAGAATTAAATAAAAATTAATTTGAAACAAAACTTTTACTGTTGAAATTAATATTTTTTTATTTTTCGCAATAAAATGTTCATTTTTGCACATTAACAAAAACATGAAATTTTTTCGTAAGAAATTGTAACTTTGTTTTAAAAATAAGTTAAAAATGTTAAATCGATTCGTTTAGTAGTGTATAATAAATCGTAATAATCAGCTTTAAAAACACGATTATGAGAAAAACGTGTTGAAAGTTTTAAGTTATGTTAAAAAATATTTTTTAACTCAAAGTTCTAGGTTCATAAATTATTTTTCACTTCCGTATAATACACTTTCATATTTCATAGTTACGTCAAAAATATTAAGATTTGTTGACCACGATACTTTTTTTCCTTTCGGACAAGTTACTGCGTATTGTTTGATGTTTTTTACAAAAATACTAAAAACTTTCTTATTGCGCTTCATTACTATTTGTAATTTTTATTGATATTTTCGAAATCCTTCGTTTTTCAAATTTCTTGAGTCTTTTGTACGAAATGTTGCTATTCAATAGTTATTAAGAACGTATTAATAAATTATAAAAAATCATCAAACAGGATATGAAATATACTTAAAAACACTCAATATATGTAGTTCGATGTTGGTTAAATCACTTTTTAATAAATTTAAATATATATATATTTAAATTTTAATATAAATAATGTATACTAATAAAATCGATATATTATATAATAAAATATATTTTTGAATTATTAATTATTTCTAATGTTATTGTTTAGTACTTTTGATTAATTAGTGAAAGTAGTGCTTCATTAAAAGTTATCCTTTTTAATCAGAAAGACTAAAATTAAATCGACTTTAAAAATATTTAGAATATTCTCAAGGTTTATGACTTTAAGAAAATGTTGAAGAAAATTAATTGCTTATGATAATTTCATAAAAATATAAACACAAAACATAGGATTCACTAAAATATGAAAAACAGCCTGTTTTCTTTTTTTTGAAAAAACAATTTTTATTTTTCGACCATACGTTTTCGTTAATTATAGGTCATAGAACAAAAAGAAATCGTAAACATTCAAAATACAACCGCGGGTATATGCTAATGTTCTTTCGAGCTAATTCACCATAATCCCAAAAATCATGTCTAACTTATTTATTTTTTTATATATAATCGCAAACTTGCATTTTACACATTTCCACATTTCTTTTTCCTTTTTTTGTATCATTCTCACAGTAAATAATAATCATGTATGTCATCTTGCTTTAAATTATTTTTCTTTTTTTTGCGTGTGGCGAAATTATTTATACATATACATAATATTTACAAGAACATGAGAGTTGTTATTAATTTTTTCCGTTTAATTTACTTTGTATCAATACTTGATGTATATATCAATATAATTTTTAATTCTTATACGTAGAAATAAGTTACATCGATTTCATTTATCTATACTTTTGATTCTTACGCTGTGCAGTCATACACATAAATATATTTTTATGACAGATGTACACGTTTCATTACTGGGTGAGTCTTTATGTGTAATTTGTTTTATTTTTTATAATAATTTTTACACATCTATGAAACGTTTAATAGTGTTATTGTGTTTATTGCGTTATGTATTTACTCATTGAAAGCCCTATTTTACGTCAAAAAATTAATATATTTAACAAACATCTCGAATTAGATCTACGTAAGAATTCTTTTTAAGATAATGATATTATAACTTAAAATGATATCATGTATCTGTCTGTTTTATGAGCGATGTTATATTCTTTTATTTTTCTTTTAAATTGTTGCTCATGAGATATATTTTTTCCATCAACTAACAAGGATATTTCGTTTTAAAAATCAATAAGAACTTATAATACATGTACGTAAAACTAGTCATAATCCCAATCTGCGACGAAGAAGAATATTCAATTCACTTTTATTTACAAACAAACGTTTCGTCGAAGATATTATTTCTTGATGTAATTATTATATGTATAAACAATAAATTTTATGTTAAATTCAATATCGTTGTTCTATAATTATTGGTAATGTTTATCTATACATTTAACTCATTTCTCTTTTTAATTTCATACATTTAAAAAATGTTTTTTTATAAAATTTCTTAAAAACAAAACATTCTTTAGTTCTATAATTATGCAAATTACCACAAATTTCGCTAGTTCACAGTTGGAAATAGTTTTCCTTATAATTCTTCATAACTTTGTATAAATAATTTTATTAAATATGTTCAGCTAAATTAATTTATAATAATTATTTCGCATTATTAAATATTACTTTAATAAAGACAATGTCGAATTAATATTATATCCAAGATTATTTATGTCGAAAACATAATATTGTATATTGACCTTGATACCATTTTATAAAGGATAATAGATATCCAGTTAATAAAATAGAACAGTTACAGTTTATTCATAAGAGCATACGTGTAATTAAATTTATTTGAAATATTTTATTTGTTAGAAAATATTGTAGATATAGTTTTATTTTAATAATAATCAAAATAAAAAGTTTAATTTTATATTTAAAGAATATTTTTATTACAAAGGATATGTGTATTTATCAAATAATTTTAATATTTATGATACATCGTATAGTTATTAAAGCTTGATATCATATACATTATTTCAATTAAAAAATTTTAACTTTGCTTAAATTTGTCAACTGATAGAATCATACGTCGACATAAGGAATGTTAATGGTACCAGAAACCAACCCCACAGATTAAACCACGTATTACGTCTGTTTGTTTCTATTTTTAATTTATTTCCTAACATTTACTGCTAGTTACGAAATCTTAAATTTAGAAATAGTTACTCTTTATTTAATATTTGCTAAACCTTTTAAAAGTTAAATATAAAATATTTAAAAATTCAAGAATTAAACAGTATTATTTGTTTTAGTTCTAATTATAATTTAAAAATTTGTTTTAGATCAAAGAGAGATGAAAACTTATATACTTCACTATAAAAAATAATAATTTTTACTGTTAATTTTTTTTTATTACGCGTTAAATATCCTAGGTAAAGAAAACTCTTTATTTTTATACGGCACACGAGTTTATTGACAAAATAGATTTGGAATTTGCGACTGTCACTCAAGTGTCCTAAGAATTTTGTTCTCGATATACCGTATTTAAGCACATATAATTTAATTTTTTTCAACTATATATTTAATTCTTACGTACTGTATTTCATTGTTTTTTACTTCCATTATTATCGCCGTATTTGATTGTCCGTGATTACTGCCGGAAAAAACGTGTTGGTCAAACTAAAGAAGTACTAAAAAGAGGACGCTTTTCTTACATACTGAACTTATTTTTTTCATTGATAATTTTTAATTTTTGTTTTAGAAAATCTGTATCAATAATTGTTTTTAATATGTCCGAAATATATATATATATTTTTTAATTTTGTTATACACTTCATTATAAATCTTATTTAAGGATTTCAAATTTTGATTTTTATTTTTAAGTTTATTTTAAAGGAATAATATATTTTTCTTTTTTTTTAATTGCATTAAAATGACAGTTTGAGTAATTTAAAATTTTATATCTACACCTTATATGCTTTATGTTATTTAAGATCAAATTTATTTTTATCTTTTTGTTTCGATACATAAAAAAGAAAATTCATTTTTAGTTTCATTAAAGCTGGAAAAATACCTTGAAAGACATTTTCGTTTAATAAAATGGGATAAACTAATTAATTTTAAATATAAAAGATATTTAAAATATAAAATTATCGAAAATAAAACTTAAAGAATATATTCATGCTAAATGAAAGATAAATCATTATTTTCTTAAACTGAGTTAATTCAAAAAATTTTCATTATTTACTTTTTAAAGGGAATAAGAATTAACTCAAATTGCAGAGTTCAGTTTTTTATATATTATTACACACAGAGTCAACTCGCATACCTACAATATGCATTAAAGAAAAACCTTTGATATTACGTTCTAGTGGTATTTTGTACGTATATTTATTTTAAAAAGCTTATAATGTACGTGTAATAATTACAAAATCTTTACTTATTGTGTTTATAATTCATATTTTACAATCAGAACGTGTCAAAATAGTTATCATAAGAGTGTCGGTTAATCAAATAATTTTGAAATGACACCTTTTATAAAGGTACTAAATTATTAAAAATTTGACTAATTATAAATAAAATTTTAAAAAGTTCTTACTATGGCAAAAATTTAAAATTAAATTCTTGTTTAATTTAAGAATATATTTTGAATTTAAAATATTACATAAAGTACTCTCTGGCTAATTTGAAATTTTTTATTATCACTTATTTCATACGTTATAATATCTTTATTTTGAGTAAAATAATTTTCATTTCCAGATTTAAAATATGAAAATAAATATTTCTACTTAAAACTGTCTTCTGTATTTTACTTCTTTTTATAACGTTTACACAGTCAATTTATTCAATCAAAAATTTTTGAGAATTTTTTGTAACTTATGAATAATAAATAAGCGAATAAATGAATAATGTAATAATATTAATATTATATAACAGTCTGCATATTCAATAAATTTTATTTTACTTTTTAATTTTTAGTTTTGAATGTAATCGAATATTTAACGCATGAAATTAGATTAAACTTTTAAAAACCACGTAAATTTCAAATATATTATTTAAATATAGCGAGAAATATTATTTTTAATATACAATTTCATAAATAATTCATAACAATTTTTAGATATATATATATTTCATTTCAAACGCTTGTTTTTAAAATATACTTTTAAAAAACTTTGTTAAATATAGTAACCATTGTACATAACCTGTTATATACAACAAATATATTTCATTATAAATTATAGTATAACTTTCAACAACATAAGAAGTTTATATAACAAGAAAAATAAGCATAAGCTTTTTATCTCGATCTTTTTAGAAAGTAAACGACACAATGATCATGGCTACCTTGTATGAACTCTTACATTTTAATATTATTTGTATAATGATATATACCTAGTCATATACATTAAATTTTTTAATGTAGTTCTTTAAACTAATTCTTTAATGATTTTCTTTAGTTACTATGTTATGAACTATATTTATAAATGGATGAACAAGTATATGGTTGGTATGTGTAGCTGTTTTACCTATATATTCTCATACTTTACAATAGATTTAATTATAAAACATGTAAATTTATACTACACTTGTGTTTACTCTAAAAATTTTTAAATGTTCATAATTTTCTAAATCATTATTTTCTCTCTCTTTCTTTTTCTCATATACGCGTGTCTATGCAAAATTATTTTTAGTAAATTTGTTGTATGTTAATTTACGTTCTTCGAATTCTTTTGATACAAAATAGTAAAATAAAGTGTAGATATTTTTAAAAATATTTTGAATACTAAAATGTATTCATTGTGATTCTAGAAAATACATTATTCGTGCATATTATTTACACATTGAGAGCTTTACCGTGTATTTTGTGGAATAATAAATTGTTGCAACTAATTTATAGATTTGAGTTTAAAAATTTGTAAATATGTTTTAATTAAAGTAAATATACATTTGCTAAATAAATTGAATATTACTTCTTTGTTTATAGTAAAAGTCCATTTAACAAATTTCTAGCAAGTATAAATAATGCTTTATTCTGTTTATATAAGTAATTTTATCTTGCAGAATTCGAAGAATACGAATGCTTCATTTTACAACTATTAAATTTGAATGCTTTATTAAAAAGTTAATCTATGCGTGATTCTTTTAAAGATATGTTACAGGATACAGATATAGAGATATATAGATATACAGATACACAGCTGCTAACTTAATCAAGGCATGATATTTACGCTTAAATAATTTTTTTTGCGTTGTGTATACATTTTTCTTTTCGATTTAATTCTCTGCATTTTTATCATACCTTAATGTATATACACGTATTTTTCGACGTTGTCTGCTTTTTTTATAAACATATTAATGCTTCATTATGATTGTGTTTTCTGATTACATGTATTTATACGCATTTGTTTTATTATAATTTTCGTAATTGAAAATTGTGATTTTTTCATTAATTTAACGCAGTGTAGTAATTGTTTTGTTTTTACTATTTGTGTTTTTATGTAAATCAAAATTTTTGTAAGATTTGGTATTTTAAAAAACATGTATAGTACATTATTAATATTATTGTAAGTAATGTATTTAATAATGATAGAATAATAGAAAGTGAGATAAACTTTATCAATTATTTCGATGTAAGACTTTATCACTCATTTTTCAAATAATTATTAGGTCAGTATTTTATATTCTCAGTCTTTTGTATTAGATAGAAAATAATAATTGTGTAAAACTGGCAATTGAATAAATACAAAAAACTAAATTTCTACAAATTGTATGAAGCTTTTATTCAACAATAATTAATATAATTTATGATTGACAGAAAATTTCGAAAATAATGTTTTCTTTACATATAATCAATATTGCATAAATAGTTTTTAAAATAGAACAGAAATTAAATATTGTGATGAAATAATAAATATTTTATAAATAAATATTTTTCAATAAATTTGTTGAATATTTTGAATTATGCTCTTTATAATACAAAAATTTAAATTACAAATTAATTAAAATTAATTGTTAACAATGTACAAATCTTTTTTAGATTTATATATTTCAATAAATTTATTTTAATACATTATTTATTTTATTCACTGTTTTTTAAAGATACCTCGGTTATTTTTATATTAAAATTATAATATTTTGGAATTTCTAATTGTTTATTATATTAAAAAATTGAAGTTAATTTCATATTTTTACTTTTGACCTTCAAAACTGATATGGATTTTTAGTTTTATTATTTTTATATATAGAAACTAATCTTTTAATTTAATCTTCGTTTAGAAAATCATAATTAAACTATTATTTTATAAAAAAACAATATAATTTAATACGAATCGCATAGTTTGAGAACTTTTGCACATTATTTTTCATATCTTATCAACAGAAGATAAATTTTTAAAAAATTACTTAAAGTTTTCCTTTTAATTTTCTTACTTTATCAATTTTTATAGGTAATAAGAATTCTCTCTCTTTCTCTCTCTATCTTTATTTTACTAGTAATTTTTTGTATCATTATATAATTTCTTACTATCTATTAATTGGCAAGATAATCGATAAGAATTTAATTTTGACGTGGGGAACTTAAAGGAATACAAGACTACCAATAGAGTGTTAACCTTTATAAAGGTTCACTTCTAAATTATACCAAATTGTATAAATAAATGATTCTGAATCTCTGTGAACAACCTTTTTTTGTTAGTAAATATAAAGCTATAAAGAATAAAAATGTAATTAGAAATTAATTTATCGATTTCAAATTATCAATACATTTTATATCATTACAAATTGAAATTTTTTGACTAAAATTTTTGTTAAATTACTTTTACGTATTTGAATCAATATTTTCCTAAAAATTTTTAATTTGTTTTTTATGAAACCAATAATACTTGCATTTAATTTTATTATACATTTATTAACATGGCTTGTTCTTTTATTTTTAGTTAGATAATATAAATATAAATAATTTAATTGATTATTTAATTAAAAGTAATATCTATTGAAAATATATACATATATTTATATATAAATGTATGGGAGATAGAGAGAGAGAGGAACAATATGACAAAAATGCATGATTATTACAAACTAAATTTATTTTTATATATTTTAGCAATTCTAAATAAAATATACTCGAGTTTTATATTTTTTATTAACCGTCTCTTTTCATTTTATTTTATTTTTATAGTTTCATCAATGATAGCGATTCGTCATTATTAATATAAAGAGATTTTTTTAATATTCCAAAATTATTTTGAATATTGTATTAATAAAATTAGAAGTAATTACAATTTTACAAAGATCATAGTATAAAAAATGAAAACAATATAATTATATGAAAGAGTAATTAATACATTATTCGTATTAAGTATTTAAAGAAATCGAATTCAATATTATACTCGTTTAATTTTAAAACAAATTTATATAAAAATTTTAATAAAATACTTGCCTATTAAGTCATGAAATTTTTTTTCGTGATTCTTTAAATAATAAATTCAATATTTTTAATTATATTTCATTAAATTAATTTTACTATTTTATCATTGTGTAATATATTCGACCAATGCTATTTAATAATAATTATTTTGATTAATTTACAAGATTAATAGTAAACATGTAAAATAAAAAAAATAAGCGTTACTGAACAGATATCGGTATTTTAAGAACACTAATATTTGTTATTTGTAATAAAGTAAATTCACAAATATACTGAGCTTTGACTGCCGAATAATGTAGTTTATAAGAGTTTAAAACAGTATTTAAATAAAAAATGTTTTATCATCATTGCAATTACGAGTATTTATTTACGTAGTATGCTAAGAATACTGTTAGATTTTATGATACTGTTTTACAAAACGCTTCTGCTTGTTGTGGCTATATGTTGTTTCTTAGAATTTGAGTCGTACGAATATTTTCCTACATTAAATACATATATATGAGAGAATTTATACTTGTATTAAAAACTTCGTTTTGTGGTTTATGAATAATGGGTGGGTTATGGTAGAAAGACCAAAGTGAGATCGAGCAGCTAATCGGTTAAAGCGAGAACAAAGTTACAAAGATAAATCTGTAATAACTTTCCTTTCTTTCATCTTTTTCCTGCTATTTCATGATTCGAATAGCATTTTGACAAACTGAAAAAATGTCTTTACTATGTATTATTGGGAACATTTCTATTTTCGATCTATTTACATTTTTATTTTATCTGTGACAATTTGTCTTTAGGATTTATTTTTAACTCGCGCAATACTTGATGAATGGACGAGCTTTATTATCATTATAGTTGATTTTTAACTATTTACGCATTGATTTACAATTATATTTATGAGCATCATTAATTTCTTTTTATTAAAATAAATATAAATAAAAGAATTTTTTAAGTATAGCTATAAGAAATATTTAACGCTAATAATAAAAATTATCCATTTTTTAATAATATTATAGCATATATTTACTTATATATATATATCTTTTTATCTTGTCAATTATTAATGTTTTAATTGAATACAAATATTGTAGAAATAGTCGATTTTTAAATATACCGTTTGCACTTGAATTTTTCATAGTGCTTATATTTTTTAAAATCATTTGTTATAAATAGAATTTTAATAAGTCAATACTAAATCTTCTCATTATTAATATAATATTTATTATAATATTATTAGTATTCTTATTGTATTCTATTATTATTATTATTATTTTATTTTAATATGTTTATATAATACATCATTAATAATTTTGTGCGATTAGTGCACGGTGCTTTTCAATATTAGTATTTATTCTCATTGCCTCTATCCTTTTTAAACAGATAATCATTGATCTATGCTATTTTATCTTTTTAAATTAAAGATAATTTAAATTTAAATTTTAATTTTAAATTAGATTTGTTACTCAATCAATAAAATTGAAAGCACTCTTGTACAAATGTACCTATTTATACGTGAGTGCAATATGGAATATTACGATCACAAAATTTATTCAATGTTGCTTTTTGTATTGGAGATGTATTGCAAAACAATTTAAAATTACATGTTTTAAATATATCTAGCTTTATTCATTTTATTTTTTCAAATTAGTCTATCTTTTTTATTGTAATGTTATTACGACTTTACGAATGAATATTTTAAATAAAATATAGGAAACTTTTTTACGCGTTTTAATTTACGATAATTGTATTAAAAAATCAGTATTTTTATAGTTAGATATTAGGAATATATTTTTTTGTTAATATTTATTATTTAAATATAAATATTAGTAAAAAATTTAAAGATAAAACTTGTAACGATAAATTTAGGTTTTAAAAATAAAATTAAGAATATGAAATAAAATAAAATGTTTCATTTTATTTTAGTAGTAAACAGTAAATTTTGTTTAGTTGTATGACTCTTTTTTACAGCTTTTTACTCATGTTTTATGAAATGATGAATCTTAACGTATACGTATTGCTTTTTATGTTGGTAGTGTATTTTATGTTCTTTCCTCATTCATCCAATATCCTTTTAGTTTTATGTCTGTCTTTTCAATAAGTTGATATTTCCACATTGTGCAGCTTATTATGCGCATTATTAATTTGCCGTCTTTGGTTGGGTTGATTTTGCGCTCAGTATTGGTTCTACTTTTCTTGATTATTTTTGTTAAAGGCAGCTTTTTTACTTATGTTTCATATTACATAGCTTTATTATTAAAAATTTATGTATTTTTTAATATTGTGTTAACGATTCTTTGTTCAAGAAATTTTTTTAAAAAATAACATTTTTGGAAATTTTAATATTTTAACTTAATATGTGATAAATTTTAGTTACTAAAGATAGAAGTATTAAAGATAATAAGATTTACATATATTTTTTATATGAAGATCATCAGAAATGTATGAAAGATATTTAAAATTATAAATCGATTAAATATTTTTAAAAATATAGAATTAGAACGATAATTCTTGTTCAAATTTAATACGGATTTTAATTTTTACATTTAAAATTTAATGGTAAATGATCAAGAAATAACAAAAAATAAACATATTTATTATGTATAATAATCAATTAGTATAAATAATTTTTTAATAAATCATAAGATATTCATAAAGTTCTTTTATGAATATAATAAATTTATATAAATCTTGTTACATTGTTGTCAATTAATTAATTATTATTAAAATTCTTGAAATTTTCATATATGTATATTTATAATTTTCTAATATTATAATTTATAATTGTTTTTATTAATAATAGATTTATTTTATATTTATTATAAAAGGATTAACATTTTAGGTCATTTAAACTTTAACTATTTGTCAGCCTTATTGGTCTAGTTCTTATCAGTTTTGATTATTATGCACTGTTAGTTTTAGTTTATTCCTTGTTTATTATTTGATGCAGACAAAAACATGATATAACTTAAATGATAATATTTTAAGTTTCATTCTCTATGTAAATATACAAAGTTATGAGCTTCATTCAGATTTTTATAGATTTACTTGAATAGTGATAATATTTTTATGATTGAATCTGTGATTTTATATGAAATCATTGAAGTAAAATTTATTACATACTTACTATCACATTATCGTATATTAAAACATATGTAGAGCTATTAAATATAAATATTATGAATAGATTCTTGAAAAGGATAATATGTAGTTTTCAAAATATTAAAATAATTTATTTCTAAGAATTTAGCTAATTTCATCAAATAAATATTATAAAATTCTATCATTAAAACAATATAAATAAAAAATCTGCCTTTTCTAAAAAAAGTCTCAAATAGCCAACACAGTATTTATTATTTATTATGTTAGCTTATACCAAAAGTTGATGCCTGATCAAATTCGTGCTGTTTTCACTTAAAACAGTGCTTTAAAAACGATAGACATGGCATTCAATTATTTCTTTTATGTAATTCCTTTTAATACACTCGATTGGCGAAAACATTGATTTACATAATATAAAGCTAATTCGTCATTTTCACCCATCATGAATTTTTGTATCTGTGTTGCATCGATATCTTTCTATCATCATTCCTTTTCTTCATATTATTTTGTCCGTTATATAATATCGTTTATACACATTTATGTTTTCATATTTTACTATCTGTTTATCATTAATAATCAACAACTTTTTTCTGATTCAACATTTAAGTGAACGTATATATTTACACATATATAATTTTTTTAATCAATTTGATTGTATTATTCAAGAATGACATAAAATAAAAATAACTAAAAGCTCTTTGATCTAAAACAATAAATATTAATAAATTTTTAATACTTATACGGATCCATTACAAGATTCCAAAAAGTATTACAAGATTTTTAACTCTCCCGTTTAGCAGTAATTTTCTGACTGTTTTTCTATCTTTTCATAGGCGCATAACCACAACTTCAGAAAAAAATAGCAATTGACTATTTAATAGATATATGAAATATTAAGATTCCTATCGATTGATTACGTTTAAATGTTTTTTTTAAGATTTCAGTCATTTGGAATCAAATTTCAGAAAAAAAAACATAAACGCAAAGCAACGTAGTTTGAAAATAAGCCTAATATTTACACATTTCTTTAAAAAATACAAATCCTAAAATTTTCTGTCACCCTTTCGATCATTTTTCATGTTTTTCTCTATTTTCATAACTCACATCATTCATATTAGGTTACAAAATATATTCTTAACTAATTATTACGCTTTCGTATAATTATATTTATAATATATATCAATAAATCTTTATGTGGTAGCTTTTCTTTAACGTATAATTTCTTTGTACACGTGCACAATATTTGCAGCGTATAATTTTAGAAAATGTATAAACATCAAAATAAATAATCATCTCTTTCTTTAAATCAATAGTCTTTGTAATGATTAAATAATAAAACCTTTTTAATCAATCTTTATAGACAAGTAAGCTTTCTTCTTACTGCATTGACGGTTATTTGTTCGCTTATTCTTTATAATGATTATAAATATATTAAATAATATACAATAGATAAAAGAAAAAATGTTATGAGTGCTGGATATTTCATTTTAATTGACAAATATTGTAATTGTTTTTAAATAATTAAGAAATAGTATACCTAATAATTTAAATTAGAGAAAAGTATACTTTTTAATTAATAAAATTTAAGTTAACAAAATTATATATACATATTTTATTTACAAACAATATTTACAAAATTGGAATTATTTTAATATTTTCTATTTATCGATAAATAGAGAAAATTTAAATTATATAGTTTAGCGAAAGAAATTAAAAATTAAAAGAACTAAATTATACAAAATAATTTTAATAATTATAAAAATTTCTTATTAATTACCCTGTAAATTAGATTCTTTGCTACTTCAATATTAATAAAAAGATTTCTTTGAAAAATATTTATATCTGATTTACTTTAAATATAATTGAGTATTTATATGTAAATTAGACTTAAAATATTCGCTTTTTCTCTTTGTTAGGAAGACTATTGTTATTGAAATATTATATTATTTCATGTTTATATTTAGATTATTAGTATACAAACTTAATTAAACGAGGACAAAGATTATTTAAAATTCAAGGTTTTATATTTTTATATGATTATGTTTTCTTAGTTTTATAAAGCTATTTTTTTAAATTTACTAAATCTATTTAAAAAATATTATATTTAACATCATAAGTATACTTTTCTCTTGAATACTTATTTGACAACGATAGTATGACAAAAAAATGATTTTATAAAATCGATAATTCATAAAAATAGATAACATTAGCATTAACGTAACAGTTTTTTTGAAAATTTAGGTAGTCAATAAGTAAGAAATTTCACTCATTTTTTTTTTGTTTTTGAAAAATAATGATAAAGAATGTAATTATCTAATGTACAATAACAATATTCTACGGGAGCTTTACACGTTCGCATTGAAGTGTATTGAAAAAACTCCACATTATTTTCATGTCAATGTTGTAAGAAGTTTTTCTTATAAGCGTGAGAACATAAAATGTTTTCGCACTGCTTAGAAGATGATATTTTTAAATCGTGTTTATATATGTACATGTGTGCGCGCCAGGTGGGAAAAATTGCTTAGATTTGCTAAAACTCATAGACGCACTTTAGCATATTAATCTTAAAATCTCGTGGAAACATCAACAAAGAGTCAGTTTTTCACTTTCTATATGTTTGAGTAATTTTGAGTCTGTTTTTTAAGATATAATAAATTATTTTTCAGAGTGGAATTTTCGTTTTTCGAGTATTCACATTGAAAATATGGATTTGTTCGTTTATATAAAGATTACAATATTTTTTCTTCCTCAAAAAGAAAAATTAAACTCTTAAATTTCAATAAAATATTATAATTTTACGTGTATAAATATTTTTTGCTTTTTGATAAAGCATATTTATATTCTGAGTTAAATTAGGTTTTAACAGTCTGAATGAATAAGAAAAACCATCGATAAACAAACATTAAAATTTAGCGATTAAACTATATTTGAATATTTAATAATCTTTGGATTTAAATACTTTAAATATTCATAAACGATTTAATAAGTATTTTTAGTCGTAAAATTTTTTCCGTTAAACGCATATAATTTTCATTGATTAAAATAAAAATGGTTAAAATGAATTTTTTTTAACTTACGACATTCAACAAAAATTCCACATTTAAAAAATAAAGTAATAACACAGTCAGACTCAAAATTTCTCATTGAACAGTAAGACATTTTATCTCATCGTGTCTATGTTCGTTCATTGTCAGCCTAATTTCGAGTATCGAGTATACGTGTATGTTCTGAAATGGCTTTTTTATTTTTATGCTCTTATACAATTTTATTAATTATATACTTATATTGCTTGAGACGCTGCCCGAAGTCGTAGGCGTACGCAGTTTTATTTATAAATATTTTCAGATCTATAAAATCTAGATGAAAAAAGAGGTAAGGCAATGCCTTGTTTAACAAGCCTAAATTTATAATCGAAACAATAGTAAAAAAATATATCTTTAAAAGTTCTATTTAAATGTAATTAAGCACTGGCAAAAAATATATAAAAATTGAAAATAAAATCCGGTACGTTCCTTATTCTCAGTTAATTGTCTATATGGTACAATTACATTTACGAAGAGGTATGAAGTATCCAGTAACAACATTTAAAAATCATTTGTGTCGCTAGCTAAAACACGCAGGAGTTACGAATCACTACTTTTGACATACAGCAGCTAAACATATTTTGTAGAAAAGTTGACATATTATGTGCTCCATCTTCCGTTTGTATAATTATCTGTCACACATTTATTATGTGGCATGTCGTCGAGCGATAAGAATCAAGAATTTACGCATACGAGAAAGGAACGTGCCGAGATTAACCACAGTTATATGTACAAATTACTTCTGTAAATCTTACATAACTTCCTAAAATATTACATACTCTTTCAATTTTTTTGTATCTAATGTTTTCCTTGAATTTGCTCTCTAAATATAATAAAGTGGAATGTAATTCTTATTAGAATTATTTATATTGGTAGAAAATCTAGTGTAAAACATTTAGAGAGTAAAATGATACATTATCAACAATCATGGGAATTTCTTTTATTTGTAAGAAAGGTACATTATTATTTTGAAAAAATTTTTTTCAGCAAATCCATCATTTCTTTTTAGGAGGAAACATCGTAACGTTTATTTATTTTTTTTATTTATTATGTATTTTATATTGTTTTTTACGTGCGGTATACAACTAAGTATATGGCATATATTTTTAGAAATTCTCTGTTAAGTTACAAATAAAATAAATATATCAAATTAAAAAATAAAAAAATAAATCGTTAACACCATAAAAATGATAAAATATTAAACTTTATATATTTTTATAAAATAAAATGTAGTTAATCCATTGAAAATTTAAGAACATAATACTTAAACGTTTTATTTTCATTTCAATACTATAAACTTGACTAAAAAAGTTGTATCTTCTTTTTTATCTATCCTATGAATAGTAAGAAATATTTATTCTTACTCTTTGAACATTTATTCTCTCGTTAGTAAAAGAGATTTCGAACAACGGATTGATTTCATAAGATATAATCTTTCTGCAAATCCGATATTTCTTATACCACGAGCTGTTATATCATAAAGAAAGATTAAGAGTTTAAAATAATCGTTGAAAAAATAAAAATTTTAAAATATATAAAACAATTAATAACATCATCGGTTTGTTTTTATTCTACGCCGCTCGACTTCGGGTGGTCATAGGATCCGTGGATAATCTTTATTCTTAGTTTCACTATCACGCTTTCATACTCACACAACCACACATTAACTAAAACATGAAGCACGCGCTTACAAGCTAACTTTGGCAATATGCAATTACAAACCTAGCACAAACATTATGCAGATAATATCATTTTAACGAGTTTGGCTATATCGTCGGATGCGCGCGTTGCGGCCACGGCAATTTTTGAATTTCCTGCTACTAACAGCTTTGAGCACTTTCTTCATCCTCTTAAATGATCTCACCTGGGAGAGGTTCAAGAAAGCCTAAGTCATTATCATTTTTGATAATATAATTTTTAAACACCTTCTCTACGATTACTCAGGTGTGTCAGACTCGTGTACGTACAAACGCACCCATGCATTCACGCATTTATATGTATGCATATACATACATACATACGAACATACATACATACATGCATGCATACATACATATACATGCATTAATGCATACATACATACGTACATACGTATATACGTACGCACATACATACATATATATACATACGCACATACATTATAGAAACGTGCGATTACTCGTAGCTCGGGCACATTCTTTTCTATGCTCTTTTTCCTCTCGTCGAAGAAAAAGATATAAATAAGAGTATGCGCGTATACGCATATCCTTGCATATTGATTATTTATTTATATATAAATATATGGACACACATACATATACGTACGCGTGCGTTGCTCTAAATTTTCTCTTTATTGCGCTATTTTTCAAGAAAGAATTCAAGAAGATGAAGGTACGACGATGATGATCGGGGGGGACAATTCATGTTCAAGGTCACACAACTGCTTTTGCACTCTTGGGTAGAGAGTAGATCCAAATTTTCTCTGGTCTCAGAGACTGCTACCAAAGTCGCTCGATGTTCTGCGGTCATTATGTTTCACGTACGTCTCCGAGTATATACTTTTCGTGCGATCATCGTACCTGCAATAAATCATCGAAAAAAAATAACGATTAAATTATTATAAGTTTTACGCGTGCGCATTTAATTGAATAATTCGATTATTAGCTGCTGCGACTTGTACATCGACATTTTAAATTATAATCGGAGAGCTTAATTTTTATTTTATCGCGGTTGACGTGCACTGGATAACTCGAGATGATCGCTATGTAATTATATCTTACGTTTATTTCTTTGCTTGCAGATTTTTATCTTGTACTTTTTGGATAGCTTACATTTGGTAAGAAAATGCTACATCCGCAAAATGAAATTAAAAAAAATTTTTTAATTTAAAAACACTTATAAGAAACAAATTAATAATTTAATAAGCAAAAAATAACAAGTTTATTTAAGCATTGATTAGTTTTTGTTGAAATCAAAATAATTGTACAAAACAATAAGATGCATTTTTATGAACTTTGTGAAACTATTTACGGTATTTCGAGAAAAATATGTCACGAATTAAACCAGCGTATTATATTAGTATTTATCTTGTATATAGAAAGTTTCCCTTAGCCAAAAAACTTTGAAGGTCGTTTTAGAGTAAAAAAAGTTATTGCAAAGAAACTATTAGCGTAACTTTTTTATCATCTATACTTGAAATCATTTAACATAGTGATATTACATATTTATTATTAACTAAAAATAAGAGTTTTATTATTTTTTATAATTTTCTTTGCCATTTTCATACATAAATTTTTACTTTTTATTTTGATTAAAGTTTGTTTTAAAATTTATTGCAATTTTTAATTTGAAAAATAGAGAATTTTTAATTTCTTTTCGTAGAAGTATGAATAAATTTAATATCTAATTCAAATAACGTAGTTCATAGTGATGAGAAAATTATTGCGACATTCTACATAATTTTTACTATTATATTAATTTTTATTATTCTGTTAAAGTAAGTTTCATATTAGTCAAAAATTCTCAATAAATAATAAAAGCTCTATAAATTATGTCGCACAAATTGATATTTTATTAAAATATTATTAACTTTTTTATCTCACATTTGACAAAATCTTTAATAACTTAGCATATAATTAAATTATAATTATAAGAAATCAGTATTTTTCATTTAATCCGTTCATATATTAATTAAAGATTTAATGGATATTTTTTTACTTTCATAAAAATATAGCTAGTGAATATTCTATTTTTATATCTTATCAATAAAGCTTTATATTCGATTGTAAGAGATATGAAGTAAAGAATTTATAGTTTTTATATTATAAAGCAATACTATTGATTCGAACTTTTATACTTATTAAATTAATGAAAACCGATTTTACCACAGCTATTATTCGTATAATTTTTTATCGGTGCTATTATTAGTTACTAAAACTTTTGTTTAAAGCTGAACTTTGTCAATGGAATTATCTCAACGTTTTTTTACATTAAATCAAGATTATTTTATATTTTATATTATGAAATTAAAAAACTAAGAAGTTTTGATCCAAACATCTAAGTATAGGGTATTATACATAGTTTTTAATTAACAAATAAATATAATTTAAGTAGTTTAAGATTTTTTTAATTAATAATTTTAATAACTAAAAAAAATTTTAAGTTTGTAAAATATTGTTTACAATATTTATATTGAGTAATATAAATATTTTATATTTTTAACAATATTATAGCTTCTACATATAGTATTTAATTTCAAAAAAATTTGTGCAATTTACAGTGTAGTTATAAAAGTTTACACTTTTAAAATCTTGTTGATGAAAAAATATCTAAAACCTCCAAATGCATTTTTTATACTAATATAATTTATCGACTGAGATGATACTTAATCAAATAAAATAATAAAATATTAAATTAAATTCATATTCATAATTAGTGTAATGATTAAATTATTTATGAAACCCAAAAGTTTTTCATTAAATTTATTACTTATCGAATCCTTTAGTTTAGTTTCATTCATAAAATAATTAAATAATATTTTTATTTAACTAGTAAATACTAAAACATATTATGAATTATTATATCACCAAACTCTTTTATAAATATTTTTTACTAATCATTATTTCGAGATTTTATTTTAGTACTTGGTATTTTCTAATGTTATATATAATTAAGTACTGATTACTTGTTTATCATAATACCAATAATAGTAAATTCAGAAGATAATTTATTATACATTTTCATCGTAAAATATTATTTTTAAAACTACTATTTATTTTTTAGTGATCTTATAACACTCTTTAGAAATGAATGTTAGTTATGAATAATTAGTTGCATAAACTAGTCAAGTAAAGTAAAATAAAATTTTGACACGAATATAACTTTTTTTATAATTATTTTTTTATAATTATAATAAATACTTTACTATAATTTTCATATAAATTTGAGTTAATAATAATTAAAAGAGTAATAACAAAGTAATATTAAATTTAAAACAACATTATGTATTAATTTTTTCTTTCCAATAACTAGAAAATGATAGATTAAAATTGATATGTTTATATTATTTAAATTATAAAATTGAGTAGAAAATTTCTGTATTACTATCTTTCAAATTAGTATCTATAGCTATGTAGGTATTAATTAGATTTAAATACTTAATAATTATTAATATTATTAAAAAATGTTTAGAACTTTTTATTTATATTTTTTATAATAATTAAACGCATTAATTTTTTGTTTTTGAAAAACATTTTGATAATTTTTTCTTCTGTAAAAGCTTTAAAAACTAACATTCGTAAATTATATTTTTTATTAGTATTATAATGATTTAATTTTACTATATTATAATTAAAGATTTTAATGATTAAAAATAAAAACTACATTATAATTAGAAAATAATTTTCAAAATTAATATCAAATATGATCACGTATTATTTTTTATTGTTTATTTAGTTATTTTTATTCATTTGAGTTTTTACGCGATTCATAAAAAAATTAAAAAATTTTAGTAAATTAATATTTAGATCAATTTATTTATAATAATCACTTTATATTTTATTAATAATATAAAAAATTAAATAATAATTTAATTTAATCATATTTAAATAGAAAACTATGTTATAAGAAATTATAATCTTTATAAAGTAAATATTTATGAAAATATTTCTATTTGTAATGTTCATCTATACAAGCAAGTACTAATTTAATAGCATTTTTTTAAATTGAATATACCATTAGGAAATAAACTATAAGTTTTCAGGAAACTAAAATAAATCAAAATAATTTCTAACACTTCTTTCCTATATTTTTTAAATTATTTTATTGAAATCGACGTGTACTTTATAAAAACTAGGCTATATATATAACATATATAACTCTTATAAAACATTACAAACACAAACTGATTCGGTACGAAAAAAATTATTAAAATATATATTTTTAAACCTATATAAATAACTTACTATAATAAATTACTTTAAAAAATTCAAGCATATTATAATTTAATAACTGTTATTTAAAGAAACTTTATTGTATCAAATGATATTAGAAGAAATAAAAATTGTATTAGAATATATATTTTAATATTCATCTATTTTTTAGCAATATTTATTTATAATATTATATTTTAATTATATAAATCTTATTAGATCGTATACATAAAAATTAAGTTAAAAAACTCAATTATAAATTCACGCAAATTTATTGTCTTTTCTCTAAATATTATGTATCACCAGGAGTTATAAAATTTAATTTTCCATCAACGTTTGAAATGTGATACATAATATTTTGGAAAAAATTGTAATAATTCAAGCCGTGCAAATCTACGAAATATCTATTCTAAATATAAGCAAAAGCTGACAACAAGCACCTTATCTCACCTCAGTGATGGTCTACGGAAGTCGAGCGCTTCGAGGTCCGATGGTTCCCTCCGACAAAGTGAGCAAAATGCACATTGCAATGTGTTTTTGAAGGCCTCCCGGAAGTCTCGATTAAAGTAGGCATAGATAAGAGGATTCAGAGCCGAATTGGTATATCCTATCCAGAATAGGATCGATACGACGATGTCTGGACACGGACAAGTTTCCACATCGCAAAGCGACGTCGTTACGTACCAGAGAAAAAATGGCAACCAGCACAAAATAAAGGTACCCATGATGATGCCGAGAGTACGCGCTGCTTTGTGCTCGCGCTTCATCTTGATTATGTTTTTATCTTTCGTTGGTGTGTGTAGATGTTCCACAGCTCCACTGACCTAAAATCCAAGGATACGTCGATTAATAATTAAAATATTTTTTCTTTCGCGACAACTTAATTAATTATTAAAATACTATAAAATTCTGTCGACTATAAAGCGTCATTTCTTACAAAGGTATTTCGGTTCGAGTTTATTTATAAAATAAATTCATAAGACTTCAATTTATCTAAATAAGTTTCGATATTACGAAGAGTTATATTTATAAAGAAATAAACAAGTGGACAAAATAATAAACATTAATAATAAATATTACTTATTATTATATTTTTTATTTTATATGGAATAATGCCTTAAATATAAATATATTTGATAATAGATAAGTATTTAAATATTTTATTGCTTCAAAAATTTTTTTTAATATAATTATATGAATTTAGACTCGTGACGTATTTATTTCTACTAAATTTCGTTATACTAATTAAACCTAAGACTGTTACATATAAAAATCATTAAATGTGATTCTATGAAATAAGATCGGATTTAAGCATCTATATTACATAAACGTAAAATTTGAATAAAAAGTAATTAAATGTAATTAATGTAACTAGATTCTAGAACGTATACGAAGATTCTATATATCCCTTAATTATCGATACAATTGTCGAAACAATAAAAACGATTCTAACACTAAAAAAATCATATTACCTCGTTAAGAGTTAATGTTTTCGATGAACCACCACCACTGTTAAGTTCGCCGTTGACGTTATTCAGATCCCTGCTAGGCCTGTGACTCAGCAACATAGCATTGCCCATGCGACTGTGCATCTGTTTTTCCTGACGATTTGCCTCCTTAAATATCGCTAGATATGTCAGCGTCATTATAGTGCAAGGTATCCAAAAGGATATACTTGACGATAGTATAGCGTAGCCTTTATTAACCTAGAATCAACGACATAATCGAAAATGATGAGATAAAATATTTTAACATTTTTGTTGTACTAAAATATTAACATTCTTAAACTTACGTAACTAAAAGTAAGTATTGGAAAGTTCATCGAGAGTCTAATACGATTCACTTATTATTTACTTTATTTTAAATCGTTTTATTTACTTAATATTATTTTGAATACACTAAAGTTTTTGATTATGTTTCAAGTAAGAAAAAATTGATATTTTAATTAATTGCATGGAGGTAATTTAAATTAAAAATTTATTTATCAAGGATTTGCTTATTTATTTAACGTATTTCATACAACTTGCTAATAACTTTTTATTGCAAATACTTGTACGAAGACTGGTTCAAAAAGATATTGCTAATTTATTTGGTAACGTTGATTAAAAAAATCAGTATATAATATAAGGTAAAAAAATAAATAAATAAAGGTATAATATCACATGTACTTTAATTAATTGCTCAAAACAACGATACTTGTACGAAAGTGGGATAATTCACTTTCATGTTCATTTATTTCTTTCGTAGAAAAAATACGTAATCTTCTTATATTTTGAGCATATTAAATGTTAATAATATCTTAAAATTAAAATTAATAGAACAATACGAAACTCATTATTATTTGATGTACAGAAATATTCATGTAACTAAGAGTTATAAGTGCATTCAAAATCTTTAAGAAAATTTAAAGTAGAATAAATTCACATAAATCCATAGTAATATTCAACCTTTACGCGTATTACATATATTATTATTAAAAATGTAATATCTCTATTACAATTAGTCATTTTGTAAGACATTTATTTGAATATTCAAAAGATATATCAGCAAAATAATGAATAAAAATTATTACCATTATCTATTGTTTTAATTTTGTATTAATGTTCATTGTTTTTTGTTCAACGCTAGTTTCATTAAATATTTTATAAAATAAAAAAAATGCAGAATACTTTAAGATATTATAAATAATGAATTCCATCGACCGACAAATCTTTTGTTTCTATCGAAAATAAATAAATAATTTAATTATAATTTAAAACAATAAAAAAAATAACGACAGCATATTGCTTTTAATTACTGGTAATTACTTGTTATAATTTGTTTTTCTATTTCGAATTAAATATATTTACCGATCGTTCGAAAGTTGGAGCTTTTAATTAATACGACTAACCTTGAACATGCATTCGTCCGGATGAGTGTGTCGAAATTGATCGTTCTCTTCGGTTGTATACCACCCATTAAAAATCGGTACAAACGATATTATTGCTGGTGAGAGCCAGCAAGCTAATAACATATAGATAGCAACGCGTTTTGTTATACTGATTGGATAGCTCAGTGGCTTAACGATCGCATAGTATCGATCCACCGATATGAACATGAGATGAAGAATAGAACTAGTGCTGAAATATACATCGAGCGAATTCCAAACATCGCACATAAAGTAGCCGAAGAGCCAGTGGCCTGTGATTTGAACACTTGCGTTGAAGGTCATAGCAAACATGGCTACGAGCATGTCCGCCAGGGCCAGAGAAACTACGAAGTAGTTCGTGATGATGCGGAGCTTACGATGCCTGATGACCGATACCATCACCAGGAGATTACCGAAGACTGCCGTGGCTATTATAGTACCAAGGATGCAGCCCAGTATAATCGCTCTATAAACAAAGTTACGAGTTAGTCAAGATAACCTACATTTACATTTATAATCAATATCAAGATGTAATTTTTCAACACGCGTACTCGCAACCATCGGTGGAGAAGAAACCGCGATCGAAAAGCAGAGATACAACGTACCTGGACACATCGATGGCGTGTTCGAAATGGTGGTCCGTGTAATTATTAACATTATTCGACTGATTAACGTTCGTGCTGGCTATAGTCACAGGTATTATGGAACTCGTTGACGCGCCTACGCTCGATGTCGCGTTTGCCGTTTCGCTCGAGGCATCTGACAGGGACATAGCGATGCGTCGACCTGGTGACACTTCCCTCGTTGTCGACGTCCTTGAATAGGACTTATTGCTTACGTTGCTTATGTTACTGATGGTACGCGATGATGATTCAGACGACTTGGGCATGCTCCGCACTAATCGGCGAGTGTGCGATTCCGCTTTCACCCCTGAATTCTCGTGGAATTGGTTTTCATGAATGCTTTGAGGTAAACCAGAATGTTGTCTATTCGATGATGGTAGCGAGGGTTCGACTGGATACTCGTACTAAAAATATTAAAGTTTGAGAGGTTTTTTACGCATTATCAACCCATAAACGTTTCAATAACGATATACATGCTCATGCTTTTACTTTGTCTTACGATTTTATTATTATTGATTTTGCCTTTTCGGAATACACGATAAATATTTTAGAGTGGAATTTATCCTGATTAGAATTTTAATGTAATTATGACGAAATAAAAAATATTACCACAAATATCCACGTTGACACGAATACAGTTTTATTCTAATTCCGTTCTAACTGGTACGTATACGATAATGACAGTTACGATTAATTTACTAGAATATATTGAAACGATACGCGAATATTTAAAATTATTTTCTATGTTCACGGATTTCGATGCTGTTTGTTAAGTCAATTTTTTTTAATTTAAGCGAATTATGCAAAATATTCTACGATTTAAAATTAAATAAGATAATCAAATTAAAAAAATATTTTTCGATTGTATCGTATCTATATGGTGTAAATTAGTTTACAAAGTAAACAAAAATATTTGCTTGTATCATACTAAATAAAAAAGGATAGCGTGCATAATAATTTTCAAAATGGAAATACCTATAGTTAATTTTGAAAAACAATGAATGAAAAAAATATTCAAATACACGCGTATTATATATATAAATATATTTTAATTGTTTAAATATTAAAAGTTAAATTGGAAAATCATTCAATTAAAGTTAATTTTAGATTACTAATTCACGGTTAATAAATAAATTATAAATACAATGCTCAACTAGGTCGTAGTTTATTCATAAGATTAATCATAAGAAATCTTTATATTTTATACAATATAAAAAGCTAAATCTTATTCTTTCGTGTAATTTTAATTTTAAAAAGCAAGTCACCGTTAATACATTAAATGTGACGCACTAGATGTTTTCGTTCGTTTAAAGCAATTTAAACTCGGTTACTAAATTTGAAATATTTTTCTACTTGAAATTGGATTATACGCGAATTATTTTTACACGTATTTTAAAATTGCGAATAATACTTTACGCGAAATTTAGAAAATATTGTAAAATATTTCAAAAAATACCGTTGATTTGTATTAAAACTGTAAAAAATATTATTTTAAAGAATGTAAAAGGTAGTCGAAGTTCCAACGGATTCTAAGCCAATAAAGAAAAAATATTAACAATAAAAACGAAGTTTATACAAAAATATTTTTATTTGGAATATTAAAAAAATGTTTTCTGCTCTAAAAGAATTAATTAAAACCATTTTTTACGTATCATCCTAGATTTATTTAGACCCTTAAATGAGACCAATGTGTCTCTTAAAATTTTTCGATGAACGAGAAGACTCTTTAATTTTAAGTTTGTAAATATTTCAATAGTTCCGTTCATCCGTAGCTTCAAATTTTACACCTTCTTCTACCTTGACTCTTACGTATATTTTACTCGAATTTCTCTAAACCGAACGCGAGGATCGCTTCCTGAATAAAGCAAAAAAATATGTATATTCGTACAGCGAGTGCGGGAGGCGGAGGAGGATTCGAAGGGAATATTAGGTCAAACCTTTAAGTGCCGCAATAGCATGCGAGCTGAGGCATGATAGCGGGTAGTAGTGCTACTGGCAGTGCTGATAGTAGCGGTACCAGTAGTCGCTCGCAAGACGTCATTCTGTCCGGCTAAGCCGTTATCGATGGCATCGGCGGTGGTATCGCTGTTGATTTGGAGGCTGCCACGTACCTCACCCGCCAGTAACGCTAAAATGAGGAGCGAGCGCAGAATAAAAGTCCATGCGCCGTCGCTTTTGTCGTCGCCGCCGACGCTACCACCGACGCTGCAGCCGTTGCCGAAGAGCCGGCGATTGCGGTGCGTCGGCGGCCTTCGGCGTTCTGCCAGTTCAGCTGGGATCTTTGCACTTGTGCCTTCCTCTGTATCCTTAAACTCGACCGCTAATAGCTCGAGTTCTTGCTTTGACTTTGGTCACGGCCGCCTTCGCCGCCACCGCCGCCGTCGACGCCGCCGTCGACGCCGCCGTCGACGCCACTCTCTGCTTCACCCACGGCGTCGTGAGCCTGGAAAATACGAGTAACCAACGAACTTAATTTTTTTATTTGCGGAAAACTCTTTATATTGCTCTTATGATCAAGCTTAATTGTAATGTAGATGGTCATCGCGTGTCGATGATGCAGAGAATGGGCAGAATTTTTGTATATAGAATAAAACATGGATGCTTTATTTTTCAACTATAACATAATTTTATATTATTAGTTATTTGATATTTTGATTATTTAACTCTAACGTGATATATAACAATTAAATATATATAACAGTTGGTATATTTTATGCATTAAAATGTTCTACATGATATTTTGTATATATAAAATAATATTTTTTTTTCAACTTTTTAAATTATTATTTAATCGTTTAATCGAATGTAACGAATGAGGTAAAAAATAGATATAGCGTTCATATAAAAATACATATTTTTATTCACACTTTTTTTTAAGATAACCATTTCTCTGGAAAATATTTACAAGATTAAAATAAAACTAAGTATGACATATAACTAAATAGATATATATATATTTTTTATGCGTATATATAAGTTAATTATAATTATATAATTCATATAGTATGCATTATATTTTAAACTTATTCATTTAATTATTTAAATTAATGAACCTATAAGTTATTTATTATTAAGTACAAATGTCATTAGAACCTATTTTATAACTGTTTTATTGAGCTTGAAATACAAATTGTAAAAGTATGTCAGCTGTCAGAAAATTATCATATTACTGAAATTAATTAAATATTGAGATAATTTACAAAACTTTACATAAATGATGTTTTCCAACTATCACTATAAACATAAGTCAGAGAATATATAATAAAATGGACTTATAATATTATTATATAACTGACATATATTCTATTCTAAGACTCAGGTATAGCTTTTTAGCCTTTACTAGCTATGCGGAAGTTCCCACATTTATTAGCGCGCATTCGTAAATATCAAGTAGAAGACGAGCTTTTCTCGAGTATATTTTAGTATTAAAATAAGGTGTTGTTGTTTTACATTTTATCTGCGTATTATATTTCTTTTTCTTTTTATATAAGATAGAAAATTTAACAAGAATAATTTTTGATTGTAATTTTCTTTTATTAAAGAGGGGAGGCAATATTTTATGCTTCATAAAATTTAATGATTCTCTATATGAGTGTTCATAAAAATAGCTTGTCAACAAGGATATTTCCTTTTCTTATCTTATACATTTCAACTTACTCTGGTAAAACTGTAACGTTACTTCCAAGTGCATTTTTATTACGAAAATATTAGTATATTAATCTATCAAGATTTTTTCGATATCATTTAATGTCTTTGTTACGATTTTTAAAATAATTTGATAATCAAGTATTATTAATTAAGTTTATTAAGTATTTAAAATTAATATAATTAATTAAATTATATTTTCAGATACATTAGAATCAAGAAAGACAATTTCTTGTCAATTTCCACTAATGACTTTCCAACTTCAACAATTTTATATCTATTTATATTATATACTTATTTATAAAATGTATTATTTTCACTTTGATTAAATATTTTGATTGAATTCCATAAAAATCCATTATATTAAGATATTATGATTTTTTCTTTTACGACATTATGGAAATTTTTCTGATAAATATATATTTTCTGGAAGATAAATTGTACCACATTATAAGACTATACGCTAAGTATATAGAATGCAAAAAATCTGTTTTCATCGTACTATGATATGTAGTCAGGGTATTTTTCATAATATAAAATATCAATTTGGATCTTGTGAAATGCAGCATAAAAAATTCAGTGATATAACAAGAATTTTGTTTTATAAAAGTATTTTTTTAAGAGAAGAGAAACACTAACATTGAATATTACAGTCTTCAATTTATTTATTAAAAGGTAAAATTGGAATTATTTTTTGGTATTTATAAATTTTACTTATATCAAAACCTCTAATATATATTACAATTGTATAAATATAAGATAACTTTCTTAAGATTTCTACTTTTTACAGTAACGCGGCTTTTTGCAAATATTTTCATTTCTCGAGTAACTATCTTAAACTTTAATTTTTAAGAATCGTTTTAAAATTTTTTATCTATTATGCTTCAATATAAATATGTATTAAAAAAATTTTTAACGTAGTTTTTTTTTATTTTACGGATTAATTATATAGTAAAGTTAAATATTATTTATATTTATATTTAATATTATTTTTATTGTTAATATTTTAATATCATTTTAATAATCACTTTTGTAATACATCACATTCAAGAATTATATTAAAATCAATTTATTTTAAACTTTTTTTACATTTAAGAAGCTTAATATGTTATTATTTACTGGTTAATCGTATTTAATATTTTATTATTTTTGTATAGAGCTGCCAAGTTTCCATAAGTAGAAAGATACTTAAATTTATCTACTCATACTTGAGTTCATTCCATACATATGGAGATCATCTTTTATGAAAGTATGTTTCGTCTACATGCTATATATATATAACCTAAAGTTTGGTTTCTTTTCCTTTTTTCATTAAAATGATTTATATTTAAGTACTAATTAATATATTTTTCCAATATTAAAGATAATTCTAGCTTTTAAATAAAGAAAAATATTTTATAAGTGATCTAAGACTAAAAATATTATGATTTGGTAAAATATTTTCCAAATGAATATACTCATGATTAAATCTACTTAAATTTTATTTTTCCTTCATTTTATTTTTTCATAAATCATTGAAATAAACATTTACGAAAAATTAATAATGTAAAGATAAGTAACACATACAGCATTAGTTTTTATTTTATACTTTGCATCATCAAAAGGTATGAAAAGCAAGACCTTTTGTACTTAAATAATATAGTTAGATGACACATATCTATTGATCTTGATTGAAGTGCATTATACAACTTCTATAAATTTCCTTAGTTATTTGTCTAGAGCAGGTTACTTCTAGTAAACAGAACTTTTCTCCTAAAGTGTGAGCGATTGGATATCATGACAACAAACATCATTATCGTATACTATAAAACCGCAAAATAAAATATACGCACTGTAAAGTTCTCTTTAATTAAAAATTTATTAATGGCGATTTTTTTGCATTAATCATAAGCTACTAAGAATTAAACTTTACATTAATATTATTAAATAAATATTTTATAAACAAATATTTTTTTAAAAAATTATTAACCTGATAAATTTAAGAACATAAATATATTATTATTATTATTATTCACTTATTATTCATTCATTAAAATGTAAATTTTTCGATTCCGAATTATAGTATTATTATATACGAATGAATACATTACTTTTATACGTATATTTTTTATAATACTATAATATTATATATAAATATTAATATATTTATTTACTTATTTTTAAAAAATATTCTAAATATATAATTTATTATTTATATAAATTATAATTAAAAATTAATTTTTAAGATAGGTAATGTATGAAATTTGACATAAATAAGTTAAAATAAATAAATACATATTAGCGAAGGAAAATCTATTCCGAGAACTTAATTAAACAAATTGCATAATGTTTATAAAATGCTTGGTTAAAAGTTTACGACAAAATTGCACGCAATTATTGTTAACGACTCAATTAGTCATGCTCGAGGATGTATAAAACACCGAAGCAATTTGGATGTTATATTTCTTATTATCGAATATCATCTGGTTCTCATTCTATTGTATCAATTAATCAAATGCCGAGGTTCTTCTTTTCTTGTAGACGACTTCAAAAAAATTATGTACGCACAGCTTTTATCTCTTTTACGATTACAAACGAGCTTTTGCAAGGAATACGTAGCATAGCTCGACCTTAAGAACGTACATTTGCGTCACGATGATGAGATCTTTGACTCAAGAAGGGACATTTTTTTGGATTTCTTCTGGTACTTTTTTTTTTGTGATGGAGGGCGCACTTTGTGCTTGGCTTGCCATTTCTGCTTTATCTTCTTTTTAGTGTAATGATTGATGCCGATCGTTGACTTTTCGAGTTCAATCTGCTTTATCTACTGAATAGAAATAGATTCAAGATCAAATGATACAATTTTTCATTTACATACAGTTATATAAGAGAACGAAAATATAGATTTTAACAAAAAAATTTATGATACTTGAAAATCCATCATCTGTTAAGTAATTATTTTCATAAGAATATATTATACCATTATTTCTTAAAATATACACTCATTTATCAAAAACTTTTGAATAATATAAAGGCACTTTAAGATGAAAAATATAACACAAGTTTTATACACAATTAACCCATTCGCTTGAATCATGAATTAAAAGAAAATACAAACTAGAACAGATATAATTAATGACTAAAAGCAATGAAAAGTGACTCATTATTTTATTCTTAGAATAAAAATGAATTATAAATTAGTCAATTTTTCAATTCTAATAAAAATTACAAATAGATTTCTCATGAAGTAAACGAAGTATCTCGAACAGTAAACAAATCTGAGATTATAAGGTGACACGTCAAGAAATCGAAAGGGCAGATGCGAGAACTTGGAATAAGCTAGTATTTATTAAAAGCACAACAGTAATATTGCTTGGAATTTCACTCATCACAAAGTTTTGTGAGGAATTAGGATTTACTTTTATAGTTTAAGTTGGCCACATAATTTAATTTATTGATTTTAGTATCAGATACTGCAATGTAATTTAAGCTACGTTTGTTCAGAGATTTTACTTTTATTTTTAATAGTATTATTGTTTAGCTGGTAAGTTTTAATTGATATTATTAAATAATACTTAACAGAATTAAGAAATTATATAAATTAGTAGTATTACAGTGTTGGAAATTATAATATGGTAAGTATAAATGAAACATAAATATAAATTTAAATCGATTCTTCTTAAAAACTTTTTCATCTGGGAATAAAATTATTGTTTACACGGAAAAGGGTATAAAGATAAAATAAATAAAATTTACTAAAAATAAATAACTTACATTTTTTATTTTACGAATAAATAAAATTATTAAAAATTTTAACGAAATAAAATATATGCATTTAAAGCTATAAAATAAGTAAACAAAAATTTACCACTGAAAATGAAAAAGAAACTAATTTAAATGCTATAAATAGCAATGGACATATTATGTAACACGAACGTAAATGTACGTACATATGCTTCTTTTCATTAACTCGTTTAGAATTTAGATTTTATTTTTTACATTATCGTTTATTTTACAGATGCTTTCATAAATATTATATATAGATTTTAAACTATACGAAAAACATAAGTTTATTTAAATGTTCTGAAACAATTTTCTAAAGTTAATTTTTACATGTATTACTGTATAATAAATAAAAAGATTAAAATATTATTAAAATTTTACTTTAAATTGTAAATCTAAATAATATTCTGTTAACTATTTAGAATAATTTATAGGTTATTTTTTTAGTGTATTTTTTTTTTATTAACAAATACATTTTTATTGAAATACTTGAATCTTTTATTATATTTTTTATATGAACAGACTTATATATATATATTACAATGAAAATAACGAGTAATACCAATTATATGAAACTTAAAAACAATAAATCTTTTCTAAATTAAATATGAAGTATTACAGTTGATAAATTAAAGAATATAATTAAATCTAGCTTTTCCAGTGAGAAAATAAATTTAATATATTGTGTTTATTTAAAGATTATAATTTTATTTTCATCTAATTTGTTTTTATAATATATTTTGATATATCTCTCATAAAATAAAAATAATATAATTAATAAGCTGATTAAATAATTGTTTTAAAAAGCCTTTTATAATTTAACATTGTTATTAATTCATAAAAATACTTCCATACATCATTTATTTAAGACAATACTTTATCATACATTAGCAGCACAAATTTTTCCTTCTTTAATCCTTGAATAAATTACATTCTAGTTAACTTAAACAACGATTCTAAAGTCATCTATTAATTCAATACGAAGTGAAATACAATATCGTTTCTTCTAGCATTAAATTTGGACACTTAATTACTGAAATAATATTCGGAAACTTGAGACACAACTTTCTTCTGCAGTGTCATTAAGTAAAGTCTCAGAGGATTGTCGGTCTACCTAGAATTTCACTGCATCTTCATATTCCACGGAGATATAATGCGACACCAATATACCTCATTCGTTCTCTTCCGGACGAGATGAAAAATAGTGATTCATAGATTAGGAAAAGAGTTAGAATTATATTTATCAATGTGTATAGAGCGTCTATTTTATTATAGGTCATAACTTATGAGTTAAAAGCCCCGACGAGCCAAAGGGATCAGACTTTAGTAACTGAGTACGCGTGTGTGCACTATGCGCGAAAATAGCTAGGATTTTCGAAGTGGTGCGCTCTTAATATAGCTCAAGGTTATTTTCCACCCCTTTACCACCCTCGCCTTCTTTCATAGCTCTTTCCACTAAGCTATAGACTCTCTTTCGAGGATCAATGTCATATTTCGAGCATATTTATGGGAACAAGGGTCGCGGAGCTTTTTTCGCTTCACGGAAAGTTCTTGCACTGATCGTAGTTGGAAGTTCAGATTACGATGCGATTTTACTGTGATTATTATTAATTATTTATTTTTTACCAAATGATTTTTAAAAATATGTGATTGATATTAGAATCATTATTATGCTTAATTACGTAACTAAAAAATATCTTCATAAACACCATGTCATTAAGAAAATTATATTATGAATAAAATTTTGGTTTTATAATAATCTATATTAATTATGTTAATATTATCGAACATATATTGATAAATATTATATATTTATTATAATAAAAAATTTTGATTCAATTTAATATGTGATAATATTTCTTATATAATAAATAATATTTTTTAACAAATTATACGATAAAAAAGTTATTCTTATAATAACTTTAGATAATACAAAAAACTGATATAATATATTTATCTCAGAATTTACAAATATAACGGGAAATACAAATTTGCTATATATAACACGACGTATTGTTTTATGACGAATACAATTTTGATTCAATTTTTCGCATATTCAATTTAAATCATAAGATTTTCCATAAAATATATTTGTAGATTTTATATAACTATGTATATAAAAATTTAATGAACGACGTTATTTAAGGTTTTCTTTCTACTAAAAAAAATTTTCATTGTTCACACGTTATCGTCAGTTTTAAATTATTTGTTTATAAAAATTCTATTCCATTTATAAAGTATATTCAACAAGATTTTCTAATTTACTAATTTATTATTGTAGAAAATTATTAATTTCAGAAAATATTATACTTTTATACTTCTATTTACATGAAAAAATTACTAGAATTTTTCAATACTTCAAATAAAATAGTTTTGCTCAATTGAATTATAGAAGTACATATGTAAATATTTTTTAATACTTCTTATATATATGTATATACAGTATTATGCTTATATTGAATTTTTTAAGCATGAGCAGTTACTTTTTATTGTTTTTTTTGTTTTTCCCATTCCTGTTCTATAATTTCCAATAGGTACTAAATATCTTTCATATAGCTGAAAGCTATGCAAATAACACTCATATTTGTATCCATTAAACATTCCATCATGTTCATTTTAACAGTTACGCGTTAGTCGCATACCATTATTTATGGGTTTTCTTTATTGGTATGAAATTTCGTTTCATTAATTTGAAGTTAAACTTTTTTTCCCTTTAGTTGTCACTGATTTAATCGCAATTTTTTTCATTTTAGATATTTAGAAAATGTTTCTTTTTAATATTTGAACAAGTTGGAGAATATTAAAATATAGTTATGAACTTGTTTAAATAATATTATTCATATTATGCATCGTAATTTATATCTTAAATATAAATGAATAATATAGCTAGAAAAACAATAATGAAACAAATTGATGAAATATACAGTCGAAAGGATATGGTAAAAATATACCATTTTGATCAAAACTTTTAACAAATACACACTAATTTAATAATTCATAATTATTTAATACAAACTTGTTTCCATATATTGAATTTATTAATATAAAAAAATAAGAGTATTGATGAAATAAATTTCAATTAATTTGATAAAATTTATTTTAATATAAATAAATGTAAATATTAATTTAATTGAAATAAATGCGTATTTAAGTAATACGAAATTGTTACGTTCATATTAATCATTTCTATAATGACTATACTATTTTTTTCCTTTTATTGTTTACTACACATTTTATATTTACAAAAAATTATACTCTTACAGGAGAAATATTCATTTTTTTATTGCTAAAACTGAATATTACTAAAACAATTTAAATAATATATTTACAGAATCGTATTTATTAAAATTTAATATTTAAATATTCTATTTTAAAGAAAATTTTGAAAAAATCAATATAAAATTTGAAAATTTGTAATCATAATTTTGTGATATAAATTTTTCTTCATTAAATATATATTTATAATTTTTTTTGTTTATCTCGATAAATTTTTAATTCAATAAAATTATTGAAATTGTTTGATGAAAAAATAAAAGTGTTTACAAAATTCAAGGATACGTAGGCAAAACGATATCTTTCACTTGATTGTAATGAAGTAGATTGTAATCAAGGAAGCAGATCGTTTTTGCTTTTGACGCTAAAGAAATCGAATAGTTTACATAATCTGTAAACATATACATGAACATTTTTTTTATAATATTAGGCTAAAAAATGATTAAACGTTTTTATGCGATATTAATTATTAAAAAAATTATCGATAACATCAATAATTATTAGGTTTATATGATTACATTAATTTATTAACGTAAATAATAATATAATATTATTTTATATGTTAAAATAATAATTTGATAAATAATCTAAATAATAATCAAGATTTGTAAGAATTATTTCAAATTAATGTGATAATAATTTTCCAAATATTTCAATTTAATTTGCCTGAATAATTTCCTTTCCATAAAAGGGTAGAAAATATTCAATTATAAAAATTATATCTTTTTTTTATTTTTATTATTTTTATCAATTAATAAAATTAATTTTTATTATAACGAAACCTATAAAGCATGTTAATAATATTAACTGTATAATAGAATATAAATTTATTAAAGTAAGAGTCACTCTTCAAAGACATTTTATTTAAATAATAAAAAGCTTTATTCATATTAAACGATCACTATAAAAAATAACTATAATAATACAATATCATTATACTAAAAAATGTAAAAATAAGTAATATTTTTCACTTGTAATACAGATTTGTTTTTAATCTAGGTCATAAATTATATGTTATTATTACAAATAAATTACTCTTTGAAATTTATTTTTTAAATTTAATTATATGAAAAAACATAAAATAAATATTTTTTAGTTTACACTGAAGCTTACTCAATTGGCTTTTATTTTCAAGAATACAAAAAATATTTATAATATAATTTCATTTTGAAAGTATGTAAAATTCATCTTACACTATACAAGATTTTTTAATAGCAGTTGTACTACAATTAAATTATCTTTAAGAAAAGCTTGTATATAGCTCTATATATATAGCATATCGGGTAAAAAGTATTGTTAGTCAACAAGAATGAGATTTTTAAAATATATTACAAATTAAAGATTCTTACAAATTGAGATCGTTTGTAATGTACTTCTATGTATTATGTGATATTCAATTTAATGTATAAATCACATGCGTGAGGCAATAAATAGTCCAATAACTAGACGATGACTAATTGTTGTGCAAGTACAGAGTTTTTTTACATGAATTCGCGAGTAATTTGAATTGTTACGTAAGTAGAAGTAGTGTCACTGATATTATCGCGTTATTGCAAAGATAAATCTCAATTAGTTGGGGATAGCAATTCAGATAAATAATTTTTTTTTAATAAAAGTAGTTAATCCTTTGAGAATGAATATCACGTCTGTTTTATATTGATATTTATCTCTTTTTGTAGTGTTTATTGTTATACATATTATTATTTTTTAAATAAACATGAACATTTTTTAAATAAACTGTTTCTTTGTTAACAACTTTTATTATCTTTTGTCGTTACATTATAACAAACATAAACTTTGTTAAAAAGATACATTTTTTTAAGAGGCGAAAATTTTACTTATTTTACAATCTCGTTTTTTTATAATCTTTATTAAAATAAATTGATTCATAAAATGTATTTTTATTCAGTAAAATCGAAACCTTCACAACTGCAAATAATTACATCTATTGCAGAACAAATGAGGTGTTATTAAAAAGTCAATGTTAGAAACTAATTCTTGCTGTAAAGAATCTTTTTCTTTAAATAATATTTTGTAATAGAGTCCTGTTCGTAAATAAAAACATATTTTTAATGTCAAAGAAATTAGAAGTAAAATTATAATATTAATTATAAAAAATAAATCGATGCATTAATACCATTAATTTGTATATTTTTTATTTTATTGAAATATTAAGGATTCATAATGTATAATTTAGTTTAATGTATGTTAAACATATCTTGTTTGGCTATTAAATCCAAATTACATATACGCTTGCAGATGTGCTTGAACAGTAATGAATAAATGTAATAAATAAAAAGTTTTTTAAACATAATAATATTAATTAGCAGCTAGATATTTTTATATTAGAACATTTTAGTAGCTTTAAAATAAAAATTTAATCGATTATTAAACGAATATTATTTTATTATATTAAAAATAATTATTCGATTTATTCATTAATTAAAATAGTATAATATTTGCTTTATAATAGATTTCTAACTCTGTAAATACTATGATAAAAACTAGCGAGTATTATCAATTTTGAATGTTTCGGATAATAGATAATTTAAAGTTTGTTACGAACATTCTAAATATACATAGATTTAGTAGACTTTCGAAAGAAAAAGGACGATAACATAGTTCAATATTATCATCGTTTTTCTTCAGTTTAAACTATTATTTTGTAAGAATCATGTCTTAAAAGAAATACGATGTTTGAACCGCATTATAATATAAGATTTTCAAAAAAGGTTTACCTAATAAAACTACACGATATTTATTGCAATAAGTTAAATGTTATATCAAATATCTTAAAGATTATATAAAAAATTTTGTAAATTAAAACTATATGCAAATATTTGACGAACACAGAAAAACTTGTTTTTTAATTAAACTCTTTTAATTAAGCCTATTTACACATATTAATGGTTATTAATGATCCCTTTAATCGTTGTTTATCATGTGCAAGAATTTTTCGAGCAGTAATATGACCCTCAACGTAGCCACAAATATCGCAGTTTTATTTCTAATAATAATATGTTCAGTATTATGAGAATCTATCGAGCTATTAGATTACACCGTTATAATTATTGTTTAGAGATTTATGAATTATTAACGTAGTGGCAATTTTTCTTTTGTATTGCAGTTCTGACTACTTCTGAATTGTCTTAAAAAGACAAAGATGGTGAAAATATTAACGCATAATAATAGTCACAGACTAAACATAAAATAATTCAACTGTTAAAGTTTTTACTTCTAAGAAAAAAGATTTTACTATTAAATTGTTTTAAAATTTTAGGAAAAATATAAAAATGATTATAACTACTTACAATTTATTATTCTAAGAAGATAATTAATAACAAATTAGACTTTACGATTTTTCAGTTTAAAAAAAAAAGACAGAACCAAAAGCTCATGTGCGATATTAAAATCGCATTTAAAAATCAGGTTTTTTTTAATATATTGAACTTACACTTTATCGTGCTTTAAAGGCACTACAGCGGTATAACCGATTAAAATGTTTTAAACAAACGCTGCGATTTCTTAATCTTATGAATATTTAATTAACCACGAGTAATTGAATATTCTCGAGGTGAAGTCCCAATGTCTGATATGTGTTATCCCTTTTCCAGGAGCTTTTCGTAAATCGAACTACTGTGTTTGCAGTATCGAAGAATAGTTATACGCGTGTGAAAAGGTGTGCGTGTACATTTATGCAAACGGTAAGCAAAGAGAAGAGAAATGCTTTGTCTGGATTATGGAGATTTATGGAAATTCAGGGTAAGCAAAGTTGAGTCGCGTCGCGCGCCATCGGCTTATACAATGTTGGGTATTTACATGACTAGGGTATGGTACGTGATGGGTATAAGGAATTGGTTAGTCGCATAAAATAGGAATTCGCACGAGTTTTGCGGGTGTTTAGAGTTTAGGTTTTGCCGAAGGAAATTTTTTAAGATTAGACGTTCGTTGTGAAATGTGTTTGTTGCCTAAGGCGAAGACAAGAATAAGAAAAGAATAGCAACTCTTTTTGTTCAAATCCATTTTATCGAGGAGTCTTTTGTGGTTAGAAAACTGAAGACAATGTTTTTTTTTCAACAATGGCACCTTCAAAATTCAAGATTATTTTAATGTATGTTAATATGAGCGTATGTACAAATTTTAGACATAACATGACATTTATAAACTAAATATCACCCATCAAGCGTATTATTTATAGTATTCCTAATTCTAGGTCACGAATTTTATGATCTTTCGTTATTTCTACGAGGAATCAAATATAATTTTTTAATAAATCGAATTTTTAAAAACTGAAATAACCTATTTCATATATAATTAAATATTCAATTGAAATGTGAATCGTCGTTTTATAATTTTTTTTATGATAAGTATAAATTATTATTTCTAAATTAATTATTAAAAACAAAACATTTTTTAGAATAAATGTTGAATAATTTAACATCTTTCAAAAAATTTTTTGTATATAAATATTACACTATAAATAAGTAGTATATTTTGCTTATTTTCAAAGTAATACCTCTGTATTAGTTCTTATGCTACCTAATTAATTGATCTGAAAACTAAAAAACTTTATGAATAATTGAAATTTTCTATTCATTTTATTTATAATATAACAAGAAAAAAATGTTATATAAAATATTTTAGTAAAGTTTAAATGGTAGTGCCTATTTTAATATTAATGATACAAATATAAAATCAAATAATTTTATTAAATCATTCTAGGAAATTCAATACGTATAAAAAACTGTCAAAAATATTTTTAAATATTCATCTAAATAATTTATTGATTTATAATTAAAAAGTATTTTAAAAACTTGATATTTAATTATATTTATTATTCTTTTTTAAATAATTAAATCAATATTTATTTGTTAAAATAATAATACAAATGAAAATATTTTAATGACAGACTAAAAATATATGTTAATCTAACAACTTTTTATAGTATTTGAATTTTCAGCTGTTGAAACATTGGATCTCCAAAGTTACTAATATTTTGATAAAAATACTATAAATTTGAAATTTGTTTTAAGATATTAAAAATATGTGAATCAAAGTTTAAAAAAAAGTATAAACTTAAGTATTTTAAAAAGTAAAAGGTTTATATAAAATAAAACAAGAATAAGTAAAAAGTACAAAGTGCATTTAGAGGTTAAAAAGAAAAGGTGAGAATATGTGATAATATATTTCAAAAATTAAGTAGTGAATTAAAAAATTAAAACAAAAATTAAATATTCTAAAGAAGTTATAATGAAAAGATAAATAAAAATATGTTCAAAATTTTAGTAATGATTGAAAAATTAAAATTAACAGAGAAATCTTACAATAAAAAAGTATTAGTAATAAAAAAAATTAAAACAACATAAAAAATTTTATAGAAAAATAAATAATAAATAATAATAATAGTAAAGGTTAAAAATAAAAATAGTTATAAAAAAAACAAACATGTTAGGTTATGAATACCAAAAGAACATATATGCATAAGTAAACAAGAGTTTTAAAATAGATGAAATTAATAGAATTTTTCTAGTAAATAATTTAAAAAAAGATGCAAACGAATAATTATTAAATATAGTAAAATATTAAGAATGGAACATTAAAAAAGTAAAAAAAAAATGCATCGAGGAGTAATTACAAATTGAATTGTATATAGATGATCTATCAAAAAAGTTATACAATGAAACAAAAAATGTTGTTAAAAATAAACAGAATAAACAAAGGAGGTGAATATAAAAAATTTTAATGAACAAGTCATAGAATTAGAGTGTAATAATGATAAAATCTTTTAAGGACTAGGAAGAATAAAATGTACTTTAAACTTGTATTGAAAAATTATAGTATAAAAAAATATTTGAAAAAATTTGGTTAGTAATGCATCTTTTTAAGAATTATAAAATGAAACCAGTTAGAGAATAATAAAGTTCAGTTATTTGTTTCATCAAAATAAATATAAAATATAAAACAAATGTAAACAAGAGAAGTATGTAATAATATTATGAAGTATGCGAAAAAAGTATCAAATAAAATAAAAAATATATAAAATTCAAATAACATAATAATAAAATAATATTAATAATTAAAAATAGTTGACATATAAATTTGTAATGATCATTATTAAATTGTTGAAAAAAGAGATGATGGTGATTTTTTAAAGATTTAATGTAATATAAAATATTCGCTTTAAACAAGTTATAATGAGTGCTTACGAAGATGGAAAAAATAAGAGAAATATATAGTATTAAATAAAAGAGAGTAAATAAAAGTATTCATTATAATGCTATATATATAGTAAATCACTTCTAGAAGATATATTAAAAAATATTAATTTTTTTATTACAGTATACTTACTAAATAATATGATTCTTGTAATAAAATTTTCATGGTCCAATTAAAAAAAATAAATAAAAATAATTTATAATGTATAAATAAATAAATTTTTATTTATATAAAAATGAAAAATATGTATAACAAATTATTTTCAATGATTAAAAAAGTAAAGTTATAGGTATGTTATGTGCTTATTCTGAAAACTTTTTTAATGATCTGCAGATTTTGAGATTCAGTAATGTATGTTAGTGGTATTAAATCATTAGTAGATACAGAAATTAAACTGACAATTACATTCAACACAATTTAAAAATGTGAAAAAAGTTATAAAATTAATAAAAAGTATTGGACATTTGTTCAAATGTTTGAAGAAACATTTGTGTGCCATTGATTGTGACAAAAATATAATTAGGAATTTTGATATTGACCTAATTAAAGAAGATAAATAAAAAACAGAGGAATGTTAAATAGATAAATATAGTAAATAAATCAAAGTAACCAATAATAGTAATTATATTAAAGTCTTATATCCATGTAGAGATTATATAATAGAATTATATAAGAAGCGTAAATTAAAGTATAGAAGTGCATAGATCATTAATGGATAATTTAGGTTTTATTAGCACTGAAATCTAGTCTTAAAAGAGATAAAATATTAAAATAAACATGAAAAAAACTTGTTTATAGGATTTGAGTTTTAAATGGATAATTTATAACTGTATAGTGTTAAAATATGAAATAGAAGAAATATTATTAATATTTTAAAATATACATTTTTTTCAAATAATAATGAAACTAACATAGAAGTGAACGTATCAATATTATGGAATAGATCTAATTACATTTATCCTATATTCACTTTTAATAATTTAAAATTTGTATAATTTTCATATTTATTAGCCTTGTACAGTATTTTATAAAAATCTTAAATTATTAATTGTAAGTACAACGTAATATATTGCATTTATATTAACTAAATAGTGCATATATGACTAAATAAGCTCACTTTTATTAATTAAATTAAACTATGTGTTATTGTTTTTTTTTATTGTTATTTATATTACATTAAAATTTAACTTTATATTTATAGTCGATTCAACTAAACTTTATAAAAAAATTTTTAATTAATTATAAAGTTTGAATTAATGTTAATAGTTCACTTATTATTAAATTTATTAAATTAAAAACGATTATTATATTTTCTTAATTTTTTAAATTATGTATAATTTTAAGTATCATTTATCAAATTTTAATTTATTTTTATATTTTTATTTTTATTTTAATATAATTTATTATAACAAAATTCACGTAATACATTTTTTATTTTTTTATATGATTGAAAATAATATTTATAAATTATTATAATAAATTTAAGAGAAAAACTCAATTAAAAACAATTCTATATTTATTAAGAAGTGCTATAAATAAAAGTATAGATAAATATATGCTATAAATATCGTACGCAGTATGAAAAAAAATATACAAGCTTAAAAATGTAGAAAAATATTTTAACAATGATCAAAGAAAGAGTTAAGTTTTCAAAATAGCCAATTGAGTTATATTTTAGAAATCTTTATGTTATAATGTATATTTTTAACAATGCTTCGAATTTAAATAAACTATTTATATAAATCAGAAGGTCGTATGATAAAATGTATAAAAAAAGAAAAATAATGAGATTAGCCATCGATTGTAATAAAGAATAATTTAAATATTCTTATCGTAATAATGTGTTTAATGATTATATTTTCGTAAATAACAATTTTTATTTTTAAAATATTAATTTATATTGCAAAACACTATATATAACGATTAAATAAGCATTTTTTTCTGTTTAAAGTAACTTAAATGGTTTATGATATAGTTACATTAGTTAAAATGTAAATATAAAAAAAATTCAAATATAAAATGTTAAATATTAAAGAACATTAAATATGGAGTTCGATAAAATTTGTACTTAAATATTTAGCAAAGAACTTTAAATTAGTTGCTTTTGTATAAGTATTGCGAGATAAAATATAATAGTCCGGCATAAATATGGTTGATAAGCAAAAGAGAAAGAGAGTAAAACCTGTCTATCAATAAAATGATTCGATATCATAGACACGACTGGGTTTTTCAATCTTAGACGGATGTGGTTACGACGTCAAGAAGATGCACCTGCATACACATATGTGCGTCTGCGGTCCCGAATCGGATTGCGCTGAAATTCTGGACTCACACGACCATCCGATCAATGACTCGGAGAAAGTAGAACAAGCCGATGAACGATGAGAAGAATCAGAGTGTGTTTTTCGCAGGCCTTATGAGTAGCTATTTTATGTCACGTTAATCCTACTAATACTTGGCCTTCCAGTAAAGATCACGACGTTCTTTCCGTAATATACTCATCAAGTATTTTAAGTTGCTTTTATAGCTTCAATATGTTATTAATTTTTTAAAACATGTTCCTATAGTAACATCATTTTTTAGTAAAATCTTTATTTTATAAAATAATATTTATAAAATAAAAAGTATCGAAGCTTTAAAAATAACTTTTTTTTATTGTGCTTATGTACGGTATCTTTTAATTATAGTTACGAAAAAATGTGATCAATTGGAGTTTAATTAAGTTTTTCATAAAGGAAAATATAAAAGAGAAAAGTAGTTCATAATAATAATGTTTTGTAATATTAGTAAGTTATCAATCATTAAAATAATAAAAAATTTTATAGTCCATGAAAATATTTGAAAAAGTATTTTTTTAAATTAAGAAATTCACTGATTTACCGTTTACGAAATTTAAAAATAATTCACCTAAATATTTGAAAACATAAAATATATAAATTTAACTTTTAGTTTGAAATTTTATGATAAAAAAAATTAATAATTTAACGTGCACCAAAGCATTACGTTAGATATCAAGTGCTTCGGTACTCACACCCAAATTAGCAATGGAAACATTAGGCATTTACATAATTGTTACCGTTCCTCGTCCAATCATCCGGCAGCTTCTGCCGTCTTGGATAATCAAAAAAGACTCTCTGGTGATAGATCGTCTTGTACTCGGCGAAAGAGCATTTTTTTCTTTTTTGTTGTGAACGAGAAGAGAATTCATTCACAAGGGACTTGTTTCAGAATGAGCTGACGTGTGTGAGACACTCAATTGATGTATTTTCTTCAGGTTCTTCACAGATCTTGACTTTGTGGATTTTATGTATTTTTAGGCATAGCACAAATCACCAAGGACAAAATTTCGTATAGTATTGATGTCTGGTAGTCTACTTTATATCCAACCTAACATGTTAATTAAGTTTTTTGTTTGTATTTCGGTGATAAATTCCCGCTTGTGCAGTGCTATTTACGTGTTCTCCTTAATATTTGCTTAGACAATTTCTCAAATCAACTTAAGTGAATAGAGGTGTTAACCTATAAATTCTTAAATGGTCAGTAGCGAGACAAAATAAGTTCGCGGCTCTTCATTCGATCTTCCGAGTTATACAGCTTCGGCCGCGGTCAAAACTTCGATGACCAACCGTGTATATTTTTTTCGGCATTTCTCGTCAAATTTTATCTTTTGTTTTTCTTAATTAAATTTTTTAACTTTACCTTTAAAATTTTACTTTTAAAATATTATTGATTCGCTATTAAGAGTCTGGATATTCAGAATATTCCATGTATATAAGTTTCTAAATCTTACTAATGACACTATTGGCTTCTATATTTTGTTGCAGGTTTATCGAGCGTGATCCTTGTGAATTAATAAAAGCTCGTCCTATTGAGATTGCGGCAATCTGACCGTCCTTCGTGCCCTGAGCTTATTTTAACAACCAAACTTCAAAACCCAATTCTTACTTTATTACTCCTTTTAGATGCCCTCCAAAACCTATCCTTCTTTAACGAATAAATCACAAAAATATCCATAATTGACCATTCAGGACTAATTAAACAAATGTTGTTCTCGGTTAAATGTTCGGAAAAAAAGCTGTCTTCCATCCTTAGCTGACACATTTGTAATACGTTATTTTAATCTTATCTTCTCTTTAATTCAATATAGTAATGTCACATACATGATTAAAAAGTTGAAGCGTACCCAGTCCATTACGAACCGCAAAAGTTAGAACCGATGCTGAAAGTTCTCCTTGCATCTCAATTCGATGAGTGTCTTTGTGTAGTTTTGACAACTCTCTTAACAACGATGATAATCGGATTTAAGATTCCCGGTATTTACTTATTCAATCCCATAAAACAGCTTCAAATAAATCAAACAGCCCAAGTTTTCAACATATTTTTTTAAGAAATATATTTTGTATTTGGTATATATTATTTATATCTTTCATCAAAGCCCTTAACAATAAAACCAAAAAATCCGGTACCTTACATATCTCCCCTTTTTTCAGTTTCATGTTTCGTAGGATTAATGTTAATAATACTGCTTTAATATTTCATAAGATCCAGTAAATATTTTTTCTTTCTTAATGACCAAAAATACGGTCACCCATCCAAATACTGATGGCTTTAACAGCTTTAAGTTAATTCACAGGCGGCTATGATTTTCGGCGCATATCAAATTAAATGTTTATTTTATTTAACCGTAAAAAGAATAAATTATACTTTCTACTAAGTGCATTTATTGCATTATTTTTACATAAAACTAATAAAAACCATTCTTATTAAAAATTTATGTAAAAATTAACGCAAAAAATTTACTAAATAAGTTAGAAATTAGTGTTGCGAAATTGTTTAGAATGATTTCTAAACTCATATTAATTTTGATAAAAATTAATGTAAAAGGAAAATTTTATTAGAAAAATAATTTATCTAGAAATTTATTCCAGTCTTTTTTTTATAGTATATTTTAATATTTTTGTGTTATTCATTAAAAAATTTATAAAATGTTTAATAATTTTTCAGATTAAATTAAAAATAATCTATTATATTTTAATTATATTTGAATACGAATATTACTTTAAAATACATATTATTTTAAATAGAATATTAAAGACATTATTTAAAAAATTCAGATTTAATTCCGATGACATAGATATTACAGATTTACTCAATCAAGATGAATAAAGTCATGTCATCGTTTTCAATTATTTTCCTTTTTTATCAGACTCAAAGTAATAACGGGTATTGTAGAAATATCTAATGTATTAAAATGTATTTGTTGCAGTACATTTTTATCTTCGAATTTTATAAATTAAATTAATATTTATAAAAGTTAAAATTTAAAGTATGCAAATATTATTTTTAACGTGAAGTGAATTATTAATAAATTATTGTATATTTGATTTCGTATAATTTATTTTAATTTGAAGGTAAAATTTAAGGTAACGTCGATTTGAATGATTAAATGCATTAATTTAATAAAAATGACAAAATAATGTATAGGCTCTGAAAAAAAAATTTTTTATGATTATAAAACTATTTATATATGTATAAATGATTTAAATGATTCTTTTATAATTACTATTACCAAAAAACATGATTTGAATTATATAAAGTTTTGCTATATACATAAAATTAAGTAAATTTTAAGAATTTTGAATAGTACCGATTAATTTTTTCGTAAATAAATAGAGTATCAATTAAATATAATTCTACAAATTTTACACACTCGCGCACACATACCCATAAACTATAATATACTTCTTTAATAATAAACACTTTTTTATTGATATGTTGATAATTAAAACATTTATTATCTTGAAACGAGATGACAGCATTATTTTCACCTTCATTCATGAACCAATCGAATGTATCTGTAAAACATGACTCGTAGAATTCCCGCGAATTAATCTTAATTATAGCTGTCAAAATGGCAGTGAACGCAATTAGAAGTAATTTAAAAGCGTTTAATCAAAATAATGTGCAGCTTCAAATAATTTATTCAGATGATGATCGTTTAATTATATTTTAACTCATTTTTACTAAATACATACAGCTAGATATTTTTCAATCGATTATTACCATTTCGATATGCTTAGAGCTGTTAGTGCTGATGTATGTCTGCTTATTATTGGTTTCTAATTGAAAAATAAACAAATGTTCAGTTCATTGGTTCGTTTGGTATCGTCAATTAGTAGTCGATACATTGTATTGAAACAATTAGAAGCTTTTGAATGATTTATATCTAGTCAAATACATAACAATTAGTGTGATTATTGATTAGGAACTTTCACTTTGCGGACGAATCAAGATCAATAAAAATTTTAATACAAGTTCTCAATGTATCTATAAATCATTTAAAAATTATTCGTGTTAATCTGTTTTAACTTAAAAATAAATAAATTAAAACTTATGTACTTAATTGTAAATTGTACATTTATATATTTGATATAATTATTTAAAATGTCTTTCCTTGAAATTAAGAAAATTCATTTATTTTAAACATCAGATTCAATTAATGTATTATATAATTTATTAAATCAGATCAATTTAATTTAGAAACAAAATTTGTATACATTTTCAAATAAGAAAATAAATGTGTATATTAAAATGATATATAGATAAACTTGAAATAAAAAATAAATGTTTATTTTTAATATAATATAATTTTGAATACAAGAAACTTATTAAATTTAATAACACAATATTATCATCATTAGTATTATGTATATATATATATATATATATATATATTAACATTTTAAAGCTTATAATACAAAAATGTGAATATTTACATTATTTTTCAATTTATTTTATTAAAATTTATTATAACAATTTTTTTTAATTAACTGAATTGAATTGACTTAAAAAATAAATATATTTTGTATTATATAATTATTTTCTGCATATAAAAAAATTAAAAACTGTGAAATTTTTAGAATTAGTCTTCAGAAAACATGAATTTTTTAGTAAAAAATGAATCAAGATTATAGGACATAAAATTGTACAAAAAGTCAAATTTCATCAGATTATTATAGCTAAAATTTTTTAAGTTCATTTCAATGTTTGTTTAAAATTTACATAGTCTTCCTTTTTTCAATTTAAAGTCAAATACTAACGTATAACTTTCTTAATAAAATTTATTAGAGTAACTGAATTTTGTTATTAATTTAAAAGCATTAGCATTTTCTTTTTCATTTATATATAATATATAAGAAATTTTCTATAAAGATCTTGATATATAGATAATAGAATATTTTCTACGTTCCTTGAAATTGCAATTTTATATTTATATGAAAGTAATTTTTTTTCATCATGTACCATATCTACTAGCTATGAAATCCCTTAAGACAAAATTCATGGTCCGGATTATCATGGATTGAGCATTTATGAAAATACGTTGCTATGACTACGTTCTTCTTTGATATCATTACTATTATTACCTATTACCATACCATAATATTGTTTAACTAATTAGTCAGTTTTGCCTTTCCATCCAAACTTTGATTTTATCGATTCACATATTCGAGAAATCAATAATTTTTCTACAACTATCATAAATTTTTTTAAATATTTATTTCCACATTTTATTTAACATTATAAATTTAGAAATTCTCGTAAATACATAAACTTGAATAAAAAGTTTTTTCTTAATATATAGTTATAAATATTGTAAGGTATTAATTTTTTTAAATCCTGATTCTTGTATAATCTTTACCGTTGTGATACCCGTGATCAAGTGAAATAAAACCATCACGCAACTTTATATTTTCTGCTATAAACTGAACAATTTGAAAATTTTGTTATAAACTCAACAGCATTATATTTAGAAAGATTTTATTTTGAAAAATGAAATTTAAAAATTCGATTTTACGGTTGCCTAGTTCTTTTAAATAGCAAATTTTTTCTTCTAAAATATGTAATAAATTTAATATTAATCTCAAATCTATATCAGATGAAATTTATGTTCCTATAAAATAGTGTTGTTACTACTATATTGACATTTTATATTATATATGTCTTAGACTATGTTTTGAAATTTAAAAGGAAATCATATACGATATTAAAATAAAAAATATGTATTACATATAAAAAATGTTTATTTTAAATTTAAAAGATTATAATTTATAATTTTATATTGACATTTTACTAGAGTAAAGTTAAAATACCATAATAGAAATAAAATAATATTTATTGTATAAAAAACTACAAATATTAATTTAATCAAAAAAATTTTTATTAGGAATTTCAAAATCTAATACATAAAATAAACATATTATTTTATCAACATGCATATAATTTTTTACGTAATAAATAAAAGTATTTTATGCAAAGTTTTAAAATATTATGGCATATGTTTATTGAAAATGTGTTGATTTATTAAATGTGATAAATATCTAATTTATCCTAAAGAAATCAATTTACTTTGTTGTAGTATATAACGTGACACCAATATTGTAAAATAATGGAAAATTTAAAAAGTTTATCTGTTAATTTAAGTTTTTTTGTGTTTAAATTATAATTGAAGTAATTTTATAAATAACTTAGATATATGTATATTTATATGTATTAAATAATTCTTTATATTTGGTGATATAAATAAAATAATTCTAAATTACATTATCGTGAAGGAATCCATGCTTTGACAGGATTGTAGTATTTTATTATAATTAGTAATATTATATTGTTCGGTAAATTATAATTATAATAAACTAAACAGTGTAATCTCCTATATGAGAAATAATTTCTTATATTAAGTAAACTTATAAAGCAATCAATAAAGAACGTATAAGTATATACTTTCTTACTGATCTTCTCAATAACCATGTATCTATTTGAAATAAGTCAATATTCGAATAAATGATATACGTTGATTTTATAATCAAAATTTTAGATTGAAATAATATAAAAATTATTATTTACTTGTATTAATTTAATTATTTTAGAAAGTTTTCGTGCCTTGTCGTGTAACATTATTCTATCTTTTCATAGATTTCAGAAGAATTAAATTATCCGATATTTTTAATTATTTTTTTATGTAAAAATATAACTACAGATATTGCAATTTAAACATTAATTTTATAAACGCGTGATTTTAATTTAAGTTTCTCGTTAATTTTAGAATTAATAAATTTCATTTTACAATCCTCAAAATAAATTGTTTCCATTATTTACTTAAAAAATAAAGCTTTCATTAATAAATATATAATAATTTAAAATAATAAAATTTTATCACTTATAATTTAAAGTTTTTTAGTAAAATTAGTAAAATATTTTTTTATATTGTTATTAAAATAATGAAGTGTAATGAGGAAATTATTTATATTATCCAAATCCTAAAAATTATACATTACTTCGTATTATAAAGACCACTGGATGATAAATAATAGTATCCTGAAAATATGGAAATAGCAATGAACAGTACAACTTTCAATTATCTCTATAACGAATACGTTCACGTGTACCATGTTTTTCTGTGTTTTCAGTGCAAGGACTGGGTGGATCGGTAAGTATGTCAGTTGATTTTCCGCGTGAAAATAATCAATAAATTGACCCAGGAAAAATCACCAAGAGGACGATAAGGAAGTTCAAGTGTAGCTAACAGATTATTACATTGAAGTTCATATAACATATATTTTTCTTTGGGTAATGAAGCATGATATTGAGAAGTTAGTTGATAAAAATACCCCTAGAATTCATTACAAAATCATATCTGAAGTTGATGATATAATATCATGCACAGACTGATATGAAAGATAAATAAGATGATATTATAAAATCTATAACAATAATTTGCTAATTAAAATATATAATTTATAAATTTATAAAATATATAACACAGAAAAACTGTATATAAAAATGTAAATATTTTTTTAACATTTTAAAATAAAGACAATGAATATAGATAAAATTATTTATCTATAAATTCTTATGAATACCATGTAAATATTATTATCAATAATAAATAAAAAACTAAACGATACATTATGTATTGAAACTTCATTTTTAATTGCAAAATTAATAATCAATATTAAATATCGTACATTTTTACCTGAAATTTTTTAAAATCAAATAAAAAGTTGTTATAAAATAAATTTTCCTCGAATGGAAATAGCTTATTAATCAGATAAATATTTATCTTGAATGCATGAATAAGTATCGAGCTATTAAAAGATCTTAAGTCAATGTCTTAAGATACTAAAAAGTCTTATAATTTTTTATACGACTGAGCGTTTGCCAAGAAGAATAACTTAATTCACAGAGTAAATGCATTCAATGTAAATAAACATTTGAAAATCGTAAATCTCTCACTATCCCAAACAGAAATTCTTTCTAACTCTTTTTGGTTTACTCGGATAACAAAATTAATGAGAATGACGAAATTGATTCCGATTAAAGTACTATTACAAAAGGGAAAATAGCTTATCAGCGAATGTTTTTTTTAATTGAATAACTTTTAAATTATAAATTACATATGTAATTATACATAGCCACATACAAATACATGTCATCCTGCTACAAATTTAATGACCATAATCAGCTTTATCGCGTATAGATTAAATTTATAATTATAATTTTAAACTTAATTAATGAAACTATATTGAATTTTGTAGCTTAAAAAATAAATTATAAGCATATGATACAATATACTTTATTTTACTTTAAAAATAAAGATTGTTTTGTTACGGAATTTAATTTAACAAAAATTTTTTTGTTCAGAATTTGTATTCATGGATTTTAAATAAATGCTTTTCTTTTAATTTTAAAAGAAAATTTTTTATTTTATTTATTCTTAAAAATATTTATTTATTCGTAAAACTTTTATATACTTGAAATATAAACTTATAAATTTATATACCTACACTTAACTGTCATTTTTAAATGAAAATTTTTTATTGTTATACTTGTATCAACAAATATTACCTAGAAATTAATAATTATAGATAAATAAAAAATATTCATTTACTATATTGATTGTTTATTCTACAAAGTTATAGTATTATTATATGATATGATTTATTATGTATTTTTAACTATACAATTTTTATGTTACTAAATATATATATATATATATATATATATATATATAAAAGTTTTCAGTACATGTAATAATTTCAAAAATATAATGCACAGAAGTATAAGTTAAATGAAAACAAATATTTGGTAGACATTATGGATTCTTAGGTTTTAATACTGAAATCTTATCCTGGACTTTATCTAAGAATTAAATCTCCCATATGAGTTTAACTCCGGTAGTTCAACGCTATAAACCGTTTCTCGTCTATTTGTAGCAGTGCTGAAAAAAAATTTACTGCATAGTTAAGAACTGTGACACTTGTCAACGTGTTAACCCTAGGATTAAGCCACAGTATATACGATTCATCGGATTTAACTTTATGGTCGACCCTTTTCAACTCCATCACACTATTTATTGCTACCTGTAAACCTAAATCATACTTTAGTTTAAGAGAGCAGCATATACTGGAAAATATTTATATATCAACAATTTTATACTATAATATCAACTCGTACTTTCGTAGTATAAAGCACTTAACAACTTCAAAATTTTTACAAAGTCGATAAGTTTTAAAAGTATAAAGTTGATGAAAATATAAAATTATGTTTTCCTATATTTATATTAATCATAGTTAAAAAATTATAGTTTATACTATTTGAAATAGTTATTTAGTAAATATCAATTATATATAAAAAAAAAAATTCGTTTTACTTAATTTTTACTTTAACTGGTCTTATAATAAGGAAATAATGTTTAGAAAAGTTACATTATTCAAATGTTTTTAAAGAACTGCACTTATTATGTAAGGAAGCATTACCCTACTTATGAATATGAAATATAAATCTATTGAACAAATGACAGTGGTAAAGGAGAGGCAGTCAAAAGTAATTGAAGTTTCAAACTGTGGAAAACTTATTTTTAATGTACACGATGCATGACTGTACTAAAAGTGATTTTACTCAATTGCTTACTTAGCAGAAGTATTTATATTTCAACAAATATAAAATTGTAAATTATGTATCAGAATAAGACAAACGAAATGTTTTGATGGAAATTAATATATTATTATTATTTCACTTAAAATAAATACATTTTGTACTTATATGTACTTCTGATCACTTAAAATTTATAAAATATAAAATTATGTTATGATTCATAAAACTATTTTAATTTATTCAGTACGATGTATATATTCATAACAATATAATATTTTTTATATAATTTACGAAATTTTTTAATACTCAATATTCATTTAAATAAGTTAATTTCAAAAAAATTTTAAACCTCTTATACAGAAGGATAATTTACAAAAATTCTGTACCTATTACGTTATGTATTTATTAAATATTTGAAATATGTTAAAAATTAAATTAATAAAATTCTTTTCACTTTATTTCACTTTATTTTATAAAGTTTTTTATTTATTGTTGAATATAATAAATAATAAATAAAAATTATCACTGGCCTAAATATTTTTACATAGAATAAAAATGAAAAATATTTATTTGTGCTAGATTAAAAAAGCATTATTTTCCGTTGTTACCACCAGAAATTTTTGATTAAAGCAAGATTAATTGTTATCAATAAAGGCCTTTAAAGTTTTGATCTATATTGTTTAGCACATAAAATAGTATTGTTTTGATGAAATTATTTTTTCCAATGAAAAACTGAAAAATATTTCACATATAAATTTTTAGCCGCTGCTTTTTCTTTTCAATTAGGAATAAAGTAAAGTTTTACAAATAAGTTTTTGATCTTTTCAGTATAAATTTAAATTTAAATTTTAATTATTTCCGATCTTAAATGAGAATTAACAAATTATCATTTACTTACATCTTTCTCCTAGATGAGCTACTAGTTTCCTCTAGCAAAGTGGAGTAAGTACAGCGAAAAGGAAAGAAGATAAGAGATAGGAAAAAATGAGGATTCACTTTAACACGTGACATTTTTACAATAAATTTGCACGAGTGTGCGGTGCTACAGCGAAGGTTATTTGATCGATCGGTATACGGACCTACTTTTTATCTTTTTTTGCTGCTCTATCGCTTTGGATTTTAAGAATGGATTTATATAAATATAATAATCAGCGTTTCATATTTTATTTTATTTTCTCGTATCTTCCATTATTTATGTGCCGGTTGTTATATCGCGCGAAAAAATTCTACGGATGTGCAGATCGTAAGACTTTAATAACTTTTTTTTAAGAAAAATATTACCACAATTCTATTTAAGACTTTTCAAACTTTTTATTTTATCGATGTTTATACATATAATGTATATTTTCTATAATAAAGGAATACATGTTATATTATCAATAAAATTTTAAAAAGTAATAAAATGTTATTGTGAGATTTTATTAATAATCGTACTAATTTTTTCTAATAAAATACAAGAAATTTTTTCTAATAAAATACAAGAAATTTTTACTAATAAAATTTAAGAATAGAAGATCGATTTTAATTTGATGCTTCAACAATTCCATAGAATAAAAATATCTGTCGGAATAGGAGAGAAATTTATTGTATATTAAAGAATGAAGTGTTAAATATAGTGTAATACTGTATAGCTGTATACAAAAATATGCAATAGTAAAAACTAAACAATGTATTAAACAATATTTTTTTATACAAATTATTAAAAAAAATTATTGATAAAAAAATCTAAAGCCAGTATTTTTAATTACCTATTAACGGTAATTAAAATTCACAAGAATATTTATAATAGTTTTCTAAGATCTCAATATATTATTTTTCAGAATTTTGATTATTCATTCCTTTTATTAATTTTATTTTTAATATAATATAAAAAACGAATTAATTACAGCACTAATTATCAATTGGTATTTCAGAATGAAATATGTGAAAAAGACTTATATTTTTAAAGCGTCTTTTTTATTAACTAAATTAAATATGTCACTTTTCATATGTAAAAGTATTTGACAGATCAAAAAACGCAGATATGACCCTGACATTTGCTTTCTTGTTATATAAAGCTAAAGTATCTGATGTATGGATCTGTAAAGAGCGTTTTCACCATAGTTTATACGTGTATCCAAGTACCTTTTTAACTGGTTTAACATTTTTTATAATTTTATTTTACTTAGTGGTATAAAATGTTTAAGCATTCCTGTGCTACTTATTTTTTTAATAATAGTTATATTCATAGTTGTTTTGTTAAAATTTTACCTTCTATACTATTCTCTATGTAAACGATTATATGTTGTTAGAATTTTTACAATTAGTTATTATAATATTAACATATCGTTATGATAAATTACTTGTAAATGAAATGTATAATTTACCTCAAAGTTGTTAGCTATTTAAGCTTTTTTTAGTTATACAAATTCAAAAATATCGTACATTTCAATTGACAGTAATAAATATCAATAATATTGGACAATTTTTAAATTCAAAACAGTTTTTGTTTTATTATCAGTTTATGTTAATATATTTTTGTAACCTACATTATTTTTTTAGTTGTTTACAACAAGAGTTAAACGAAGTAAATTATATTCAATTAAATTAATGTACCAGTTGTTAACTTGGTTTAATATTTACATTTTCACTAAAATAATATGTATCGAATAATTACAATATAATTAAAAATAATTCAAGGATATGGTAGAAAACTATAAATATAAGCATAAACTAATATTAGAAAATACCTTATTAGTACACGATCCTTTTAAATAAATAAATAGTTCGAAATATAAATTGTTAATAGTTTTAAAAAATTTAAAAGCCTTAAAAATATCTTTACTTATTTATCGTTTAATATTTTTAGATATGTTAATGTTTAAACATTACAGAATAATAATCATTATAAATGTATAAAATTACATGTTTTATTCGTTTAATAATGCTTCTCGAATTTCCTAACTTATTCAATTGAAAATTTTTCAAAGCCAGAATCTAATTCCCATTTAGTATAATAATAATTAATAAAGTCTAATTAAAATTAAAATTTCATTAAATTACATTGGCAAGTTTTATATCATTAAAAAAAGTGTGAATATATGAAGATATAAAAAACAAATCTTTATTACAATTGCTAAATAAATAAATTTAAGAGACATATGTAACTATATGCATAGTACGAAAGATACACTCCATACATATGTAGTACTAACTAAATAAATATATTATTAAATAATATTACTAAATAATAAAAGTATAACATGATAATTACGCGAATAAAAAAAAATTGAATGCGTTAAAACTATATATATTTAAAGATTTTAAATAAATTTAATAGTTCTTTAATCGAAGTGCGTAATGAAATGATTTAAAAAATTGTAAGTTTGTCATAAAAATTTATTTAAAGTATAAATCGTAACGAATTTTTAAACGTTTGTTTTTCTTGGAATTAACGTAAGCCTCGTTTAAAATATATTAAAATAGATTTATATTATTTTCAAAAATATTCATGATTAGTGAATATTATTTTACCGTTTAGTCTATTTTAAATGGATAGTATAAGTATATTTGAAATACTTTATTACCCATCATTTTAAATGTATAAATTAAGGAATTCCATAAAAATATTATAATTCAAACATTTATATTTTATAGCCATCCAAAATTTAAAAACAAAACATAAAATTCTTCCGCGTTCGAGAAAGATGCAAACAAAGAAATAAAAAATAATTTCATATAAAATAACTTACTCTAATTCCGATAGACAATCACACATATATGAAGCTGTAAATATGTTTGTGTGTAAGAGTGTGTTCGTGCATGCAAGTACACCACGAGCTCGCGCGTGTACACGTCTATAAGTACAGTCGTACATAAGAAATACAAGGTCTCATTCACGACCAATAATACTATACATCAACATTGTCTCCTATTCTCTAACGCGATATTTATATAAACATACGTACATCTACGTCTATCTTTATTTTTGACATTGTTCGCCTCTTTTTAGCTCTCTCCCTTACCCTCTTTCTCGCTCTCTTTCTCTCTTCCCGGACCTCTATCGTTTTACATCGAGACAGATACGAATGCAGAGAACAGAGATAAGTGGGTAACGCGTCATTATCGAGAGAATATCTGGATGCAGTTCATTGTCATAGTTCAAGGTGCTAGTCGTGTAGACCTTGCCTCTCTCTCCCTCTGTTATTCTATTTATATGTCTATATATCTCCATCTTTATAACTATTTTCGTCGTGTTGGTGAGTGCGATAGAGTAACCGAGTCAGCGAGAGCGAGCGAGGGAGAAAGAGAGAGAGAGGGAGATAAAGCGCCTATTTTCGGTATCATTGCACTATGAATATATAGAGCAGTGGTTAGAAGGAGAGAAAAAAGAGGAAAAGAGAAAGAGGTCTGGTGAAATCGATATTTACGTGACATGAGCGCCAATCGGCGGCGCGCTCAAAGCTCCGACCGCCGTTGCAGCGCCGAGGAAACGCGGAACAGTCGCGAGGCTCTCTCGCGGTTCTTCCTCTAGATCTAAGTGTGTGCACCCACGTACATGTAGCCAGCTTTTAAAGAGACACATCGTCGAAAAGTTGCTCGTCGAAGAAGAAGGCTTCTTCGAATTACGAGCGAGGATCGATATTTTTTTTAAGCGGGTGAAGGTGAGCTTCGAGTATTATGTCCGTGTGTTCGAATGTGAACGCGTGATTTTTTTCATTTTTCGAAGAGTCGACGTTATTGCTGTTTGAGAATTTTTATTATTTAAGGGTCGATCTCGAGCATTCCAGAACTAATATCGTTCATCCTGATAACAGATTTCTTATTTTACATTCGAAGATCGCGCTTCCGAATTTACGTTATTTTATATTGCAAATAGACTGTTTTAATTAGTAGTTGTGTATTAACGGAAATATTTTTTTTTTAAATTAAAAGAAATTCATTCTATCGAATGGATAAATTATCGAAACATCCTTTATTGTTATATTAATCAAGAATATTTATGAATATTATGTATATCTGGATGAAAAGTACATACATTTTTTCCAATAAAAAATCGTTGAATTGCGTATATAAAATAATATATAGTATATGATCTGCTTCGTTCGATAAAGAAAATATCTCCGTTATGTTTCTTAATAATAAAGTTTATTTTAAGCAAATAATTAAAATTACAATAATCATTTTGTATGTAAAAAGAAAATTGATTCATCGAATTCGATCGAGGTGTCAACGGTTTATATATTTAAATTTGAGATAGAGTTATAGATTCAGATAATTTATTTTATATTTTAATCGATAGTGGTTTTGTAAAAAAAGTTAGAATTTATAAAGACAAGAAAGTTGAAGAAAAGATAGAAAATCGAAGATCAAGATGATTGTTCGTTTAAAAAATAGACGATTAAAAGAACATTTTTCAATCCTTCTTTGATCAATTTTTCTCTTTCGTTACGACCGAAGGTCGGTATAAATGAGCAGATTATGTACATCAATGCACATATATTAAGTTTTTGCTTTTCACGTGGTTTAGATTTAATACACAAGCTGAGAGTTATCGAATAGCGGTAGGAAGCCAAAACTTTAAATACGTCGGAACTTGTAAACGTGAGCGAAGATTCGTGGCTGACGTAAAGACAGATAAAATGAAAATATTACTTTGGCACTGTCTGGTCATTTGGAGATTTTGATCATATAATATATATACTTGCGTGGAAGATTAGTTTTACGCTTATATAACAAAACAATTACGTTGAAATTAAAATAACTTTTTTGGGATCTTATTAAAATATTACAGATGATTTATATTGTAAAGTTTGACGTAAGAACACCTATCGAATATTTTCCTTACATAAACTTTTAAATAACTTTTTTAAAAACTTTCAAATATTAATAAAGAGTGATTGACGGAAACGAAGATTTCAAGTCAAATTGTTTTTATATTCGAGAGTTATTCTATTTCAATTTATGTAACAAATACTTTCATAGTTTTTAATAAAATACGTTTAAAAAAATATCTTTTTTCTGTAATCAGTTACATTAAGATATATAAGATTTTGTGAAAATTGTAAAAATTTTCTATTAATAATATAGTATACATTTTCTTAATGTTATTATATTATAATAAAGAACCGAGTACATTTATTTAAAAAAATGTAATAAATACCATTAAAAAATTATTCAAGTTGATTATAAAATTTGAAATAGAATTCTAAAATCTACTTTTTATAATTTTTAACTGCAATTAAAATAAAATTGTTCATAACGAAATTCATAATATTATTTAAAAATATGGTTAAAAATACAATTATGCTATGCACAAAATTTTGTTTAAAACTGTTTTCTTCCTTTACAAACCACATGTAGATACTTAAAGATTTATGAAAAAGTAAATAAAAATGCGTATGTACGAATTCACGGGTATGTATATCTCTTATGTTTTGAAATTTTATTTACATTTCAAGACACTTTCAAATAATAAAGATTAAAAATAAAATTAAAAATGATAATTAAAAATATGTGCTTATTTCTCTGGTAAATGTTTATAATTATCTTTAAGATTTTTATTTGTAATATTTTGTTGTATTTTTTTATAAATTGTTTAATAATATTGTATTTTTTTTCCACCCAATTGTAGAAATATACAGTAATTGATTTTATTAAAAGAATCCTTTTAATATGAATAATCTAATACATATCTTAGTAAGTTCAATAAATAAAATTATTTAAAAAAAAATTAAGTTTTAGTATTTTAATTCAGGTAGTATAATAAGTTAAATTGGATATCTCGTTTAAAAATTTTATAAGAATATTTTACAAAATTCGATAAATATTAATAAACATATGAAAAGAAATTTTAAGTATATATTTTTTATGCACCTAAGATGTAAAAAATAAATGTATGAATATTTTATTGAAAATACAATTCATATCAAATTTAAATTTATGTAATATTTTTTAGTAACTTCAAAAACTGAGTTCTCTGTGATCGTAAGAAAATTAAATAATTGCAATTAAATGTAACTTAACTTGGATAAAAAATTAAAGTATTTTTGAGGCATTTAATGAAAAATTTAAAATGCACAAAATTCAAATTCCATGTTTATCGTAGCATACTAACGTTCTTAACTGCTTGCACGCCAAATAAAAAGATGTTAGAGGAATCCCTTCTGTAAATATTATAAAGTTTCATAAAGGCTCGCAGGTTACTTAAAAAAGGCGCGATTTCCAGAAAGTAAGAGTAAGAGAGATAAAGACAGACTTGTAACCCTTTGACGTTTTGGTTAAAACAATGACTTTTCATATAAATATTGAATTTGATAATTTCTTATAATAAACAAATATAGTGAATAAATAAAATTATTCTTATAAATAAAATATATTAATGTTACATGATAATACACGTATGATTCTTATCAAATTTTATCATTTTATTTTTTCATTATTCCTATTTTACGAATATTATTTAAAAAAATAACCAAGAAAAAATGTATAGTATATTTCACAAAAGTATAACACAATGATTTATAATTCATTGTACATTTTTTTAAATCAGTTGAATTTAAATTTTCTTTAGTTCAAGTAGGAAAAATGTTTAACAAAAAAATTTCAAAATATAAAATTTCAAAGAAAATAAGATTTTTAAAATTTTCTTTTTTAAACATTATTATGGGAAAAAATTAAAATTTTAGTTTTAAAATCTAATAATTATTTTTATGAATTTAAAATATTGTATGATTATATAAGAAAAATATAATATAGATTTTTATATTATTATATGAAAAAGGTAATTTTGAAGATTCAATATATATGTGTTTAATTTTTTTATCCTATTATACTCTCATTTGCAATTAAAAAAAGTTTTTGTAGAATATGATAGAGTTTTTAAAAATGATGTAAACTGAAATAATAATTATTACAATTGTTCTTTTTTTCCTTGAGGCAATAATGAGATGAATACAATAATTAAATGAAATATGTTTTTTGCAGCTTTACTGGTAATACAATTTTACGAAATGCATTTTGGTCTACATTTACTAAATGTCCTTCCGTCGGAAAGCGTTTGAGAGAAGTCGGTGTCCCATCCTCAGTGGGTCGGAAATTCCGCTTTCGTCCTTCCTTCCAGCGTTTATTTTGTCCTTTCAGCTCAAGGACCTCAGCGATATCCATGTGATCTAATTTATGACTTTATAACACATATATTATACATATATTTTCCGGAGGTCCAGAAGGCCTCGCGTTCCGTTGGTTAGAAATTTCGCGTAACTTTTGTCTTCGATACTTCCCGTATTCTATTTCTTTGAAATAATTGAAATCTGTTAAATATTTGGATTTCCGAGAACAACACTGTTTACTTACTCGCTATTCAAATATATCACAAATGTCTCCGTGACCTTGTCATCGAGGCGTTTCCTTGCATATATTCTCCTTTTTTTGTTTTGTTTATTTGGCCTGTTACGAGGTTTTCTAATTTCAAACTTGAAATTTTTTCTTCTATACATTTTCTAACAGTATATTTACTTCGGTCTAATTTACGACACTTCACATATTGTCTATTAAACACGACTTTAAATCGCTTTTAGACGATTAAACGACTGTACTACAATTGTAATATACGATGCAAATAAACATGAAATTTTTATAGTTATTATGGTACATAAGGGTATAATAAAACAGACTAGAAACTATGTGAATTTGCGAGGAAACTGTTGCGGATAAAGTTATATACATAATTTTTTATCGAACACCTATATTATTTTTCGCTGCTCTTATCAGCTAATTCTTACTTCTACGTTGACCTTTTTTTATTTAGCTTCGGTTCGAAACATATTGCTTTCAATTTTAACCGTAGCAACAATAATATTTAATCATAGTAATAATTTTTATATTTTCTTTAAAATTTACTTATAAAAAGTATAGCATGCTATTTAAAAGTATATTTTTTAATAATGTTAAATTTAATCTATTTTGTATTTAAAACAAAAAATTAATATGAAAGTAAATTTTTGATTATTAATTCGTCATTTAAAACTTTAATCTATGTTCCGTTTTGATTAAAAATTATACGTATCCTTTATATTTGTAAATAACATATTATCTAAAAATATTTTTTAAAACATAAAATATAAACTCGTAATTGAAAAATGTAAAAAGCTTTGAAAATATGTTCAATGATATTTTTCCATATTGATAATTTTAATTATCATAGATACATTAATTTTGAAAAATTATAGGTTTTTATAAAGTTTGATTTAAATTTTTTTGAAATACTATATCACAGAAGGTGATTGAAAACAATACAAACATATTTATCCAAAATTCACTTATTGCAACTTTATTTGAATTTTTACTTGACGCTAAACAATTAATTTAATTGAAGTTTAAATCTATAATTGAAAATACGACGGAAAAAACTCTATATGCACGATAGCAGCTAAATAACTATATAATTCCACAATTATCATTTAAAATTATTTTGTTTAGCAAATAAAAAATTTTGCGTTTATAAAAGTTATGAAATCATAACTTTAGAATATTTAAAATTCGTTAATCATTATACAAACTATTTTTTAATAAAAAATATTTTTTATGAAATAATTTTTTTCTTTTGACATTCTTTATAAAAGTATTTTCAATTTAAATATTTGATCTATAATAACTTTGGTATTAGTAACATGAATATTGTATTAAATTTACAGTATTGCTTATAAATGCAAAAGAAAATAAATATCTTATTGATTATTTATTTAGACTTTGACTTCTTTAACAAGATTTTTTAAAAGAATTTAAAACAATTATTTATTTTTTGATCTATCGATTGAAAAAAAGTGAAACTTAATTTTTACAAAATCTGATAAATTTTAATTTAAAAAAATAGAATGTCTTTATGTATACAATTTAAAAATTAGAACATCTATGCATGTTTTGTATATACTTAATATCATACGAATATTTTTTTGCAGGTAGTTATTTATACACTTACACTTTAGAAGTACATCCGAATAGACAACATTTAAAGTAAGAGTGTATTTATTCTTTGTACATATATACATATCTTCAACCGCACATTTTTATAGCTTTGCTTACAAACATTTTAACGTGTATGATTATTTATCTATTGCGAAGTAAAAAATATTTAGAATTTTATTATGACTATGATTTTAAAAATTCTGATGTTTACGTACGTAAAATCTTACAAATTTTTTTTCGAGCAGTCGATTGAAATTCGAATAGAAATATTTTTATGAAAAATAGTATTCATTTAAACAATTGATTTTCATTAATAACAATATTAGTTTTTATCATATATTTTTTTTAATACTTTAACAAAAAATTAGTACTTAACATATAACTATTGTTCCTTTTGTTTAAAAAGATTTATATAGAATTTATTTTATAAATAATTTTCTATTTTCATAATTTTTTATTTTAGTTAACAATTACTCTTATTACTAGAAGAACTTATTTTTAATATAATAATAATTTATAACAATGTGTTGAATAGTGTTTTTTAAATGTTTTTTAAATCTGTTTTAAGTTGAAGAATACTAATTCTTTATAGAAATAATTTTTTATAATGAAATTCAAACTTATAAAAAATTATGTAAGTATTGAAGTTTATTATGTTATGCGTTTGCAGAATTATTATGAAATAAATATAAAGTTTATTATTTAATTATTAACATAAATTAATAATAATATAATTTTTTTTAAAATTTTTTATGCTTTTGTTGTCTGTATGAATACTTACCTATATTCAATATTTCATTAAAGCAGAGCATATGTAACAGATATATAAACACATAAATGTATGTGGATTGTAGTATTTTTAACTGAAAGGAATCAGTAGTATCAAGTTTAGTAGTTTCTAAACACATAGATAATATATTGTTTAACTATGATTTATACTGTTATATTGTATTCTTTTTTTCTTCATTTTTCAGGTAATCTTTTTCCTTCTATATAAGAGGTAAATGCTAATGAAATATTTATTAAAATAAATATAATACATTAATGTTTATCCATAATTTATTTAATTTATTATTACTTATTCATTTATTTTCTAGCTTAAAAGTTTAGTTTATATCAACAATAACAATTTAACTATGATAAGAAACTCTCATTATAAATTATAATTAATGTTATTAGTGTAATTAATAATAATTTAATTCTAATAAGTAAAAAATATATTTATCGTAAGATTATATTTATTTTTCTATTCAATATAAATATTAATTTTGTGAATTCAAGTATTAAAAATTAGTAATTTATATGTTCAGTTATTGCAATAAAAACTGAATTGAAACCCTTTATTACGTTTATAAATCCTTATCTTTTTATAATATATACAGATTTATTTATTATCTTAATGAAATATGAAAATTTTGTGTTATATACATAAATACATTGTCTGAAATTTTTGCTTGATATGCACAGATTTAAGAACACTATTAATTGCTGTAACAACTTTTAATTTAATTTTAATCTTAGATTTTTTCTTTCTTATTTAGCCAATATTAATTTACTGTACCGTTATTTGATTCTTTCGTATTCAAGTTCTCATTATTATTCTTATACTTTATAATTATAATAACACTGCAACATTGGTAATGAAAAAAGGAAACCAGAGAGAGTGAGAAAATTGTAAATTAAGAGGTAGTTATATAATGAATGACATGGAAGTTATATAACATAATTAATTTCTCTTATAATATTCAGAAAACGATCGAGGTTATTGTATTTAAGCGAAAAATAATTCAATGGTAAAATGGATTTTATTGCGGGAATTGGAAATAAATTATCTTTTTTCTCTTCGCTACTCAATCTTAATTGAATAGTATTATATCGTAATTAATGGTCTACTTATTATTATTTAAGTAATTTGCAAAAATTTCAGGTTAATTTTTTATCTTTAGAGAAAAAACATAAATTTTTAGTAGCTGAAATATATTTACAGTAAACTTTAATACAGATTGTTATTTGAGACAATATAAAATAAATAATTCTAGATTTTTATTAGTTATTGATAACTCATTTTTTTATAAATAAAATTTTCAAAGTTAAAATATTCTGAAAATTTTTGTTAAGAAATATCAATTGTGTAACATAAATTAATTTTTCTGTTTTTTATAGCGAAAATTTAATAAATTCATGTATATAATAAAGATATTATATTAGAATAATTTAAAATGTAAAGAAATTTAAAATTTATTTTTAAGTAATCCGATTTATTGAAATTAATTAGTAGAATGCATTAAAATACAAATTTCGATAATTTATATATTTGAATAATTTTTTTTTCTTGGTGAAAATTTTACTTAAATTTACAGTAGATGTATAGATTTTAAAATTATAAAAATAGAATTTAGAATTGTAAACATCTTTTACTTATAAATTTATCACAATGTGTTTTCATCTGTTAATATTTGGAGAATCTGCAAAGAAATATATTTTTCAAAAAATATTTAATTATTTTAATAATAAATGAATATGAATTTAGTTAAGGTGTAATAAAATAGAGTTCCTGTTGTATTTAATACAAAATATGTAAAAAATTTGAAATTTAGTACTTAGTTTAACTTTTTAGAAATTAAAAATAATATTTTAATATTGTTAATAATTTTATTGATCAAAATCATAGATGTTTCAAAGTAAAATTTTGTTAATGTATCTATACATGGTACATGCGCGCATACATGCACATCACAGCTGAACGCGCGCTTAAAGATATTTATAGGCACAAATATAATGTTCTACGGTTTAATAAAGTATTTGATTTTGAAAAACGTTAAAAAATAATGTAAATATTAATTTTAATCTAAATAAAAGTTGTTACTTGAATTATAAATTCTTCTAGTTGTTAAATTGATTTTCGAAGCCGTATAAAGAATTTAAGAATAAGTAGGGAGTGTAAGTAATATATTCATGAACTATGCTAGAGGCTTAAATTCAATTAAAAAGTCAAGCCGTTGCCGACAATGAATGGCTCCGTAATATAAATTGATTTTTCTGTTTTTGTAGATGTATTATAATGCATACATGCATATGCATATATATGTTACAAATGTATTCGCGACACTATGCGTATGCATATTCAAATTTATAAAAAAATTGACTTAAAACCCTGTGACTAGAAGATAAACATTTTTATTTACGCTCACTTTTATAATTTGCTATATCTTTCTATTGTTGAATTCGTTTAATTCACATGTATGCACAACTATCGATTCGTTTTTCTACATACTTTGATGTATAATATATTGTATAACTACTACATCATTATTAAATTATTATGATTTTGATATAGATATAATGATGCACGCGAACTATGTATTAAACTACTAACTATTAAAATCTGTTGTCATCACTCAAGAGCGTGAATGCCTATGTAATTTAAATAATATTTTGTATTTTTTTCTTTATTCATACAGGAGATAATAAGGTTGCGTTATAACATAATTATAGAGCATAGAGTACATGTAATTTAAATTTATTATTAAAATTTTTGAATTGAATTAGTATAAATATTTTAATCAATTTTTAAGTTCTATATTAGTTAATTTTATTTTTAATATTTCATACATAATTTTATTTTTTGATATTTAATATATGATAATTTAAAAAAATCCTCCGTTGTTTTATATCGAATATTATTTAGCAAAAATTCATTTGTAAATCATTTATTAAGTAAGTTGTTTCAAATTTCTAAAATTTGAGAACTGCATTCCGAAATTCCTGAATCATTAATAAATTAAAAAAATTATAATATTTAAAACAAATAAATTTTCATTTAAAATAAGTATTTTTTAATGAACATATATCATTTTTTTCTTTTAAAATAAAATAATTTTGAAATTTTAAGAATAAGAATTATGCTATGTAAATAATTTTTTTTATACCAAAATTAAATTTTTTTTAAAACAATTAATTTTGTATTTTCTTGAAATTTCTAAAAATTTGTTCAATGATATATTATTTATAATTTTATTTACGTTTCACATTAAAATTAAAATTAATTATATACTAGTAAAGTATTAAATTACACTGAAAAGTTCTGTGCTTCGATTAAGAAACTGGTTTTTTGATTCTGAATTTAGGACAGTCCTTGAATTCACACAACTCTTTACAAGTACACGTATATAAAATTACTCAAGAACATTTTCATTTGAAGAGGTGAATGCGTTGATGTATCAACATACTGCTGCATTCGACCTTTTTATTACAAAAGCTGAGAAGTCAATAATATTATTTTTATTAATAATAATATTCAAAAAATGGTTTTAATACAAAAATGTGATATATGTGACGTCGTTAAAAAAATTTGATTTGTGGTCGCTGGTAGCGATCGTGAGTTTCATATATATATATATATATACATATCGTTTTATATATATATATATCGATACATTTTTCTAGATACATCAGGAATATTATGTAAAGTTGAGAGTTGATTTTTTCTCTAGATCATATTATTTGTAATGCTATATAATTCGGCTTGAAATTTAAAATTTATTCGTTTCACTATGAACTTGTCGAAATCATAACTTTATTTAAAAAAAAAATTTTGATAGGATTCTTTAGAATATATAGGTATTTTTTCTTAGTTGAAATCATAAACGAATTATATTTGTAGCTTAATTACTTGTATTCAAAATTTTTTTTTTAAAATCTAATTACGTTTTATAAAAGCTTCGATATCTATTTTCTACCTCAGTTAAATGGAGTATGCACTTCCAAAGTTGATTGCACTCGGTGTAGTATCCAATCTACAGATTTTGCTACGTCATAAGCCAAGAGGATAAAGAGACTACCTGGTCTCGGCTAATTTTTCGATTTCTCCCTAAAGAAGAACCATCGAAAAGAAAGAGAAGTGACACGTGCAGCCGTTGCGAGACAACTATTGTACATCAAACATTGAATAGAAGTTTAATAAACGTCATAGCCTTTCCCAATTTCAATTAAATCAACTCTTACAGTTTATAATGGTCTTCAAAAACGAAGATTATATATTTTAGAGTTATACACTGTTAATTTATTTCTTAGACTCATCATTTTTTTTATATATTATTGTAGTAAATATAATATATTTATATAGTTACTACGATAATAAAAATTAAATATTATTTCTGTTTATATTTTGATAGATTATTAAATTATTATAATATAATATATAGTAACAACAATTTAATGTATAAATATATAGGAAAATTTATAAAAACAATATAATTTGTTAAAAATTTTTAATTTTTATCTTTTTCTCTTCATGTTAATGCGTAAATTGAAGCAAATATAATAAAGTAGATTAATAATGTCACAATTTATATTATTAAATAACTCAAGCATTAATAGTATGAAACAGATAATTTGATTAATAAAATATCGTTAAAATTTGTTACATTACGTTGATTAACATAAAATTACATTAAATTACGTTTTATGTTCATAAAATTTATCAAATCTTATATTACTTCAAATAAACTTATGATAAATATATCAATAAATGTTATAAATTTAATATGAATAAAATACATTGAAGTTACAATGTTTTTTAAAATATTATGTAAAATTAATTAAAAATGTAACTAAAAATCATAAGTTTTTTAATATTTCCATATATTATATAATATGTTCTTTATATTTAATTTTTATTTATTTATTTTTTTAAAAATTTTAAAACTCAGTATCTCTTGTATTTATATGAAGATCCGTTAATAAATAAACCTACTCGTATTTTTAATCTGAAATAATAATTTCTTATTATTTTTTGATAATATATTGTATTAACATTGATAATGGACTCTATATTAGTTTTTAGTAATCAATCAGAAATTTTTTTAATTTATTATAAAAAATATACTATTATTAAAGAATGCAATATATAAAATTATAATTAGTCATAAATAAACCTAAAATACCAATTCAATTATGTCAATCATTTTACATTTAATTTCACAATAATTGCATCATAACTTTCGCAGCGTGAAACAATTTTAAATAAAATTCTTCATTGCTTATTTTAAAACAAAAGTTGTATTCAACACATTTATTATTTTATGATAAAAAGATTATTTTATAATAAAAATAATATCTGTAAATCTGATTTTTAAAAAATAGTAGAATATCGTGTATAGAAAATAAAGCGTAAAAAACTAAAAAACTATAAAAATCAGGTTCCATTTCTAAAGAATTATGTGCATTCATTACATAAAAAATAATATTATGAACTTACATTTTTACGAAATATTCATAATTACCTTGTATCATTAAAGAAAGTAAAGAAGTAAAGTAATTTTTAAAAATATGTAATTATAAAAATAATAGAAAATTAAAACTGAGATTTGATATAAAAAAGTTAATATAAAAAAATATTATTTTAATTTCTGGCGTTAATTTAGAAAATTATAATATGTGGAAAAATGTTTATGGCATAATTTTCTTAGATTTCATTCAAATATATATAACAGTATATATTCTAGAATAAATTTATAATTTATAATTGCAACAAAAATGAACATACTTTTCAGTTTAGTTTTTTATTTTCATTTGGAATTAAGAAAAAAATTCCATTATGATAAAGAAAAAATGTTAGTATTTATATTTATGAGTAGATAATAATTATACTATACATTTTTTAATGTAAAAAAATATAAATTAGTTTTTTTTTAGTATATTTATCATATATTAAAATTTTTTTATAATTTAAAAAACATTGATTCGATTAATTTATCATTATATATAAGCATGTAATATATATAATTAGATAGTCTAAACTTCTATTATTTGTTCTTATTAGTAAAATAAAATATTAGATATAAGATAATTAAAATATTATCATATCTTAAAGTTAACTATGTTGAAAAATTATGCTTAAAAAATGTATTTTTAATAAAATATGTCAAAAAAATTCAGTTATAGATTTAAAAAAAATTTGTTTTTAATTCAAATATGTTTTGAATTGTTCAAATTTTTAAATCTGTAATATTTTATTAATTAAAATTTCATTAATATTTTATTTATATCAAAAACTATTTTTTGTACTTACAATATAATTTAAGAAACTCTTAGTTAAACAATATATACATATATATATATATGCTGAATACGCAATCTGTATTATATTTGTAAAAAAAATTAAAATAATATATATATATGGGTCATTTTTACCAAGTATACCTGTTTAAAAAAGTGTTTTATAAATTAATTTTTTTTAGTTATACAATACTGTAGATCAACATATAGTACTAAAAATATAGTAAATGTTACAAAATAATCAAGCCTTTTATGTTTTATTTTTTACGGATGTTACTGATCATTAAATTCTTTCTTTACATTTTACATATGTTTTATCATATAATTATATATATATAATTATAATAAGTTATGTTGAATTACACATTTTCATTTCTAGAACAATACGTATTCATTGTATATAATCATTCGGTTCTCAATGGAATTAACGCGTAAAAAATTCAAACAACAAAAAATATTTCGTCTTTAAATTCTCGTTCGACAGAAGCGTATATTAAGGCTACAATTGATTTGAGATCAAGTGTTATAAAATAATTAAAGCTTTTTTACTTGCAATATATCTAAAATTTAGATTTTTTTAAAAAAACTTCTAGAACATATGTTATTTTAAAAGATGAATCGATGTTCCATAATTGTGTTAATAATACGTATGAAACAATATATTGTTGTTGAAGTACTTGCAGTACATGCAATAAGTAGTACTATACATTATTGCATTTCACGAAAGATAGTTCGACCCAAATTATATCTAAAGAAGTCACGGTTTCAATTGCTACGATGTCATTTATAAGTTATTCTAGTCAGACACGGTCACAAGTAATTCTCGGGACGGTTGTAGAAGATATTTTAGATGGAAATAGTTATCACCGACCAAGTCGAGTACTTTTAGATTTATGGTTTCAATTTAATTTTGGAAAAATTTTCAACTCTCTTAAATCTGCATAAGAAGATTAATAAAAAATTAATAGTTGTGTGAAACATACAATCAAATAATAAGTTTATTATGGTAAGAGTTATTAAGTTAAGATATGAAAATATAAATTGCAATACATTCGTAAATTTATCAGAAATCACGTTTATTTGATCAATAGAAGCTCTGTAAATAAAATTCTCTAGGATAGATTTTTAGTAGATTTTTGTAATAACAATTTAATAAAAGCTAACGATATATTTATTTTAAAGGAATAACAAAAATCGGGAAAAATTGATATTGGATAATGAGCGAGCTTTGGAATTTAATTATGCAAAGGTAGCTGATTATAGCAATCAAAACTCTATCGCATCTATTTAATATTTATTGAAAATAAAATGTTAATGGACGAATTGTGTAATCAATAATTTAAACGCCTTGATACGATCGAAAGAATCTTCGAAAAAAATTCTAAAAGAGGAAAGAATTTGTCCAATTTACGCAAAGTTATATTTATGAAAATATACATACTTTTAAGACAAATTTACTATAGGAAGATTTATATAATATTATAAAAAATGTCTTTAATGTTTGTTATTATGAATAATTTATTATTATTTTTGAAAAAGTGGTTTAAAGAATGTCTTAAATGTTAATTCTTAATGTCTTTAATGTCTGAACACAATACAGGCATTAATTATTACTCCGATCGCGGTGAATTTTCAACAAGAAAATATGTGTTCACAGCAATAGAATCTTATTATCGAAATAGATTCTCAAAAAGATGATACCATATGTACACTTGTGATTCAAACGCAGAAAGAAATTATGAACGTACATTATAATTTTTATAAATTATAAATTTTCATCTACTTGTATATTATGTTTAGTTATACTGTATTTTATTATAAATCTTACTTTTATAATTTACATTATATTACTTTTCATTATATACTATATTATATTTCAATATTTCGTGTAAGACCTATTATTTCGAAGGCAGGTGGATCAATGAAAATCAACAGTTATGACAAGTTCAGCTATTTTTATTTACGACTAACCTTATTTTTAAGTCACTTTCTAATATATATAATGTTTTTAATATTTTAAAATGATATTTTTAAGTGTTTTGAAAAAAGAAACAAGACATTATGGAAGGAATAACTGAATTTACACTTAAGGCCATTCTATTAAGCAGATTGGAAAGTTTATGTAATATTTTAAAGGCATAGGTTAATATTATATTTAGAACTCGAAGACAATATTTATTTAATAATTTTCTAATACAATAATTTATGTATTGCAAGTTGTATTTCTTAGTTTTGGAAAATCCTGACGATGAAATAATAAATTTAATACGATTATTTAACCACTGATGAATAAACAATTCGATTAACAAACAGAGAATTTGAAAGCTTAATAACTTTAAATCTTGTTGAATATAGTGCAAAATAATAAAAAAACATGGTAGAATGAAATGATCTTTTTTAATCTTAAAAGCTAATTGGGATACATCTACTCCAAAATTAGAAGATAGAGACTAAATACTTCAATGAAAGGAAATTCAAGTTTACGTTCAATTGTTGATAAGATACTAGTTCGAAATAGAACTGACGAAGCACTTTATGTGCTATGATTCTGTCTTTCTGAAGCTTGGAGATAAGGTAATAGGTAACGCCTACTTTGATTTGTAATAAATTGGTCGAATATGACTTATATTACCAGATAGTCTGAGTTATCGACATGATACTCTATGCAATGGCAGGAGTGTGACGAACGTCCAGATTGCTTACGTCCATTCATTTTTGAATTGTTCATGTGAATTCTTCACTTATGAATAAAAATGAGTATTAAATAAAATGATTCTAAATTTTCAAGAATGTTTTTTAATTTTTTGATTAATTTATATATTAGAAATTATATGAAATATCGCGAATTTTTTTATTCGTTTATCCGAATTAGTTAATAAAACTTATAATCAATTATAGTATTAAAAGAAAAAAATCCAATTTGTAATCACAAGAAAGAAATTATTTACGTAATAAAAAAAGTTCAATTATATTCATATTCATAAAATTGCGAAAAAGATAAAAAATAATTTATATAAAAAATAGTAATTTTATAAGGTATTATTTTTGAGAACTAAGCATATATTTTTTAATTTTATGTATGTATTATAAAAACATAAAGAATTTTATTCTTAAATTTTAATCTAGAATCGATATACTTAATTTTAAGTTAAGCATTTATCTTATTCAAATTGTTTATAATATTTTACATTATATTCAAATAATGTTTTTTATTATAATATTAATTTTTTCCATAAAACAACCAGAATTAATTTCTTTAATGATATTTATTATATGAAATGCGTTGATAAACTCTGTTCTTATAAAATTTTTAGTACTTTTAATAGTATTCAATATAATATCAATTTGATTATATTATTTTGGTTTTCGAATAAATTAACAAATTTTTTATCGTAATCTGTAGAACTTAATTAATACCATTGGTTGGATTGTGCAATAAAGTAGAGCACTAATTGTAAAGATAGTATTTTAAAGGTATTATATTATCACATTTTAATAAATATTGAAAATTTAAAACCATATTAATTTAAAAATATTTAAAACCATATTAGTTTTTTTTTAAATTAAAAAAAATTTAATTTTATTCCGTTTTGTTTAATTTATTCCGTTTCATTTGAATGCATCATTTGCCTTTTAATGTGCACAATATTTAGTCTTTACTCATAAACTATTAGTAAGAATTATTAATTTTAGATTATTGTTATAAAAATGTATAATATGCATTTAAACAAATGGAAAAAATTCATTTCTAGTTAAATTTTAATTACAATCTTTTTAATATCGTAATCTAAAAATACTATGAATTTTTTTTTTAACTAAAGACAATTAAAAATTTTTTTTATTGAGTCGGTTGACAAGCAAATTTTTGTAAATTTTGTCCACGAGAAGTAACAAGATATTACCTATAAAGATTTATTATTGATCGTGGTAATCAATTTTAGCTTCATTCAATTAATCTGTGTCAATTGCAATTTTAGCCAGAAATAAAGGTTTGATTCAATTGATGATTACAGGTGCTCAATTAACAGTATTTTAATTGAAAAGTTTGATTTTATTTAATTAAATTGAAAAGTAATTTATTTTTTTGTATAAATAATTCATTAAAAATAATAATAGTGAACTGTAATGATAAATTAATACAATACAATTGAAATTTGATTATTTTCTTTAGATTATTTTACGGATTTATGTATTTATTTTATTTCTAAAATTTATTTTAGAATTCAACTAAATTTATATTGTACAAAGAATAAGTAGAACAGTATTTACTTGTAATTTATAATTCCCCTTATTACAAAATTAAAATATTTTAAAAGTAGAAATCGTTTAATTGGATCAAAGGTTTCTTATCTGTTAAGTTAAAAAGGATTAAAATAAAATAATAAAATAAAAAAGAACAGAAAACTTTCTCAATGTAAATATCGGTAGAAAAGTGTAATAATATAAACTCATGTTTATTTTGATGGTGACAATTACACAAATCACATCGTAGTATTTTTAACTATAATAGTAATTATACATATTCATAAATTTATACGATGCTTACAAATTAAATAATTTTTATATGGTATAATATGGTACGAATAAAAGCACTATTTACTGATTTTAGGACATACATAAAGACTGAAAATAGAAAATAATAATCAATCATTTTTTCATGAATGCAAGAAATTTTATGTAATAAAAAAGTAGCAAAATTCTACTTGCAAAACGAAGCCAAGCTATTAACAATACTGAAATTCGTTAAAAACAGAAATTTATTCACTTATATTATCAACAAAATATGTATCTTATATTTTAAAATTTTCTTAATATTACATACTTCTAATTTTAATATCAACTGTAATATTTTCTCTTGTTTCTCATAAATAATTTTAATGATAGTTATTGAAGGCTAACTCTTAACTATTACATCATTATAATGACGTCGTACCATTATGACGTCATGCTTATATGATTTTTAAACTTCTATTTTTCTTGTAATTCTCAAGGTAACTGAAAAATTAGAAAAAAGTACGGTAAAAGTTACAGAAAATAGATAGTTTTGATTGCAATACAAAATAACACATAATTACGCTCTTTTTCGATTAGGAAACGTAGATGAGATACAAATGAAAATAATATCAATTTACAAATAAAATGCTATCATTGTTAAAAATATATGTACAATATTCAAGAAAATAGTTTATTTCAATTACATTTAATAAGATTAGAAATAATTTTATATATAAAACTTTATTTTAAATAAATAGAAAATAATTTTGTAGTTTATTAACGTATAGACGATTATAAAGAAGTAATAATTATTTAAATTCATAAAGAAATTATAATAAATAAAAGACTTATGAAAAGTAATACACGATATTGCTGTATCACTCATAAAAAACCAATTCATTGGTGAAATTAATGAAGTTTCTTCAAGAAGAATTATATAAGTAGAATGTACTTAAATTTGTCTTTATGTATGATAAATTAAAAATGTATAAAAAGTAATGTAGATTTTTTTTAAGTAGTTGGAAGTTTGATATTTAAAAATGTACCTAGCCTAAAGAAAATGTAAATTTTTAGAAAAGTCGTGCTGTATGTTATTTATAAAATGAAGTGTTTAGAACTAGAAATGCTTAAAAATTACTACCTTTTGAATATAAATCTCAATGATTATATTGCTTTATTATGTATAATTGATATGTTAATTTTTTACTCGCTATTTGTTTGATATATCCATTCTTTTTAGTAGCCTAATTTAAATTTATATCCGTAATCTGATAACAGATAGCATTATTAATTTTTGCATTGCGATAAAAATTCTAAAACACAAAATATTACTACTTACAAATATATTGAATTTTTAATACTATTAGTAAATTCTAAAATATTTAAAGTAGTTCTTAAAACTATTGTTATATATTCTCTATATTTTGTGTGGATATTTTTTATTGCAATATATAAACGAATTTACATTTGTAATACAATTGTTTATATGAATACTAGAAAATGCAAATTTTTGTATAGTAAAATGTTTTACTTTAATTGAAGATATCTTAAAAATTATTTATATAGATTGAAATTATACCTTTTACAGCTCACGTATAAATTTCGCGTTAAAAAATGGATAATAAAAATATACCAAATTATTCATTATGTAATAGAGAAATTATCTTTTTAATTTTCTTAAATTTATTTGGTCACTTAAAAGCTACAATTCTAAATTATACATATAAGCATATACATATAATGTATAAATAAATTAATGAACACTAACGAAGTTTACGAGTGCATTCTCAGAAAGCATAACAAGTATAATGGGGAAACCTTGAAATGCATAATTGAATAATATCTTTTCTCTTATGTAAGATGCCTCTCTCTCCCTCTCGCTGGCTGTGAATGTTTCTCCTTCTCTCACTACTTCCCTTTCTCAACGCACTTTCATTTATATATAGATGGAGTAGAAATACAAAGGCATAAATATGAATATATCGTGTAGACTGCACTCACATACAACCGCGGACAAACATATGCTATTTGCTTATTAATGGGAAATGTTGTTGAGTTTTTAAGACTGCACTTGAAAATATTTTATTCACTATCTAAAATAAAATGGTAGTAGCGAGAAGAATTGTAAATCGTTATTTACGCAAATCGTTGTTTTTGTCGGCAAGTTCTAGAGTTTTTTATTTAGAGGAAAGCAAGTTTATTTTATTTTTAACGTATAGATGAAGATATTTTTACAAATGATTAAGAATTTATCTTTTAAGAACAATTTTATTGATTGTATTTGGTATTGTGTTTAGATGCAAATAATATTGTGTAAGCTAACTTTGCATTTCTTTCTCATTGCTAGCTACTTGACTATTTATCTTTATTTTAATAAAATTACAGAAAAACTGTATTACTCGTACATAAAAATAATTTTACAAATTTCTATGAAACTATAAAAAAGAAACTATTTTGATTTAACCAAGTATAAAAAGATGCTTACTTTTTAGAAATGTAAATGTTCACACATAATAATGTTAAAATTAGTTAATTTAATAATATTGTATTGGGCTTTATAATTTAGACTGTAATTAATAGTCACTTAATATCTTAAACTACTACGTAAAAGTACTACACCAAAATTAAAAGTTTTCAGTATTCCAGTACTTTGTTAAAAATCTATGCAAGATTAATATGAGAGTATAAAGTACTTGTCACTTTATTATGCCTAAGGAAAAAAACAGAGTGACCGAAAAAAAGAGTGAACATGAGACAAAAACAAATGAGCGTTTTTTGTTAATATTGATAATATACGAAGGAAAATCAGAGTTCAAAAAATTAAAATAGAAAATTATCTGCTTATAAGTGAATATTGACTATAAAATAATATATTTTGTCTGTATAAGAGCTTTTATTATAAAGGATAAGTTCAAAAAATACTTAAAAAATGAAACTTTTGCTAAAACATGTAAATTATTATTGTATTAGATATAATGTCAATATTAAATGAAGAAATTTTAACGTGTGAGTATTTTTATATATTTTAGTATTTTTTTGTTTTTTGTTTAAACTAGATTTACTTTAATAATATATAATATAAAATAAAGAAAAATATTATACTGTAGTTGCAATTGAATTACTCAATAATTATTTATTATATTTTCGTTTTAAATATTCAATTTTTCATTTTATAATATATTATATACTTTATAATGTTTTTTTATTATCAACAAATATATATGATTAAAATTTTTTATCGTTATCAAATCGAAAATTTTTTTCAAAAATACTTATAACAAGTTAATTTTTTTATAAATCTATCAAAAATAGTTTAAATATCCCAAAGGCAAAATTACATATTTGTATCTATTCATGATATATTATAAATAATTATTGATATTTGTCTTCTTGCGATACTCGTAATACAAATATTATTTCTATGATATAATCTACGTATTAAATTGTAGATATTATATGCCTGTGGAATGTACATCGTTTAAAGCCTGCAAAGATAAGTTTTCAGAGAAATTAAATTGCACAAAGTCACGAATTAATTATATTTATTTGTATTTAAGTTAAAATGAATTTCATTGAATAAACTATTTTTTAGCTGTCTGTTGTATATAAATCATTCCTTTAGAATAAATAATTTAATAAATTATTAGTCAACGCATTTTAATAGAAAAGTACAATAAATATTTTAATAATAGCCATCACGAAGACTTACATATAACAAAACTCAATGAATCAAACTATTCGATGTGCAAACAATCGTGATTGCATTAATAGCGAAAAAGCTTTTGTGTTATATGAGTATCATTTAAAGTATGTCCGATATATCAAAAATATATCAGGTATTAGTATCAAAAATGAGGAAAGTAAGTTGCAACGAGTTTCTTAAGTTAGGGAAAAGGACCAAACACTATAATCTAATAAATTGCAACTTAGGCTTAGAATCCGAATGAATCTCTAAGATTTGTTCTGTGATACAAGTGTTGATGTCAAACAGACTGCACAGGATAACTTTTATTTTTTCTGAAATGAAGAAATCTATAGTATCTGTAAAAGTGGAAAACATATAAACTTTATGGATACAATAGAAAAATCCTCAAAAGACACAGTTGTTTCTAAGTTATTGAGCGGATTACCCAAGAGATTTCATATTTCCTGGGAATGTAATCCCCAAGCATGGGGAGATAAGAAAAATTTTCGAAGATAGGGAAAACACCAATTTAATTGTAAAATTCATCAAACAGTACAAACATTTTATTAAAAACGATGTGACAACTTTAATACTTTGTACTGAATATATGAATATAAATAAGCCACGAAAGAAAATAATAGTGAAGAATTGAAAATATGCATACAACTTGCTATTTATCAAGAAAATTGGCATTGGGTATGTGGATATTGGATAAAGAATAGGTAAAATACATAAAAAATTTATAAAGTTAACAAACGTGTTAACATTTCATTTGAATTTTGTATGACATTGTTGCCGCATAAATAAATACTATTATTAGCAACTGTGATGCGTAGTTTATTGATACTGATAAAAAAGTTTTATTATAGTGTTTTATAGCGACATTTTAAAAGCTGTACAAAAAGAGTAGCGAATAGCTAATTAATATTAGCTTAAGCATCGGTACAGTGATGATATGAAAAAAAAAATATTACCAATTATGAAAATGAAATGTAGATGCATATTGCATACCCAAGCTCATGCATAGCTTATTATTTGTAGATACATTTGACAAAAACATTTCCTATTACTTTTATTATTTATTTCTATTGCTTTTATGAGAGTAGATACAAAATTAACAATAATAACGATGATTTAGCTTAAGAAGAACGTCAGTAGATTTTTTGGATGGTATACCATTCTATGATTATTATAAAATTAGTTGTTAAATACAACATTGTTAGATTAATTAATAATAACAAACATTAAAGTTTGGCAAGAATTATTCAAATAAAATACTGAGCGTGATGCATAATATAGATGAAAAGAACTGGGAATTGGTAAAAACAGTAATGGAAAATCTAATTTTTTTGAAGTATTTATAACGATCAAGTAAAATAAATAACCGCGTATTAAATAAGTACGTGTTAAATAATCAATTAATGTATTATTCATAAAATGGTTTTGTCGTTTAAAAATAAAACTCCAGGTTATTGAATAATGTACATTCTAAGCCATAAATCTAAAGTCTATAAAAATGTAAGGAATTGTAATGATGAATAAGGAAACTAATATTCGGAAAAATTCAATTCAAACAGTAAAGTACTAATTATGGACTTAAATTAGTTAAAACGGTGAATAAAATTTATAAATAATTACTAAAGTCAATGAAGAATTTAACTGTTTTATATTGAATTTCTTTTTAACGCCAATCTTTAACTAAATATAGCGATCGTTTTGTTGTTTAACACCACGAACTATTTGAAGTAGTTATTTGAAATAGCGAAACAAGATTTAGTTTATTCGATTACTGAACAAGTAATGAAGGTCCGGTATAAAATAAATAATTGCGATGCCAAATGCCAATACCTACAAAATACGATGTATCTGTTTCATTTTTCATTGATTCCCTGCTGATAGATAGTAATGAAGCACTAATAAATGATGACAGTACTAATAAATGAAAAATTACCGTAGATGAGAAGATAAATACTCTAAATATAATAATACATAAAGCGTACACATACTATGATGACAGAAGTGAGCAATGGGTAAATGAATTTTCTCTAGAAAATAGATAACATTGAAAATGTTAAAAAGTACAAAATTGTACTGGTTATTAGAATATTGACAGTGACAAACGACTGATTATTTATTTATATTTATTTTGTTCTAATTGCATTTTGAATCCATTGTAATTTTTTAAGTTATAATAGCGAAAAAAGATTTCGAAATAATGAAATTAACATTTTAATTTTATTCGATCAACCATCATGAAACATTATACGTTGCATTATTAGCCTTGTCTAAAAATTACACAAAATTCTATATTAATTAAAATAAGTCCCTTGTAATATTAATTATATATTACATGAAATTAATGACGTAGTATTAGATTCTTTTTAAAGTATAATATTAAAGAATAGTGATATCAAAGAATTTTCTGAATTAGAATTTAAGTAAGATTGTAAAAATCGATTTTTAAAATTAAATAAAAATGGTCGTATTGGTAGAGTACTTGAAAAATTCTAAATCAAAGATGGAAAGTTTTAAAAAAATTATGTGCTATATGAATGGTACACGTGATAATAAAATTCTAAGCGAGAACAGCCGGAGCGCGTTGAAAAATATATATTCTTTATCGAGGCGGTTCATGTAAGGTATTAGACAGATGAAAATCAAGAAACAGTTTTGTCTTTATTGTTATTGCAACGTCGATATAATAGTATTGTCAACGGCAGTGTAGTAGCTTTGTCAATTATTGAATCTGATTATATAGCGTTTTCACATGGTGCCTTGAGAGGCTATTTGGCTACATCGTTTGTGAGCGTAGAATGTAAACTAATACCATATTTGTAGACGACGAAATAGCATATAAAATAAACCTTTAATCATAATTCCAAGGTAAACGATACTTTAAGTAAAATTAATATATCAATGTTTGATTTAAGTTATAAGCAATTTTGTTAATCGTAAAAAACTAAAGTTCAGTATATTAAATCAAAGAAGCAATTAGTAAACATATTTGATAAACTATTAGCTAAATATAAATTATATTACTTTAGATAATATTTACATAAAGTAAAACATCATTTGAAATTATTAAAATGATTAAATGCAGTGTATTTAATTTAAAAATTGTGTAATATTACCTATTTGTAATATTTTATATATAATCAATATATATTTCTCCTCGCGATACTCATAATATAAAGATAACTTTTTCAGTTATTATTATTTATATGAGAATGTTATTATTTTATAATTAAATAATGATATTTTATAATTATAATTTTTTTTAATGTGTAATCTCTTAGTGATTAAATACGTTTAAAATTTTTGTTACAAAATAAAAATCAAATAAAAAATTTGATGCTTTCCTTTCATTATATGTATAACTTTAATTAAAACTGAAAAAATCTGATAAATGAGTTTAAAAATTTAATGTACGTTTAAATTTGTTTAAAATAAGATAAAAAATTTGTAGTCGTTACCAAACTATACCTAGAATAAATTAGCTACTTGCAGATTGATTAAGCAGTCAATATTAATCCTTCTTTATATGTAGGTTGATATTAATATGTAGTTTAGTAAAAATATTTTTATATAATTCATTAAATATATGTAATTATCTTTTTCAATATTATTTTAGAAAAAATATGGTCTATAAAGAATTATTTATTCAAATTATAATTTTATTTTATACAAGTTTCTTTTTTACGAAACATTTTCGTAGTATAATAACTACCGAGAGAACTACGTAATAAGGAATTTGAGGGATATAAAAACTACATGTACAGTAGATATAGAAGAGGTATATAAATATATATAAAATAAGAAAATATATTACAGGAAGATATCTTCAATTTTCGCTTTAGGTCAAATCGATTTTACGTGAGAACGGTTACAACATAGATCTTTAAAAGAAAAGAAAAGAATACAATAAATTGATGAATTTGGAAAGCGTACGGCAATCTAATGAAAAAAAAAATATATACATATATAAGAATCCAGGAAGCAAGAAGGTACCGAATAAAATTGCATGAAAATTCCGAGTTGGATTTCGATAATGAAGGAGAAAGAACAAAGAGAAGATTAAGCATTACTCTGTCCTTATCAACTCGAATTGTAAGCTCTGAATAAATTACTAATCTATTAAAATTCTAAAGAAAATTGTAAAAATTGGAAGTCATATTTATATTAGAGCATAGTTAAAAATAAAATTGAAGGCTATAAATTAAATTATAGTCTTTTTTGTTAGTTTACGTGGATAATTCATTCGATTGTTAAACGTGTGAGTAGTGTTGGAAAGAGAGAGAGAGACAGATAGAGAGATAGAAAGATAAAAAAATAAACCATCGTATTGTAAAGGTATAAAATATAAATACGATTTGCAATTTAGGTGCGAAAAGCAATGTAGAGAAGATTTCGACGAAAGAAGAAAAAATACTGGAAGTTACAGACGAATTTGTTTTGCTTTGCACGAGAAGCCGAAACTATTTTCTTAGTATTCGTGAAAATAAAGTTTTTGCATTATTGTGTTATGTACTTTACTTATAATTCTTTATAATTCTAAAAAACATTCTGAATAATAAGACTAGCTTTAAAGTACTATAATACCATTATAAATATTTTGAAAATTGAAAATATTTGGCTAATGGAAAGAAGAAAAAGATTATTGAGTCAGCAGATCGAATAATAATAAACGTTATATATATGAGAATGACTTTCGCGATGTTAAGTAACAAAAAATATCAATATTTATAAATATTTACGATAAGTACATTATATTCGAAAGCAAAAATTTATATGCCATTGGTATTTCTAGTAGTGAGAAAAAACTGTCTTGTAAATATTATCATAAAATATTCTTCTTGATTTCAGTTAGTGCTTTTATGATAATTATATAATAATAGATGCATGAAAAATATTAAAAATAATGAAATGTTTACATTTAAATGAGTATAAATATTAAAAAATATAGTTAACGAATATAAATTAAAAATTTTATTTTAAATTATTTTAATTACCTAAAGTTATTCAATTCCGTTGTTGTACTATATTGAACATATTAATAAGTTAAAACAGAAATATTATCATAAATATAGTAAACAATTCTGAAAATCAAAAACAAAATATAATTTTTAAATTAATATAATTAATTAACAATATGTGAAGGTATACATAAAAAATATATAATAAAAATTTAAATTTATGGATTATTCAAGTTCTATAATTTTATTAAAATGATGATTAATCAATTCTAAATTAATTAACAATTAATTCTAAATTAATTGTTTTAAATAACTATAATAAATCACTTTTAAAATTTATAATTTTATTCATAATATATATATTTTGTACGTAGTATTTATAATGCTTTTTTTAGTGTGAATAAATATACATGCATAAGTCAATTAATACCTGACATTTTATATCCGCTTCTCGATCGATCAAATAGTGTCGAATCTCTCAACGAGCATTTAATTATTCATCGATATATCACTAATACGTACGATAAATTTAAGACGGATAAGTTAAAAAAAGCAGAAGGAAAAAAAAGTTTTATAAGAAAAAGCCTCGAGTAAAGGAAAGATTGTGGTATCGTTCGAGTTGTGTAAAAAAAATGCATGAGCGCACGAATGAAAGAGAAAGACCAACCGACAATAGCATTACTTCATTTTTCATATATCGGTCTACGAGAAAGTTATGCGAGCAAGTCAACAGTGTAACCTTGAGAAAGAAAAAAGAAATAACTAGTCCTACGATACAATTCAAAATGTCAATTGTCAGTTATACGGTATCATTCGGAAGTCTCCACTGCAGTCTCTTGGTTTTCTCACGAGACATAAATGATTGGTGAGGGGCGACAGACGTAAAACACGTATCGATGTGGCTTTCAGCTGCAAGGTCACATATGCATTTTGCTAAGTAATATGTGTTATGTACGCGAGGTGGTAGAATATATAGAATGAGTTTGTGCGGATATGATTATCGAGTAGTGTAAAGGAGGGCGATTTAAATTGCTTTTTGTTGGTGCTTCAGATTATTATTAGTGAGTGGGCCATAAACAGTATATTTTTAGTTTGTATCTGAATCGACAGGTAAATTCATGAAGGCTAAAAGTTATATTTTGTCACGCTAAATTATACCTTATATAGTTATGAAAACACATTGAGAAAGTAAAATATTAAATCAAACAAGTCTACGTATTTCGTTAAATATAATAGGATAGCGTTAAATATTATATTAACATTTTATAAACTTAAAATTTTGTAAAATTATTGTATTACAAATTTTTTTATATTATTGTATTATATAATATTGATATTCGTTTAATTTCTCATTAGAATATTATATTTCAGTTATTAAAATGCTGATGCACTTTGAATTCATTAAAGAATAATGAAATTTTTTATAATATTATAAATAATTTAATAATTTTCTAAATAAACTATAGTCGTAATCGAATATAATTTATATTTAAATATTATATATAGTTGACAAAATATGATATTGAATATATATGTGATACGTAATTTACTTATTTCATTTATTAAATTCTATTAATTTAAAAATATAAATACTACGAAAATATTTATATAAAAATTTCAATAAAAAAATCTAATAATAAATAATTGCGGGCATAAATATGTTAAAATTTAACATGATAATTAACCATTTATACAGTTGAATATATATCCGTATAAATTAAATAGTCAATTGAAAACATCGTAGCAATAAATATTAATAATTATTAAATTGAGAAAATGACACGAAACAATTGTGTAGAAGTGAGTAAGTCATATGACAGTGAGAAATGAGAAAATAATTGTCAAATTATACACTATTTGTGAGATTATATTACGATGAAGTTTCTTATTAGAGATCTAGTTACATTTAAAATTTGGAATTAAAATCTTTTGCTTTATCTAACACATCACATTTATTTATTGTTGAAATTATTAAAATTGAATGTAGTGATAAAATTTCTGTTCTTGTTGATTTAAAACAATTTAATGTATATATATTTAAATTGATACATAATCTATATTATATTTTAACTTACATAAATAGGATCCAAAGTAGTTTTAGAAAAACCCACCTGTAACATTTAATAGTATTATTTAAAATATATTTTAATATAATATCATGAATTTTTTCATCTAATTCTTATAAATATTTAGATCAAATGATGAATTAATTTATTATCAGTCACGTTTTAATAGACTTTAATTATTTTTAGTTTTAAATAATTTATTTATACAAATAATTAGATATTTTTTAAATTAGGAAAAGATTATTAGAATCGTATATTCAATTGATGTTTCTTCGAAAAAATAATCGTTTCACGCTTATAATATTAAATATTATTTACATATTTCAATAATTCTAATTTAATTTGTTCTTAATTAATTGCCTTAAATAATACGAATTAAATCCATTTAACTTTTCAAGGACAAGAAAATTCATCATTGTGCTTTCAAAGTTTATCGTCAGTCATTATAATGACTTACATGTGTCATTTTGTTATGAAGATAATATTTTACACATTGAGTAATACATCTATGAAATAAACATTTTTAAATTTGTTTATGTATCCACTTAGTCATACAGACATGTATAAAATCGTTTTGTTCCTGACAAGGACATGAGCGTATTTTCTATTGTAACAACAAAAAATATTTTTATTTGAGTAGAATTATTATTACAAACATTATTTTTCATTATAAAACTATTTTATTTGAAACTATTTTTTTGCAGTTGCATGTTTTCAAAACATATTAAACATGTCTAATTGAAAATTAAAAATCGAAATATTTGAAAAATATGCATTGCTTTGACTTTTTGATAAGAGAGAATTAAGAGTATTATGAAATTTATTTCTGATTTTAAAATATGTACAATGAAAAGAATCACGTTCTTACAAACTAGGCATCTAAAAAGTTTTAAGATATTTGAAAGTTGATAATTAATTTTATACTGGATTGTAGTTATAATATAATTTTTTGAAAAATAAAAAATATTCTAAATCTATGTTTAAATAAAAATAGATTTAATTATCGATTAAATTTATACATTTATTTATTTTTAATTTATATGCTTAGTGTATCATTATTTGAATTAAGAATTATTTGTGCAATGAATATATTATCACTAAAATATTGATCATATCTAGATTTATTTTTACTTTATTTTTTTGCGAATCTTAAATATGAATAATGCGAAATATAAAGTAAGAAATATGAATATTGATATTCTAAAATAACTATCTATATGAATTTGAATAAAATAAAAATAAACCTAGTTAGCAAATATAGTTTTATTATAATTTTTTTAACGTAATTTTTTAAAATTGTAAAAAGAGTTATAACGACACATAAAACATAAAACATAAAAAAATTAATTTGCGTAAGTTTTGAGAGAAAAAAGTTCTTCAAATTTTTTGTAATATCTTGATTTCTCAAAATTATTATATGTTTTGTATTTTTTGTAAGTGCATTATCCGGTGCGGAAGTCTGCGCTTTTTTAATAAGTAAACCTCTCCCAAGCTTTTTACGTTCTAGAAACGTATGGTCGAATTCACTCGAACAATTCTCCTGTTATTAGCTTGTTTTAAATGTGTCGACCGCTGAGACAACGTTTTACGGAAATATTTTATTCTATTACGCTGCGTATGAAATTAGAAAATATTTCAATGGAAATTTAAACAATTTTTACATTATTCGTATAATTTCATAATTTATTATTTTTTAAAGTTATATTAGTTAGTTATCGTGTAAAATTTAACGTTAAAGAAATTATTCCAACCGTATATAAATATAGTGTTATCTACGTTGATAGATTAAAATTAAATCTATTGTTCTGCAATTTTAAAGTATAAAAATAGAAACGCAGACACGACATAGTAACGTTATTTAAATGTAAGTTAAATTTCACTGTCGTGCATTTTATAAAGTGAAACAAAAAAAAGATTCTTCAATGCAAAATTCGAGCGAAAGAATTAGAGCTAGTTTTGTATCCAAAAGAAAAAGTGCTTTGATCTTCAACGAACGCGTTGACCATAAAAAGCTGAGCTGAACATAACAATTTCTATAGCCTATTACGCTCCCTGTGTCTTCTTTCGTAATCGTTGCGAATTGTAAAAGAGAAGCGCGCGTTGCGGTGAAATCTAAGACGCGTTAGCGGTGCATCGCATGTACGAGAGAGGCCAATTATTTGCTCAATGTGACGCAGACTCGGACATCGCATTGCCACATCTAGAGGATCAAAAGCAGCGGCAAGTGCAAGGTTGTTGTGTTACATAGACACTGTATTCAGAACAAACGAGAGAAATCACAAAAGATGCGAGAATCCGCTTAATTGACTGATTGTTTGTCACCGCCGCTATTATCATTGTATTGGTGACCTTCAATGATGATGAGAGTGATCAATTGAATATAAATAGAGGTATCTGTTCTTTATCTCTCCCTCTCTCTCTTTTCCTCTCTACTCTCTTTATTTATTTTACATCTATCTTCAATTTTGTATAACAATTAGTTATATTTTTATCAGTATGAAGGATATCATTCGTTAAAGTTTATTATGTTTTATCTCAATTATGCATTTTAGGGTGTGAACATGAATTTTATTTAGATGTATTATACAAATTTTACTTTTAAAATTTTTCAAATTGCGAATAATACTATATAAAAAGTGAGTTTGAAAAAATTATTTAATAAGTAATACTCGAAAATATTAATATTATTATTATTATTTACGAAGATGAATATATGATCTTTAATTTTTTGACTAAATTTTTTATTTAAAGAAATTTTTTTAATTTTATTTTGTTTCTATGAAATATATTAAGATTAAAAATGTTTTTATGAAATTTCTTAAACAAGAAACCATTATATGAAATGCAGAGGTTAAAAATAAATTTAAAAATAGCGAGAAAAATTAAAATTATTACATTTATATCAAACTGTCTGCATAAAAATTATTATGTTCAATTATACGTTGTAGAATAATTTTATTTTTATTTTAAAGTAAAATTTTTTAAAAGTTAAATAAAAATTAGTATTCTTTGAATATAAATATCGTTTCAAGGTTTTAAATTATCTATTGCAATAACTGATTGTAGTTAAATAATAGTTTAGCGAGGATAATTGAGAAGATAATAGCGTTGCAAATATCGCAAAGTCAGAGGTATTTCGTTGTTCAAAATTAATGTAAATTCTACACATATCCACACGTTTTGGTAATATAAATTTTACTTACGTTGAATTAATTAGAATAGCATTTTTATTTTTAAACATGAAATGAAATAAGAGATAAGTTCCTTGGTTTACTTAATTGAAATATATGATTTTTTCAATTCATTATTTGATTATTGAATAATAAAATAATGTATATATTCAGTATTTTAAACATTTTGATATAATCAATTGAAAATTTATTAAATTAATTTAGTTAAATTAGAATGTTAATTTATAGAATATTTTTTCAATGTTCTATTATTCAATTCATAATTAAAATTATTTGCAAATAATATATTATTATATTAGTTTAAAATTATTTTTAAATAAATTTTTTAATGATTCGAGGTAATATTTTATCCTACAGCGAAAAATAGATTTAATTTGATTTTATTTTTAATAATTACCACTGTTTCATCAATTTTATTTAACCAGTGATTTAATGAAGACAATCGTATAGATTTTTCATATCAAAGTACGCGTTAAATAGATTTTTAAATCACATATATAAACAAATTATTGTAACATTATTTTATTTCTAAAACATATTTTAGAAAATGAATTTAAACTAAATTTAAACTTGTATTATAAAACATTCAGTCAAGATTGTTTCGTTATCGTATTCTTACAAAATAATTTCAATAACAAAAGCTTTAACTTATTTTATATGTCAGATTTTATACATGTATTCATTGTTTTAATAAGAGGAATTCCACTTATAATTATGGAATTAGAATAATTTGAAGAAACGATTCACAATACTTATTTGAGTATGAGTAAAAGTTTTGGTATATTACTAAACTAAATAGGCAGAAACGAGTAACAAATTATTCATTATTTATACAAAAATTGAATACATTTTTTTAAAGCATCACGTGTGTAAGTTTAGTTTTCTCATTCAAAAAGTAAAGATCTTTTATCTAATTTAGGGTGAGATTTTAAACTATTTACATTCTGCATATTTTGCTTATCCAATTATTTTTAATTGTTATCGATTCGTATAACGAGAGAAATATTGATGATTCATGAAAACTTTTTATGAAGGATTTTATGCGAATCTGTAGTTTTACGACTCGTTTTAAAAGCATGGATATAGTTCATATTAAAAAATTGTTGGCTACATATTTAACATTATTTTACCCGTAAATTATAATTACAATTGAATATTGTAATAAAAAACAAATTTATTTGCCTAACTATCTGAATTTATCAAAAATAGATGTTATAATATATCTCTTGCATTTACTTAATTGGACCGTGTTCCTACATCTAGAGAGGATTAATTTGATCAAAATTAAAGAAATCATTTTAAAGGTCTTCTTGAAGGATAAGGAAAGTCATATTAGATAGAATTGATATTTTTGACTGTGTAGTATTTATAGTTTCTGAAAATATACTAGTGCAATAATATAAATAGTATAATAAGATAACTAAATTATAAGAGTTAGGAGTAGTTATTACGTATATGTATATATGCAGCGAGGCTTAGTTTAACGGTAAATATAATATTGTAATTGAGATCGTGTAAATAATGTCATTGTTCAAATTACATACTATAAAAATACGATCCTCTATCTACAGATGTTTGGTTATTAATCATGCTCCTATAAAAGCGCACCAAATAACTTCCCTACTTGTTCTTGCTACTTATTCCGTAACCCTCAACACATGTAAATTTAGTGCCTCCCACTTAGTGGCTATATCTTGTTGCGGTAAATATATTGCGGCATAGTTTAAGAAGTTATACATCTGAGTTAACGTGTATGGGTAGCTGTAACAAGAAAAAAATAACTTTTAAATTTAACAGGAAGAGACATACGATAGAGATCTATTATACTTTTATTACATTATTCAGAAATATTGGATCATCCTTCAAAATGATAAATTTAGACTGCGTGCTACATACACATGTATATTAAAATATGCAGAATATTTTAAATGGCTAGAAATTTTTTATTATATTTACATAACTAAAATGATTAAATCATTAAAAGGATTTCAATTACTTTTTATAACGCAAGAAGTTTTATTCTTAGGAATTTAAGTACAGAAATTCAACCTGTGTGAGTACCAAATGATAATATTTTGATATGATTTGTTATCAGATTAACGCAAATGCTTTAAAAATTGGAACAAAATAAATCAATCACAAATAATCTTTTTAGCAAACACTTAAGCAACAAGATTCGATGGTTGGTGTGTCATATGCTTATGATACACTTCACGTCTTTTTATACAAATTTAAAGTACAAGAATATTTCCTTGCAATCGTTAAATAACTATTTAAATTTACATTTTTGAAAATCTAACGGCATTATTATTAAATACCTATCTTTAATTAACTAATTTCAATCCAAAGATGACTCAATTGTAACTTTATATTACAGAGGAATTCTTGTGTAAATATTTTTATTGTAATTTAAATGAATTTAATTTTATTCTGAGATATTTAGTACTCTAATTTCGTTTTACGCGTACAGTTAACGAAGGCATGGATAGGAAAGTCCTGTTGGAGAGTGGGGATCGGAGGTAAAAGGATATTTTATTGGTACGCTCGAGCTTAGAAGAAGCTGTTCAATTAGAAGCTCTTCAATTACAAGAAGCCTGATTATACATTTCTATAGAACAAGTTATATAATATCATATATTTTATTTTTCGAATTTTATAAATATTTGTATTATAGATATAAAATTAATTGATACTTTCTTACTATCCAATCATTAGAATTATCTTGATAACAATATTGAAAAATTATTCTAGATAAGTGTTTTATAATCTAGACAAATATTCATAAGGTTCTTCTAAATATAAACTATTTAAAAGATAAATATTGTGAGTAAAGTTTTATATTTAATTAATTAAACTATGTTAACCTAACTAGTCAATTAAGACGAAGCAGACTTGTATCCAATTTTTTTTTTGCTAACCACTTCAAATCTATTTACTATTAATCGCTATCAATAATTTACTAATAAAACTTTTATTTTATTATAAGTTTTTTATATATAAGATATTTTCTAGCCTATAATGTTTTATTTAAATAAAATAGATAATATTATATTGTTTTATAAAGTAAGGAATAATTTAATTAGGAGACTGAATTAACTTTATGAAATGAAGAGATCTAAATGAACAAAGATGAATAGTGAAGAATAAATTTAATTTTTATTTTGATGCATCAACTGAAATGTATAAAGAGCAATGTTTAAATATTCATCTACTACCTCTTTTTAAATAAAAGATAAGAAATTAGGATTGGATAAAAAAAGTATGAATGATCTATAAAATATGCTTATAAATTTTTTAATCGAAATTTGCCATAGTTTCAAAAATTTAGTTTAATATATCGATAATCCCTATATAAATTTCTGTAGAATTAAATTTATTATTAAATATCCAAACTATATGTAAGAAAACTTTTATTAATTCAATTATTTTTTAAATAATATATTTAAATATTACGTATAAAATTACATTTATTCTTTAGAGATATTCAGAATTTGAAGAGTTGTTATTATTTGAAGATTTTTCTAATATAATTAAAATTATTTCAAGTAAATATTACAAGCTGGAAACTCAACCGTTTTATATTTTCAACGCATTGTGAACAATTTAACGCTTTAGATATTTGTAAAAACCTTTTATATGATTAAAAAATTCTTTCTTATCTAATACAATAAAAATATCAGTTTAAAGTTTCAGAAAGATTTTTCTCAAAAACGAAATTTTTAAAACACAACTTTTCCGTATCTTTATTCGCTCAATTAAGAATTAAAATTTTACATGAATTTTTATAATACTATATTTATTAAAACGAATACATTTTCTATTGTTATTTTGTTAATTTTTTTTTACAAACTTCGATATTCAAGTAAATTAATGCAGGTTTTTATATTTAAAAAAGAAAAATATTTAAATTAAATCTAAAGTAGTAAAGTACATTAAAATGAAATGAAATTAATAAACTTGAATCAGAATTTAAATAAAATGAATAAAATTCAATTTAAAATTAAAATATAATTAATAAAATACAAATTAAAACTAAAATACTTTGATATTTTTAGCGAACTTTTGGTTGCGTAAAAAATTTAAGAATATACAGAAAATGATGCATATATTACATGTATTCTGAAGCAGTTTATAAATGAAATTTTAATACAGACTATACGTATCTGAAAACCGATACTTCTAAGGATTACAATTACACTTTATTTACGTTTATATTTACGTTTATCACTGATAACTTATTTTTCAAGCTTATTGATTTTTGTTAATTTTATTTTGATATTGCAAAATTACATTCGATAAAAGGGAGAAACTTTTCCAAATTCCAGTTATACAAGTTATTTCACTCGGGTGATAGCTAAAGAGATTTGCTTCGCTCATTCTCCACTCGTATCTTAGTTTATCCATCACGTCTTCTTTTTTCACGCACACATCATCGGCTATTCCGTAGTTAAGTGGAGCCATAAGTACGTGACAGCATCGCTTCTCAAATATTACACGTACTTATGTGGCTTGTTTGCTCTTCAGCGATCCCTTCTGTCATCAACACTGTAGTAATGTAGGTGTGTCTGTTTCATGAATTGTGAAATCAATAAAGTGTTTGAATTCAATGTAAATTATGTAATGCCAAGGTATTTTTATGCTTTTAAAGATAATACTGTATATTGTCAATATAATAGATAAAAATTTTGAATCTTAACTTTCAAATTCATTTTTAAAAATCTGTCCCTTGCAAAGTTATTGATAATATTTGAATTGATTTTTGTATTTCTGTTATTCTAATATTAAAAGTCAATGTAGACAGATTAAATATATATAAAGTTTTTAATGAATTCTTTTATTTATTTATAAATAAAATTGATCAGACAATAAAAAAGGAATTTTGGAATATGCAAATGTAAAAAATAGAAAAAACTATTATTATACCTGTAATAAGTATAACTCAATAATATTTTAATACTAATATTAACACTGTTAGTAATACTAATAACAATAACAACAAGTACAATATCAAGCTTGCGTACATCATATAAATTTAATTTTAGTATGCAGAATACATTTAAAAAAAAAATTAAATCATTCAAAAATTTAATATGATATGTAACAGCTTTTAAAACATGATGAAAATTTTGAAATTTATTTTTTTGGTATAATTATAAGAAATAAATTAAAAAATCAAAGTTATTTGATTTTATTAATAGCATATCGAATGATTTGCAATAAAATAATTAACTTAATGTAAGATTAATTGATTTAAAATTTTATATATTATTCCAAAAGTATATTTTATTGGTTTCTGCTTTTGTGAGATATATAAATGGAAAAAATGCAATAAAGCAATTTTAATATTTAATAAAATTTTTGATATATTTTCGTTTTTTACGTATTTGATTTACAAATATTAAAAAATATAAATTAATATTTTTTAAAATGATTAAATATTTAAAAATACTTTCTGCTAAATCTAATTACTGATTAAATATATAATTGCATAATACGTATGACAAAAAATTTATTGCTTTTTGCAAATTTAATCTGTTTAAGAAAGTTTAGCCGTCATTGGAAAATAGTTATAATTTTACTATGATTTATGTATATATTTATGCTTAGGATATTACGTGATAATTTTTTTTGAAAAAGTTATAAAGTAAAAATTGTAGCAAATTCTAAAAATACAAATATTCACAACTATAATAAACTTATAATTCCAGAAAATAGATTATACAAAAAAAAGGTTTCTTTTCTTTATTTGAAAGTTTTCTCATTATAGGATATTCTACTACTAAAATATTGTATATGTGTAAAAAAGAGAAAAAAATTAGAAACAATCGAACATAAAAAAATAGAATTGTACTCGTCCCGATAGAAGTAAATATAATAATGATAAATTAAAATTTTTAATACAAAAAAATGTATTCGATAGGTAAAATCATAAATAAATTCACAGATTATTATATCTGAGACATATGTTGAAACTGTAAAAATACAATGGAAGTTATAAAAAATGCAATGTGGGCAACATATTGCCATTATAGCGTAAGAAATCAAAATCCATATCAACAACGTAATTTCAGGAGAAAAGAATCATGGTGCAAGTGTCAGCGCACGTACACAATTCGAAAAGAATAAAGTTTTAGAATTTTCACAAAAAATCCAAATGTAACTTCTATTGTAAAAAATATAATAAATGTTATTTATGAGAATATGGGTAAAGATTTTGGTGAATTTATACAAAATAATGCAAATTATAGCCAACTTACTAGAAGATATGTTCGAAAATCATTTCCAATGGTCAAGATTGTTTGATGAACGTTCGATAACATAATTACAAATAATGATTGCAATGGAAGTCGAGTATTGTTAAAATACATCTGTCTGTATAGCTGGATAAGATAAACAGCGTATTTGCATTGCTGAATGTCAAGTGTATGTCAACACAAGAGATGGTAGAATACAACGCGGATAACATTAAATAGATAATTTTGAGGCTATGCGGGAAACAATCATTATTGTGTCGTCCTGAAATAGATGATTTAGTTTAAGATAAAAATTAATTTTTTATTAAATTTTAAATTTGAAGCATTATTTTTCGAAATGTTGAAATCGGTGACCAAGATCTATGGAAAGCTACTGAATTTATTTTTATAAAATTTTAAACACTTGCTTTCTATATACACATATAATACAGGAATAAATAAAAATTTCAATAAAAATTTTTTATATAGAAAATTACTTATCAAAATATGGTTTTTTTCAGAAAATCAATGCCATATACTAAAAAATTAATTTTTTTAAATTTCTTTTGTTTATCATTGAATTAAAATCTTATTACTATTAAATATTCTATTTTTTAGACAATTCAGTTTTTTAAATGTATACTTTCGTAAAAAATAAATTAATTAAGTCACTTTTTAAATATCATAAATATAATAAACAAGAAACTTCCCTTAAAATTTTTTGTTATATTATGAGTTATTGCTGTTTATTAAATTATGTAATAATTGATATTTTTTAATCAAACTGAGTATAATTGCTTTAAAATATTTTCGTATAGGTAAAATGTAAAATTTGTAGAAAATATAAATAGAAATAAATGTATAAAGAAAAAAATAATGTACATTATATATACAATATATAGAAAAAGTAAAACAGGTGATTATACAAGTGAAATATAAAAACTAAAAATAAAAAAAGAAAAGCGGTAAAAAGTAATAATAGAAATGGAGAAAGTAATAAATATAAAGAGCAATAAATATATAGCTTAAAATCCAAATTTAAATCTATATATACAGAACTTTTTTATAAATAGATACAGTAATATAGATTTCCAATGATTACATATACTTGGACTATAGCTTTAAATATATTTTATGAACACAATCCCTGAATTAAGAATTGTTTTTAAATCAATGACCGTCGGTTTTTATACTACCAAATATTCATTAATATAATGCTTGTCCATTAAATTCTGATTCAGCATCAATTGATTCTTTTTTTTTATTTATTTTTCTCTTTATTTTGATAATAATTAACACTTGTGCTGATCAATTAATCTCAATTAACTTGATTGATTACATTTTGAAACAATGAGTTAGATATGAGGATAGATGATGGTTCAATATAATGGATCTGAATGTAAAAAATAATTTTCTTTCCAGAAGTTTTAAGAGACTAGACAGTCGTTATATCAAACAACTTTGCTTAAAACTTTTAATTTTATTATTTAATAATAAATTTCATATTCAATGGTTTATGTCATGGTTAATATTCAAAGTGTTTTTGTTAACTTAAAAATACATCATTCATTTTTTATTTTTAAATTTTTCTTTGATTTAAAAATTTATAAATATTACAAGTTTGAGATAAATATTAAGCGTTTTAAACTTATTAAATTTATAATTTATTACTTTATTTAAGTAAGTAGAATAATCGTTTAAATAATGCAATCAAAGAATTAAGCTTTTGGTTTAATAAAGTACTTTCATGAATACTATTTATTTAGGTTCTTTAAAAACATATTTAGAACATAGATATTATATATTAAAATCCAATTGCAATATGTTTCAAAGAATCAAATATATACTTTTAGTTTGTGATTCGTTTAAAATCGCAATTTAAAATTAAAACAAATTATTTACAGTATAATTACATTTTTGTAAAAATGAAGAGCTCAAGTATTAATAGAAATATGATGAACATTATAAAATTGTTTATTATTAATAGTAAATAGAATTTAGCTTCAGTTAAGATCTTCAGTTAATTTTAATAGATTTTAATAAAATATAAAATAAATAAAAAAAATTTCAGGAAATAATGATCAAAATTTATAAAGTAAATAATACATCAAGGTCAAAACTTTATAAATATCTAAAGTAATCTATTACAATTTTTAATAAAGAAAAAAATGTAATTCTAATAAAATATTATAGTCATAAATTTAAAATTTTCAGTACAAAAAGGTATTTTTTAAAATTCGTTTAAGATTAAAAAACAAATATACTAATGGTCTTTAAATTTATATTTTACATATCATTAAAAAAAGTTACAGAAACAGCATAAAAATTATTCAAATTATAAATATTTATTTTTGCGAAAGTAGTTTTTGTCGTTCAATATGAATCTATAAATATTGAGTTTTCATACATAAATTTTTGTACGAACATTTATCCATTTTCAATTGACTTGTATATTCCTTTTTTGAAAATAAATGTTGCACAACTCAATAATTTTTTCATGCAAATATGAAATTAATTTTTGTACTCGTATTGAATTATGAGTAAATGCTTTCAGAATTAAATATACACGCATACATACATATTTACATATCCAAGCCAGACACGTGCACGGTTAAAAATTGTATAAACAGTAAGTATTCATTAATAACACCCCGAATCAATTATGTATAGCTTAGCACGAACAATTTTCCTGCGTAAGTATTGAAGCGTATGTATATATGGTTACTTAAGATAAGGCTGGGTACATAGTACTTACAAATTGTTTTATAAATATTCATTTATGTATAGATATATAGTCTCGACAAAATTTTGTAATGTATGCCAATGAATAAATGTTGAGCTGCTAAAATAAAACCGGAAATCAGGATGTGTGTATATTTAACACTCTATTGTAGGCACATGTAATTACGAATTGAATAGAATAAAAGTTTCACACAAATCTCTATTATTAAAAATTTTAATATCAGTCTATCGTACACACATATGAATATACAATTTGTTTATTTTTTACGATGTAGAATAAGATAAAAACCGTTATTAATAATTTTGAGATTTCAATTATTCTTTTGTTTGCTTTAAAGAATTTGTGATAATTTCATCTGGTTTCTTTACTTAATAATATATTATTGAGATATCAATTAAATTTAATAAAATGAATAAAGGAATATAATTGAATAACAATTTCTACGAAACATAATATATAATTTTAAAGTATTGTATTTATAATTTACAATTAAATTAGAGAAATATATCGAAAAAAATTAATTTTCTTATATATTTTTGAATTATTTTTATAATATTTTTTATTAAGGCATAAATGACTTTATAAACTTATTGATAAAGTTATTAAAGTCACGTAATAACATTATTTTTGGAATTGTAATTAAATTATATATTTTTTTTATCTGTTTTCACATCTTGAATTTTTATTAAAAATAATAGAAGTTTTTTAAATTTGAAAGTTAAGGTTTCGATGGTAAAGCTGCATGCGAATAACTGTTTAGTCGTTTTTGAAAACCTTGACTTTATACTCAAAGAAAATTATTACGTTCACTTTCGAATGGCTTGCGATTAATTATTTTGAAAGTATATCTTATTATATTATAAATGGAATTATTATCAGAAAAAATGCTTTTTTGTTTCAATATTCAAAAAATGATGTATATACAAATGAAAATATATTTTTCATCGGATAAAACAGATATCGTATTTACGAAGAACAATGGTAAATATTTATAAAAAAATCAATTTCAAGTTTTATTCTGATGTATTTAAAAGCAAGATTCTCGGATGTCTATATCATTGCGGTCAGTATATTCGTCGTTGGAATTCGGAGTTGCATTCGGAATGTGTGAGAGACTCGTCTTATCCCTTCTGCGCAGTTTATCGACTACCAGTCCATAATCGTCAGCTAAAAGAAACTTTAGCAGCCACGCCAAGGCCCTTCGAATCAAATAGCTTGAAAAGGTCTACTATGATTTGCATGGCGTTGATTTTTATTTTCATATCCAAAGTGGAAAAGGTGAGCGTGCGCGCACTCGGTTCTCTCACGTTTTTTGCTTTCTATTCCACGTGCCGATCTCAATCGTCCCAATTATTAATTCAGCATAGATCTCATGAAAGATGCAGTCTTGCAAATCATGAGCAAAAGTATAGCATTCCTTGACCTTTCCAGAGTGGAGCGAGAGAGGTTAGACGTCCGTGATACGCGCAGCCAAGGACCTTTTATTTTATCTTACTTTGGAAGTAATTAGCGGTTCTTTCTTGCTACCCAACCCCTTACTCATTGTTAAAATCTTCGAGCGGCCATTGATTTTTCTGCCCATAAATTACGTTTCATAAATTCTCACATTATATTCTCTTTTGAAATTTTTCTTACTTTCCCTTTCCATGTCTTTCCCTCTTTTTATAGCTTTTTAGATATTTACTTTTAAGTCATTCAAATCATTAATTAAATATGATTCATAATTATTAATAATAAAATAATATATATCGATGAAAAATAAAAGCGGAAAAGAAACGTTCTTTTTCCAATATCTTAAATGCGTCGGTCTGTTTTAGTCGATAATTTTAAATTATGTCTTTTTAAATTATGTATCTTTTTAGTTATGATATTGAAAACTTCTAATAAATATTAATCCGTATATATATTATAATAGTAATATATATATATGTATTAATAAAAAAAACGAACAATTTTATAATTATTTGTACTTTTTTATACCAGATTACAATTTAATTTTCACTTGTTTCCTTTGTAGTAATAAAATCTTAATGTACAAGTTTTTAGTTTGCTTACCTCATTAAGAATTTTATTCAAAATAAACAATTCTGAGAATTTATACCTAATCGAAGTAATATAAATATTTAAATATTAAAGAATGAAATTGTTGATGTAGATAAGGCAAAAAATATCGAACTAAAATTTATTTTTTTAGAAGTAAGGGTATAAAAAATGATTTTTAAATTAAAAATCTATATCGAAGTGTCATAAACATTTATTGGCATTAATCAACTGCAGCATTTTAAAATTTGTATAAATTACAAATATATCAATGTCAAATAAATAACAAGTTTTAAGAATATTAATTTTTTCTTTTATTATAATATTCTAATAATAACATTAATGAAATTGATTCATCTACATATTAAACATTTAATACATAACAAATTATTTTATATCAGATTATAGAAGTTTAAAGGCATTAGATAGTCATTTATAATTATATAAATAAAGCTTTGTTTTCAAAATTTTCTTGTATTATTTATTAAATAGTTATATTGTTAAAAATATTTTTTAAATATATGCGTGTGAGTATGTATAAGTGTTTGTATATTTTTAGTTATTTTTATTTTGTAATTACGAAAGTTTTCAACATCATGTTTTTTTAATCTTTTTTAAACACATTTTTAGGGCAAATTCGAAAAAAACTTAATCTTTATTCACATTTTAAAATGCAAAAATTAACGTGTGTCTTCAGAAAGTAATTAAGACAGAATAGTAAGGTATTTTTATTCTTCTGTTTGCAGAAGCTCATCAGATTTTTGTCAACACTTTTCTGAATTTGGATATTTTTTGTGTATTTTGTATATTTATTTCAATGTCAAATAAAATACGTTGGTTTGGCAACACGAACAAGACCTTCACAGTTTCTTTAATTTTTAAAGAAAATAATCAATTTTCAATAAGTGTGTTCATTTACAAAGCATACCATTATATTTTTCTTTATGTTTAATGTTCATTTCTTGACACACTTGATGATATTTTCATAGTAAAATATTTATAAATCGATTAAATAATATCTATTACATTATGTAATAGTAGATTGTTTATTCCTATTATTTCGAATTAATTGCTTGTCTTTGAATTTATTATATGAATGAACCATTAAATCTTTACAGATAAAAATAACATTTCAGTTTATCAGTTAAGCATGTATGATAAATTGTAGTTATTATTTTATCTTACATTTTATCTATAATATTATTATTATTATTTCTTATAGCGCAATAATTATTTAAATTACAAAATAATTTATTTAATTTTTAATTTGATAATTGAAATTATAGAATGTCATAATCCGAATTCGTTTTAAAATCCAAAATAATATTTCTTTTATTTGTACACCTTTATCAAATTTATAATTCTTTATAAATGTATAATTTATTGAAAAGTTAAATTTACAATAGTGCAAAATATAAATAAGTACATTTATTATTATTTTACTGTAAATTATCTTATTTGATTAAAAATTTTAGCACAATGTATGACATTTTGGTAATTGTAACTAAGCAGAAAAGTTCATATGCTAGTTCATATTATAATATGCAATATTAAAAACTTTAATAATTTAGACAAAAATTTAACAGAGTTATTTTTGGAAATAGTTTTTCTTCTGAACAATATAAAAAAATTTATCAATCGCCTGTTCCCTTTAATACGAATATTTTAATTATATTTTTTTAGCATTAAGCGTCTTAAAAATTGATTATTTTACTATTATGAAGAATTCAATTTATAAAACAATTGAAGATATTATTTTCAAATATATACTTGTCACATATATATAACTTATAATATGATCAATTAAAATATAATTCTTGGGAATTTTAAAAATGTTTAAAACACGAATAATTTTCATATGATATTTAAATGTTTTCAGTGCATAAAGATGTCATGTATAACTGTGAGACACTTGATATGATATTGGATAGATAAAAGATATTACATTCGCAGATACATATATGAAATCATAATAGAATTCAACTACCAAGCTTATCAAGAACTGAAAGATACAACTAGAAGAACGGATAGAGATTTCAATAAAAAGAATAAAGGAAACAATAGCAGGAGCCATTAGCTTTTGTTCGAGTATTGAATTGCTACTATCACTGTACCGATTTTTCCATTTTGTAGAAGAATAATACAGGGACTATTAGATTAATCGATTATGTTATATTATACCGATAATATATTATATTTCAGATAACTCTGTTGTCACGAATTTTACGCGAATAAGAGAAAATTCCGCGTCAATGCGTAACAGACATAAATAATTAATGTTGAAATAAATAATATTTCCCTTTAAGATAATTTCAATCCGTAATACATTCGAAGTTATCTTCTTTAGATATTTAAGATTACCTTTTTGTATGACTTTTTAAAATTTATATATAAAGATTATAAATTTTATCATATTTATTCTGTGAATTTATTCACATATATATCACAGGTACACGTATAAATTAAAAAGTATGATTTTTGATGCGTTCAAAAGATATTTATTGATGATAAAAGCTGTATTACTTCGAAAATATAAATATTAAGATTTTTAGACCTCATAAAAATTAGATTAAAGCTGAAATACACTTTTTTTTATTTTTTCAGCACTAGACTCGTTTTTAATAATAAATCGTTTTTAAATGTATCCAACTAGCACATTTAATCAATTTGTGCGCTTTTAATAATAAAAAGACTTTTTTGTCTGCACAAATATTTCAGCGAAATTTTATATAAATCTATATATATATATATATATATATATACCTCATTTATTAAATATAATGGTACCAATTGTTTTTAGCCAAGTATTTAACTTCTATTGTTCTGTTTGCATCTAGTTAGCTTAAAAGTTACTACTTTTTGAAAGATATTTATTTCGTCAACTAATGGTGATGATTAAAATTAGCGTTCAAACAATGCATTTAATCGAAATTTTATATTTTAAAATTGTAACAAAAATTTTGATTCTATTAAACTTATTTTTTATTGAAATAATAAAAAAATAGTTTGATTAAATATCTACTTTAGCTTTTTTTAAAACAGTTCATTAAACTAAAAATTAATAAAAAAAATTTATACTATTGTAAATATCGAAATATAATAATATTTAATTAATTGAATGTAATATTAGGCATCATTTAAATCAGTATTAAGAAATTCAATCTATATGTGTCACATGATAATATACAATAATGATTCTCAATGTTTAATTAAAAAAGGTCAATTGATTATTATACAATATATATATATATATACAAATACGTGTAATTTTTATAAATATTTTGAAAATATAAGTTTTTATTTAATTATAAAATAAAATTTTATTAAACATTGCAAGAATAAATAAAAAATTTTTTATCTAATCATGATTTGAAAAAGAAAAAATAATTGTATTTAAAATAAAGTTCAATTTAATCAGAGATTTCATTTAACACTAATTACGGTTTTTATAATTATATTAGTTTTAAAATACTTTTTACGAGAATAATTTGAATAAAAACAAATAGTAGTAATGGTTAATATTACTTTATGTACATATAACTATTTTGTACACGTACGTATAAATTATATAAATAACAAATTAAAGTTATTTTCAGTATAAATTATTATTCTATTAATTAGCAAAATACATGTAATTTAAAACTTATTTGGTTAAATAAGAATTCGTATTATAATTGTATAAAATTTATAATCTACATTTAAATTTAAATATTAGATTATAATGAGTATATAATTTAATAATTTATATATAAGTGTAATGAATTATATTTTAATTGATTACAATTATTTTGTTAAAACATAATTTATTTTATCGTGTACTTTTTAAATTAAGCTTAGATATATTTAAGCTTATAATTCACTATATTATGTATTACAAATAATTTAAATAGTATTAGGTGTATACTTAAAAAATTAATTAATTGAAAGTATATTAAATAATAAAAGATTTATTGCTTTTTATATTGTATTTTATAATTCTTACCTTTCAAAATTTCGACAAGAAGAATTGAACAGAAGAGCTGAAACATAAAAAGAATTTTCTTAATAACTTTATGTATGAATCATATATGAATTATATATATATAAATATATATATTGAAATTTTCAATAATATTATTTGATTAGATTCTTATCGTATATTGTATATTACAGAAATAATTTAAGGCTCGAACATAACATATATTTCTAGTTCAACTAAAAAATTTGATATTTCTGAATTAAAAAAAATAATATTAGTTACTAAAATATTTGGATAATAAAATATGTGTAAATATAATAATAATAAGGAAAGTTATATCGTATTACTTTAGTTTTTATATTCAGTAATGGAAAATGTATAAGTATAAAATTTTAATTTAACAAATTTGTTTCTTTTTCAAATAACCTTGAAATAAATTAACACTTCCAGTTAATTCAATTATTTTCAAAGCGAAACGTAATTTTTGTGATATTAACTAGTAGACCGATTATTTAAATAGACGAAGAAGTTTTGCACATAAAATATGTAAGGAAAGTTAAGTTTAGAAAAATGGTAGTTAATCTTTGTTCAGAGTTGTAAACTGTAACGGTCCAGAAGTTTTACTAAGTGCAAAGAGTCATTCATTAGTTGAAAGTTATGTCAAGATTTCCCATAGAAGTTGAAGCCTTTTGTAGGGTGGCTTCCGTTTAAAGCGAGGATTTAAAGATATCGAGTACTGTATTGCAGTATTGTGTCATTGTGTCATCATCAGTTGTTGAAAGGGTAATATCTGACATTATTCTACTGTGAATTTATCATTATCATTGCTTTAAATTAAATTCTTGGTAAGATATTAACAACAATTTAAACTTAAGTTATACAAATTTATATTTAAGTGCGCAGATTATATTTATTACTTACAAGTAGTTATTAATTTTCTAAAAAAATCATGCGTCCTATACATATTTAAAAAAATTTAAATGTTAAAGAATATCAATATTAATATATATTGAAATATCTCAGTCGATAATTCTTTATAATATATTCAATTATGAAATATAAAAATTTGTTATTTAATTAGTTTCAATTATTTTATTAGTTTTATTAATATATCAATTGCAATATTTAGTTATTTAATTATAATATATTTCAGTATTAATACATTCGGTTAAAATGAAACACTTTTTAAAATATTTTCTATAATTTACAATAAAAAATAAAAAAGATTTTTATAGCACATAATAAACGATAAATATAAAAATTAATCATAAAATTAGACATAGTTATAAAAAGCATTTCAACGAAAATCTTCGTAAAATAAGCTTCTAAATTTATAAGAGGAAAAACTGTTCGTATTCTATTGCTATTTCTTGCATGTACTGTATAAAAATTGTCACGGTCGAAGTGTCAATGCTGTTTTATATATTTTCACCAGCATCACTTTGAACGAGAATAATAATGTTTTGCAAGGAGACTATATCAACTTTTGAAGGAGAATGCACAATTTATGCATATAAGTTGGGATGGAGAATTTTTATCGAAAAGTTCGTAGAAGCGCTCAAAATTCCTTTGACAATTTAAGAGTACTATCCATAATAAATAAGGATGTGACTCGATCTTTGTGAATTTGGTAACTTGAAAATTCAAAAAGTATAATATTTTTTAAATTCCTTCACTACTGTATCAAATTAATTCATATAAAAAATGATATGGATTATATATTATAAAAACTTTAGATAATTTTATTTTGCAAATTTTAATTGAAAAAAATAATTATTTAATATATATGAAATTTGAAAGTGTCCATGAATATCTATGTGTATTTTTGTTCAAGCGTTTATTATACATGGTTTGAGTAGGAAAAATAAAAATAAAAATTCATGATATGTCAATGCAGTAATGCATATTTTTTAGTTCTAATTTCCTTAATTAAAGATAATTTAAATATGAAAAAATTGAAACATGTTTTTTAAAAGAAAATAGGTTACTTTAAAATAAGCAATTAAATAGTTTAGGTATGTTACATTGATTATTTTATTTTGAAAGATATTTATATAAATGATATCTTAAATAGGTTTTGTAATATATTTTTTATTTAAAATTGATTATATGCGTATGAATATGGGTATGCATATAACTTTTTGATTACTCCTTACTAATAATAGTACGGTAAGTGTCTTACAGATAAAGTTTTAGATTATAAGTAAAAGACGGACAATTTAATCATGATGTTAATATCGGTCTCGTTAGCTCATGTAACGATGAGGAAGTATAAGTAAACCATGGTCGACGTAGTTTTTATATAAAGGGATATTTTATGGAAGAATTTTGGGGATATTATTATATGATTAAATATTTTTAGTGCTACCTGTAAGATGAACATAAAAATAGATCGCTTTTATTACTTTTATGTTGTTAAGTGCTGTATTATCATAATACAAAACTGAATCGGTACTGCTTACATTTAAGTATTTACCTATGATATTATGTAATGATAAGAAAAATAATTTTGTTGTTTTTATTATTTTTAGCTTTGAATGATTAAATGATCAATATTTTAATAAATCTTTTTTTCAGAAAAATTTCATTTTAGTTTAAATTTTATGCACAATTTACTTTTTTCTAATTTAATAAATGCTTCATAAAAAAAATTATTTAAAAATTGGAAATCAACTATTTATTGCGCTTAAAACTTTTTCTTAATTTCAATACTATATAATTATTAAAACAAGTTGTTTTTAGCTTCCTGTAAAATTATTAGAATCTTTTTATACGATTCTGAATATTTACCTGAATATTGTACATATTTTTAAGTACAGAAATGTAAACTAGCAAACATTTTAATGTGATTAACAAATAAAATAAAATTTTATTTATTATGATCTTCAGATTCTAATTTTCCAGATATTTAAAATTTTTTAAATATAATTTTTTTAATTTAAAATAAAATTAACTTATTATGTATTAAAACGCATATTAAAAAATATACATTATTATGATAGATGTATGTTTTAAGAGATGTGTAGGCTGAAGTTAATAAATTAAATTAAAAAATTAAGAAAGCCAGTAATTCATTAAAACTCTATAAAAGCTCTATTAAGAATTATAAGATTCGTGGAAATTTTAACGAATTATTATATTCATCTTATATAAATTTACTTTTGAAATTGGTATTATATGTATTCAAGTCATCATCAAATTAGCAGACTCGATCATTTTGAGAAATAGGAGCAATACTGATGGCAATCGTGATAAGATTTTACAATAGAGAATGATAAAGTTTGAAAAACATAATAATACAGAATGTGAAAGATATTTGAAGCAAAGAAAGGAAAATGGAGAGAAGGATGTAATATGTAATATTATTAATAGAAAATATTTAGAAAAAATCAATGAAAATTTATAATATAATTAAAAGATATAAAGTTATGTACAAAATTGATAATATTCTCGAAGATGATATATAATAGTAGTATTTAAAAAAAAAATTAAATCAATTTTTTTATATTAAAACGAAAAAAACTATGTACTAAAATATTAGATTAATTATTAAAGAAAAAATAATTATATAAATCTATAAAAGATTAAATGTAAATTTTTTTCAACGATATATATACTACTATCTTCATTGAAAATTGAATATTGATATATTTTATAAATACATAATAAAATGTAATACACCTGTATTACAAAACATTGTATTTGAATTTTTTCTCTTTCAATTATTTGTTCATTTATGCTATTATTTAAATTTTTCTTTCACCATTCTTTTGAACCTATTACATAAAATATTTGGTACTTTTACTGTTGCCTATTTCTCTACATCAACTTTACTGTTACGACCGTAATTTTGTCTTATCTTGGTTTTATTTTTCCAATAAACTGATTTTTTAAATACATAAACCAATTATTTTTTTTGTTACAGTTTTCATTTTTAAATGTAAAATAAAATATCAAAGTTGATTTTTTGGTTATATTCTACGTTTTTCACATATCATATTTGAATAATAACGAAGAATTTTAACGTATATTTATATCGAATTTATATTCAAACGTTTGATTATTAAAATTTAAAGTCAACACATTACATTCATCTACAATTTATATTTAGAGTGTTACAAATTTAATATATATTGAAGTTCTATATTGTGAATGCTTGTATAACTTTTATCTCAAATATACAGAAAAATATTATGCTAGAATTTTTCCACTGATTTTTTTGTATTCCTTATAAAAAAAATTAGAGTTTAATTAAATCATCCAGTCAGTATTTTTTGATTTATTTCTATGTTTTCAATGTTTTCATTTTATCGGTGAATTTTTGTTTACTAAGTTTTTAAATTACGAATATTTTCTTTTAGAATAGTTTTACTGTATTTGTATCTAACAAGGAGTTGCACAAATTTTATTCTACATTAATTTACAATACAGATTTATATTGATAAAAAAAACTTCAGTGTTAAATTTATAGTCTAATAATTGTGTAATAAAATATTTTAATTCTCTTATAAAAAATTACTTATTAAATACTTAAATTGTCTCTAAGTAATTTGTTACATAATAAATTTACTCATTGATGAAAATAATTATCATTATTATTAAAAATTTTTATACCTAAATTTATATAAAAATTATTATTATATTGATTTTATTACGTAGAATAATTATTTACAAATAAATTAATCTTTTTAAATAAATCAATTCATCTTAAATTTTCTCAAGCTGTGTAATTTAGAAACTTTTTAATAACTTGAATATTATCGATTATAAACTCAGATGCATTTTATAATAAACATTATATACTTGCAAAAATAAATCCATAATTTATTTATTGTTTAAATGATAATTTACAACAATCTACTAAAATAAATAATTTAGTATTTGAAATATTTGATGAACTTAAAATTGTATAAAATAATCTACATTTTCTTGAAAAAATTATATAAATAAACGCTATAATGCAACTTAATAATTCTTAATCATCATTTAAAATTATTTAACTTTTATAAATTATATTTCAATATAATTAATAACAGATAAACTTATTAATGATAAATTGTTCGAAAGGAAAGTTTACAATATACAAAGTGAAATTATAAATCAATTTTATCATTTAAAAATTTGGTATTTTGTAATTATTTAATATATTTTTATTCATTATTTTAATTTTTTATATTTTACTACGATTATATTACTTTGATTATTTTATGACCCTTATTATTACGTTTCCATTCAGTTTTTATGTGATACCATATTCAGTACTGTATACATATATATCTACTGGTGTATCAAATGCCATTTAATATCGGTTTATTTTTCTAGGAACGAGTTAATTTCAAGCCATATTATATATATGTACAGGGTAACGTATTTTCCTATAATTTCATTTCTGTACTTGAATGGTTTTAATGATCGTCTCTTGAATACACTAATAAAGTCTTTTCATTTTGGTTTATTTTATTTTCAATTATCTTAAAGCAGTGCCTTTTCAACTCAACAATTCGAAATATAAATTCGTAGTGCAACTGCAGTTTTATATATTTCCATTTAAATTATTTTAACTCATTAAATTGTTATCTTACAATAAAAGGAGTATAAATTGGAATAGCACATTGTTGGTTTTTAAATCTTATTACCCGTTTCTCTTTAAATATATAATAAAAATGCGGAAATTTTACGAAATATTTTAAAATATGACTATTTTTTATTTACTTTAACTGACATTTAACTATAATTTCTTTTGAAAATTGATTAATTTGTAAGTTTTTTCATCAAAATAATTCTTTCTTTGTATAACTGTATTATTATTTAATCAATATAATTGATTTCTTTTTAATAATATAATATTTTAAATATATAATATAAAAGGTTTGTAAACTTAACATTTAATTAAAATTAAAGTTTTTTCATTTATTCACTGAAAAATAAAAATGTATTTTGAAAAATATTTTATTTAAATAATAAAATTTTAATAAAATAGTTAATAAATAGGTTATCATAATAAATATTAACATGAATTTTTGAATTAACATAAAATTAAATTCGATAATAGTTTAAAATTTTTTAGAAAAATTTTATGAATAAATAAGTTATATTTTATGTCTAATAATAAGATCTAAAGTCCTAGTTTTATAGGATTTTCAAATTAATTTGAACAAGGAATTAAATTTGTTCAATGATTAAATAAAGATAATATATTCAATCTGATAAGGTCCTCAAAGTAAATAGTTAAATTCAATTATTCGTTTTCTCAATTTACACGGAATTTAGATTTTCTGGAGTGAAAATGAAAAAAAAGAATAATCATATATTTTTATATTTTAAATTTATAAACTTAATTGATTATATACATACCTTTAAAAAATTGTGTGTTCATCATTATTATTAATTATTTTAATTATAATATTGTATGCGTACTTGTATCGAATAATTTTATAACAAAATAACTATTTTGTCGTTAAAAATAATGTATTTTTGTTTATATTTTTTCACTTAATAGCATGTAAAAGTTAGATAAGACCTCTTGAAGATTTGTATACGCTTAAGTTGTTATACAACTGCATTTAGTTTTGTTGGCAATTTTGCGTAAATTGTACATATATACGCACATATGTAATTGATAGTTTAAATTCGCGGTTTTCAAAAATGACTTATATTTGCATAAAAATAGAAGGCATCTTATATTAATAAATTTTGAAATCTTAAATAAATTGGTTTATTTATTTTTGCATCATTAATAAAATTCATTTTTTTAAGTGTTTGGGACAAAAATAATTTATCTATGATGAAACTATTTGAAGATGTGTTTGAAGGTTAAGTTAACTTTGTTTAATAAAATATTCTGGTACTTTCAATTTTTGTAAACCTTTTTTATCGAAATATTTAATAATTTTATATATGTTGTTAAATATAAAAGTACCTATTAAAAGTTTATTATTTTTATTTCACATCGATTATTGAAAATACAGTATTTTTTTAAAAATACGTATTTAACGAACATTATTTCATATTTTAGGATATATGTAAAAATACTGATATATAAAATTAAATATTAAATATTAAAAAATATAAATAGCATTTATAATGCTAATAGAACAGATTTTTGACTTCCAATTATTAAACATTATTATGTATCTTATTCTAATAAAATAATCTGTGACAAAAAACATTGAAGTAGCAAATATTAAAATTCACATTCGTTATTTAATAGAATTTCATTTATTGTCAATTATTCACGATTCATTTAATTAACTTTACGAAGGGGATAGGAATTTTCCAGTTGAAAATTGCAGCAGAAATAAAATCCCTATTGCTATTCTTCTATCAATAGGGTTTGATTACGGGGTACATAAATTTAAATAAATTTGAACTCTAACAAAAAATTATCGTCGGGAATTTGATCGTATAATAATTTAAAAAACCCTTTTTATTTTATTATGTTTTAAGTACTCATAACTAAATTATCGTTTAAACTTAAATCATATTCAGTCGCTTCACCAATGACGATTAATGTAAACATTGGAAGAAAAAAAAAGGAAAATCTAAAAACACTTGTATCAAGTGGAGTAAAAGGTAAGAGTACGCACTTAAAGGTAAAAAGTATCTTTTGTGAGAGAAGTTTGCACATATTTCGGGCTCTTACTTAAGAGAGCTGGTGTTACTCGAGAAACATTGGCTACTGGCCACACATCATTTTAATGACAGGAACATCGCTCAGCACTCGGCTTTTAATGGGATTCTGGCAACTACCAAATATTGCTATACCTGCTCCGTTTTTATCTCCCGAGAAACGCGTAGTTGATTCGCTTGCCCTATAGTCGCGAATTCTTCTTGAAAATGTAAGTGATACAGTGCTGAAATTTTATACGAGAACGAATAATTAAATAATGATTCTTTTTGAAGCAGTAAAGCGGCTGTGTAAAAATGCATGTTTAACTCAATGTTTTACTAATGGAAGTCATTTCTTATTCCATGAATAAAAAGATATTGTAATATGTATTCATTTTTCAAGAAAAAAGTTATATATTTATTTATATCTACATGATTATTATAGAAGTTCAAGTATTGAGAACTATTTTTATATTTTGTTGTCTGATAAAAACATAATATTATGATTATTTTACATTACTTCAATAATTTTCGTTGTTATAATGATGATTTCAAATATTATTATATCTAATTAAAAATTATTAATTTGAAAGAAATCAAAATTATTTCGACATAAATTTTTGTTTAATATTGTTTTTTAAAAAGTAAATTAAGCATTATAAAATATAATGTATAAAGAGTATGAATTTTCAATGATTTATGAAGCTTAGTTTTTGAAATTTATTCTACTGGAAAAATGTCATAAATATTCATAAATTTCCATTCATGAATTTAATTAAAACATGATGTCCATATTTAGCAATCAATCTATTTACATTTAATAATCTCAAGGATTACGTCAAAATACTATATAAATAAACATTTTTAATTCCGAAATAATCGGAAATAATAAAAATGATATATTCCAAAATAATAGAAAGATTATAAATATGGTTTCATTTTATTTAGATAGGTGAAAGACTAAATTTTTATTCGACATTCTATCGTTTATGGCTTTACTTTCATTAATTTTTTGTTCATATCAGTTTTTATTTTGATTTGAATATCAGCATACTTTATTAGGTACTTACTAAGAACTAAACAAGTGGCGTTTTTTGATCATGATTAGATAACGTGCGACAGTCTATGACAATTTATTTTAGATTTTCTTGTTTTACGTTGGAAAAATTTTAGTAGATTAGATGAGGCATATGATAGATTACTTTTGTGTACTTTTGAAATAGATTATTAATTGTACTTAAAATTTTTTATCTCAAGTGTAGTTCTCTATTGTTTATATTGCTGGTATAATTTAATTACATGTTATCATAAAGAGCAAAAAATTATCATGTTCTTTTTAATATTATGACTTTTCAGTATTTATTTTGATTAAACAAGAAAATATAACATATTTTCAATTTTTTTGTAATAAAATATATTATTTTCTTTGCAACTAATGTTAAAAATTCAAAATTTATACATGTATATGTATATGAAATACAATGGTTTAAAATCAACAGTTACTTTTTACACTTATAATTAAATATTTAGTACTTTATGAATGAAAAAGTATTAGTAAAAACTGTTTTTTTTTCATTTAGAAACTTTCATTTTCTAATTAGAACATCTGTACAACCATTACATATCTGTACTACTTAAAGCGTCAAAAAATATGAATTATTTTTTATTAATCGACATAATATTTTATTTGACATATACATGTGGTAAAGCGTTTTTAAATTCTATTATTTGAGTAAGATAGAATTTTAAAAAATCTTCAGAAATTCTACAGTAATGTATGTTGCTAGCTTGATAAAAAAAACTTTTAATAGTATGTGAATTATAATCACTTTAAAAGAATTTTATTGACTTTCTGTATAATATTCTCAATTTTTTATAACATTGTTTTTCTTCTCATTAAATATATATTTCATTTTATAATCATTTATTTTCAACTTATCTATTTCGAGATGTTTTTCTAAGATTAAAATAAAAAATTTATTTTGGATTTTATAAATGTTGTGAACTTAGCAATTACATAGGCTATATTTGTACAAAGTAATTTAACTAATTAGTTTTCTGACAGGAGGATATTTTATCAAGTAAATTATTTTGCAGTAAGCACAAACGTATATCAAATAAATGAAAAATTTAAAAAAAATGTTTTAAACCATCGAGTATTTATTATGCTTTTTAGAATTTTTATGGGATCATTAATATAACTAACCAAATTCGATAATTAGGGTACTAGCAGTAATGTATATAACAGCACAAACGCGCACACAAAAAATTATACATAATATCAAAAGTTGGAAATCCATGATTACATTACATCCTTTAAAAATGTAAACGAACTCATTTATTCAAAATTTTCAACTTCTGAACTTTTTCTATAAGTTATAAAACTTCGTGGTTTATCTCTCGGCCATACTGATTAAAAATTCCCCCGCTTTCATACTTCTTTCATTCTTACGAATACTTCGTTTCGTATCTCGTGCAAACTTCCTCATCCCTATATTTGTTTCGCTCTGTTTCTTCTCGTCCTTCGGCATAACGACGAATTAGCCGCCGAATGCGGCTATCGATTAGCCGCCTATTTTGGGTACTTGGACGAGAGTGGGGGGGAGGCTCCGATGTTTGGCATTACGCCCGAAATTTTGGTTACGACTACAAATCGCTAGACACACGCGAATCAAGAGCGAATCGGCGAACGTCCACGTGACTCGACAGCCAATTCATTGCTGTTTGTGAAAATCAGCTGAATTCGCTGGTGGGTTTCGATCGCCGGAGCAAAATTATGTGATTCGAGGTGTCTTTCATTTGTCATAAAAATATAATACGATGTGGGATGTAATTGGTAATAACACAATCATGAGATGCATCCTTAAATTTTGGTATCCGTTAATATTTCTCTATGAAATAAGAAGCGAGTGAATTTATCGCGGGCAAAAGAATAATAGCCGTATAAATTATAACTTTAACATTTTTTATATTACCAAATGTAAATTCGTTTTAGACATAAGTGAAAATTTATCAATGAAATTATAAACATTATACTGTACCATTAAATAAAAGAATTGACGTTATTTTCACTTATTTTAATTTATACCACAGCGTTAATTTTTTTCTATATTTTAATGTAAATGCATTTCTTTTCAATTTAATATTCTAATTTTTACTCATAAAAAACCATTTTATTATAGAATAAGGATTGTAATTATAAATTTTAATTACCATTTGGAGGATGTATTAGATAAAATAATTGAGTTATAATAATTTAAATTAATATAATTTATAATAATATATAGAGGTTATGGATGTTTTTAATTAAAGATAAAAATTTAATAATTCAATTGTATTAGGAAGGTTTAAAGTTTTAATATATTTATAATAAAATATGCAAAAAGGTTTATTTTAATAATTTAATAATTTGTAATTAATAAATTATTACGAGATGATTAATTTTTTAAATTATCAACCTGTATTTTACTTAATTGATTCACGCATTATGAATTTCACAAAAATAATTTCGATATTTTTTTATTTGATGTATGAATTATAAATATTTTTGACATTAAAAATATAAATATATGAGGATACTTTTAAATAAAAATAAAATAATTCGTTGAAATAAGAATAAAGCATCTATAATAATGAAAAGTAATAACGGACTACCTTTTTATTTTAAGTCATATTCTTTAATTTTATTATCTTGTAATTTATTATTGTACTTCGAAATCACAAATATCTTAATACGTAAGATGAACTTAATCATAGTATTCTTATGACTGATAAAACAAATGGGACAATGACACTATTCATTAGCTTTAGAAAGATAAAAGATCTGACATACTTTTTGTATAAGATTTTATTCTCTTAAACTAACAGCTATAAAATTAAGAAGTGCAAGCTTTTTACGCGATCAAAGCTATAAAAAGGAACAAAAATACTTGTTTTTTCTGTTTATTTTATTTTAAAGTATAATTAGAAAGTTTAATTAAAAATAATACAAGCTAGAATAAATTTGTATTTTATAGCCATTTTTATTTTTAGTACATAATAAGTCGAATTATTTCTATGAAATGTTGAACAATTATATAATATTTAAATGTTTAAAAAATTAAAAATTCTTGGCATTAATAAAATAGTTCAAAATTGAAAATCTTTATACAATAAAATAGTTTATTCATTTTATTTGTAGAACATGTAATGAATAGAGTAATTGAATAAACCTTTTTTTATTAAATTTTATGTATATAAATGAATAAGTATAAGTATCAAATTTAAATATTTATAAATATTGTGTAAACCTCAGTTACAATATATTTACATTATCCATTACTAATTAGATAAAATATATTAAAACAATAATCTTTATTTTAATTTATGTTTCTTAAAATTATTTTGTTATTTTGTTCATAAGCAATGGAAATTTTTGTGTCATAGTAATTATAAAGAGTTATTTTCAATCTTTAAGTATATAAAACATATTTTACTAAAAACTTTTAGTGAACAAATGCTTATAATACGATGTAAATATGAAAAAACTTGGGTTTCTTAAATCACGTAATAATTGCTACTATTCAATTTTCATTCTGATTGATTACTCGGGACTGATTATTAGACGTTATTTTTCTTATCATTAATAATAAAGTAAATGAATACATAATGTAGATATTAAAAATTTAATATGTTTGTAAATACAGTCCAAACTTTTAAATTACTCGAACTTAAAGAAATAATATAAGTTCATAAATGTCAATCACCGTATACAACTATATATTTTTTAACGACTATCGTAATTTATGTATTAATAATTTTTGGTTTATTATAATAAATTAGCTAGTACGTAATAAAATTTTACATGACCTGGAAAGTTAAATTAGAATTAAATATTCAAATATTCCTGCAATAATAAACGCATTAAAACGAAAAAATTTGTAGACAATAAATTATTCACTAATATTTTATTAAAATGAAATAAAATTTAACGTTGGAGAATAGTTAATCAAAATAAAATTTAAAAAGTATAAAATAAAAAACTATATAATTTTTTCGTTATCAAAACAATCTTAATTGTTTTGAAAAATAGACATTCTGTTAACTATAATAATTAATCTATTTCATATTGTAACATAAATTTTACTAACGTTACTCTCTTAATTTTCTATTGTGAAAATCATTTTATATTTTTATTTGTTAACTCTTAGACAAATATTCAATGCCTTTATTTAACTAAATATTCTCATATTAACATTAATTTAATAATAATAATTTGGAATTCTAAATAAATTTTATTAATATGAAGAAATTAAAAATATAAATTATAATGTAACTGAAAAATCGTGATAACTGGTAACATTATTAAATCTTGTTTTTCTATCTCATTTTATACTATATATTAAATACGTATTATTTTATTTTATAAGTAGCATAATAAAATGATTTCTACCGATTTAACGTGTTCATACTAAATTAGTTGAATTTATAAATTCAGAATATTATTTTTACCCGCCTTGTAAAAGGAATATAAATGGAGTTATTAAAAAATTTAAATAAATTAGGCAAATATTTAAAGAGGTGTATGAATCGATAGATTTTTATGTAAACTATACGAAAATGCGTCTTATATATAATGTAAAAGTGGTAATTTAGATGCCAAGATTTAATGTAAATATCTATATATGAAATTCATTGATTTTAACACTATTAATTCATGAAAATATATAGTACTTATGTCCTCGCATTCATTCAAATTTTTACTAATAGAACGAATATTCATACGTCCTACATGAAATGTATAAAATAAATGAAAATTACTAGACACTATAAAACAAATTAACTTGAAAATATATTAATTTTCTGAAATATATTATACCCGAATATTGTTTATAAATACAATAAAAATTTTTTTATAAACTTTTATAAATTTTTTTATAAACTTTTATAAATTTTTATAAAAGCATTCTGATAATTATATGCATTTTAGTAGTAAATTATTAATATAATTTATAGTTTATAGTTTTTATTTTGATATTTTTATTGTAATAAATATTTAGAATATTTTTTCCAAATACGTACTATTGATATTCAATTAATAAATACATTTCGATTCATCAAGGTTGTCGCCATTATTGCTTAGATGGTCAGTCTATAAATATATTTTATCTTTAACAATTTATATTTTCATCAATGTAGAATACATCTTAATAATTTAACAAATGTTATTACATGGGTGTTCAGATATTTATTTTATATTCATAAGTTTCGATTATAAAACCGATTATTTTATGGCTTTTTGTCAATCAGTTTCTTAATTGTCAATGACAATAATGCATACCAGGGCAAAAGCAATACAAAATGATGCCCGTCGATTTTCGATGAGCCGCGTGTTGTCACATATTATTGTTATTTTGAGAGTTCGACGAAGGTTTGCCAACTGCGGGGCAAATTATAAATCCCCCGGCAGAGGTATATTTTAACTTTTCATCGCTTACTTCCTAGAGGCAAAAGCTTTACTGTCTGTAAGACATTGCGGTAAATATTTTAATTTTAGCGCGCTCGGCATTTTGTATATGGTCAATTCACTTTCTCGAGAAACTGGCTGTTCTTCTCCATTACTCATGTTTGTTTTGCTCTTTTAAACACTACTTTTCACACAAAATTGATTAGAGTAATTCAATCCTATCTCAAAATTAATTATTAGTTTATGTACTTTATTTTTGTGGTAAACCTTTCATTTGACCATTTTTTTAAATTTAATATATTTTTCTTTTTCATATGTTGAATATTCTTATTTTTACTTATCTTCTATTACAAAAATATTTTCCATGATCTATTGTAATTTTAATATAATAAATTTAAGTATAAAAGTTTTAGAATAAAATAAAAAGTATTTATTATACGCTGTTTATTACTTTTATAAAAATTTTTATCGTAACTAATTTTATCTAATATTTAATTTCATTCTGTATTTCAATAAGATAAGAATAAATAAATATATATAGCTTTTGAAATAAGTGCTAAAAATATTTTTTATGGGATATTGTAAGTTACAATATTTTTAGTTCAAATATTGATTTTAAACATAAAAGTTTTCAGGATTTATTACATATTTTTCTAATTATTTTTTGCACTGAGAATTCGGTTCATGTTTATGAGTTAAAGTATTTTTAATTTTATTTATAGTAGAGTAAAAATAGATTCACTCAGCAGCTCATTAATATCTAATATAATCTTTCTTAAAAAATATTAAAAAATATTTATTCATTAAATTTCAAGACAATATAAATTAATAATTTCTTATTTTAAGTCACGATTAAATATATTATTGAATATGATCGCACATAATATCAGGAAGTAATATGAACTTGCCGGTATTTATAAAATTTATTCAATAGCCTCAGAGTCATAAATTTGGGCCATACAAACCCTTAAATAAAGTCGACTCGAAACATCTTTATCTGCTGATATAGTCGATACTATTAATGAATAGAATTACGATGTCTAAACGTTGTCTTACGCGTCTGCAGTTCATCATTGCTACGTGACAACAAAACAACAAACAAAAGTTTGGCCCATAGTATTCGCTCCTCGTAGATATCGTTCAGTAAATTCAGTGTCAACTATGAATCAACTCTGCTAAAAGCAAAACTTTGAATTACTAAAAGTCAATTAAATATCCTACTAGATTTACAATTCCTTGTCCGCGATACAATGTCTGCCAGAATCCAGTAAAGTTCAGAAGTAACAGCACGTGTTTTGTGTCCTGGAAGATAGCGGTTGATCCATGATTACATCTGTTAAACACAGTTGGTACCGCAGAATTTAAAAGCGATTCTATATCCGTGCGTATCATCATCTGTCAATGACATTATCCGATCAAGCATAACTATCGGTCCCTATAATGTAGCCGGTCAATATTTTTACAATTACACATAAAAAAGCAAGTTAAAATTCAATCTCTTTTACATTACCAGAATGCTTAGCGATTTCAACGGATAATTGATCACCAGAGATTGCAATTTTAGAGTCAATACTTCTTCTGTTCCTTTAGTTCGTACTATTGACATACATCTGCCAAGTTTTGATAAAAATATACGTGAATTCTCGACATTAAAATATTACGAACGGAACCTATGCTGATGCAAATTATGAAAATTTTAACCAATGAAATCAACTTAAAAATGTATTAATTAATTATAATGACGATGAAGATAATGAGGAGCGAACATAAGATTGATAATTGAACCAACACATTAAAAAAACATAAAAACCTATAAAAAATGGATTGATAACCTGATTATTATCATAAATAAAAGAATGTGTATTATTAAAATTGGTTGAGAGAATTAAGTGGCATTTTGATCGACTTTCTCTATTGACTTCGATCGGAATCACGACTACATTAGATATGGATCTGCCCAGTTAAGGCTAAGATTACGTCAATCATATTACGCCACTTTTATTTTTTATCTTATCTTTTACATAGATAATTATACTTTCTTATCATGAAATTAATTTCATTGAGTATACATATAAATAATTTTTGCATAAAAAGTATATTATTTTATTCTTGATTTTGAGTTTCTTACTTTATATTTAGTTTAACAGCTTTTTGGATATTATAAATACATGTATGTATCAATATACTTACTTAAAAAATGGCTTGAATAAAATCTAGACTTAATTTAGTATTATGAATATATAAATAATATACTTGTATAAAGAAAATTTATATTTCCACTGATTTTCATCCACATTTTTTCTCTAACATTTAGTTTTTAAATTGCTTTTTTTTTAAGGACATAATTAAAATTTGTACATAAAAATATACATAATGGTAATTTCTTCAAAATATAATTTAAGAAATATTTCAATTTTTTTAAAAAACATATAATTTTGAATGATAAAGTTTTATTTTATAAAAACGTACTATATACTATTTTATAGAAAAATAAAAAGTGTTGTTCAGTGTATGAATGTTAGTCTCAAAATATCAAAACATAAATATCACATTAAAGCAGCTGCAGAAGATCACATCATTAATATATCAATTTTGATGAGTTCCATTTTATGTTTTATAAATAGATATTCATTTTTTTATATCCTCATTTTATATCTTTTTGATGTTCTTAATTAAAGTCTGCTTTAAATAAATAGTATATATATTTTTAAATGAAATTTTTTGATATGTTTAATTTTTAGAAACTTCTTTTCTTAACTTTTATTTAAAAATCGTTTTATATTGCTTGAAAAAAGAACATAAATTATAAATTATGTTTAATACCTTTTTCTCTTAAGATTTATACTATATATATATATATATTTTAACTTTGTGTATTGTTAATATTTATCGAATATTTTCTTAAAGTATAAATTATCCATTTATTATTATAAATTATTTCTTTTACATACATATACATTTATATGAATAAATGTTTTTCCACATAAATATAAGTGCTCAATTATTCAATTATAAATAATGAAATGAAGTCTAATAGTACTATGTAATAAAAACATAATGTTTTTATTGATTTTAATAACCAGTATTAGATTACCAGATGTAAAAAGAGTAGTGATAAAAAGTTTACAATTTTGTTTTTAGTATTATTTTAATTTTTACTTCATAGGATATTATTTATTATTTTAAATATTATAAAATAATTTATCAAATGTAATATATACGAAATTAAATAGTAATTTTTTGTCAAATTTAGCAAAGAAAGTTTATTTAAAATGGACCATAAATATTTAAACTTTTTTATAGACGAATAACTAAATTTTGAAATTATATTTTAGTTTATTTTAGAAACTTTGAAAACAATTGAAAAATTTTATAAAAAATGTTTCTATTACATAGAATATTACAATAATTATATGAAAAAAAATGAGTTTAAATATTTAACAGTAAAAATAAAATTGTTATGATTATTATCTTTTTTTATTATTAATAAAGAAAAAAGATGTATTGTTCATTAAATTGATAATATATTTTCGATGCGTATTTAAAATTTGTGTAAGCGGGGATATTATTCTTTCTTTTATAAATCTCACAGTTTACCAAAAGCCCAATGAATCATGATATCATTATATCAGAATTCTATAAAAACTAAATTATAACGATTAAAGCTATCCATTATATTCTATCAAATAAATTTATCTTCATTTTTTATTTAAATAGATTTAATGTAAGAAAGAAAAGTTAAAAAATGATATTCAGATTATATTTAAAATTTAAATAGAAAATTATAATTAATAATAAAAATAGAATTTTTATTAGACTTATTTGTGTTTTTTCATTTATTTATTTTCATTTTTTACATAATAAATATGTATTACATATTTTTTTAATATTAATGAAGGTACACATAAGTTTTGTTAAAATTTTTTACAAGCTCTTATCAATCTTGGTATTTCAACTTTTGTCAAGTTTCATTATTCAATTTTCTAATGATAAAGAATTTAATATAATATTTCAATTGAAGATTAAGTAATATAATAAAAAATTCATTTTAACTCGGCTATAATTTTGAATAAACACTACTATATAAATCATTAAATTATTTGATTAAAACGATACCTTATAAAAAAGTAGTCAGGAATTCTAAGTGAATCTAATGTGAATTTTATATTATAGATATTGTTTAATCTACTGCTACATAACTTGAATATAGTACATACTTCAATTGTATTGTTTGTTATTTTAATTATAGTGAATTTGAAAACCTCAATTTGTAGAAAATTCGACAAGAGTTCGTTCTTTATCATGTATTTTTTCCTTTTTATAATAAAGATTTGTGTATAATTTTAAATATCAAAACTTATGATTTTAGTTTATTCAATATTTATTACAATAGGTCTTTTAATTGTCGTGTAATCATATGTTAAGTTTTACTCCTAAAAGAAATAAAAAAATTATAAAAAAATTATTTTTTTTTTATAAATTCTCATATATATATATATATATATATATATATATTAATTTCTATACATAAAATTTATATAATTTTCTGAATTTCGAATCATAAGTAAGAGCATAACCAATTTAGTTGTATTATCAAATAAATTGATTCAAATTAATTTTTAATGCAACAAAAAGAAGCCAATGCAGATAAAAAATATTGTAAAAATAAATTATGTAGATTTATTTTAGTTATATATATCGTCATTAAAATATTTTATTTTACTATTCATATCTCCTGCATGACATTTCGTCCATCAATTTTGAAGAATTTCTGATTAAAATTTATAAGATTTATATAATTCGAACTTATAAAATAATAATTTTTAATCTAACAATATATATATATTAAATTGATTTATTTCTAGACAAATTTTTCAAGATATTAATAGTGATATAACTATTGCTTTTTTTTTTTAGAAACATAATTCGAAACGAAATATTATTTTTAGAAATGCGGTTGCTTTTTAAAGTGATTAATTTTTTCTGTGATAAATTCGCTTATTAAATAAGACGTAAAACAATTTAGATTTATCGTTAGCCAAATTTTCCTCAATAGAATCTAAAAGTTGTCGATTAAAAAATTTTCTGATGTCTGAATTGAAAATATGTTATTTTTGCAACAGTTTTTCTAGATATTTCATTTCAGTCACATAAAAACAATACACGAAAAATAAATTTTTGTTAATATCTAGAAGAATATTTTATTTTAAGTATTAAATTTTTAAACTTACTGACAAATTCGTTTTCATTTTTAGAAAAAAAGCTTAACTTATACTATAATGAAAGTTTTAAAAATCTGTAGCTTTTCAATTAGTAAATTTAACTAATAGAAAATTAATTAATTGCAATAAAAATTAAATTTTTCTGAATAAATTTTATGGAACATTAACAGACATATTTAGTATTTTCTATACCTGCTATTGGATTCAACTAGTATAACTGTTTTGCTATAATATTAAAAATGGCTTACCTTTATTTTTTTTATCTGTAAAACCCATTATGTAACAAAAATTAATGCAATTTAAAATCCTCTGAATAAAACATATTTAAAATGAAAATTTGAATCATTGTCATGTATATTGTGTGAATATTCTTTTTTCCGCCTTTTGTTCAGATAATGACATTGTTTATATACATATTTTTAAGTAAATAATAATTTTTCGCAACAGCAGCAAGGAAAAAAATAATTTTTTTAATATTTAGATTAAATGTAAAAAAATTTTGAAAACATAATTGCTCAATTAATTTAAATGTTTTTTAAGTGCAATCTATATATGATTATGAACACAGTTCTTTTTTAAAATATGTTTTTATAATAAAATAATGCTATCTTATAAAAATATTATGAATAAAATTCCATATATGGGATATAGCGTTTATAAGTTCTTATGCAATGATTAATTTAAGTACATACTTTACAAGATTTTAACGAAGAAAGATATATTTCTGTTAAAATCAAATTAGCGAATAAATGAAACACGCACTTACTGAATAAATTAGTAAACAAAGATCAAAGTAAAAAGTAACTTTACACCGAGACAAAATGAATACTCAAGATTAATTAGGTTAAATTTTGTGTTCGCTAATTATTTTATAAATTAGCGTATAAATCAGTCTTACAAGTTTTTTTGCATCGATTTTTTATTAGTATTTTAAATTATGCAGCCTTGGTTGAAACAGAAAAACTTCACTATATCATCAAGTAGCAAAACTCGTGTCTTTTTTATCTTATTGTCTTTTTCTTTATCTCTTTCCCTCCATCTCTCCGTGTTTTACTTGAAGCTCGCACACGTAAAGCTCATCGAGATAAGCCGAGATCCACTCTTAAACGGCAGTCGAGACTGCACAGAACCGAAGGGTAGTAATTTTTGTCGCGACATTTTTTCGTGCCAACCCAAGGTTACCAGTTATCTTCACTTTCTATTTCTTTCAGCTATTTCTTAATTTTTCGTCCTGTTTTTCTCCTTTTCTTATATTTTCTCCTTTTCTTTTTTTGCAAAAAGCGAACAAGGTTCGTCGCAATACGAGGGTGAAACACTTGGAGATTCTTCTTTGGTTCAATGGAACTACTTCTTCGCCATTTTTATAATGTCGTGTATTTTATCTCCAATGTCCTTCGATCACAAAACTACGCAGATGAAAAGGGTTGCGTGGATCTCACCCGATTTAATCCTACAATGCAGAATATGAGTTGTCAGGATATAATGGATAGTTATAAATTATGAGATTAGAATGTTGAAATATTTGAAAACCTGTGAAGAACAGAAATGTGAATTTATCCGAATGATTGTTAATTTAACTTTAATTGATAATCTATGGATAAGGCCATCAGTATAATTTAATATAAATATATTAAAATTGTTTAGTAGGTTTTAAATTAAAAAAATTTTTAATACTCTTTTTATTATTTATGAATATACATAAATACGTGTATTTATTTCGAAAGTTATGAGTCTAGAAATACGTATATATGAATGTATGGTATGTAAGTGATTCTATAATCAAAAATAAAATTAATTCGTACAATTTAAATTGTGTTATTAAGTGAGTCCTAATTTATCCTTTATGTACATATAAATTTTGTAAATATACATGAAAACTTATGTATTGTATATATTTTTAGTTCTGAATGAAATAGAAAAATACTCGTTTCATATAAAATTTAATATAAAATAATTTATTTATATGATACTTTTAATAATGAAATTAAGTCTTTATATTTAAAAGTTAAATAAATTTCATTAAAAAAGTCGTCGAAAAATGTATTAATATAAAATTTAACATAGATTTTTTATTTTTTTTTCAATTATTTGATTGAGTTAAAAAAAATTTTTAATTACATTTATAGACAGTTTAATTTGAATATAAAATTTATTTAAATGTATTAAAATATGTTTTAATTTATGGTTAAAACATATTTTAATTGATGAATTTTAATATAAGGATATTTTAAAGGAATTCCATAGATTAAAATATTCGAAACACTTTTATATACATTTAGCATATAAAGTTTTCTATGGAAATTTATATAGATAAGAATATTTTCACTTTTTTTTATTTCCCAGAAAATGTTACAAATTTAATTATATTTCATATTTATTTATATTATTATCTATATTAATATATATTCTCAATAAGTTTAAAATACTAACATCCGAAAACAAATATTCTAAGATTGGCATACCTTCACAAAAATTTATGTTCTTGAATTTATTAGATACTTACACTTTTTTTCTTCAATCTATCAATTTCTTGTTTTAGATATAAAAAAAGATTGTGTTGTAAATTGAGAATATTTAAATAAACGGATTTAAGTAAATTTCTGATAACTTATAAATGCAATAAATTATTTACCATAATAAGTTCTTTTCACAGTTTTCGATATTGTGATTAAACTTTCCTTTGATAAGATCGTCGATAAGTGAAAAAGTGTTTATAGACATATATATTTATAGATATAAAAATCTTGAAGAAATTCTTGATGTGAGTTAACAAGATATTTTTATCCGCTATACATGTGTTTTTAATTTTTCATCTCATACTCATCATTTTCAAGGTAGTTTTATTCTAAGAAATTTTAATAAAATGTGTTATTAATACTTGAATTTACTAATTCTTCGTTCTTCTATTTTTCGTTTAGTTTGTGCATATCAAAAATATTTAGAATTTTTGTCAAATGAAGTATTCACAATGCACTTGATATCTTATAATAAATGCAGAAATTACGTCACTCACATTTAATATTTATATTTCTAAATAAATTAGAGGATTTATATATTCCAATATATGTTTATATTGTAGAAAAATTCTGAATTAAAGATTCATTTATATTTCAAAGGAAACTTTATATATAATCAAAAATTCTATAAATATTATAAAATCTCAATTCTATGATAAATTTTTCATAAAAAAATTTTCTACAAAACATATAAAAACTCAAACTTCCTTTTTACATTCTCTTTAAGTATAATATATACAACTTTCTTTACATCAGTATTTTTTTTAACAAATAAAACATTTTTTCTTTTAAGATCATGACTAGAAATATTTCATATAAGATCACAAAAAAGTATTATCACATATATAAGTAATATATCCTAGTAAATGTGTATCAAAAGAATTTTCATATTTCTTATTAGATTCTTCATTATTTTTCTAAATTAAAATAGTGTCGTTTTACATATGTATACACTTTAACCATATGCGTTGTATGAAATATAAATTATAAAGACAATTAAAAAACAGGTTGATCCATTAATTCTTGCTAAAATCAGAGTATTCAAAATAAATTTTGCAGGAAATCGAAATGAATGTCCATCTAGATTGATACGAATGTGCGTGCAAATAATTCTTTATTGTAGACGAAATAGTTTTAACACGAATTTGGCACTGGTTACTATTAAAGTTTTAATAACAGTTGCTAAATGATCATTTTCAAACTTGTGTTGTTTTGAAATTGTTGTTATTATAGTTAAATTGATTAATTTGAATGTCTTGTTTATTGCATGGGCAGTTTAAAATCATTAGATATGTTTCACTGAGAATGAATGATATGATATTTTCGATTTTATTCTGAGCTATTCATATATGGTACATAATAATTAAATAACTTACAATAATTCTTAATACGAAATTTGTTAAATTTAGTAAATATACAAATTCAATACGTTTTGTTATTAACTAAATGTATTTTTATATTTATATATGTTTAAAAAAAGAGATTTTTTTTTTTTTTTTTTAATAATTAATTTTGAATTATCTAATCATATCATCATTGGATTGTTTAGTACTATGTACATTTTGTTATATTAATTATAATATATATGGTCAAGAATAAAGTTTATTTGGAAAAATCATAAATTATTATATATTAAAAAATTTGTTTGTATATAAATTATAAAATACTTTCGCTTCATTTTAAGCTTCCAAATTTGTATTCAAATATGTTAATATAAAATAAATATAAAATATTTAGACATTACCAAGTTTTTTATTTATCAAATGAAAACTTTGAATAACTCCTATAATAATAAATATCCTGTAATTATATTATATTAATATATTAATATTCTCTATTATATATATTATATATATTATACGTGTATGTAATAAATTCTATAAAGAATGTAATAAACTAATTGAATCTTAATATTTACATACTATAATAAGCTTTACGAATTTATCGTACTTGAAATTTTTTTAAATAATATTCCTTGATGTTATTTTCTTTAAATAATTAACAGGATGACTTTAAAATAAATTATATGATAAATAATTATTTATGAATCGAACAAAAAGAATTTTGTAAAATTTAATCAATATTAAAACAGGCCGTTTGAAAAATATAAATTGAAAATTATGGAAACACATTGTAATATCAAATAAAAGAAAAACAAGTTAAGGAATGTGTATAATTAAAATTTTTATAAATAAAAGATTTCTATAAATATGAACGATTTCTTTAGTGCATATTATAATATAAATACTACGAAAGTAATATTGTTCTTATTTTGAACGTAGCAATGAATTGATCGTCTAGTAATAAATAAACATAGTTTACATAAGCGAAAAGAAAAACTTGTAACAAGATAAATATTATATTTAATGTTTGAAAAGGATAATATTTGAATACAAATATAATATAAATGTACATATTTACATTTTTTTTATAATCCAGAAATAGCTCTTTTAAAATTAAAGTAAAAGCTTAATGTAAATATTGTTCTTTTATTTTATAAAATTTGTAATATTTTTTATTAAATCTGAATCATTAACAAAAAATATATAATATTTATTTATCAACGATAAAAATATTATCAAAAAAATATCGTGAAAATAAAACTATAATTTTTTATGATTTTACATTTGGTAATAATTTATTTTTAAATTATATGTTGTTCTTCTTTTATAAAATGGTGTAAAGTATTAATGATGATCGTAAAACCTGACATTACTGTTTGAAAGTAATGATTTTTATTTATCAGAAAATCTTTTTATAATAAATAATATGATCGTATTAAGTTACAGATTTTATTTTCAAATTTGATTTCACAACGCATATCTTAAAATTTTAATACCCTTATAAAATTCTTTTGAGAACAACTCTATTATTAAGAATTTAAAATATGATAATGTACTATATAAACGTTACTTTAGCACAATTAAAATAATCATATTCAATTATGTATACAATATCACTAACAATATTAATTTTGCCTAACAATGTTTATTATTTTAATAAAAATCACTTAACTTTTTAAAAATGTTACCTAGATGTATATATATATACTTATATAATTTGTAATATTTAAAATCAAAGGTGTATATCTAGTAAATCGAAAATTTCTATTCACGTAAAAGTATCGTTTATTATCAAAGAAAAAATTATCTTCGTAAAATAGCTAATCAGCTCTTCATATTCTACCATAAAGCTAATCGAGAGCGCAAAGTCTTTTTCTCTGAGTATATAGATGTATTTAACATGAAATGAATAGAAAAAACCATTCGGTTCACGACTATATATATCGACGATTAAATTATCAGATACAGGACTGGCATATCTGTAAGATCAATCGATACGTACATTACCGAGGGTAGAAATTACCTGCCACGTTTTCTTATAAAAGAAAAAGACGATGGAAACACGTTCGTGCAAATAGATATATACGTATATAGAAGTGTTTATTTCCACCGAGAATACGAAAACATTTAGTACTTCCAAATAGTCGATGATACATTAAGGATATTTTAAAATAAATAATTATCTTGATTATGTTAAAATGTATAGTTTTACTTACTGGTGTTGTATGTTTTATTTATTTATATTATTTTTAGAGTTAAAAGAAACATTTTTGATAACACAATAAAAAAACTTATTAAAAATGTTATTATTTACTAAATATTTTTCGTAGAGTACAACATATTGTTTTTTATATTTATTATTAACTACAATTATAGTAAATAAATATAATGAATAATATAATCGTCGTTCTTTGAAAAAGTATTACAATACGCATCGAAAATAAAAATAAAATCTAAAAGAAAAAGTAAAATAGTACGATCTTTTTAATACTTTTTGAAAAATATGTCGCATAAATACCACTGTTTAATAAAACTTTCATTTTTATCGATGATTTTGTTATTAAATCGTTGAAAGGATAATATTTCTTACGAATTAAATATTAATTTATTTGATACAGTTTAAATTAAATGATTAGCAAAATGTATGTTTTACAATGCTCTTTCGTATTTAAATAACTGTTCATAGAACTTTATTCGAAATATATATTGAGCGCATTATTATTTTATTCAGGCATAAATGAACTAAATGAATGGCAACTTTAAAAAAGAAGATTTGAAATACATGCATGGAATATTTAGAATTTATTATTTTCAGATATTAAAGCGTACGAGCAATATTAAAATATGATATATTACTTTAATAAGGAATATCATATCAATAAGCTTAATGAAGTGATAAATATTAATCATTTATAATTTTAAATAAAATTAAAGCCTAAATTATAAGGAAAAATTATATTAAATTCGAATATTTAAAGGATCTTCGTTATCTCATTTCTTTTTATGTATTCGTAATACAGTTATATTAAAAAACAAGATGCATTATACATTTTTTACAGATTCCTTATATATAAACATATAAACAAATTTATATATAAACATATAAACAAATTTATATATAAACATATTCACAAATATAACACATTCATTAAATTATATATTAGAAGGAAAAAAAATTATTTCTGAATTATAAATTACTTTGCGACAATTCAATATAGATGAAATTTCTTTGGAAAAAGATTGAATCAGAATTTTATGTAAGCAATATATATGTATTAGATGTTCTTTCAACATTCATATACTTTTTCATATGATTTTGCTATTCATTTGTTCAATATTTAAGCGAATGTTATATTTTTTGTTCACGTGTACAGGGTTAACATAAAAAATAAAAAGTTCGAGTACTTTCAGGTCAGGTCAAACTTTATTTAAATGTATATTTTTGAATATAAATAATATTGACATAAAATATTTTATAAGTTTTTAAAAAAAAATCGCATAAAATCTTATTATTGTTTATACCAACTGTTTTTCCTCATAAAAAAATTTACATATATTATCTTAACTCGTTAAAATTCGAGTATGTTACAATGTAATACATTATAGAATAATTTTTTTAGAATATCATAAATAATATTATAATAATATTATAAATAATATTTTGTATATATATATATATATATATATATATCTGATAAGCACCGTAACGAAGTCGCGGAACTCTATCGAAAAAGTTTTATGACAGCAGCCGATGCAGCTTGCATCGTGTGAACAACTGAATCCTTGTTGGCTTAGTGCAGCGCTAAGCATAAAACATGGCCAGTAGATAAAAAGAAAAAGCTAAGGACTGAAGGGTTTTTCCATGTTGGCAGAAGAGGGTGAAAACTGCAGAATGAGTAGTTTTTTTCGCACTTCCGAAGAGTTGGACACGTTTTAAAAAAAAAGAAATTATAAAGAGAATTGAGTTTTAGGAACTAGAATTCGATATCTCAATATTATATAATAATATATTTATTTTAAAAACTACCCTCAATTCACAGGTGTCAAATATCATTAAAATATATCGTGGAATTTTATATAGACATAAAATGTAATGTTTCGGATTTAACGCATGTAGATAAAATAAATAAATTTTTGTAAATAGTAAATTTACGCGAACATTCCCAAATTAATTTAAAAATATAATTCATTAATTTTATTAAAACAAAATTAATAGGCTTCTTTATTATAAAAATATATATAAATCATATTTAAAATATACATATCATATCAATTAAACTATTTTTAATTCTTGAAAATTTGAACATAAATATATTTTTAGAGTACTTACAGTTTTTTAATAGCAAGAATAATATTTACATCAACTTCATTGTATGACTTACCTGAAACATAAAAATAACTAAATTAATATTGAACTATTTTTATAAATATTAAATATTTTATACGTTAGAAATGAAAAATAAGAGTAGTAATTAAATATAAATTCTTGAGAAAACAAACAAACAAACAAAAACAATATTAATGATAATAATAATACCACATAACGAAGTAATTCTAATTTTAATTTAAAATTTATCTCAATTTTCCAGTTCCATAAATTCATTTATAATAACTTCATAAACATATATATATGTTTATACACTATACTAACAATTAATTTTATTATAAATTATTTATAATTAATAAAAAATTTCATTATTTATAGTATTGTTACGAAATGATTATAAAACTTTTGTAATATAATAGAATAAAATAAAAAATACTTGTTGATGAGTAATGAAATAAATGTAATTAAATTTAACACTAATCTATGTATATATATGTATACAGTTTACATCGACGAACTATATATGCAAAATAATTTTCATTGAAATTTCAGTTTCATATTCTGATTTCTGCACTGAAACATACTTTATTAAAACCACGGAATACATTATTTTTGTAATACATAGAGTAGCACAAATAATAGAGTATCATCGATAAATAAAATTTTGATAAGAAAAGCAATATTATATAATCGGTTTAAAATGTTAATATTTTACATCATAAATTTTAATACAATTCAAATCAATATAATTATACGAAAAATAACATCGAACGCAAAATTATTTCCGTGTGGCATTATACAATCCTAGACAATAAGTAAATATCAATCATTCAAAGTCAACTATTCTAGTAGATGCCTTTAATGATGGCTTACATCACTAGCGTTGTTTTCTTTGATCTGTCAAATAAGTTTTGCAACAATCACGGACATTACTTTCCTCGGTTTTGCCACCCACTTGTACACTCGTCTTCTTTTAGCATCTTCAAGTACCGACGCAGCTTCCATTTTCCAATATACTCGTCCTTCGACTGCTAACCACGCGCTTTGCCTCCTCGTGCGTTACCTTCCATTGTCCGGTCGACGTCGTCTTCGTCAACGACGACGAAGACGACGTCGACTTGCGTCGCAGGCGTCGTCGAGCTTTCTATATCGATCTCGCGTAGCGGGTGAGCGCCGTTATTATTAGAGGCGTGATCGTCGAAAATAGCTTCCCTGAGCGACGCTCGAGCATCGGTTCGGCTCTCAATGAACACGACGTATACCGGTATCGGTTGAAAAAAATGAGGCTACGTGTACAGCTTCAATAGAGGCTTCACGACTTTCGTCTTTTGAAGGGAAACAGGAGAGCGTCAACCCTATGTCCGATTTTATTTTTATTCGATATCACATGCTTCGGATTTTTACACTTTTTTGATAATTTCTATCCATTTTCATCTTGAGCCTACATTTTTTATCTTTATATATATTAGTTCGATTTCTGGGCTTATCTTTAATGCATCCGATACTTAATTGTAAAATATATTATTTGTGTGTTAATATTTATCATGAATTATATAAATTAAAAGAGCTGTCTTAGAGTATTTTCTTAATACATTAATAATATTTGACTGAATATTATACATTGCTTATAGACGTATAATACATCGACATATTTAAGCGTATGTTATATATATTTCGTTTGTGATTCGATTTCGTTTGTGATCACACGTACTATTTAAAGTTATAGATTATATATCCGTTGCAATCAATTTTTACATTTAAATAAATTATATTTATTTTACCTTCTTTCAATAAAGAAAGATAATTCTTTTAAAAATAGAAAATTAAATATCCGTATTTAGTCTTATATTAAATTTACTGTCCTGTGGATATAAAAGCGACGAATATTCTAATTAGAGAAAAATTTAGCTTATATATATTTGTAAATAATAAGATATATATATTAAAAAATTATCTGTGAGTTCAGAATAAGTGTACGAGCACTAAACTATTGTTTAATTTTGAATCATAAGTAATATATTAATCTTCATAACGATTAGCACCTTAATTCCTTATATACATGTATGTATATACTATCTTTGTTTTCTTATCTATAAACTCAAGGACCAATTATCAATTTCATAAATATATGAAATATATTATTAGGATAAACAATTATTTATACAAGATACTAGTTAGTAAAAATAGTATCATGTACTTTCATGATTTATAGCTTTAAATTTGCTTATTAAAACACATATACGTGTAGATTTAAAAGATTAAGTAATAATATTTTTACTTATTCTAAAATGAAATTTTTAACTTATTTAAAATTTTTTTTTACTAATTTTGATGTAATATTATATTTAAATTTATATTTTATTTCAATATTCAGTTTATATTTATTTCTGATGCTTTTATTAGAAAATTTTTTGTACGTTAATCATTTTCCGCTTTTATTTCTAATAATAAATTATATTTTTTTAATTCTAACAATCATTAAAAATCTAATGACGTTTTTGAAATGAAAGCTTATTAATACTATTTTATTGAAAATAACAAGATATTTATATAAATTATTTAGTTTCTGTATTAAAATAGAAGCAGATATATAAAGAAATATATATATATATATATAATATTCTCCTCTTTTGAATAAATACTATAAGTTTATATACACTAGTAGAATCGGTATAATAGTATATCCGCACTAAATGATAAATTATGAGTTATGATTCATAAATTAGTAATTGGTCAAACTGAATATCTGCTTCCATAGAATTATATATTAAAAAATGTGTAAATATATAATTAAAACGTATTAAAAAATATTTTTTAAATGATATTAAATTATAAATTTAATTTTTTAGTACTTTTTAATAAGTTTCTTGGAATCATAAAAATAGTAAAACTATTTCTAATAAAAACAAGTCAATTTTAAACTAGTAAACATTTATTTTCATGAATTTAAATTATTATTATGGAGTATAGTCAATTAGTTAAAGTTATGACTATATGTATTTCGAAATAGGAAATTCTTATGAAGCCATAGAAGCAGAATTCATGTTTACTAAATATAATAGGATAAGTTTATATAAACACGTCTTGGTCAAAATCAATTTGATACTATAACTGGATAAAATATTCTAGTTTGAGAAATATATTTACTTATGATATTATATTCAACTAACTTTCATATGCGTAATTATAGAAAAACTAAATTGATTCCAAAATTATTATTCATCTTATAATTTGCAGTTTTTAATTTTTCTAAATACAAATTTCTGAACCATATATGTTTATAATTCATAAATTTATCGATTAAAAAAAACTAGCCATTTGTAAAACTTTTTAATCTGCCTATGAATTTTACACATTTGTATAATTACATTGAAATAAAATATGATTAATTATGTCCATAAATTATTCAGATCAATCGGATATTTGGAAAAAGAATACAATATATTTTTTTAGTTTCTAGACATTACAATTACATTTTACAATAAGTTTTAATTTTAACATTTTTCTAAATAAACAATTGTTTTATTATTTATTTTCAATTGGTGTTTACAAAAACAGTTCTTGTTTTTACAATACTGTTACTCATAATATTTTTAGTACACATACATTTTTTATTTATTTTAACGAGCGATATTTCTTTTACTAACATAAAACTTGTAAAAAAGTTTACTAAATATACATAAAACTTTATCGATTACATATAAAGAAATATTATTAACGATTTCGTAAAATTTAGATTATTTTTATCCATATTATACACAATATTTTTTTATTTTAGACCAGAAATATATTATATTTTTAAACATTATTTATAAAATATTAATAGAAATTCGCGAACTTTATGTTGAAAAATAGTCGATACGTATTTTAGAAAGTAATTTTGCTATAAATAAATCTCATTTCTATGCCAATATATTTCATTGTCAATCAGTATCGATCTTTGTTATCTGTCAAAACAATTCGCATGAATTATTGGTTTCTCCTTGTACACGAAAAACTTTTGTATTATTCTTTGTATTTACAAATGATTCTTATAATTTCTAGAAGAACAAGCAAGCGAAAAGCGAGAGAGAGGTAGAGAGAGAGAGAGAGAGCCAACTATTCGGAGGGTACACGAGAGAATAAGAAAAAAAGAAAAAGAAAGGGAGTTACAAAGAACGTCGATCTAGCTATTATTCGATAATATTCGAAAGGGAGTGAATGTATAGCTATAGATAAGCGGGTGGAAAAAGTCGCCTACGGACTAAGGTGTCGAGACAACGATTCGGGTCGTGGCGATGAATAGTCTTTACCACTTTTCCCAGGTCTCTCGCTTAGTACATCTATTTATTCGCACATATCTCGTTTCTTTCACAATAATCTTGTTGGTCACGTTTTACTTTTTAGTTTTTCTTTCTAGCTTAGAGTACGTGAGTTTTTATTTCTCTTCGTACAACCATGATATCATTTTTCTGAATCGTTTGGATATATTTTTTCTTTGCACTGCGTTTCTGTAATACAGGATGAAAAATATTTTCAAATTTCATACGAGAATGATTCTTAAAGCACATAGTCAGGCTACGTGCAAAGAAACATTATATTTATTACTATTATTACAGATTAAAGTACTAATTATTTCATATCAATTCGGATTTATTTCGTATTTTAATATTTAATATTGACTTATCTTTATCTTCTTTTAAGTAAAATATACACGTACATGTAATTATATTTAATGAAATATTGTTACACTATAGAACAGTTTTCAAAACTGTTGCAAAATTATAATGAGATTAAAAAGTTGTTTATTATATACACCGCACTATTTAAATCGCACAAATTGTATTTAATTTAATAATATAACTTTTATTAGTTTATTAAAAATTAACATATTAAAATTGATAGAATTTTTTAATCACTTGATTCAAGTTTAAATATTAATTATAAACTCAGTTTACGGCATTTTAAAAAGTTTACTAGTATAAAAATATCCTATAATAGTTATTAATTTAGTTTGCTTGTACCTGTACATTTGATAAATACATTGCATTTTAATATTCTCATGTATATGCTTTGTTTTTGGATGAAAGCTCTAGTTGAGCAATTAAATTAATTCAATTTACATTTTTATAATCATAACCAAACTTTATGCAAAAATTTATTATTGTTATTTCCATTTTTATAATTACCACTAATTTAGTAATTCTTATAAATTATGTACCTACATAATTTCTTTTAAATGTTGTCATGTTTTTAATATAAATAGTTGAAAAATATTTGAAATTCTAGAGCTACATTCCAGTTCCTGCATATAAATTATAAGGTACAGTCAGAATGAAAATTCAAGTTTCAAAACTGAATATATGTTTTAATTACTCACCGTATTAGCTTTCAATATAAATAATAAATTGGTTTTAAATGCTTCGAGAAATTTACTACGTTAATAATTTATGGCAACAGTTTATATTCAATAATAGTAAACCGAGTTATTTTTATGATTACTTTTAGAAATTTGTAAAATAAAATTGAAATTTTAGTAAATTCAATTTTTTATTATTGTAAAATAACTAATAAATTGTAATTGAATAAAATTTTAAACGTATAAAATGATTCTTTTTAATCGTATACATAATTAATATACTGAGGCAAAAAAAGTAGATTTTAAAAAAATTGTATATAAAAATAGTATTACTTTAAAAAATCATGAAAATATTCTTAATTTTATATTATGTAAGATTTGCTTATAAAAAATAGATATTTAGATATATGTAACTGATCGTTTGAAAAGTTGGAAAATAAAACTTTAATATTTTTAAAAAATTATCTATACAATGTAGATTAAGATACTAAAAATAGTTTTTCAATTAAAATTGATATACATGTGTAATTTATTTACAATTAAACCTTCGTTTAAAGAAATACAATATTAAAGATTTATGCTTACTACTATTTTCACATACAGGATGCAAAATATTTTTCTTATAATTTTTAGTAAATGATACATATTATTATTCAAATATTTGAGGTTTTTTCAAATTCAAAGTAAATATATTTTTTTATCTATATATCTTGAAAAGTTAAAAAAATTCTGTCTTTACATCTATTCAATTATTATATTTGAAAAAATAAATTAGGAATAATTACAAATAATGTAACAATTATGCATTTTTTATTATTTGAATAATTGAACAAATTTTGTGCGATAGAATTTAAGATATATATATTTTTTTTTTCAAGAGAAACTATTTTTTTCTCTTAATTGAAGTATTATGTCAACATTGTATTTTTTATAATTCTTTAAAAAAATCTTGAAAGTTTTTTTAGAAATGATTGTTTAAATTATAGAATTGTTTTGAACTTACCGACATTATAAAAATGTATTCATTTATGGATATGAAAAATCATCTTATATATCATACGTGTATATTATTTTGTGAAGAACAATCAATTTCGTTGGAGAACAACATTATTAAAACAATTAATTTTCTATATTTTATTAATTATTAATATTTCTAAAACTAAGATATAGTTTTGAAAACAAATATTTCAAAAACTTGCCGCTCCATGAATTGATTCGTTACAATTCGTATGACTAATTGTCGATTAGTATTATAATTTGTCGAAGCAATAGTTAGATAAGAAAATATTTTACGTTCAAGCATTTATGCTGAATAAGAAAAAGGACGTATTTATTATACGTAAATTAACGTGTACAACATATAATTTGATAAAAAAATTATATAATAACTTTTTGAGAAAAATAAAGGTGATGAATTAATTGAAAAGATAAATATACATTATAATTTAGTAATTTATACAAATTTGATGTGTATTTAAAGTATAAAAAATTATATTTTTATTGTTTTTTAACTTGGTCTTTCAATAGATGAAACGATGTAATAGGTTTAATGATTAGATATTGCGGTTCTAATATCTATGTCAGAAATAAAATATCTATAGATTTTTCTAAATATAAATCAGCTTTTTGAATAGATGTCGTTGAACAAACCAATTTCTGAAATATCCAATATGTGTTGAGGACTTAGTCATTATTTTATCGTGGTCAGTAGATTTCTTACCCAACAACAATGAAAATGTAACATGTAGTCAATTATATTTCACAATATTTCAGAAATATTATGGAATTTTTCTAAATATTTGTAATAGAAGATCTTGACATTTAAAATTGAAAGCACGATTTACTTTTAGAGGCAAAATACTTAATGGTAGATAGTATAAAAAGCATTTCCTTGAATTTGAAATTAAGAAAAAATATATAATGTGTATGCTAATATTATTATTATATTTAGGTTAGTCTTATTTATATACTTTTAAATATGAATCATAATTGAAATACAGAAATTTACAAAAGTAATATTAAAATTGATTTAAGTATTTGTAGACTTATAAAAATAAATCATACATAAAAATCAATTTTTATGTATCATGAAGCAATTTTTTAGAAAATATAAAAATAGTTTTAAAGAAAAAAGATTTTTCTAAAATTCTTACAATTTCTGTTAAATGCTAGGAATTTTTTGATATATTTAAGAAATATATTAAATCTTTTAGTTTTTTCAATATTATTTTAAAAGTTATGAAAAATTTATTTTATTATGATATAATCATATTTAAGGTCAAAGTTCGTAAGTACTTAAAGCTTTTTCTAAAAAAAATTTTCTATTTTTTAATTTTTATTATATATACGTATACATAATAAACATATGTGTATATATATAGTCTATATTACCATATATGTAGGAAATTTTTAAATATAAGACAAATATTTTTTTTAATTGATAGAATATGGGCATCTTTTAAATATAATCTAAAAAATAAAAATTACTCATGTATTTTAATTAAAATAATGTTATAGATTTTTTAAACTAATTTTTAAAGTATTATTTATTCATGTCAAGAAAACATTATAGATAATATTATAACAGAATTTTTTACTCTAATTTAACATATAAATCAATATTTTGGTTGTAAAATACAAAAATTTTATTTCCTTCTAGTATATTGCTAATTAATAATATTAATATATTTATATTTTTGAATTTTAATACGTTTTTTAGATATCCAACAAATTCAGTTAATTAAAATTAAAAAATATCAAGTTCGACGAAAATACGACAATATTATTAATACAAAAATATAATTCGAGATTCAATAATTTAACAAACACAAATTTCCTCTGTTATAAATTTATACTATAAAGTTAAAAAAAACAATATAATATTTTTTGATTATTGGAAAAACTTATAAATTTGTAAATGACTATTTTCGATTTCCTTATATTCCTTATATCCATGAAACTAGATAAAAATAAAAGTATTTGAAACATTTAGATTTAGATCGAATCAACAGGAAATTTTTCTTGAGTTTATTAGTAATAAATATTTTGTGTCCTCAAAAATGGTTCGAGAAAGAAGCAAAAAAGCATTCCATTGAAAAACTTTCCCAAAGTGCCTCGCATCAATGCCGTGCTCTTGCGAAGCTTCACGGAGCCTTTCGCTCCTTGTTTCGATTTTACGCCCCTTTTTATTTGAACCAATATGCTGTTTTTATACTGCTCGACCTCGTTGGTAACCTCGAGAAAAAGTTAACTTTCTCTAAGAGAAAAAGATAGTCAATATTCGCATCTTTTTTAACAAATATCTTCTTAACACATGTGAACACATCCGTAATCGCAATCGCATAGAGACACTAGTTTGTACGATTATGCAAAGGTAGTTTTGATCATTCGAGGAAGAAATTATATGTCGTATGAATAAGTAAAAATCCATAATATTGTCAATTACGTCTAGATAGAACTATTTGCGAAATATTATAAAATACATATTTCATAAGTAACTGTTAATCGACATTTATTTATATGTTAATATTTTATTTAGTATAATTTTACAAAAATAATTGTTTTATCGTATAAAATGACTTTTTTAATAATTCTGATCATTCATTATAATTATTTCACAATTTAGTTTTCTAGATAATAATTTTTAGAAATTATTAAATACTTATTATAAATATAGTACAAGTTTATTTAATATATAATATAAATATATTATATATTTATGATTCAATTTTTATGAATACAAATATTCAACTAGACTTGAAATTTAAATCTAATTTCAAAAGTAATCGTTAATCGTAATATTTTTGATTAGTATTTAGTTGAAAATAGTCTAATTATAATTTTATTTATAATTATAATTTTCATAGATATAATAATAAAAATGATCACTTCGGTTACTACTTAAATTCTACTTTAATTTCATTTTAAATTAAATAATATTTTTAATCAAAAGAATAAATAACGTTATTTATAGGATTCACTACTACGAATTTTTTCCCAATACTTTATTGACCGTGAAATTTTGTGGTCCAAGAAGGCCTTTGTATATTGTTTATATTAAGTTTATATTATTGAATAGTCTACACAGTTATAATAAATGAAATCCTTTCGAATCGATCTAACATTATATTAGAAATTAAATTATAAAACGATATAACAGAAATTTTTTTAAAATTTCTTTATATATATTCTATTTATAAACTTACATTTTAATTTACCAAATAAATTATTATTTATTTATAAATATTTAAAATAAAAGTTACGTACAAATTATATAGAAATTCTACGTATCATATTTTTGTAGAATATTTAATATAAATTTTATAAATAAATAATATTAATAAATTATAATATATATACACATATATGGAACAAAAAGAAGATTAAAATACACGTTTGTACCATTGGTATTATTTTTAATCACTCAAAACACAATTTGCATATCTACAAATAAGAAAATACGTATTTTAGAAACCAAAGAGCAGTTGAAAAGACATGCGTATTAATTCAATCCTCGTGTCAGCTAGGATTTCAGATTTTACGAGGAAATATTAGTAAACGGGACAAAGAGGTGAGGTCAGTTTGTGCAAATCCAACGGTTCGAATACGCGTATGTATTAGTTACCCAAGTATTGGAAAGTACACCGTGAATCGATTTTTCTTCTATTATTTTCAAGTCGATAACGGTTATTAAAATATACGGTCAGTACGAATTATATAGATGTGCGTGGTTTTACCGATAAAATAAAGAAACATAATAAAAATAAAAAACTTTGGTTGATATTTTGATATTTTTGAAAAATATTTGTGTAATAAGGTTTGCACCTACGTTGAAATATTAAAGAGACAATCAGAATATAAATGTTTATAATCATTTCTTTACACTTTAATGTTTCACAAGATGTATTAAGTGCAATTGTTTCTTAATCTTGGTATGATAGGACTTACAATTATATTTTGGTAATAAATGAAAAGAATAATTTTACTCTATTCAATATTGACTTAGGGAAGCGTAAAACTATAATGTTAGTCATGAAAATACTATTATATATAGATACACAATTATTTTTGAATAAATTTGTTTGATTAAAATTATGCGTTGCATTAAAAAATAATATTTTAGTAAAAAGCATGAAAATTGAAAAATTATACACTTTATTTTCTTTCGATTATTCTATCAATAATCAATCATTGATTAAATTTTTTCATTTATAAATTTTAAATCATCACTATGTAAATATTAATATGTATATTTTGTATTAATATAATCAATGTTAATATATTCATGATTGAATATTTTCTTTTGGTTACATTAATTATAATTAGTTCTTTTGATTACATATATAAAAAGTTTAATAGAAGAAATTGAATATAAATCCGATAACGTAATACATTATAATCATTGAGCATATTCAAAGAACGAAATCTTAAAGAAAATTTTGAATTTTAATTTTTTTATATTTGTGTAATTAATTAATATTATGAAGTAATAATGGATAAAAAATAATTTCAAAAATTTTCAATAAAGGGTTTGTAAAACTAATTATAAAAAGTCTATTCGTTATTGAAAACAATTGTTTTATAAATTATTACATATTTTAAGTTATATAAAAAATAAAATGTTTTTAAATGATTTCAATATTGTTGAAATTATTATTATGCATCATTTTCGAATATGTCCAATATTATCAATATTTCAAATATTTTTATTTTTTCAAGCACAATACAAATAATAAATCCGAATGTTATAATGTTAATTTTATTTTAAAAGTTGAGATCAAATTATAATTTATTTGTTATTATAGTATAATCCGACTTAATATTATTATTATTATCATCAATAAACTAATTTAATTTATAATTGAAAATTATTATTACACATTTATTTATAATTTATTTGCTAATATCAATAATTTAATATTATTTTTACAGATTTTATTTATATCATATGCAAAAAATATCGTGTATAAAAAATATACAATGTAAAATATAATAGAATAAAAAATTAAAATTTTTAGTTTTAATTCAAACAAATACATATAAAAATTTTTACTACAACTTTAATTACTGACATTAATAGGAATGATATAAAATAATTGTCTATTCTCTTTTATAAGCCAGAGGAAATTAAAATACGTAGTCTTTAGGAATAATTTAAGATTTAAGAAGACTACTAATATTATTTTAAATTAGACTTTTATTGAAAATTTAAATGTAGAATACAATGTATATAATTTGAATTATTATGAGATTACAAAAATTCATAATTTTTAAATTAATATTATATACATACTAAAATCATAAAAGCAAGAAAATTTTTTTTAAATTTGTTACAAATTATTAATTTCATGGAACACATTAAAGGAATATGAATTTATATCATTTATATTTTTATTATTATTTTTATGTTATCAGTTAAAGTTTATTCTAAATTTAATATAATTGCTATATTTAAAAAAACATTTTTTACTTTACACAAAATATTAAACCATTTATGGGATATCATAATTTTAGTAAAATCGAACCTTTTCATTTTTTTAATATCTATTAAATGAAAATAATGTTATATTACTGGTATATTAATTTCTATTTTATTATCATATAAATATATAGTAATAAATTATACCTATAAATACTAGTTTACTGTAAAGAACTAATAGTTCTATACCTAGAAGGTACAGAATTATTTACATGAAGCTATTTTACATGATTTGGAATAAATAGAATATTTATACTACTTTAAATTTGTATTTGATAAATATTATATATCAAGTAGCACTATGAATAAAAATATAAGCTTATTTTTTAGAAAATGTAGTAATTAAATTTAGTTTTTAGAATTTAACTGAAAATATATATTAGTACATATGAAATTTCCATTACTGATCCCATCGCAATAATGGGTAGAATTAAATTAATAAAACTAAATATTCTATACAAGTATAATCATTTGGCTGCATTATGATAATAATGGAATTTCCGTGTAATTAATGGATTATTTTTAAATCTGTTATTATAGCATCCTAATTTTATATGTATAATAGGTCATATAAGTTATGGTAACTTCTTATCCAGTATTTAAAGTATCAATGTAATTTATAAAGATTAAAACCGAGTTATATTTTCTTATGTAAAAGGTATTATTATTATTATAGATGCATATATATTAACTTATATACACGTTTACGTATGCAACTGTTTATGTATTAATAATTTATAAAACTGTACAGAAGTATACATTCATTAAAAATTGGTTTTATAGGAATGTATTTTAAAAATGAACCATGAATAGGATGAAATGTAAAAACAAATTGCTTCTAAATTGAGACTAAAAAATATCGATAAAGTCAGTTATTGCTATTCAAAAGAAAATAATTAAAAACACGTATAATAAAAAAAATAAACGAGCTATAGATATCAAGTTTATGTTTTCTATAGTTATTTATCATATATTTTTATAGAATGTTATTAGCATTTATTATTAAACTTCATAATATTTTCATTTAACATGCAATTTTAGTTCTGTAAATATCGAAATTTGATAGTCCTTAATGTATTTTAGTATGTATAAAAGAAATAATAATTAAATAATAAAAAATTAAACTGTATATTATATTTTTATATACAAGAAAATGTATATAAAAATTATATAAAAACATTCTTTTGTCATTACAGGAAATAAGTATTAAAATAAGTATAAAAATAGTTATCATTGGTTACCCAAATTGTGTCTGGAAGCAATTTCCGATCAGATCATGACCTAATTTTCACTCAAATAAATCAGTGTCCAATAAACTTGAAAATGGCACCTGATATTATACTAATACAAATATAAAGAATTTTATATTTTATTTATTTTAAGATTAATTTTTTAATTGTAATAATTAATTTTTATTTATTAAATATAATGGATTAAAAAATTTTTCGTTTCGATTACATTCTTTCAATATTCATTAGCATTCAAATTTGCATGTATAATCTGAACTGAAATTGAACATAAAATTTCTTCATTTTCTATGTAATTGAATATAAATAAATAAACTATTAAGTTGTTTAATTAAACTTATAATGTGTTCTTGAATATACAATAGTAGCAATTAGAGTCTAGATGCCTTAGTATTTATTATGGTTTATTAATAGTTTTCAAACTTTCTTATGTATTTTAGAATGGATAATTATTATTTTGAAGGAAATCAGTTAATAAATTTAATTTGAATAATAAATTTGATTTACCAACTTCATCCATAAAATAACACTCGAATATTGATAAATTTGATATGATTATTTTTGTTTTATGTAAGTTCATATTAAGTTTATACCGATATTATGCTATTAAATGATTTTAGTAAATACGAACAATAAGGAATAGGGATTTTTTTTATTCAATAGAAAATTTTCAGAAATGAATAAAAATTTAAAGTTTTTAATATATTTATCTTAGTCATAATCTTTTTTTACATCCTCTATCTAAATACTATGAATCAAACTGGATCCACATTGTGTGAAAATATTTTCATTTAAATTTTGAAAAAGTAATTCGGTCTGTTTCTAATTCCGTCGCATATACAAAAATGAGCCACTGCGGTAGTTTTCATTTTTATTTAGATCGCTAAAGTGAGACGAGGTGTGACAAATAACTCGAGAGAATTCTTTTACTTGTTTTACGTGAATTAATATAATTCAATAATTTTATTTTATTGTGTGTTTTAATGGAAACAATTATTTCAAAAATTGAATTTTCTTCTGTTCTCGCAATTTTTTACGTTTAATGATTAAAGCGATATTTTAATAAATATTTTATATAGTTATAAAATGTATACATAAAATTAATATCGAATTATATTTATTAGTTTTACTGTTATAATTAGTAGTTATTTAACAGGTGAATATCACATAAAAAATATATTTTTGTTCAATTTAAGGAAGATATTTAAATAATATTTTATTAGTATATTTAATTTGTAAGGAATATGGATGTTATTAATAATCTGAATTAAGCCATTAAAAAACGTTAATAGTATAGAATATATAAAGTATTATATGATGTATATTTATTATAATAAATTTTATAACCATATTTTTTGAAATATCGATTTTTATATTTAATTCAAGATTGAAAGTGTTTATAAGATAACAAAATTAAGTTTTGTTTGTATCAAAATTGTTTGTGGTTAACACATTCTAATTTATTTTTATTTATACGTTATATCAATATATTTAAAATTTTTATTATTACTAGAAACATAGAATTACGGTAAATATATTTTATAAAAATGTTTAACTTAACTTTTTGCAGCTTCAGAAAATTTTAAGCAAAGGTCAAATTTACATTATTTTTTCTAAATATTTTCAGAAAAAAAGATTTTCTCAATAATATAGTAAATACTTATGTTTATTATTTAATATTTAATGCAATATTAATATTAATCGATGAAAAAAATGAAAACTATCATCATTACAGAGTAGTTTTATCATTGAACGAAAATAACAACTTAAGTAAACTGATAATTCCAGTTTGCAGTGTATAAACGGATATTTGCTTAATGGTAAGCTGAAAATCAATATGGCAATGAGAACTTCTCTTGATCAATAAAGATGTCATAGAAGTTTAATATATATTATTGATATAACCTTGAAGTTCCAAATAAATAATAACTATGAATATTAACTATACATATGTACGATGAAATATGTTATTTGAAAGGATATAGGTTTGATATTAATAATTCATACTTATTGTAAATTTTGTAGCAGAACTCAATTAAATATTTAATTATTATATATAATAATATAATTGATCATTATATTATTGGTTTTATTATGATTCAATAAAAACTTGTACAGTACTACTTCAATTTACATTAATGTATTCAAGCATAAAAAAATTCTTATTTATATGCAATTATCAACTTATTTAAGTTTTAAAATAATTACAGGTAATATTATTAACAAGAAAAGTTTTTCAAGCGCATAATTATTTTGAATCAAGTAAATAATATCAAGAAATATTTACTTTTTAATGTTGCATTAATCGTAGATAAATATCGTGAGAAAATATTTTTCATGATGTCCCGAGATAGACCGAATTATCGGTTGGGGTGTCTGTAGATTCGTTTTCACTGAACTCGATAAAGATTTGAAATTTTTATATATAAAGATAAGATTTTATTTCGTGAGTAGTGAAATAAATTGCCTATTGTAATAGCATACACATAAATTTTATTGTATTTATACTTTTCCAAGTAGAGAGCAAGATAAGAGTGAAGGAACTGATTGATTTTAATGGCTGCTAAGCAAAGTCTGAGATTTATTTCAGTTTAAAAATGCACCTCTATTTTAATGAGGAAATAGATACTATCCGTTTATCTTAATGCGTGGAACTATGATGGAACTTAAATTCGATCGTTTTACAAAACCACGTACTCCCGATTATTCTTGATTGCTACGTGCGAGTGTTACTAATAAAAATAGGGGGTCAACGATTTTTGCCTTCTCAGTTCTACATTTTTATCGCTTAATCAGAAGTAAAAGCAAATGCTAGCTTAGCAGATTCATTGAAAGCCATTTGCATCGTATTTTTTGAAAAATATAATTTTTTACGCTGAGTGGGAATATTTTTACTAATAATTCCGTCTCGTTCTTTATGATAATGGATCAATAGAAATTTATTTACCGAAATTATAGTTTACTTTATTTTACGTAACTTTTTACGTTTTATTCTGAAAGCTAAATCGATGAAAAATGGTAATATAGTTGTAGTAGATTTAGAATCGTATAATAAGAAAATAAGGATATAATTCATGTTATTTTTTTCGTAATATATAAACATATACTTAATACTAATTTTTTATTTACGAGGTTTTGGTCATCAACTTAAATTAAAATAGATTTTTTTGTTCAAAAAATTTAGTAGGTGATTAATTAAATAATTATCATATGAATAAAACTTTAATATTTTTCGAAAATTAACTTAAAATATTTCATAAAATTTCGTTTGTATAAATTAGAAATAATTTTTAGCAATTGGTATACCAATGTCCAAAAATATTTGTAATACCCAATAATTTTATTTTTTCGTAGCGATGTACAAAACTTGGCTCAAGTTTAATATCATAAAAAAGAGTAGTAAATAAAGTCGTTTAGGAAAAACCTGTATGATTCGGGGTGGAAATTCATAGACTGATTATGTGCTTTACTCGAAAATATTGCAATCGGAGTAGTTTGTCATTATTTTATTTTAGCTTTTCTCAGATTTTGTGAATTATAATTACCATTGAGCATCCTTTTCTTGAATCAGTTCAAATCTTTTAATTATATACTATTCTTGTAAGAAATTTAGAACTTCTCAAAGTCTGGCTACTTTAATTAATGAAAATGTATTTAAAATCCTGGATGTAAGAAAATTTTTTAGAATAATTACTATATTATTAAAGACTTATTACAATTAGTTCTATGTAATATAGAAAATTGCGAATAATTAGAAAAAATTACTGTACATCAAAAGTTTATCAAATAGAAAGTGTCGAATTATTTTAAATATGTGAAAAGAAGAATTTAAGAATTTTGCTATAATCCTTTTACGAGAGTTTATTGATGGGTTTAATCACAATAACTTAGTAAATATTGTCACTGAGAACGTCAGTTTCTTAAGTACAATACTAATATAGGGATTTTTTTATACTTTTTGAGCGAACGTAAAGAAAATTGAAGAAATTTGTCAATTTTCTCACGTTCATGTACCTGAAAGAGTAATGTTGCTTACGCTAGTAAAGATTGGTGGGTTTGCAATTCGTATGCGAAGTTTACGATTCATCTCGGTTTATTTTTGTGGCGAAGGTTCTCGCAGTTAACTTAGAATTTTTGTGAGTAGCCAAGTATCGTAAAATGAAATAGCGGGTGCATAGTAATGCCATCGAAATTATTTTCAAGTATCGTTATATGTACTTACGATGTTTAGGATGGGAAGGATATATATTTATCAATTTTTTATAATATGAAACCTTATAAATCTTGTTTTATACAAAATGAAAAAGATGACATTAATCTTGCTGAAAGGAAAAGAAAAGAGATAATTCAGAATTGATGCATGTTTTCGACGTGTCGTAGTTTTATGCTTACGTTGTTAATTGTTAGCGATGAAATCTTTACGTGGTGAATGCATATTATAAGTGATGAAATAAATTTTAACGCGGAGCGATAAATTCAACATTTTATGTATACATTTATTTAATTACGAACAGTTTAACCTTAAGGTCCTATTCGTTTTATTTTAATTTTACGAGTAAGAATTTACCTTTCTTTTGACGAAGGTTCTTTCCATAATTATATTCTTTAAAATTCGTTACATAAAATACATGAATTTATTTTATAATAGATTGTAAATATTTGATTATATTACAATGGAATTAAGTTTTTCACGTTAATTTTTAAATGATATATTAAATCTCAAAATAGATTCGTTTGTGATATTAATTGTATATATGACTTATATAATATAACTATATATTTCAATCAAAATCAACTCACTCGATCAAGTTTATATTCTATACTTCAATATAATTAATATGAATATTTTAATACAATGTAAATATATATGATTTCAATTAAAGAAAGATAAGGCTTAAAAAAATCCAAAAATAAATAAATACAATTTAGACTTAAATGGACAAAAATTAAAAAATTTCATAATTTTGAATGTTTTAAATGTTATAATAATGCCAAATTACTTTAGAATATTAAAAAAAACCTAAAAGTTTTAATATTTTTAATAAAAAATCTTTAGAAACTACATTTATTACTTAAAAAATTTGTTTCATCTATTTCCTAAATTATAATTGAACATATACATGCAATCTTTATTTTTTAATGTATTTTTTAAAATGTACATTCATCGTAAAAATCTTGGACAGAAATTAAAACTATAGTAAATATTGCAAGCTTTTGGATCTTGAAAACGGTACTTGTTAACAGAACATTAATGTTGAAATTGAGTTTTAGTACTGAGTTTCTGAGCTTGAAAATTCAAGTTTTCTTTTTATATTTAAATTTCTAATTACATTCTAAGAAAATTTTTAAAAGATGCTTTGAGTAAAAAATTAGGAATATAATTTTAATTTGCGATTAAAACTCTTAAGATAAATTTTATAACCAAATAAATTTATCAAAGAATATTAAATTATTATTTTAAAATACGAATTGGATAATAACCTTATTTATTTCTTCGAACCTTTAGATTATCAATCATCTATTTCTATTTATATTTACGAAGATAACCAACTATTATTGTACGTGTTAATAAAAATTAAATCCCAGAAGGCACTTGAGCAAAAGAGAAAATAAATTGGCCAAGTTGAAGAGGAAGAGAATGTCACTGGAGATAACTTGGAACTAAAAGGAGTGACAGCCGGCCAAAGTCGCTGACCGCGCTATAATTTTTTTAAATTGTGCTCCATGGGGTAGGAATAAGTTACGCAAACTCGGTATCCTTCGAGTTGAGCGACGGGTACACTGACGAGCTATTCGTCAAGGAAAAAATGGGTAACTTTCACAGTCGTGCGTTAATTTAGCCATCTCAGAGGCAGTTCTGGATTTTTCTCGCCTCGTTCGTTTATTTCAAGGGTGGAGCTGAACTGAGCTTAGGTGTTGATGGGAGTAATAAGATGAAAGTGAAGCGATTTATTTTATTTCTTTTTTTTTAAGTAATGTACTATTACACTTGGGGCAATTTTATAAATTAAATAAAAAATTCTACACCTTCGATTATTACAATTTTATTGGAAGATTATTGTACTAATAAATATGCTGCTAATGAGTAACTTTAAATAACTTTAGATTTTTTAATATTTTATATATTTCATCATATTTTTAATAAAAAATATTAAATTTGATAAGTAACGAATCTATTTTATTTTCCTTGAAAAATTTAATTGAATTAATAAAGAATAAGTTTTAAATATGATAGTAATATTTTATTAATTTACTTTAAAAATATATAATGAATCTAATTTTAAAAAGTTGCTGTAAATGTATAGATATATACGTACGTTTTTATCTATTAAATTATAATGGAACGATTACTTTCAACTATAATAATGAGTTGAAATAATTGATCGTTAATATTAAAGATTAATATTAAAGATAAAGTTTTCTAATTTTGTATAAGTCTTTTATCGTATAAATATAATTAATTTAAGTTGCTATTAAAACATTTAAAATAGAAAAATAGATACCATAGATTGGCTGTTTAATATTTAATTAAAACTGAAAAATTAAATTATTAAATATTTATAGAAGAAATTGAGCATTTGTGTAATAATAATTACATTTAAAAGATTAATATTGAAATTGAACGTATTTTAGTTTGAATAATATATATTCCAATATAGATAGGAGGAAAATATAAAATGAAGTTTGATTAATAAAGAGATGGAGGTAATTATCGCGCTTTCATTAAACATTAACTATGGTTCTTTGAATATACCACACGTAAATGAATTATGTATATTTATACAAATTCATCATTATTTGTTTGACATACATACGACAAAGAGTATAAAATATTTTTATCAAAAATACTAGCTTTTCAATATTTACTCATTATTTTCTAGATGGGAAAATATCATTACTAAGCTTCAACAATATAAATTTTATTATTTTATTTTGAAGTTAATTTTTTTTAATTGCAACAACATTATTGAAGAGTATATGACTTACTCTTATGTAAAATAACTCAGAGATCGTAATGACATATTCAATGCATAATTTTTTTGTAAAATGAAAGATTTGGTTTGTTTTTTAATTCGAAAGAAAAGTTATGGCATAGCCTGAAAAATGACATTGATTAATGTGACCTTAATATACAATGAATTATATTATATTTAAAATTATAATTTCATTTTTTAAATATTTAAAAAAAATATTTTATAATATTTTCAATGAAAAATGCCTAGAGTAATTACAGGTCAATTTTTAGTAAAATTTTTGAATATGATTAAAACTTTTAGCAGTAATGTAATTCAATTTAGGAATAATAAATTTACCGAATACACAGATTTAATTTAAAATTTTAATTTAATTTTGAATTACAATTATCTCTTTTATATGTTCAACTAAAAATGTTCAACTAAAGAGATAAATTAATTTATTATTTTACATAAATCATATATTAACTTCTATATTTATTAATTCTACTGTTCTATATAATCAGCGGTTGAGATTTCATTTATAAAAATATTGCAATTTTAAATGTAATTTACACGCTTCCGTATATTTATGTCACCAAAATCATTCACCAAAATTCATATTTGTATTGAGTAGAGATATAATTAGTTGATTTAATCCAAAAAATGGCTATGAAATTTCATCAGTCGTGTTATGAATCTTTCAAATACATATTGTTATGCTGGAAAATGTAATGAATGCAAAGTTATTATCTCATCATTGGTATTCAAATGAGATCTGAAAAGATCAGGATAAAATTACACGAACGAAATTTAAAAAGGTGAGATTGAGGAGAGAAAACATATTATTTGTACGACTATTTATACGCATATATATTATATAAATTTACTGATTGTGAATTCGTTGTTTTACAAAAATAAACTGAATGAATACTTATTTGTATTTGGATATCAATAAGCAATACATAGAAGTTCGAATAATAAAAATTGCAAACGTATGAAAGGTAGAAAAAAAAAGAAAAATTCGCCATACTTATTAATGAGTACATGTTTACACAAATATACTTATACATAAAGAATGTAATCCTCTTTGCACCTGTAGGTTATGTGAGCTTATACAAATTTGATACGTATGCATTGAAGCATTCGTCGATGTTAGATTACAGTGTTAAATTTTATTTTTGTTTAGATATTTTAAGTTTATACGCATAAGTTAAATCGATACACAAATTTATGTTAATATTTATGATTGCATATGTAGTTTCACGTTTTTTCATTTATATTTCGTTGACAAATATCCGTTTACATTAGTTTCTATAAAAAGTATAATATGTGTACATATAAGTGAGCCTTTATATGTGCAAGCTTTTGAAATGTAAATATCTGCTGCATATGCTGTAGCAAATATAAGTGATCCTTAATCAATGCGTTTATTTCCTTTTTCAGTTATTTACACAGATTAGCATTTGTTTGTTACAATTTCAGTTTTGCACATTATTTATACATTCCATCGTATATATGCATGAAATATTAACAAAGGATTCTTAGTTATATATAGAAACAATGAAAAATAGAAAAGAATATTGATTCTTTGCAAACTTTCTGAAAATAGTAAAGAATTTTTAAAAATAATAGAAAAAAATTATTTAATAAATAAAAATATTTTAAGATAAAAAGTTTATGTGATTGCGCATGTCATAACTCTTTACATATCTGAGACAAAGAAATAAAAAAAGGAAGGAAACGAAAGATTAAATTTAAATTGCTGAATACTATTACATAAATATTATTCTGATAACTATCTACAAGCTTCATAGACTATTGTATACGTTTGTATACGTTTTCAAAGTCTTGCTTATTATAATCACAGTTTGCGTAGTAGTTATTATTTGGAATTTGACAAATTTCTTCAAATAGCATACTTTACCCTTACAAAATAATTGGATCTATTTAGAGAATAATTACATACATACATTAGATCTTGTTTTTTATCTATTGTAATTTAACTTTAAATTAATATTATGTAAAAATGAGATAAAATAGTTTATATTATATAATTGTAGTTCTCAAATAGCAAAATGTATTTATTAATTATGTATGCTTTTTTTTTTTACTATTTTAACATTGGTATATATACTTTTATGTATTAAAAAAGTTTTTTTCACTTATTTTCGATATATTTATACATTTTCATATTATCGATTCATATATACGAATATATCAGAATAATTAGAATATATTTACATTGATTTTTATAAATAGGTAAACTATATAAAAAAACTGAAATAATATTTTGTATGCATAATAATTAATATATTTCCCTTTTGTTAAAATAGAAGTAAAACAAAGAAGTAAAATAATCAAAATGCTAAATGTAATTTTCAGGTTAATTTTAATTTTATATTTATCCTGCATTTATTATATATTTAAAAAATATACATATCTATGATAAATTATTCTCATACTATAAATATATAATTAATATTTTAACATGTAGTTTTCTTTTCATTTATAAACTTTAAACTGAAAAAATTATGAGTAAATTAAAACTGTATATATTATTATGTTTAAAATGGTTCATAATCAACATCCACGAAAAGTCATATCTGTTAAACATATTTGAATTTTAACTTTTAAATTCTATTTACTTAAGTATGCTTTATATATGTATATAAGCTATAGGTTAAAATTTGAGTAATACGAAGTTATTCGTTGATAGATATAACTTCTTAGATTGTATAATACATTATTTGAATTATTTACCATGCAATGTAAGTAAACTAATTCAACTATTCTGAAATTACGTATAATATTAAACTTTTTTAAAATTCAGTATTGTTCCAAAATAAAATCAATAAACAAAAATTAATATTATATTGTCAATTTTTGCTTTTACAATAAAAGGTTTAACATTTTTTAATAATAATCATAATTTAATAATAATATTTAATAATAATGATAATAATCGTAATCACTCGATATTTTTTTTATGATAAAAAATTGATGTAGTGGAGATAGTAATAAAATATGGCAAATTTTTAGGTACTTTTTAGGGTACATTCGCTTATTTGTTCAGCTGATTAGTAAGCGCATGTGCTTACATAATTATAGCTTTTTGATTTGCATGTACTTATTTTATCATCTATAAGAATAATTACATTTTATTAATACTATTATATTTCTAGATGATAAAAGTAAATTATGTTTTGTTATTAGTACGTGAGTGAAAGAGATAGTACTATAAAGGTAACAAGAGAAAGAGACTACTGGTACAAAGATGAGTCCCATTAAGATAGAGAGACTACGTACCGAAAAGGAAAATAGCAGTTCAAAAACAGTTCAATGTAATTTTAAAAGTGCCCATACCAAGGATAAATTATATAAATAATGTATTTATTTATTAATATAAATCGCTAATTATTTAATGATGAAAAAACTTATGATCATTTTTTTGTTGTTTTTTCTCATTTTTATTTCGTATTCATATGATGACGAAGTGTATAAATTCACCGACAGACTTAAACAGGAGTAACGAAGAATCAATAAGAATAAGTTGCAAAAAAGATTAAGAAAATCACTTCTTTTAACGAATTATAATAAAGATAAAATGTAAATCAAAGTTAACAATGTTTTTCAGCTATTTGAAGAATAATTAGTGCTACAGAAGGATGATAAAGATAAGTTACAACTTACGTTTGAAAGCATTTAGACTCAAAAAAACTGTAATCGAAAATAGAGATTTTGTAAATCTAAATGGTATATTATTCGAATAAAGGAGAATAAATAACTAAAAGAGAGAGAAACAGAAATATATTTCTTAAATATAAAGCCAATAACTGCCAAAATATCGAAGATAAAAGTTTGGCGTAAACAGAAAAAGTCAATAACCCGTAATAGACTAATCTAAGCTGTAATTCAAGAAAAAAAGCAACAGTATTAGCCCCAAGATAAGAGAAAGATGTATTCCCACATGGAGAGTTTAAGTGATGGACAGTCCGTCGTAGAATATAGCTGTATCTAAATTAACAGTTGGTGAAATTCTAACAATTATTAACAAAAATATATATATAACTGAAAACTGTGTCGAATAGACAAGACTATTTATATATTTGTGAACTCTGAAAGAGAAAGTCGATGCCGAAATTAGTACTAAAATAATTTAAATTTTAATAGTTGTTGATATTTTTTAAATGAAATTAATGATAAAATGAGGGTAATGTATAAAATATTGATTAGAGAAAAACTGTTTTTCGCGATAACGATAGAAAATTTATGAAAATTTAGTGACAATCAGCAATTGAATTTGATAAATATCTGGATAAAATGAATAATAAAATTCGGTTTTATTTTTATTGGTACTAGAGTTTTTTATGAGCCTAAACAGCGTTTATCAGATTCACTGCGTTATACTTCAATTTCTATCGAGTAATAGCCTTGCAATCACTCATAACTTAATCAGAGTTCGTGATTGACTGTAAGATGATCGTAATTTGCGCTAAACTAAGCAAAAAAAAGGAAAAAGGTAATTCTTCCATGTGATGGCAATCAAAGGCCTGGGAAATATTATAGTGGAGCAAATATGGACTACACGAGAAGTGGAGTTTTGAGTAATATTAACATGGAATTATCCATAATACGAATCAGAATGTCGAATTTCTCTATTTTTTTATTTGATAAAAAATCAAAAAAGCAAATGATCATTTTGAAACTTAATAATAAACCGAAGAGAATGAGACCAAATAAAAAAAGTTACATTATATTTCAGTTATAAATAAAATTTATAATTTAAGGAAAAATGTAAGATAATTGTGATAGAGCATAAAATATACACTCAGTACATATATTAATCGTAATTTAGCGAAGGAGTTATAGAATCTCAAATCTCAAGATTATGTGTACAACTGTTCTCGTGGAGAAGAAAGTTACGTAAAGTTAAGTCTAGTTTTGATCTGAGTAGTGAAATGGATCTTAATTGTAGAGAGCGATCGAAGTTGTTCGATAGATTTAATACTTTTGGAATGTTGGTGTTTATACAAAAAATTCAGTCAGCCTATATAGTTTTCTTGTAAAATATTTATTCAACATTTATTACGCAATTGTAATAAAATTATATTAATAGATCGTAATATCATTATACGAGCAATTTTTAAGATTTATTAATTATGCAATTTAGAGAAAATTAAGAGCACCAATGCAAAGATTACAAGTAGATAAGTTAAGAATATCAGAAAGAGTAATTGCAAAAGAGAAAACGTTGGTAAAGAACTATTTTGTGAGATAAAGTATTTTCGGTTATAGACTAGGTAAGTCGCGTATTGGATGTTTGCTATCGTTTTAATAACGCGAAAATTCGAGTGAAATACAAGAAAGCGATAAAAATATTTTCTTTACTATCAGGCTGGTAGTGATTTTGTAAAGATCAAGTGACCATTTGCGGTATTGAAAACCATAAATTTGTTGAGGTAATCGAATGTGCAGAAAGTTCATCGAGATCAAAAGAATCTCTTGATAGCGGAAAACATGGATAAAGCTTTGAAGGGAACCTTCAGAAGGATTTGAAACACAGGATAAAAAAGATATAAACAATGAATCGTAGAAAAGGCGAGATCGATTGTTTGAGGGCAGAAAATCGTTTGAAGGGACAATTGTGGAAATAAGAGAGATATGAAGGCGACAAAAAGAGAGCGACAGAGAGAAAGAGAAGGGGAATGAAAGTATCGTTACAGGGGTGATTTTCGATAGAAAGAAAGAGGGAAATGTCATTCGGCGTAATATCGTTATAAAGCATAAATGATTAAAAAATACGATATTTTTTCATATCAAATATAAGCACTCAATTTTTATTATAAATTATTATATAAATTAAATACTCATATATGAATCATTTGTTTAATCAGATGGCATATCTATCCAACGTTTATTGAATTCTTAAATATAAGATTGTATACGAGATAACATATTCAAAACAAAAAATTTATATTGGAAATAAAAGTTTATAAACTTATAAAAACTATGATACAGCATTATAAAATATTGTATGAAATTCGCTTTAACTCGTAAGATTTATTTATTTATTTATTAAACTAAAAATGCAGATCTTAATTAGCTTAATTGTAACTTAATTAGTTTCAAATTCAATAGTAATATTATTAATTAAGCGTAATGAGTACAACATTTTTTTTTATCTATTCTTATATTATACTGTTAAAATTATAAAACTCAGCATGCGCTTAAAAATATAATATTTATTTATAGTGAAGAATACTAAAAAATATAGATGACTGATTAAAGTGATTTTAGTTTTATTGTTATTTATATAATTTAATGTTATTATCAAATGCCTAAAGTGATTCTTATTTTAAATAAAGTAAAAATCCGAATTAAATTTATTAAGTAATTTTTTGATATTAATAATATTATTTTCAAACTAATAACTTATTTTTTAAAAATATGCTTTTTAAATCGTATTTGATGTGAAAGACATTAAACATGAATTAGCAATTTATAATTAATGATCAGCAATGAAGTGATTAATCGAGTATAGACAGTCAATAGTATAAGAAACCCAGTATTCTAATAAATACACACTAATATACGTTTTTATTACTATAAGTTTCGGATGAAAAAAGGAATAAGAAAACGATACATGTATGAGTGCTTCTATGTACATATACATAGTCTTAAATTAGTTTTGTTTTTTATTATTACTGAATTAAAACAGTGATTAACATTATTGTTATTTATGAAATACGAAGAACAAAAAATAGACAATGAAATGAGAATAGTCAATTATAATATGATTATAACATCGACGTATTGCATAAAAGGTAAATATTACGTAAATGATTGATAAACTATTATTAGAATTCATACTGAATTTAAAAAAATTATCAATATGTCGAAGGAACAATTAAACTTCTTAAAATGTAGAACAACTATTAAAATATTTATTCTCTTATAATTTAATATACCATTAATTTAGACGGATTCATAATTTAATTCTTAGAATATGTTTTAATTGCGATTTATCTCTTTATTTTTTTTTACTTTGATTTTATTAATATCTTTATTATTTCAAATTCATGATTATTATTTAATTTAATATTCAAGTTATATTAGAAATATATTAAATTACATACAGAAATATCAAGTACAATAAGCGACAAAATAATTTGCAAAATATATTATCAATCGCTATAATACTTAAAAATTTTTATTGTACTATATTATTTAGTATTATTTGATGGTAGTTTTATTTTCGAAAAAAAATCTTAAACCCATTATAACTAAATTAATATAAATTAGTTATAAATAATTGTAATTATCAAGTATATCTTCAGCTATAACAAAGTGACGAGCTATAGACAATACATTATTAACTAAAGTAAGGAACAACCAATATTTCGAACATTAATAGTTAAAATATTTTTTGATATAGATCTTGAAATACTTTTTAGATAGTTAAGATCATAAGTTTTTAAATTTAATATTTTATATCTTAAATGCATTGAATTTTATTAACACTTATAAAAACGTTTAAAGAGAAAAAGTTCTCTGTCTCGCTAGAAAAGATCTTCGATTGTTCTTCTTAGTCGTCCTTGTTGATCGTTCGAGAGTTCGGTTGCTTCCCTCTTCTCCACTCAGACAACGCACCGATCTCATCTTTGATGGCAGCTGCAAGGCGACCGGTTCGAGGACCCTCGCGATTGTAGCTCAGAGCAGTCAAATACGTTCCTCGGAACGAGGCGTTGAGCCATTAAGTGAACCACGAGATCTGTTATCATTGGGTAGTATAATGTGCTTGTATGATTAGGCTAAGCGGAGTCATGTACGTAGACGTCATACGTTACATATTTTACGTTGCATCAGACCCATGATAAAGAAGTAAGTAAAAAAATTGCAAATATCTTCTCTCCTTCGTTGATAAGAAATCTTACGTCTATTGTTTGGAACAGTGATTACGCAATTCTGTAAAATAGACAATGGCGTGAAGTAGCAAAAAATTCGACCAATTACTCCAAAGCCGGCTAGATTATAATGTTAAGGTAGAGTTTATCGGGTCTGAGGAGTCGAAACCAGATAGTTTTCTATACCTGTTTCCAGAGACCGTAGCATAACTCGAAATTCGGACAGAAAACCAACTTTTAGCCTGGACGGATTTCGTGGAATCGTGCACTTTTTAAAGTGTGGACAATGGGAGCATAGGATATGGAGAAGAAGATTATCGGTGCAACGGTAACGAGGGATACCTCAAATTTATTCGTTTTGAATCTTGAAAGCTCGATGTGTTTTGTGTGATCTCGTGTCGTGAAAAAAATAAGTCTTGTTGCGATTTTTAATAACGCGATATTTGTCACATGTTAATGAAATATTTTTATAAAATTTTAAGTGAACTGCGTTAATTTTATTATATTTGTAAAATATAAGTCTTTAAGAACAATATTTCTTTTTCGATAAATAATAGCAAAAATATATCAAAAGATTCAGCATAAATATTAAAAATATTATATAATCGATGTATAATCTTTTATTCGTTATTTTAATGGCTCAAAAAGTATAGAATTTTATTGAAGTAATGACAAAAATAAATACTTATTACCGAAGAATAATTAAATAAATTTTCTGCCTAAAAATCAATGCAACTTTTTTATTTGTATTTTTTTTTAAATATTAGATAAAGTGATAGATATAAAACTGAATTAAATAATTTTAATTAAGTAATTACAAAATAAGTAATTACAATTAAAATGTTTATAAAATTAATGATACAATCAAGATTATATTAAGTTGAGATTTGATCGAAATAAAGTTTTGTAGTTATACATGTCATAAACTTAATAGAAAATCAATCTGATTTAAAGAATTAAAAAAATTTTTCGTTATTTGGAATATATGTGTGTATATATGTATGCATTTATATATGAATATACCAAAAATAAAATTTATGAATATACTCTACGTAATTGATATTATTGAATTATCTCGAATTAATTTCTGATCACACTTAAGTTAGTTACTGAAAAAAATCAGTTCTTATAATTTAAACTATATTTAGAAAGAATAATCTATAAATTAATAAAAATGATTATATATTACTTCGATAGATTTTTAATTTTTTTATTTAAATATTATTCCTTATTATTAGTATAAAATTTCGATAACACGATAATTTGAATATTATCGTTATCTTGAATAATTTATCAGAAAAAACAGATGGATTTATTAATGATAATAAAAAAAATAGATTTCAAAGTTTTCACAAAAACTTTAATTTTATTAATAAAAACGCACGGAATTATAAAATACCAAATAAATATTCATTCAATTTTAAACTATGACAAAAATAACTTAAATATATTTATGGATTATTGTATCAATGAAGTAATATATTTCTATTATATTTTTATTTTTATTAACACTCGCATTCATACATGCATGCAATTATGACGTACATATTTTTTAAATATTCATACATTATTGCTTGAATACTAAATTTTGTATGAAAAAATTTATTATAAATAAATAAGTTTATTATTAATCATTCTCAATAAATTTTTTCTTCTGGAAGGTTTAAATTTTTTTTTAATAAATTTAAATTATTAGTGCATGTAAAATATCCTTACCTTTTCCTTATAAAAAAATAATATTCTAATAAAGAAAATAATATTTAATCCATGCAAATAAAAAAGTAGTTAAAAAACTATGATAAATGTTTTTTCATTTTTTTAAAGCTAATTTGAGAACAAATATGAGGATTATAATTTAAAAATAAAAATAATGAACATTTCTTAGTATATTCTTTACGATTTTTATTTCATGTTTTATAATATAAAGTTTTTTTATAACCAATTTCTTGTAAAGCAGTAAATTTCATATTTTTATGAAATGGATTTTACTAATTTAGAGAAAATACCAATTTAATGTTGGTATGGATATTTATTATAAATAATATAAAACAAAAATTTAGTTGAAGATATGAAATGTTGTTATTATAAATACACGCCAAAACATATTTTATAGTTAGTAATTTGAATACAAAATTTTTTAAACTAAAAAATAAATTACAAAATATCATTATTCAAAGATTTAATATCCAATATAAAACAAATTATGGATCATTATAAAGACTATATTACTTGTTTATTTTTATAGTTACCAACAAAAAATATTTATAGATTATTTTTATATGGATAAAAAGGAATATATAAACAAAGTATTTGAATATAAAGAAAATGTCATAAAATTTTTAATAATAATTAAAAACATAATGAATATGTTTATGGAATTTGTAGTTTATTAAAATTATAAATAAATTTGTATACAATTTTATATTATTTACATAAATAAATAATAAATATATATTATTTATTTAACTAAAAATTTGCTTCTTTTAATAAAAATGTGATTTTTGAAAATATAAAAACATGAAAATTTATCAGGATATAGATTAGAATTATGTTTAAATTGAAAAAATAATTACAAATCATACATAATGTATCGAAAATAACCAAGTCTAGTCAAGAACAATGAAATATAGGCTTTTAAAATGTGATAATAAAACCAGTAACTATTGGTATTTTTAGTTTTTAAACGTATGTTGTATTTTACCAATGGTTGAAGCTATTATCGCTGACAAATTTTGTTTTATAAATAACGTCACGATGATTAACTTCGTAAATAACTATTTTTTAAAAATTATGTTTACGTATTTAAAATTACATATAGTTGGTCTTCCCAAATTGAATATTAATAGCAAACAACACAGGTTATAAAAAATTATCGATTCAATTATAATGGGCTTCAGTTGTAATACGAATCTAAGAGTTAACTATTTTTATGCCAATATAATTATAATTTTAATTAATTAAATACTTAAAATAGATTTAAGTTTAATATTTACTAACATATCTTATATTTATTAAGTATTTATATTCAGTAGTTGAAATAAAATACGAAATTTTTTATTTATATTTATATACGGTACATATTTATTTCAATGCGTATTTTAGAAAAATAATTTTTATTCATGACCTTATGAAAAATATAGTAATTTCATGTTTAAAAAATTTATGTTTACAAAATCTTACTTTTTTAAAAACGGATATATTTATGTTATTTATGTCGATAAAATATTAATCGCCAAATAGAAAAAAAATGTTATTTTAAATATAAAATATTTAATGGGCTTATAAAAATCTCATAAAATAAATTGTATAATTATAATTTCTGGGTCTATACTTATAATGCTTATTATGATATAATTTTATTATTTCCATTGACCTTGTATATTTATTTACTACACGGCGGAAAAACCCTTTTACATTGCTAAAAATGACACAATCGATAGTTGCTCTAACAAATACCTTAAATTAGACGTAACAAAGAGAAAACTAGAAAACATGCGTCGTTGTGGCGTACAATTATTCTAAACACTGGTTCGGCGCATAATAATCCAATTTATCGCAGACATCATACACAAAGCTCAATACGTGTACTAATGCACGTAAACGTGTGTTTTCTCATTCAACGTCTAGAACCAAACGGTTTTTCATGCCCAAAAATAAAAGTCAAGCGACGATAAATATATTTTTATGCGAAATAATTTATATACCAAGCTATAAATATTGAAACTCACGTTACATTGATTGAATGCAATATTGCATTGTAAAAGAACTTTCCCGATATTCGAGATTCTTTTATTACGTTAAGATCTTTAACGTACGTTTAAGAAAAGCTTGCAACAAAAACTTTAATTTTAAACAAGTAGCGCACGTAAAATTTAAAAATTAACGCTCTTCTTATATATTTAGTTTTTCGGACAATACGTAAAATTTATAAAAATCGTTCGAGGTATAGACAAATGTGTTTAATTATTGAATGTATAGATACAGCACTTACTGAAAATGTGTGCAACGTTCCTCTCTCGCGTTCGGTTGAAGTTTATTCCACACACATGAAAAATTTTCCGTTATTCTACAGATGTCGATGCACACATTATAATAAGTACAAACTATTTTAACCCATTTCACTCGATCGGATCGTTCTTGCCTGCCATTTTTCGAGTTTACTAAAAAATAGGATTTGCAGCTGATCGGTCTTGAGCAGTAGATAAACCCACGTACGGTTCAGACTCAGACGTGACGTACGTTTGTTTACAACGATGCGTTGCTCCCTTGAATTATTTTTAATCTTCTAAATTTTTTTAACGCTCTACGTTTTCAACGATATATAAAACAAAATTGCAAGCAACTTTTTTCACTGCATAGGCCAGGTATTTACAGACTCGAAATAATTTATGCACAGCACTTGCGTTTTGCTACACACCGAATAAATATTTATCAATCTTCATCCGAGTACACTGATAAACCGATAACACTATTACCAATGGGTGTACGCGTACTTAAGTCGTGGAAGAGTAATACAAAAATCGCCCGAAGGACATCGACGAAACGCGTACCTCTTCGAAGAAACATCCACGTTTCGTTGATTACTTTTGAAAAAATCTGTCGTCCCAATGCCGTCCGCGATGAACCAATAGTCCGTCGCATCGCTCGTTCCTTTTGGACCCTGTTGAGTCGACCTTCCCCATAAAAAACATCGGTTCTAGCGAACAGGGGTGGCGGCTGGGCAACTCCGACTTCCGAGGCCGGCACGGCCAGAGCAAAATTACGCAATATCGTTGAAGACCCGCTCGGTACGCTCAGTCGCGACTGACTGACTGACTGACTGACTACGGAGCGGTGACTGAGAGAGAGAGAGTGAGAGAGAGGGGCGGGAGGAAGAAAGATAGAAAGAGAGAGAATAAGAGGGAAGTAAGCATACGCGCGCGCGCAAGGCAGGCTTGGAGGGGAAGGGAAGCGACGCGTAGGGTTGACTATTTTGAATGTGTTGCGATCGTGTAAATATATACTTGTGGTATATCTGGGAGAATGGGACATTTTTTGTAATTTTTATGTCACGATGGTTTCGTTCGTTGAAGCTTCATAATTTTAACTTTATATCGGTTTGTCTCCTCGTGATTTATGCATTGAAAACATTTTCTTTTATATATCTACGTTCGAGCATTAATTTATGAATATACGTATTTTTATAATTTAATAATGTTATAATGGAAATTTTTACAATATTAAGTCATCGTAATTAATATAGATAAAGAATAATTTTTTTTACATTATAATTGGAAATGTTGAAAGTCTTTTTAAATACCTTTTGCGGATTCAAATGAAAAAATTAATTAAAGAAAAATCTGATTTTAATTCATGTGTAAGATTTAATAGCGTAGTATTCTATAGTATGTATCAATTTACTCAAAAGAAAGAAAAAATATTTTCATTCGAAATTTTATTTTTATAATACGTATCAAAATTAAAATTCTTTTGTTTGTATATCAACTCTGTAAATGCGAATATTATGATAAATAAAAATGTATATTTTATAAAATATTATTATATATAAAATTATTTGTTTCTTTAAAATATTTAATATTTCTTTTTTTTGATAAATGAAAACTTATTTTTATACATTTGTCATTTTTGATTCACGTATGATCCAGTTTTTTCGAAAGTTTCAAACTAATTTTTTATTTCTAATTGCTACTCGTAATAAAATAATATTTTAAAATGCGACTGACTAATCGGAAGAATTTGTTTAGCTTCTAAAATATTGATGTTATGTCATTTTACTAGCAAGTATTACGTATTGAAATTCATCGTGAGCTTCTTTCAAGTAATACATTGCTTCGTTAGCGTCGTTATAAATCTACTTTTGTTGATGTTATAATTATTTGATGCTTAAAATACAAGAAATATATTTTGTATAAAATACCAAAGAATTATATTTTACAATATTTAAAATAAAAGAATATATTCGCATGAAATACTTTGATAAGAGAGAAGTCTTGATGTTTGATATATAATACATATCAAATTTACTTTTAATTTATAGAATAATATAACTATTGATTAATCTTTTGAATCAAAAATTTTGATATGGAACTTTTTTACATATATCTTCTATGAATGTTCTGAATGTGAATTCATAACTAATAATTTCTATTATAATGAAGTGCTTTAATTTTTATTAAATTAATTTTTTTCTAACATTAAGAGAATTCAAGATAATTATAAAGAATATTAGAAATTTGTATTTTATGTATAATTTAATCTGTAAGCTTTAATATAAAAATATTAGAATTATTTTTGAAAATTTTATTACAAAAATTATTCAAAATTATTGGACTTTAAATTAATTTTAAGAATTTATCAATAATATTACAAAAATCAAGTATTTATACATAAGGAACGAACATGCATAAAATAAATGTATATTATACCTTAAAAAAATAATAAAAATTATTCAAACAGAAAATATTTGAAAAATTTTATCTAATATCTTTTTATATAGCTATTATATATTAACTATGTTTATTGAGTCTATTTTTAATGATGTTACATTCGATTATGTAATGCAAGTAAATTTTATTTCTTCATAAATAAAACACAGTTTTTATTGAATAGTATTATTTATTTTTCAATTTATAAGATTTGACGATAAATATATGGATTGAGAAATCTATATAACTTATTCATACATACTATTAAACTCTGAAATAATGTACCATTGAAAAATCAGAACTTCATTTTAGTGATATAAAACGCTATTTATTAGGTATTCAATTTGATGTTAGTTTACTATTATTAAAATAGGTACACTGTTCAAATGCTAGTTTTAAGTATACAATTTTTATTTTGATAATATTTTATAACGTTTTCTATAAATTTGAATATTACATCATTATATTATTTATGAACTATTTTATATTTATGTAGATCTATATATTTTCCAAGAAAACAATTAAATATTTTTACTGCATTATTCACAATCTTGTGATAATAGAAGAATAGTAATGATCGTATCTTTGATTTAATACTTCTTGCATCGTTTCATTTATCTAAATTACATAAAAATATTCGTTCAGATATTATTTTCATAAACATTATATTTAAAATTCTTGTGATATATATAAACGTATATTCTTCTTGGATAGATAATTCTAATTAGGAAAAATGTCGATGATAATGAATTTGAACATTTGCTGTAATTTAAATTTAATATTATATTTTGTACAACATAATTGATCATCAAAAATTCAATTATTTATAAATTTAGTATTTAATATACATTCAGGTATTTTAATATTTCAAAGTATCGTTAAGCTTAAAATTTGATCTGACGTGTACGTGTTTAAAATAATCAGATAATCAGTTTTTTCTTCAAAATTTATCAGAGTCTAATAGATGTAGGTATAAAAAAACTAACTTGTATTTTAGTTTCCTCCAGGATTTATGCATTTTTTATTTATAAAATTCAGTTAGAATTGTGTAAAACGATTAAATTCCCTAAAAATACAGATTAAACTTTTTCGTGAACAAAAAAAAGGTATAGTTTAGTTAGTTTTAACTTTCCGCTCTTTTGTAGAATTTCCTGTCAGCCTTGGCAACGACCGACACGCTCCATCGATCCCAGTGATATTATAGCAGTAAGACAAAGGTAGATAAGCGTCGAGTCGAATAGCGACCACCACTGCATTGGTGGCTTATGGCAAACTGACTGACTGACCGAACTCCCGACCGCTACTATGCGTGCGACAATATTGCAACGAAGTGGAAGTGGAGGCGTCGGTGGCCGCGGCCATGACAATCAGCTGATGTGTCGATTAGACTCTGGGGAAGGCAACTTAATGTATGACCTGTGAATGCTCCGATAAGGCTTAGATTATACGGTAATCTTGAAAAATTTTATTTAAATTCGATGTGAAATATTTTGGTTTGCTTCTAATTTCAACGTTTATTTTACTTTTAATATTTAATGTTTGATGTTCGTAAAGTGATATACAATAAGTATTATTAAACCATGTGGTGAATATTATTTAAGATGATACACTTTAATATCAAACTTATAAATTAAAAATTACAAAGGATTGTTTTTGTTATCGATAGTAATTAATTGTAATAAATTCAATACAAATACGACTATATGTTAAAATTTCTATTTATTGCAATTCGTTATATTTAAAAAGACTAATCAAACAATTATTATGTATTTACCAATAAATTATGATAAATAAATGATTTATACATATACATGTTATATTTATTATTTACGATAATTAAATATTTAAATATTTTATACTTATTCTTAAATGAACATTTTTCGAATACTATTCTCAAAATAGTAAAATTTCAGTTAAAATAATTTTCTTTCGTTAAATCCCACATTTTATTATTTCGATGTTTGTTGTTTTTCAAATTTTATAAATGAGTATTAAGAATCATATCTTCTCAATGCTACCCGAATCTAAAATAATATCGAAAAGTATTTTCTTTATCGATTAAAAATTAATCCTAAAATTTTCTTTTTTTACGAGCTTTATATTATTAGATTGAAATTTGTGGATTGCTAAATCTATGTCCTATAAATCAAGTCTGAGAAATGCATCTTGTGTTAATCTGAATATACTGAATCTATAGTTTGAAAATGTTTGATCAATTTTTAGGATAAAACTCTGCCAAAAGACCCAGGAAGGAATTATAAGAATATACACACGTGGATCGGCATATACGTAAGCGTGCGTGGAAAGTTTGCGCATGCGTGTTACATCTGTCGTTCCTCAACATGATTATTTTAAGTCTACAATATTGCATTAATGTTTACTACAGTGAAAAATCGCGAAAAAAACTGATAATCAATCGCTCACATACTTTATTATCATATCGTATTGTTTACAGTAGCTTCAATTATGTTGAATATTAATTCTTGAAAAGTGCATTTTTAAATTTCTTTATAAAGAAAATTGATGTCAAAATCGCTCAATTTTTTAAAATTAGATGAAAATTTTAGAATTCGATAGTTTTATTGTTTCTATTTTATAACGAAATAAAACTTTTTTTTACAAATCTATTTATTTATGTTTTAAGCGATAATAGTTTATAAAATGTAAAATATTATTAATCTGTACTTCCTTTAAATGTAATTTTACTATAAAATTGTTACACACAAAAATTATTAAACATAACAATGATTCTATTTTTTATAAGAATTACTCATAAGGAACAACTGAATTAAGTTTTAAATAAAAAAAAACTTCATTGAAAAATAAAATAAATTATCAAATTTAAAAATTTTTTTAATCTCTAACATATTAATAAAGTGTTTTTGTAAAAAAAATTAATATTAATTTTATATAAATTCAATTCAAGATTTCATATTTTTATTATGAATTTAAAGTAAATATTAAAAATCTTTTTTTACCGATATATTCATTATTCTTATACAATTAATTGATTTTAGTTAGATATTTTTTAGAAACAAGAATTTCTAACTATACTATACAAAAAATATGAATAATTATCTGTACAAAAACGGAAGTTAATTATAATTTTCATGATGTCATTTAAAAAATGTTATGTAAACTTCGGAAATAGAATATAAAAAACTGGTTTAAGAGTATTTTTTTTTTCTATATTATGATTTGAAGATGAAAAATTAAATGTAATATTTTGAATTCCTTTTTCTTACATTTTAATTCAGAACTATTCCCCAAATAATTAAACAAAATATACCATGTATAGATAACTATATAATTTTACTACAAATCTTGCATTATTAAACATTATTTTGAATTAATTATATTTCGATTAATTTTTCATTTCAATAATAAAAATAAAAGTAATTATTATTTTAGATAATATAATATAATTTTTAAACAGAAATTAATATTTCTCACTATTCAAAGTATTTTTGTCTTTGTCTCAAAATTTATTAGATTTCCTCCACAATCAATTTTTATAAAAAAATCAAGTTTATTATATATAAAAAACAAAAACTAATAAAAATTGTTACATAATTTTATGCGTGATAAATCGCTAGATAATACATATTTTAAACAAGAACATTAATTTAGGTAATGCATTTTTTATTGTTTAATATGGTATTAAATCATAGAAATATTGAATACATTTATTTAATATAACAAGTGAATCCAAGTTGAACTATATTATACTTATCTTAATATGATTCATATTGATAAAATGTACAGATAATTTATATTTTAAGGTAGATTTATATTATTTTGAATATAATACTATATATAGCTGGATAAACCTTTATTATTCTAAAATTTTTGTGCATTGATTTTTATGTTTAAGATTCACTTTGAATTTTTTATATAACTTTATTTATATTATTTAAACAAATTAAACTTTTAAAATTGTGTATTAATATAATTGAATAATAACTTGTATATTAGTGTAATTTTAGCTTACGAAAACACAACATATTTAGTAAAATTTTCGTGAGATTGACGAAATTACAGTGAAGTAAATGAATTATAGTACCATTGAACTGAACTTCAAATGTTCATAAATGGTTCATAACGTACCGATTTACATTGTTCTTAATTCTGTATAAAATCAAGTAATGAAACTTAAGAAATCAAAAAGACATTTTCAAATTTTTAGAGTGAATATTAATTTATTGTAAGTAAAATTAATGCGTAAAATGAAAAAAATCTTTCTTTATAGTTTGAAAAATAATTTATAATATTTAGGGAGTAGTGACATCGTCTTTTATACTTTTTATGTCCCTTTTACTTATTTTTCTTTTACATTTAATCATGTGAGTTCCAGAAACTTTATGAATGGATTTTGTATAGTGAAACAGAATGAGTTACTGCAGTATATTGTTTCTGAAGGCCGAAACAGTACGTAATATATGATTCAACCATATATTCTAATTGAATTGCTTCACATAAACAATTTAAATTATAACAAAACATTTTAAAGTCCTTTTTATCATAATGATACTAATACATTTGATCTGAGAGAAAAATTTGGTTCTATTAACGTTTGGTTATAAATTAACTCGTAATTTATAGTATATAAAAACTGCAACATTAACTACATTTATTAATTAATTATTAAAACTTGAATTCGCGACTAAATATTAAATTGACCTATTTATACAAAAATATAATTTTTATATACGAACAAATTACGTTGTAATTAAAAGTTGAAAAAGTAATACAAATTATGTAAGTAACTTTTAATTAGCTTTAGTTCTAATTTTAGTCTTTAAGACAATTTAGAAAATATAAAAAATAAATTATACGTGCTTTGATTAAACTAACTTGGTCTTCTCCATTAATCATATATATAAAATGCTATATAATCATTTATATTTTTGTTATACTATATATGTTTTTAGTTTTCAATCTAAACCTTAAAAATTATAAAATTTCTTTCATATCCTTATATAGCTAATTTTTTTTATAGTTTTAAATTACAATATTATTTAAAAAAAATTAAAGATTAAAATAATTTTTAAATATCTAATGAAACAAATTAATGTTTTTTATTACCAATATTGTATTTATAATTTTTTTTAGAAATTACGCACAAATGTTTTATGGAATATATTATCTATCGATATGTGACCTCCAAACGTTGATAATGTATTTAAAAATTAAATTCCTTAAATATGTATTAATTTTAATTAAAATTCTATTTCATAAATAATTCTTATAGTACAATATTAAAAGATTATAGTCCATGAAAATTAAAAAACATATTTTTTATTTTATTTTTAATGATAAACTATTAAAATTTTTAGTATTTCAAATAAATAAAATTTTTACTTATTCTTAAATATTATTTATAAGTTTGATCACCAGATATTTTATAATTGAAGTATGCAAAAAATATTATAGAAATCAAGTTATTCTTTGTTCTAATAATAATTACTAATCATAATCGAAGCGATAATTATTTTTTCGATTATTATTATATTATGCTAATCGAACTTTTATTATCCATCATAAAAGTTAGATTTTAGACTTTCCATATTATATAAATATAAAAGATAAAAAATATTTTCATTGGATATTGTAGACATAAAAATTGATCATTAAACTTAAGGGAAAAAAGGGATTGAGTGAATCACTTTTTCTTGCGCTTTGTGGCAATTACGTTCTCGCAAGGGGTCATTAAAATCCTACCACACTTTTAACGATCTATGACAATAAAAGAGTCCAGCAAGTGCAAGGGCTAATTCAACCATTTTGCTGCGCCATTTTGCACGTACTATATATGACAAATTCTATACAGTTTCTTAGTTTATTTGTCATAAATGTACTCAATCTTATACAGATTATTTTGGTATGTTTCCCGTTCTTCTTACATTTTGTTCCTTATTAGATTTTATTCATATTTATTTTTAATATTATATTATTTATTATTCTGCATCTTGAATTGCGATTTTTTCTTCAATTTTTATGAATTTTCTTCATAATACCTTTGTGAGTAGCATATTTATTAATTTTAATTTCATTGTGATGTGAAAGCTTTGTAATTATATTTTTTTGTATAATGAAGATCAAATAATTTAAAAAATCATATTAGAATATAATATATGAAAAGATTTTTTATACTTCTACTAAAGATTATAATTTCATAAATGAATTTATAGAAAAAAATTATATTAAATATATATAAATTAATATATATATATATATACATACATGTATATATGTATATATGTATATACAATGGATTAAAATGATGTTATGGATTACATATTATCTATTATGTGATAATTTAAATTTTTTTTCCATAATTTTAGAAATATTACTTTTATTTAAAAAAGTAAATAGAAATATATAAGAGCTAATGTAATAAATAATATAGAGCGTAATTTATAAACAATAACCTTTTTAATAATAGGATTTAATTCAGTATTTATTCATATTGTATGTATAGAATTAAAAGATAATCGCAAATTAAATGATTCATTGTTTATAATGAAATTATATTTTTAATATATTCGTAATATCAAAAACTTATTGAAACTAATTTGTGTACGTGTTAGATTATTATTTTTAACTATATTTGAAGTATTTTTTGTACAATTTTATTTTTTTAAATTTAAATTTCTATACTTTTATTGAAATTATAACGTATAGTATAATAGATATTTGTAATTTTCATTATCCACATAATTAACCCATCATTTGCTATAATATTGTTTAGTATCAGTGTCCAAAATATTTCAAATTAAATACTTAGAAATAAATTTCAATCTTATCACTATTTTCACAAATAAACATATAATAGAATCTTATATAAGAGAATATTAACTTTGAAAATGTTAATTTTCACGATTTTAAAGTATATAAAATTACAATTGAAACAAAGATACTTAAAAATATAATTAAAATTTAATCCTTGAGTTTGTCACTTAATGTTTATATCTCACTAGTTTTTATGTATTAAACTGCATTTTTTTCGTAAGCATGTAAATACATTGATATACAGTTCGACCTTGTACATTGATTGCAGAACTAAAGAGTTTTATCATTAACCACGACGTCATTCTTATTTTAACAAATCAGATTCATGCCTGAAAATGTACGTTTGCGTTCTTCGGTAAAAATATGTAATATTTAATTTCGAAATAAATACATAAAATAAAATTTTAAAATATTAAAAACTTAAAAATTTCTTTTGTAAATAAATAATAAATAAAATGTATATAATTAATTGTAAGAAAATTAATTTAATCCATTCTAGTACTTGAAATATATATTAATTTATGTGTTTTGTGAATATTTTAATTAAATGTATTTTAGGCAACTGGTGTACATAAGTTTAGAAAAAGTTTTAAATATTTTTCAAATACGCCTTTATTATAAAAATATAGTCTTAAATAGAAAATACCTGTACGTTAATCGATATCGAAGAAAAATTTCTATTAAAGACTATACAATAACATAAAAATTTGTTGATCAATAAATTGACTAACTTGCACAATATTATTGATTATAGAATTATAAAATGAATACATATTAAAAATACCTATTTAAACTAATCAATAAAATGTTAGTTTAAATCAATAAAAAGTAATTTTAATTTTCAAGGTAGCTTTAAATAGTAAAAAACAATTTTCTTTAAAGTATTTTTAATCACATAGTTTTGATTTTATTTTAAAATTACCAATTTCTATAAATCAGTATAATTACGATACCCGAATATAGAAAAAATGTCTAATGTTCTTTCAAATGCACATTCAATTTGTATCCCTCTCTTACATAAAAATCTGTTTTCCATATATTCCTCCTTCGGTTGATTTACTAACAGTACTGTATTAAAGACTCGAATCAAGCAAATTTACTATAATCGTGCTCGCGAAAGGGAATAGCAATAGAATTTTCTTTTCTCCCAATGTTTCGGGATTATTCACGAGTACCTCGCAAAGATATTACTACTTAAAAAAACGCTATTTCTTTAGCAATGCAATATTAGGGAAAGTGGGTGTTTTAATGAGTACCCTTTTTTATTTCAAAGGTATTTTTATGGTAGTGTGTTTATTTTCCCTATCCTTTTATTGTTGTTTTTTTATATTTTTAAGAATACGAAGAAATGAAAGTGCCTTCACGTAATCTTTTTCAAATCTTTTTAAGGAATATACTTACATGAATATATTTTTCGTTCGAGAGATATTCGTGTACATAAATTTTCATTTGGAATAGTATTTTTAAGGATATAAACAAAATTATGTTATTAGAAAAAAATTTGTATCAGCAACTAAAAACTGTAAAATTATTTTGTAAATATAGCCAGGGAAGGGATAAAATTGATATAGGTTAAGGCAAAATTCAAGTCAAATTGTCTTTTTTATTGCTCTTGAATTCGTGTAATTCCAGATGTACAAGGACGATTGCACCGTTTTATAGAGGAGGCCTATTTCTTGCAGCTCGAAGCTCGGAACGTGTGGTTGTATTTTGAAGTTTTATTAAATCCTGCAATACTATGCAGTAAGATGAATAAGGCGCATAGTTTCATTACTGTTATAAAATTTTAAATTCAAGAAAAGAAAATGATAAATCGGAATTCACTCGAAGCGATGACATGTTTTGACGATTTTGCATAACACATTTTCGACGGGAGAAGATTTTTGATTATTGTTTTAAAATTGAAATCGGACGGGTCTTTGGAAGAGAGCAATGAAATCGGGAGAAAGGATAGACAACAGAGGGATTTGAAAAATAGGGGACGAAGTAGGTTGCTGTTTAATTTTGCTTGTAATTTTTATTCCTTTTTGGCGTCTGTAAAGTACTTTTGATATTTTATTATATTGGTTAGTTTTACATTTGTATTTTTAATATTTATATTTTGCATTATTATACAATTGGTTTTGTTTTAAATATTTTATAGATTTATTTTTATGATACGATAGTTCTAATTTATTGATTTTTTAAAGTTTGATTTGTTTTTTTTGTTGATTTTATCATTTGTTTGTTTCCATTCAGATATGTATTTTTTTGATTGAATAATTTATTCTATTCATTGTTACTTTATAATTACAACAAATCAAATCTTATCGAGATATACAAGTATATTTTCAGTTTTATAATTCTTAAATATTTCATTTATTTAGATATTAATAATATAGTTTTAAATCGGTTCTTAGATATAATTAAAAGAAATTTTTCAACACATTTATATGAAATATTTTTTTAGAACTGCAACAAAAATTAATTCTAAATATTCAATTATTAATTTTAAAATAAATTATTTAAATAAATTTTGATATAATTTATTTAAAATATATTAAAAAATTATTTATTCCTCTTTTTTAAATTTGTAATATTTAAATTATTTTATAAAACTTTATAATAGTGATATAAAATTTCAACAATTCATATTATTAAAATATTTAAATATTTTCAAAGTTGAAATTAAACTGTTACTGGGATATTATATATTATACATTCTTTCAACATATTTGTCGATTTCATATGTTTTACTATTATTGCTTATAATTAATATTTTTTTAATACACAAGAAATTTGTCAATATATGTTTGAATTGTGTAAAGCAATAATTATTTTATATGAACAAAGATAAATGATTCAAGTAACGTAATAAAATAAATGACGAAGATGTGAATATTTTACGTGTATTTTGTATTCAAGAGCATTTTAATAAACATATCAAATTATATAAATAATGTAAACATTCTTATTTGTTTCTTTTCATAATAAAACTCATTGTAGAAAATGGAAAATTTTCATTAAACATCGTACTATCAGCCTTTGTAAGTAAATATTTGTGTGTTCAATGATTTATATACACAGGTGGTCGGCCAGATTTATCGAAAGCAATTTGATCCAGTGGATTAAAATGTGTAAAGGAATTATGTGATTTTTTATGTCATCTTTTCCTTCTATTTACTATCTGCGTGTTTCATGGGAATTATATCTCATTGTTATTTATTTTCGGTAACTTTTTGTTTATTCTTTTTTCCATTAAAAAGTTTCATTTGAAAAATATACAGTATATTGAATGTATAAGAGTTTGATTTGAATTAATATGTTTGTATATATGTATATTTATGTATTTATTTTATTTTATTATTAAACTAACTTAGTTTTGTGAACACAAATTTTTTCGAAAATTAAACCATTAAATGGTAAAATATTATAAATTAAAATTTTATTATTTATAAATTTCGCATTGAATTTATATTTTAACTACTACAATAGAAAATTACAAAATAGATTATAATTTCATGGAATGAAATTACGTAATACTATTTTATATGGAGCGCTTACAATATTAAATCATTCAAAATATGTTCCAGATAAATTTAATATTTTTGTAAGTTAGCGGAAGTGTAGAAGTTTGGACATTTATCACAAAATTAATATATTTAAAAGAAAAATGGATTCAAAAATTTCATTAATATTTACACCATAAAACCAAAAAATAAATTTAATTCAAGTGTGAATACGTATAATTCAGTTTTTATTAGATACGGATTGAAGTTAATATAATATAATATTTTTTAAATGTTAAAAATTCAGAAAAATGAGATAAAATATTAATTACTTACAAATACTTGGGATACCATTGTTAACATATGTACCTGTAATAGAAAATATTATTAATAATTTTAAAATTAAAAAATGAAATTCTTTTAACATTTTTTAAAAATTTTAGTTCAGTTTAACCTTATAAAAATATAAAGTGTATTAATTAATTTTTTAAAGCACTGTTATATTAAGATTTGATGTTAATTTAAAAAAAATAGTATACATTATTGCTTTAATGTAAATGATGAGCTATAAAATATTTGTACATATTTGAATATAAATTTTATATTTGTAATAAATATAAAATTTATTATTATGAAAATTATGAAACATCGAAATTTTAATTATGTATTTAAATATCAATTGATAATAAAATTTAAATTTTATTAAAAGTATTACCAGGTTTTTGTCTTGTTAAATAAAAATTTATTAATTAATTAATAAGTGTTAATTAATAATCCATTAATAAGTATTTATAATTTATTGCAAAAAATGCATGACATTATTATGAAAAGTATGGCATATACTCGATAATATATATAATTTGAAAATATGAATCACGTAATTTGTAAAAAACAGCTATATTATAAGTAATATTATTTATTTATAAATGCATTTTTTAATAAACAAATTTATTCTTAACTACATTCCGTAAAATTTGAAAAGCGATAAACATAAAAGTTATTTGATCGGTGTCAAAAGAAAAAAAATAATATTCTATTTTCATTGACTTAAAATGATGTTTTATTAAGAAATATAAAATAAATAACGGCTATTTGTAAAAATAGAAAAGATCATTAAAAGATATGCGTATTAAGCAACGCTTGATCTATACGATTCAATAAATTATTATACGTAATTTAAATATTAGTCTTCAAACGTTACGAATGTCGAATATAATGAGCATCAAGATTGTGCCGGAAAATATAAGCGAGCGTATTTACATAGTGTAAAAACGGTATTCGTGCACTCGTTGAAAATTGCAAGGACGAAAAGCTTCAAAGGAATTCGGAGGAATGAGTTGATATGTACGCGTGATAAAAAGTATCGAAGCATTGCTGATTCTAAAGACTGGGACATCGCAATGATATTTAATTTGATTACTCGTGCTCCGTTATTTACGTGTGAAATATTGAGCGACGCGCTCTCGTTACACCAAATAAATAGTTTTGTACGATCATCGGAGAAACAAAACTATTCCCATTTATTTCCAGGATCAAAATTAAGCGTGTGGTCGAGGTACTTGCGAACGATATGGGTATACTCGAGGTATGTTTTCTTAGCACACACGGGAGTATTTAGTGAGTCGTTTGGAGGAAAGCAACTCATTCTAAATGGGAAAAGTAGTTTCTCGGCATCTACTGTGATTTAGAAATGAAAGTAAGCCCGGTAGATCGATGAGCTGAACAGCCGGTAAGCAAGGAGATGGCGACAACGTGGATTGATGTAGTATCCACACGCATGTAATGTGCGGTTACGCCTCATTTTGTAAAGGAGAGAACTTTGTGGTTAAGAAGCAGCTTATCTTTTGTTTCTAAGACTATACATTTCTTTAATGTTATTTTTTGTTACCTAAGCCCTGTTTTACCTGGATTCGTTATTTACGAACTCTAATAACAGATCGTATCGAATAAGAAAGATTATTGTTATTTGAATCGATGTTTTCATTGTACCTCGTTACCGCGATACTTTTTTCTTGGCATCGTTTTCACTCGTTTACCAACTTACCTTTTACCTTTTTATTTATTTTTCGATCTTATCGCCGAAATACCGTTACCTTTTCTGGTATTATTAGGGTAACGAATAATGGAGAATCTTACCATTCTTTATTGAAAATATTGCGAACCGCCAGGATGAGAAATCCGTTGTCTTTGTAAAAGCTGAGTAAAAAGAGCTAAACTAACCCATCAGTCTTATTTTAAGATGGATAGTTGAACTGTATAGAAACATAGCGCAGCGAAAAGTTCAAGATCTTTCTATTGACTATTTGTGTATTAATTCTGGAAGTAGTTGTGAATAGTAAATTCACTGTATAAAAATTAAAAAAATTTTTTAAATATTAAAATTACTTTAATTCATTAATAATATTGTTCATAAAATTTATTTTAAATATTACTTTACATAATAACTGATGCATATATATATATATATATATATATATATAAAGATTATAACACGTATTTTTTAAAAATTTTTAAAAATTATTGTAGTTAACATAGAGATAAACATTTAATTAAAAATTTTATCTTATAATATTGTAAAAATAAAAACTTTCAGTTTAGGAATGATTTGTAATTCAAAATTTTATCACGATTTTATGAAACAAAATTATTAATAACAATAACCATTATCGTAACTTTTTTATATTATGGTATATTATATAGAGAAGAAAATGGTGATAAAATTATAAAAAATTGTAATGATGTAGTCGATGTTCAGATCCTAGTCGACCCTCACTGAAAGTTTTAGTATGTTTGCGTGTATTCTACTATTTTATCGGCAAAAATTTTTTATTATGATAACAACAATACCTTTTGATTAACGAATATTTCGCGTGTCAATAATCGAAAGGATAGAATGATATTCGCATTATTTTTATTATTCTTGAAAACAGGTTGATTCATATTTGCGTAGTATTACGTTAAAATGCTATGAAACTATACATATTTATATTTGTTTACGAAAATAGAATATATGGAAAATGTAATACTTTTATGCGTAATGATAATTTTTTTGAACTTTTATGGTTCAAAGCATAGGTTATTGCGTGTGTACATAATATGAGTACGTAGATAGTATACATTACATATTAATTAACTAAAAATATTTTTACAAGATCATATTTTTGTAATATTGCACTGTAAAATTTTTATTACTTTAAGTACTATTTTAGAAATAAATTTATCTTTGCACATTTAGAAAATAATGTTCAAATTTATATTATTTCGATAGTTGAAAAATTAAAAAATTAAGTAGTACTTATATTTAGTAACGAAACTAATATTTTTTGCACAATTTGTAAAATTGTATAAGTTACTTAACAAAATTTCCAAATTTAGTAAAAAACATTCTATATATGAATTTATTAAGCGATTAATTTATTAAACATAATTTATAAATTTGTTATAGATTTTTTTATCGTATATGTATATAATAAACAAACTGAATTTTATAATTTATTTGGAATTTGGTAAATATTATTTAAGCTTTTTAGAAATATAAATAAAACTTTTGCTTCGATAATCGCTGAAAAGGTTTTCATAAAATTTTTGTCGTGGGATTGAAATCTTTTCATTTGCAACTAGATCTAGTATTATTTATATATCATCTAATCAGCTTACAAGCTTCAGAAAATTCCAGCGGGTACCCGAAATGTCACACATTTGCACGCAAGTAGATCCGATAGATCTCTCCTTTCAAACTTTGTAAGCACTGACGTGAGAATGAAAATAAGAGCGATGCTTTTGCGTAGTTCTTTTTTATCTTTTTTACTTATATCTTATAGGGGCGTGAAGCGATGTTCTTCGGTAGTTTCGATGATATTAACTGATCAGGGTTTTTAATGTATACATACAAAATTGTTCATTTAAAATATGTATATTTATATATAAATTTTTTTATGATTTGATTTATATTTCATAAATTAGTCAATTAAAAAGCACATAATACTTTTTTCTTTATTGATATTCATATAAGAAAAAATACACACACACACACACACATATATATATATATAAATAAATTTTATAGTTTGACTCATATTTGATAATATTTTAATTTATTTTTAAAATATATGTTTATATTGATTTATAATTATATTTATTTTATTTGCACTATTATTTGTACTTAATATAATACTCAATTTGAAGCGTAATGTGTTTATTCTGATTTTTGAAAGTACCTAAATACAAATATTAGGGGACCGATTCGTTCAATTTCTTGGCACTAAGCTTCAAACATAAAATTTTCTTTTCTATGATATAGTTTTGTAAACAACTAATTACTTTAATGAAATTTATATTTATTTCTTATTTATTTATGAAAGATTTATGTATTCACTTATTTATTTGCTCAATTATTGTTATTTAAGAAAACTGGATGAATACGACATGTTTCTGTATAATATATAGAAACGGATAGAGAATACTTTTCTTTCGTTCGAAATTTTATGAGAAAAACTAATAAAATTAAATTAAAAAAATGCATATTTTTTAATTTGGATTTTAAAGTTAAATAATTAATACATCACGAATTAAATAGGCTATAAAAAACAATTTGATGCATTTATTATTTTACTGTTATATGCTTATATTTTTTTCATTCATACTATTTTTGATTCGGTTATTTTTTGTACATTATTTTATATTTATATCAGCATCGTACAAGGCATTTTTGTTAATAAACACACACATAATTTTCGTTCTTTCATTTATTGGTAATTCTTGCAAAGTATACTATAATTACTACTTTCAAATCAATATAAATAATAGTTGCTTAGAAAAAGGTGCCAATTTCAACTATTTCTTTACTAATATATTTTCTTTCTGAACTATTTTCTAAAACAGGTCGTTCAAACTTTTCTTTATGTTTAATTATATATGCTCAAGCAGTTTGTAAGAACTTTATTTGACAATTCTTCATAAATTGATACAATAATATCTTTTTTATTATGTAAAAATATAACTTTGTATTTATATAGTTTTATTTATTATTTATGTTTGCTTTTAACCTATGATGAAAAGTTAATTAAATTATAAAATAATTTATTTAATTATCAAATTTAACGTTAAAATTAAAAAATTTAACCATGCGAATTTTTTCCTAAGTTTAAAATAATGTCTTTTATTTATAGACCTTTCTAAAATTGTTAAAATAATGATAATATATTTCAATAATATAGAATTTTAAAGCTTTATTAATATTATTAAAAATGCTGTATCAATTATATCAATACATTTTTAGATTTTAATTGTGACGGTACATTTCGAAATTTTTTGAAGTTCGAAGAATTTTTTATTACATCTTAATTTTAAATTTTTTAATGAAAATCGATAGTCTAATTTTGAAAAATTGGCTTAAAACATTTTTGTGATAAAATAAGAAATAGATAATAAAAAAGCTGAATATATTTCGAATATCATTCTATTAGATTGAAATATTTTCTTTCTAAAATAAAATAGCACTGTAATTTTATGATTATCAATTAACACTAATCATAAAAATATCAGAAAAAACAATACTTTAGAGGAATAAATATTTACTAACGATATGAGTAATTATAAATTGAAATTCTTATTCAGATCTAATTAAATATGATATAAAAATTAAGTATAATTATAAAGAAAAATTAAATTTTCATTTCATTGTTAGTTATAAAAAATCTGTATATATAAAAAAATTATAACAATTTCATAAATGCAAACTAAAATAAAACTCACTTTTTTTAATTATCTAATCCATCATATTATAATCTTTTTCCATATAAATAAGATCTAATTCGCCTTAATATCAACCAGAAAATATATTTCTTATTTTTAAATGAAATTCATTCATATTGCGGAGTAAATTAATCACTATATCAACGATAAGTTTAGTTAATTGTTATTCTAAGATAAAAATATTATTTGATGAAATGTGATATTATTTTAAAGAGAATTCTGTAACTAATATCTATTTAATTATAATTATAATTTTTCTAAGTATTCTTAATTATATAAAAACTGTTATGAATTGTATTATTACAATATATTATAATTATAATTTTATAAATCTTTTTAATGCATCTATTTAATAAAAAATAAAGTTATATAAATATTTACTGAATGATGTTTTATATTATTTAGTTATTTTCTTTTTAATCGATTTTTCATTTAGTTATAAACATAACTGATATTAGCCAAGTTTGATCGTACATATACATATATAAGAATTTGGTAAATACATTTAGAATGAATTTTTCAATGTAATTTAATATTCGTTTGCTGTCAAAGTAAAGAAAATAGATAGAAATGTAAAAATGTAGATGAAATATAAGATAATTTTTCTTTTATTATTTTATTTAATAAATAAAGATTTTAATTCGTGTAAAGGGTAATATTTTATTTTAGTTACACAAATTTCTAAAGATTTTCTAAAAAAAATATGAATTTATTGAATTATACGAGAATAATTCTGTTATACTGAAATTCAATTTAGCAATTAGAATTTTAATTACTACTTATATTACAAAATTCTATATATTTATTATGTCATGGAAATAAAGCGGTAGTATTTTCTTTATTATCGAGTTTCTTGTAATCTCATCAATATTGTTAATAAATTCATCTAATGTAGAAATATGCTACTAAAACTAAAGAACTGTAATTTTTTAGCGTAATATATATTATTATATTTTCCCATTAGAATATAATAATTTATTAATAAACACTCGAAATTTTTAGACTGATCTTTATTTTGTGTTTATTTGTTATTTCTTTTTTTATTCGTCAATTTTAGATAAAAAATGTAACTGTTTCTTAAAATGTTTTAGTATAATAATTCTGAATAATATTCAGTATTATTAATATTATTATATTGAATGATTGTAATATATTTTACCCAAGTTCTAACTGGGATTACTGCACGATATATTTTACAACGCTTCATCTCCGATAGAAGATTACTGTCGCCTTTATCCAGAAGCGATTTGCAAGAAAAAAAGTTCATTTTAGATTATAACGTCTTTTACAATACCAGTTGATCAAGAAGGAAAGAAAACTGTATTTTACATGGATTTACTCAGTCATGGATCAACAGATAGGCTCAACGAGATTGTGGGGCAATAGTATTTTAAATTTTGTATTACATATTTATCAAGTCCTATTTATTTATACGTGGTGAATATTACATACCAATTCTTTATTATTGGTTGATTCATTTCCGGAAACTGGAACGTCGTATTTTTGTAAAACATTTTATTTTACCCAGTATGAAAAAACGGTCGACTTATATATAGAAGTTATCTCGCTTTCATTTTTCACTTTATGACCTTGTCAAAAAAGGTATTCGTTGCCCGGAATCTGCAATGTTGGATATTTGCAATGATATTCCTTGTCATACCCGTGCGATTAATATGTTGCTGATTCTTATCATAAAATTTTACAGGACGAAGATCCTTGGTTGTTTCAAGATTTAAATTTCAAATTTTATTACAAATTCTAAATAAATTTGGTATAAATGTATAAAATATTATTATAAATGAATTTTTTAACAGTTGTTTTTAACGATATCAAATATTTATTAAATACTAGATGAATAAATTTTTTAAGAAGCTTTTTATCCGACTTTTATTTCTATAGTTTAAATATTTTATTTAATCATGATAGAGAAAATTTAATATTAAAAATAATAAATTACATATTCATAGCATTTGAGAGAAAAATCTTAAACCATTTATAAATAACAGACTTATGTAAAAATATCGTTTACTTATCTTTTTATATAAATCTATTGGAACAAAATTGAACAGTTCAAGTTGAAAAGAGATTTGATTAATTGCTAGAGCTAAATCCGTGGAAAACAACACAAATAAATACCACAAAATCCATCTCTAATATCCATTTCCAAAGAACTAAATCTTATTAATAAGGTGCAGATGTATGACATTTCTGTCAATCGATTAACAGATTTTATTTTTTAATGCCCTAGTTAAAAATAGATGATTTATAATAGTCATTAATTTACTTTCATATATCTCTTTAAATTCTTAGATATATAGTTATTCAAACTCATTATATTTGATTTTTAATGAGACATCAATAGACTTGCAGAATCCATAAATTTATGCGCTTATATATAATAAATTATTTGTTTTCCTATGTATTTTATATCCATAGTTTTGTTCTATAATTAAAATTATGTATCTATATATATATTCAAATTCTACATAGTCATGTGATTAATATAATTCTTTTATGATATTCTTATATGGTGTATAGCTATAGTTGATGCTTGGTGTAAAGTCTCGTAATAAGCTTTCTAAAAATAGCAAACTTTTCTACATTTTTCTTAGCATTTTATATTGGCTTTTATTAAAATTTGTGTTATAGTTCACATGCTCCTGGTTATTGCTTAATGTTGTATATGAACGAAATGATAATTTTTTTAATTCATTTCATGTTACCTTTATTCAACTTTCAGTCACTAAAATTGCATATTCATTTTATGGAAATAACAAATTGAAGTATTGCAGACCAATCTTGATATTTTTTAAATTTAGTATCCTTCAAATACGGTTTTCATTTTAAGAAAATGAGGTTAAGTAAAGAATTACGCTGAAAATATTTTATAGGGCGATGGTAATAGTATTTTCAAAGATTATAAAACCATAATTTATTTACGTATATTTTATTAAATTTTCTATTATGAATTTCGTATAAATAACTTTTTATAATATACACGTATAAAATTATTATATTAAGATATTTATTTTTAATTTTTTCAATATTAAAATATGATTTATTTATATATTAAATATTTTGGCAGTACAATATATTTTCATGAGAAAATATATGGTAAATTCTAATTTTTAGTTTAAATAATAAATAAAATCAAACTTAGGTTTTATATGAAATGCAAAAGGATTATGTAATTATCCTGTCGAATTGTATTTTGCTTTTATGAAATATCAGTTCTCTAATACAATAAAAGAAACAATAACTTTATTTTATTAAAATAAAACAATAAAATCTGTAAAAAGGTGTATTTGTTTCATTTAAATAAGTGGATGAAATGAAAAAAATGAAGCAAGTAAACAACTTCAGTTTGCATATAAATGAATATGCAGCTTATCAATATTCATAAATTCAAACAATAAACACAATTTTCAGCGTATATTCATAAGTTCAAAAATAACAAAATTTCAAAGCGTATATTCATACATTAAAAAAATAATGTAATTTTTAAGCATACATTATTCATTGCGTAAATTATAAATAACAATTTATTATTTGATGAATCAAGTTAATATTCTCTCGTAATTAAATTATAACTCTTTGATATAAGATTATTAGTTTCAACTTTACATTGGAGCTTAGTTTAGTTCTTTCAGGTGTTGGGACTTTTATTACTTTTGACAAAATTTCTAAAAGAAATCTCGTTGACATCGTTTTGAATATCTGATAAATGTAGTCTAGGCAAGTGAGTAATTACTGATCGTGGTAAAGCACCGTAATTACGAGCTCTTATTCGCATAATTATAACGTGGAAAAGAGAGAAAAGGAAACGTGAAAGAACTCGATACTCTTAATAGTTTACTTTGGATATTTTTAAAATAATAATTCCAAATGGAAAGATAAAAAGTATTTGAGCGATGCATTATTGCTATTATAAATTGAATATTAATTTTTTAAAGTTAAAAAACATCAATTGTATACTCTACATAAGGTAAAGTTTATATATACAAATGGGATATCTGTAACATATATAAATATAGATTCACTTAATTCTCACAATAAGTAGGTTCGAAAGTAACATATTTTTAATGCATTCTTTTGTGTGTATTGCGCTTACTTGTACAAATTGCTCTAAAAGTAAATAGTATAATTAAGCACATTGCCAAAACAATTAAAATTTTCCAATGTTATCGTATAAACTATAATTTCAAAAAGTATTTTATATATTAATAATCGAATGATTTTTTGCAGCCACAATTTCGCTGTTATTCGATTGTTTTATTATTTATTATTTGTTTATTATTTACTTTTAAATTATCGCACGTCAATTTCTTAACCTCGAAAGTGGATTTTGATTATCGTAAATAAATGTATGTTCCCTATTTATTTTAATTAAAAGTGATCAAAGTAAAATAGGTAAAAGTAAATAGAAAAAAGTAATTATCTCGTCAGAAATATATTTTAAAAGCTAATTTTGAAGCTTTAATTTATATAAGTCAGTATATATATTACATATTTATTATTTATTTACACAGATATTTATTATTTATTTATAATAGAATATTATTTATAATAATTATAGTTATTAAAATTTTACAGATTTACTTTAGAAACTCATTTTAATATTTGATAATAATTTTAGGCGATAAATAATGTATCGTTAATATTTTTGCAATATCAGCATTAATTTTTTCATTTTTACCAATATCATTAGTTGCACACTCGCACTCGCTCTCACACATACAGACATGTATACAAATGTACAATTATTTAAATATTTATATATAATAGATTGTGTACAAGTTAATACATCGGATTTATTTCTACAAATCATAGATACTTTCAGATAAAAAAGATGAATCTAAGGTTCGTTTAGTTTTATGTAAAGTTAAAAAAACTTGCGTCGCTATACAACTGTTTGATGCAACGCTATATGCCTCTTTAAATGTGAATAGCGCGTGCATAAATATTGCACTGTCTGGAGGTCGTGAGTGCACAATACTTGTATCAACGTTCATACTTACGTTTTGCTCGAACTAACATGTATGCAGGTGCCTATTACGTAATGTGGCTACATGCGACTGAGCGATCGTTACTCTCTTTTTGTTCCTCTCTCTCCTTTTCTCTCCTTCTCTTTCTTTCTTTCTCAATTTCTCATTCTATCTCTAGGTCTCTCCCTTCCTTTCTTTTGCCCTATCGCAATCTCACTCCCTATCGCTTACTCTCTATTTTTTTCGTTTTATTTTTGTTACGCTTGCCATCTTCCGTTGTTATGCAATTTTTCTTTTTTCAACTTTATTTAATTTTAGATCATTTTGTTTATTTTTGTGCCGTTACTTACACGTTTGTTGAAAAAATTTGAATTGTTAAAAAAATTGTTAATAGAAGATTTATGTAACAATGCGAGTATGTAAAATATTTATCCCTCGTTACAAATAAATTTCGATCATGTTTTTAACTGTTATTGTATTTGAATAATACCGCAAGAAATTATTATATCGATATAAATCTTAAAATAATCAAGAAGGTATTAAAAACATTAAGAAATAAAATTAATGACAACTAAATTGTATGTAAGTATTTTTAATAATATAATATTTATTACAAGTGTGATTCAAGTAGTCATTTAAGTATTTACTTCTCAACAAATTATATAGGTTAGTAAATAATTTATTGTTCTATATATTTTGTCTTTTAAGAAATGAATTGGGATTGTTTTGAAATATTTTGTATGTATAGTTTTTAGGTTAAATAATTGAATTAATAATTAGAATTCAATTTAAATTTTAAGAAAATCTTACGAATATTTGAAAGGTTATTTATTAATTAAACTAATCAAAAGATCGTCGAACTTTCAATAATTTATATTATACTATATTATATTATTCAAAATATGAACATATTTTTTAAAATTTAAGGGAAATGAGAATTTATTGAACAATGTGCCTTCAATTTCATTTATTCTTTATTATCTGCATACACGATGTACATACATTTAGTTCCTATTTTCAATTACAATATTCATATTGTTTATATTAAAATAATATAAATATCATTTTCTTAATCATAATTTATTATAAATTATTTATTATGAATTGTATAAGTGTTTATGTATTATTTTAATTTATTAAAATAATAAAACAATACTCCAACTTTAATATATTTTAATTCATAATAAATATTTGTATACCTTTTGATTCATATTTATGAATATTATCCGAAGATATAAATAAATTATAAATATTATAAATAATATTTTAAGAGATAATAGAATAATTCTTTCAGTATAATATGTAATTGTTTCATTGAAATTGATGTTGATTTTTTAAATTATGTTACTTTAGTATTTTATGCTTTTATTACAAAATAGCTTTATTTTTATTCACATTTTTATTTTTAAAAACATTTCGTATTTATAAGCTTTTAAATTGCTAACTTATAAACTATTATAGATATATACATATCTTATATAAAATCAAAACGGGAACTCTTGCATAGAAAATGCGGAATCAATATTTAGAATCTCAAGTCAACATGAATGAAAAGTCGTATCAACCATTCTATTCAGTGTCGCGTGGGAAATGAAAAAATTTATTCTGAAAAATATTTGCTATAAATAGCAGGATTAAAATGTCCTTGATTTCTCTTTTTAATAACTGGAAACATACATTAAAGCGACTTTTAAGAAACAATTGTCACGTGTATAATTTATTCGAATAAAGAGTCATTTAAATTTAGTATAATAGAGAATTGCGATAATTAATCAATTGAAAAAGCTTGTTAATTAAAAAACAAGTGGCCAATAAAATATTTTAATAGCATTTAAAAGATTCTAAATTTAGTTATAAAAATTAATATAATATTTTAACTAAGATACTAAAATGATTCTTACGTGACAGAATCAAAATAATAATGAACTTAAATGAATTCATTTTCTTATGTTCTAAGTTCTGTAGATTCCGTTGCCAGCGTTTGATCTTTATTCTTGTTTATGTTTCGTAACCAGTGAAATATGAGTTGAAGCTGATGCGAAATGCATGCAAAGCGGAAGTGCCTTTGAAAATATATGAGTTTGTGTGAATGCTTATGTATTCTACTTGTAGAAGTTGCTGCATCTTTAAAATCGATACTTATGCGAGTTTTGTTAAATATATGTTTTATAAATTGATAGTTTAATAAATATTTTTAGTTCTTTTATTATTATTCAAAATTTCTGCGGAAGTCATGTGAAAAAGCTTAAGTTCATCGATAAATATATATTTTTTTCTTCGAAAGAATTTATGATCATTATGCAAAAAATAATGTAATAATGAACATTTATTGAAAAAATCGAAACAAATGAATATCAATTTTCGACTAATATCACAAACAATTTTATTGGAGTATAAAATTACCTTACAAAATTGCCATTTTTTATAAGAGCAGTATTTGCTTTAATAGCAATAATTTTGTTTTTGTACTATTTATGAATAATATCTAATTTGTTCTATTAAAGAATTGACTACGTACTTTATATTGAACTTGTTATATATATATATAATAATTATTATTACAACCTAATGATTTAAAAAAATTATACAATAAAATTTTGTACTTTAAAAATTTCTATTTGAATTGCATAATTAATTTATACAAATATATATACTTAAAAAATTATTTTTATTTATTTGTATATACTCCATTCATTTTTGGAATTTTACAATTGTTTTATATAAGTAAAAAATGTTTTTATATATTTTTATATTTTAATTTTATTATATTACATTTTTCAAAAAGAATTTTTAAATGTACTTTAAGATCATAATATTATCTGAAATTAAATTCATCTCACAGATTATATAATTGAAAAATCAACACACTATAAATTACTAATAACAAAAAAAAATTAAAATATATACTAATAAGATATTTAAAATATTTTTATAGAAAATACTTTAAATTTCACAATATTCTATTATGATAACAGAATAATTTTTAAATTAATAGTTATTTTTAAAACTTTAAAGAATTATCATTTAATAATATATAAATTCATTTATTAATAAACAAAAATTTTTTTTTAACCATATTTTATGTAATTGTTCATATTAAGAATACTTTCGATTAAGTATATTAAGGATTTTCAAATATTTAATTATCGACATAATAAAGAAATTTATCTACTACAAATTTAATTTGTAATTTCATTACGTCAATATGATACGAATATTAACTTTAAGAGTACAGCGATCTCTGATAATACACTTATTAAAAAGAATAAGTTATTTACAAAGTAGCTACGAATTATAAAAATATGAAGCATTTTATTAGTTTATAAAACTTATAATATTCTTGTAAATCAGTAATTTAAAACTTAATTTCATCAGATTAGTATTAGTGTAAAAGATACATTTTTCATAAATTTTCAAAAAAATTATCATAAAAAATATACGATAACATAAATGAAAAAAATGAAAATATTTTTAATATGAATTTAAAATTATCGAATTTTATTAAATTAAAAATAATGTAAAGCGATTTGTGAATTCTATAACTTCTGTATTGTAGATTAAATATTTTCGTCAAAAAGTATTAAAATTAATTATATTTTATCAGAAAAACAAGAAGTGTATTTGCGATGATATGAATCATGTAAATATTAGGAATATTTTATTTAACATATATATTAAACCCTCGACAAAGACTTTTATATTGCAGTTTCCGTTAATCTATTAACCCTTCCATTTAATCTATAATTAAAATACCAAACCAAAGCATACTTTTATGTCTCAATAAAGTTAAGCACACTACGTTGTAAAAAGGAAATTGAATCTTTCTTAACAATAAACCTTCTAATTAACGATTAGTAGTATTAGGATTTAGACAATTTCAGTGTGAACGAGAATCCTGAAGTCCATCGTTTACGAAATCGATTGCTTTTAAAAGTCGCAAATGCGCTTGAGAGCCACGTTCACAGTCTAGTTAAAAATATCAATTTTAAAGTTCTCAGTTTCATCACTTACGAAAATATTTAAATGTATCTGAATATATTTTTCAAAATTATTTTGTTAAATATTAACTATATTAGATAATATAAATACTTTAGAGCTACAAAATTCATGTGTTTTTAATATGAAAAATATTTGATATATAAGTACACTATATTTATGTATTATTTTTTTATTATGTTAAAAAATTATTCAATAGAAATTCGTCAATAAATATATTTTACATCTAGAGTTAATATCAATACTTGTATTTTATATAATATTTATACATCGTAGAATTTTAATATGGAGAAAGTATTATATTTAAATAAAATACAGCAAAATAAAATATGTTCTGTAATTAACGATTTATTACTAAAGAAGATCGACAATATTATTATTCTTTTAAATATGCTGTACTTATAATATATGGATAATAAATGATTCGCTTGTTGATATCTTACGTACATATCATTTGATTCGTCCTTTGAAATTGCATTTAGTTTCTGAATTTAAAGATTCTATCGTACATCGAAAGAACAAAATTGAATTTTGAGAAAAATTAATTGATATAATCAAGTAACATTAGTAAAATCTTTACTTATTTAAAAACTCTTTAATATTAATACTTTTTTAATTTTAAAAATTAAAGTAAATATTCACTTAATTGAGTGCAATTTAAATTTTTTAGATTTGTATTTCTTACATTTAACGATATACATCATTTACTACGTACATTAAATTAAATTTTTATTTCTTATTTAATATTTTAATTTTTTAAATCATACATATGTTACAAAAAATGAAAGTAATTATGATTTTATATTTATAAGATTATTCAAACTATTTTCATTCATATTGTATGATGTGCGAATTGAAAATATATATAAATCAAATCATTAAAATATATAAATTTATAAAACATAAATTATTTTTTGAAATAATAAATATAATTTTAAAGTAGTAAAATTTAGATATAACATATATATATGCACATATAGATAATATAACAAATAAATTGATTGATTTTGTAATATATTACATTATATTCGAATGAATATCGATTTTACAAATTAATACGGAAGCATTAACATTAATTTCATTAAATAATGGACTTCTATAATAATAAAGATATATTTACTGTTCTTTTATTATTATTAAAAATAAATATATATAATATATTGTGAATAATTTTTTCTGATTCGATATAATATTAAATTGATAAATGGGACAATTGACATAATGTAAACTTTTAAAAAAATGCTAGAAAGATGTATTATATTAAATGTTTCATCATAATTAGGTTAGGGAGAAAAGTTTTGTTAATATAGATTAGTTGATTTTATAATAGTTTAACTGAATTTAAAATATGAAAATAAATAATAATGAAATAAATTCACATCTGATTTACTATTATTTTATAGAAAATCTCTTACATAAATTCTATTTATAATATGTAATTTGAATCCATGTATTGTATATAATGATTACATAGATTAGGTAATCTAAGTTTTAATAATTAACTTTTATGCATATTATAATTTTTATTTTTTATATAGACCTTTAAGAGTTTTATGCGTGACATTGCAGTGATAGAATATTCTAACATTTTAAAAAATTCTTTAACGAAAATCAATATAAGGAAATAAATTAAATCTTAGAATTTTCCAGAAATCAGATTACAGAAAATTTAAAATCTGCATAGATTTTTTAATCATAACTAATATAATTTTGAATGCACTCAAAATTTTATTTAAGATTTATAAAAGTCCAATATATTAAGACATAAAATTTGAATAGTATAATAGCATTATAATACAATACGTTATATATTTAGAATATATTTTGAATTACCTTTTTCTTATTTTATATTTTTAAATTAAATACCTTTTCATATTCATTTAAAAAATAATATAAATGATTTAAATAAGCTTATTTTTTATATATAACAAATAAAACTTATTGATTTTTATCCTCATTTGATGAAATTACATTAAAATAAGTATTAATTAAAATATAAAATGAAATATAGAATAATCATTTTTTTTAAATAATATAAAAAACAAATTAATTTAAATTACTTTTTAGGATATATTAATAATTTTTATTTTTATGTAAAAGTAAATATTGTGCTTTTCATACTTTATATAAAATAAAAACAATCATATCTAAATTTTTGCAGTAAGAAATTTAAGATAAATGATTGATTTTGATGATTTGAAAATAGATATACCATCTTAATTGATACTCCATATTTTTATGATATGAAAATTTAAGTTTATATCACAAAATTTACTTTAATCTTATATTTTGATATAGTTATTAAAAAGACATAAAATAAATTTCTTAGATTTGAATTTTTTTTATAGATTTTTCTGAAATTTTATTGGTAGGTCTGAATGGTCACATACTAGAAATTTGAATTACTTTGCATAAATTATAAATAATAATTCAATATAGCAACATTAAGAAATATTAATCGATGTATAAAAATTTTTTATAGTTAAATTAAGAAGTGAGAGTTATATAAAAATACATAAAAATGTTCAATTACATACATTAATAATTCATTTGAATATTTCACGCACATTTTTATATCCAATAAATATTCATGATTTAATGATTGAAAATTTTGAACAAAATGTTATTCACAATATCGATGTGAGAATAATTGGTTTAAGAATCTAACATACCACTTTAGTGATTCGACGACTATCCATCAGATGGATTACGTAGCTGATTTAGTGTATTATCAAATTTCTTTAATGTGAAAAGAATAGTATAAAATTAGTATATTCAGTCAGCGAGTTTTTTCAGAGCTTCTACGATCGGGTAGATCTGCATAGCTTTACTTATGAGTTCAGTAGGTCAACCTAAAATGAAATATCTGTAAAGAATACTCGCATAATGTTCCTTTTCACTTCTTTATTATAAACCATTAATGATATTTTTAGCATTTCTGTAAAAATTATTATCCTTTTTATACACAATTTATGGAAAAAGATAAAAAATACGTACTGAAGATGAGTATTTTTTTAAGATAAATTTTTTCTAGGTTTTTTCTATTTAATCTGCGGTTTTCAATACAGCATTTGAATTTGTTCTACTTTTTTTTATGGGCAATAAAAGTGCCGGAAGAATTCGTTGTAATTTGAACGATTGCTCAGTAAAATACCAGAATGCGTGCGTTTACTATTTGACGAATTGGAGAAATACGTAGGAAAAAAATTGTAGCAGTTTTAAAGCTTGAGTTGTTGTGTGCACTCCGTGAATTCAGAATCTGGATTAACGTTTGCTGGTTCGGGAAATAACTATTTATATTTCCGGCTCCTCTTAGCCTACAAATTATTTTTAAATCGTATTGTAAACCTTTTGAGGAAAGTAGATGATGTGCATCTAATTTTTTTACAACTAATATGAAAATAATAATTGATTTTTAATAATGTAAATTGTGCCTATTAATGATCATTAAGACAAAAAGTAAAAATAACATAAGAGAAAATGTTTAAAAAGTATTTATTCTGAAGTTTTAGGAGATGGCTAAATTATGTAAATATTATTAACCATTGATAAATATATTTTTGTTTTCATTTATTTGTTATATATTATTTTTAATTAATATTTTAAATTGCTCAAATGAGGTAGTTAGGAATAAATAATTTTAAAAACATCTAATTTTATAAATTAAAATTGATCAATATTTATTGTTCAAATTGTTCTTTTTCGTAAAAACTATTCATATAATTAATATTTTATCTTTTATAATTTATTAAGCATTTATAGTTAAGACAATTAACTGATGAAATGTAACCTTTTCTCGATTTCTCATATTTACTCGAAGTAGAAGTAGTCGTATATTAAAGTAACAAAATATCGTATCACTTCAAGTGATAAAATTTATATATTAATATTAATAAATAATATAACTTCTGATTAATTTTATAGTCCTGTGTACATGGATAGTTTTATATCAATATAAGATAAATAACTTCGTTTACTAATAAAATAGTTATTTTAAGTATAGATCTGTCAACTTTTATAAATAAATATTTTTAGTTTTTTATCAATATTTTTGAAGTACATCTAAGATACATACGTTAGAAAAATTTTAGATGATCGAATTGCTTATATATTGTTGTTTAAGTTTTTATTTTCCAACTCTGATTCAAAGCGTAAAAATGAATTGATACGTGATTTAGCTGCTAAATATTTAATTATATTTACTTAAATTATAAAGATATATAAATATGAAACAATTTTTATTTTTTAAAAGAAAGTCTTTTACATACAAATTATGTTTTGATTTTTAGAAGGTTTTTTAAATGTTCTGTAACAATATTATACTAAAATACCATTTATGAACCTAAGGTTAAATTAATGTTTATAATTGAGCAAACCATTAAAAATTCAACTCCAAAAATAATTCAGACATTTATTCTTAAAATGATAAAATTTATCTAAAGAAAAAAACATGAGAAAAATAAATAAAACATGCGTTGAGCACCTAATCATAGAAATTTACATTTCCGCATTTAAAGTTAAACATTATTCTTATTTCTTGCTCACTCTAACTCATTTTCTCTCATTTTTCGTTTTTCTCTTTCGCTCACTATTCTTTTCCTCATCACTCTGCTTTTTTTTAAGGTTACTCTTACTTTTTATTATCCTATCTCATTATCTATATTTAAAGATAAAAATAACGAATTACGAAGAAGACGTGAAATTTAAAGAGAAAAAAGAAGATAAAAAAAAACAGACAGAGAGATCGAGAAGTCACACTTCTGCGGCCGCCGTGAGCTGCTCTCGAGGATGGCCTCGATTGCTGCTTTAAATCAACATGTCGCCACCCTACTTGGTAAGAAATCCAGAGATGTTATTATCCCTGGTAGGAGATTATATAGAGTATGATGAGAGGTTTCAAAACCGGGATTAAGAGAATGAGGGCTTTTAATTTGCCTTTCTTTTAGTAGTTTTCATTTTGCCTTTTTTCTGGTAGCTATTCGAATTTCGAAGTTATATTATGCTGAATATAAAGGGAGCGACATGTAAAGTTTTTTGAAGTGATTCTCGAACTCTGAAAAGTTTTTAAAGTATTAAAGAATCTGTTAATAATAAGGTCTAAAAATGACTGATTGCATATATTTCTGTTTTACGTAATGTTCATGGAAAAACATATAATTACCAGAGAAAAAGTAAATTTTTATCTTAATATTTAAAGTTATTATTCAATATTGATTGCATATAGTTGGTACAATATGCAATACAATATTTTGGTAGTTGGAATAATATTATATCTTTTTATACAATGGAGGTTGTTGTAATGATTTATATTTTTTCTTTACATACATTATATATATATAATATATATATTAAATGCATCGATATAAAATATAATATGAAGTTAATCGATTAAGACTTTTAGATATTTAAAAAAAAATATATATTTTTAGTTTGAAATATTATTTAGTCTTTCATTAAACTATTTTTGAAAAATTGAGTTTCATTAGTTTTCTATGTAAATTTTAAATGATTGACGTTGACTAAAATATTATAAATCTTAAAAAGAGCTTCATAATTTTATTTTTCTTATAATATTATAAATATATATGTTATATTTAAAAAATTAAAAAACGTTAATTTTATAACTAAAATAAATTAAATAATACTATATCTGTTAATTATATTTCATATAAATTAATAATAATGTCCTCTATAGTTTGAGATTTTTATTTATTAGAGCATAAAATATAATGATTTTCAATAAAGTAACTTGCAATATTTAAAAGAATTTTGTATAAAGTTAATTTATCTTTTATATTATGTCAAAATATTTTTGTTCATTTTTATATTACAACAATTATTATTTGTTTATCAGAAAAAAATAAAAATAACCTAGTTTACCAAAATTTTTAATTTTGCAGGAAATGAAAATAAATATATGAAATATTGTCGCATTATTTTATTGATTTTTGATACAAATAATTTTTGTAATATTGGAAAGTATATTAAAAGCATTACATTTTACAAAATAATTTTGAAAACTATTTCTATAATTTTTTTGAAAAAATATAATAAATTCTTTAAATTTCAAAGGATTGTATCAGAAAAAAATCATTTTTGTTATTTTTCAAAAATTTTAAACGATAAACATTTTGAAACCATTTATTGATTATATCGCATATACCTAAATTTCAAACTTCCATTTCATATAATCTTATTTGAAGCTATTAAAATTTATCGTATGTAAAAATTAATTTTAAATTATATTATTAAAGGTAATCATTTTATACAGAATAAAAAGATAAAAGCTGTCATGAATATACTTTTAAAAAAACAAATAATTATGTTTATTTTAAGTTTCTTTATATATATACTGCAAAATTCCATTTTTTATTCTTCTTTAATATAAGAAATGTAATATTTATTTTTAAAAAATCAAATAAAATTATTCTTATTTTCAATTTTAATTTATATTTATTGATATTAATAAAAACAGAATTACAAAATTTAGAAAAATTTATAAAAGATAAAAATCCGAGTAGACGAAAAGGAATTGGTTTAAACTTTTTGAATCTTAATTTCGTTAAGCTGGTAAAGGCTTTTAGAGGGCTTTTGGTTGGCCACAAGCTGAGGCTAGTAAAAATCTCCTGAAATAAAGCTTTTTAACATATAAAGTCTTGGTGAGCGAAGCTATGCTCGATTTAGATTTATCTTATCTCACTTTTGAGTTTCTTCATTTTCTTATTTAAATATTTATCATTTAAAAGGTTTGAAATTTTTTACTTATTTTAAAATAAAATACTTTTTATAAAATTTGATTTTTTTAAAATTTTAATTTGACTTTTTCATCAATGTTTTTATATTTTAATCTTCGATTAATTTTTTTAGAATAATCATAATTTAGTGAATATGGATAGTTAATTTATTAATATTTCTAATATAAATATTTTAAATAAAAATAATAAATGATATTATATTACTGTTTATTAGTAATAGTAGATAGTGTTAAGAGTTATAATTGGCCAATTTATAAAATTATTCATTAAATAAATGTGAATAAAAATAAGTCATCATATTATTATTCTAGTAAATCATATATTTTATATATCGTATAAATTATATATCTTATAATTTTATATATCAGATAAAAGATATGATTTTTTGAAAAACGTTAAATTAATTATGATTTGTAATAATTTTTATAATATTTAATGATCGGTTATACTAAAATGTTTATTAATGAACCTTAATTAATAAAAGTAAAATCATAATATTTAGTTTTGTATTAGATTTGATACATTGTATTTTATTTTCTACATTTATGCCATTAAAATTCTTAATTTCATGAAAATAATTAACTGCCATTCTTAAAAAATTGTTAAAATTATTTAGTAGTTTTATATTTTTAAAAATATGTATTTGTGAATATAAATGAAAAGTTTAAATATATGTACTGTATAGACATTTTTGAAGTAATTTTTTAATAAAATCAATCAGTAGTTTTATCTTCAATTTTTTTATATATTACTACGTATTCGTTTTTTCTTATTAAACTATTTATGTAAAAGTATAGTTTACATTAAATTGAATTAGACATAACAATATTTTTATAAAAGTACAATATCTGTTTTAAATGAAATAAAATAATTATATATAGTACACAATCAGAAAGAAGGAAAAAGTGGAGAATTACGATTTATGTTAAATACTATTAAAAATAAATCACGGTTTCAAAAAATTTAAAAGAATAGTGTGTTAAGAAAATATTTTTTGTTAGTAATGTTTACGAATTCTTTATACAGCCATTTAATACTGCATGGGGTATCAAACTAATAACAAATTATATAATATATTACCATGAGTTTATACTTACATATGATTAATTGTTCAATTATTACCAGTACGTATAATTTTAATCTAACGAATTATTGAAATAAAAGTATATTTATGTGCACAATCTAGTAAAATTTCATATTTTAATTTAATTGACAGATAAATTATTAACGTTTCAATACAAATTAAGAAGCAATTATTAAAATTTCTTTAATTTTTCGTACTTAAAATATTCAATAATTATAAAGAAGATGAAAAAATATCATATCATGAAAATTGTGAATACCCTCAAGAATATTAAAAATTTATGTATGCAAAAATATCATGACTGATTATCAGTTAAATCAGCAACAAATTCGAATGATAATTTTAAAAGCTAATTAAAAAAGTTAATACGAGTTATTAAAATTTTAGAGATTTGTATGTACTATTTCATGTTACAGAATCACCAAATTTACTTACCATCTTGTACGAATAGTTTGATAACTTTTTTAATTGAAGTAAGTCAATAAATAATAATGTCATTTGTTATAAATAATAATAGTTCATTGTTTATTGTGACATAATATTAGTATGGCATATACCGCATATTTTCACAAATATAGTCATAATAATTTATAATTTTTTTATAAATAATGTTTTATTGATTTGTATTAAAAATTTCTGTATTAAAAATTGTTTTTCTATATCTATTAAATAAGGAAGCTTATGATTATTTTTGTAATGAAGCAGGATTGTAAATTTATATCTGTATATAATATTAGACCAAAATTAGAAATAAAATGATTTTCAAGTCTCGCGTATCATATTTTATTGTGCGAATATAATGTACTAAAAAATATCCAATTTAAATTAAATTAAATTAATCTAAATGCAAAAATAAATTCATAGGTTAGAAGCATATAATATGAATTTCTAATAACTCCATTAATGATAAGATTGAAATCTATAAATATTGGCTTTTTCTTATAAATTAACAATATTTTCACGAAAATCTTTACAAAATGATTTACGAAATGGTTTATTGAATATGTAAAAATATGTGGAATATAGAAATTTGAAAATTTCAAGAAATATTTATAATTAACATAAATAATTCTTTTACAATAAGTCTTTAATGTTTAATAATTAATTTTAAATAATAATTTTTTTATAATTTCTATTAATTTGGAATTTTTGTGGTATCTGTGATGAAAAAACGTTTAATTGGGCTAAAAGAGGGGGAAAATCTTGTTTCTCTTAATACTGTAGGAGAAACCAGAGGATTGAAATTACGTATAATTGAAATTTTACAGTCAAATAAATTATTATTTTAAATTCCCTGTTTCTGCCTTTTTTTTAATCCCAGTGATGGCTGACCTATTATATTATTGCTACATAATTTTATACTGTAACGTGATAGATGATAAGAATAATTTATTAACTATGAAATACTATTTATCACATTTTTCGTATTAATATTTATACGTAAAAATTTTTGAAAATTTAATTTGTGTTCTATAAATATTATCATATTTCTATAATTATAATAGTATTATAATAATTCATATTCATATATCAAATATTTTATATTAAAATCATATCATTTGCTTCATTTAAACGTTTAATGAAAATAAATAAGACATTTTGAGTGACAATAAAAATCCAATAAATGTCGCAGCTTGTATGGTGGGGTTTGCAATCGGCGTGACACTGGGTTGGAGCTCATTAGCAAATGTGGCCTTGACTGGGGCCGTAGATTGGGATTTCACTTATATATTCGTGCTTATCAATATCATCACTGGAGCGGCTGGTTTAGGATCTTTCATAATACCGGTAATCCTAATGGTGACAAAATTACTACCTCACAAATGGCAAATAAACATCAATGCTGCCTACGGCTTTGCATCAATGCCACTTCTATTTGCAGGATGGATAATTATCTGTGTAGCTGATACTTCGGTATGTATGTTACATATTAATTAAAGTTTAGATTATATATATAGCGTCTTTACGACTGATTACCGATACTCGTAAAAAACAGATTAATAAATAATTTTTATTGTTTCACAATATAGTTATTCTAAATATAAAAAATTTTTAATATTTTTTAACTTAAATTTTCATTTATATTTTTTACTTTTATTATTCTTTTAAGATCCCAATAATTTAAAAATGTAAATGAAATCAGTGTTCTGGAAAAGAATGCATTTAAATTTTTTATCTCTTCAATATAGATATTTGAAAGTTTACCTTAACCTTATCTTTTATGGTACATGTATATATTATTCAATAAAAAAGATGTATAGAAAAGCTATATTATTTATTCTATTCAAAAATTATTTCTGAACCTCATTCGTATTTTTAAGAAATATCTTATTTGCATTTATTTATTATAATATTATATACTTAATCATTTCAGAAGCAAAGTATTTTATCAATATTATAAAATTAAAATTTTTTGTATTCATTCATTCATTTATGAAAGATAATTTCAATAATCATAACGGTTATAAGTCTCATGAATGTTTTCACCCATTTATATTTAAACAATAATTTTAACAATTACTAAGTCAGTTTGAAAAGATTTTTCTTGATAAGAATAGAGACATCATTAATTTAATGATCAAATTCTATTTTATTATGTATTTGACACACAAAAATTAAATTTCATTTATGTTCAAACGTCAAACACCGACTATTTAAATAACTACCAACGATAAAATGATAAAAATGTTTAACTCAAATATGGTTTATGTTCCTATAAAAAATGCATGAAACTAAAGATCGGCTTAATACATATTATAAAGGCGTTAGCTTTTGATTTTACATAAAGTTATATTACAACTTCCGTATCCTATACTAGAACGATAGTGCAATCATTTTACGATCTCATAATGCTAAAGTATAAATGTATACGATACTCTGTCGCTTTATAGTTTTTATATACGAAATAATATTAAATTTAATGTAGCGAAAATTCATTCGACAAAAATTTAAAAAATTATATATCCAGGATTTAAAATATTTAAATATTGTATTAGAATTTTATTTTATTTTTGCATATAAAATAATAAAATTATACGAAACTAATTATACATAAGATATATTTGATGAATGAAAATGTATTGGTCAATTTAGATAAAATATATATTTTAATTTCATACGATTTTTCATAACTTTTATTTCGTATTCATAAATATCTTAAATTCTGTATTGTTTGAAAAATTCTATTTATTTTAATACATCTTATATAAATGTAAATTATAATTAAATAATAAGAATTTTTTAAATAATTGAAAATATTATGTAAAATGCATATAATTTATTATTTTTCAAAAACAAGATAACTTTGTTTACTGATAATGAATTTTATTTCTCAAGCGGTATTTATTAAATTATAAATGATAATGGTATATTTCAGTCATCAAGGCTTATATATTCGAATAAACCTTTATCATTTCATAATGTAATGTTAAATTGATAAAATGGTCCATTTACGATCATATTTTATGAGTTATAATCCTAGAATTTCTTTATGAAATATGTGAGCTGAAATATAAGTCAACAGAGTTCATTTTCTTCTGAAACTGCTTATCACAATCGTTCTACGTCAACTCGATGAAACTATATCACTGTATCGTCAGTATTTCGGATTACACAGTCTTCAATAGATACCCCATAATATCATTTACATGCCTTTCAAGCATATTTAAACGGTTACAGTATGTAGAAATTCTGCTATATTTCAAATCATGCACGCAAAATGAAATTTAGTACTAATAGAGCACTTAAAGTGTCATATAGTTTTCTTTTCATTTAATTCAGTCTATAAAAGGAAAATTCAGTTTAATCCTTTGATACTATATATAATTAGGAATTTCTTATATTCAGTGTATATTACTTTAGAAAAAATACCTTATAAAGAAATTTGTAAATTATAATATATTCAAATTAATTATTAAATAATGTAATTTAATTCGTAAACATTATACTATTATATTTTGTCATAGTTTTTTCTAAATTCTAAAGCTTATGGTAAAACTGATTTTGTATATAAACATATATATAAAAACTTTGTTATAAAAATATAAAATGAAATTAATTAACTATAAACAGACATTATAAAAGGTAAATAAGACTTCATTAATGTATAATAACTATTTAATTATATCTATTAACTTCTATTCTTATTATGTTTTAAACAGAGATTCGGAATTACTCATTAAAGCGTTTCATTTAATATAGTAATAATATGAAGGATTAGTTATTTAATAAATGTGGATATTATCTTTTTAGAAGAACACGTATTTATCATAATTTAGTTAATCTATTATATGATAGAAGAATCCTCGTTTAAAACTTATTAATTAATATTTCTACGTATCTAAAAATTTTAATGCATACAATGTTTAAGATCTTCGTAACGTTTCGTATAATGAATTTATAGAAAATATCTATTGGAAATAATTTTAATATTGTAAAATAATAAAAAATGATATTATCTAAACTTTTTATTAGGATTTTAGTTAAAAAAATGCTAAAATATTTCACGTTTAACCTATTTGGAATTTATATTTGAAATACGATAGAATAAATGTCGTTCATGAACTAACACTTATATTATTTATCAATAATTATGCATTTATGAATATTGTTTTTCCCATACGAAACTTAACTTTTGATTTAATCAATATATATTTTTATCGATAGTACGAATATTTTCATAATTTTATCTTTTATTTTAAATTCTAAATAAATTTTTGAGTGTTATTTTTGCATTAGAAAGTTTTCGTTATTATTATTATAAAATAGAATTGATACAAATACAAAAATAAAAAATTGGCTTTAATTTATCATATTATCGTATAATTTTTAATTTAATTGTCATGACATTTTATGAGTATCCGTTTTTATATGTAAATATTTCCATGCATATAAAAAGGAAATTGTATGCTTTAAAAACTAGGCCTCAATTTCCATCTATCTTTCTTATCTTTTCTATTTCTGTATTTTATATTTCGTACGGCGATGATCCGTGTTTTGATAAGATGACAGTAGACGACGACAAATGATGGAATGAAATATAAGAAGTATCAAATGAAGACTACAAGTGTTATATGACTTATTTCGACATTTATTAACGTTTTAATTTATTTTATAAACATTATAAGATACAACTGCTAAGATAGTTCTAAAAAAATTTAATGTTCTAAATTGACAAATAATGTTTTACCAACGATATTTTTATTACTATCGTGTTTATCGTTTAAAAATATATGTAAAAAAGTTGTTTATTTAAATAGAATGTTCTTAAATTTGTTTATACTCTTGGTATTTAAATTTTATTTTCAGTTTATTTAAAATTTCAAAATATTTCAAATTTTTGTGTCTTTGTAAGTTATGGTCGATAAATTTACTACACGAATATAAGTTCTTCTGATGTACATTATTCTTGAGAAACGTTAACGAATTCCTTTATTCGATGAAAACTTAAAAAACAATTGCTTTTTGGTGTATCTAATCCGTGTCAAAAATTTTACGAAGTGGCACTCAAAAAAGACCATATTATTATTTTGAGAAAATATGTCTACAGTAGTCGGCATAATGATAAATGTTTCTTCAGAAACTGAGAAAAAAGTTTTAATGAGGTTTTCGTGAAAAGTAGATATAATAAATAAAACATAGAAAATGAATGATACTTGAACTATATAAATAAAAAGTCATAAGTGTGTGCGTCCGTGTGTGGCTATGTGATTGAGTGCCGTGGAAAGAGAAAGAGAGAGAAAGAGAGAGAGAGAAGCAAATTTAACCTTTACAAAGTATTATAAACTTCGCAGTTTTTTTATGCACTAGTAAAATCTTTCGAGGGGGTAAAGTATATAACGAATTACGAGTTAATGACATTTTTATATGTATTTTGCGCAGTTTGAAAAATATCGAGAGACATTGCATTAAATATAATGAAATAATACCTTAATATACAATAAAAAATAAGATTATATTCAACAGCTCTTCTTTATATATATAGTAATGTGATATAGTTAATATATAAAAAGTTATGCGATAAATATATCACGTGTGAAAGTACGATTACCTTTAGTCGGGTTCGAAGCAACGATGTACAGTGCCGAATCTCAGACGACATTTACTTTTTTTCCTTGGTAGTTTTTTTTGAAATATCCTAAGAAACCTTTCTCATCTCTAGTCTGTTGCTAGACGTAAGCGAAACTCTCTTGTTTTTTATGACGGCAAATGCGTTAGAAAAAATGTAATTGCATCGGAGAAAACTTTTTTCTGGTATAGAGCGACATAAATTTTTTAAACTGTTATTTTATAACACTTATTTTATAAATAATTTTAAAAATAGTACTTGAATAATAAATATCATTTTTACAGTTACATAAATTCATAAAAATATATCCAAATCCATCGAACAACCTAAAAATTAAATATTTATAGATATAAAATAATTATTTTATACGATTTTATTATAGACTGTAAGCTAAAAAAAGCTTCATATTTGAAGGCTTTTCGATGAATTAGGCTTATAAACACGATTTAGTTAATATTTCTTATTTGATGCAAATGTGTAAGAAGAGATTTTTAAGAAATTTTGCAGAATATCATGGGTTTGGAAATCGAAATAAAACTTTTGTAGAATATATTATTTTCAAGGTGATATTTCATGTCTTTAAAAATAAAATTTAATAATTAAAGGATGAGCAATAATTACTGCAATATTATAAAAAAATATTGAGCATAAGGATCCATTAGCATAACGTTGATTGTTCGTTATTATCTTTACTTTGCCAACAAGTCAACTGTAATATTAAAACTAGATGGACTAGACATGATTTGGAAATGTGCAATTACATATTGTGTATGTCAATATGTAATAACGTTCATTTTAAATGCAGTAATGATCGGCTGAATTCGAATGATCAATCTTGAGAGTTTATACATTTCAAAACGTTATTGCTGTCACGTCGAATGCATGATTGATAATATTTGAGTATTCGCTTTGTGGATGTCGAAAATAAGCTTATAAACGAGAAATTATCATTAAATCTGGTCTACACTTACACAATAATATGGAGGAGATTGAAGTAGAAAGTCAGTCTATTATATCACTGACATTTCGGAGACAAGTGACACATGTACCGGTATAAAAAAAATCTATATAAAAAGTCCAATTGATAAACCAGTGTGTCGAATCGGATCTTTTCTGTAGATATGACTAAATATAACTCTATATAATTAGAATTTTACGTATACATTTGTTCTGCGATATTATGTATGCATTTATTTTTGCTTTGTAATTATTATTTTACATTTTTTCAATATCCGATGATCGTGTTCAATGAAATATTCAGCGATAATGTATAATCCATTATACATATGTAACGTTATAATAATAACAAAGACTGACATAATCACAAAGAATCATATTACCAAATGATGTCTACAATTATACATACATCGAGTTTATCGAGTGAATATTTTATTAGCAAAATCACTACACTGTAGTAGAATATTTTAAGAATTCATATTTGTGATTTTGACATATTAAAATATCACAGTTGAGAAATCGCAGGACGATTAAGCATTAAGTATTAATTTATAAATAATTGTATTTTTATTTATAAATTATAAATATTTATTGATTTTTTTTATTATAAATAATGAATAAAATTATTTTAAGCGTAGTAATAATTTTCTTGGAATACACAATATATACAATTGCAAGAATATCACCAAACATTTAAGCAAATCAATATAGTAATTATAGTGCAAATTAAGATGTTGTTAATTATTATATTTGTCTATAAAGAAAGGAGATAACTATTTTCATTTAACGTGAACCATGTATATTATTTTTTAAGAACTATGCTTTAATGCTCACTAAATTTGAATTAAAACATATACAAAAAATGTTTTTTTCTTAATGTATATATATATTTAAAATATTTTAAAACATTAGATTTTGAATATTTTATATTATCAATTTTACCTAATAAATTTATTACATTTTAAGAATAGTTTGATTGTCATTATCAATTTATACTTATAAGAGACTTGAATAGATTATTGCTTTTGTCTAAATATGTATGAATATTTTATAAATTATGTATAAAATTTATTTTGACGAAATTAGACGTACGGAATTTTTAACTAAATATTAGGAATAATTTATATCATATTTTCATTTATCAGTAATTTACATTAGAAATAAGAATATTTTACAGAAATTAAAAAAAATTGTACTATTTGTAAAAATAAATTCATACTTAAATTATTGTAAAATAAATATTGTAGTTAAATTTAATGCGATTTATTTTAATTTTATGTAGGTCAGTGCATTTACTTTATATTTTCGTGTGAAAAGATAAAACATTATTTCAAAAACTAATGTATGGCGATAAAACATTCTAAGTTTATTTAAAATAAAATTGTATTATAGTAGAGACTAAGCTCATAAGTGATATAAATATACTTATATGGATAATTTCATACTGAAAATATAAAATTGCACTAAATGAATAAGAATTTTTTAAATGAAAAATGATGATTCATAGTTATGATTTGTGAGATTCTAAATTATATAAAAAAAGAATTTTTGAAAAAAAATTAGTATTTAGTCATTTATTCTATTAATTTAAATATATAAAAAAATTATTTCTCTTAAAACATAAGATAATATTTAAATAAAGTTTTTAAATCGAAGAGAGAAAGAAAAAATGAAAGAACAAGCTTATCAAATTTGTAACGGATAAAAAGATTTGAAATACAGTTTGATTTATCATAATTTGATAAATAAATTAGTATTTTATAATATCGAATTTTTTATAAAAAAAATTAAAATTTAGTTTAAAGAAAGGAATTTTTAGTTCATTGGATAGAACATATGATTGAATTATGAATTTGAAGAAAAGTTCAAAATAAATGTTAAAAATTATAAACAAATATTGATATTGTTTTTATCTTGATACTTTATTTATTCGAATAAGATAATTTAAAAAAATATCCTAAAACAATATTTGATAAGGACTCTTCGCAAGAAAAAATAACTGAAAACAAATTCGATGTGTCAATAATAGAATACGATTTATAGTATTATAAATATATTTTATTAAGTAAAATTAGTTTTATTTAAAGAAATTTCTAAACTAAAATTTCAAATAAATGTCTACCAACTTTTTGAAAATGATCGAATCGCTATGCAAGATAAAATTATTCGCGTTTATCAAAATTCTTTCGATCGTTAATTTCATCAACATTTTTGTGGCCTTATCAATATTTTTGCAACTTCAACTACATACGATAGATTTAGTATAAAAACTAATTATGTATAAAACTCTTAAAAAGTGGTCATAAAATTGCGAATTCAAAAGATTCGAGCAATCAATCGATTCACGTAACAAATCTTTCATACATCAAATATTTCCACATTGTTTCAAATTGTAAAATAATTAAAATATTTGTATTGGAAGTCACGACGTTAGTTCTCTGATTTAAAATGCTATCTTCCAATAAGACATCGATAATCGATATAAAAAGTTTATCCTCCTATTTTCATTCTCCGTTCCTACACTTGTGTTCCTATCGAATGATTGGCTGCCGTTTCAACACATTTTAATCCCTAGGTTGGACAATATCCTTCCTGGAGGTAACCGCGAGCCAAAATTCATTCCCGCGGTTTCACCCACGATACATTTAAAACGCTTCTCCATCCACGCCAGTCATCCTAAATGAGAAAAACGACTCTAACTCGCATTTAAATTTTCCTCTTGTTTAGCAGTTCGAACTTCTGCTGCTGGGTCGGGTACTGAACGGACTGGGTATCGGGAGCGCCTGCGTCCTCGTGCCCCTTTACATCTCCGAGATTTGCACCTACAACGTTCGGGACGCCCTCCTGGCCTACTTTCACGCGCTGCTGAGTACTGGCGTCTTCTGCGCGTACGGCGTAGCGACCTTCTTCACCTTCGATGCCGAGAACAACACCCTGCCCTTGTCGCGGTACTCCTTGAGCTGCGCGCTCCTCTGCCTCCCGGCACTGCTATTTTGCATAACGCCCCCGAGCCTCTACCAGCTGATGGCGATGCACCGAGATGATAACGACGCCGCCAGAGAGGCGCTACGGCGGCTAAAGGGGTGCAAAGAGGGACAGTCGGGGAAGGAGGTACTGGACCGGGAAATCGAGCGGGTGCGCACGCTCATCGTGCCACGGGTAAATCGAACCCTCGAGGGCAGTCTGTCTCGAGGCTTGTGATTTTTTTCATCGTCTTTTCTCCTTTTCTCATCGACCCTTATCTTTGGATGACGGAGTGTTCCCGGGTAGCAAAGGGAAATAATCTCCGATGATTCTTCTTTAATATTCGATGGAAGCTGGATTTTTAATTAGCTACCGCGGATTGCTCTATTGGTACGAGCGTCTCTTTCGCGCGGTTAAATTATCCGTTACCGTTATTCTCTTCTTAAAGAATGTCGTATCGGTGTATCGAGATTGTGGGTCTTAGATCGCAAATCTCGATATTCCTATTTTATATAAATATAAAGTTGTATAATAAAGAAGATTGTTCCAAATAAAGTGAATATTGGTTGACCTAAATCTTATTATGGGTATTCTTGATATCCTTTGGTAAGCAAACAAAAATCCAGGTTACTTCGATGTTAATTTAAATTTCAATTCACTATAGATTCATTTATAAAAAATTAATTTAATCTTAAAAATCTTAAAATTATTTGAATTATTCAAAATTTTTCTCATTTTATAAGTATGCATTTCGAAATTTTTCTCTTTTCTATGCGCGAAAATAAATTTATGCGATTTTTTGGTACGGCTGATAGATTTTCGAATGGAAAGAAATATTTCGTAAAAGCATATTTATTTTATACATTTTGTTAAAACGAATTTCATTTTATAGATTTATAGATTCTTCAATAATCTGGGTATTCGTGTTGATTTTTTAAAATATTTTTGTTATTTTATCGTTAATTATAAAAATTAAATGATTTTAAAATAATAATTTTTATTTTCTAGTTTTAATTTGCGATTGCTACGGATAATTTTCTATCTATGGTACTCATTTCTATAAATTATTTTATACATATATTTCACTTTAAAATTATTGATAAATAATTTTAAGAAAACCGGTAACCATATAAGAACGCAGAAATTGTAAATAAAAGATTCAAAAAATTGTCTTATCAAAAAACAATTTTCACTTAAATTTTTATATAAACGATATATTTTTCTAGTTTATTAGTAATTTTTTAATCTGAAGAACTAAACTTAAATATTTTGATAAATAAATACTGTCATAATTTATTATTAGAATAATCACAATCTAAATTTTAAATATTTCCAAGTGACTATTAAAAATAATTTAGGATTGAAATTTTAAAACCTATAATTTTTTTATGAGTGGGCATTAACCGAAATTTTTTCATTAAAATAACTATTAAAGAACTTCTAATAATTACGTAAGAAAGATCGACATTAAAATAAAGAATATTTGCATACATTTTGTATTAATATTATCAATTTTTATTGAGACTAATAATTTATATATTAGTAGAATACAATTTCTTTTATTATTTAAATATGGGTTGAATGATATTTATGAAATATTATTCTAATTCTAACATTATATTAACTTTAGAAAGTATTTATTTTATTTATAAAAATTTCATATAATTATATAAATATATTATTTAAAACAGGAATTTACTATTATAGCGCTATAAAAGTAGTATTAAATATTATTTATAAAAATCATGATTAGTTTATAGTTAATACTATTATATGATAGCATAACATTCTTAGTAAATTTAATAATTCAATTTGAATCATCAATAGAAATACAAGATAAAGATATTATATTACATATATGTAATAATGATTATTTTAAAGATTCTGTAAAATGACTTAATACAATATTAAAATGTGGTTTCGCGATTGAATAAATTAAAAGATAATTGCATTGGACTAACATCGCTTTAAAAAATTAAAATGTAGATTATTAACGACATTATTCATAACTTCCTCAATTTTTATTCTCCATTAATATCCATTTCAAAATTAAATATTTTGAAAATATATTGATCTGAATAAGTATTAACTTTTAATCGTATATATATATATATATATATTTATAGTTTTTATACATTACATTTCAATTTACTTAATTTTATTTCATTATTATAAAACAAATTAAACACAAAAAAATTTCTTTATAGAATTAAATCATCTATTTTTCTCTAATAGTTAAAAATTGTTCATAAAAAATACACAGTAATTAACGGGATTTATTTACATTTCTCGATCGCAAAACGAATATATGTGCAAATGATAAAATCATGTTTTGAATATAATTTAAATATGACTGATTAAAATAATGTATGTGTATATTTTTTTGAAACAGTGTAAACACAGTCTACGAAATCGTATGAGTTAATCATTTTTACTTATTTATATCAGTGACTATAAAAGTATTTAAAATTAATTTATTTTATAATCAAAAATAATTTCATGTAATGATCATAAATATTATTGTTTATAATAAAGTATAAATATAATTAATTTTTATTAAAATTTACCATTAGTTTTTTTCAGATTCATTTATATATATGACTTTAAAATAAAAACATTTTCATAAATATAATATTATTAAATTATTAATTTTATAAATAAGAAATAAAAAAAATTTTGATAAATAATATAATTCTTAGAAATTTTTAATGAATATGATAAGTATTTAAAAAATTATATATTAAAAAATGAATTAATTCAGTAAAATAATTTATAATTCATTAAGTAGAATTAATTGTCAGTCTAAGTAAATATTTTATTATATTTAATGTTTATCGAATTATAATCATGAATTAATTTATATTTGCCTTTTAATTTTATTTATTTTATATATTTTATATTTAGTGAATAATTATAATTATATAAATTATATATAACATTATATAGAAATATATTTGAAAGATTGAACTGTTTAATTTAGTAAGAAATATTATTAGTATCTAGAGAATGAATTTAATATTGTAATCATAATAAATTTTATAGGTTTTGAGTATAAATGTAATTTATTTTGGAGACTTTTTTAGACACATAATTTTTATTTAAATTTTTATTTTATCTGATTTAAAATATTGAGTATTTAACTTCATTATTTACAAGAAGTTTTTTTACATATTAGGGTTTTATAATCTTATAGTTGTGTAACACATTTAATTAAAAAAAATATATACTTACGCATTGTATAATTGTACATAAGAACTGTAAGTAAAAAATTATTAGCATTATAAAATTATTCAGTATTATATTTTCAAATTAACGGTTTATAAAAATTATATTAAAGTTTTATATTGAAACGTATAAAATTCTTTTAAAATACCGGATACTAATTAGTTATTTTGAAGAATATTTGGATTACGATTATCCTTTTAATAAGTGATTTCTATGTAATATTCTAAAGAACAAAAATTTATTCTTTTATTTATTCGAATTAAAATTTAGTAAAATTATAATAGAAAATATCCGTTTTATCTTCGAAACTAGTTTAGTAATAACTATTTAATTATTATTATATTTTTAACATATATCTAAAGTTTTATAATATTTTTTCTTTATTTAAATTGTACATTTTTTTCTATGAAATTTTCATCTAAAATGTTATATTCAAATTATCAGAGAATATAACTTGTCTTATGAATAATAAGTAACGTAAATCTTATAAATATATTACAGCGATAAATCAGCTATAGAATGTTTTATGTTCAAAAAGGAAATTATTAGTAAATGCGACACATGATATTCAAAGAGAGTCATCTTTCTATTGACTTTTAAAATCTATCTTTATCTTTTTAAGAAATAAAAATTTATGATTACTATGCACATTAAGGAAAAAAAAGTTATTTCTTTATATATTTTTATATTCTATCCGATATTCTAAGTATGAATCCGATATATCTAAGTAAGAATTTTTTAAAGTAACAACTGAACTTGAATTTTTGATTTTTAAACAATATCAATAATTTTATAGTTTTACGTAAGTATTACATCATTAAAAATAATTTATATGACTAGTAAACTTTTAAAAATGTTAAAAAACAATGATCAATTGGAAAGATTAGTATTATTTTTATGGATTGTCATATAAAAATGCTGTTTATACGTATACAATCTAATAAATTCTAATAAAATTAAAAATTCTAAGAATATATTAAATTTTTATATCTATGCTCATAAATTCAGTTCTAATGTGTATTTAAATATATTATGTATCAATAGTTGTAAATATCTATTTTAAAGTTTACTTTGTTCTACTCCTCAAATATATTATAGGGATTTTTTATTTTTATGATTTTTATTGATTTTTTCTAACGGTCATGATAATACTTTACAGAATATATATATGTATATGCGTGTTTATTTTAGTTTGTTTGATTTTTATTTTTCTCATATAAATATTTGTATACGAAGTGTTATACCTGATAATTGCTTAGAAATAAATAAAATAAAGCATTAGAAAAATAAAGAAAAAATTCTAAAATAAATAGTACGTTTAATATACTGGCATGTAGTCGAAAATAATAAAAGGACAATTTCATTTATATGACCAATATTGCTTTTAATTAAACAAGTAATGTCTATGTGCTATTTTTTCTAGTTACTTGCATATCTATACTTTAAATGTTATCATAATTAGTATTTCATTGAATAATTATTGATAAAGAATTAATAACGAAAAAAGATATGTATCATGATTCAATAATGATAAAAACGTATTCTTTTAGGATAAGGTAGCTAATATTTAAGAAAATAATTTATAGATATGAAACAAATAAGTTTTAAGTTACTCATTACTTAATATAGAAACTAATCTTTTCAATTTTATTTTCTTTATTTTATTCATATTTAACGATATAAAAATGAAAGACGTTCACTCATTAACTAGAAATAAAATATAATGTAATAATTATAAAAATATTTTATTATATTTTACGTCTTGTATATTACATCGAATGTTTTATCAATAATATTTATATTCTACATAAAATGAAATATTCAGATTTACTTATGTAAAATATGAAAGAATTTTTAAAAAATAAAAATAAATTTATTCAGAAACAGAATATATCAATTCTTTCATATAGAAATTGTGTCTCGAGAAATAAAAGATTAACGAAGAAATAAAAAATGAAAATTATTTCAGTCCGTGCTAAGATTGTCGAGGAACAAATCATTTTGGATTAAGGTATCGGTTGTGACTTTCATTATGATTTGCCAGCAATTCAGCGGTATAATGCTTATTATCTTCAATGTTTTAACGGTTTTAAATTTGCTGAGCACAAGCCTAATGACCTCAGGTCAGCTGAGCCTCATCTGCGGAGGAATACAGCTAGTTTTCTCAATGTTTGGTGTACTACTTATTGAACATTTCGGACGTCGAGTAATGTTGACTGCATCATCGATACTCTTGGGATGTCTTCTATTTTTGTTAGGTTCGTAGAACACTTATAAGTTTTAATATATAATTCTTGCAGTTCATATCGAGTAATGATAAAATTACGAGATAAATTATTACGGTGAAAGTACGATGTTTCAAAATAATTTCTATGGTAGTGAAAATATAAGATTTAGTTTTTTTCTACCAACATTTTTTGATTAAAATAACTATAAAGGTTTTATCTTTATTTTTGTAAAGTTACATCAAGATTTAAATGTGTCATTTTTTATTTAAAATTTTTTTTATACAAAATTTCAATTCAAAGACTTCGTAATGTAACTTATTATATTAAGTATTGTTATTTTATTTATTAAAAATGAGAATATTAGCAAAAATATCTGGATAAAATTTGTTCAACTTTTGGTATTTCTCAAAATTTAATATTTGTTCGTGTTTCATTATTTAAATGATACATTTTTATATATATTTCAATATGAAGTGAATATAATGTAATAAATCATTATTCAAATTATTCAGAAAAATTTAATACATTTAATTTTGATGAAAAATTATTAATATATTTCTAATTAAAATGTGCTCTCATTATTATTCTCAGAATTAATTATAAAAACTATTAAAATTATTATTTGTATTGCGATAATATTAGAAATACATTCATAAAATATGTTGATGAACTTAAAAACTTTTAATTTCTAATTTAAGAATAAAAGGAGTACATTGTTTTAATTGTCTTATTAAAATTATAATATTTATTATTTTATTTGTTAACAAATTTTTATTTCTTTTCATTATCAGCAAAATAAGTTAGAATTTTTCAAGATAAATCAAAATCGCATATTAATAGTAATACTCTATCATAAAAATGAATATTTCATGATTAATTAATGTCTTAAGTTTATGATTTATTTACAATTTCTTTTTGTTTTGGTTTTGATCTACCATATACTTTTTTATCATAACAAATAATGAAAAATATATTATTTGAAAATTAGATCTATGTAAAATAATCTATTAATTTTTGTACATTATTATAAATTAATAACTTACTGATATTCATTCGTTAGGTTGGTACATAAATACAAAAGGACTTGAGTTTGTATTAATTAATACTGATGCCTGGATACCACCAGTATTGATTACAGTATTCTTTGGAATTTATAATTTGGGAATCGGCCCTATAACCTGGTCACTATTGGCTGATTCATTTCCTATCGAGATACGATATTTAACTGTATCGATAATTGGTAAGTTAATTATCTTATAAATAATGTAAACATAATTAATAATATTAAAGGTAGATAGATGTATATGATTAATAAGAGAATCAAATTTTATATTTTCTTCGAGAAGAAATTATTAATTTTAAGATTCAGAGGATAAAATTAGAAAATTTTTCATTATTAATAAAGCAATTTAAATAGGATATGATTAATAATATCAAACAAATTGTTAAAAGTATAAACCATTCAATGAAAAATGATTATGATAAAGCAATACTAAATGAATAAAATGTTCTATGATAATAAAAATCAATAAGTATTCATGTTTTTAAATTTTATAATTTATTATCTTCTAAGAAGATATAAAAATTTTTTGTCTCTTATATTTTATAAATTTTTAAAAGACTGTCTAAAAAATCGGAATATTATACTTATTATAAGTAAATAATTTTCTATTAAATTTGTTTTTACTAGGATTTTGTAATAGTATTTACGTTTTTTATTTCATTGACAATAGTTGGTGTCGGCTGGTTCTTATCCTGTGCGCTCAACTTCAGCTTCTTTGCGCTCATGATAAACTTGGGTATAGTCGGGATTTTGTGGATGTTTGCTGGATTCATGTGGCTTAACGCGATAGCTTCTATGATTTTCGTTCATGAATCCAAAGGGAAGACACTCATTGATATCCAGAAAGAGTTCCAGATTAGTTGATGGTATTTCTTAATACTAGACTTATGGATGATTAACCATAAAGACGTTAAAGATCTTTTAATTGTACATTATTAACATGAACATTTTCCTCGATATTATAAAAGAAATTACATTTACATATCGTCAATAATACAATATTGTAAGTAATTAACTTCAAAGCGAAATTGTCAGTTATTTGTAAAATATGAAGTAGGTTTTGATCTTTATATACATATAAAGATGTTTTTGTTTTATTGTTTCTTGAAATTACACGATATATCCTTACCCTTCATTTTTATTTCATGAATAATTTCTGTTATTTACATTAAAAAATGTGATTTTATACCACTGTATTTAATCATATATTTGAATTCATATATATAAAATAAAATTATAAGACTCCTGAAATATGAGTAATCCATTATTAAATAATAATAACAACTAAGATAATAGTTTAATTACAAGTGAAAAAAACCATTTTCATGTAATAATTTTATAAAAAATACATTATCAATTTCTATACTAATATGTAATTTTATAATTAGAATATTTATATAAAAATTTTGTAATAAATCATAAAAACATTTTTATCGATTTTTATATTTAATATTTTAATAAAAACTCAAATACATTATAATGATAGATACAATTAATAAACATAAATTAAAAGATATTCGAATAAAATATACTACTAAATAAATATACAATTTTTGTTTCCAAATTGTTTATTTAATATTATGAAAATCATATTTCAGATAGAAATGTATACATATACATACATATATATATATATATATATATAATCCGGTACGAATACTGTATATCTCATAATATTTTAAAAAAACATTCAATACTTTTTTTAAATTTTAAATGTAAATTAAAATAAATACGTAAGATCGAAGTTTTAACCATTCTTGAGTTTTTTATTGTTTATATTCTAGATTAAATGTTAGTTTTGAATTATAGTAATAAATTTCGTTATAGGTACAAATTTTGAAATTAATTTATCTGAGAATTATATTATTCAATTAAAAAATCTTTTTTTGTATCTATAAGTATTGAGTCTGAGTTATTAGTATAAAAAATGTTTTAAAATTATTTATAACTAAATAAGAAACCTATTAATAATAAATATGTTTTATTAAGGTTTAGTTTTTGAGCAAAGCAAATTTTAATTTTTCAAATAATACATGGATATATAGAATTTATTGTAAAGAAAATATAAGTTATATCAATTAAATATATTTAATTATAATTTAATAAGAAAAGTACCAAACTACTTTCTGAATAATTCTAATTAGTCAAGCTCAATTAGTCAACTATTATAAATAAAACAAGAAATAAATTTTAATATTATATCTTATAAATTAGATTTTGTTAAGAATAATACGAAAAGTAAAATAAATAAATATATAGGTTAAGATAGGTACATAATTACTGCAAATCAATATTTAGTTTAAAATAAATATTATAAAGCAACCAATAATATAAAAATACTTGGAGCAAAACAAAAGAAGAGAGATAATAAATAAATAAATTACTGTTTATTATAAGATTATTTTACGAGAAAAATATTATATTAGGAACAGAGTAATACTGGATTTTCAAACCGAATTACAATATAAAGAAATCAATATATAAGTAAAAGAAAAAAATTAGTATTAAAAATATTTCAAAATCTTATATTAAAATTAAAAATTTTGTTTAAACACTATTTTTCTTATTTTTAAATGCAATTGAATAATTAATAAATTATGTTAGTAAGTTATAATTTAGTAAATGAAGGGGAATTAAATGAAATAAGAATTAAGAATACACAGTTTTCAGTTATTCATAAATATATTAAACGATCGACTAAATGTCTCATACATCATTAAAATGAAACTTTATGAAAACGAGTCACAGAGTTTATCGAGTAACAGCACGAAAAATTTTCATAGTCGAATAGATTGCAGTTTAAACTCAAACGAAAGTACCAGCATAAAATTCTTGCTTATCTATCGTATTTCGTTTGAAGTTAAAAAGATACTAAAAATCATTACATAATTTAGAACATAATAATAAGCTTTGGATAATCCAGAAACTCTACAATGGTGTTCATTTTTAATAAAGGTTAAAAGTCAGTCTGATGACTGCTAGTATTATTAATGCGAACGTCGGAAGCTAACAGGAGTAGTGACATCTGTCTCGTCAAGGAAATAAAAGAAATAAGACAAAAGTTAGCTTTGCTCGAGTCCCTCGATGGACATAATATCAGGCAAAGATGAGAATGATTGGATTTATCGGATATATCCACGTCAACTTGCAAGGAAGCCAAGAACACATTGATAAAAATCTTCCGTTTTAAGCTAGTTTCAATCGAACTATTCAGAATAGTTGTTCAATCTTGATTTGTATGATGAATATTGACAATGCTAACTACTGGATAGAATATTAGAAAAAACACTAGATGTTAATAATATTGTATACGAGACTATTTAATATTACATTTTTTTAATCTTGAAGTTGATTCGTTAGCAGCTGTAAGATTCACCTCTAGGATCGAATATACCATAAGAATATGACACTATCTAAGAAGATTGACCGAGTAATGAGAGGATCATAGCGACGTAATACAACTTGGAAATGATTTATTACTATGATCGAGTCATAGGACTTGATTGAATGGTATTCTCTGATGAAAACCACGAGACTAGAAAGAGGCGGATTGTTCGATACTCCGCTGGAACATGAATTTATTTGTCATATTGGAATCAAATAAAGTAGTCATTCATTGCTAAATCAAATGCGTATCGTTGGATTTGTATTATACTGTATCATTTATACTATACTTACTATGAGAATAGAAAGTATTAATAAAATAGATTTCATCAACAAAATTAAATTTTATATCATTTATTTACTCTTTTTTTTTTGAAGCATAAAGAATGAAAAATTAATTTTGTTATAAGAAGTAATTTTAAGATATAAAGAATATGTTTTATGCCAATAAAATTATGATATAAGGAAGTTTCAAAGATGTCCTTAATCCGAAATATATTAAAATTAAACACAGAAGAGCTTTAATAGTGAATAAAGCAACGAAAAATGCGAGCATAAAATTGGTACATAACAATAATTCACTATGGATATAAGATCTTGTTAGTTAAAAACCGCGGAAAATTCAATAAAAATACGTTTGTAATAATTTTTAATAAAAATAGTTTGTATCGACAAATTACATAGAATAAAAAGCTTCTTATTATTTGAAAGAAAATAACGGTAAAAATAATGTTATTAAAAAAATACACAGAAACAAGAAAAGAAGAATTGATAAGCTTCATAAATATAAATTGAATAATATTTTATACGATAGCAATATATTCATTTATGATTATAAAATTAATTTGGCATGTCGAAAGCAATTTTGTCATATTTTTATCTTTGGAAACGCAGTATAATTTTAACAAAAGAAAGCTAAAAATAACTCGGACATATTTCATCCGAATACCTTTTTATGCAATTATTTTAAAATACAATTAAAAATATTTCTAATATACAAAGCATAAAAAATATATTCGATACATTGAGTACACATATATCAAATTAAAATATTAAGAATATGAAGAAAGAAGAAATTACAACAATTATATGAGATAAAATCAAAAAATTATTAAGCAACCAAAGCGGTTACTTTATTAGAATCATAGTGTACAACAATAATGTCATAAAAGATGTATTACTATAGAATAACCTTGTTTGAGTACGTCAATAATACATGATCATATAGTCACATAAGAATACAAGCACATCCAAGGTGCAGTATAAACAGAGCTCTCTTCATGCCTGAATTTTATTGCACCCATTTCCTCTCGTATGACTACCAAGAAAGACCTATTTTATCAAGAATGTTGAGTTCAAGTCAACCTATCAAGATTCAAACAGCACAAGCAAGAAATAGAAAGATATTCTTAATATGAAGGTACGTTTCTATTACATCAAGTTATTGTATGATTTGATATTTTATCATATTTTCTTCATTATTAGATAAATTCAATGTAATCGTATTAATAAAATAATATGTATTTGAAAATTTTTAAAATAACTTATTCACGAATATTCAAGTATAAAAATACAAAAATACAGGAAAAAATAAAAATAAATATAATATTTATAAACGTAATGTTATAAACATATAATAAGAAATTCTAGTGAGAACGAAAAAAGTAGATATTTTTTTAAATTATTCCATGTAATAAAGAAAAAATTCATCATTCATTTTATACTTAAATTTATGTGCAATTATTTTGTATTTAGTAAAATGTTCTATCATAATTAAATTAATTTAATTGAAAATTATATTTTCTATCAATAAATATTTAAAGATAGTTTTTGATAAATTTTCCATTTAATATGAGTTACACACGCAATTATATATAATACGTGTCAATTTTTAAATTTTATTTCTCACACCAAAGTTTAAAAAATCAATCAGTTATTAAATAAACTTATATACATATTCATTATTGTTCTCAAGAATATAACAGTTAATATAAAAGTTAATTTTATTGGTATAATAATAATCTTACATAAATTATAATTCAATTAAAACCAGTTTATATTAATTTTTGTTTATAGTTAAAGTAATAGTGATTATTAAGATTTTTAAATAATTTCTCTTAACTAATTACTCTTATAAAAATTATAATTTTCAAACAATCTTAATTTTTTTGTAACAAATGAGAATTTATTATACCGATAACTGATACCAAAAAATATTAAGTTTTCAATACGACGATAATTATAATCCTTAACTGCTATTATTAGTAATTAATTACAAATAGATAAGAGTCATTATTATTATGTTTAAGTATTAATATATAAGCTAAGCTGATTTTAGTAAAATATGAGCGTAGTACTCGTGTAAAAAAATTAAAGATAATATGTCATTTTAAGATTGAAACTTACACTTAAAATAATAATATTATTTAATATATATTTTGTTTGAATAAATAAATTAAAGGGATATAATGTTTATTTTATAAATTACTATGAAATATTTGATTACATAATGTATAATAATAATAATAATACTCTTGATAGAATTATTCACTAAGTATTATATACTGAATTTTATTATATCTATAGTAAAAAATAGTTTAAAGGATATGGTAATAATATTTTTATTTATATTTATTAATACAAATGAAATATTTCAATTTAGTACTTAAAAATTTCATGATTTTGTACTGAATATTAAGTTCATACTATTTTTATACTATATTAAATTATTAAACACAATAATAAATATTTATTATTATAAAAAGTTAAACGGTATTATTATTTCTGATAAATTAGCGTATTCTGATTTTTATTGCTCATACTCCAATCAAATTTTACTAAAATCAGTCAGTGCATGAAATGGTCTTGTATTAAAAGTCAATACAGATATATAATTGAGTATTGAACAGTCAGATTCTATATATTTATATCTACTTTTTATTATATAAATTTTAACGTTAATTTATAATTAATTTCTTTTAACTAAATTAATCCGTAATTTATTTCATATTATTTCTATTCAATTTTTACAAACAGAATATAGCATGTTAAAAAATTATTCAACCAAGTAAAAATGGATATTAATCAAATTCTTTACTTTTAATATGAAAAATACTTTTTAATTATCCTTTAATATACAAAGCAAGAATTTGTAAATATGTTTTATAGTATGAGTAAAAATTTAACTTTAAGTTAAATTTGAAATGTTTATCGATCAATATAAAATTAATATAAAATTAAAAAATATATAAAAAAAATACTATTTATTTGTTAACTTAATACATATATCTAATAAATAATAAGTTAAATATGTGAATTAAAATTTGAAATATTTCATTTTGGTTTCTGTGTAAAAAAAATAAGTTTTTTATGTATTTTTAGCTATAATAAACAGTTTTTATGAAAACTGGGATATTTATTTTCCTAGAAAATAAAATATATATATAAAATTTTCTTATATAGACGATGATAAGAATATTATTATTTAAAAAATTGATTTAATATTAATGAATTTAGAAATGTGTAAGTTATAAATTTATATCTTCTTTCTATTGATTTCACTTATATATATTTGTTTGTTAAAATGATCAACTGTTAGAAAATTCTATTTAATTTTCACACTTGAATTAGTATATTATTTGATACTTCTATTAAATGAATATTATGAATATATATATTGTATATAACGACTTATTAATTCTTAAAATTTTTCATAATCATCATTAAAAATGAAATTGAATTTTTATAATAATTTCATATTAGATTAAAATTAAATTATTTCATAATAGAGAAATTATGATACATATATGAATAATTTATATTAGCATAAATCGAAAATAAATTTAAATAACTCAAAGATCATTCTATATCTGTATGAAAAGAATCCTTAACATATTATAAATTTATAAATTTTGGAGGTCTATAAATCTCAAATGTATCTTATGAAAACAATTTTTTCTCATGAAATTGATGAAGAAAATTTAAGTAACAATTGTTAAATTACTTTTTTTCTAATATATGAATATTGAATAAGACTTATGTTCCTACAGAATGGGGGAAAGACAAAAATAGAGAGTTCTATTATGTTTGCGTGCGGCTCGTTGATAGTCTTCTTGATTTATTGTCCCTCGTTTCTTCTCAATTAACGATAGCTGTACTCAAAACCCAAATGATAATTCGATTTCTTTTTAGAACTACTCTGTTCTAGATTTCTTATTTATTGATGCCGACTATCGAAAATATAGTTTCAGATTGCATATTTCCTGTCTTAAGTAAATCAGGTAACTGTGAGTTATATCATAACACGTAACACGTTTTAAGTTGCAATGTTAGAATGTCGATTAACTTTCTATAAGTGAGTATATCTTAAGAGATGTACACAGATAACAATTTTTAGGAAGAATATCGACAAATAAGTTATTAAATCATAGGATAAATTTATTTGATTGAATTTTAATATAACTTTCATATAATTTTTCATTATTCGGACGTATAATATTTTTTAAGATAATCATATTTTATATAGTTATTTAATTATAATTTAAATACAGCATAGATATTTGTTTTATATTCCACAAAAAATTTAAAGTAACAAAATTTTTTTGTTTGATTATCGTATTCTTGAAAAGCTTTTTTATTATTTTTCCAATTTAATATTGTACAAAAAATATTAGCTCTGTATTATGTTAAATATATATTTTGTTTTTACATTTAAACAAATTTTTATTCTTTTTTCTTCACGGCAAGCCGATATTTATCTGTAAGAATTACAACAGATTATTGTATAGATACCAGGAAAAATAAATATTTTCAAAATATTACAAAAAGTAGAGTAATTACGATAAATAATATAACTCGTATCGTTGTATTACGATAAATTATTTTTTTTTATTGACTACAATATCATGTGTTACTTATAGATAAGTAAATTTTATTAAGAACCTCATTATTTAAATTATTTTTATATTTATTTATATATCGATTTATTTATTCACTTATTTTGAAATCAATATCAAATTAAAGTTTGATTTTTTGTTACGCAAAATAATATTTCATTTAATGCTTCTCCTTTTTAATATCATTTTATATATTTTTAATATTGTTAATTTATATTGTTATATATATTTTGTCGGCTTGTTTTATTCTAATAACACGTATTGATGCATTTTCATATATTATTACATGCAATGCGGGGTAATCATTGTAGAAGTTATAAAAAGAATGGAAATTCGAGATTTAAAAGAATAATTTATTCTACTTTACTGTACAATGCCAATCATACGTAATTGCACTTCTCCAACATCTACACTCGATTTTCCCTTCGTTATCGAAGGGAGTGACGTTTTCCCCCACTCGTGTAAATCTTGGACTTTTTATCTCGTCAAATATCCTACACACTTTCTCTTTTGATACCTCCCTCCATCGATTTAACTGACATTTCAGAATGCTATATTTATATATAGATTTTTTCACGTATACCATAATATTAATATATAATATATAATTTAAAAGAAAATCTTTAATTCGTTCAATACTATTGTTTTATTTGGTTATTACCTCACTCGATATTATTTTTTATAACGGTCTTTTTCTCAGACTTAATTAGTTTTATCTCAAATATGAAGCTTTTTTATCATTTTTTCATAATACTAAGGTTATTACATTTAAAATAATAAATTTGTTTCAGGTTTGTTCATTAAGTATTATTTAAAATTAAATTTTCCATTTCAACGTATATCACTTATATAAATTACATATAAATTTTTGGTTTTTATATTTTCTTCATATTTATAATTATTTTTTTCATTGTACTTCCACATTAACCATAAATCTTATTCTTATTGTATGAAGAAAATCACAGCATAAATGAAATAAAATGATAGAAAAATAGAACAAGATAGAATAAGAGATAGATAGAGACAATAATGTGACTTCATTGACACGTTATTTATTTATATTTTCTTTCTCTTATTCCATAATGTAATTTTTACTTGGACTTTTATTTTTATATTTTATTTATGTATAAATTTAGTTATTTTTATATGAAAATATTTTGCATTAATATTTTTAAAATTATTATGGAACTGAGTATCAAGTGTAATTAAAACTTTTTATTATCTTATTTATTTAATTTGGAATTAAATTTTATAGAAATTATTAAGGCTTTGTATTTACATATGTGTATGTTTTTTTTCTACAGGTATGTTTTTCCATTCTACATTTTCTACATTTCATCGATAATTCTTATGAACTGGGTATATAAATATTTTTCTGTCTGTTTCAATTTACTCTACATTTTTATTATGAATTTTCACATATGCACACATTGTTTCTTGGTACATGTCTTATGATTTTACTACTTTCTTTACTTTTTGACTCGTGTTATATTATAATTCGCGTTTATACCGATATTCTCATTATTTTTTTTATTACATTATTTATTAAATTATGTCTAGAAGAAATATAAAAATATAAAGAAAAATATTCAGTATCTGAATTATTTGAATAATATTTTATCTCAGTCATAAACTTTTATATAACTATTTTATTTTTATAATTTCAACTACTTTGGCATATATTATGTTTATATCACTGTGATTTCCTATATATCTATCTCAATTTTCATCAAACTCTATATAATTTAAAATTGATGTTTCTAAAAGTATAAAAGTTAATAGACTAATTTAGATTCTCGAGATGTTCCTAATTTAATTTATAGATTCTATTTTATATTATATATACATTTTCCTTCAATATTATTAAGTAGAAAATTTTTTTTGCTAATTTTGTAAATATGATATTTTAAAAATAACTTTTTTCATTTAATTAATACACTAATATTAGCAGTATGTATTAAAGTATCTTTTTTTAGAAAAGTATTTCATATATCTAATCTTTGATTTCCCTGGAAATTGATGGGTATGTTTAAAATTATTTATTTTATCCTTTTTGTTATTCTAAGATTTACAAACCGTTTTCAACTACGATCACTGTGAAATATATTATTTTATTATTTATCCGTGAAGTTATTTATCACTTTTTAAAACTTGTCCTTTGTTTTTTGTTTTACTGCTATTAATTTTTCTTACGTTGTTTATTGATTCACTTTAAAATTTCATCTCTACATCAAGTTTTTATTATTCATGAATAATACCAGGGTTTTCTATTTTTTAACTTTTTAAGACTTTAGATACTCTAATATTTTTCTTTGAAATATAGTTTTGTGTTTAATTAAAAAGGAAAAAAATTTTTTTAGCTGATACATTATTTTAAGTCATGTTAATGGAATTTATTTGATTACTAGTTCATACAATCCGTAAGGTTATGCTTCCAGTCATATCTTCAATTAGTTAAAATTGAATTTTACATATTATAGATTTAATTAAATTTATTATTGACGCTATTAATGTATAATTTCCAAGGTGACATTTCATTTAATAAAATTTTGGTTTAATTACTTACTCATGTTGAAACGTAACCGTATCGCTAGAACTTTGTCATAGTATTTCGTTTAAGCTTAGATAAGCTCAACAAGAAGTAGATTTTGTTTCAGGCAGTTCATGGACGGTGTATTTCTATTCTTTAGATATATAAATTCACAAAATTATGTTTATTGAAAGAAAATTTATCGAAAATATTATTTTTTATTGAAAATATAAAACATTTATTTTGTGCAGGAATTAAGAATATTATTGATGTAGTTTGTTGTAAATATAAAATAGTGATTCAAAAATTTATATATTAGTCATTTAACTTTAAACATTAAAAGAAATTCAAATTTTCTGAAAATTTAATATTTTTCTGTTCTATATTTCGAATGAAATGTTTTATTCATTTGTAAATTTATATTAATTATTATAATTAATTTTTTTAATCAAATTTTTACGTAAAGATGAATAATTCAAAAAATGAATATATTAGTTTTTCAATTTTATAAGTAAAAAAATACTAATTTATTAATAAAAAACAAAGATAAACAGAACAAAAAGTTAAATTCTTAATTATACCATGTATTTATGCCTTCCCACAGTTGGAACATTAAAAATAGAGGAATCGTGAAAAACCAGAAGAAAAGAGGAGATTTAGCATCTTTAAGTTGAATAGTCCCTTCATGGAGATCCGGTTGATTATCAACGATAGCCTGTCTTAATCATTCTGGCGTATCTCAAGGTGCACACAACAAGACACGTTAAATACCGCAATAGTCTTCTTGATACTTCAATGTACGATCTGGTCTTATTCGTTAGCGATAGTATCAAACGAGGTGCGTTGAATAGCGATAGTTCGCTTACTCGGTGAGTGAACTGACTTTGCTCGTCTATTTAATAGAATCTATATCGAGGTTTACGGTCGCTATCGTAAACAATTTTCTACGCACGATCGTTATAGTAGGATACAGCTGTTTCAAAATTTCAGTTCACTTGTAATATGGAGATTCAACAGATAATTTTATTACGTCTTTCTAAGTTTATGAAAATGAAAATATTTTATTGATTATTTTCAAATAATATTAGCAAGTTTTCTATCTTCAAATAGTAAATAAATTTTTCTTCATAATCATTGTTATCGATAGTAGCTTTTTCTACGCTCGATTACGTAGTTCATTTTCTTTTAAGTATGTCAACGGTTACATGTGTAATTGATTTCATTAGTTCAAATGCAAATTTTATCTATTGCACGATAAAATATGTGCAGTGTAATAACGAAGACTTTTTAAAGCTCGTGATTAAGTTGAATGTACGATTATATGTAATCGTTGTAATTTGATTACTTTGGTATTTATATTATTATTCTTAGATTGTTTTATCTTGCATAATACTGCACTTATTTGTATCTTCTTCTACTTTGGTATCAGTATCTTGATTTGTTAAATTAAATCGTCTATTTAACTGTATAAAATGAAAACATTGTATACGAATTATTGCCAGAAATGTAAAATGTATATATCGTTATCTATTTGAATCTTTCCAAATATAATTTTCAGAATTCATGTTCAATTTATTATCTACTATAAAGTCTATGGTATTATTTTACGTTTCTAAAACGATGTTTGATAATATAGTGTGCAGAGTTTCTACAGGAGTTATAAGCTGATTAGACACTATCGTTGCAATTGAAAAAGAGTTTAGAGACTAAAATGTATTTCTAAGTATTCCCATTCTTCGCTTAATTTAATTACTTCCTGCAATAAAACTTGTTAATTAAATTTTGTCTTTAGATTGTTTTCTATAAAATTAAAGATTTAGAAATGTTTTTAGTTTAATATAATTGTTTATAGTACATTAATTATGATAATATTTTATTTAAATAATATCTATAAAAGTATAAATCAATATCTTAAATATATTGTATTAAATGTATTGTAATCCTAAATTTACTAAATCGATATGTTGAATTCCATTACTAATTTCATAAAGCTATAAATCGCCGTATTGAAATGAACATAATAAATCGATTGTATTTGTGCGTATTTTTGAGGCAAAGTTTGCTTGTTGAGTTTGTATACCTATGCGATTAGTTTTTATACGAGCCAGTAGAAAACAATCAATTTTAGATAGAGATTACTTTTACACGTTTGTGTTACAGTGATCGCTTGTCATATTTTGAGTTAGATATACTATCGATATTGACTAAAGATATTGCAAGTGAACGCGTAGATTTAGTCATAAATTTACACTTTCTTTCTTTTTCTTTCTTATTAGGACATTTTTTAGCTTTTCCATGTAAACTATGGATCATCGTTCGCGTTTTTCTTTCTAACGTCTTTTGACTTCTTTCATTGCTGAGTTTTTCACACATTCGTGGTTGTTTTGTGCAAGGAAAATACGAAGAGACTAGAAATGCTCGAGGGAAGGTAGAATAAAGATATATTGAAACTGAATATAGTAAGTTCACTTTCTGAGATTTTCAAATAATTTATGTTCACAATATTTTTAGGAACTAGTATATATCAACCTTTATCATGAAATTAGAACCATTTCGTATATTTTGAATTTGAAAAAATTTATATTGTAAATAAACATTTAATGATTTCTTTTCATAAATTTTTATATCTCTCATTGAATAAAAAGTAATATATATAATAAATATTTATCATTTTATATTTTATAATTTGTATTTTTATTATAAAGACCGAGTCTACTTTATTTGATTATATCTGTAAGATATATTTTAATTATAAATATTATAAATTTTGTTTTTTTTACTCTTTTAATTATAAAAATGATTCTTCAATAAATATCCTCTTGTAGAATTTGAATCGATTAAAGCATTGCAACTTTATAGGGATTACTAGAAATTCATTTTAATTATATTTTTATAATATGAAGTTACAGTTTGTGAAAACATTTATTATAATTTTTTTAAATTAATAAGAAAATTAGAAAATAACTAACTATTATTTACCAGCTCGATTATCGACTTAAATTTACCAATAGTTAATTGATATAATGAAGTTTTATATACATTTTTTCATATAACTTTTTTTATTATATTATATAGAAATATTTTATTATATTATTATAGAAATATTGTTACATTTATTTATTCTTTCATTATATTTCAAATGATTAAATAATACTTAAAAGATTAATAAATCAGAATTAACGAAACTTTGAATTATTACTATTATAATTATAAAAAATATATAATAAAAAATATTACTTTAAGAAATAATTCATCCAATTATTGTTACAATTTATTTGCTATTATTAAAATAAAAGTTATCCAAGTTTAGTAATATAGAAGAAATGAAAAGAAAAGAACAAACTTTTAGATTTCACTGCTTTTTCTTACGATGACTTTCTGTATTATACCTATTACTTATATGTGAGTTGAAAGATATAAAATAAATATAATAAGTGTAATAAATTTTTTTATTTTATAATCGTTTTATTTATATAGATTATAACAACTTTCAATTTATTATTTTTTCTAGATATGTTACAAAACTAAATAGCTACTGACAAATATTAACAGATTTATGAAATTAAAAATATTGTTTATGTTGATAATAATTAAATAATTTATCATGAAACTTTTTCCAAATTCTTATACATATTTTTAAAAATATAATTCTAAATCTTGGAGGATAAATATATGAATATTCTATTTTAATTTTCGTCTTTTAGTAAGCACAATACTAAATATATTTTAATCCATATTCTGAAATACAAAGGAATGTATTTCTTATCATATGGAATTAACATACACAGTTGATCTTATTATCGCTTTTTTCCTTTATTTTAGAAAATATTTTTCTTATAATAACAATGTATTATATGTATCAGCAGATACATCAATTCAGTAACACAAACGTTTTATCTTACTTCGAAATAAATTTTTAACTCAGAGTTGTAAATTGTATATACACGTTCTATTAAGACTACAACTTTCGAAAGTCGTCAATATATACTTCATTGTATATTTATCGATTTAAGAAGTTCCATTTGTTTTTAAAAAATAAAAAACAAATGAATCGATAAGAACAGAAGAGAATAAGCTCTAATACTTATATATATATTTATATACGACATGCACAAGGAAAATAATAGACACTTCTTATTTTCAACAACAAAAAATAAATATAAAGACGAGGAAGAAAATTTAACTGAAGAAAAAAGAAAAATAAAAAGATAGATTTAGATGTATAGAAAATGGATAATATGATGAAAGAGAGAGAGACAGATATTAGGAAATTGGTACAAAAACGATAAAAAGAGAACATTTCACCATAAGAAATCATTTTTTTTTGTAAAGCACTTACAGAAAGAATATCATTCGAGTTAGTCTCTTGATGATAATTGACCATTGTTTTTACTTCTTCTGTATCTCTCAGAATACAAGAAACGAGGAACATAGCGTGATGATAAGTATATTTCACAGAAATAGAAGTACTGCATTGCGCCATAGTATCTTTTAAAGTGTTACAGTATTAATATAGGGAATACGACCCGATGAAAAATTACTTTCACACTAAATTTTTCTTTGTTAATATAACAGTAGTAGGTTAAAAATGGTTTATATATAATCGTCATTTTTATGCACTTACAACTTTCATAATACGTTAGACTTAATAAGTTTTAATTATTCTTCAAAAGAAAAAAAAGGAAGAAAAAGGAAGAAAAAGAAGAGGAAAGTAAAAAGGGTAAAACTAGACAAGGTATCACAGAGAGAGAGGTAGATACAAATAGAAAGAGTAATATAGAAAGACATCGGAGATAATATATTCCAAGGAACAAAAAAAATTGTAAGGAAGAATGAAAAAGATTATAAGTGATCAGACGGTGACTATATTCATGGATAAAAATATATATATTTTGTTCCAGTTCTTAGACTAAATTATACACTACATCAGAGTAACAGTTTTATTAATCAGTTTTCTCGCAAAATATTTCAATAATAAATGAAGTGGATATACTTAACATTCCTTTATAGTTAAAAAATCGACTACTTCATAAAAATTATGTACGTAGTTAAAAAACTTGTCTGCTATATAATTTTGAAAATAATTTATTTATTTTTTTATAAAAAGTTATGTAAATATTATACGTTTCAAAATCTAATTTTTTAAAACCCTCTTTTATCTTTTTTATTATTATAATATAAAGATTATTAATGCAAAACTATGTTAGTTTGATTATAATTTATAATAGATATGGAATATTTTTTTTAATAATTATTGTAATTAAAATAATGAAACATTTTGTTAAATTTTTATTCTTTTTTAGATAATAATTTAATAAATATTTCAAGTTCATAAAAGTTAATAATGCTTAACTTTTAAAAGTTTAAAGTAAGTAATAATTAGAATCCTTAAAATAAATTATCGTAACAATGTTTTAATAAGTTTAATTTTTTGTAATAAAAACTTTTTTGTGATAAAACTTCACATTTTGTAAAGAAACTTTTGCATAATAATTAAGTGATCTTAAAGAATAGAAATCAAAAATAACAAATGTAATTAAAATGGAAAAAGGTAAATCATAAAGAGAAAATAATATTAAGTTAATAAGTGGTAGACAGAAACAAAAGTAAAGGCATTAAAGGTTTCTCTGCTTTTAGAATTTATGAGAATTGTAGTTTCCGTGAAATTTTGTTATTAAAGACGTATTCTGTTACTTTGCAATAAAGCTTCACATTATTACAGGTAGGGTTGTAAAAAAATAGAATGCAATACCAAAAATGTGTTTCGGAACACTGGCAAAAATAGTTAATATTTACTTATTAGAAAAAAATTTAGAGTGGAAAAATAACAACGTTAGTATAGAAGAAAATATCAAAATTTCAACCTTATTTAATTATCGGAAGAAGAAATGAATAATACAAAAAAAGAACAATAATTTACGTAAAAACATAAATTGTTCAACTTTACAAGATGGAAACATAAATATAATCATTATCAATTTTTAAAAAGAAAATTATAAATACTAAAATAACAAAAATTTTTTAAATATTACATGTAATTAATAAAGTAATATAGATAAAGTGTTCACGTATTAAGCATGTATTAAATTTCAATGCACGATAATTGAATATATTTAAATATTGAAACTCAATAATCTCAGATTTTTAAACCTAAAAATTGAAATATATTATTATTTATTCATTGTGGTAATATATATATATTAATAAATATTTGGTAAATAATATGTAATCTGCTATTACAAATTATAAATTTTTTCTTATTATAAATCATTGAATTAAAATTTGAAGGAATATAAGATGTTATTATAAGGTAGAAAATATAATCACATACATATTTCAATTATTTATGAGGATCATATTAACCACATCTAGAAAATGTATGCGAAATTGAAATTCATTATACTAAAAGTACATAGTAAAGTTTACGTGAAACAAATTATTCGATTATTAAAAAAGTGAAATACATTATTAAAACAATATTTATATTTAACTAAATTAAAATTAAATAAAAGATTTTTATTTTATATGGATAATATATTTTATAATTTTCGTGTTGAAATTATTTTAAGTTTTTCAGATTTATGTAAAAAATCGTATTCTAGTAAAACTGTTATGAAAATGATAAATTTATAACATTGAAACTAAGATGCAATAATTTTAATGGAAGCTTTTAAATTACATACAAAAAAATATTAAATTTGATTTAATGTTAATTTTTTCCATTATCATTATATTGTTAATAAAAAGGTATGTAAAACAGATTAAAGTTATAGTATCATGATTTAAAAAAATTATTAGAAAATTGATTCATTATATATTTTTTTATAGTTTTAAACTGAAAAACTGTAATTATAATAAAAAACTAATAAAACATTTATTAAATTAGAGTCTTGTCTCGATATTTTTAAAATATAGTAACATTAAAATTTATAACTTTTAAAGATCTCCAAAAAATAAAAAAAATTTCTGAACCAACTGAAAATTGCAGTTATATATATAAGACATCTAAAATTATTTACATGTTTATTTTATCTTTAATGCAAAAAAATTATTTTGAATATACATAAGTAATATTTCTGAATGTTAATGCCCTTCAAAATTCTCTTTAACTGAGTTAATATAAATATTAAATAAATGTTAACATTTTTTAAAATGACTATTCAAAGTTAAGTAAATATTTAAAATTACGTTCAAAAAACTTCAACAAAATTAAATGTACGTTTATTTAAATTAACGTTATTTTAAATAAATGGTAAGCCAATTTTTTTTGGTATATTTTATACTTCTAATTTGTGAAATAAAGCACCGACAAAATATTCTATTCGACTAAAAATAAATTGAGCTTTTTTTACGTAATAGCTCTTCATGTACGAAATTCAACTTTTCAATTTTATTAACGTTTTTCCTCAAACTAGTAAAATAATTACGTGTGATCATAAAATCTGACTGCTAACGAATTTCAGATAATTATCTCACGTCGTCAGGCCAACCCCTTCAAAAGACTTGTTCACGCCAAGCTTTTAAAGACTTCAGTATGCCGATTACAATGGCACGTGCCTACTTAGTTGCAACTTACGTTTAAAGGAGCTCTTTATTTTATGAAGGTGGAAATCGTAAATAACACTCTTGAAAGTTATTATCAAATCTATTTATTCGTTTACTTTCTCACTCACTTCATCTATTTCTGATTGTAGTTTTTATACGAATTATACGAGTTTAAAAAAATATCAAAGTAGATCACTTTTACATTTTTAATTGGATCGATAATATTAATAATTTTCAACGATGAATCAAATTATATTTATTTTCGAAGTCTATTTTAAGTATCTATTCTAAACAATGTATTAATTTTATTCAAAATCTATTATATATTCATAAAAACAATTATTTGTTTAAAAATTTATTTTTGTAAATGTGTATTTCATTTATTCTTCTATTATTATATACAATATAATAACATTTCATCATTTAAATAATTTTGAAATTTGTATTTTTATTAATTAATTCTTATCAGAAACGAAATATGAACTTCTATTGTTTTGTAAAAGATAGAATAGCATAACTAAAAGTCGGTATTTCCTAGTACATATATTATCGGAACTACCTATTACAAGCTCCAAGTGCTGCTTAAGACTAAAAGCGTATGTAGGTTGGGTAGTAAAATAGGTCGCCACTTTATGTCGCATGTAATTGGTATCAACTCTTTCAAGCTGTTAAAAAGTCATATAATTTATTTACAATTTATGTAATTATATATTTATCATACTTTGTAAATATTTTTTATTTTAGTATAAATAAAAAATGAAGAAAGTATTGCATATTAATGAAAAATAAACAGAACAAATTTTTTTTAAATTAAAAATTTTGTCTGTAATTTACTCAATGATTCTTCTAAAATTTATTCCGTTTTGCTGTTAAAGTATATCGAAATTTGTATGTACTTGATCATACATATATATTTTTTCGTATTTTATTAATACGGTCCATGTATAATTAAAATTTAAATTAATTACATATCTAAATTAATATTTCATAAATATCGAAATAGAAATATATTTATTTTTTTAATATTTTATAACGATAATTAATAAATTTATTAGTATTCTCAATTTAAAAATGATATAATTATTCATAAAAATAAGAAATGTTCTGAAAGTAAAAACTACTTATATTAGATACGTGTATATATTTATATATACTTTTAATTTAATTTAATAATATTTATGGTTTAATGGTATTTACCGAACAAGAATTTAGATTTCGAACCAATTTATCCATCAATCACTTCATTTGAACTTATGCGCTTATGCGTGTACGTATATACATTTTTATGCATGTAAGCTCAAGATGGATTTTTTCAAACTATAGTACGAGGGGGATTTTCTTTAACAATTTGTCATTGTGAACGATAGATTGAATGTTTAGTTGACAGCAAGAACAAAATGAAGAACAAGGGTCAGATGGAAGACAGAGACGAGGAGAGTAAGCCTGAAGAAAAGAAGGTATGAGTAATACCGAGAGAGAGAGAGAGAGAGAGAAGCAGAGACGCAGAGAGAGAAAGAGACGAACGTAGAAAGAGAGGAATATATAGAGTGAGAGAGTAATAAACAGAATATTTAAAGTAGGCCAAGTCGATTTTCGGATACTGTATTTTATTATACATAAAATACGTTAACTATATTTTCATCACAAGTTCACCATTTCCTGTTAATAATTACGATATTTTATGTTTTATTGAGATTGATTTATTAGCTAAAAATATAACTAGTTGTATATATATATTTTAGATAGAAAAAAGTTATTTTCAATAAATTTCAAAAAACAATTCAACAATCATTAAATAGTCTGAAATAATGTAATCAATTATTACATAAATAAGAAATTATTCATTATTTTCTGAATAAGGTAATATAAGTTATAATTTTTAGAAGATTAAGTTGAAAATATCAGGATTATTTTAACTATTATATGTCAAAGTCTTTAAATACTTTATGAATAATAAATTTTATCAATAAATGTTGTTGTAGAGTATTTTATATTAAAAAGTTAGTCAGTATTTTAAAAATTATATAAATAAATTAAATAATATATTTCAGAAGAATATCTTGCAATTATTTATTAGCAGTAATAATTATATTATCTGATTAAAATATAGCGGATATATATTTTTAGATATGTCATGGTTATTTATATATTATAGAAAATTGTTCTATAAGTAATTATTTAGAATTAATGTATATTCTAATATTTCCGGTTTCTATAATGATTATATAAATACAATGTGTACGTGTGATAGTTTTCATTTAATGTTATCTAAAGCTTTTAATCAAGATATTATCTATGAATACAAATATTCCATATACATTTGCTTTTACAAATTTAATAATATATGATATTAAAAAGTTAACTAATTTTAGATAGTTAATCGCTAAAATTTATTTTTAATTACTAAAATACTCAATGATTAATAATCGAAATATTAATTTAATTTATAAATAATAATACATATTATAAAGAAATTATGGTAGAATATTATACGAAAATTCAAAAGGAAAATCTTACAGAAAAAAATTTAAGATGTAGTGCATATTTTCTTATAATACACATATTAAATATTCCAAGTTGAAAAGTAATTATCTATCTTACACCGCTATAAATCTAACTAAAACTCTGCACAGATTTATAGATATTACTGTTTGAAAGTTTCTATTGGATAGTAAATTTGAATAAAACGACTTTGAGTAGAATTTTCTGAAACTATATTGTGTTTAGATAAGAATTAGATAAGTTTTAAAATATAAATTTTTATTGCAATTTTTAAATGTATTAATGAAAAATAAATTATTAGCTTTATAATTTAAAATATATAATTTTTAGTTTAGTCAACGTTTCTTATATAAAATTTTTATATTAATGTTATAAACGAATGATTTTTGTATACAAATAAATATTTTAGGCATCTTCGAATGTAGTCAATTTATAAAAAAATATTAGTTGTATAATTAAATTGTTAAATTTTGAAAACTGTTATGCATGTATAATTATCCTGTACATAATATTTATGTTTATAAATGTATTATAATTATTAAATTAATAGTAAACTTATAATTACTTGATTAACGCTAAAATGTATGTGATTATATTATATGCATCGTATATCGATGTGTTATAAAAATCAAATCGAATTTGAAACTCAACTACAATTCCTTTATTTTTCAACGCTTTATCTACATCCTCTAATGAAAAAAGTCAATGTGAAAACATAAAAAATAAATTATAATAATAAGAAGAATAAATATTAATCATAATTCCAATAAAATAATAACAACAGCAATAATAATGATGTAAAAGAGATATAGGGAATTGCCAAAAACTACTTATTGCAATATACAAAATAATTAACACACAAAACTGTAGTGATTTCGACTATATCCATAATAATTAACATACATTTCGAAGATGTAGTTACTAAAATTTACGATTTCCATGCCGATGTTCCGCACTTAGATGATCGCACAGTTGCAGTCGCATACTCTGGAGACTCTGGAGACGATGCTGAAATTGTTCTCGGAAGAACCGTCGACTTGTCCATAGAGGTTTACATTACACACTGCCGTAAACTCACGTGTATGCAAAGTACAAAGTTTTTTAATATTAGTTCCGAGGGAAGACGGACGAATAAGCTTCCGACTCTTACTCACTTTCTCTTTACATTTTCTAAAGGAACTAGGTCTTCTCTTTCTTCCGTTTGAATTTTCGGGACAAGGCTAATAAATTTATAAATTTTAGAATACAAGGCGCTATTTTACTTCCAAATACCCACACATTGTTTTATCCATCGAAGGCACATATTATTTACATTAATTTAGTTAATAATTTTAAGCTTGAATTTAATATTTTAAATATTCTATAAGAATTAATTTGTAAAGAATTCTATTGGTTTTATATAACTTTATAATTGTAATAAAATTTACACGATATTTGTGAGAAATTTACAATATTCCTTATTATAATGTATGGTTATCGAAAGAATATTGAGCAAGCTAAATTTATTCGTTGTATATAATCTCGCACAATTACTTGATTATAGGGAATTCAGACGATTACATGTATCCTCATAATTTTCGTTTTACTTAATTGCAAAAATATTATTTTCCAGTATAAATTTGTATTCCTTTATTTTCATTAATTATTCTTCTATTTTTGATTGAGTTTTTTTCGATTATAAATATATATATATATATAGAAGGAAATTAAGAGAAAATAATAGAATGAAAGTGACGAATATCATTTTAAACCTGTAAATTTACTATAAGAGAGTACAATCATACATGGAATTGTATTTACGACATTTAATAAAAATCTATTATAAAGTCAACTAAATTTCAAAATTATTTATGAATTATATAAAACTTTTATTTAATTATTGCTGAAATATGAAAATTTATGAAACTATTTTTATTATACTATTCAATAATTTTAAGTAAATTCTCAATTTGAAAAAATTAATATATATATATTAATACTAGTTTTAAAATTCATAAACGAAATTTAAAATCGACATTCAACGAAAAATAGTTTTATATATCTTTTAAAATTTTAACATCAACAAATAAGACTATTAAGTTGTACTTGAATTTTCACTTACTTTTAGGGTAATAAATTATAAATATTAGCATCGTTTTAGAATTACTGTACATTTATAAAAACGAAAATAAAAAAATTAAAGAATATATTTTCTTTTTAGTGAGTTTTCATTTAACATTTAAGCTAGCGAAATAAATTAGTATAAAAATTAAATATTTAAGTTGAAACTTCGATAAAGTTTGAGGTGACATTTACAAATTAAAATTTAATGAGTGCTCAACTCAAGGAAAGGAAATTAAGTCAAATATATCATCTTATTATGTGAATTTTTAAATGGTGCCACAATGAATGTACTAAATTCTTTATTAAAATTAAATAATTATATTTTAATTAAAACAATTAAAACCATTATATTTTACCTAAAATTTCCTTATTAAATTAATTGTACGTTTAATTTCATTAAACGGATGAAATAAAAAACGAAAAAATACATTCGTACAAATCTGAGTAAATTGAGTATTATTTTTTAAGTATTCCATCATTTAATTCAAGAAATGTGGAGGCTAATTTTAAATTAAAGTATAAAATAAATTTTTGATTCTATATTAAATAATAATATCTATTATTATTATTAATATTATTATTCATACAATTAAATAAAAACGATTAGGATATTCTAGTGGATTTTTTTTTATTTATTATGTAACCTATATTTATATCAATAATATTATATAATAATAATATTTTTATCTCATTTCGTTCTAAATATAAAAAAAATTTATGACAGTTATTTGGTTTTATTTTAAAATGAAATTTTGTCTTTCATTCTTAGTTCTTACGTCTCTCTCTGTCTGTCAATCCATTCTTCTATGTTCCTATCTGTTCCCGATCCCCTCTCACTAATTTTATCTCGTTCTAGTTCCTTTTGTTATCGTCTTTTTTTACAAATCACGTCGACGTATTTAATAACCGTCTAGAAACCACTGATGATACGATGCCGAACGATGTCGATGCTTTGTAAAAAGAGTATGTTTCTAAGCGTAATAATTATACTAGTTATACGTAGCTAGTTTACATATACACTTGAGAACAAAAGAAAGCATGAATAACAAAAGAGTAAAGCACCGGTTGCTAGGTGAAGTCTACCTTACTAAAGGATACTAAGCGAACGAGGAAGACGAGATGTTTATCTCTCTTTTGCTAAATCAAAATGTAATTGAAGTGATGCGGCGTTATAATTACGGAAATAGGAAACGTGGTACAGAGAATTTATGTTTATGCGTGTACGTGCAGCTAGTTGACTCGTTTGTCCACTATACTATCGTGAGGATATCTTATGGGAATCGTGTTGAAGAGACGTGATTAGTGTATAGAAATCGGGGTGGCTGCATTTCCTGAATTGTAATTAGGAAATGTAATGTCTTTAGTTGTGTGGATTATTATGCAATGAGAAGGATAATTTTTGTTTGGTAATTATTGAGTTTGATTATATATTAATGGTTACGTAATAATCACATGAAAGTTTAAATGGTGTATATTTTACGTGAAACTTAATTTCGTTCAAATTTTAAACTGTTTTTTTTCATAAGTATATATAAAGTATGAAACATTATAAAAGAAATCACTGTTTAATGGAACTTAATCATTATTTATATAACAATTAATTGTTAAATTTTATTTAAAATAATATCAAAATTTTTTTATAATTATTAAGAATAATTAAATTTTGTTTCATTTTTAATTAATAATTAATTTTATGTATAAATATTAAAATGCAATAAGGATGTCATGATCATTTTTTTTATTAGTTACGTATTTAATGCAAACGTGGTATTTAATAAAATATAAAACAAATATTTATATAATATAAACTGTAGTTATACTTTACAATAAAAAAATTATATAATTAATCTAGTAGAAATAATTTATTGAAAATAAAATAAATTTATTCTTTCAAACTTTTTGATAATAAATACAAATCGCTGTTCATGTTTATGTGTATACATAGTTTCTAACTTTTTAAGCGTGCATATTTGTTACAAAATTAAAATATTTATTGACGAATTTTTCAAATTATACGTTAAAGACAATATTTTCTCTTAATTTCGATTCCTTATTAAGTTCTTAACTATCATGAAATTTATAAAACTATCGTAATTATATAAAAATTATATTTATCGCTATTTTTATTTTAAAAAACCATCTCGCTAAACATTTTAATTTAATTTCATATATTTAATACTTAAAAAATTGTATTACATTAAAATAAAAAATCATAAACTGTACTAAATTAATTCTTTATAAATTCTATATAGAAGCTAATTAAAAAATAAAATAATTAAATGATTTAATATATTTAAAGAAGAAAATTAAGGCGAAATAATAAAATCAGTTTTTCAAGTGTGTAGAGCATATAATTCTAAATACATAAACATGCGTACATTTACAGATGTACAAAAGTAAAGTGGAATGTGGATCAGTTTATTTTTTCTTTTATGTTTCCTTTTTTATTCATTATTGAGAATTGGAACTAAATAAAAATACACACAAAATTTGTATTATCTAAAGCTGATTATTTTGATTTCTTCGTGAAAACTCAAACAAAGCAATCGATACTACTTGTACTCTCTGTTTTTAATTAATCATATTTATAAAATTAAGAATAAAGCGGTGAATATGATAAAGTATATGTAATATTTTGAAATATTTTACAAGGTGCTTAGATGATTCACAATGCAAATAATGTTGAGAAAAAAGACACATTGATACAAACTTATTACTCTATCAGTTAAAATTATTAATAATATTTAATATTTTTTAAAGACTTGAATACTAAAATTTGAGATTAGATTTATTCATAAAATTATTTTTAATTAATATATTTTATTATATTTTATTTTGAAGATTCAGATAAATAGTTTACAAATAAATTTTATATTTACCGAATAAAATATAGTTATTAACATATTGTTCAATTATTAATTACAAAGATCTATTGATTACAAATTTATTTAAAATTCATTGATTTTAAGTTCTTTTTTATAAGAAAATTAGATTTAATAATTTACGATCGATAAAAAAACTAAATATTAATTTTATAATACCACATTTTATATCAAACATATTATTAACGATATATTTTGTGAAAGAATGTTTTTATAGTATTTTATATTTATATTATAGTATATTAAATGTGATCATTTTATACATCTTTAAACTAAAAATAAAACTAAAAATATCAAATAAAATACATTGATTAACCATGCTAATAATATTTTTAAAATGTTTTGTATACATACATAATGGTTTTTTAAATATTACAATATTTAATAATATACTTATGTTTTATTCAGTAGAAAATTTCTCGTGATGTATTTATAGCTCGAGGATTTTATAAAAAGTAATGATTAAAATAACATTTTTATTTACTCGTAATAATATTTTGTAATTTAATAACAGTATTTGTTTATATTTATATAAAACTTTTTCTTTATATATAGTTCTGAAACTTCAAAATATACGTTCATTTTGGGAAAATATATTTTTATTTACAAAAATATTGCCAGAATTCACGATTTTCACGCGTATTACTCTTATACCTCAATAAACATGACGATAAAAGAACTCTGTTATTTTGAAATTTTAGAAGTTTGGAACAAGAAATTTTAGTAATAATAAAACTTTCTAACAAACAAAATGGTAAATAGTGAGCGAATTTTAGCCAAGATACATTAGATAAAAATAATAAAAAATTCAAATAATATAATGAAATGAAAAAAAATGTGATATATAAAACAAAAATTCAACAAGAAAATCTTTGTTATCTACCGTATTATACAGATAATACATTATATTTGAATAGTTTTTATAAAGATTTAAAAATAGTAATAGTATAATTCATTCATTTTCGCATACATACGTCAATTTAAAAAACAAAACCGCATTTGCACTAATTATGTACGTTGAACTTATAAAAATTTATCATAAATCAATATATATTAATTTCGTATAACTAATACTGCTATTTAATTATTGAAATACAGGAGACATAATTTTACTGTCGAATTATCAATCTATCGTTCTCTAATGATATTTGTATCGATAAATATAATGAAGAAATTAAAGAACAAGGTTATAAAATAACGATATCATTAAACATTTAAAACTTTTAAATTAATAATTAATTAATTCAATAATAAATACTATAAGTTAATAAAAATGCAATATATTAAATTACTAATAGCTTTATTTTATAGATTCCGAATACAGTTATTAAAAGAATTTTAATTATAAAATATTCACCAGAAATATTTAATTTTAATAATTTTCAAAGTAAAAATAAATGTCTTCTTTTGCTTACTTCTTTTAAAAATGCGTATAATAACAAGGGATTATAAATCTTATACATCATTATTTACGATATCCAGTACTTTGACTCACGGATATGCAACGCCGCGTTTACCGATCGTATTATTTAAATTGTATTAGAAACTAGAATTACGTCGCAGTGCGATACCGGGATTCAAACATGGAAATAGGAATGCGTTGATAATGATGCACGTGGCAGTAGAATTGATGTACTGCGATCATGAAAATAACTATGCGGTATCTATTAAATATAAAAGCAAATTAATATGCTAAAGAAAGAAACTCTTCACAAATCTATAGAAAAATGAAGGCTAATATCTATCAACGAATTAGATAAACTTGTGCAAAAAGTAAGATCAAATGTATTAGAGAATCACACAAACTGCAAAAACCTCAAATTTGGGACATAGGAGCATCAAAGTAAATCACACCGTCGTGTAACCCGAGAAGTTTTTGTGATATTGTGCGCTATATCTTTATTTATTCAGTAACCTTCGATCGTCCTATATGATCTAAGGTTACTCTATCACTTGTATTATAGTGCGATGGAGAACTCAGCCGTAGTTAGACGTAACAATGTATATAAATATAAATTTTAAAAATAGAATGAAAATTTATTTAGATGGAAAAATTGTTTCAGATTAATATAGAAATAACAATTAAATTAAAAATATTTTATTAAAAAAGGAAATGTATTTATATATTTAAAATTTTTAACAATAATTTTCCCAACAATTTTTCAAATTCATTTAGAATATTTTTTAATATAAAAGAATATAAAACTTGTAATTGGGTCGATAGACTAATTATTTTTTCGTTGTCGGGTCTAATAATTTGGAAAAATGACAAAAATTTAATTTTTAGAAAAGCGCTTTAAAGTTTATGATCGTAGAAATATGAATTTTATTACGATATATAAATTTAAAAATTTTTTATCTTTTATTCGTAGGAAAAAAAAGTATATTTACGCTTCCTTGTTAAATCGTAAGTAATTTGTAATAAATAAAATCCTCAATAATGTATTGAATACATTATATCTAATTATATTGATAAAACTTGTTAATTAAATGCTTTGTAGAAATGACGACAAGTAATAAGTTTAAAAGATAAAGAGCGATATATACTAGTTTAAAAATATATTCTTTGCCTTTATATTTCACACGCAACAAACTATACTAGTGCAGAAAGAACAATCCAACAGACATACATTAAATCATTCTATATTTACATCGTAGATTTTTCTTTTTAATTTATTCTCCGTGATAAGCATCTCCATTTTTTTAGATTACACTAAACGTTGACAGTAAAATTTACATTTTAATAGGGAAAATGAGTTTAATATAAACTTTAAAATAATTTTAATTTTTCATGTCAAAAATAGAAATAAATAATAATTAATGCTACATAAATATTAGAAAGTAAACGTATGCAAAAATAAAGATTCATAATCTTCGGTAAAATTAATTTTGGTGAAAATAAAATGTAAATGATTTAGACAATCAAAATAGTTTTAAATAAGTATTCATATACTTGTTCTGTGAATGATATTTTAAAAAATATTTTGCTCTAAACTTTTTTCAAAAATTTTTAAATACTTCGATAAATGTAAATGTATAATGTATGTATATAAATGTCTTTAAATGTAACACTATTGGAATTTATAGTTATAAAAAAATTTATAAAAATTGTTTACTTCAAATATAAAATACTAACTAAAGAAATTTTAAATTATTTTTATATGGAATATTTCTAAAAGCATTTTACCAAGCTTCAATAATGTGTAAAATTCTATAATATTCTATAAATACGTTTAGTATTACTAATCATCTTTTGGCGAATACGGTTCTAATGGAATACATTAAAAGTATAAGGAATATTATTTAAATAGATAACAATATTGTTACTGTATAATACTTTAATACTTTGATAACTTCATTGAGAAGATTTTTTCAAGTTTAAATTTGAATTAATTTATTTAACATATTAGATATAAATTATTATATGTTTTTTAGAATGAAGTATTAAATAATTATTCAGAAGATTTCAACTATTCAATTTTTAATAAGATAATCATATATAATGAAATATTTTATACGATTTGCACTAGTTTGCAATAATTTTCTATATTCATTATTATCGAAGTGCTAAAAATTTTTATTTTATAAGTTATAAAAAAAATATTTAATAACAATAATTAGCAATCGATACATGTATTATAAATAAAAAATAATTTCATTTATATAGAATTTCTATCTAAATATATAAAAAGAATTTGTAAAAAAACAAGCCAGAAAATCTATTATTAAGCAAGGGAATTAAATGCTATTAGAATACTGAGTATATATCAAGTCTCCGACTATAAGTAGTAATGAATTTTTCTGTAGTTTTATCGAAAAGGTAATAAGTATTTATATCCGCAATACCTAAGGCTTAGGTTGAATAAAAAGTGATATAGGCTGCAAGCGGCACTGAGCACAGGAACTATTTAATTGCTTTATTCACCTGGTGATAAATCTAAATGTAAAAAGTAACTTTTCACAGTGAAGAAAAATAACGCTTTAGAGGTGATAAAACCGAATTTCAGTGTACTTCAATATCTCTTTCAATGAATCCAAAATTACCCATGGGAACACTTAATTATACATGAGACAGAAGATACATTGAAGAAAAAGGAGTTTATAAGAAATAAAATTCAGAACCGCTTATTCATATTTGACATATACAACATTTCGTATACAATTCTATGTGTGATGGAAATAGTCGAGAACATATTTTTGATTATGTATCTAGATTTATTACGTTTATTAATCTTTGAAATTGATCTATTAAATGATAAATATATCTTCCGTTTGAAATAAAATACAACTTAAAGATATAATTTAGTTAAACATTTAGAGATAAAACCTAATATGATGATACTTTTTCTGTGATTGTTTATGAAGAATAGAAAATAAAAGAGTTACTCTTAACGATGAAAATATCTATTTTGAAAATATTACTACAATAAAAATGATATTTTACTAAAAATTTTGAGAAAAATATGATATTCCATCATCAAATAATTATTTGATTTAGTGGGTAAGCATTATTTTTACCTATATATAATCAAATACATATGCTTTATATAAAAAAGGTAATAAAAAAAATCTTACACATAAAAGAGAAATTTGAAGTGTTTCCATCACTTTTAACAAACTAAAGAATCATAAATTTACTTTCAAAGATTTAAGAAAACTTGTGAAAGAATGTTAGTCGGTACTTTAAATAGTTTGAAAAGATAAAGAACTGATTTAACAATCAACGTATTTTACAGGTTAATTGTGAACAATTCTTTGTATATTTATGGAAGCCAATTAGGTTCATTGATCGACAACTATTAAAATTACCTAATTACCTTTTACAGAAAAGGTTATTGTACAGATAATTATATTTGAAAATTTTTAAGTCTATTTAAATTAATAATATAATTATCGGTTTTATAACATATAAATTCTACTTAGTTTATGTATAAGTATAATTACGATTAAATAAATCCATTTAACGAAACAAACTATTTTTATTAATCAATATATATATATATATATATATATATAACTTATTAAAACATATTAAGTCTGAAATAAGCAAAGTTGAGCAAAGAAATTGTAAATAAATGACCCTTTTTATAAGTTGACTTTTATTACAATTTTTTTAAAGTAAGTAAAAATGTAAGTTTTTTTAAACAATTTTAGCTCATTTTATATTTATAAAATTTATATTATAGATTTCATTAAAAATATGTAATCTAATAATTTCTAATGTTAATTACAAAATCACATCTTATTATTTTGTGATGAAAGATTTATGTAGAAATTAATACTATTTTTAGTTTAAAAATTATTTCAATTACAAAGTAGGTTTTAAAAAAGTTCTTCTATTATTTGAAAATTATTTACTTTTAGTTAAAAAAAGCATTGTTCAGAAAAATTCAGAAAACGTGTTAATGTCACGTATTCATAATTTATAAAAATGAATACGTATATTTGCCTATGTGATTTTTATTAATTATATAAAAAAGTACCGCAATAATAAAAAATTTACATAGAGATCTCTTTTAGATAATAAAATTTTTTCCCACCGGTCTCACTAATCATAATTATAATTTGTGAAATTAAAAGTTGCATGCTTAAACATGTAGATATGCATAATAGATTTATTATAACATATATTCCTTAGATAAATATTAATGATTTCTCAGTTCGAATGAAAAATTCTTTTATTTATAATTATCGATTTTTGTTTTCGTAAAGTTAAAATTAGAAAAGCAATATACGAATATTTGAAATATAATTTTTATAAAATTCTATGAATTAGATTTTATATTTATCGTTTGAAATATTTTTTTTCTCATAATTTTTTTAAATTTTATCTTAGATCATTATCACATTTTTTATATTTCTAGTTTTTGTTTTCTATTTACGTATACGATTTCTTCAATTTTGCAAGTCTAATACTCATGAAAATGATAAATAGAAGCCGAAGGAGACGAAAATAGTTCAGTTAGAGTGAAATACATGTGTATAAATAATGCAAAAGTTGTACTAAATAAGATGATATTTGGTACGGAGAGTAGTCATTTCTTTCTGGCTATCGCTCTCCCTTTCTCTATCATACTTTTGGGTTACATAGTACAGAGTCAATTGCTGGATGTTGAATATACGCCCCGGGTGAATCGATGGAGCAACCGTTGACTTTGGTCGCAACTTTCGCCTATGGCAAGCTATTTATTTTTCTTTTTCTTAAAATTTTCTGATTTCTCCTTTTCATTTTATTGCTCTTTTGTATTTCGCCACTTTTTATCTTTTGCTATTTCATTTCAAATTTATCTATATTGTCATCCGCTTCGTGAGTTTATATTTTAATGCAAAGTAATTTAAATTTTCTATCTTTCATATCATTTTTAATATAAAATATAGCATTAAACAATGCATCACGGAATATTAAATATTGATAAGTATTTTGGTATTATAACCAAAATATTGAAAATTTGACACTTATCTATTGACAGAAACTCATACATTACAATGAAATTCTGTTATAATGTAAGAAATTAGTAAAAATCTAATAAAATTAATTAACTTCATACTTCTAGCATAAATGAATAGTTTTTCGTATTTGCTTTACTATTTCAATAAAAAAAACTTTAATATATTAAATTTTCAGTGATAATATTGGTGTATGAGATTTAAAATGTTTACGATGTTTTTGTTTTGCGTGGCCAAAAATAAATGACTATTATTTATTTAAAATGATATTTATTTAAAAGTTATACGTATTGATATTTTAATACTAACGTTACTTAAACATAATATAAAAACTTCAACTGAAATGAATTACTAATATTACACTTAGAAATAAATCTCATTATATTTTACATCGATCAACAGAACATATGAATTTAATAGCATTGATAATATGATGAAACGAAATTCATAATACCTGCATTAGTTTTTATGGCTAAAATAATTCAGGCTGTATTTATTACTTTGAAAATTTGTCATACTTTAATTATGAAACTCTTTCATATCCTTTAAAAACCTTTAATATCTGCATTACTTTCAGATGTTCACATAGATATTTTTTTAAGTAATTTGTTTTATTTACGTTCTATTTAATAGCAATGTACTCGACCCTATTTTCTCTCTTAAATCAGTACCCATTTTACCTTTAAATCCCGCCTCTTCTATCATCTCGTTCATCTAAATGCTGATCCTGCACTTTTTACTAGATCCTTAGGCTTCTTACGGTGAGTTATAGCTAGGTAGTTTATTATTACCCTCTTTGGATTATTGTTTTGATTTATTCGTAAGACCATCATATTTATTTTTACTTATATACATTTTTTTATATTTAATATTCGGTTTAAAGAATTTAATAATATTAAATATTATTAGACATTCAAAAGATTCTTAGTAGTTCTATATAAATATATTTTTTTTAAGAATTAAAATTTTTATAAATTATGATGTGCATAATTATCAATGTTATTTTGTATAATTTATTCACATTTAAATTTATTTATTTTTCAAGCTTTGAATTTAATTATTGATAAATCTTATGATTAAAAAAAGATGTGTTTATATATGAATTTATTATTTCTACTTTTGAAATTAACTCTAATCCTTTTTCATACTAAACTATTATATTATACAGAATTTCATTTTTTGTATTTATTTTATTTAAAGAAAAGATAAAATATAATTTTATTAGAAAAGAACGGAAAGAAATACAAAGATATAATAATAGTATAATATTAGAAATATCAATATTAAAATAAAAAAAATAAACTAAAATAATAGAATAACATACAAAAGATCATGAAATATAAGTATATATTATTTTTTGAATATATACACATAAATTTTTAATTTAAATTTAAAATCACATTCAGTGAGAAGAAAATTACGAAAAATAGTAAATATATATTCATAGAAAATACTCAATAAAGCAAAATTAAAATTATTTATAGTGATATCAAGATATTCATATTTCATTTCCATATTTTCAAAATAATTAAAACATCGATAAATATACTTATATTTACAATAAAAATTAAATTTAAATATGAAATTTAAAATTAATTTTCAAAAAATTTTAAACATAGTTATAATAAATGCTAAAGGTTTATTTAAAAATTCTTAATTTAATTAAATAAAAATCTATAAGTTAATGAAATAAATTTTATTTATAACTATTTTTAATAAATATCCTTGTTTGTAAAAAATACTTTATAATTTACAAATTTGAAGAAATTAATATTTGTTTTAGTTATTTTAAGTTGTATTAATTATTTTAATTGTGGTATGTTATTTGGAAGGGACAATAAAATTGTTGCCGAGTGCAAAACCTGCAAAAGTTATTCTCCATATTTACGATAAGCCTTACCGTTTATTTTTATCTTTCCGAAGTCTTGAAATCTATACACCATTCTCTATTTTTCAATGATACGTGGGGAACGATACATTAGAATAAACGAGGTGCGTTTGTAAATTCAGCGAATTCTGGTGTTTCAAACTTAAGTTCCGATATTTTCTTCTTGCCACTCATCTTTATTGATGCCGTTATCATAACGTACGAGAAAGACATTTTTCAGCTTTTTCAGTTTGTGTCAATAATACAATGCTAACTGTTTCTCCAAGTATCAATTTTTATTGCGACAATTGTTTAGACGAGTTTACAAAGCTTATTTTAAATCCGATAAATAACCTTTTTAATTTCGCAGCACTACCTGAAATTCTATCGATTCATAAACTTTTTTGTGATTCTTTAAAAACTATAATTTAACTTCTAAGACATTACACTAACAATATCCTTTTGAAAAAAATCTACTTATAATGTATCAAGTGCATATGTAAATATATCGATTAAAAATAAAATTATTTAAATTCTCAAAATGAAACATTATTGCTCACAGTTTACAGCAAGTAAATAATTAAAATGAAGTAGAAAATTGATTTATACGCATCATTTAAAAAGTAGTCTCTCTCTCTCTCTCTCTCTCTCTCTCTCTCTCTCTCTCTCTCTCCGATACCATGTAGAGAATCGAGAGAATTGTTGTTAGAAAAATGCGCATATTTGCCGTTGGATACCCAATATTTTGTCTAACTATACAGAGGCGATCAATCATAGTCAGAATTCCTCTAACTACTTCTTAAATGAGGAATCTATTCAACCCCACACTCTATTAAGTCAATCCTTGTCGTCTCTGTCCTTGTATAAATAAATAACATCTACTAATCACCTATGCTAAAAACCTGTCTATCTTTCTTTAAATCCATTGGGAGAAAAAGTTGTCGTTTGGAGGGTGATTGTGAAAAAACCTTATTATATAGAACAGCCGTTTACGGATCAATACGTCTTCCAGGTGTTAGTGTGGGAAAATATTTCACAGCTGTCGGATATTGCGTGAATAAATAAAAAATTTTACGGTTACCTGTTCGATTATACGATAGATCGGTTATACAGACTATTTCGATTACCTCCCCACCATTGCTCAGACGTTAAGAAAAAAGCAATGTACCTGTTGATTCCAATATCGAGGACTAGAACGCGATCATCGAAGGAACGTCATTTTAAGCTGGATATCTTTTTCATATTATGACTGCGAAATATAAAGAAGTAAAGCACATTCGCACCTTACTGAAAAATTTTTGAGCTGCACGACACTGCTAAAGAATATTTCGCAGTTAAAATTTTGAGATCGAGTCACAGGTCTTGGCTTTTTCCCTCGAGGCGTCCAAAGTCAAAGAAGAATTCATAATCACCTACGTAACATGGCAATTGACAGATGTCCAATGCAGTATTGTATGGTAAGGTGTTGCCTCGAGAATAGATCTTATTAGCGTCGATCAGGTTCCTCCGATAGATTAAAAGTATCCATGTTGGGATCATGAGAGCAGAATGCGCAGAAATAAAGTTTATAGCTGAACAGAAGTCTGGCAAAATAACTATGAGTACAAGTCGTTGTCACCTTCAGCAGTAATTTTGGGGTTTACTTTTTTCCAATCTCTTCTCTTTCTCTTCCATTTTTTCAAGATAAATAAATCGACCAAGATTGTTTTGAAGAAGTATGAAAGAATAAAAACAATCTTACAAAAATGATCAGGCTTTATTTATTACTAAATATATTATCTGATAAATGTATTCTATTCTACAGTTGATGAGTCGAAAGTTTCAAGATCCGATAGAAGGTTTTGTGAAAAACCAGTTTGGAGAATGCAAGTTTGCGGTGAAGTGCCAAATATTTTTCGTATGTGCCCATCACATTCTTCTTCAAAAAGTTGAAATTTTATAAAACTTATATAATTCAGAAACTTTTTTAAGCCTGTAAACCAGTATAAAACTAACTTGTTCTTCAATACGTAGCTGTAAATACTTGCTGGGTATAAACTTTTTTTAAATCCCGAGTTTCATTTGGTATCTGTCATTTTACTATTTTTGACCAAATGCAATTAAATTCTTATACCACTTTATCTTTTCTGCAGAAAATCAATAATTTATAACATTTTATAAAAGTCAACGGAGTTATATTCAAGAAAAACTTTTCTATTAAGAAATGCAATAAAAATTAAGAAACTAATTATATGATAACTTCATGCTATTAACTTCAAAATTGAAATATATTTGAACTTTCCTAATTTTCAAAGTATCTCGTTTACATACGATAGAAGAAAATTATCCGAAGTCGGAAGAATGTTAGTTTTGCTAAAATAAAGGTAAAATTAATACTGTTTGCTTTATGAATAATAAATACCGAAGTTAACCTTGATAGAGTACTTAATTGAATTGATAAAATCTATTTGTGTTCAAAATTCATTATCTATTAATTATTTTTAATAAGAGTTTTGGAAAATATTTGATTTCTGGGAATATTTCTTTTTATTATAATAAATGTAAGTGCTAATTTTTCTAATGTTGGGTAGAATTATATTTGTCATTTCTCGAGATCCATACTTTAATAATCGTTTAAAAGAAGCTTTTTCTCTGTTAGCTACCTTTATTGATTGTTGTAATATATATCCCAGTTTCTTTTCAATACTTTTTAAAATTATGTCATTCACGTCAAGCTCAAACGAATTGACGTACGATATCACATGTCTGTAACTTCATGTACCGAATACCATTGTTCATGCACTTTATTTGATACGAAATAATAAGCTTGCTTTTTGTCCTTTTCACAATATTTTCTGTGCCATCCATTGTTTTTATTTTTGTACATAATATTTCGGATATATATGATATTTATCTGTAATGCATTCAAGTATCAATAATAAAATTTTATTTACAATCTATCGAATTTTTTTTTCGCGAATAGTAAAACATTTATAATTCATTTAACTAATAATAAAAGATACTTGAAATATGCATTTACGATTTCATTTTTTTGATAGATTATACATAATATTAATTAAACATTTTAAATAATTAATATTACCTTATTCAAGAAATAACATTAAAATGATATCAAAAAGTTTATAAATATTCCTATTACTTTTTACCTATTCTTTGGATCATTTTTATAGTAGATATATAACTCAAATTATCATTATTATATATTTCTTAGTGATATATTGATTCGTGACTGTTATAGATGCACAGAAAAGATGATATATTATCACATTACATAACACATTGTATTATAACCATTTGAAATTGTTCATTATGTTATTATCATTATCTCTGAAGCAATCATTAACCTCTCGCGCGTGATTATTCAATTTTCGTTATAATATCAATAATTACGAATACGATAATGCCTATATTTTTATTTCCGAAAGGTGTATGTTTTTAATTTTTTACGATAGTAATTATTTCAATTTTATTTTTTTAATTTTATATATATTTCGTAGATAAATTTATGAAAAGCTGATTTATTAATTTATACTTTTCTACGAGTAATTTAAAAATTTTAATTAGATCTAAAAATATTTAATTAGAAAACTTCTTAGAATAGACATTCAAAGCATTGAAAAAGATTAACTTATTCAGTATTTTACAATTGACCACACACACATATATATATAAATGAAATTTTTATATGAGGTAGAATATATATGTATGAAAAATATACAACTTTTCATAATACATACAATTATTTTTTTCATAATACATAAACATTAAATACTTATTTCTAAATACTAAATAAAATTAAATGAGTCACAATTTTTCAATTATTATCAGTTTATTTCAAAACATATGTTTCTTTAGTAACTCGCTTAGTTAAAAAATAATTAGGTCTATGTTTTATTATCATATCTATATTCAATGGTTACGAATAGCGAAAAATTAAAAATTCCGAATAGTAGATTACTGTTTTAAATTTTTCATTATAATTTCATGAATAAATTACATAAAGTATAAAATACTTATGTATTTTAATTAAAAACTAGCATAATTTAGATTTCATATTCATTTTTAATGATAACAACGGTTATATGCATTATATTTGCAAGTGTGTTCTAATAAAGTATTCAAATACTTAAATTAATTATAAATATATCAAAAATAAAAGAATAATTATAAAAAATTAGTCTAATTTAAAATATGTGCTTTCACTATAAATTTTTCAAGTTATATCAGCGAATGGATAAATTCACTTTCTAGGATGAAATTTTTTGCAGTTCAAATACAATGGTGTGGATGTAAATTACGCATATAATTAAAATTTAATTAGGTTATATATGTGAAATATTAAAATCGAAAATTTATGTTGAACCTACTATTGTATTTCTTAAATCTTATTTTATAATACGGTTATTACTAAAATCCGTAAGTAAATTCTAAATTTTTAACAATATTAGAGGTTATTTAAGTCAACAAATTTATCTTTGTAGATACACGTTTCTTAAATACATTCTCCTGTCGTAGCTTTGAATTTATATGCTTATAAATTCACTTACGTTAAAATTTTTTTGAATAATTATGCAAGTGAAATATCAATAAAATTTTTTAATAAACACAGTTAAATGATTATATGTAAAATGTATAAGGTACAAATTGTGTAATATAATTTTATATAATGGAGGAACATGTAAAATGAAGATTTCACAAGTATTATGTTCGTACGCATATTGATTTTAAATGAATTTTTCGTATAGGGTGATAATACTATATTGAATTATTTGTATATGAAAGTTCTAAGTTTACAGAGGTATTTAATTTTGCAATTATTGAAAAATATTTAGAAACTTTAATAACATATATAATTATAATAATATTAATAATAATCAAGAATAATTGATGTCGTTTTGATATTATTAATTTAATCCTATAACGATTTTTCAAATTAATATTATATTAATGATATAGAAATTATAAATATATATATTTTTCATTATAATTTACTACTTAGATATTTAAATTATCTTAACACTTTTTTTAGAATGATCGTTTAATTAAAGAGAAAAAAATCAGAAGTAAGTAAATAATATTTCTATTATGATATTTTAAATTTAATGTTTTATAGCTATTTAGACCGTATTTAACTAAATAAGCATGAAATTCTGAATTTGTAAGTTTTTGCTCAGGTTAATCCCTAGCTTTACATATACATTAAAGTATCAGCAGCTTGAATAAGTTGAATTTCTAAAGGATAATGAAAGAAAGGTTATTTAGAAATGAATGAGCATAAAATATAAAAAATAAATAAATAATTAACGTATGATAATAATATGTAAACTTAATATGCATGTCTATATTTGTTTTTAATTTAGAAATAGCTCAAATATTTCTAAAATCTTATGTTCTATTAAACTATGATTCATCTATTTCTTAATTTAAATATTTAAAATTAAATATTGAAGAAATGGAAAATAATTAAAAGCAAATATTATCAATTAAGTAAAGTTTAATATTTTGAAGTTCATAGAAAGATTTTATTATTTGTTCGCAGAAAATTGTTGTTTCAAAAAGATAATTATGAAATAAAAGAAATATTTGGACTCATTTGAACGTATTATAATTCAAATATAATTTTTATTTTTATTTCAAATACATATATATATATATATATGTATTACATTTGTAAATTATAATATGTTATAATAGTTAAAAATCGAATTTGGTGGTTTTTGTTACCGTTAGTTTTTTAATTACTCCATATATAGTTTACTAAAATTAATATAATAATACATTAAAAATTACTCATTATATATATAGTATTTAAATACCTCTCAAAATATATCAGCAAATTTTTTTAGATTTCATACTAATTTTTATTGCAACTAAATATTCCTATTTTTTTTTATTTATAAGATATGATATTGATTAATGGATAAGAGTAGTATTCTAAGAAATTAAAATTCTCATAATACTATAGAAACTAATTATAGAAATATTCTAGAATAATATCATACATTCATAACTATATTTCCGGTATATAAGTGGCAAGAAAAATAATATTTTTATTCAGCTGTGTATGCAATTTATTATTCGATTAAAAATGTTGAAAGTTTTGCAAATACAATAATAACAAATCTTTTTATTCAATATATAAGTAATGGACTATAATATGCAAATGTTTTGTATAACTATTTTTTACAGTTTACAATGTAAATGCATAGAACTCTGATTTGAAATGATTTATTAAACTCTACTTATTTTAATTATTTATATACTATAAAATTTCATATAAAATAGTTAAGTATATTATTGTATTTTGGTTGTAAAATTTTTAATACAAAATATTTTGATAAAGTGTCAATTTAATCATAAAAATATATTTTTATTTTTTTATTTTTTCTATCTTATTAAAATTTATTAAAGAATTAAAAAATAATTGAAGATATTTTATTTTTTTATGAACTATTTCTTTAGTTTTGATAATGAAATAAAATAATAAAATTATAACTTAAAAATTACATTTAAAAAGTTAAATAAAATGATGATATAGTAATATTTTTGTTTGTTTCGAAACTATTAACTTCACTTTTAAATATTTCAATTTTTATAATAAAGTAATATTTATAAATATGAAAGAATTTCGTAATCAATTTTTATTTCAATTTCTTAAGATTTACAAAACTTATTGTAAGTATTAAAAAAAATTTATTTCACGTCATTCAATTTCGTGATATAGTGCTTGCGACTTAAAAATCCAAATACCTAAACGAGTAAAATGAATAAAAATACTCTTATACTTTTAAATTCGTATATTAAGATTGTTGTATGAGAGATTGTCCAGTCGCTTGAAAAAAATTAATCGTATGAGGATGTCATCTATTTTTAACAATCAAGTTATAATGAAATTCTTTCCATATATTCACGTTTCTAATAAACTCATATTAAAGTAAACTAAAAAGTGTGTATATAGTCTAAGGTTATTTAGTTAGACATGGAGGAAAAGAAAGTGAGTAATGGTTTAATAAAATTGCTTGTGTAATTTTACTTAAGAAAGTTTTCACTGAAATAAATGTAATTAATATCTTTCGTATTATTGAAAGACGTTAATTTTCATAAAAGATATTATTTATCAACCGACTATGAAGTGAATATTTTATAATCATGAGCATCGTTAAATCAATACATCCAATTTACTATACATAATTTATTTAAAATTTTCTTTGTTTTCGTAATTCAATGTATATTGTTATATTTATAATTAATTACATTCAATTAATCATAGCGTAGATAAATTTTCCCACAGAGCTTATTATTTTAAGTGAAAAATGCAAATGATTTAAATAAACTCTATTTCGACATTTGATCATTCAATTTACCTGTTAACGATAAAAAGTTCTAATATACGAATACATAATTTGACTTTGCACTTCGCTTTACTAATTATACTTGTTATAATTATTATGCATTACTCTTTCGATATACCGAATGGAAAAATATATATGAGAATTATACATGTAGAAAAATTAATTATTCTCAACAAAGCTCATCGAGAAGATTTTATCGATGAACGAAATAGAATAATTCTACTTCTTTATTACATTGTGCACATCACTGTTTAATTCTCAAGGGAATAATACTTCAAATGATAATATTCAACAATTTAATTTTAGTAAAGCAATATTAGTTTTTATATTACGTTTTTTAGAAAAGCGTAATTTATATAAATACAAATTTTTGCATAATTTTAACAATGAAAAGCTAGCAAAATACATAAAAAATGAATAAACAATTTATAATCTTTTAATGCTTTGAATATACTGTGATTTTAAAAAAAAAATCAGTACCTAAGTTTGAATCAATTACTCCGTCTATATTACATAGCCACATTCAATTGTAGCGTAACATCAGACTGAAAAATACTCATATTTGAGCGCAAGGGAAAATGCGCCACCCAATGTAATTCCCCTGATACTTTCTACATTGCACTTAAGCATTTATAACGTAATGGACAGATAAGGCAATAAACCAATTACACATACATTTAATCCGAGTAAATTATGCAGTGCCGGTCTCGTCAACGTGCGTTGCAGAACTGTTGTAAGTCGGCTCAAATGTACGTGCGTGTCAACATAAAACGAACTCCGTTCAACGCTGGATAAAATTAAAAGTTAGATTTATAGAAACAAAAAATATTTTTTAAAAGGATTTATTTTTATTCTTTTACATTATTATTTATTCGTATATCGGAACAAGTATATGTAAACGTTACAGCAAATGTTTCTGAATTTCAATCCAGCGACTATTACATTAACAAGTTACACGTAAAATATTAATTCTTTTAATATTAATTTTTTGTAAAAGAATTATATAAAAGTTATTAAGTTCGCAGATATAATTTTATGTATTTAGATTTTATACAAATGTTTATCATAAAATTTTAATTTAAAACCGGTTTAAAAGAAAATTTAAATAATATTACATTTGTGAATATATACATGCATATGTATAAATTGTAAATGTATGTATATGTACTTTATTTAATTTTATGCAACATGTAAGTGTTTAAATTTCAAAGAGAAATTATTTTAATTTTCAATTCATGCCCATCAAAGGTATATATTAATGGTTACATATCAGTAATTGCGTAATAATATAAAAAACAGAATAGAATGAATTATCGTATCTATGTGAAAGAGTCTTATAATATATTTAATAATTACAGACACGTAAATAAATATGTATATATTTACATATAGATATGTGTAGAGTATAAAAATAAAGTAAAGAAATGTAGATTTTGATCCCGTTTATAAAAACACAGTCATAACTTGAATAGATGTTCATTTAATTATAACATCTGAATGCGTATAAGCAGGGAATAAAAACAGAATAAAACAGATAGAGAGAGAGAGAGAGAAAGATCATAACTTTTGAATTTATTATATACGTATACAGTAGTTATTTTGATGGTTAATAAATGGTAAAGTGGTGTACATATATTCTCAAATCATGTTCATCATGACGAACTCCGTCCATGTAATTGGATGATACGTTTACCAAATATAAATATATATACGATACATTTTATATTACAGCAAAATTATACGGCCCTCATTATAATAAATATAACTATTAGTTGAAATAGAGAAGGAATTAAATAGAAAATTTAATTATAATTAAGAAAAGATTAATAAATTTAAAAATTTGGGTTGAGATTAAAAAAGTGTTAAAACATATTAATATCCGCTTATAAAAATAATCCATAGATATTCTATTATTCAGTTTTATTAAGTAATATATAAATTAAATATAATATTTATTTATATTGTAGCTTAATTAAAAACTAATGTGTCTTATAAATTAGTAATAACATACTACGAGTAATATATATAATAATATCTGTATAATTTTTATTTGATTTTAAATTGTAAAATAGAAAATTCAAAAGAAAAATATGAAATATGAATGAATTTAACAATTGAATTTAATTTGATAATATAAAGCTAAAAATATTCTTTGAAAGTATCGAACAATGGAACATAAGACGAATTTCTTATTTTTGTTAGAAAAAAATTATGAAAGCTCAAAATGATTGTCGAGATCATAAACTTGGCCACCATTAATGCGTTTGAATTTAGAGAGTTTATTATAATAAGCTTTTTATAATAAGCTCACGAAAATCATATTTTATATAGTTCGTTTCTATTGTCGATTTAAAAAGGTATATATCCAGTATTGAAAAGGGAGATCAACGACGTGCATAAATGGATCCAGCCGCAATTGTTACCAGTAGTACGCTTCTGCCTCTAGCGGATTTTTTCATAAGTTGTAAAGTTTACATGCAGTGGCTAAGGTGAAGTATGAAATGAAGAAAGAATAAAGTTTAAATATGTTGGCTTAGCCAATTTGACTAGAGTCATTTTTAAAGAAGATAAAATTTACGAAAGAAATATAAGTTGGAAAGATATTTTACCGAAATGCATATTAGTATTGTAACTTATTGTAATATCGATATTTAAAACATCATTGTATCTAATTCATTTTTTTCGTGAACAGAAATTCAATTGTCATTTTTATTTTTTTTTTACAATTATAAAAAGTTTTAGAAAATATGCAATATTCTATAAATTTTCAGATAAATAGGATATTCTGTATGTTTATGTATTAACATTGTTAGTAATTTTATTTTAATATATATATTATGCATGTTAATATTATTATAAATAATATTTATAAATGTATCCGTACCTTAATTTCCTAACTATAAGAGATTATATTAATTTAAAAAGAGATTGATCGTCACATTTATAACTTATTTCGTTTAAATATTTATGTTTTGATAAATAGAAAATACATTTTGTAAAAATGAAATTAATAGACTCTTTATAATATTAATATAATTATTTGAATAATATATAATAAAATTCTCTATTAATTCTTTAACAACTATTTTTCATGTTTATCTATAACTAGAAAAAGAAGAATTAATATTATTTTATAATAATGACAATCGATTCATTGTACAATTCGATTCTTATGTTAAAATATTACATATATTTCAAGCTATGGGTATACTTAAAAGAAACTCAAATATAAAATTACATATTTGTGCAAATATTCATTTGTGTAAGCTTTCTATAAAACATTTTATGCTTCTCATTATTCAATGTTTATAACCAAAAATTATGGTTTAGAGAGTCAAATATATAAAGAAAATTCTTGAAGAACCTGTAAATTTATAAATGTAGAAAGTAATGAGTAGTAATCATCATATTTTTGCATATTGTCTTTCTGACTGAGGTAAAACTTAGTCTATATCGAAGACACAAATGGTGACCTAACCAAAGTTTAACACTTCGAATTTTCTTGATCATAGTTTCTGTTCTTGTTTTCTACTTAAAGTGGGTGAATGTTAAATACGACGTAGAGAATACGATGTTGAAAGAAAATTTTTGAAAATTAACTTTTTTTATCATCCGTGTAGGATGCATACCAAACTTATTATGTAATTTAATTTACATTTAAATTTTATTTTAACATTGATGAATTATTATTAAAAAGTTCTTAACTGTTAGGTTAACCTTTTTACCATCAAATATTGAAAATGTGTATACATTTGCTTCTTAATAAACTAATTCATTTAATTTCAAAATTATTTAATATGAAAAAAATTTCTTATAAATATTTGGGTGCAGAAACTAGTAATATAGAACACATATTTATTTATATATTAATACTTCAAAAATATATAATATTTAATAATGAAATAATATATAAGGAAAAAATTCATATTTGTTTATGTAATAGATATTCATTCTATAATTTTCCATGATAAATAATACTTAATTACAATCAAATTAAAAAAAAAATTAAACGTGTAAAACTACTACTTTGATTTATTTATTGTATAATATGGCAATATTCACGACTAAATATTCAGAACATTTACGAAATAAATTTTTAAAAAAAATATATTTTAGATGAAATACTTAATTTTCCATTTATTAAATTTTCGTTACATTCATTTAATAACGATACTGATCTATTTTTTATGCACTGTAAGTTTAGTCGAATCTTACCCCGATACCCCGATAGTTCATGCTTCTGTCTGCTTTAGAGTTTGATAATAACAAATGTGTTAACACCTGAAAGTAAAGTTATTCTACACAAAATATTTCGCGAATAAAATATACACGTATATGCTTTTTTCATTACAAAACTTTCTCCTTCATTTTTAGACTTCCTGTTGACTGCTTTGCATGCAATTGAAAACTTTGAAAGAAAAACCGCTAAATTCGCTGTGGTCGAAGTTAACCTACTTTTTAAACATTGTATCCATGATATTTTTCATCTCTGAGATTAATGCGAAGAATTTCTTACTATAGAAGATAAAGTTATTTGTTTAAGAGAAGAGGTGTTCTCTTTCACTAAACTTTAATTTCATGCTGTATCGGATATTCGAGATATTAATTCATCTTTATTTGATTATAAATATAACTAATAATTTTATATAATAGATCATCGATTATTACTATCATATCCAACATTATTATTTAGAGTTTAATCTTTAAAATATGTAAACTTGATATTCATCTAGTATGAAGTATTTTAAAAATTTTTTAATTGAGTATTTATAATCATATATTAAAAAAATATGATATAGAACATATTATATGTTGTCAATATATTACATAATTAATATATTAAATATAATCAAAATTATAATTTTTGGTTTATTTAAAACTAAAAATTCTATTTTAGTATTTACTTTAAAAAAAATTTAACTTTGATGCAAGGTTTTTATATACTATTCTATGTTTTCCATATTAGAGTTTTCATAGAAATAAGCAAAGAGAACTAGTAGATAAAAAGAAATCGAAAATAAAATAGAGACGAGAAACAACCGCTCGTTATGTGAACTATAGAGGTAAATTTTCTGTTTTATATCATCTATTTTGTAGTTCAGATTTTTTAGTTGTATACATAATTTTAGATATTTTAAAAGTAAGCTTTATTTACATACAATCACAAGATATAAAACCCAAAATTTAGTTTAGAAATATTCTAGTTTAGGAAGTCTATAAATATTAATTATTTTTTATTACAATAGTACTACATACAAGAAAACTAAACAAAATATGTTACCTGAAATTTTTTATTTGCATTATTTCGTATAGAATGTTTCATATTTTTCTCTTAAATTAACCATTTTAATGTTTTCGATGTATTGAACTAAGATATTTCCGTACATATTATCAAGATAACAAAAATATATTTAGAAAAATAACAATATTATTACTAAATATATAAAAAATTTTAATTATTTACCGAGAATATAAATTATATGATACTCGTAATTATTATAGAATTAATTAAATTATTATAATTACCAAATCATGTTTTTTGAAATAAAAATATTTTTTATTAATATTGTTTAATTACATTAATTAAAACGATTCCATTTATTTTATATAGCATTAATTAAATGTTTTACTTCAAGACTTATGTTAATTTAATGAGTCACATTGATAACTGAATTAATTGCAGTGGTTCGAAATAATGAATATTAAATTATATACATTTATATTTTATTATTCAGTTTTCAAGTTTCATTTTGATTTACATTCCTGTAATTATATATATTTTAAACATATTCATGATATTTTATTCTATAATATGAAATATAGAACTATAAAATGAAAAAAAAAAACAATTTTTAAATCAATAATTTATCAAATTGATTTAAAAATTCTTTCATCTTATATATAAAAATCTTATAAATAAAAATATGTAATGTAAAAAATATTAATTTTTAACTGTTTTAAATTCAAATTTCATGATTTTATTTCAATTTATCTTTGTAAGTTGTACAAATAATTATAAAATGATAAAAAACTATAGTAAAATAAAAAAAAATTTATTTTATAGTGTAAATAGGTGTACGAATAAGAAAGTAAAAAATATATCTCCGAAAATGAAAGATTCAATACTTTATTATTGAACACACAATCAAGTAAAATACAAAACTTTTAACAGAACTGTAAACTTTAGGATTGTCTATTTCGATACTGAAATCGAATTATATAAAGGAAAGCAAGTAACATTTATAGTTCGGTTTATATAAATCAAATTGTTTCCATTATTTAGTTCGAAAATTAGTTTTGTGTGATATTGATCCTATAAAGTATTCCGAAATTCGTAAACCAAGTAATTTTTAGTTTATCTTTTACATTTTTGCGAGCATACATGTAAATATTTTAATTAATCGGTAAAAGATGTACTAAATTACATTTCCTTCTATTAACAGTAAACATGTCTATAGAAAGATTCGACGAGATATAGATTTGCTCGTAAAATGTAACGAATAAAGATATGATTCGTTGAAAATGAGTTTGCTTGTTGATTGCGTTTATTCCGTTCAATTTGAACAAATAAATATCTCATTAAATATATGATATTAATTAAACGAATATATTAGAATTTTATTTAATGAAATAATAACTATTAAAAAAATAATAAGCGAACAAATAAATAAACAGAATTTTATTTCAATAATTATACATTTATAGAAGTATGAATTTAAAAAAAATTTATATAAAAAAATTATTTTTAAGAAATTAATTTGACTATAAAAGTCACATCACGATGTTACAAAACAAAGGGAAAAGGGGAAAAATAAAGAAAACTATGTGAAAAGTTACTCTTCCTTTGAACCTTTCACTGGACAACTGCTGAACTATTTAGTTTTTTTTTCGCGACAGTAGTTACAAAATTTGAAAGCAAAAGAAGATCCATTAGACCTACATGCGTACGAATGTGTTATGTATCTCTGTTAGTGTTTACGTCACATAGACAACCGTTGGAATTTTCTGTAGTTTGATAGGTGAGTCACTGGTTTATACATAACAACAAAGCAATTTTTGGCATATTTTAAGCTAACGGTAAAAAAAGTTTTTAATTACTTCCAAATTTAGATAAAAATTGATTTTATAAATAAGACATGTTAATAGAATAATTTAGTCTCAATTAAGAACGATTAGTCTTTGAAATACCTGTATATTTTTTATCGATATTACTACGAGGTCCTCACATTTTTGTAGATAGTATGATATTTTAGTAATATTACGAATCAACTTTTCATTTATTATAAAATTTTATGGTTTCTTCTTGATTTTTATATTTTCAAAATAAATTTTCCTTAATTCAAAAGTAACTTAACGAAATTAATAAAACTTAAAGAAACCTAATAAATATAAAATAATGATGTCTCTTTTTATGTTATTATAAATTTTAACTTTGAAGCGAATATTATTTCAATGATTACATGTACATATAAAAAACAGAAAGCTAATTTTATAAGTAATACTTACATTGTAGATAAAGATTTTCAGCGGTATTATACAAAAACTTATTTAGGTGTACCACCTGTAAAAAAATAAAATAATTCTTAAATAAAACATTAAAAATTATTAAAAATCGAATTATGATCCTTAAAACTATGTATTTTATTAATTATCACATAATATTTTATTGACCAAATATTTTCAATGAAACTAAGAATCAAATTACTAAATTACTATTCAAATAATTGATCCAATCGAGATCAATGTCTTTGAAGCTCACTCGCATCGTTTAAATTCCATGTGAATAAATCCTAAAAATCTCCTTTAACATTTCTCAGATAAATGTACATTTAAGACAGAAATTTATTTTAGAGTAATCTAAAAGGATTTGATAAACTTCACAACCATTATACAGTTTAAATATTCTAATAGAAAAGGAAAAAAATTGACTAGTAGAAATTAAAGAAAAAATATTAAAGAGATTAGTTTGGAAAATTATTTCTTTATAAATATATAAATATATAGATAATAAAAATTTTCAAATATAAAATCATAGCTACTTAATATTAAATATGCTTTAGTAGATAGATTTAATTTAATATCTTTAATGAAATAAGTAATATATTTAATTTCACATTTATAAAATCTAGTCTGACTCTTCGTGTCGTTCCTCGTATACATAATTTATTCCGCATTGAAATTCATTGAGTTTTATTGAAATTTATTCATTATATAAATAATTATTTCAATTATTAAAAAGATGAAAATTAATAATTCTTTTCATTTAAATGATACTTTAGTCATGAAATGTTATTAATCATTTAACGTCGTTAGTAATAAAAAATTGTATCAAGTCCTATTTATTTTCCTTAGAATCGAATATAACAATTTACGAAGACATTTTAAATTCTGTATTCTCACAATGTAACTTTTTAAGACCAAGCATGTAATCTCTTTAAGAAATATCTGTAAAGAAAGTAAGACAAAATAAAAAGAAACAAATATAAAGGTACACATCCAAAAAGAGAAATACCGATAAAGAAAAAGTGATTCCTAAGAGCTGAACTCAAGCAAAGAGAACTGGACGGATCCCCATGGAATTCGAGTCACTTTGCCTCTTTCCTAGCTCCTTGAAATTCAATTCGAAATCGAGGTTCGATCTGTTCGTCAAGCATCCATTCAAAGCAGAAGCAAGCGATAGATCCTCGTGGGCAGCCTTTCGACAAGTAGATCAACGACAAAGAAGGAATGAAAAATCTCCAAAGCGATTTACGTGGACCTTCTAGCCCACACTATTCTGTTGAATTCTACAAACCACAGGAAGATGAAAATTGATCGATTGATTTTCTTTTTTTGTACAACAATCAAGCTGCTTCTCTTTCAATCATGCAATCTCGAATTGGTAGCTTTAGAGCTGTTGATAAGTTTCGAATACTAATACTGAATCTTCAATAATTTTTTATTCGTAATTTGTAATTCAAAATAAATTTATCCTTTTATTTTAAATACTATAATTATTAATTTTTAAGGAATATACATAAATCGAAGATGTGATATACATGATAAAATATATAAATATATAAATATATATATGTATTATACATTTGAATTATGATAAATATCTTACTAGCTAAATAATTTTGGTTCGTTACGTATAATATTTTATTTATTCCTTGACATACCTGTATATTGAATGCTGATTATTTTACGAAATTAATTATTACTTATAAGTATTTATAATATTAATTTTTTAAATAATATATATATTTCTTTTTTTCTTATAAAACATTAGTAAGTATATGAATACATCAGAAATTTATAAATAAAAAGAAAAAAGCATAAAACGTTTTCTGAATTTCTTACCTTATAATTAAAACAAAATTTATTTTTTATATTAAATTTATATATATAAATAATAAAAACATTAATAAATACAAATGTATTATGCATATTTATGCATCGTACAGATATAATTTACGCATGATCTAATTACATTTATACCAAAAATGTAATGTATTTGAATCATTGAATCATCAAGTATTTAAATGATGGCTCATAAATATTCTATAAACGTCTTCGTTAAATGAATAAATATGATACACAACAGTTTAATGTTAAATTTGAAAATATATAAACACATATAAAAGTAGATTTATATAAGTTCCTAAATCCTTAAATATAATTCAATTTTTAAACATAATCATAAACAATTTGATAATTTTCATAATGTATAATCCTAAAATTTAAAAACTAAAATGTAAATTAAATATCGTTTATGGCATATATAGTTTCATCAATTTATTTTAGGATAAAAAAATTAAATTCAGTACCTTATTGTAAAATTATTTCAATAATATTATTTCAATAATAAAAAAAATAAATAAATAATTATCAAATAAATAGCTTCGATTAAGTTGATACATGTAAAAGTATCTTATAAAGTAAGTCAGCTATTATTTGAATTTATCATTTAGTTTTTCGTTATAAAACTTTGATTATAAAAACTTCTCTATTCTAAACTTTTTCTATTAACAAAAGTGTTTTATAAATGAACAAAACAAGACCTTATTAAAGAGTTTGAATTCTACAAAACGATACAATGATTTTAGTTTTATTTTATGTACATTTCGTGAATTAAAAACTGAATTTTGCATGTTTTTAGAAGATCTGCAAACCTAAAACTTCAAACTTTTTAATTTGAATTTGAAAGAAATAAACTGAATTATAAGTGAAAAAATTAGATCATCACTTTTCGGCTATATTTATAATTTGTTTAAAATTTTTTAATAAATATATTTAAGAAAAATGATCAATCTATATATTCTTAAATTAAAAATATAATCTTTTATATTATTATTGGTTTCAATAATTAATATAATAAACGGAATTAAATTATAAATTTTAAATTATATAATAGATTTAAAATAAACTTTATGCATATAATATTTATTTTGGATATTACAATTTAGGATAAATATTTTTTCTGAGTAGATCTTGTATAATACATTCAAATATCATCCCTTAAAAATTTTTTTATAGAGTAATCAAAGTCGTCTTTCGTTTTAATATTACGTTTTCATTTCTTGTCTCTATTAATAAATTGATACTATAGTAGGAAAAACAAGACTAGTAGTTTATACGAGTATTTGGTACAGTGTCTAAATTCTACGATATACAATGTGTTTTGCTTCAGTAACAAAATTGTATTGATTGTTTTCAGGCGATGGTAGTGACACACTAAGAGATATTCAGAAACAAAAAAGAGGTAAACGGTAACAAAAACAAAATAAAAACTTAGTTTTATAGGAGAAGAAAAATTAAACTTAGTACGTAAGTATAGAAGTTAAATTTCCATCACTTTAAAATGACGGCGATGAGAAGAGCAAGATTTTATGGAATTTACTGTTAATATTCTGGAGTGGTATTTTTATGTTGAAAGTATTTAATGCTCAGTGGTTGCAGATGCATAAAACTTGCACGTACTATATTATTTATTATATGTTTACTAATTTTTAACTTAATTTCCTGTCTTATAAAATGTTATAATTGACATTTTTGACGATATATTTTTATAAAAAAATAATATAATAATATTAATTTGCTTAGTATACTTATTTTTATAGTGCAATTAAAGTTTTAGAATTTGGTAGTTTATAATATTTATATTACAATTTGTTTAAGATAATATATTTTTTGATATAGTTATATTTCGTAAAATCATAAAATTTTATTTTAAAAAATATATATGTATATGTAGTTGAATATTAATATTAATGTAATAATTTTTTACATTTAATTATATTAGTTTTTATATTCTATTTATTTATAAGAATTATTAAAGGTTTTTTTCTTTTTTAAAAATTATGTGTAAAACTAATTTTTTTTATAATCGACTAATTTTTTACTACATAAAATTTCAAGCCAATCTAGATCTATTACATTCTTACGAAATTCTTGTTTTTTTTTATTTCTTTTTGCATGTATTAAATAAACAAATTTATGGATGATTTTTATATTATTTGATTATATAAAATATTATGCAGATTAACAGATTCGATGTAACTATTGCACCAATGATTTATAGAACAGAGTCATCCTAAAATATTAGAAATCAAAATTAATAAATACATTATAAATACGTAACGAATTTTTCCTCGTTATTTACGTACGAGAGAGAATACGTATTATTTGACTACTCAACGATAGCTGGATTTTCTTATAATTTTAAGTTCATCGTGGCTTCAGAGATTCAATAGATTTTCTTCTATTGCTTCCTTGCTTGTCGACAAGATATCGAGAAGCTGTCGAGAAGCAATTCGTCGTTGGTTTCTTCTCCATCTCGTTAACTTTTTCATCTGCATAAGATGCCGCGTTGCGACCTCTTGACATCGTATTACTTCGATTTTGATGCGTCATGCTGACTTATTGCCTTTTTAATCCATATCACTCCTCTACTAATTAATTCGGTCGTTATTGTCAGCATCGGTTCCTCTTGTTCGTTGTACTTAAGATGCAGCTTTAGATGTTTGGCAAGATGATAGGTTTACTTATACGTTTGAGCTTTGTATCTGAAATACTGTGTCAATTATTTGCGAGATACCGCACGTGATAATATATAAATTCAATATTTATATAATTTGAAGAAAATAGTATGATGTTACATTTATTTGTTCAAAAATTCCATCTGTGAATATTTTCAGTTGTTTTAATTACTTTGTAAAATTTATTTATCTACGTATATGTTTATCTGTGTCTGTTTTCAGATTTCATGTAAAACATTCATTATTTTAGACTAGAAGCACTGATTTGATATGAAATTATCTCAAGATATATTTTCGTACTTTTACTAATAGCAGCTTTTAATCTACATACGTGTTTAACTTTCAAAATATTTTAGTAACTTTACGGAATTGTTAGGAAAGAGTTAAATAACATAATCGGTTCAAAAATAATTTTATTCGTGAAATGATAATAAATAAAAAGTAAAATTCTAATTAAAAAATAATTCATTCAGTAGCATCTAAAACATTTTCTTGAATAAAATTTCATAAATATATTTATTGAAGCTTTCAATCATGGATTGGAATATTTTTATAAATTGTTTTTGATTTGTTAATAAATAAAAGTTCTTTATAATAAAAATACTATATGTAAATATTATATACTTAAAAATATATATATCAATTTTCTATCAAATAAAATTTCTATATTAAAACCTAAATATTAAATTCGGTGGAACGCTTAAAGCTTACTAAATTTTAGAATGAATTTTCTTATTTATTTTGTACGATTGATCGACTGAGATATATGTATATTATTTTTAATTTAATTGAAAGAATAATATTTTCTTATTTATATACGTATAATTTTCTATTCATACTCATATTTTTCTGTTATTCAGCTGAAAATAACAGCCTTGATTGACTTAATTGACCTAATTTGTTAAACCGCTATTAATCATAGTTTTTAAATATACATGAGAAATATGTATAAGTCCTAGGAAACTAAAATTAATATATTTACAGTAGATAAGTATTAGTTACTTAAATACATAATGTGTCACATTTATCAGAGAATTCGCGAAAACTACCTGGTTATTTTACGTACGATCAATATTAATTTCACAAGCAGCGTTGTAGATGTTCCACCCGATTTCATTACTATTAAGTAACCCAAATTTAGTACACTCACAATAGTTCTCTGCAATTCCCCGGAGAAAAATTATATTATTGCGAATATTTTTAATTCTTATCGTTGCGTTTAGAATTATATTATATTTTTAATTATCATATAGTTGTTTTTAATATTTATTATGTACAATAGATTTTGTGAAACACGTTTTATCGAAATTATTAGCTGTTAAAATATAGGAGTAAACTTTCACGTGAAAAGAATTTTCAGAACTTTCATTTATAAAATAAACTAGTATTCTTCATGAATGAAAATTATTGTTTTGCATTCTAGATATAAATTACACGAAAATTTATAATCTAGACTTACATTTACAAATTTTCGTAACTTGTTTTTCATTGTTTAGGGTCATTCGTGACTCGGGTAGCTATATTTTAGATTTTAAATCGTGTTGGAATATATCTCTTTACATTTTTTCAAATTACACGTTTACAAGTATTAGAAGTATTAAAGCATCAGTAGCGTGAAATAAAGGATAATTAATATTCTACAACAGAAGACGAAAGTTCTAAGTACGTACCTTCTTATAAATAGCTTAGACTCGTTTCTCTTGCGTGCTTTAATTTTACCTTACAAACTATTTTTCTTTTTCTTTTTTGTTCTTCGTCGTCGAAGTTAAGAAGGTAGTTATATATATATATATATATATATATATATACGTATAAAGCAAATTACATCAAATTCCTAGACATAGTAAGAATTAATAGCGCAGTTGAACGAAAATGAGGATTATAAAAATGTTTAAATTTGATTGGATGAAAAAAGAGAAAAATAGAGCAACGCAGCGAGTAGAGAATATATTAGGATTCAAAGCTCACTCATGCCAAAACTTTGCTTTTAGCTAATGTGTGTACTTGGAAGAAATAAGGTAAACAAAAACAAATATAAAGCAAAATAGAGTTGATAGAATACTGCTCTATATACTGAACAGATGAGCGCAAGAGTTACGAAATATTAGAGTATCCAGGTCGCAGACGATCTTAAGTCATATTTGATATTTTCTTGCCTTCGTTCTTTTCGGTTCGGCTATATCTCACTCGACTAACGTATAGTCCTGCTTACAATTGTATGTACAATGATATTGGAAGCTTCTGGCAGTAACAAAATTCTATCGTATTTTTTTTTTTTTATATACATCTGTCTTTATACAAAAAGTCGAATAGTAATATTATAAAATATCCACGAGTCAAACTGGCAAAAGCATTGCTTGTTTCAAATGAAAATTTTTAGTGCGTAGTTTATATTAATAGTGTATTTATAAAACCAAAATGTGAATTCAAAGTAAATAAAATTTGCATTTTACTTTTTTTGAGAAGAATGTATCAAAAAATATATTTTCAAATTTGGTCTTTGCTTGAAATTTATGTGAAATTGCTATATTGGCTTCCAAATAAAATATGAATTTAATACTAAAATATAAAGAATAAATTGAGTAACATTCAATAATAAAGCAAACTCATAATAAACTATTTTATTAAAATATAAATTTAGATATGAATTTTTCTTTCAGTTGTATGAATAATTTTTTTATAAGTAAAATTTTATTTAAAAATATTTTTATACTTTTTTACATTTTTACCTCTGTATATTCTATGTTAAGGAATAAGAAATATTTCTAAATAAAATATACTTTTCAAATTTTTTCAGATTTATCAATTACATGCAAATGTTTGTATATATGCAATAATTTAAAAATACAAGATTTGAAAATGCATTTTTCATTGCAATTCCTTATCTAAAATTCACAATATTAAATTTTTGTATTGACTAGACAAGAAATAATTAAAATTTTGTATTAAATGCATAAATATATTAATATTTTTCCAAAATAAATAGTTGACACAAAAAGTAAATTTAATCAAATATCAATTTTGATACAAAATAATTTAATTGATAAATTCTAGTATCATCCTATTTTCAATCCTCTCTTAACAATGTTTTTCTACAAAATAATCTAGAAGCTTTTATCATTAGCAACATCCCACGGCATGATAGAGAACACGTACAACTCTCTTGAAATGTTGTTTAACATTTCCCTTATACACTGAGATGTATATAAAGCAAGATTAGATGTTAAAGTTGTAGCTTTGGAGGAAGTGTTGATTTTCCATTACTACCGGGGATTCCGCCTCTAATCGGTAAACTACTAGTAAGCGTATCGAGGGAAATATGGATAAGTGTATAATAGTTTACATAAATTTAAGCGAGTTCGGATGAAACGACTTAGAATATTCAAATCACTAAACTTTTAAACTATCAAAAAAATTTTGCATTTTCTAATCAACGATATGACATTATGGCGTGTCCATATTTTTGTTTTGTAATTTATGCGACGTATTAACCTTACTTAATCAATAAACAGTAATTTTTAAGACTACTATAAAATAATCTCATAAATTAAAATTCATTTTCAATATATAATTAACAATTATAATGCAATAAGCAATATGTGAATTATTTATGAAAAATTTGAATTGTCGATTACGTCCGATAAGTTCACAATTTATGTACCATATAAAATATACTGTATAAAATATAACGTGTAAATTATAATTATATAAAAATTATCATATTTTACTAAATTTTTCCTTTTCAAAGTATTTTCTTTTATGAATTATTACATTATTTGAATATTTTTCTGAAGTATAAAATGTAAAAAATAAAAAATATATAATGTTTATAAGTATAATATATCTATAAGAATATTAAAAAGTAATTATTCTAATTTTCGATATTTTATTGAAAATAACGAAACAGACATTTAATAAATAAAACCATTTTATTTATTACAAAAAATAACTCATACTTTCAATATCATAAAATAATTTGAATTGAACCACTGCTTTTATCTTATTTTTAGTATTTACAAATTTATATTTAAATGTGTATTTTCTATAACTAGGAAATTATTTAAACGTGAACACATATTTGATTTAAAGAAAAATCTCTAACTATAATTTTGATTGAAATAATTGTAAACTTTTATTTCGAAATTTTCACAAAATATAATGAACACGTATACAAGTTTCGCGTTGACAACTGAAACAATTCTAATTCAAGTAAAAAATTTACTTTATTTCAGAAATGTTTGAACTTTATTCGGCATTCTTTAGAAAATGATCTAATCGAATCGTTTATACTTTGCTTTATCGTTGACAATTATATTTTACTAAATAGTATTCAAATATTCTCTATGCGAATAGTATCAAGTGAAATAAACATGAAACCAACAGCAATGAACACAGTAATAATAAGAATTTAAATAAAAAACTAGTTTTAGAAGTAAAAAACTTTTAAAGGAAAAAATCTATGCGAAAAAATCGTTGTTCAATTACAAAATTTAATCGATTGTAAACGTTCGGTACATATAATTCTGAATATAAATACTATATAAAAAATCAGAATAAATGAAAAGTGAAGAAAGAAACGACAAAATCAATTATATTTTTGTAATCTTGATTTCGATTTATTAATCATAATCAAATCCAGTTAAAAAAAGCAGTGCTGTCATCCTGTTTAATAGGGGCAGGGGCATTCATTATTATTCAAATCGATGGGTGGCAGGACCAGTAATCCAAGCTGCAAAAGCGGGGCACTTCTAAGCAAGGGATTGTTGATACCTTGACAATCCTTTACATATGGAAATGGTCGCGGTGCCGCCCACGGAGATACATTCGGAAATCTATTTGCTGTAAAAATAAGATTTAATGTTAATTTTCCAGCAAAGGAATATCTATTTATATAGATGTATTTATATACGAACGGGTCGATTGAATTGGAATTCGTGTTGGTGTTGCTGTTGATGTTGGTATCCCTGCGGATGAGAAAGAGGAAAAGTCTCTGATGTGCTCTCATTGAGTGAAATAATAGAAAATCTAGATAGTGTCGTCTAGCACATGCTTTAGATTCAGTGTTAGTAATTGTTTTGTAAATATATAATTATTGATGTCTAAAGTGCTAACACCATTTTTTGAATATGTTGCCTTAGTTCATCTAACTAAGCTAGAATAATGATTATAGCCTGAAGAGCTGTTTAAAAGAGCAATAAAAGAAATGGTATTTTTGAATAAAATAATGTTGGGGAAACTGTTATGAGTCAAATATCAAGAATGAATATAAGAGTTTTAAATAATATCGATTCAAAATCTGATTTGCTTAGATATTTTTTATATTTTCAAAAGAGGATTGTAGTGAAAGAACTAAAATTTTCATAAGTTTTATCGTTTTTCGTAAGTTGATAGCAATTTTAAGAAAAGGTTGTTAGGCTGAACGAAAAGTACTTATAAAGTCGATAAAACTTTTAGACTTCACTTATCTAGAGCATTTATATGCTAAAACGTAATGAAAAGTTATAATGGAGGCATTAAAATTATTTCGCAATGTGATATATAAGGATATGTTATATATGTTACTTCGATTAAAACCTTAGTATAACAGACAGTGATGTTGATGATGTTTGATTTCTTAAAAATAAGCCAAATTATAAAATACTGTCCTAAATTACAGATTTGTAAGAAAATGTATTTAATATTATTAATCAAAATAAAGCATTATTATAAAGAAAATTTTATGTTATTTGTAAACAACTTAACATACGGGTTAATTGTTAAGTAGCATGTTATGTTATTGTATTAAAAATATTATATTATTAATTTTTCTAAGTATTAATTTATATAAGAAAATGTAAAATTGAGAAGGCAAAATTAGAAAAACAAAAAAGTTTTTAATTAATTTTTCTTTGATTAATAAGTAATACACGATAAAAATAAAAAATAAAACGCTTATTTAAATTTTAAGTTTTAATATGCTTAAATAGCAATTAATAAACTGTTTTAATTTAATTTTACATATTATAATAAGTTAGACAAAAAAACAAAAAAATATAAAATAAGTTATTTAAAGTTGAAAAATAAAATATAATAAAAAATTAAAATTATAGAATTCAAATATTGAAAAAAAATTAAGTTATTGGAATATAAATTGTATTTCACCTCGGATTGAAATCTTCGATACTTGTTAACTAGCTAATACAGAAAGCAAAATAAAGATATAAAAAGTTCTTGTCTACTATTTGCTGTGTTTTAAAGACAGAATTTCCCTGTAAATAAACTAATAAATGACAAATTGACAAATTTTTGTACTTACTGTTTTGGAAGTTTAAAATATAATGAAGAGATCTATACAGACACATGAACTTAAACAAAGTTCTGAAAATTGTTTATTGATTGATTTTTCATGTATAAATATTTCGTTTTTAATATTTTAATTTTAATTTAATAATCTTAGTTAATACTACATATGAACTTACTACATATGAATTACTAAAAGCAGAATAAGAATTAAAAAGAATAGATTAAATTATACTTAAATTTCATATAATTAAAAAAAATTGTAAAGAATAATGTGAAGCTTTTGTTTGGCATTTCTGTTTAAATTTTTTGAATATACAAAATTAAATATGTACTACGTTAAATACTATATAAGTTTTATCACACACATATGTATTTATAATCCGTTTTAAGATACGCGTGAAAATACGTTTTATTACAATTAAAATTAATATGCAATAATTCATTTTAAAATTAAACATCGTTTATAAATTTCCTTTATTTTATGAAACAAATTTTAGAAAATATCATCGAATGAAATTATAATAATAGGATCGATCGATTACTTTTTAATTTAATATGTCAAAAAATTTTAAACAGAAAAAAATGTATATTTTTAATGAAATTATTTTCATAACGACTTATGTTATTCGCCATGTCAAAATGAAAGAGAATAAAAATTAGTAGACGTATAAAATCTTATACAACTGCTAATACAATTTAAAAATTTTTCTAGTAAATTTTATTACAAAAGAAGAGGTCTAGATTAAAAAAATGAGCTATCATTTATTAAAATTTCTCAACATTTTTTAAAAACATTAATAACATTTTTTTACTATAAATTTTACTAAAGAATCTTTTAATTTTCCGGAAAATTTAAATTTTTTACGTAAAACTAACACCCGTATGTATTTTTACGTAACGGGTTTCAAAAATGTTCTCTCACATAAAATTCTTACGAGTCAACAGCCTTATTTAAGAATTAACGAAACAAAATAATTTCTGAAATACTAAATTTGATAAACATGCGAATTGTAACAGTTTAAACGTATTATAATTTGTTACTACTGCGTATTTCTTGTAATAAATAAATAAAATATAAATGAGAGAAATCAATCTCTTATTTACGCGAATATATATATATACGTATATATATATATATATATATATTTGTATAAGGAGTTCATAGATTAATATGACATATTCCATAAGAAGCATTTATAAATAATTTCATTTTGGAGTAGTTCCATTGTGAAGTAGTTCATTCTTCATTATACATTATAGAACATTTAACTCGTTCAATATCTATACATTTACTACTTGAAAAATTTAAAATATTTTTTATTCTATATTATTTTAACACCAATCTGCTGCTAAATAGCTTTTTCTTTGTAACTTAAGAACTTGAATAATCCATAGCTTAACAGATTTACAGTAAAATCCATTAATTCATATCAAATTTCTAGAAAGTTAGTGCATGATTATACAGACGTATAAGCTTAAATGAGCCTTCAACGTTCCGATGGGAATTTTTATCAATAAATTCCTGCTTTGTTGAAAATGTGACTGAGTTAGAGTTTGTAATTCGGCCAAGAAAATTCGTATTTAGATATTAATTTACAACTAACGATAGATCAGTAATGTATCCACGGAAAACAATAGAAAAATTAGTACAGAGAAAAAGCAAGCAGAGAGAAAGAGTTATGAAAAGCCCCCATCGAAAGCCTTACTCGTTACTCGAGCCATGCAGTTTCCTACGGAAGGCATTGGCGTTGATGTTGGTGTTGATGTTCTCGTTAGCGTTGTTGTTTCCCCCGTCGAATCCGTATGGTCCAAATGGTTGCATCATCGGTCTCTGCGGCGGAAGCAGTCCCTGCGGTTCAGGGTAGTAAGCCAGTTTTGTAAAGTATGGATTCTCCGGTGGAGCAAGGTAACTGGGAGACGGATATACCATCGGCTCTGGGTAGTACGGGTCCTTCGGGTAGTAAGGGGATGGGCCATACATCGGTCGGGCTGCATTGGCGTTGTAGTTGTCGTTGATGTTGACGTTGTGGTTGTTGTTGTTGTCATATCCGTACGGCATCATGGATGGTGAAGCTGGAAACTGTGGTCCGCAAGGAGATGAGTATGCCAATGGATCATATCCTTGGTACTGCGAAAAAATGATGAGTCAAAGTCGTTTGTATGATATTGTTTTCTAATTATGGACAATCTAATACGGTGATTGACCCGTAGAAGCGTTGCGATTAAAACTAATTTTCAATACTTCGTACAGAAACACAAACAACGAATACGAATACACAAGTTAAGCAAATTGTTTCCTTACTTTGTATCTCCTTTTTTATCTCGAGCAGTAAGTATTGCTCTGTCGTTATTTATTCGGCGTACCTTTATTTTTTAAATACGTTTACGTAGACTGGGATATTCAACCACCAAAATTTGGATGCTACTATATCATGCACATAATGGATTTGAAAGCGAGGTAATTATCTTTCATTTTTACACTTTTTTTTCTTTAATAAAGATAAGTATAATACTGTATAAAAAAGGCTTTTGTTTTATTAAAAAGATAGCAGAAGTGGACAATAGATTTAATATTCAATATTGTATTAAAATTTTATAAAATTATGTTACATTTATAAGCACATTCAAGCAAACGAACAAAAACGGTAATTTCTATATTTATCTACTTTATAATTTTACTCGTGTAAGGTTCTTGTAAATGGAAAAAAAGTAGTTGAAAGTTAGTATCAAAGCAGAAGGTCTAATTGAATACGATTTCCTCAAATATCAAATATATTTCTTTTCTTTGTAAAACATGAATAATATATTGAAAGTTTTGAAATTTTTATTCTCGTAATTTCAAGATTTATTAAATTTATTATTTTAAAATTATTCTAAACATTTTAATCAATATTAATTATATTTTGTATTTTTAAATTTAAAAAATTTTAGATATTTGTATCTGATCTCGTATGTGGGAAGTCATTTTTGTACTTTCACAATTAAGGAAAGGAAAAAGTTACTTTACACTAATGCACAAGTAATTATATACATTCAAGTTTAAGCTTAAATTCATACAAATAAGGATGCACAAATTTGGTTTGGATGCAACGGACATAGAATAGAATGGAAAAGTCAGATTATCGATGAAAATTGATTTTTTTAATTTAATAAAATGTGACTGTGCTTTTTGTCAAAATACATTTACAATAACTACTTTACTTGATTTTCCATTAATATGTTTGTACGTGCTTTGTTTGAACTTTGTGCGTATAGTATGATTAAAATTTCTACATGTAAGGAAAAATTGAAATTAAGAAAAAATCAATATATGTTTTAGGATTTAAAAAATAATTCTGTAGATAAATTCGTGTGAACAATATATTGTACTGCGTTGTTAATATATTAAACAAAGGAGGTATTTTCAAGCCAAAATATAAGCACTCAACGTGGGACAGTACTTTTAATAAATTTCAACAATCTTACAAATTGAAAATCTCATGAAAGTTTTATAACGAAAATTAGAAATAATTTTCATAAATTTAATAATTATTAAACTTTAAATTTGAACATATTTGGAAAAAATTTTCATATATAATACAATCATGTTATTTACTCACGACGAAACCTCACATCTTAAATACATATATAAATACATACGGTAGTCCATCCAGGTGATAAAAATTATGAATAAATAATAATTCATGGTTTGTACGATTGTTTCACGCAACTGGATGATACGACGTCAATCACTGTATAATTTTCTTTTATTCTTTTTCTATGACTGCCCATCTAACCGAGAACTTCTCGAGGACGTAAGAGCATTGAATATCACTTGGTGATATTTTACGCCGATATTGTCTGCGTCTTTTATTTTTTTCTGTGTTTTTTTACTTTCTTCATCATTTCCCCCCTTCCGATTCATACTAATTTTTTTATGTTTTTCGCTATGAAATATTTGACAGTACCAAATGCCAGAAATATGTTTATTTTTATGTTATCATATTGATAATGATTTTTGTAAAAACGTTCGTTCGTTAATTATTAAATTTAAATCGATCGAATAAATTTTATGATTTGTTCAATAAAATTAATCAAAGCTTCCAACGTTTTCATATAATTTATATTATGTTTTTTCAGTGATAGATTTCTAAAGTTTTGAAAGCAAATTTTCCACTTAATGCAAGATTGATAATTTGATATTTAAAAATTTTAATTGATGAACAAATTGATTGTTCAAATTGTCTCATTTTTTTTTATTCAATTTAGTTTCATACTTTTGCATCGTTTATAATAGATTTTATAATTGATTTTTTATTAAGCCACAGTCATAAAAATAAGTACATTATTATACGTTTTTAAATCATGCATAATAAAAAATGACAAATAAATAATAACTTTATAAATATAAATATAAATTTTATAGAACAATAAAATCTTAAATAATTTTATTATTTTTAATATATATAACAATTTATTTAGTACTTTATAAATAAATATCGATAGTTTTTAAACTGTTTAAGTTTCAATTATTTTTTAAATAATTAATATAAATAAAAATTGAAAAATTCAATCTATACACATAATTTGATGAATTCATTATTAAAATATTTGCTCATTTTTTTATTAAATTATTGAATTTAATTACAAAAAAATTGAATCGTTTGCTTTTTATTAAACGTGTAAAACTATTTTAATTTAAAAAAAATTTAATTCTCTAATAAAAATATAAATTTTGAATTGAATAATCGATACTGATTTAACCATTAAACTGTTATGTTCTTCTAGAAGAAAAAGTTAATATTAGTTTTAGAATGAAATAAAATAGAACCATTATTATTTCACTATAGGTGATAAAAAAAGATTATAGACAAATCCTATTTCTCTACATGATTTTAAAATATCGATCAAGCTTAAAATGCCAATAAAACCAAAAGCCATTTGAAAATAACTTCTATGAATGTTCATGGTTTGTATATATTTCACTTGTACCCACCTGAGCCAAAGCCCCGCTAACAGCGACGAGGATAACGCAAGCGCTGATGATCGTCATAATGAGGAATTGCTTGTGACCGCTGTTTTCGAGTTCCTATTCCTTTGATCGAAGGCGACTGAATTCACTATGGACCGATGGCGGGTTCTTATAACGATCCGACCGGATGAAAAGTTTTTCGTTTGTAGAGGGCGTCCAATAATTACACATAGAGAGGAAGTTTGCAGCTGCGATTGCCGAAGCAAGTTTCGAGGATTTGATAACGAATACTGAAGGGTGGAGGAAGGAACGTAATTAAAATTATTTGTCGTGCCACACTAGTTATTACAACTGCCGAAGTTGGATAAGCATATGTATACACGTAATAAAAATGTAAGTTTATATGTTTGTTTATTTTTAGTAAATAGCTTATTAAAATACAGTAAATCAGTATTTCATTTGCAGACTTCAGTTTTGATTATTTCTAGAAATAGATATCAAAAGTATAATTTTTCGAAGTATAGAATCGTATTAACATATATAGTTATCGTAAGTACAATATTGTACATAATTCATATCAGTATAATCTTAACTTATAAATTTAATTAGTTTTCTAAATTTCATGTACAATACTTATATTTTCGAGTAAGTTTGCCGTCACTACTTTATCAAAACGAACTTGGTTAAGTTTAAGAAGTTCTATTTCATATTATTCTTTTTCGAAATTAAACATTTTTCCATACAATTTGTGAAAATGTGTTTGCATATATATTTTTAAACTTCATGTGTACTATATAATTTATCAATTAGTAATTTAATTTTGATTTAATAATTTACAGTCGCAACATTAAATTAATTTTTCGGATCAGATAAAAATTATTTAGCAACTAATCATATGATTGCATTTATGAATAATAAATTTATATCAGTAACCAAATTAGTGATATACAGAATAACTGATCATAATATAATTTAATAATATAATAATAATATAATAATAATATAATAAAATCATAATTTTCATGAAATTATTTTTAAATGATTTTCTGACACTGGATGAAAATATATAATTTGCATTTATAATTTATTTTGTTAAAGTGATACAGTTATTTTTATTAATCTTCAAGAATATAGCATATATAATAAAATATTTTTATATGCTTTACTTGAATCAGTTTTTCGACTAAAATTAAATTTATTGCATTTCGTACAAATTGAGTTTATTGGTGAAATTAATGACTTATTTATATTAGAATCAGAAGCATATTATTTTTACATTATTATTAATTATTAATACAATAAATTGCATATTTTTTAATCATTGATAATTTTATACTATTTATTGACTAATATTTTCTTTTGAATTACTTATTGTAAAATTAAAAATGAAATAAAATTGTTATTATTTTTTATAATAAATAAAATAAATTTTGTAAATATACAATTATATAATGAAGCTTTGTGGAATTTAGTTACTAGAAAATATTTTAATATCTTAAAATTCTATGAAGTTACTTATATACTTAATATGGAATAATTTAATTATGAGAATACAGGAAATACCACTCATTCAATTTTATATTATTTCTCTAAAATATACTATTAAAATCCTGAAAATGAAAAAAAATTCTAATTTTTTATTATATATCATCCATTTTATATAATTATACATATTCAACGTTTATTACTTAAAGTTTTTAATTTTTAAATAAGAATATATTAAAAATAATATATATCATCGGATATTATACAAAATTTATAGTATAATCCGGAAAACATATTTTTTTAAAAATTATAAATTTATAAAAGAATAATATCTGAAAATAAGATAAATTTTAATAAATTCTTGTTCATGGAATAATTATTTATTGAAATAAAATTTGCAATAAATTCGTTATTTTTTTATCTTGTTGATGTAATAATTTTGACATATTTGCAGCAATTTACAAATACTCGATATTTTATCTGTTAATATTAAATTCTCAAATTAATTAAAAATAATGCATTTTTGTATCATTGGGCAGATATTATTTTTATAAGAATTTTTCTTTTATGAATTTATTTTCATATTGTTTTGAACTTTAAATTTGTAAACTATTGGTGTTTTAAGGAGCATTTTATACGTTTTTAAAATGATACTCTTTTTAAATCAAAAGTATATTTTATTTATTTGTATTCCATTGTCAATACATAAAATTATTCTATATAATAATCGAATAATACAATTGTTATATTTTCAACATTTTTCCTTGTTTTATATATTCAATATATCTATGAATTTCAAGTTTTAGATAAAAGTATTTATTATTAAGAAATTAAAAAAATAAGCATTTAAATAAGTATTGAAAATAAGAATTTTCAGTTTTAGATAAGTTAATAATATAAAAATTCTTCTGCTACTAATATTTGTAATGATTATATTATATTTGTAAAATTTAAATAATTGTTGAATATTTTGTATACAAGATTAGAATAATTTAATTCTTCTAATATAACTTATTCCAAGATCTAAAGATGATCTATAAAATGAAAGTATTTTTAATATATTATTAATACTATAAAAAGAAAAAATGTAAAAAGCTAAATTCTGGCTTCTATACATAAACGTGATCAAGTACAATTGAGTAAAGTGGAGTGATACATATTTATGCAAATGAATGTACGAAAGACATTTAAGAAGAATTTCAGTTACTACACTATAGATAAAGTTTAACGAATAATAGAAATCATGGAACAAATCATTTAGAATTTAGATCTGTGAAAATAAAAGAGAATCATAACAGAAACATTTTGCAAGCATAATTTCGAGCGACGAGTTTACCAGACTTCTAATCGGTTTCAACTTATAATAGTAATGTGTACAGCTACTCAAGCGTCGCTAACGAAGCGTAAATTTCCCGGCGCACCTGCCAGTCGTTCATCGCTTTGCCTACTTTTTAATTAAGAACTTTTTTTGTGAGCGTATACATAAAGCGACTACTACGTCATGGCTATATGAAAACTTGGGCACTTTATTTCTTTATATTTTACTTTAATTTATAGCTGTTCTCGTACGCTCTTACTATTTCGATAAGGAGCGAATTACTTGCTTCGAGAATCGACTAATCGAAGTGAAATCAGACTCGCAACTAGCAAGTCGTTCATATTTTTCAGGTCAGTCAAGGACTGGTAATGTGTACTTAGGAAGCAAGTTTCAAATACCTCGATGTGAATCGAAAAACGAGGTGCTATTCCTTAAAGATGTAGAATATTCATCCAATGCTATTTTTAGAATTTATTTTATTTTCGCTTTCAAATATAGAATTTCAATTTTCTGTAAGATTTTATATTCAGACTTATACATATAAATTTATCTTACAATAGTTGAAATGAATTTCAAGCGGGTCAAATTCCAGATTTTACTTTTTCATAATATTTAAATAATAAACAACGTATTTTTTTAACATTGCTAGATTATAATTTTTATAAATAACTGTATATACAAATATGTTTATTGAGATAATTTTTTTTATAAAAAATGAAAAAAGTTTACATTCTGTTATTCGAAGAACTAGAATTTCGAAAATATTCTGGAAAACGTCAGATAGTGATATCTCCATATATCGAGCATAAGTATACATTTTTTACTTTAAATTTATTATTAAAATTACAACTGTATTGTAAAGAAATTACTATATAATGAATTATAAAAAGAAATTGTATTGAGTATGATAAACTGAAAAATACGTAAGTAAATCCTAATTAAAAATCTATAAAACATGTTTTTATTTGTTCAATTCAAATAATGTATAATAATTTCGATATTTTTAATAATATTTATATTTTAAATGGTTTTTTAAATATTTTATAATCTGAAAGTTAATTTTAAAATATCGATACATCGATGAACTCATTCATATGGATTTTTTCAATTAACTAAGTCATTTATAACAGAATATTTTTTTTCGAACCCAGAAAAATAGGAAAATATCTCATATCTCCTTATATTAGCTATAAAACTGGATGTTACAAGGTATGGTTTCTTTACTGTATATTTCAATCCATTTGTATCAATAAAAGAAACTATTTTATGAGTATAATAGAAAAATTTATGTCTTTAATAAAATAATGTATATTTTTTCTGATTCTTAATATTTAAAAAAATAAAAAATAGTGATCTACTTTGAATTAATTTTCTATAACTTATTTATCTTTTGTATAAACTTAGTCAATTTGCTTGCAATTTATTTTTCTGATTTAATTATATTTAACTTTAGTTATGTATTTAAATGGCAAATTTTGAAATTAAAGTAAATTCAGATTAAATTATATTTTACTTATGATATTGAATCTTCAATGTTATTATGTTTAATCTTTTTGTCCAAGTTTAAAGTGTGACGTATGTGATCTAACGCAGTGCCCGATTATAGTACGAGGATAATTCTAGGAAAAAAACGTACGAACATCGATGACTAATATAAAGAGTGAAAATGAAAATCTTAAATTTTATTCCCGGAAAAGTGAGTGCACTTTTTTAGTGTTTTTTTTCTAGAATAATTTTTATAGTTTATAATAACGAATATAAATATGAATATTTATATTCTTTCTGTAAAATTTATTAAAATAAAATAGTTAATTTTCATAGAAAAATTTATATTGATTCTATTAAAAGTATAAATATTGAATTTTTTAAAATTATAAAAAACGAATTATTAAATCATCTTTTGTATCAGTACTTCATATTATAAGAAAATTTTGTATTAAATCAGTTTTTTTTATTATAGGAGAATCAACTTTTGTAAAAAATATTTTTATTATATAAATATACATATATATTTAATAACATTAATAAAATAATTTTAATAGTTAGGTATGTCTCAACAGAAAATTACAATCTTTATTTTTGTTTCTTTCGACTATAAATTTATAAATATACAGGTATTGGACAGCTTAAATAATAAAAAGTTGTAATTCCAGGCACTTTTTTAAATAAAGAAAATTATTAAAAGGTATTATATAAAATATATGTTTTCGTAAGTTGTACATTTTATAAAATTTTCGATAAATACAATAATTTTTTATGGGATCATTCATAAAATCTTAATTGATTCGATGAATTTTGTAGGTTTTCATTATACGTAATTCGAAAAATTAAAATTATAAAATATTCAAATATAAATATGTATGATTTAATCTCGTGTTCTATATAAAAAGATAATTCAAAAGTAGAGTTTGAATTTCCAGTGAATTTTTTAAAAAATTCTTTATATTTCGAAACCTTGTCCATTTATATCGTTCGATTCGTAATCAGAAACTTTTTTCTGAACTGATCTTATAATGGACAAAAGCTCAGCTAAAATATAAAATGTATTGAGATCGATAAGAATAGAAATTTTTTTAATTTAAAAAGAAATTATTAATAAAATGGTTATAAGTCATATTACAAACTTATTAAAATTGTTAAACCAATTCTTCATATATTAATATAATGATTTTATAATAGTTATCTGAAGTAATGTTAAATATTAACTTATAGCGTGAAATAACAAAAATTTGAAATATAATCAGAAAATTTTATACACAAATACATTTTTTGAAACCAAATTTATTTTCAAATTTGTTATTACAGTTAAATTAAAGGTTTACAAAATCTATGATAAAAAGTTTATTATTACATTTATATCAACCAATTATTCTGTATTTTTATAAAATTTAGATAAAATTATATTTGTAATATTTTTTCTAATTTTTCTTGTACAACTATATATAATCATCATACTTTTTGAATTCATATATAAAATTTTCGTTATTCAGATGTATTAATATACGGAAAAAAAATACAAATATCTGATTGGATAAAATTTTTTTTTAAAATCTTATTGAAAATTACGTTATTTTTTAACATTAATTTAAATAAAGTTATTACATATTATATATATGATATTAAAAGAAAATAATAACATTAATTTAACATTTTTTATAATTGTTATATCGTTATAAATCCAGGATGTTTTTTGATATAATAAATGAAATATTCTCAATTCAGTATTATAATAATATTAATAAATAATATAAATAACTATATGAAATTTTAAATTATAAAGTGTAAGTATAAATACATAAAACTTTTGATTTATGAATAATTATTTATTATCTCCAATTTATCAAAACTTATTTTAACTTAATACTTCATATTATAACTTTATCATACATATGTAATTTTAAATCTATATTTGCATAAATATAATGTTTCTTATTATACGTACATAAGCATTGAATGCGTCATACTAAATAAGAACATGATTATTCTTGTATTAATAAATCGAAAATCATAATGGTATTACAAAACATTATTTTCACTTCCTATTCTTAGAAATTATTTTACATACATATACACTTAATCTCTGTGAATTCAAATGTGTTTAAAGTTAGTATTTTTTTATTCATAATTTAACAAAGTCTATATTTCATTTTATATTTTGAGTGTCAAAATATTACGTTTTGGTAACTAATAATTATTTGATATTAATTTTATTCGGTAGTAAAATATTTTGTACATTTATAAAATACATATATAAAATATATTTCATATCATAATTTAAATATTAAATAAATCATGTTTTTAATTATACCTTCATATGAATCATTTTATTAATTTTAAATTTTCAATTCAATGGATTGATATTCAGAGAAACCATTTTTAAGTTTTAAGTAATTTAATATTTTAATACTTTACTTATAATAAATAGTAGAATATTTAATTCCTTTTATTATTTAAATTGAAAAAGTTATGCCACTCCTTATATTTGATATTCTACAATTATCTATCTGAATAATAAGTGCTCTGGTGTTAATTTATAAAATAATAATTCATATGAGAAAATTCAATTAGATCAATCAATTAGATCAAAATTTTATTACATCAAATTCATCAAACCCACTTCATGAAAATTACGTATCGTTCAAATTTCGAAAATCTAAAAACATATCGTGCTCGGTCTTCATAAAATCTCGCTTCGGATTATCCAATAACTCATGTGACAAAAGAAAGCACGAAAAGTTCAATCTGATGCTATACACGCCATTAACTCATTCCTCTTTTCTTCCTCCATCAAAAACAGCTTTATTTCTTGGCCTATCTATTATTAACGTAGCTACGAGGAACCACGCGCTTTTTATTCGTTTCCGCTTCGACCATCCAGCGATCCTTCGATTAGTGACGGAAGGAAAATCGAAAAGAATAACTTATCGTGCCGATTGAATTTTTATTCTGTGAAGAGAATTCGTATGCTCCAATTGTCTTGGCATTAAAATAAATCAACAATTCAGTTGTTCGACAATATCAACCATCTATCTGATAGTCCTTTTACTGTTCGCGGTTTCCGTCTTTAAGCTTTATATCATATGCTTTTATTTCAAGTACATTAAAAGAAAGTTTTGTACTTATAGAACTATAAACTTTTAAGAACGAGGCATTGTACGCCATCTTTTACTTTGTCTTCCTTTACATAAGAGTTATATCTCATCTTTCTGTATATTTTTATTAATTTTATTTCTTCTGTAAATTCAATCGATGTTTAATTGGTTACATATTTTAAATAAAAGAATATTTCGCTATTTAATAAGTAGTTAACGTAATAGAAGTATTTTTACCAACAGTAATATCAAGCAACGATAAATAACAAACAACAATAATAAGGAAGTTCGCTAAAACGATTCGGATACGTATGATTGATATATAACTCTTGCAAATATAAGCTAATTGTTTAAATTGTTTTAATTAAAGCATATTTTATTTACAAATCTTTTTCATAAATATTTCTATAAAAAATTAAATATACATTTATCTTAAACTATAATTTTTGAACCTAACTGAAATACCTTATGATATGAATATTAAAGCTCAAAATTTCTTTCGACTAGAAAGTAAGACAGTCGATCCAAACTTTTCTTCTTTTGTTTTTTACCTTCTGCATCAATGATCGGCTTAGCATGTCAGAGTAATAAATACTAAAAGTTCATCGGGTGAGAAAATGTAAGCGTTAGTATTAAATATCGCTTAATCGAACATTGGAAACTTTTCTGAGTTATATTCTAAAGACTGATGTATATATCTTTCTCATTTATAAGTATAAATTATTAGTCTTATAAGTATTCTTCTTAACTTCTTCAATTTGTGGATAGTTATTCAAAACTAGAAAAAATTATTCTCTCTTCGCCAATAAAGTATATAAGAAATTAATTAAAAAAATTGTTCACGAGAAATTCATTTTAAATACTTGCAAAGTTTAAAATATATTAAAAATGTAACCCTTTATTAAAACGTAATGTACAATTGACTAATTTTTGGCATTAGTAATAATTTAGTATGATCTACTGAAAGATAAATATTAACTTAAAAAAAGAAATTTAAAACATCAGTAAAAATTGTTTTCAATTATTATAATAAAAATTTTACCAATATAGTATTCTAGATTCTAAAAGTATAATATTTGAAATAAGATTTTACCTTCGAAATATAATTTTAATAATTTATTTAATACGATAGAAAAATTCTGAGTTTAATTATAATAAAATCATTAATATTCAAATTAAAACTAATGTATCGTTTTATTTATATTAATTGTATAATGTAACTCAATATTGAAATTCTAAAAAAATATTTTTCTTATCGATTAATATTTTCAAAACAATAAAAAACAGTGGTATTAGTAATTAAAAATTTTTTATCATAATCATCAAAATTTTAAAAGAAATACCAGATAATTTATTAACATTAATGGTTATTTATAGTAAGTAAGTTAAAAAATTTTGTATTATTATCTATATCAAATAAGTAGAATTTAATAATTAAAGTTAAAATGTTTTTGAAAATAATCTAATGATGTAAAATTCTAAGTACCATGATGACACCTTAATATAAATTTTCAGATATTTTAATCATCTTCTGTCAAATTATTACAAGGTAATTATAAAAATTATTTTATATATATTTATTCAGTAGTAAAATTTCATACTCGGTCAGACCGACTTATCTTCTAATTCGATAACAAAATAGTTAAGCAAAAAAATTGATGAAATTGCTAAGTTCTTGGGTTATATTGGTATTAAATTATATACTTATATTTGTGCGTTACGAGTAAAAATGAATTTAAAAAATAATTATTCGATGAATTTTTGAACCAATTATTATATACTTTAAAGAAATCGAAGTAATATAAAGTTCCTTAAAAAAGAAATCTAAGATTAATTTTCGAAAAATATGAATACCAGTAATATACGATAAGTAGCTACGTAAGTCTATTTAGAGCATAGATGAAAAGAACTCTTGAAAGACATTCGTAAACTATAATCAGATAAGCAAAATAATATCGAGTAAAGCAAAATAGATATAGATATTGCGATAAAAAATGTAAAATTTATAGATGAAGACAAATACTGCATACGAAAACTAATTTAATGAAGTTTTAATATAATATCAAGGACTAATGTCAGTTTTTTATATTCTCGTAGTAAAAAAAAAAGTATTTCAAACGGAGTTAAAAAATATTTTATAAAATTATTTCTGCTTAACCATATATTTGTATTTAATAATTAATAATATTATTAAATACAAATATACTATAACAACCAAAGTAATGTATACTTTAAATAATTTATGAAAATAATTCCACAGATACTTTTTATGAAATTGTTCAGTCCACATTAATAATTAACTTGAATTTGCTTCATAATCAAATGTATTTGCATAATGAAAAATTTACGAATAATTTATTAAAATAAAATTAATTTTAAAAATATTATTTGAAAAAGTATATATTGGTAAATATTAATTTTTTCTGCAAATTTTTGGATTTAAATATGTATGAATTATTAAACAATTTCAAAGTAATATTTAATTTAAACTTACAAATATTTTTATTCTTAGGCTATTTTTAATATGTTAATACTATTTTTAATAAAAATCAATTAAATTCGATATTCAAATTTAGAAGGAATTTCAAAGATAAATTTTATTGATTGTAAGTTATTTTAAACAATTGTATTATCTTCCATAATAATTAATACTACACAAATAATATTATTTAACTTAATATTTAATTTAAGGAAGTAATATCTTTTTATAAATCATGAGAAGAATTGTGAAGTGACGCATAGAAAATATTAAAATATTATTAGTATTATCGAATTTTTAAAGCCAAGGAATTGACTTTTATAATATAATAAATAGGAAAAAGATATAAAAAGTCTAGAAATGAATTAAAAAGATAATAGTAATGTATTTAAATAAATGTATTGAAAAATACGGAACTGCTTTTAAAATATGATTTTATATAATATCATAAAACGTCTAAAAAAAATTAATAAGTAAGTAATAAATATTTGCAAGTTTGATTTTCATTTTTTATATTTTATGTGTTTATTATAAATTTATTTACAACTTTTATAATATTTTTGAATATAAATTATTTTGTTGTTATATACTATTTTAATTTCATGGAACTAATAATTGACAAGTTCTATGTGTAGATTTTAATTGTTTTATGTTCGAATAATTCTATGAGTAATATATTCTAGAAAAGTTTACTATTTAATGATATTATAATAATGCTAAATATCACAATTATACGTTAAATTTAAGTAAATGATTATTTTTCAATAATGTATTTTAATATGGCGTATTTGGTTTCAATTTTATTTATAGAATATTTATAAAGTCTATTTAAAATTCACATAAAGAAATAAAAATTATTTTAATAGGGTTGAAAAAATTGTTACGAATCGTTTCATTTCGGATCAATAATTATATGAATTTCTCTATCTTATATCATATATTCTTATATTTATAATTATATATGTAAAAATTAAATTGTGAATAAATAAAGTTTATTTATTTAGTATAAGAAAAAATATTAATATTTATATGTTTTATTATTTCATTTATTTCGAAAAATATGTTATAATCAAAATATCAAAATATTTTTATTACAGCTATTTTGCAATAAATACTTATCAATAAATTATTAAATTCATTCCTATAAAAATATTTTTCTTTTGAGTAAAAGTTACCTTGACCTATAGGTTTGTATGTTACACTTATCCTTCGAGTATATTTAGCGCAACCGATATTACTAGATTACAGAGCATAAGAACGACGTTGATCTACTGTAAAGTCTGCATGTCTCTGATAACATTAAAATATGCAATATTTAATAATATTTGTAATTAAATTAGTTAGTTTTAGAGATAAATTCAATGTTTATGATATGGTTTATTCAGTACATATATATTATGTAATAAAAAGCACGTTGACTTTATATCATGAGTAAAGGTGTTACAGGTTTGAAATATATTGTGGTTGTGAATTTAGAAATTTATCAGACAGAAATTTTAAAAAGATGTTAAAAATTGGATAAAAAATTCTATGATTTTGTATTTTTAAGATAAATTGTGATCGTGTTTTAAAATTTTTAATTAATCCTAACGAAATATTATATAAATTTCCTTTTCATATTTTTATTAAGATTCAATATTAGAAATATAAATACGAAAATTTCTTATACAGAATATATAGATTATTTTTTTTAAGAAATATTTCCTTCAATTATTGCAATCTGTCGTTCTTTATATGTCTGCTCTAGGTTGTGTAACAGCTGCACAGTCTACTACTCACACTTGTGTCGCAATGCACGACAATTGCAGTTTACGTTTCACAAGTTTGGTAGTTCTGATATATGTTCAATTAGTATAAAAGCAGTTCATCTTACTACGTTCAACTGTTTAAAATCTCGACTTCTAAACATAGCATTAGTAACATAAGTTATATAGACAATGGTGCTTTTGTTACGAATGTTTTATAATTGATTAGGTCAATATCATTAAATGTAACTTGAAATATCAAATTGTTTCAATGAGAAACAGAAACAAAGAGCTATAAAAAGAAAGAGGAAGAAATAGAGATAATGAAATGAGGATAAAAATACGTGATAAATAAGTAGACATTTTATATCTCAAATATTTTTATTGTTAATATATTTTAATATTATTTTATTCTAGATATAAGAATTTTAATAGATTCTAATGTATGATATAGATTTATTGTATTTAAATTAAATTATCTTATACACATAAGAAAAATATCTTATTATTGGTCGATTTTTTATAGGATTGTAATAAAATCAATTAAGTATAGGTATTATTACAACAGATATTTCATGTTATCAGCACCGCACGAATAATATTATTAGAATGATCAAACAGTAACAATAAAAAGATACTTTGAGAAAGGACAAAATAATCTCTTGAAATTTAATAATTTTGCTATAATCGTGTACCCACGAACATCTTATATAATATATGATAAAATAGAAGATATAGCAATTGCACAGGCAATTCTAACTTTTCCAATCTATCCTGGGCAGGTCCGAGATCATTTAAATACGTTCCAGTTTCAAACGCTATGAGAGCTTGTTACTTACATTTACAAGTTAACTCGATAGCAACGGCGACGTCGAGGACACGATGCTCGTTGAATCTCAGGATCGATCGTGAGAGAGCGTCAGGGTCAACCGGAGACATCAGGGTCACGAGTCGACGGATATACATACATACATACATACCTATATATATACATACATACATACATATAAACATATTAGTGCGAGCCCTGATAGTTTAATATATGCGATAATGAGCGAAGTTGGACTTAAAGATCTATTTTTGAGAGAAAATTGAAATATTTGTTCGGTATCTTTTGTTAGCAATCTTATGTTTAAAATAAGAGATCTTTGAATTGTAAAAAAGAAGGAATGGAAAATAAAGAGATAAAATTAAAACTTCAAATAAAATATATAACTTGATATAGTTTAAGTACTACATCATTAAATCATGAAAATTAAATAAACTATGATTTGCTTTTTGAAATTATTGCTTTTTTATATCAATTATTGATAAATATGTGTGATAAATAGTTTTATAAAATATTCTTTTTGTTTTATTGATATCTGCTATTAAAATTAGAGATCAATACATTTGCAGTAAATATTTCATTTTCATCGCCAAAAAATTTTTTTTACAATAAAATTCCATTATACATTATTAATAATGATACGAAAAACTTTAGAAAAGCTTTATTAAAAAATAGGAATACTACTATAGAGTAAATAAATATTATTCAGAATGTTATATGAAATAATGTCAATCTTTATAGAAGGATTAAAATTTGCCTTAAAAAAATGAAACAGGTTTATATGTTAAATAAAAATATATAGAATGTTTTCAGTCTTTAGTATCTTTCAGTTATAGTAATCAAGTATCTAGTAATTAGTTATTTTGAATGATTATTAATTTTAATATAAATATTTTTATTATAAATAGAACTAATTTTGAGCATTATTATTTTCAAATAATCATGATTCATTAGGAGTAGTAAAAGATTAAAAAGGCTAGAGTTTAAAATATTTATGAATCTACTGAATTAAATATTAAAACGATTTGGATTTTGGGTAAAAATAACTAATAGATTCTTTAAGTTGAAATAAAATTCATAAGAAAAGTTTTATTAAAATATTGGTATCTATTTTTATTTTTATAAAAATAAAAAATATTGGCTATAATATTTTTCTACAAAATATATGTAATATTTAAGTATTATGTACTAAAAATTTATTATATTTAAAACTTATTTATTACATTAAAAATTATATATATAATAAGTAAGGTATGCAAATAAATTTTTCTTGATTTGGAAACAATCTTTTTAATTAGATTACTAAAAATTCAATTTTAGATATTATAATTGCTTTCATTGATGTCTCTATATTTTTCTATTTAGTTTTTCTATTTTTTTTTATTGAATTTTGTTTCATAGACTTCGGGCATTTGCGTTATTTTTTCTAAAAAGCCCAGAAAGCAAAAATATGAGAGAAAGAGTAAAGTAAAAAGAAAAAATTTATTCTTCGAGACGAAATCTTTTACTACGTTTAATGAGCGATATATATATATGTGTGTGTGTGCGTTTACATATAAAGTTGATAAGAAGACACTTTTTCGCATAATACTTGGTCTATACCAAGCGTTTTATTGGAAATCCTTGTCTGCGATTTGTACTACTACTATTTTTATTGTATTGCTCAAGAATACAGATGAGCAATAATTTATTCAAATAGTTAAGCGGTAGTTATTATAAAAGTAATTCTTTTAACACTCATATAAATATAAAATAAAAAGAAAAATACTTATTATTATAAGTAATTATGAAAATGTAGACATAGCGTTATAATATATTAATAGAAATTTAATTTCATTGATCTTTAAATAATGGAATTATGTGACGATAAATATAGTATTACATAAAGTGATCGTAAAATATAGGAATAATAAAGACAATATACAAAAGCTAAATCAAGAATTCTATTTTTACAATGCTATTAATTCATATAATATTTTCCAGTTTTGAAATTGATCTATTGATTTGTTGAAAGATTTTTAGTTTATTTTTATCATACTATTTTAAAATATTAAAGAATTAATACAAAAATAAAGTTAACATAACTGTTTATTTTGTAAGTACGTTAAAATAATTTTTACGTAAATATTCTAACATGATATTGTTTTCTATATGTAAATTTTCTATTAATGTTAAAATTTTTCATTTTTTATATGAAATAATCTGTAAATTTATTAGAAAAAGGAGGTATTTTTTAATAATAAACCGTATTCTAAATTTCTTATTTCCTTATAAAAGTCATGTAAGAATGGAGTATGCTAAGATTATTGGCCAATAATTATATAAGAACCTATAAACATAGTTATAGCCTTATAATAAATTACTGCAGTAAAAGTTATAAAATGATTTTTATTTAAAATATTATTATTTATCATGAATCATTATATTATTAGTACTGTATATAAAAAATTGTTTTATACTAAAATTACAAATTATGTATACATTACCTTTCTAATATATCCTACATATTTACAATCTATAAAACCATGTAATATTAATAAATTTACGGATTTTCAATTTTAGAAAAGCAAACGGTATAATATTTGTTATTAATAAAACAACATTCCAATCAATATTCAAGAATTTACCATGTATAATTTTTATTTAAGTAAAATATAATATTTATTATTTAGAAATTAAAAGATCTCATTAATGTTTCAGTCTTTTTGTGATTCAGAGTCTTATAAAAAATAGGATTTTAATTAATAGAAATTATAAATAAATAAAATATAAAACGAAATAAAAGTATTAGTGTAATTACATAACATATTACAAAAAATTTATAATAATTACGTTTAATGCGACTTTTAGAAGGATGTCTTGTTTAATATTCTAGTAGATCTTGAATAATTTATGGTTAACCACTTCAGTACAGTCAAGAGGTATTACGTGTTGTAGTTAAATTAAACTATTTTAATGTATACAATTTAAGTCACAATTACTTTACTGTCAGGTTACTCAAATTTATAAATCTGAGGTCTATCTCTTTATTGAAAGTGAAAAGGGTATTATTTATAATTAAATCGATGTATCATGAATAAGTATGATAAAATGAATTTATTATATGAAATATTAATATTATATAAAAAAAATAATTACTTATAGATAAATATAGTTGATATTTATTTATGTAATTTTAATTTTTGAAACTCATCTAGCAGTAATCAATGAAAAATAAAGAAAAACTCACTGATAAGAAATAATATATACACACACACACACATATATATATGTATAAATAAATCAAGATTTCTTTGAAAATATTAGAAATAGTAAAAAATTTATAATTAATGTTTAAAACATTCACATTATTCTTTGTTATTATATAAAACTTGAATTATGAGTTTAAAAACAACGATGATTAATGCTATAAAACTCGTTAACCAAAAAAGTTTTAAAAGTAATTTTTTACCGAATATAATTACTGAAATATAGTTATTACTGTAATCAGTTATATTATTGCTTATTTGCTAAGTATAAATGGATTTTTAAACAAATTTATTCTGATATTTTCAAAATATGTATATATATATATTTACTCCCAAGATGCTTTCAGGATTTTACTTACCTTTATCGTAAATTATTTATTATCCAATTCTTCAACAACTTCGATGTATTTTACTATCATTAAAGCACAAAAATCTTTTCAATAAAATAACTCAAAGAGATATTTTCTTTATTTAAATTGGAAAAATAAATGATCGATAAATGCTTCTTTATTGAAACCAACTACTTCATTTTAATTCTAAATAAAACATATTAAATGTTTATCAACACACCAATATTTACAACGAATTTAACATAATAATGAATAATACATCTGCTTTTAAGTACGTATAATTTAACTCAAGATTGCCATGGAGAAATCGATTCTATCTCTTTAGTTATAGAGAATTTCAACAGATTAGAAAATCCGTTATCAATTTTTAAATTTTTTTAAGTAAGATGGTATTTTTATATATGAGCGCATTACTTATTAATTATAATGAGTAAATATATTTCAGATCTTATAATAAAAGTAGTAAAGCATAAAATTTTATTTTTGTTTTATACAGGAATATTAAAATTTTATATTTGATTTGTAGGTAGGTACATTAATGAATGTTTATTTTTTTAAATAAAAAATCCAATTATTGAAGAAGAAAAATAATCTGCAAGAATATATAATCAAAATTTTTGTAAATTAAAATGTAAATTTAATACAGTTTTATAAATTTAGTAGAGGACGAAGCATTCACTACTCGAAAACACCTGCAGTAAGTTCAATATGTAGAACTTTAAATACGATTTTTGCGAAATTACTTTTTTAGATCAGATGAAAACAATAGAAAATAATAATCAATTATAAAAAATATTCGGTCTTATCACGATTGAAAAGTTATAATCTTTATTTAAATCTTTATCAATTTCAAATTTTATTACTTTTAAGATATACTACAGAATAATTTACATACATTCTTTTAAGATAAAATTTCAATAGATTACATATAATATCTAATTTTTGTTTAAATTACAGTCAATTATAAGATTTTTAAATATTTATCATCAAAGTAATTTTTTTACTACTATAAATTTTTCAAGATTTTCTATTAAAAATAAATATTATGAACCCCAGAGTTTCCATAGTCTTATGACTTTGACAGAGAAGCGTCAGCAAATTAGCACTTAAAGTTATCTATATATAGCAAGAAATTTATTACATAAATTTCAAGTCTCGCTTTTTGACGAAGAATAGAAAATTCATAAAAAATAGATTTTTTCGTATACGTTTTCAGTTTCTCTTTTTAAACTTTCTTAAGGATATTAATATTATAAAAAAAACTTTTATTCTGTTATAAATGTTCAATATAATTTAATAATGTATTAAATTAAATATACGATTAATTATACAAAATTAAATTATAAATATCAAAAATAAATTCAAGTTATATTTATATTTATTATGCAAGTACTTATATTATTGAACTAATTATTGATAGTGAAAATGTGATATAATACAGAGATGCATATTGATTTTCAATTATTTCAACATTCATCGTAACCCAGAAAAAAATAATTTGATTATTTATTAATTCAGTATTACTATTTTAAATACCTTTTATCTCATACCTATTTCATACTGCTGCGCTTCTCGCTTCTTCCTCTTCTTATTCTTCTTCTTTTTCTCATTCATCCATCCTGCTTTTTCTTTTACTCGTGTAGCTAAGAGGCCCTTTTACGCGAGTGGGGCTTTTGAGCTCTCGTGTTCCAGAGGCAAAACGCGAGGTCGCTGTCAGGATTTCAAGAGCTTTACACAGTTCCTCTTTTTCTGTTTTTTTCATCTACGATAGCGTGTGCTTTTTTTAAAACTTTTTATTATTTTTTTTTCTACTTTTATACCCTTGGTCCTTGCTAACATTAATTATCATCTTTCTTCATTTTCATATTTTTCTTTACTTTTTTATGGTTAAACATTGGAATTCTCATTTCACAGATGATTCGTTTGAAAAATGTTTACTAGTTATTAACTTCATTATGTTAGAATAATTTATCTATTTTTGTTCTTTTTCATTCTTTAATTTGTTCTCATTTACGTAGCAAATATTACTTTATATATATACGTATATTTTTTAGAAAAAAAAATACGCGTATTTCACATTTTTTTTATACAAAAGATATTTATTTGAAACAATATTTATTCCATTTCTTTTTTATTTTCAAAACAAAATTTTCATAATCAATATGTATTTCAACTCGTATATACATGCAAAAGACGACTCACAAAATCTTCTACTTATGAAGAATTTAAACATTTATATTGCTTTATTTAAATATTAATTATAATTATTTTAAAAAATATATATTTACAATATTATAAACTTATAATTCTTTATGAAATATTTTTATTAGCTGTTAAAAAATAAAATAGAATTGATATAAAATATTTTTATATTTATTAAAATGCATAGATATATTTTCATATTTTCTATTTATGAAGAATTCTATTTTATGTGCCGAATAAAGTAGAAAATTTCCATATGAGCGGATGATTTTAAAAGACTTTTAATAAAATATAGATCCAGTATTTTTCTGAGATTGGCAGATCTTATGTTCATTTATACCACTTGAGATGTACATATGAGTCGTTATAAAAAATATATTGGAATGTATGATAATTTCTTTTACAGTAGTAAACGTGATTTAGAAGAGCACATAAAAACGGTGAGGGTTTTTCAGATAACTGAGAATTGAAGTTCGTTACCTTGTTTGATTTATAGATATATGAAAAATACATAAAAAGGAACGAAATTTTTTCCTTAGAGAATAAAAGACTCACGATATAATGTTGATATTCTTAAATCAAGATCTCTTTTTTATAGGAATTTTTAGTTGTTCTTTTTCATATGTTTGTAGAGAATAAGCTTTGAAGTTTATTTGATTACATTGTAACATTTAAATTAATATTGTTGTTAAAATTTTATAATCATGTATATCTAATATATGTATATCACATGTTAATAATTTTTTTGATACTTTCGGTTAGATAAAGAATCTGATGAAGTTCCATATAAATTGTGGTATCATTATTGGTAAAATAATATATAAATCAAGGGAAAATAATTTATTTTAGTTGATTATTGAATCGAATGGATTATTTCATCTTTGATCTTTAAAAATATATACATACGTGAATAAATATATCTTCCCTCTTTCAGATGTGCGCGCAGATAAATGCATATATATACGTATTTATATATACATGTATATATCAGTCAATCAATTTATATATTAAATGTTATATAGTAACTATAATTAGTTATTAGTAATATGCTATAATTAATAATTTATATTGTAACGTATTTAATAAAAGTTAAAATTTTTATACTGATGGTTGATAATATACATATATATTTGTTTTGGAATAATATTTATTGTTGATAGGTTTAAAAATAATTTTTGTTAATTATTAATTTTGATTTATATAAAAGATGATCTTATACAAATCAAATATCGTAATACCGGAGACAATATCTTTATTTACAATTATTTTTCTCTAAAAACCAGTATTAAATTTTACGTATATTAAAGTCTCAACGGTAGAATTTGAAATATAAATATTTCATATTAATAGTTAACTTGGGAGAATCTTAAAAGTTATTATTTTACCATTCAGTCACTCAAACAATTCTCCATTACTCATATATTATTTCAGAAACGATGAAAGCCTTTCAAATAGATAGACATATCGAGAAGGAAAGAGAAAGAAAGACAATAAAAAAATATACGTTACGAAAATTATACTTTTGTCGAAACGTTACAATCATAAACTCATATTTTTCACATATGTTGAGAATTAGTTTAACATTCAATTTACGTTTATTCTTTCTTTTTCACACTACTTCTTACTTTTACATAAAACTACAATTTCCGATATTAAAATAAAATTTGAGTTATTTTCTTTATCTATTTATAATTTTAGCTCTTTGAAAAAGTAACTCGTATTAGATTTCATTCTCGAACATTTACTTATTTTAATTTTTTTAAATATTTATATTTATTATGTTACCATTTGATCGCTACACCAAAAAATTTATTATTAAAATGAAAATTATAAATATATACAATTTATACTTAGGTAAGTTATATACTTACTATACGTTAAAAATAATAAAATAGCATACCAATCTATTATGCGTGATATTTTGATTCTGCTTATTGCGAAATTTTCACGCGTCAAAGCATAGACTATCAAATTTGTATGTATAGTAATTTCCTTTATATTTTAAAAAGGAAGAGAAACAGATGGAGTAGATATATATATATATATATATATATATTTATATATTGAACTTAATGACCTGAACAAATCTAATAATATAAATACTTATACAGTAATTGATGGCAAAGTCTCATCTGGACCACAATATTCACCGAATGCTTAATCGACATAAGCGCTATTCATAGAGATAAACTGAGAGAAGAAGAGAAAATAAGATAGAGATAGTGAGAGTGAAGCGGTCGAGTAAAGACCAAATTATGCATACACATAGAAGGTGCTATTATCGATCAATATGAAAATCTGGTTCAGACGGATGCTCCCGTACGTTTCAGAGCCACGAAATTGCAGGTACATATATATGGAAATTAGTAGTAATGCCGCATCTCCAACTGTTTATGCATAGATTTAGTCACAACTCAAATCCAGTACTTTGACTTGATAGGTGATACATTAATATGTCAGTAATTAAAATCTAAAATACCAATGGTTGCGCGAAGACGTTTTTCTAGATTTATTTATTTAATTAGTTTATTTAAAATATATATGTATTTGATAGAATCAGATGAAGGTTAAATAATTTAATAATCGAATAATTGAATTATAATATTTTGTATTATCAATATGAATATTCTATTATAAAATATCTACGACAAGAGTAATCGTGTTATCGTGTTTACCGAGTACGATTTCAATGCTTATAGTATGGTTTTCTTATTATTAAGTTTAAATGCATCTGTATATCTTACTTTCGTATATATTTCAGGATGATTGAACGATCAAATAATAATAGAAACTTGCAATCACGTGCTTCAAGTGTACTCCACATTTTTAATTTTTATAATTGACTTTGACAATAATTGAAACATGAATTTTTTCTTCGGTAGCTTGTTTTCTTTGTATTATCCTTTAATTTTAATCGTCGTGAAAAGTTAGGTTACAAAGTTGCAGCAAAGTAAAAGTTTGAATTAAAAGTAGAAATATTACTATAATAATTACATTTGTTCCTATTCTTTTCTATTATATTCCGGTTGAATATTGATTTCATAAATATAAAGAATTCATAAATACATTATAGTAGGATTATTAAAATAATTAAAATAATAAATCATATTCAAATAAATAGAAAATTATAAAATTATATCGATAAACATTTTATTTATCTTTTTTCTGATATATTAAATTTACAAATACAATCAACTAAAGTTTTTATATTTATATTTTTATACATATAATTGATTAATAAACTAAAATAAGTATTTATAAGTACAAATTATTATATTGATAATGAATTTGCTTATAAATCAAATTTTGATGCTTTAATATTTCTTTAAAAAATATAAATGTATAGTATGACTCTTGAAAAATTTGGTTTATGAACTATGAAAAAATAACTTTTATGATACTTACGTTCAGTCAGGAATCTGTAATGGTATATTTTATACAATACTTTGTAAATATTTAATTTAATCTAAACATTTTATTTGAGAACAAATTACAAATTATTGGATAATTACACATATACTTAAAATATTATTGAAGATAAAAATACACGCAGTATCATTTATAATTGTTGAATATATGAATAAATAGTTATAAAATATCGATAGATTCAGAAAAGTTTATTTAATACAAGTTTGAATGTTTACTTTACTCGTTTATAATATTTTAATAGAATGTTGGTTTCTTTTATATTATGTAAAATTGAATTGGCTAAAAATCTTAAATATATAAAGTAATTAGATAAAAATATTACAAATAAATTTTTTGAAACCTATTAGTTTCTATATGAAATAATAGTATTTAGTTTAAAAAAGGATTAATGTATATAACATCTAAAAAGGATAAATAATTTTTTTTCACAAGATCGTGATTATGAATCAATGGCATGATATAAAAATTGATAAAATAGGTAATCATTAAAAAAAATAACATATATTATTAATATAATATGTCAAAAAATGAAAGTAGAAAAATTCGGATTACCATTTGCTGAATACTGAATTCAATAATTGAAATCCAATTAAAAACATATTATTTAATGTAATTAGTTACTTTTCATCAAAATAGAATAAAATCATTATAATTAACGATATCTTTTTCAAAATTAAGTTTATATCTTATTTTGATATTAAATTGTTGTATTGATTAGAATTTCCTAAAAAATTTGTTGTACTTCAATTAGTAATAATATATAAAAATACTAATTTCCATTTTATGGGATAAGTTGATAATAAAATAAATGTTGAATTTATGATTTATATCGAGTATTTCATCATAAATGACTTCATGATATATCCCTGAGTCTGTAATGATGTAACGATGAAAAATACGTCTCCCGATAATTTTTGAGTTATATTTTAGTCCTGGCAATTATTGTGCTCTCGATTGCATAAAAAACTATCACCAAACATTATAAAACAACTTCAATATGCAATTATGAGTTATCTGAAACAGTCAGTATAGGCCATTTATTTACTGATAACCAAAAATAGGTATCGTAAATAAAGACTATTGTAATTACATCAACAACGGTAGAAATATTATATATTTTATAAATATTTATATTCTACGTGTAATATATATTTTAATATTATATAGTATTTTCGATTAATTTTCAGTAAGGTAAGTCGAAAAAATCAAAATATATCTGTATATTTATTTCCTTATTAATATTTTAAAGTAAATTCAATATCATTACCAAATAATGTAGTTAAATAGTTAATTAACTTAGAATAAATATCCAGAAGTGAATGTAAAGATATCTAAACTATCATAAAAATTTTTTAGAAATAATGTACCATATGAAAAAATCTTCTAAATTTAATTAATTTAATTAAAAATCCGTATACTATGTGAAGGATGAAGTTAACTTTTAGGTTAAAAAATAATTCTGATAAAGTGAATAAAATGAATTAATGTTTTTAAAATTAATTAAATGTATTTTTAATTTAGCTTTAAAATCAGCTTATTTTTTCCTTTATGTACTATTTTCACATATTTTAATAATAATATTAGTACTCTATATTTAATGTTATAAACCATACTAAAAATTCGAAAATGATATTCGTGTATTAAAGAAAACTTTATAAAATTAGAACATAATTTGTGTACAAAATTTAATATTTTCTCTAAATTTATATAAAACTGCATAGATGACAAGAATACCAGCTATAAGCTATCATAACGTAATTACGTTACAACATACGACGACTGTTTTGCACTGTTTTACTAAATGTTATATTCTTAAATAAATTCAATCTCAGTTCCAAAATTTATTATTAAAAATACCGTGATATATGTATGCATTAAGTTTCATAACATTGAAGTAGTTTAGACCTTATTCATAGAATACTTAACTTCATAGTTTTAATATACCGAAATTTATTTTCTTTTACTTTTTATTGTAACTTTTATATTTTATAGCTTATTCATAAATTACTTAACTGACAAGTAATTTTAAACTTCTAATTATATAACGACAGAATTCTAAGTCACGTATATTTTATAATTAGGCTTTATGATTTTTCTTAAAATTAATTTTTATATTTTTATTACTTTATGTAAAATAAGATTTTTCATATAATGTTTAAAATACTGTAAAATAATATATAAATATAATATTTTAAATTGATAAAAATTAATTTAAAAACAAAAATGAAATAAATTTTCATAAACTTTTATCTTTATTAATTGGAAAACCCTTAAATTGAATTAAATTAATCATTTTCTTTTAAGAACATGTTTCAATTAGGTGGTATTATAAAAGCATCATTTAGTTTTCATAGAAATCTACGGGTCAAATATCTTTTTCTTTGGTAATTATTTTATTGGAATAGATGTGACATTATTAAAAATTGCTGAAACCGAAGAAAAATCTATTCTGTACTTTTTAAAATCAGTATCTTGCTCTATAGGTATATATATATATTTTTATTTAATTTTAAAGTGATATCATCCAATTTTTATGGAAAAGGAAATTTTTCTTAATATATCATCTTCAATAATTTCTGCTACGTTTATTTCTTATTTGTCAAGGTCCAGATGTCTAGAGTATCTTGTATAAAATCTAAATATGATTTATAAAAGGTAGCTGATTGCACTATTAAACAAGATATTTAAAATTTATGTTTACAAAATTATATTTAATACTACATATTTTTCTCAAAAAGTTATTGATAATAATAGATAAGTTTTCATTTATAAATTATAAATTATTAGAATATAATTTAGCATGCATTTATATTTTAATAATGATTATTATTATCAGACAATCTTTATAAGTTAATAACATAAATTAATTAATTTAGCTTTATAAAGTAGAAAACTTTTTCAGATAAAATTGAAAACTTTGTAAGATTATTAAAAACTTCCAAATTAACATGTAGAATTAAATCACGCCTCTAAACTTACAGAACTCTAATAGTTAATAGTTAATTTCACTTATAGTAGTTAAGATATCATATACGTTATATAATTATTTTTAGATAAATTTTTATATTGAAAAAAAATAGATTTTAATGCAAATATTTTTATCAGTGTATTGTAACCAAAGATAATTTATTAATTATATACACATTTTCATTTTGAAACATTGTATTTTTATTATACATGTAAAAAAATGATTTAAAAAGTAATACAGAAAGATTTTAACGGCATTATATATACATATAGTTCTTTAATCATACTTACGAATATCAATATTTTTCATACAGATAATTTTCACAATAAATTCTATGAACATAATTAATGATGTCGATTTATTTTTAAATACGTACAAAAGTTTAATTAATTTTATTTAAAAGCATAATTAACTAATTTATTATAATCTTCTTCCAATTAACGTATCGAATAATTTGATTAATTTGGAAAAAAATATTAAATTATTTTAAAGTATAGTCTTGAAAGTAATATTCCATATTCACGAAAAAATATAGACTGTAACTAATTTATAGTTTTTCTGAATCAATTTATAATTTTGATTTACTATTCTATTCTTGATATTCTTATATATAGGAATATAAAAAGTATAAAAAATAATATGCATTTTATTTTTAAAATTATAATTATGAAAATATTCATTGCTTATTAAATTATTATATACTTTTATTATCTAAAAAGCTTAATATTTTTTTATTAAAAAATTAATCAATAATCAAACATTTATGTATTTTATATTTAATATTTAATAAAAATTTATAGAATACAAAGAATATTTCAAAATTTTATAAATAATACATTGGAAATAATAAAATTATTATATATTCAAGTTTATATTATCATTTGCACACAAAAATAGTATATAGAAAAAAATGATTATACAATGAATTATATATATAAATATAATAATTTCTTAATCTTTATTATTTATTTAACTTACCAATTATGTATGTATAAACTTCTAGAGTTAATGAAATGTCACAAACGTCAAATCTATCTATAAATAAAAAAAAAATAAATTTTAGTAATATACATTTTTAGTTGATATAAAAAAATCTACTTTTTAAAGTATACTAAATTATATAAAAACCTTTATTTTTATAGAATGTATTCAAATATTAAATTACACATCGATAATTAAATTTTAGTTATTGTTATTTCAATCAATACGTCTTAATAATTATATATATAATTATATATAATTACAGTGATTACTTATTTTTCTTTAATAAAAGAATATCTACATTATAAATTAAAATTTTATATTAGAGTGAAAAAAAAGAAATATAAATCTTTATAAATAGAAAATATTTTTATTTCAAAATATATGATTTATCCTTTTAAAAAGATAAATCAAAAAAAAAATAGTGTTACTAATTAAAGTCGTAATTCATGTAGTAAAATTATTCAAGCAAAAGTTTGGCTTAGAATAACTAGTAATATATATAAACAATAATCTGATGTATTATTTATAATATGATTATAAGGAGATATAAAACATTTTAATTTTTTTTATATATTACTTTGCACAATAAAATTGATAAGTAAAATAAATAATCATTTTTATTGATAATAATATCTTTATATAATACCACCTTAATTTCATTTAATTTTCAAAAAAAGATTCTAAATAAAGTTTTAAAATTTTTTGTTTATTAATAAATCTGAAATAATTCTTAAAAAGATTTTTAAAAGTCTTAATATAGTTACAGATTCGCTCCCTTATTTTAGATTCAAAATGGAATATTATTAATTTTTTTATAATCGTACTACAGTATTACTTTATTCGATAAATTTAATATAAAATGATTGATTTTTTTATTTATTTTATTAAAACTATACAAAGAAATAGCTTGAAGAAATCTTAGGAAGATTTTAGTATATATTTTATAGAATTATGTATTAAATGTCTTTAAAATGAATATTCAATATACTATACAAAGGCACGAATTAAAAATTAATTATACTTTACATCAATTCTTCTTTTTATAATATACACGAATATTTTTATGTCTATAATTATCAATTGTATATTAATCTGGACGAAAATTAAAACTCAAATAAAAATAATTTGCTAAAAATATAATTTTAGATGAACAATAAATTAATTAATACAAAATATATATGATAATATCTTTACTTGTTTTATTAATTTATAATTGTTTTAATAGAAAAATGAATAACCAATATCGTGAAGTCCATATATAGTATTTTATGTTATATTATTCGGTAAAAATATAAAATATTATTTGCGATATATGGGTATGATAGTTGAAAGTTTATGCTTCGAAAATTAAAAATAAAATAACAGAAAGTTCGTTTGATAAGATAATATAAAGCAAATACAAGTCATAGTGAATCAGAACTTTTTTCAATCATTGAGGAACTAATTGCGTGACATACTTAATTGAGCACATTTGATGTTCGTGGATAGACGAGGTTTCATTCAACTCGTTACTCGTAGAAATAAAAAAAGTCGCCACGACTTATATTGATTTGTGCAATTGCTAGAGGGTTGTTGTAGTATGGCTACAAAAACTGTATGCACAAGGACAAAGCAGGAACACTTTCAATTATTGGAATGGTGCAAAACTTGAAAATGCGAGCTGATGGTAATGCAGTTGTTCAATCACAGTAATTTCTTTAATAAATTGCTTTAACTTATTTTTCTTTTATATATTTCACTTTTGTATGAAAAAGAGAGCCATGTTTTTGAATCTATTTTTCCGTTCAATAATTAGTTGCGATTATATCTTCTGTAGGTAGATTTCAAAAACTTTAAATTTTAAATAAACTAGGAAACATTTCGTGTAAATTTATTCTCAAGGTATTATAAATCTAATAATAAAGATATTATTTTCTTTTTTATTGTGTTTTCAATGTGCGTATTTTCAAATATCTACTTTATATAGAAACTGCATTTATTTCTATCAAATAATTTTCCATGATTGTGAATTTTAACACGTAGAAAATTAAAAATTTCTAATATTTTTATGATTTACCGAGTATGATCAAATTTAAAAAGAAATACATAATCAATAAAGTATTATAATTTTTGTAAAAAAATTCATAATTTTCCTTGAAATCTTAACATGTATGCACTGTAAAATATTCATTACGTTACTATATTAGTTTTTTAATGTAAATTAGTATATCATGGCTAGAACTAATATAAATTATAGGTGTACTTTACTCTACGAGAAAAAATTTATTTTTGATAATATATTTTTCTAAATATTACCTTGAAAAAAAATTGAAAAGTTATATCATATTTTATTATTATACAGTTGTAAAAATTATTTTTTTGGTGAATATTATTTAGTGAAAATCATAAATTGTAAAATACTAGGATTTTTTAAATAAAATTAAATAATGTTGATAGTATATATAATAAAGGAAACGTAATTTATTTTAAATTGATTTATAAATAATTTTTGAACCATTATCATAAAATAAAATTTATTATTATTATTACACTGTTTTACTAACGAATATTTTTGTCTTATCAAACAATAAGTATTATACAATAATAAATATCAGCAATGTATAAACAAATAAAAATGCAAAGAAGTATAATAATATTTATTGAAAATGAGACGTTTTTATTAATTATTTTATTAGCAGTACTAATTTTTTAGAATTATTCTTTCTCGTTTAAATATTTTTCATTCCGCATTTACATCTATACCAATATTTCTTAAGCAACACGTTAATCGTGTTAATCATATAAAAAAATAAGGATAGACCATAAAAAATGCATTAATTGGTTTAATTCCTTGTTCTGGAGAAAATTTTTAAGCATATCGTTTTATCTGGAAAAAGTATTGATTTACTACCGTAATAAATTATGTACAATGTAATCTTCTTACGTGCAGAAGAAAAGAAAAGTCGCTATATCACAATGCATAGACAATAGTATAAAAAACACTTAATTTTAAATTAATGTATTTAAATTTATTGTGATATTAATATTGTTCTTATAAATTCTTATTAAATGTATCGTATTTAATTTATCACAATTAAACATAAAATATATTTGTCAGATTAAGCATTATTCTACGTTAATAAAAAGTCGCATATTTATAACGATGAAATACGTGTATACCGGAATTACTATATTCAAAATTTTTTACATAAATTGAATTAATTTACCAAAAAATTACACGATAAAGAAATTGGATATTTTTATCCCTTTATATCTTTCAACGTCTTTATCTCAAGTAAATCCGATTCTTTATATTACTTTCACGTTTCAATCGTCATCTTGTACCAACTGATTCAGCTCACGTCAATCTTCCTTCCTCTTTCATTAGTATCTCTCAAATTCGCAACATTCATTTTTCCATCCCTTATTAGCTCGCATTCTCCTTGTTTAATTTGACTCTCTTTTTTCCTTTTCTTTTTCTCGGTTTTAATTTCTCTGTCTAATCAGCCCTCACTGTAATTAATAATGGAATCTTATCGAGCACTTAGAAGAAACGTGCGCCGATATGCGTCAAACCAAGTCGAATGCGACAATGCAACAAACCAACGATGACCAATTACACTTTCTGTATTGCAAGAACTTCGAAAACTTTTTTCTCGCTCGCTTTATATTGGTGTACTTAATTTTATACATTAATTATATGTTTATATACCTACGAAAATGCTTATATATATATATATATATATATGTATGTATGTATGTATGTATGTATGTATATATTTATATACATATGCATATATATTTTTTGTGTTTTTATTTTGTCTACGTATACATAAGATTAATATCCATATGCGTATAACTATGCATAGAGGTAGTATTTATGTCTTTTACACTTTACCAGCATGCTGACACGATTGACTTTGAATTTTCCGTTAAGGCTTGTGTACGTAAGTAAAAGATTAGCAAGAGTATCGACGTGTATATTCGTGTACGTGCAGACATTTGTTTGCTCATAAAGTGTGTGTAGCCTTAAAAAGATCGAGAGTGTGGTTCGAACCAGCATAGAGAAAATGAGACAGAGACAGAAGACAATGGTTTCGAGCTGGATGCTGTCGGCGTCTTCGCTGGTCCTCCTTTCGGTATGTACGCACGCTGGTCTGTACTACTTCTCCGCGCGGGCCTTTAAGTAGTAAGGGAACGACCAAGGTACGCCCAGACAATTGCGACTGAGGATGGCGCGGTGCTACTGCTTGTAGCCCGCAGTTGGGAGAACCTCTGGCCAGACGTTAATTTCCTGGAACGACGTAGATGGCGAGGCTGGTCGGTAATTTAATTTTAGTTTCTCGGCACGTAGATCATGATACTTTAGTTTAATTGTAAGGAAATTTCGAGTAATGAGTTAACGAGTGTTGGTTCTGTTGACCTATGCATCGGATATTGATATTTTTTAATTACGACTTTTATCCATTAAAAAGTTAACGTTATAACCGAATGAAAAAAACGTACAGTTATTTCTACGAGTGCGTATACCAAGTTTTCATTATTGGTGGCTTTGTGAAAACTGTAAAATTTGCAAACTGTGCTTGAGCACTAGGTTTTTATCATACTCTCATTTTCTATATTCTGTATCATTGTGAAATGTGTTTTAAGCGAATAATTTATATCGCTGTAATAATGAAATAGCATCGTTTCTATTTTATTACCTATGATGATTATCTAGGTAAATAAAAATTAATAAATTATTCAATTAGTAAATTAGTAAATTATCCAAACAATCGATAAAATGAAATTTATTGAATGTATGATTTATATTAATTTTTATATAAATTAATGCATTATTAAATTTAATATTTATTTGAATTCCTTATATTAAGACAACGTTCAATAATATATACATATATATATCCTGGTGAGCAACTTATTACTTCGGTAGAATCAATTTAGTACTGATAAATAATTATCAACTTGGAATTCTATATTACGTATGTATTATGAATTCTATCACGGTAATTCTAATCTTTACATTACTGAGAATTATCGAATAGTATTAATTACATAATACTTATATTGCATATACTATAGCTTTTCGTGAAAATAACTTCTATTATTAAAGATAATATAAGTTATTTGAAAAAAGTGAAAATAAAATGACGAAAATAATTGTTATTTAAATTATTTTTGTGTGTTTAATTTTATTACGAATACGAAAAAATTTATAATATATTCTTACATTGGAATAATATATTCAAATATAAAATATAATTACAATGAATTATATATTTAGATAATAAAGTTAACGAATTTAATTTATAAATTGATAATTCATATTATACTCATAATAATTCATCATTTTATTATGTATTTTATTACATAAATATCAAGTGTCTAATAATCCATAAGTTAAACTCGCAAAGAAGCTTCGAATTTTACAGAATCTAAATGTAAGTTAAGATAAAAAATGCTACAGTATAATCTATTAATCAGTTTAAATGTTAATATTTGAAACTATAAGTATAGATACAATTATTTTATGAAAAAAAAATTCAGGAAATCAATAATAATTATAAAACAATATTAATATTTATCATTAATTTGTTGAATTTTTTAAAATATAATTTAAAAAATTATATTTAATATATCAAAATGCTAATTCTTTATATCAAATACAAATAGTTACAGAGAATATACAATTTATTTATATCGATATTATGTAGTATAAAATATCGAATCTTATTTTTCTCAATCTAGACATAAAATTATTTCATTTATATTCTATTGTATTTTGCTTTAACTGCAATTACTTTGAAAATGGAGATACTAGGATTGTGTTGCTTTAGATCCACTATAAAAAGGATATAAAATAAATATGTGCAATATATACATATAACATTTCATACTCATATTAATATACGCAAAGAAGTACAATTGATTATACATAATAATATAACTTCAACTATTCACTTTTATACACAGTTAATAATTACTTTAAAAATAAATACATGAAATTAAGGTATCGCATTCGATAAAAATTAAAATGGTATAATCAAAGCGGAAATTTAAACGACTCTAATTATTTACATACATATAATATCAAGTTCGCACAATGCTAAAACGAAATATTATTTTTCAAAAAGTATGTATATACGTTTTGATAATTATACGGTATAACGGGATTCTATTAAAATATTGTTTCTTATTTGTTAAGAAAATATTTTATAACTGGAATACAAAAATGAATTTTGATATATAGAGAATATATTTTAAAATTATAATATTATTTTTTTTATAATATTATAATATTATCAATTCTGTTTTCATATAGCGATTTTCTCTTGATTTATAATTAAATTGATTTATTTTTTAGCAAATAATTGGTAATACTAAATAACAATGAAATTATTTTATGATATTAGATTAGATTTTCAACTATAATATTTATAATTATTTATTTCAATACATGAATTTTTTTAGTCAAAATATTATATGGAGCATAATTTAAAAAATTGATGCAATACTTAAAATTAAAAATAATGTAGAAATTCTAAAAATAAAAATTAAATAAATACATATTGTTTAATATCTTCTTATTTGAATTTTTTAAATTTAAGAAATTCTATAAAATTTTGTTATATATTTATATACTATTCATATTTTCCAATAATTAAGAAAATTCAATTTAATCAGAATGAATACAAAATCAAGAATGGAGTATCTAAAAAATATTCAAATTTATACACATTAAATTTTTAAATAATTCTAACATGTTTTTAAACATAAAAAAATGAAATCTACTACTATAGAATATTTGATATATTCATAATAAAATATAGATATTTTTCAATATATACAAGAAATTATAGAATAAGAAAAAGTTTTAAAATGGAACTTAAATCTTAAAAAAGTAGTAGATTACATGTATTTATATATTCAATAAATTGAAGTAGATTATTGGATACTTAAACTTGCATTATGATAAATGAATGTTTTAAAAATAATAGAATTTTAATTGCATAATTTTCACTTGAGTACACACGAAATTTCACATTTTAGTATACGTATATTAAATTATTACATTTTTATTATGGTTTTTTATGATATAATTGATAATATAGAATATATTCCAAACTTGGGCTTCAAATAAATTCAAAATTGAAATCAAAATAATTCTTATCATTTGCTTCTTATTTATTTTAAAAATATATATATAAAATTTAAAGTGATATTTATTGTACTATTTTATATTCAGAGAATATTAATAAATAATATAGAATATTTTTAAACAAAATGAAAATTATTCTTTTATTTGAAAGCAAGTGATAATACATTTTATAAGACTTTTCATGAAATTTAATTAATTTATAAAATAAAGAGCAAATATTTTTAAAATAATAATTATTAATAAATAATAAATATTTCTAAATATAAAATTTATTAATATATTTCAGAAATATTGAATCATATCTTGACATATATTGTTAATTATCTGTTAATATAAAAATACTGAAACGTATAATTCTAATTTGTTAATCTTAGAAAATTATATTATTATAATTATATTAATCTTGTATTATAAAAAATATCAATTTATTATAAATAATGCCAAAACAGTCTATGTAATAACTTTTATATATACGTAATATCTATAGTACTAAAATTATTTATTATTAAATAAATTAATGAAGAATAAAAAATATGTATAAAAAGCAATAATAACATTTTGAAGACAAATTTGATGATTATCTACGTATTCATTACGTTATTGTATTCTAATAGGAATATTACAGCATTTTATAACTATTAATTAATATTAAAAGAATTATTTTCATAATAAATGTCACTAATACTAATGATTACAGTTCAATCGTAAAAATAAGGAATACTTGATAAAACTTAACTACATGGAAATAATTCAGCGTTTCATTAACAGAGTATTAATACTACATTTACGACTAAGTCATAAATTTCTATTTTATGAATTGATGAAATTTGTTTTGCTCTAATGCTCATTATTAAGTTTAAAAATGAACTTGATTTAATAAATATGTTTATTTCATAAGAAATAAGTATTTTTTGCTTAATAGAGATAAATAAAGAATTGGTATTACATTTAAATATATATTTCATAAAAATAACTGAATCTATATGAAAAATCATTAATGCTTTAAAATTTTATTATTATAAATAATTAATTTCTAAAATATGCATATATTTTTTGGTATCTAATAAACTTAATAGAAAAAAATAATATTAAATCTATATGTTTATGAATTAATATTAAATGGATAAAAAAAGTTGGTAAATAATTTTCATATATAATTATAGTTTCTTTTTTTAAATTAAAATGAATGAAATTCAATGTTATTCAATTTCTTTAAAGAAAAAGCTGAAACTTGGAAAGTTTCGGATAATAATGGATAAAATTTTATGAATATTAAGTCATATCGTTTTAATTTAAATCATTTGAAATTATAATTTTACTTATTAATTTCAGCTCTAAAGTATTTTTGCAATTCTTCTTTTTATCTCGAATGGAACTTTTCTTCTTTATATCTTTTCTTTGGTAAGAGTAAATTAAACACCTTTTCATGTATGACTTAAATTAAATGTTATCATTCAAGAGTTGGAATACGGATAATAATGTATTATCTGAAATCAATTGTTAAAATAGTCAGCATAAGAGTAGAAATTACATCGGCAATAGACCCAAAAAATATATAATGCTACTTTGTCGTATAGAGTATACGAAAATTAACAAAGAGCGATTGAGGAAATGAAAAGAAAGTTATAATTAAGTTATTATCAAGTTGTTTCAAAATATCCCGAGATATTTTTAATAGATCAAAATCATAGTCACATACATTCAAACAAAAGAAAATTAATCAAAAATTAAACGGAAAATATTTACTATTTAACTTGCGAGGAAAAAATCGTAATTTTCGCTATAATTATTATAAAAGTACTATTAAAAAAAATGTAAAAATAATTTATTATTAGTATTTATAATTATTTAATTAATATTATTTGTTCAATTAAAACTTATAAAATCATAAACAAAGAAATATAATTCTTATGTAAATGATTATAATTTGTGTACAGTTAAATATTTCTAGATACTCGAATGTCGTCCTTTAGATTTAGCCATATAGAAAAATAAACAGTTCTGATTTTTTGTTTTAGGTGAAAGGTAGCGGTGAAGTTAAATACCAAGACCAACGGCAATACAAGAAATCGTTTCATATCTTTATTTCATCGTCGGCATTTGTAAAAAATACGATATTTTCCGTCTAAATATTAAGAATAAAAGCTTTATACTCAATTTTCCGTTTATTCCATTATCTTTCAAGAAACACAATAAAAACTGGCTATGATTTTGATCTAACTATAGCTATTCGAGGTCGTAATATTTATGATATGAAAATCAATTTTTATGCGTAAAAATCTTTGATCGTATATTTAATATAGAAAATACAATATATTTCTGACTACATATAAATTCATTTTAGAATCTAGTTTATATGTTCAAAACATGTATACAAAATCCATTAAAAATACGAATTACATAAAATAAGCTTTATATTGAATTTGTAATAATATTTTGTTGACTTTATATTCAAGTTATTTTTAAAACAAAATGTTTTTAAATCTCATAGTATCAAACAGTTTATACGAAAACTGAAATTGAATTTGTACTACATATTTTTCAATCATTATAGAAGTTTTTAAATATAAAAAGAAATTTTTATAGGTACTCTAGTGACTTTATTTAGCTACTTTAATTATTTATATGTATTATAATTTGGTAAAAAATGTAAAGAATCTAACTTTTATTTTACTTCATATATAAGCACCAACTTTATAAGGCTTGAAAGTGGGGAAAAGGTGAATCAAACGTTTTATTTTCTACTTTTATAGGTCTGGGTTAGTGGTCATGTCTGTCACTAACAAAACACACAAATAGTTAAAAAGAAAGATAGAAAGAAACAAGGAATAAGAAAAAGAGAACTATCAACTTTTTTTATATCTTTTCAAAGAAAACTAATAGTTAACATATTATATATTTAATCGCTGAAATTGAACTAGAATAACTAGAGGAATAATTATTTTTAAATTTAAATATTATAACGAATAATTGTTACAAAATAATATCGATCTTTTTACATTTAAAATATAATTTCGTTATAAATATATTTTTTTCTAAAATTTTACATAAAAAATATATAAATTACATAATTAAAATAAAAAATGTTTCCATTCTATTTGAATTAATATTAAACGTTTATTCAACCTAATAGAAAAAAAATATATCTACTCGATTAACATTTGAGCATTATTTATGTATTTTAAATAAATTTTTATTACTTAAATTATTTATTTAATATAAATTTATTTAAACTTAAATGAAAAACTGAATTACAAATTTTTTAATATATTGTTTTTGATTAAAATTAAATTTGTTATCTTATGAGTTTCTAAAACTTAAGTTTCGAATATTATTAAAACTTTTCTTACACTTTTTTTATCCGACTGTAATACTGATAAATATACGATGAATTTATTACTTTAAACCACGTATGAGATTAGTCATATAGAAATAAATTTTCTAAACTAGAACTTTAGAAAATTACGATCAAAATATCAAATATTTCAAAATATTTGTAACTTGTCATCGTATAAATTAAACCTAAAAGATTTTTTTATATGGAACTATTAGACATTGATTGATATTAGGATACGATTGAAGCAAACGTAGGCTTAATAACTTATTTAATGACAAAAATAAATACCAGATACACCAAGTAAATGCCAATCATAATAAATATAGTCAAAGCATTTTTTAAAAGAATGTGAAAAATTTTGTTATTTCATAAAACAATTAAACGAAAGAAGTGAGTTAAGATATCACACAATCCCCTTTAGCGATTTTTATCGATGCAAGGTCACACGCACTCCTACTAACTGTAGGAATTTAATTAACGAAGAATGCGTACAGTCTTGAGCTAAAGGCGATAAACGTTGCCGATCCGGAATATTTCGAAACGCAGTTCAGCATCGCTGCTAAGTTGCGGATTAATATCAAGCCAGCTACATCTGCAGACATGAAACAATACGATTCGCTTACCATTAATAAAAGTTTTTGCTGACTCTAAACTAGCTATCGTCAAAGTAGATCTGTATTAGTTATAAAGTCAAGTGTTAAATGTTTTAAACCAAGAATACTATCGCTTACACGTGTTAAGTAAAATAATCATTTTTAAATTAAACGAAAAAGTTTTAGAATGAATTTAAATTCTTTTGGATTTAGTTAAATTTTATAATATCGTTTAAAATATATAGTAATTTCTTTCGATAAAAATATATTTTATTTTTATTTTAAATACGTAAATGCTAAGAATAAAAAGTAAATTTGACAAATAATATCGTTTAATTGTTACTTAGAAATGATAACATTCAATACTTCACATATCAGCATTTTCAAAACCAAAATTAATACCCTATAAAAATGTTACTTGATAATTGATTTTATAACAGTATGTACATATTGTAAAGTTACTAACTTGAAAATAAACTAAATATAAAAACTTTACAAGTAATATAAAATTTAGATTTGAATGTTAATTACAAATAATTTTGCGATTAAGATAATTAAACTAAAATATATTATATAAACATTTATTTTTTTATAAAATAAAAATTTTAAATTAATTTCAAACAACAAAATTTTCATTTTATAAATAAATTAATAATTTACTTCAATCGATAAATAAAAGAATGTATAAATTTAGAATTAGTAATGCACTAATAGTTCCAATGAAATTTTAATTTTCATAATAGAAATAAGCGCTTAGGATGTATTAATATTTTCATATTTAAAAATTATTAAACATACCAACAATTACATAATCATTCTTATATTCAGTTTTTTAACAGCATTAACAAATTTTATTTGCTTATCAATTCCCATGTATAATTAAATAACAAAATTTTTATTTTATTAGTTACTAGTATCCCTATTTTATTGTCTTTCTCTTTCTTTCTGTATCTTTTTCTATTTCGCTCATTCATTTTTTCTTATGCCAAGGAGTGGATCGATGATACAACGTTAGCAAGTAAGCACTACGTTATCTATACCATTGCATTGGCTTGCAAACTCAGAATTGGGTTAGTTCGATAATAGTCTGAACTTACTTCTCCTCGTTCTGTATACATATTTATACAAACAATTCACAACAGGACATCTGCCACGTGTCTTATTAAATATAAATTTTTTAGTAATGAAATTAATTATTAAGTCATATTTTCCTACGCGATTCAGCCTTTTATCGTTTCTTTCAAATTATATTTCATTTTGCTTATTAATTCATGTATTTGTTTTATACTTTCGAACATCTTCAAAACATATATTGATTCATAATTATTTTATATAATTTATAAATTAAGTTAAACTTGAAGACAATAAATAAATTATTATGATGTGAAACATTTTCGATAAATTAAATTTTTTTATTATAAATTTATAAATTCATTTTTTTAATTAAAAGTCCGTATTTATTATAAATTAAACATGAATTAAAAAATATATATATATTAAATTGTAGTTCAATGGCATGATACACTTAATTATTGGTTACTGAAAATTTCTTTTGATAATAACTTAAAATTATTTTTACTCTATTAAATAATATTTATATTTTTAAATGCAATCTAAAATTATTCAGCAACATCATAATAAGAATAAACAGTTAAATTTTGAATATAAATATTGATAAAACTTGTGATATATGCAAAAATTATGACTCTATAGATATATATACACAGTTATATGTATAATTAAAGCAGGCATGATTTTAAATTCATTTATTGGCTATTAAATTTTTCAATTTAATATTCATCAACAAAATCAAGTATAGTTTCATATAGATATTATAACCTTAAAGAAAGCATTAGTTTTTTAATCATCGATTTTTATTAATCATTAAAATTAATATGTATGCAAAAAATTCTATATATATATACTGAACTTTCTATACAAATTAATTAGTAGAAGGCTCTTTATATATATTAATCATAACGTTTTATGTTTTTATTTTACATTATATATAATTATAAATATAAAAATATTGATGTGACAACTAATAAAAAATTTATTTATTTTTCTTTATTATTTTATTAACACAGTAACATAATTTGAAATGTATGCACAAAATATTGTCTTTATATTTTATGCTTTAAACCATTTTACCATATTTTTTATACATCTTCTTTGTATATATTTGTTATTTGATATATACATATGGATTATATGTATTTTTTATCTATAAAAAAATAAGTTAATTTGTATTTAATTTGTTATACACAAAAATAAATTTCATGAATTTATATTATTAATTAAAGATTATAGTAACAATTTAAATATATAATTTCTTTATATAAAAATTAACGTTTATTATACTATGTCTTTTTTTTCTTAGTGATTGAAATATAACTATAACTACTTCACTAATCTTATTATCAAATAGTATAATATGCTGCATATTGGTTGATGATTTAAAAATTATATAGATATATTATTTACATGGGATCAATTCTTATATTTATTTAATTTATATTATCAAAAATTCAATATTTATTAATTGGGTTACAAATTATTGGAACAATTATTTACTGATGAAAAATTAACAACAATTTTTCAGGATCTTCCATTCGTGTATTTTGAATATTAAAGTCGTATCTTGATTATTATACATATTTAGTCTATAAATTATAATTATATTCATAGTTTTAAAATAATTATGTTCATTCTACTAATAATTTATCATTTTGAAAGTTTAAAAATTTCTTAATAGATCATATGTTTATAAATGCATAATATTTCAATGTCATTGGATACTAATATTCAACAGTAAATGGATTTCTCACTCTAATATTTGAATTTTTTTTAGGAATAATATTTCTTATATAAATTAATATAAGTACTACTAATTCAATATTTCATGAAATCTTTGAATAAATGGAAAGCAATAACAATTTCTATGAATTAATTTTATCATCTGCTTTCAATATTTAAAATAATAGTCACGTCTTTATATTCTTTGAATATAATTTTCATTTTTCATATAGAATATTTTATTGAATAAATTCTACTAAAATGACTGAGTAGAAATACAATTTTATGAAAAAAGTGGTTAATATATGGTTAGTAATTTTAAAATCCACAATCAGATAATTTAATAAAATCTTGAATAAATGTTTTAGTTTTTGTTTAATACCAACTATTTTAATTTAAAAGTAAAAAATATCGATAAGAATTGATCTTTTTACATTTATAATAGGAAAAATATTTTGCAAGTAATATCGGAATTTGAATTTTTAGTGAGGCAAAAAGAATTTTCAGACTATAAAAAGATCTTTACGACTTTCATGTGTTAAATTTTCTAATGTAACATATCATAACAATATACTTAATTTATAAATTTATATAAATTTCTTTTGCTGATTCAATTTTTCATAATTTTTAATTTTTATAAAATTTCATTATATTGAATAATAATACCATTTAATTCTTTATTTTTGCCCACAATTTCGACTGTATATACGCAATTAAAAAATAGTATACACTGATATGAATTTAAGACTTTTATATAATTTTTCTTTTTAGAATCTCTATATTTTACTAATATTGTATTTATTTTACTAATAGTGTATTATATTATAATTGGTAGTAGGTTTTATAAAAGCATTTTTCTGTTTTATAAAATTGTAAAAACCATTTCGTATAAAAATTTCTGTTAAATAGTTATTTTATTACTAGTTTGTAAATTCATGTGGATCATCATTTCCTTCTAAAATTAGTGTGCAAACATTATTTCTTCAAAGCAATACATTCAATATTTTTTTTATATATAAATCAGAAAATAATTTACATTCACGACTTTCTAGTCATTAAAGAAAGTTGCTTCAACAAAAATCGCAGTTCAAATTTTAATTTGATAAATATTTTTCTGATTAATATAATATTTTTATTATATTTACTCATGTCTTCATCTTTTCCATTCTATTTGAAACTTAATACAAATTTGAATCGATATTTTCTATATATTAACTGTTAAAAATGAAAAATCATCATAAAAAAAGTTTCTCATTTTTCGTTAAGTCAGAGTATTAATTTCCTCCTGTGAATTTACGTGTAAAATATGATAACACTAGCTAATACTATATTTAATCCTATGTATTTTATTTTCTTTAAAATAATTTTGTAGAAATTTATATCAGTTTAATGATTTGTTGTTTTCATAAACTTTTTAAGAAATTCTAATAGAATTAAATTTATTAATTTATATAAGTTCAAGAAGAAAAACAATGTTTTTAAATTACATATATCAAAATAATATTATATGTTGATTTACTTTGATATTGATCAATATTGAATAACAGATGCAAATAGTTGTTTTTTCGACTAAATAAATTATTGATATTCGATGCTAAGTTATCATATTCTACTCAAATCAAGCTCAATATAATTTTAATCTTTTCTCATCTCATAGATATTATAATAATTCCGTTTTAAATTCTTCTGTCCTTTTTATTTCATATGTATAGTTTTTTTAAATTATGATTTTGTGTTTAAATCTTGAATTAATACCGTTTCTAAAGTATTTAAAGTATTATTTTTAAATATGGTTCATAAATTTTATAACTTTTTACAACAGTCTGTTTAAAAATTTCACATTGAAATATAACATTCATTTTTAGTATTTTTCAGATTTATGATATGATTGTAGTTACGATTTTTAAGCATTACTTTTTAATGTATTATTAATTCATATTTTAATTTAAGTATTATTTAATGAAAATATATATTCTATTATTGCCAAAAGTATCTTATATAAATTAAATTGTCTTTACTTTATACAACTTAAGAAAATTTATCAGCATATTCTTTAAAAGTTTTCGTGTTGAAAAGCTCGTAAACTTATTTCAGTATAACATACATTATTATCATAAATAACAAGAGCAAGAATAAGGCGTGAATATAGAATTGGTAATGAGATCATATATTTTATATATTCAATAATACTTGGAATGTAATTGTAAATTACGCAGTTAGTAAAAATTTTACAATATGGATTTATATAAATCAAGGTCTCCTATATCATACTTTTTGAATTATAAATCTTGTTTTTAAGCTTCTATCTTATATAACAATTTTTTTTACTATACCATTTATTAAAATTTTTGGGAATATATAAATTATGTACATTAAATAGAAATTAGAGATTTATAATACAATATTTTCATCCATATTTTTAATTTTTGAATATTTTATACGTTTCTATAAATATTTAATATAATAGAGAATATACATACATTATTATTAAATATCATTTTCATTCTAAAGAAGTTTCAATTGTCTGAATAATGACATTTATTAAGAAATTTATTATTTTACATTTACTATTTATGCTATTTTACTATTTCTATTTGTTATATTACTTATTACGAAAATATAATTTTATAAATATATATAGTTTTTTTTAACCAAAAAATATGATCACCTAAGCATATTTTCTGTTTAAAAAGGTGTTTTGATAATAGATTAAAAATGACACAATTTAAAATTCTTTTTTACACGAACAAATTATATAATATAAAATAAAAAGAATTATATAGTTACAAATAATGTTGAATAATAACTACTGTAATTCGTTTGTAGCTTCAAGCCATATCTTTTTTAACAGAAAGTACTTCGTGTATCTTTTAACTTCAGTTCCGCGTAATATTTTTATGTAAAAATTATAAAATATTTTTCTAGATTCTTAAACGAAAAATTAATGATATATTTCATGGAGAAATGTAAACTTGATATTTTAATTTAAAGTGTGCATGAATTTTTTAAACTTCAAATATTCACTTAATCTATTAGAAATGTTTATTCAGCATTTTCAATTTAAATGATCTATGGCATAATTTTTACCCTTCCATCTCCATAATTATAAAATTTTTGTATAATATAAAATATTTTTTTTACAAGGTTACATAAAATTTTTCATAAAATAAAAAATGTTAAAATACATTTTTAGTATGAGTTTATGTTTCATTTTAACAATTACAAAATTAAATAATATTTCCCTTATATAATTGTGCTACCGAAACCTTTCCATTACTCATTGGTATCGTATCTATAATCTTGCAAAATTATTAAAAGACCGCACTTAACTTCTAACCCCAACTGTCCTAACTTTGATACAAATATCTATGTGGCGAGATCCTAATTATGAACGTTACAGCAAAAGCGCATTCATACTATTTGAAAAAAAATAATGTAATTCAGGTAGATTTTATACTATATCGTAGACATAAATTAAATCATTGCATTATTGGATATCTGTACAAGTTTCTAAAGATCAACATCGAATTTCAACGAACAATATATTTATAATTACATATGCTGAATTCGAAATAAAGGGTAATTAATTACATAAGTAAGTAAATATTTCAAAAAATAAAAAACCTCTTTGATTAAGAGTATTTTGAATCATGATAAAGGTGACCAGCGTACATAGTTTGTCGAATTATAGAATAATATTAAGTAATTATAGTAATATGAAATAATTATGAACTAATACGACTAAGTCAATGTATTTTTCAGTTTATTTTTTTACATTAGATTTTTTTTGTGAAAGTTATACATGAAATATCTTTAAATTAATATTGATAAACTTCTTTATATAATTTAACTGTTTTGTATGAAGATAATAATTCTTATAAAATAAAATTGAATTACATTATATCAAACAATTGGGGTGTATAGATGATAACTTTTAAATATAACAGTGATCGATATATAAATATAAATGTGTGCTTGCGTAAAGGTAATACAAAATATATATATTGTAAATATAAATTCATAATTAATTAATTTTTAATTCGAAAATTAACAGTGTTTTGAGATTTACAGATTGAGACAACGTAATTAGCAGATGTTATTTTAAGGATATCATCTTTGCTTATTTTAAATAAAATATCATTGAAAACATGTTTGCTATAATCGCTGTTCTTTAATGAGCAAAAAATAAAAATGCTTAATCTTTATAAAAGAACTTAAGCAATGATTGATCTATAAAAGAAATTATTCTTCAGTGATTTTAAGCTAAAGTAAGACAAACATAATATTATCAATGATCTACAAAAAATTTAATAACACGAGTGAAATAATTTATATAAATTGAATTAAATTTTACTTAATCTCAAAATGTAACTATTGATAGCAACTATTTTAAAATATGGTCTTGTTATTTAAGCGTAATAAATGAGATGAATTTTCATTGACATCAAGTTAGCTGTAAAAACAAGAAATAGATTACAACTAATAATAATAATAATTGTATAAATATTATAAAATTGATAGAATATTTTAGAATGTTCGTAACAATATGATATAAAGAGAAAATAAAAGGTATAGATATAATTATATATATTCATATATATTATTTTGTAAATGCATTCATGCTGTTAAATAGAGCAAATAATATTATATTAACATGCATCGTTTGTTATATAGAAATTGGGAACAGTATTTATGTAACTAATAAATATTTAAGCAAATAATCAATGTTCTAAAATAAAATTTAATTTATAAAAATTTATTTTAAGAACTTATGTGATAAACAATTTCTTATCTTAAAAAATTTCTTCTCTTTAAACATCAAAAAAATAACACTTATCCGGAAAATTAAGAAATTAAAAACTAAATATTCATATTCACAGAAAAATACTATTCCTTGGTAATACATATAAATAAAAAATATTCTAAGAATATGTAATATTAAAAAAATTCTGAAAAATATTTAATATAATACAGAGACAGTAACTATTATGATGGAAAATGAAGCCAATACTTGGTTAATAAGTATTACTATGTACTAGGTTAAAGTATATTGAAGCGTAATTCAAATTAATAACTATGAATAAAAAATTAAATAAAAGTTAGAATTATAATTTATAGATAATTATAATAGTTCTAGTATTTATTTCGAAAAAACTCTTAATATTACTTAAATATAAATCTATAAACACTCGATTTAAAATTCATTGATATAGTCATTCTATGGAATCAGGATAATCAATTCAATTAGCGACAGCTTAGTTTCAGTAACAGTGTTATAAAATATAACAAAATAGATAACTGAATAATCAAAAATAATAAAAATTTATTTTTGAAATTAAAGTTTACGATAAAAAATATTTTACTTTTATATTCGCTGCTATCTAATATACTATCTAAATAGTTTAAATAATTTTTCAATTTATAATAATTTTAGTAAAATAATATATATAAAAAATAGTTGCTAGACATAATATAAAAATTTAGTTACAATGTAATATGAAAATATTTAAAAAGAAACTCAAAAATAACCTTTATTTAATATTTCCGACCACAGAGTTCAAATAATCTTGCATCGTTTCATTAAACGTATCTAAAGATATACTATTGTGATTCTTAGACATTTTAATTAAGGAATTTTATTTAAAATTTGATTATCTTTCTTTTGAAACCAAGACTTACATTAAAGAAAAAATTTTCATTTTCAGCAGAATAAATTTATATATGCATTAATAGATTATTATCTATATATAAATTTTATTTAGTCAGATTAATTTTGTACTTGATGACCGATTCACATTGTTTTATAATTACACAATATAAATATTGATACGAATAAAAAAACAGTTGCTTATAAAATATGTTATTTGAAAAAGATATCAAATATACTACTTCTATAAACTGGTGAATAATTGAAACTAATTAGTAAGAACAACAACAACAAAATAACATTCTTATTATGTTTTCCTGTAATGCGAATTAAATTCATTAATTGAGTAATCTATTTAACTCATTATGTATTTTCAAATTTTATTACAAACTATTTAGAACATAAACTACAGTAAACATAGACTTGCTGCAAAGCAAACATAAATAAGAGTTCAAATTGGATTCCTTTAGACTCAACTAAATAAAACTTATATAATTAATACTAAGAATAAATATTATAGCTTTTATTAAATCAATGATAATTTTAGATGATTGTATAATTAAGTTTGAATTTTTTATTCGAGAAGGTACTTTTTAAATATATAACTTGTAAATCTCGATTTATAGATTTGCGTGTAAAAGAAATTATTGCTTAATATATTTTATAAAGTAGTTTTCGTTTTTATAAATATTATCTTAATAAAATCATTTTAATTTATTTGAAATTTAATGATGATTGAACAATATAGGATTATAAAAATGTTACATGTTGATTAATTTAGTTATTTGTTAAAAATTGTCTAATAATACCTAATATGAAAAAAAGTATCTATTTTTATTTAAAATTGAAAAAATGATTATAAATAATAAATAAAGAGAATAGAAAAATTATAGATTTAAAATATAATTATATCTATACCTATTATTTATTAACAGTCTTACGATTAAATTTATTTTATAAATAATATTTATAAATATTAAGGAATTTATATGTATTATTTTAAAACTTTAATTTATTATTTACAATAACTTAGAGTTTCTATTTACTAATATTTAATATAATTATCAATAAATCTTTTAATACTAATTAATTGAATTATAAATCGATAGTGATATACGTAAGTATAATTGACTAAAATATTATTATTATTTTCCCGATAAAAATATTGCATTATATTTTAGTACTTATAAATATATTTAAAACTTATAAAATAACTATATTTTATTTATTTTTTTCAATATTTGATAATAACTAATAAAAAGTAACCATAATATCCATATTAAAAATCGTATTAAATATTATAATTCAATGGAAAAAATATTCTCCTCGATGTTTATTTTATATTGGAATGATATTAGTTGTACATATCGTTAATTACAACAAAATTTTCAAAGATTTACATTATACATGAGTATACTATATATGCCTTTGTTCGTCGAGTTTCTTACTAAAATTATACAATTTTCGTGTTTATATTAAATAAATAAGATCGAATGACTACTTTAATAAATGATATTTTAATAAAATGATCTCAAGAGTATGAAAAAGCTTATAAACAATTAAAATAAAAAATTTATATGTTGGAAAAATGATAGTTAAACAAAATCGCTTTTTCTAACAACGCTGTGAATTTTATTTACACTAAATCTGTTAATATTTCTTCCATGTAATTTGTTTAAAATTTACTTTAAATAATTCATTTATTATAAAAAAAACAAGAGAAATTTGTTATAAAGTATTTAAATACATCATAAAAATAAAATTGTTTATAGCTTGTAACCTTTAAGATACAAAATATGAGTATTCATTCGTCTAATCAATGGAGATGCGTTCGTAATATTTAAAATAAAACTACGCAGCTATGATTCAAGAAAATTTGTAAAGAAGTATTTTAAATAATATAACGTTTTAAATATATTATTTATATATGTATATTATATGTTTCATTCTCAACAGATGATACAGGTTGATATGAGTCTTGGACAGAATTATCCTATGTCAGTTGTTAATACCCCTCCAATACCCTTCACGACATTTCGGCAAAACTATGAACCAATTTATCAACAACCGTCATACGGTACTTACGTTCCTCAACCACAAGAAACATTCGCCAGTAACACTATGCAACCAGGATATTACTATCCACAACAGCCTCAGACTTTTCAGCATGGTCAACAATATTATGAATCACCAAATTATTATATGCCTTATGATAATAACGTAAGAAATAATCAATTACAACCATATATGAATCCCATGAAATATTCTACACCAGCTCCGAACTACCCACTGCAAAACTTACCTCCACTACAACAGCCAGCAAGACCTTACCAAAATTATTATCCTACAAGTGTACCTCCACCGTCAAACTACAATAGAAAACCGCAAATGAATATTCCAAATAGATATCCTCAAGCAAATATTCCATATCCTGGATATAATTCGATCTATAAAGGTATGCCAATGGATGTTCCTCAACATCAGAAATATCCACAGTACCCTGCTATGATGCACCAGCCAAATGGTTACTCACACGGAAAGCCGCCTATGTCACCTTATGTGGATGATGAAATTGATGAAAACGACAACTACAATGAAAATATCAATGCGAATATCAAAGGTATTTTATAACATTTTATACAGTTGTATATATAATTTTACTTTTAAAAATTGAAAAATTCATTAAAAACTTTAAATTATAAAATTATAATAAGCAAGTTATTACTACTTCTTTTTATTTATATTTTAATGTCTGGTTATTGTGTCGAATTATATATGTTGTTTCTTTTTTTAATTATGAACACATCATCTATTCAAAGAATTAAGTAGAATATACCAATAATCGATCACCCAATTATATACTCGTTTATATTTTTTGTAGTTTTCATTACTGTTAATATATATATATTGTAAGATATATGTAGATTTAAATTATTCATATTTATAAAGACATATTGTATATATACAGAAAAAAAAGAAAATACTATATTTTTATATTTATTTTATTAATTATTTAAGCCGGTATAATACTTTGCTTATTTTTTAATCAATCAAAATTCATATAGTTATTAAGCATTTTATAATTTTTGTATACATAGCATAAGTTGATTCTTCTATTCAATAAAAAATTTGGATGTCGATAATCGATCAATCGTAATAAAAAATAATATTTTTTTCAGATTCCAAATTTCTCCAATTGATAATGAAACATTTACAAGGATTAATATTGAAAGATGACGATCTAAAAGACGATTAATTTGATAAAACTTTAAGTTTTCTGCATATACTTATTACAACAGTAAAGTTAATTATGAATTTTATTGTTATTTTTAATAGAAAAAAATGTAATTCAATTTAAAATAAATGCTTAAAATATTTTTATTATAGTTAAAATTTAATTCAGAAATTTAATAAAGTTTACATGTGAATGGTTACTTTGTTACATTGTTAATTTGTTCATTACAAAAGATTTTAAGAATTATTCTACATATTTTATATTTAATAATATGCATTTTTAACTTTAAAATTTTTAATTCAACGAACATCTACCAAAATATTTAAAAATTTTCGAAGTTTCGTCGAGTATATGAATCGGTTCAAATATTTTTAAAAATAAGTAAATGAAATTGAAACTTTTTTGAGACAAGTATTTTTTTCAACTTCATTTCACCAACCAAAAATAATCGTAATGATGCAATCAAAGTCACATATATCATGAACAAGAGCATTCCGTTTATAATAAGGTGAACCTGTGCCATCTATTATCACTTAATAATGCAAACTAAGTGGAATCTCTTTCTCTCTCTCTCTCTCTCTCGCGATAGAGAGAGGAAGCAGGTGTTCATAAGAGAAAGGGTTTACGTTCCGAAAAGCGAAGGAGAAACCATTAGAGAGGAAAGTAAGAAAGGGAGATGAAGGCGGTCATCTAAGAGCTCTTTCCTTAAACTATCTATTATCATGAAGTATAATATAGCCCGTTAGGAATATTATCAAATACCGTTTTCTTTATCGCTCCTACATTTTCATTCATATTTATAATAAGCCCTATTATTCATTCCTCTTAATTCATATTTTATTTTTCAGTTGAATTTGTAAATGATGCATCGCGAATAATTTCTCAACTTAGTGATTAATCTACAAAAAGTAAATGTAACTCTTCCCTATTATTATGTTCGAGATATAATTTTATAATTTTAGATTTTTTTATTTCACATTTTACAAAATTTTGAATTTTAGTTATTTTGACATGAATTATTTCTTAACGAGAATTGATTGCCTTAAATAAAAAAAGCTTAGATAATTTTCTTTTTAACACAAAGATATAAATTAATATTAAAAAACCTTTGTCAACGTTATTTATTATTTTACAAGTAAAATACTTATATATTCAAAATTTTTAGAAGTTTTAATTTATTTAAGATCTATTCTAAATAATTTATTAAAAGCAAAAATATGTATACAATTAATATTTCAATACTTATTTTATTAATATATTTTGTAAATGTATCAATTATAGACTTTATATTTATTATCATTAATGATTGATCTTTTTAACAAACGTCAAAATTTTTCAATTAATATTTATGAACTCTAAACTAATTTATATATTAAATTTAAAATACAAAATTTATTTTATGTAAAGAAAATATATAATTTAAAATATTTGGAATTAATAAGATATTTCAAATATAATTTATAGTAAATAATTGACAGTAGTAATTATAAATTATAAAGAATATTTCATTTTAAAAGTTATGTTTGAATAAAAAATTGAACTTCATAATCAATATAAGATGTTCGAACCATTCATTTTTATCGATAATGATGTATAATTTCATTACGTTTTATTAGACTTAATACGAAAAAAAGTAAACGTTAACAACGTCTCACGATAAAATATTTTTTAATTAGACTATTCCAATTAAAAGAAAAGTATATACCTTTAGAATATATAGTATCTGAAAATTATTGGAATGATTTAAAATCAAATGAATTCATGCGCTGATAATGTATAAAATACTATATTATATTATTTTGAAACAACGCATATTACTCATTAAGTTTTTAGATAAACATTCTAGTTGTTTTAGAATTTTAATTTTCATAAGATGGATTTACTAAATAGAATCTACTAAAAATAAAAAATCTGATAAAAGAAATAATCGAGATTAAATTTCAGGGTTAAGAAAAGTAAGAGGAATAAAATTATTATCGCTACATTTATTATCGATCTCTTTAATAATAAATAACCTTTATATTTCTATATTTTCTACGAGGTTTTTATCGCTACTTATCGTTTTTTATATCTAAATCAAAACAAGAAAAATGTATAGCATTCGCATCCTAATAATAGTGCTTTCTAATCGATCGCTTTCAGAATTATTCTGGGTGTGCACTTTATTGTTTGACGAGATAGGGCAGAGATTTGGATTAAATCACAATATCCTTTATTATCGGTTATTCGTACGAAATTTACTCTTGCGTAATAACATTTTACTTTCCAATCTGTCTTTAGATATAGTGGCTAAACATTACGTTACTTTTAATACAATGCGAATATTCCATTTAATCTAAAATTCCGAAGAACATTAATCATTTAAATATGCGTAATGTTATTATTTTATATATTTGTATATATAAGTATTCGTATGTGCACATATTTCTGTAAATGAAATAAATTTATTTGATTCAGCATCGGTTTTCTAAGATTCTACAAACGTTATTGGTTTCGATTATTGTTTCGGAGTTAATAAAAACTATTATTCTATTAATAAATATAAAAAAATATGTACATAGATATCATATAAGTACTAATAATAATATTTGAGAAGCATAAAAATAGAATGAATCAATAAATGAAAAATATTAGATGAATTAGAAGCAATATGTTTTTAATGCGACGTTTCGAGGTAATTTGGAAATTATATTTGAAACTCAAATATTAAATTATAATACTATCAAATACCCTCATAGTAAAAGTAAATATGTATCGAATATATATGATTCGTTTCAGATTTTTAAGTTAAATTGAATTAAGATTACGAATTCTGAAATTTTTAATTTTTAACGGATACATTCTAATATGTTTTGTAATAAATAATTTTTTCAAAACCCAGACTTCTAAATCTTTTAATTACATTTATAAAACAAGACAGGAAATTTTTAAATGAAAACTATATTTATACTATATTTTCATAAAATAACTTCTAATAATTTAAAACAAATATAATGTAGCACAGATAAATTATTTACATAAAAATTAATTTTCTGCAAGAAAAATATACGCTGATTGTATAAAATTCTACAGTAGTAAGCCTTTTCCTCAATAATGGCGTTAGGTCAACATTCTCTTCGAAACACTTGGTATGTTCACCATCAGTCTCGCGTGCAACAAATGTTGAACTCCTAGTGCACGCTTCACTTCCTGCTTGCCTCATTTTACCCAACTCCTCGTTAAATAACATTGGCTACAACTTGCTCGAGTAACGTCTAACTTTTATCCATAGGGCCGCCATGTTCGATAGAAATACGGATAAAACAGTGTAATAAAGTGAATAAAGGTAATGTCTAAAATTTTCGGAATTTATGTGAATTAAAAAGAACGCAAATGTAAATAAAAGAAAATTAAATATAATGTAAAATATATATTTGTATATGACAAAATGAAAGGATATCTGTTTTTGTCGGTAAAGTTTAAATTAACAAGCTGATTTCTAGGATTTCGGACGAACAGATTACACGTGAAAGGATGTACGGGAAATCAATAATGATAATTAACAATAACAAAAACGTGCACGATCAATTCTGTTTTGTACGATATTATAAATGAATCATAAATCGATGTTAAACAAGTTTTTAAACGATCGACTTGTTTGCGGAAAATTGCTAGCAATACTAGGCCGGCGACCGATACACGACCCCGAAATTTAAAGAATTTAATGAATTCCTACGTATTAACGTGGTTGAAAATGACGAGAATAGGTAAGCATAATGAACATTGGAATGCTACCGAGTTTATGTAAAACTAGGGACTAAAATGTAGCATTCCAATGTCTATGAATATAATCGATGAGTAAACGGCGCAAATAACGTCCATGAATTTTTTTTTTTTTCGTTCATAAATAGTCGGTCAATTTTGTATTTTTACGTTACGTTTATTTTACATATAAGCTTCGTAAACACAAATTAACATAAAATATTTTCATCGTTAAAAATAGAAAATTTTAAATTGTAAAATCTGTTCCCTTCGATATAAATTATTTTGAAAAAGGTCGCATAATTATGGTAATGATATATCAAGTTTAAAAGAATTATTAATGACATATTAAAAATACAGAAAGTATTTTAATTAACAAATATTGTTTGTTTTTGTAATTATATTATATTTATGTATTTCATTTTCGTATATAAAAAGTTGATAATTAGTTGATATTTATACGCCTGTTACTAATTAAAATTCGTTTATGGTATAATTTGATATGTACTGAACTTTACTACCAAATTCGATACTCTTGTTACTACAAAAATGAATTTCCAAATATATTAATCATTGGGAATAAATATAAAGTATATATGATACAGTATAAATACATAATACTCAGAATAATAATTCCTATTAAAATAAAAAATATAATTCTAATTCTAAATGTATATATATAAAATATAAATTTAGTTGAAAAGAAAATTGAATTTATTGTATAAATTATTTAAATGCTTGGTGGTAAAATTAGATAAGGTTGAACAAAAATAGTTTAATGGAAAATCAATCTTATAAATAAATTATAACACAAGAAAGTTTTTATGTAATTAGATCTTCGATTAAATTTACAAGTTCAATAGCAAACTCTTGTTTATTTCTTGTTAAATACAGAAAATCTTTAAAAGAAAAGCAGAATCAACAAAAATAAACTTAACATTTACGTAAGTATCGCTAATAAAACTATTTAATTTTGATAAATTATAAATGTTTAAAAGTATATAAAAAGTTATTGTAGACTATAAATCTTAAATATTGAATAAAAATAATAACAATCAGCGATAAAATGTATATATTATAATTAAAATTCATAATTCTCTTTTTATAAATATATCTAAAAAATATTATTTCGATACAAATGACGTTTTAGTTTTTTAATACAATTAATTATTATATTTAAGAAAATTATATGGAAACGTATGTATTATTTCCCTTCCTTATGAAAACTTTATTAGTGTTTAACTTAGAAACGTGAACTGAAATCGTTGGAGGACTCTTAGAACAGTAATAATTATATTGTGGTCATATTTGTATAACACTTCACTAAACACAATAATGTCACTAGACTTTAACGATTGTTCAAATATTGTACTGAATACGAAGATTTGTAGACACTAAATATAGTTTCAAAAGTTGATTTTTTATTTTCAATTGACTTAAGTATTAACATTTAGCCATCTTTGATTTATAAACTTATAAAATATTCTCAGTAAAAGTAATAATACTAAACATCTCATAATTTATGTCTATTTTAGGTTTCTATTTATATAAGAATTTTAATTAGAAAAATAGTTTTCATTTTTCTTTTTAACGTATTTAATTATAGATGTAATAAAATATGTTAACTTTTAAACTACCTACACATTGTATTAAAAAATTATAATAAATCACGTATTTAAATTTAATTAATATTAATTATGTAATTCTTCAATACTGTATATTTATATTTGTGTTATGGAAGTCATTTTTCTACTAAAATAAATAAATATGTAAGCTTTAATACAACATTAATATGCAGAACATTATTTTAATTTAATCAATATGTATGTAAATATGCATAAGTATATTTATATATATATGTGTATCTTTCTATGAATGTTTATTATCAATTCAATATTATAATTAAAAATGATATTTCAATTATATATTAATATCGGTTCTTCTGAATAATTTATTTATATTATATTCTATAAAAAAATTATAAAATACAATTAATAAGATTCTAATTTAGTAAGAATAGAATAAACTATTAACCATTAAATATTTTTTATTATTGATACATGAACCATATTATATATATATATATATATATATTTGAGATTTAATTATAATAAGTTTATGATATATTAATATAAGATATATATATTTTTAATTAACAATTTACTTTATACAGGAAGTTTAGTACTTTGCGTATAAATTAATTCAATTAAATAAGTAAAGATTAAATTTAATAATCATTATAATCATGAAAAAATATAATTAAAAAATTTAATTTACTTTATTTTACAATATACTATTAAATTGACACCGGATTGTATTAAAAAGAATTTTTTTTATTTCTATAACGTAATCACAGATTATCATATATTCTATTAGATTAAGAGAATGATAATAAAAAATCAAGATATAACATTAAATTTTATTGAGAGTAAAATGTTAAAATATAATAAAAATTTTTCTTTTATAGTAATAAATGCAATATGATTAAAATATAGAATTATAATCTTAAATTCTGTAATTACCCTGATTTTCATAAGACAGATAAATTAAAGTATTTCTATATTTTTATTTATATGCTTTTTATACTTAATATGTCTTTATTTCCGTAAATATAATTATTGTCTTTACTGCAATTATTCCACTCAGTAGATTTATTTATGAAATTATGTATATATTACATTTTGAGTTTAAAAAGCAAAGGCTAGTTTTCATATTAAATTTAATTAAAATATATTTCAAACAAAATAGTATTAAAAACAGAAATAAAGAAAATTGTTTAACTATGAAAAATAATGAAATTTTTATCCTTTATTTCTTTATATTTTAGCCACTTATTCTAACGAATATCCTATATAATATTCATATTAAAATCAATGTTCTAAAGTAATATTAATTTATGATATTATAAAAGAACTTCTCTGAAATAATTGTATCTACTACTTGTTCTTCGTTTAAGTTTCTTTTCTTTCATTAGAAGGCTAATCCATTTTCTTATTATTAATCTTTTGCCATCACTTCATTATCTATTTTTTTGCGCAGTCTGTTTTTTACTATTTTCATCTTTGTATAATTCTTTTTCTCTTTCTTTCTCCTTAAATCTGATACGCTCTATGGATGATCGATAATTATCAATAATGTAACCAACCACTTTTCGTTTTTGTTCTCATTTTATATTTTATGCATTAATAAATTGGAATATTTAATGTATATACACTATTTTTAAATATACTTTTCATTGACACATATTTTCTCACTATTTCTTCAAAAATTTAATAATATACGATAAAATATGAATACCTATAAATTAGTTTAACATATCGTAATACATTATAATAATAGATGATTTTAAATATTTTTTTATATCTTGTATGGTGTAAAAATATGCTTAATATGTTTCTATTTATATAGGTACTGTTTAAGATTTATATATTTACATATTTACAAATATGATTAAAAAAAACATTAATTAAAGCGCAAAATTCACATTTAATGAAAAAGTACAAGAAATATTTTATTTTAATATGTGAATTACATTAAATTAATCAGAAAAATTTAATATGATTGTAAGGAAATATTACACGTTTAAAACTTTTTCAATAATGAACGAGAATTATAAAAAAAGTTTAATGTAAAAAATTAAGGAATAATATTCTTTTTTAAAAAGTTCATGATTAATTTAGAATGATATGACCTATATTTTGAACTTTTTCGTTTTATATTGTTTCCAATGTTTTACTAATGATTCATATTTTTCTGAGATCCTTATATTACTTTCTTATTACTTTTCAAGAACTTATGCTGTATAACTTGATAATGCCATAAACAATATTGGCTAATGATTCATGGTTACAGATATTGTGAGGAAAATAATGGCTCCAACTCGGGGACATGCCATTCAGTCACTCAGAATCAAGAGTATTGTGCTAGACTATCAATTCAAAACTTCGTCTTTGTTTTAATCAAATCTTTTCTTACAGTTCTCAAGCTCTATTATATCTAACACAGTTGGCTATATCGATAATCAGGTCTTTACTAATACAGTGTTTTCTAAAATACATATTTTCGTTTTCGATTTCAGTCGTGTCCTATTTGAATAGTTTCTACATCTATTTATATTTGATTTGGTTCCTACATTGTTTTCATACTAGTTTATAACTTCTTCCCTTTCTGTCGGGATCAATACATCTTGAAGCTTTGGTACAGTATTTTTTTTTTCATTGAAAAACTTTTGATTATATGCATTTTCAATCGTATATTTCAGAAATTGGATGATGTGGTTTGTAATTCTAATAAATAAAATGTAGAAGAAAATAGTTTTGATTTTTGTTTCTCGAATTTTCTCACATGAATTTTTTTTTGATTTATTCTAAAATTCTTCGATATAAGTTTTTCACTTGGATCGAAGGTTATCTATTTGCGATTGAAAATGAAGATATCATCAGATTCTTTTCAGCTCTTTGGTCTATAGATGCATTTAGAAGTAAGAGTCATATTTGTATATAACTTTTTTTCTTTAGAAGCAATGATTTGGCATATTTATTTAGAAAATCTTATTAAATTATTATAAGCTACTACTCGACTCTTTATACTTGAACTTGGATATTTGCTTTGCTTTTAGCAACAGTATGTGAGTTTTTATGCATTTATGTAATAACTCGAGCTCAAATAGTTATTTGCATCTATAATTATGGAAAAAAAATTATTTTCTGTTTTTTAATATTATTTATCTATTTTTTAATTTGTATTAATTAATATTATATTAAAATATAGTTTTATTCAATTATTCAAATTTTTCATTAAAAATGCTCCGGTAAAATCGATAATTTATAATGTATGTATAATTTAAAAATTTATTCTAAATGAAATATGCATATAAGATGATAGAAAGATGGTACGATTATAAAATAAAATTTTAACTAAATTATGGTTTTTTTATAAATACGTTACATTATTAGACAATTTTGTAAAATTATAAATATATTTTTAAAACAAACAAAATATTATTTTAATATATGTGAGATAAATAGTTTTAAGAATGATAATCGAATTAAATAATAATCATAAAAATAAATTATATTCAATAATACAAGACTTAAAGAAAGTTACTTTATAGTTAAAACTCTACTTTCTTATTCTCAAGAAATTAGAATTAACTCAATTTTCAACCTATTATTCAAATATAGAAAGTTTAAACACATCAAAAATATTTTATACTTTCATACTTTTTAATATGTATTATTAGATAAAGCATAGTTTATAAGTTATATATTGATTTAAAAGATTAATATAGATTTTAGTTCATATAAATTGCAGTTTTTATGCTTTATATTATTTTTCGATATAATTAATTTTTATGTAATTATTTGTATTCGATTTTTTTCATTTTATATACTTTTTGAACTATGAATAAAAAGTGTTGTTAAAACTTATCAAATTATCTTATAATTTGAAAAAAATTTTTACTTCGCTATTGGAATTATAATATTGAAGATATATTTTAATAAATTAGAACAGGTTATAATACTTTTTAAATTCTATAACTTTATTAACAATTTATTATATATTTTATAATAGTAAGATTATGTTTGACCTAATATAGAAATTAAAAAAATTTTCAATATAATAGGTGTTAAAAAATTTAATTAAATCCTTGTTTCTTAATTTTATTTCCGTTTTATCATTGTTTTATTTTCTATTTTATATATTTATTGTGAATAAATTAAATATTATCAGTAAAGCATCACATAATATACAAATATTATAAGTATATCAAATAAGTAATAATATAATATTATAGTTTTATACTGCAGCCCGAGTATCTTATTTAAATTTAAACAATAAAAACTCTATGGCATGAAAGGTTTAGGAAAGTGACAAATTTAGGTAACAAGAAGGATGAAACTTTTAAGAATGAATTTTTTAAGACAGTAAAAAGATTAATGGTATCCAAATTTTGTTCTTCATGTTGAAAGTAGCATCTGCTGTTGGATGTTTCAACGTAATATATACTTTTTAAGATTATATTTTGTGGCTTTAAATTCGAAATAAAGATAAAATTTATATATTCTTAAATAAGATAATAAATATCACGTAGAAAAAATATTTTTGTGATTATTCACGCAAATTCAGAAATTTTTACAGAAATACATTAATTTAAACATACTTTATTTTAAATGTAAACAATGCGATATTTTCCAACAAAAGATGTCACAATACATTAGATTTAGAGAAAAATATTAACAATAGCAGCTTTTTGAAAAAAATTACATTTTATAATAGAAAATAACTTTTAGATTAAATTTAAAAATAATAATTTCTGTATCAGATTTTTATCAAAATAATCATTTTATTAAAATAATAAGAAGAAAATAAGTCTCATTATTAGTTAACTCATAAAATTACCAAAAATAAAATATCTAATAAAATATCAGCACTTCATAAACGAAAAAGATATCAAAGTTTTTATTTTTATCGACAGAAACTCTTATGTGGAATAAATTTTTAATGAAAGAAAAATATATTAGTTATGTTAAGAAAAATATGATAATTTGATTGAGAGATATCCATAAAAAAACTTACCGAATTGCATCTTTTTCAAAGTATTAAATATAAAATGAGATTGACTTCTTAAATAATTTATGTACAGATATTATACCGACTTTAGATCATCAAAGTTTTTAGTACTTGAGTTAGCAATATCTATCCATTCTGAATTATATGTTTTCATATGAATTGCACAAACGTCAAATCTTATTATTATGCTGTAAAAAAATCTACCAATTTGTGCAAATAACACAGACTATATTTGAAAAAGAATTAAAATATTGTGTATTAGTTTTCTATTGGAACTAATAATATATACAAAATAAAATACGTATTTCAAGGATACATCGGAGCATTTTGATACATTTATTTTACATTATAAAAAAATCGATTACTATATCCTTAGTAAATTCTTTATTTATATATAATGGCTATAAGTATATATAATGGATATATTACATTAAATATTCAGTTACAGTTAAAATAATTTTCTAGATATCTTCAATATCAAATTGAAGTTAAATAAGTTATATCTTGGTTTATATTTATATTTTTATACATAAAAAATAACCTTACAGCTAATTATCATAATAAAAATTTTATTATTCAATTATATTCTTATTTCATTAGATCAAAGCTATTTTTCTAATATAATATGGAAATACTTTTCGGTAATACTTTAAAATTAGTCATTATAATAATAAATTGCGTTGTATCTATTAAGAGAATATAATTGTTTTTTATAAATATTTTTAAATAAAAGATTATTTCTATAATAATTTTTAATAAGCTTAACAATACATTAACTTATCGACGAAATTTTGACCAATGTTTTGAATATATTCATTTCAAAATTTAAAGAACAATTGGGAACAAAATATTACCATTGATTTACCAAATCAGTTTTTCAATGGAATGTAAAATACTTTCGTTTACAAAAATAAGATTTTTTTAAATATATCCTTATATATAATATTCTCAATTTTGAAATAGAAATAATTAAAGTCATTATAATTAATAATAAATAAATTATGAAATATTTTAATTATATACTATTAAAAAAAACAATTGCAATTATATTCAGAATAATTTCTCTATAGATTTCACCATTTTTTTTCAATACTAAATTGTTTCTCTTCATCTGCGACCTTTTTACTCTTGATTATACATCACAATTTCATTACTATGATCCGCTCAGGAAGTATCGTATGTAAGCAAAATGAAAGCTTCTGCTGAACGTTATCTCCAATTCCGAACCGCATTAAACTACCATCCATTCTATATCCTGGATTTTAACTACTACCTCACTTGCTTGCACACTCTAAAATCTTAAGTACCGATAGCGGAAAATTTCTAGTATTGTAATGTACATTTAAATTTGCAGTATATGCTACGTCTTCCATATAATTCAATTAGTGCACAAATCAAAATTATTTGCTGTAATCGATTAGGTGTTATTTGAGAAAACTGAATTTATTAAAATGATTCTTAAAACATTTTAAAACTTAGCAACTCATAAATTTCTAATTAATTTATAATTAATTTATCAATTTGCTAGAAAATAACCTTTTTTGAATTTTGGAAAATACTTTTAAATCTATTTAAATTTTAAATAGATTAACATTAGTACATTTTATGAGCCAATATAATTTTTTATTACGTAAATAAAAAATTTTTATCAATCCAATTTTCATTTTACTAAAGCAAATTTATGGAATTAAATCAAAAGATATTTTAATTTTATTCATTTAATCAAATTTGATTTATTAAAAATTTATTTCTAGATACATTTGATGTAAAGAAAAAGTTATTGATTTTAATAGAAACAGTTATCTCATAATAAAATTTCCTTTGATTTATATAAAGTATGTATAATTATAAAACATAAACATCAGCCATAAATAAATATGATTTAAATAAAACATATAAAACAATTTAAACAAGGAACATCTTGTAAAGAAAATACATCACGATTTGTTTAAATTTTTAGTGCAAAATTAGAAACTAAATTTTTGAAAAAAAGTTCTATTGATTTTCTATTTAACTTAATTAATAAATTTCAATAAAATCGCGTAATCTGATGTAAATGTAAAGATTATAAAAAAATATTGTGTGAATATCAATTATATGACTTTTTAATTAAACGCACATTAAATTTACAAAAAGGAAACTAAATCATATATAATTTTGGATCAAGAGTAGTCCATAAATTTTGTAAGATAACGCAAATTGATGTTATAAAGGGAGAAAATATACATATTCTCATTCACTTATTCATATTTTTCTATATTCCGCTATCTTACTATAATCCAAGCTTTTATGAGACTCCAAGCTCAAACAATTTTTCTTTTTCAATTGTTTTTAAAATTACGCCATATTTGTTATGGGTTATAAATATGGAGTATCCATTTTTTACAGTTATTATTCGCAAGAGCCCTTTTCCTCTTCTTTTTATCATTTTATTGGCGTAACAAAAACTTCTTTATCGACTTTCTCACTTTATTTCTCTGAATCACTATATTTATCTACCTATCACTTTTTTCCTCTCATTTCCACAATTTTTCGTTACTATATCTATACAATCATTTTTTCCAAACTGTTTTTATTTTTTTAATATGATAAACATTAAATACTATATATACCTTGTTCTTAAAATAGCTATATTTTTATTATTATCAATAAACTTTATTCTCTTAGCATTCCTAAAATTTTTATTTGTTTAATAACAATATATATTATGTAATTCAGTGAATAAACAGATTTTAATTTTACATAATAACTATATATTTTATAATCTTGATTTATAACTAATGTATTAAATGCACCATTTTCGCTGATATTATTACAAATAATTTTAAACTCAGTAATATCCGAAGTCAAATATTTACGAATTAATGTAATGTTTAAATGTATAAAGTTAATTTTTGTGTTATTATTATTGAATTAAAAAATGAGAAAAACGGTTTAATAAATTTATAGAATAAAATAGTATTGCTCAATATTAAATTTGGCATTTAAAGAACTAATCTAATTCAGTGAAAATAAATAAACTATTAATATAAAAATTTTAATAAAAAAGATTTTAAGAATTAAAATTCTATGATTTCTATGGAAAGTCGATGTACTAATCTAATTATAAAATACAAATATTAGTTACCTAAAATATTATTAATATTTTTATTATGTATGTATAATTATTTTTAGTAACAAAATCAAATAATTTGTTCTTTATATTATCATACGAATTATCAACATTGTAGTATATATTTTGTTTTCGGATGAATTACTAAATATATTTCAGATATTTGATTAAATATTTTAATAAACTGTAATATTATACATTCGTACATAATAATTTACATAAAATTATATACAAACTTCTAGCTTTAATGAAAATGAAAATGAAAGCATTTTAATAAATTATTTTGAATCTATTTTCCCCGTTTATTTTATTCTTTTGAATCTAGTAAAATAACTTTTTCTATCCTTACGCATTCACGATACTTTCGAAGATTTCAAAGAAACGGGTTTATCTCGAGGTTGTAAGCTTGAAAGTAGTCAAAACTGAGTCCGTCGGGTCAGTGAAGATTGCGACGCCTACGAATGGTGATAACACGACCGATTGCTTACCGAATACAGAAGAGAAAAACAAATGGAATTGGAATCTATTATACGCTCCATCAAATAAGTAGAATACGACTAATAAAATCAAAGTACTATGCGATCACAAAAAAATCAAACAAGAGTTGCATAGCCAAGTAAAGATACTCGATACAGGAACTATTAAAACAGCAACAAGTGGATAGTCAAACCCATTAATGATGATGCGTAAGGTGGACTATTATAGGTTCCTCGTTTACTATAGAAAAGTCTATGTCGTATAAAAGCTTATCTTCTATCTTACATCGATAATATACTATGCAACTGCAACACGCGATTATATCTCAATGATCGATCTCGTAGCATCGGATCCGACTCGAAGAGAAGTCTAGGTCGATTACTGTTTTCATAGTGCCCAAAGGGCTCTTTTGATTCAGGAGGATGCCCTATGGACTCTTTGAGACAGGAGGGATTTTTCAAGGGTCGATCGACAAAGTCACGAGTTCGAAACTCTAGCCATATGCATCTAGTCATACCTAAGCGACACGATCGTCTTTACCAAGAATTTTTTAGAACATCTGATACGATTCGAGCGTGTCCTGCGGTGGATAAGGTGTGCAGGACTCTCGATTAATTTGGATAAAAGTGTCGTGTGCAGAGACGAGGTCAAGTACTTAGACGCTCAGTTAACAAAGTATAAGATAAATCGCTCCCGCCGTTGGCAGACCTAAGCTGCAGCCCTATTTACCATCTAGATTGATTTTAGATTCCATCATAGATCAGATCAAACTAATCTAGGCAACACGATTCGAGGCCCGTATCCTCGAAATATTTCTTTGTGTATCTCGATTTTACAAACGTTGGTGTAACAATGTACAGAATTCAATAAATTAAGTGCACGAATGCCGATGGATTGTTTTCTTAAAATACGAATACTTTCTTAAACGTTTCTTATTGTACTTAAATTCTTTAATCGCTCGTAATGATAATTATAACTAACTTTCCTCCAATTTAGATACAAACTCGCTCGTGTACTATTTATTCGTGCTGATCCGTTGTTCAATATTCTGTTTACTTAATATGATTTTCGAATTACTGGAATAATCTATTTAAATATCCAATATTCTGATACTTAAAAACTTATAGAGAAAAATTACCAACTCAAACCAAAATGAATATTTTCTAAATTCTGCTTACCAAACAAATAAATATAGCGAAAATCTCGTTCTTGTAAACTAACCTATACTACGTTCCAATAAGTGTTGAGAGGATCTGAATCGAGTACTTTCTGCTCGTTCGTCTTAAACAAAATTCAATCTGACGGTATTTTCAACGAGTCTAAATACGCCGGGGAACTGGCTCGATCTAAGTTTCCTCGCACTATTGGTGTGTGATCGTTGCATGAAATCATCAGGGATTTTCCAACCGGCATTTTTACACACGGTAGATTATCTATCTAATAAAAATACCCTTAGAACCGGATATAAAGCATCCGTTTTCAAGCCCTTACCTCAAAGTACAATGGTGATCAAAAACTTAATTTCTGTTTTATGGCAGAAATTAAACCAACTATAATCTCGTTCTGTTTTTCCAAGAGTTTCCTTAAATTTTCAAGGATTATACAACGGATCGTTTTTTGACCAAACAATTAACGAGTAAGATCTTATTAATATTAACACAAACTAATATAAATAGTGTTAATTTAAAATATTATTTTCAATAGATTTTAAAGATTTTTTATAATAATAATAATTTAGAATGCGTTTCTGTAGTTGAACATTAATATTACTATCAAATTCGTATAAATATAAGACTTATGAAAAAAATGAAGGACGCATGTGTAAAAATGATTAGAAATCTGATCTGCCGGGGATTTTCTTCATTTCTATTATAATTTTTTATCTCTAAAAAAAATCCACTCTCCAAAAAAATATAAGTCAAGACATAATAAAACGTACAAATGATGATAAAGTGAAGCTTACACACATCTTTATCATTTTGGTTCTCCTCTCTTTCTCCCACACACATGTTGATATAAAAGGAAAAAATTCTAATATTCACCTGAAGAATCTCTTCACTTCCACTTATCTCGCTTTCGCTCTTTTTCTTTTGCTTCCGCTCTTCTCTATTCAACCTTCCTCATTCGATTTTCCCCCCGCGGCTTGGCCTAGCGCTCGTAACCTAGATTCTAGCGAGTAGATGTCGACGCTACTACCGTAGACGCTCGATCAGTGAGTGGGAATATACAGATTCGTGTGTATGTTTGTAATTTCTCTTTAGCTTTTATATTTATCTTTTTATCTCGCATTTTACTTTTGATTCATTGCAAACATAAGTCTACAAATAATAAATTTTAAATTTTGTTGAGATTTATAAATTACTTTTGATTTGCTGTGAACTTTAATATTTGAACGATGCAAATGTGTCTGTAATCATGCCCATACGTATTTACACAAGATATGAATTTTGATATACTCGCAGATTAAAAAGAAAGATCGGATGAATGAATTGAGAAAGATAACCGGAGACTAGGTGTAAAATCATTTTCCTACAACTTTTGTTTCCAAATATTTCTTTTTTCTCATTTTGAACTTTAGATTTTTGTATTTTATGAAGAAATTATTAAATAGATTCCAATTATAAAAATAAAATTGAAAAAATTCAGTTTTTTAAATAATTGGTTAAAATCAATCGACTATTTATAAATCTCAGTAACGAAGCATTTACATATATAAAATTATTGAACAGATTATAAAAAATACATTAATTATAATCTAAAATGCTAAATAAGTATTTATTAATAAAATCAATTATTTAGGTATATCAATTGAACTGAATTTTTTCAAAAGAATGTTAATTTTTTATTATAAAAAGATTAGACAAATGTAATAGAAATTTAAGTTAATTTCGTAGTATTAAAGTTAAATTTTAAATAATATATTTACCAAAATATATTGTTTTTAGTGCTATAATAATAATTTTATGGTTGACTAATAATCTAGAGCCTATATGTTACTCTATTTATATAATATAATATGAAATAATTTATATATATATCCTTATACAAGAAAAGTAGAAGTTAATATTGTGACAAATAATAATCTCCCAACTAACATCCATACTCTTAATTTATATATGACCTGAAATTCATTTTCTGTACTCATTGCTTAATTTTATATGCAATTCCGTTGGGTTTTTAACATTAATCAATTATTGTATTGCAGCAGAAATCAAAAGCTTATTGAATTACATAATTGGTTATTCTATTTACTCAGCTAATTATTTAACAAAAAAAAATTTGAATCAATATACACGGTGTATAAGTTTGAAGAAAAATCTATATTAACATAACATAATATTTAATATTTATATAAAATATTGATATAAAACAGAAAATATTTTTTGTGACAAATTTTTTATTTTAATTGTTAAATATCAAATGTTTAATATAATTGTAGATTTACATTGAAAGAATTTTCTTTTAAATAGATATTAAAAATATTAATTATATTATATTAATTGTATTATAATGTATATATGATTGATATATTTATTCAACTATATATATACTATTTTACAAATTTTTGAAGAATAAAGACTTATAGTAGAAGTTTCAAATTTTTCAAACACTTACTTCAAATACTCATTAAGTATCTTCATTTGTCTTTTATTCTACGCTTTTATAAGAATAGATTCTTCTCTTTTGATTCTTATCCTTTTTTTTCTTTGTCATTCAACTTGACAAAAAAGTGAAAACTTTATTCTCCTCAAATTATAGTCTTCTCTTCATTGTACGTACTATATCCTTTTCTTATTTATCATTCATTTTTTAAAACTATTCACTCTTCTACTTCTTATTTCCTTTCGTTTTAAACTTTTCACTCATATTGATCATTCTCTTGTAGATTCGTCTAAATCCTTTTTTTTATCATTTTTTTTCCTTACCACTATAATAATTTCTATTCCTTGTATCGTTGTATTGGAATATACATAAATATTTGAGAATAATTTTATAATTTTTCGATATAAAAATATGCATATAAATTTTTAAATTCTTGTCTTTAGTTTTATCTTTCAAATTTTTATTACTTTATTTAAATATTTATTTTATCTTTTTTTTAAAGTACTTTTAGTGCGAAGAAAATAATTACTAATAAATGATTATTATTATTTATTTATTAAAATATTCAACACATAATAGAAGTTATTTAAATATTAATTCCTAATTAAGATTTATCAGACCATTTTAACATATATATTGGTGCTAGATATGTTATAAAATATTGGATATAATAGTTTAAACAATTGTAAATAATACATTCATAAAATTTTTCATTTCGCCATATATAGTCATAAAATTTTTCTTTTTAAGGACAAATATTCATACTTGATATATAATAATCCTTTTTTCATAACAAAAATAATTCTTGATACGAGATAAAAATATTTCATATATAATACAAAGTGTTTTCACTGAATTTTTTAATTTTTCACGTAATTTAGCAACTTGCTAAAACAAGAATTTCTCATAATACTGAGAAATAAAAATTTTTCATAAAATGAAAAAAAATTTAGATACAATTTACTTAGTTTCATTTTTTTAAATTAATACATTGTATGCTTATAATCCTATTTAATCTATTTGAAATTAGTGATATTTTTTATATATAGACAGTAAATGGTTATCATTAGTTTATCGTAGACAGTAAATAAAGTGACTTGTATTTTAAATTTTAATTTTGAAAGGCATATTATATAGATTCTATGCTTTTAGTAATTTTTTTGTCAACAACTGAAGCTTTACTAGCTTCTTGAAAACTAATCTAACTCGTGAAATACATAGAAGACTGTATTTATAATTATGATTTGAAATGTTATATTTTATTCTGTTTTATGAGTGCAGTTCTTATTACTTTTTCTAAAAGGTAATACACAATTTTTAACACTGTTTATACGTACACACAAGTATATATATTGCAGAGAAAACAAGAATCGTATTTGGTTAATTACTTAATTGAATCTTGACATTATTGCAAGTGAATGAAAAAAATGTTTAACATTATTATTATCAATTGTAATACTCCATGAAATCTTTAATATAAAAAAAATTTGAATTCGATAATTATGGCTTTATAATTAAGTTACATTTATCTAAAACGAAGTTGAATTATGCTAGAAAATGGTGATTCATATTGTATTTTGTAGAGAAAGAAAAATTTGTATCGATCATCCTTATAATTAATCTGAATAAAAACAATATTTATATCATTTTTTTCTTTTGCCCGTTAACATAATTTCACGAAGTTATTCATACGAAGATCTCAAACATTAAAGATACTTACGAAAAGTCTAGTAAAATAATTGAAGATCATTTAAAAAGTCAGACACCATATTTAAAAAAATCTAAAATAATTTATAAAATTTATTTTTGGAATTTCTGTAATAAAAAGTAAAAGCTTTCACTTCATCTTAAGTAAGCTAAATATTTTATGTAAAAATTGACTACTGATTTATTCGTGTTATTGCATTTATAGTTACAACAAAGATCTAACATAAAATTTATAAAGTTAGAAATTCTATTCTTCTATCTGCTTAGTTTAGATCTGATTGTAATTTGTTCTTTTTTGTTATCAAACTTTTATATACTTTACTTTAAAATCTTTAAATTAAGGGCTTTTTAGACTTTTATCATGGTTCTCCAATATCCTTAAAACTTCTTTAAAGTGTATAGATATACATTTCTAAGATGAGAAACTTACTAACATAGTATATAATATCCTTTCTTCGTCGAACGATGTTGCTGGTTTATGAAAATGAAAATATTGAGGACTAGGATTAAAATTTTTCTTAAAACAAATTATCATTTTGGCTAGTATTTATTTCTTTAATTTCTATTGATAAAATTAGTTTAAAAAAGCTAACGATGTTCTTGTATTTTTCGTATTAGTTAAGTACATCAACTCTGGTTAGACAGAAAGACTTTAATTTCCTCATGTTGCAGTTATCTATATCTTTCATCTCAATTACAAGTTGTGAGATCAGTTTTCTGACATTGTTAGTAACACAAATCCTCTTTTTCAGAAGTTCAAAAATGGAAGTCTTGCTATCAATTATCGGATTTAAGATTTGAGTTAAACTTCACCTATTCTTATCTATTGTATAGATTGTATATTCCCCTGTAGATGGCATAGAAATAACATCTTATCAAACTGCATGCAGTGCATCAGTAGGTCATACCTTTAGTACATTTAAATAGTACACTATATGATGTTAACTTAAGTTTTTAGATTTTTATTATATGTCTATTTTACTCTAGTATTATCTAAATAAGTTGTAAAGTGATATTATATAAATATATTGTTTTAAATAGAAATATAAATGATCTATTATGATTTAATCGTTTTCAGAAAAAAAGAATTTCATTTTTCTTTTTTACTTTTTTAATATGAATTTAAATATATACTTTGTTCGAAAATTTAAAAAAATATTTTCAAATAAAAGCTCTATCAAACTTTAAAATTTTATTTCGTATCCAATCAATTTCTCGATCTTTTCTTTAACTGTATACGTTAGATGTTTTGTAAGAAATCATCTAGTCTTATAATATTTCTGTTATTTATTTGTCTAATAAAATATTTATTATATTGATATTTGAAACGCAATTTATCATTATTTCTAAATAATAATCTTAATTTTAAAATATTAAAACGAATAATAATTTATTTCATGGATAATAAATTTAAATTTATACATATCCTGATTTTCCAAAAAATGAAATTTTTAAACATAAATAATAGTCGATTTTATAAATTTTTAAAGTTTACTTTAATATTAATTATTTGATAAATCATTATAAGAAAATAAATAAATATTTATATCACTAATGTAATAAGTATGCTTTATACTAATATTTGTTCAAAATATAAAACTGCTCGTAATTGTTATTTTTAAATATTAAGTAAATATAATTTTCAAAAAGTCAATTTATAGTTAATAGTTGTATATAATTTATTACCTATATATATAGTTTATTATATTTAAAAAGACTTAGATATGATTTTTTAGTTATAAAATTCTGTCAACCACTTCAATTATTTTTCAAATAACGTGGAAGTTTTTTCAAGTTTCTTTCCTACTAGTATATATCTATCATGATCAATTCTTTTCGATATGAAACTATCGATAATTCAATGCATACTATGATATATATATATAAATCGAAAAATATTCAAATATTTCGAATACTGAACATTTTAATTAAAAATTGTATAAATTTGAATTTAATTTAGATAATTTTATATAATTGACATTTATTATATTAAACTAACAAATTTTTATTTATATGCTGAATAAGCTTATGTACATTTTCAAGATTTTTTTGTTTAAGTTTCAGGTTGCTTTTATCAAAAATGAAAACTTATTAAATTAATAAATTGTTACTATGTATGGAATTATTTTAAACGAAATACAAAATTTGTACACAGAAGGTAGGTCTTTTGATGTGTGTATAGAAAACTAGCAAGGTATATTTTTCAATCTTTTAACTTCAGGAAATAGTTGCTCGATATTCGTTTTCTTTTTTAATCTTGACGTCTTCATCAATATACATAACTGAATATATCACAACATCCTTGTACCATTTATGTTACAGTAAATAACAAAATGAATACTCAGTATTATCTATATAATTTCTACTTTTATATTTCTTTGTTTACTTATTTTGTTCATTTTATTAAAAATTATTAAAAATAACAAACATTAAACTTTTTAAAATAATTTTGCATTTTTTAAAATTTTTCTAGATATTTGAAACGAATAAAATCTTTTATAATAAAATTAATCCTGATCACTAGAAACTAACTGAAGATAAATTTTTAAAAAATAAAAAAATTTTTTTGTACACTAACAATATATATCACAAATATAAACATTACTTTATTTTTTCAATATACAATATAGAAATCGCTTCTAAATTAATATGAATTATAATTATGTTTATGGTGATTGTACATTTTTATCTGCAATTCAGAAACGTTTATACGTATCTATCGATAAAATAATTAATACATAAATTTTCATTTTTAAGAAAATATGCTCCAAAATAATTTTATATTCTATTTTAATACCAAAAAAATTTTATACCTAGAATAGATATAAATATTAAAATTTCAATTTCAATTGAGACTTTAATAAAAGTAAATAAAAGTTAATATTTTGACATATAAATTTAATTTATATAATATTCTGTGTTATAAACATTTTTCATATGTGGTAGTTAAAAAATAGCAAATTTTTGTATTTATTTAATTTTTTAAATGAAAAACTCAGATATACATTTTTATAGTATTTTTTTTTAAAAAAATTGGAAAAAGTGAAAATTATGCGTTTTGTTTGTAAAAAATGTGATCATTTTATAAATCTAATGTTAATTAATATTATATAAAAACTGTTATCTGTATATGTTTTATTTTTATCATCATGAGAGAAAAACAAACTTTATCGATGAAAATGACAACCTTAGAAAACATTAGAAAACAAAAATGTTTAAATAGCTTCTGATTCTGAAAATATTTGTTATCTAATAATTATCTTATTTAATATAATTAATTTTAAATTGTTATAACAAAGTCTTTGGAAAATATTAGTATAGGAGTTTACTAAAGGCTTTAGCTTTTTCATCGACCATTTTTACACGTTTTGTCTATTTTTATTGTCATTCAATTGTTTACATTGATTATTGAATTAAATTTCATAAAAGATAAAAATTTTTTGGAAAAACTATAGATTGAACTCTATAAAATTGTTGAAAATAAATGGAAAACAAGACTATAACCAGTGAATTACTAACTAGTGAAAAAAAATTATAAAAGCATAAAACACATGATATACAAGTAAAAAATTTATTTTATTGCAGTTTTATAATTCCGCACCTATAATAATTATATAGTTATATTATAGTTTGGTATAAATACACGACTATTATCACATTTTCCAATTACTCGAATTAGTAAATATGATTTTAAATTTTCAATAATGCAGTAAATATGAAAAAACTAAAATATTTAAAGATTAATATAATATTATTGTATTCATATTAAAAATAAATATATTTAGAATTAATTGTTTATTAATAACCATTATTTTATGTCTTCAATGTTACAATATGAGAAATTTCCACCAATTACCGACTTCTAATTTATATAAAATATTTTAAATAAAAAAAAATCAATTAAACAAATATATTCTCATGTAATTGCTTTATATACACACGTTTTGAATACTAGTAAATCAATTACTAAAAATACAGCACCTATAGATTTTTTAAATCTATATTTACGAGGATATACTCATAATAATAAAATATTTATATTAGAGTGGGCTATTTTAATGATGGTTTATACAGCATTATCAAAATTATAAAAGTACTAGATAACCATATCAAATTTAACTGCAATAATCACTATGTAAAGACGAAGTAGCGACGTTAAAGTGTATATTTAAAAGTTTTAAGATTTAAATTTTTAAACTTTTTAATATTTCATAAAATTACCATAACATTATTAAATAAAATTTTGCGAAATATTCCATGGTAATTTTTTAAAACACCCTCGTTTTTTCCAAAATAATATTTCTTTTTTTTGTAATACATTTAAAATAATATTTCTGTTAATTTTTATATTAAAAATTTATCATAATTTTACCTTAACGTTGATGTGATCATTAAACATATGTTATTAAATAATTTGAAATATATTAATAAAATTAATTATATTTATAAGAGCAATGTTTCGAATTATTTATCTAATTAATATATTTTATTATAAATTTTAAAAAAAGTTTACAAAATTTTAGAAAGTTATTTAGTTTTTATTAATATTATTAATTTATATTGGATTTTCTGTTCAAACGTACGTCTTATTCACTATTTTAGTTATTAATATACTTTAAGATATATATATTTTAAAAATTGTATATAAAAATATAATGTAACTAAATTTAAGAACTAGAAGTGCATTCTAAAAAAAGTAAGTGCAGTTAGAAAAGAAAAATATAGCTTCATAAGTAGAATTCATGAAAACTTATACCATTAGTCTGCAAGTATAAGAAATTTTTTTAAGCTAACTATTAAAAAATTTTTCTAACTAACTGTTCTTAATACAGTAACTGTTTTTTAATTCATTAAGTCTATAAACCGCAATAAAAAATACAATGAAATATATTCGAATTTACATACAAATTTAGAGTTATGTAGATACAAAATCTTTCATTAACTCATTTCTTACTTTGTGTATAAATATGTATGAATTCTTGCATTTCTTATTTTGCAAACAAAGCTGAAATTTTTGATACTATTTAATTATAATGTAATGAACTTTGAAAAGTTAAATTAGTATGAAAAACATGAAATTTTTGTGTCAGTTTTTTAAAAGACTTTTTCAGTATACACTTGCCACCTGTAACACCGACTCATTCGAAGCTAAGCATATACACCATAACACAAAATTATTTATGACTAAAAGACCACCGTAGTTCATAATTATGCGCATTTCTTTGTAACGCAAACTAATTTTTATTTTTCAAGAAAACAAAGTTTTTTCATTTTTTTTACCACTATCTTTTTCTCGTGCTTATTTTTTCTGTCTCTTTCTTCGCAACTTATGTCTTTTTTAATGTGTAAATTTTTTAATTTATATTTCGTAAATAAAGAATTCAAGTTTAAAATTTTTCAAGTATTCAATACATAGTATGTAAATAAACATTTTTACAAATCTTTATTAAAATTTTCACAAATAACATTGAAAAGGATTCAAACTTATTATTGGAAAACTTCAAAATGTATTCCAAATTTTCATATTCCTCTTTGATATCTAACAAATCGTTGATCATATACCGTAGCTAAGCTTAATATTTGACCTTACGCTTGACAAAATCCTCCACTATTTGATGGGTAAAGTGAAATTCTATTTTATTAACCGCCAATTATAACGTGTGGTAAAAGTATTATTTGTCCCGAATAATCTATCTTCGTTGGCACTTCAAAAAACTTTGAGTTAGATTGATTTCGTACGGTAACATTATGATCGCTCTCTTTGCAAACTACATAATTCTTTTTCACACTTTATTATATTTTTCTTATTTTTCTTCCTTGATATAATCGACTGGTAAAATAGATAACGTATAATCATATTTAATATTCTCCTATCCTTTTTCTAATAAACGCAAGTATATCATCAAAATTAGTAAAAATTACATCCTTTAAAGCAAAATTATCAAATACTCGAGTTTTTTATTCGACAAGAAATTAAATAGATTCAGCAATATCGAGAATACGATAACAAAATCGATGAATTCTACTATCTCGATTCCTTTTTTTCTAATATAAATATCTTACCCAAAATAATATTTCCAACTTTCAAAGTTATCGTCGATGGCATTGTTTTTTTCGTTATTTTTATCAGGAATGTCGCAATTCCAAAAATCTACTAAACTTCAAAATAAGCACACGAAACCACTTCGTCGTCATTTTAACTTTCCATAGCTTGTGTGAAACTCCTAGATTTTCCATTAAACAAGACTTTCCCACTCCGTTACCACTACCATATTCATAATAGCTGTTAATTTTCACCACTTAGTTACAAAATACCAGAATCAAATTATTTCTGCCCTCGCCAAATATGTTCTCCAACCCTCCGACCGATACCATGCAACTTGCTCTTTGATACATTAGGATCATCCACCGGTATTTTATTTGTATAAAGCAGGTTTGTACAAGAAGTTCAACTGCTTTTGTACCCTTTCCTTCTTTCCTTTTGAATGTTCATTATTCGAATGAGAGCACCATAACATCTAGATTGGCATTCCCACTGTAGTAGGAGTGGTTTAATATCTTTAGACACTTTCCTCTTTGTAGGTAAATGTTCTTTTATAACTTTTCTCCTCACTACTATAATACTGCTTATTATATATTTGCTCTAAGACATTTTTTTACTCATCAATGATGAATAAAATTAATTTTTCCACGGTTATTCTTATTTTCAACTTTGTTTAAATATTTTTATATTTTTTTTGACTACTTTATTATAAGCTCTTTGTAATTCTTATTATAGCAGAATATTTGCTCTTTTTTATATTACAAGTAATTTCATCTTTTATCTCGCTTGGTAGAAATACTTAAAAGACGAATTTTCTGAATAAAAATAAATAAGCAAAACGATAATGTAATATTTCATAAAAGCAAATAGTAAATTTATATACCTAGTTTTCAAATAATTTAGAAACAGTTTTATACTTTTCTTATTTACTTTTTTATTATTTTTATTATTATTATTATTATTACTATTAACTAATATTTTTTTTTTGGAATTACATCAACTTTTATTTTTTTATATTTCATACGTTTTCTATTATAAATCTGATTTTATTCCCACAGAATAAAAAAATTCAATAAAAGTTTATGTTATAAATTTATTAGTATAAAATATATAAATAGAATCTATTAAGAAAAGTTTCATATAAATCCACAAATTTACAAAATTTATGTACTTTACTGATATTAATTCTAACTTGGATTACATTTTATTCTAGAATTTTGGAATATCTTTTCGATTTACATGCGCATATGTACATTGCATCAATGCACAGATATACGTGTACACAGTTGTTCAAGTATAAGAAAAGCCGAGTTTGAATTTTATACGTTTGAAGGCACTCGTGCGCGAAACTGATTGAACGACGAAAAAAGGAGAGAAGTTATGAGGTAACAAACAGTGAATGAAAGAGTGAGAGCAGATGAAAAACCTGCATTTGAATCGATCTCGCTGCTGTTATATATTGCTTGATGCAGTTATTGTATATATAAATATATATATAGATAAGTATTCGTTCATACGCATAAACACCTACATCTACATACGTATTTGTTTTAAAGCATATGAAAATATCCACGTGTTAACGGTGCATTGACTTGTAATACATACACAAAACCTACGAAATTATAGCGAAAAATGAGAATTTATTTCTAATGTTTATAAACATTAGAGTATATAGTACATCTATAAATACCTAGAATATATATGAAAAAAGTAGTATTAATGGTTATTCTCGTTTACCTCTATATCATTTTTATATTGTTTCATTCGTATATTTATATAAAAGCAGTAATAATATTAGCCAATACACATTTAAATATGAAAAATCTTTTGCAAAAAGAAAATAATACAATTACATATAAATAATCCAAAACATGTATAAATAATTATGAAATATTTGAACAAACAAATAAATATAATATTGTTTTTATTCAGTTTTTCATTTTTACACTCTTCTAATTACAATAAATTTATATAATTTAAAATAATTAAAATATGTAGTAATTTTAATTTTAATTTAAAAGTCTTTTACTCATTTTTTAATTTCTTCAACGTTAAAAATGTTATAAATTTTGAAATGAATGAAAGCTTATAAAAAAAATAAAAGAAAAAATTTATTATGATTTAGTATTAAATTTAATAGAATATAATATTTCTTTACGTATATTTTTTACTATATTCAATTATATATATAAAAAAATAATTCGTTTAAATTATAAAATCGAAAACTTTCTATGCTATTATAATTAAAATGAGTAATGTATTACTAATGTTTTTATTATACTTAATATTTATTCATTTTATGAATCATTTTAATCGAAATCGTAATTTTAAAATAATCATGCAACTGAAATGAGTAATATTTATTTTTTCTTTATTATCTCATTAAATTAAATTATTTTAATATAGATTTTGAAATAGATTAATATTAATATTTTATATTAATGCAAAAAATAAAAATTATTTATTTAGTAAAAGAATTCTTAATATCCTTTTGAAATGAACATATGCTACCTTATTCTTAAAATGAAATTTCTAAATACAGAATAATAAGATTTAAAGTTGAAATAGATTAGTAATTTCATATATTAAAATATACATATTTCAATGATAAATCTATTTGAAAAGATTTTAAATACATCTTTGAAAAGAATAACACTAAAATAGACATAAAATGAAACATATCAATTATAAAATATATTATAAATTATTTGAAATATATAAACATTCATTTAAACTGCTTAAGAGTCTTCAATTTTTGATCATATAATATAAATTGATAGAAGCAAAATATCAAGCAAAATATACTTGATAAAAGTTAAGGGGAACATCATTTAATATACCGATGCCACTTTACTCTATTTAGTCAAAATTTACAAATACATTACGATTATTAAGCTTACTTAATTTTCTATCATATTAAATTTGATGATAGAAATGAATATGCGAAGAATTTAATAATAAAGGAGATTTCACAGATACTGTAGAAATATCTTGATATAATACAAAAATGCACTTGAAAATATTTATAGCTTATTAATCGTCTAAACGATTTGTTAAAATTTTAACTTTCAATTTTTTCTTTTGCAGTCAAATTTTTTTAATACGTACAGTAATGTGATTTAAAATTTTGATTATTTTATTTCGGACCAGAAGTTTTTTTAAAATATATTTTATAATTATATAAAAATAACCTGAAATATATGAATAATATATAAAAGAATGTCTATAATGAATTAAAAAACTGTTATGTTCTACTTTAATTTTTTAACTAAATATTTTATTAAGTATTTCATCGAAGCTATTAGTATCTGGTACGAAGTGTTTTGTACATCTTCTAAAAATTTTTATAAATAATGAAATTGTTATTAAAAAAAATGTATATTTATATTTTAGAAATGTATTTATTTACATTTTTTAACAATTATCAATTTCTTTACTTTATCATTAAATGATTTAGAATAATATTTTTATTAAATTTTTATAATGATAAACATTAGAAGACTTTTTGATTTATGAATATAAATAAATACAAACGAAAATAATAGAATTAAGAACTTGCCTTGATAATTACTCTATCAATATATGATAATTTGACTAAAAAATTATAAGATATAGCAACAATTTATATAAATTAAATTCCAAATTTTAATGTACATTATTACAAATAGAACCTATTATATGAATACATTTCATTCGCGTTAAAACAATCGCGCAATTGATTTTATCGTATCGAATCTAAATCTAAATGCGCTTTACTTCTTGATTGATAACTAAGCTCCGTTCGGTGAACCCAAGAGGAATCTTGAACTATATTCCTCCTCTATTTGATGGCTGAGAAGTTTCTGAGCTTCCTATCATTCTTCAGTTCATTACCTTATCATTATCATTATAAGATGTCGTTTGAAATTTTCATACATCGAAGCGGCTTGGAATTTGACGGCAGTTATGAATTTTAGGGTCGAAAATTTCAATCGCTGGACTTCCGTATCGATTTTTTAATATCATTATCAGTATTGCTCTCACATTTTCACTGTTCTTAAAGTCCGTGTAATAGTTTATTACCTTCTATTTAAACCATGGCGTCAAGTATCCATGAGATTAATAATCTTGCGTTATATATACACAAGTTACTTTCATAATTGATGCCAATAATAACCTAAATATTTTGAAGCGAAATCTTTTCAATAAATATTTAACAATGCAATATTAATATATCGATAATATTAGTTCACGGTAAAAATAAAATAATAGATATTGCTAATATTTTAAAGTTAAAAATCATCATACCAATACTTTTCTTATTCTATTTAATATTTTACATGGAATATGTAAGTGTTATATTTTATTATTATTATAAAAAATGTTAGAAAAATCATGCAATTGTACAATTTCAACATGTTTACTACTAATTTTCTTTTAGACAATTATATTGATTTTAATTTATAATAACTACAAATAAGATGTAGCTATATTTAACTTAAAAAGTCTATTTTTATTTTCTGATGAAAATGACTTTAGATTCGAATGGTTTAATGCTCTAATAATTTAGTGCTGGCTGAAAAATATCAGTATTGATGTAATACGAAATATTATTTATGCCAGTCGATAATACAAATATATCGATTTAACGATATAATTTTATTTTTGAATATTTTCTTTTTTAATAATAAACTATTGACTAATTTACTATTAATATAATACGTTATTTATACTTTTTTTTTAAATACACTTTAACATGAAAATATTTAAATTAAATCCAATAATTAAATACGTATATTTACATTTCGTCAAAAATAAAAATAATATTCTTTTTTAATATTACATAATAATTTTTCTCCTTTAAAATACCAGTAAAATATGTTAATTTCCATCGCGGAAAGAAAAATCTTTTTAATACAATAACATAAAATAAAAATAAAAATAAACTTTTCCAAAACCATAAAATAGAAGAATGAAAATGAAATAACCACCACTAACCAATCTTAATATTCCTTCTAGGTAATACTATTTTACACTTAACGACACAAACTGGCAAAGTGATATCGGGTATAAAAATAAAATATTCATGCCTACGAGCTTCTACATATGCTCGCTTAATAGTTTGATACAAGTTATACTCAGGGATTACGGGATATTGAAATACCTTAGCAGTCTTAGCATTATAATATAGAAATTTTAAAAGTTAGTTTAATTTTTCATTTGCGTGCTAAATATGCAAGATTACAAGTAATCGGATTTTGCTACCGTTCCAGCTCACGCGAATTAAAACTCCATCGTATACTCACTGCTTTCTTTTAGCTTCCATGTTAGTTTACACCGGGAACAATACGAGTTGCGACACTCGGAGGTCTCGAAGTAGAACATACTATATCCATCGCAAGTGTCGAGTTCCGACCCGTGAACTTGACATTTCGCGTTTTATGTTAGGTTATGTGTGATATAATCGTTACAACACTCGAGTCATTTAATCCTTTAACGCAAAGACATTGGTTGAACGTACGAGAAATAATCTGGGATTACTACGCGTTAATTAAATGGATTGTTAACTATTCATTACTTATTTTTTTATATTTGATTTTATATTTATATTTTTTCTTTTAAACTGGCACCGATAGTGTTTTTATTTTACTTAAAGTACCTCATATTTTTATTAAAGGGAAACTTAGTCAACTTAAGTGATTTATACTAATATTGTTATTCCTTTATATCAGTTATATTATAATATTGTTATACGAAATAATTTAAGAAGTAGAAAATTATATTAAATGAACTCAATATATATTATAAGTTTCTTTGAATAAATATTTGCTCCGGAATACTTTAAAATTTTCTTATTCAGAGTATTATCGGTAAGTTAAAATCATGAAATATTTGCAACTTTATCATTACTTTCTTTTATATTCAAATTAATGGTACGAATTATCTTCAAATTGATAAGATAACTATCTTGACCGTAAATACTTTATCAAAAAAGTATAGCAACTGAATTTTACAATGAGTTTTAAGTTATTCTTTATAATTAAGAATTACGATTATTGTAATAAAATATTATTATGTACCAATAAATCATAATATTATTTATATACTAAAAGACAAATTACTTTTTACTTTAGCAGTGATTTGCAATATAAAAAAGTAATTTATCTTTAGCTTCATAAAACATTATTTAAAACTAAATAATTATTATTTATTTATTAAACTATTTACATAAAAGTATAAAAAATTAATATAGTATTCGAGCACTTAATTAAAATATCCAGCTTTATGCTAATACGAAAATCCTATCGCATTAACTCTAAAGTCATCTACTATCGTACTGAAAACAAATACAAAAATCTGTTTATTTAAATCTGATAACGACTATCCCTATTCCAATCACATTTGTTAATCCAATAATTTTCCATTCAACGTTGTTCATACCGTAGGAAAAATGGTTAGTCGTATCACTTATAACAAAAACCCTTTCTATGGAACAATATTATAGGCATTCAATTAACCATCGGTACATGTGCGTAACTCGTAAATGCCATTTTCTATATACTATAACTTCTGTATACTATAACTATGATTTTCAATAATTTGGTAGACTATTAAATCATTTCCATTTAAATTCATTTTATACGAAGATTACCTTGCTTCCAATATATGTATATAGTATATGTGTGTTTGTGTGTGCATACGTGCATATCTGTAAGCACATGAAAATAGGGAACGGCAATTTTCGCTGACGTCCCAGAGCTTGTATAATGTAAATTAGTCGACTCAGAAAGGATGATGAAGGAACTCGAGTAATAAAGTATATATAAATGTAATTGAAAAGACTTTGATATCGCATTTAATGAGAAAATGTTGCATTTATCTGCAGAATTTAATAAACTCTTAAGAAAAACCTACGATGTTGTTGGTACCATTTTTATTTCAAATATTATGAAATTAATAATTACAATTTCTTTAGTGAAGTTTAATTCATAATTAGAATTTTGCGATATAAAGTGCTATTCGAAAATAATTAAATTATAAAGTTCGTATACTTGCACGTATGAGATTTAAGTCTTAAATGTATAATTGTAAATTTTCATAAACGTCAAACATGATTTTTATAGTTTTTCGAAATGAATTAAAATGTTAGTAGGATTAAGAGTATATAGTTTATGTTTATATCAATTATTCAATTAGCACCTTAAAGAAAGATGTATTCTCGATTAAATCTTTATTTATTATTACTATTTTTTATCATTATAATCATATGATAAAATTATCTAAAAATATTGTACTACAGAAATCATATAATATTTTATAATGCTCAAGTGTATTTTTCTTGCTAAACTCTTTATGATAACATATATATTACTTCAATTACACGATACTTGTTGATTCTTAAGATTTTAGTAAGCATATGTCGATAAAAATATAAATATAAAAATGGATAGCAAAATGTCCATTAATATGAAAATGATAATACATACAATTATACTTATGATTTAGAAAAGCTTAAAAGTTATTTTTATTAGTATATAATAAAATAAAATAATTATAGATATACAGACGATATAGAGATATATAAAGAATACATATAGTCAGATAATGCTTAGATAGAAAGTGACAAGAAATAGAAAAATTGAATTATTTAAAATGATTATTTGTTTAAAAATTTCTAAAAATTTATTGTTACAAATTTATTCTGAAATATGTTTTCATAATTTATTATAAATTTAATATCATTCAAGCTAATTTAGAAGATTAAAAATTTACATGTTAAAACTTTTTAAAATAATTATGTAATAATTTCAAAAATGAAAATCATAATTTAATACAGAACAACAAATTACATTTTATCCACTCATTCCAAATTTTAATAATTTTGAGTAAAGATTTACATTACAATTTTATTAAAATTTTTGAGTTTATGACACTAATTTTATAATTTTTTTCAAATCTTTAATATTATTATTTAATAAAAACGCTACGTTGTATAAAATAAAATTAAGTATTAATTAATTAAATATTTTATTGAAACTGTACTTTATTAATTGTAATACATGTCAGTGAAATAAAATTAAATCAGATTAATAAATTTGATTAATAACATTTATTAAATAATATTCTGTAGAAAATAATGTTTCACTAATCGTGATTGTTAATTGTCGTTTTACTATTGATTTATATAATTCAAATATTACTTATTTATTCCATAATTTATATATACATAATGTTTATGTACAGAATTTAAATATTACACATTAAAATATCTATGTAATATACAAAAATTATTTAAGATATTTTTATTAATTCATATTGAAATATCTTTTAATACTTTGTAGATCAATGATAACTTTCTTGATAAAATATCAGACATTTGGATTCTCTTAATTAAATCATAATTTTTTTATATTTATGATATGATTTATTAGTTCATATTATTATATAAAAATACTCAAAATTATATCTATACCATTTTTAATATATTTAGATGATATATGATAAATTAAACTAAATAGATTTTTTTATTATTTGAAAGTAACGTAGATATTTGTTGTAAAATATGACTTTTATCAAAGTTTAAGTCAATTAATTATCATATTTCATCTGCTACTTTCTAGGATATATTTAAGATTTAAAATAATAAGTATCAATTGTTATTAAATTAACTGTTATATTGTAAGCGTTTGACTAAAATACTCATTCAGTAGAGTTTAAATCTAAATTACAGATAGACATATAATTTAAAAAAAAGATAAAATCTATATTTTAAAGAAATTTTCTTATTTTATTATTGATATTCTTTAATAAATATAGATTTAAAAATATAAATAATTTCGTATTAAATAAATTGAACAATTGTATTAAATAATAGAAATTATTTTCATCAATATTATAAGTCTTCTTTTAAAATTAACATATAAATAAATGTATATAATTATATACACATTGTAAACGAAAAAATGAAAGTTGGATACGCATTGATTTGACTTACAGTATACTTGAAATCTGAGGCCAGTAATAGAATAACTATGAAGTCGTTTCAGGAAAAATATAATATAAGTGTTTTTGCACTCTTTTTTAGCCTTAATGGTTAACAACTTGATCATGTATGTATTTATTACTGATTTATGTTTAAGTATAAATATTTATAATATTTTAATATGATAATCTTAAATACAGACCTTCAATTCTATTTTCATTTAGTTATTAATATTTTAAATACATATTTTTCTGTTTAGTTTGCCTTAGTATATTCAGTAATAAAACACTTATTGATTATAAAACTATTATATTTATTCAAATATAGATATTTTTTAAAAAATATATTTCATCAAATATATATTTTTTTACTAATATATCTTTAAATAGAAAAGTAACCAGAGTAATAATTTAAAAAAAATTTGATCGTTAAAATTCACAATAGAGTCTGAAAACCACCAAACGAGAAACAGTTGAATATAGTTGAATGTAGTCTGATGAATATATGTAATTGTTATGTAAATCTGTAAATTTACATATTTTTTATAACAGTTTATTAGTTAAAGCAAATTGTAATGATTTTTCAGTTTTTACGAATTTATGTTTTAACAATGGTGTAAAACTAAATTGCATTGATTATAATTAAAAATTTATATTCTGTGTAAATTTTTGTATAATATTTTTGGTATATATAAGAAATATTTCTATTTTTATTAATTTATTTCACTGAAAATCTAAAAATTTAAATAACAAATAAAAGTAGCAAAGTGTAAGAAAATATCGATAATGCAATATATTGTAATTGGTTTCTTTTACTGAGTAGCTTCTGATTAATCTATCACTAATTTTTAAAAAATTTAAGAAAATATAAGTATATGTATAATAAATTTAATTAATAATCATTATTATTTATTTACAAAAATTATAAATTGGTATAGTTCTGAATTTATATTTAATACATATTCCCAAGTAAATTCTCACATTAGTAATTTAAAAAAGTAACGTCTTTTGTTAAAATTCCCGTCATTATAGATTTTCAAGATATATCATACTTAAAAATATACGTATTAAATTCATCTCTTCCATTTTTTTATATATTTTCCTTCCAATTAAAAAAATATGACTACTATTTCATGGTAGAGAAGGAATTCAAATAATGCAAGTATAGTAGAAATATAAAGCTTCGGTAACACCACGACAAATTATCATTTTCTTTCCGCTTCGTCATCTGAATCCAGAACAAAAGAAATACGTGACTCACTGCAAACTCTAAGTTACCATACACAAGGGAACAAGTGTGTCCATAAGCATATGTACATAAATGTCTAACCACATTCTCGAGTATATATATTTACAAATTTGTATTTACAATTTCCACAGTTGAAATACCTGCTCTAAATACGTGGTTATAATTTTAAAGCTATTATATGTTGGTTGCATTATTAAATTTATAAAAAGAAAATGAACATTTTTAATTATTAAAAAATACTATACTTGCATGAAAATTAAAATAAATAGTTCATATACCATATATATATATATATATATATGTATATAGATAAATTTTAATAATTTCATTCAATTTTTAATAAAATAATTGCAATACTTTTTTCTAGATAACGTGATATTTGCCTTAAAAATAAAAAATAATTTAAATACATTTTCAAATTATTCTATTAAAATATTTTTATATGAAAAATAAATTTTTTCATAAAATTGCAAATATTTTTTAAATAATTATTATTTGAAATATAATTATTATACCATTAGATTGATTACATTTTAATTTTTGTTTGAATTTTATAAATATTTTAACACGTATATTTTTATTCTACGTGGGTTAAAAATATATATGAATGAACAAAATAAAACATCAAAGCTATAAATATTCCAACAAATATTAGAATGCTGAGCTAATATTTGCTTGTATACTTCAAATTCATTTAAAAAGTTGATTCTATTCTATAATCTTTATCCGGTAAAAATTTTAAAAATAATTTGTTCAATATTGATAATTTTGTGGAATATTTAATATAATCTTTTTCAATAGTATTTCAAGAATTTAATCAATTTTCTCATAAAAATGTTATAACTAGATTTTAATACCTTTATTATGAATAAGTTAAATTCAACGAAAAATTTAAAAGAAAAAGTAAAACATAAACGACCGATGTTTTTTTGCTTTCCCAGTTGAACGATTTACACATTATATGATATATGCACACCCATACTTATATTTACACATAGATATGTAGAGAGAGAGAGAGAGAGAGACAGATAATATCTTCATATAAAAGAATACATACACATATAATCTTTTTTATCCTTAGATCTACAAGGAATATCAGAAAGTAAAAGAACAAATAATATATAAGGGGTACTGGATATTCTTTTGACGAAGATTATTTCAATATTTGAGGAAAGGAAAAAGTAATTGATTGGTAAACGTTAACTACATATGTATTCATAAAATCTTTATATTAAAAAACATAACTTTATTATTTTTTGTATTAATTATCATGTATTTATTCTATGAAGTTTTTATACGCTTGAGATTTATTGATCTAGATCAAAATTAGTTTTTATAAAGAATAAAATTAAAAAATCATTTTCTTAAATTAATAATTATAATTTAATTTTAATTAAATTTTAAACATTAATTATAAAGGTTTCTAAATATATTAATTTACCAATGATCTAGCCTCAGAAATATTCTTAATTCAATTAGATAAAATAAAAATATTTTAAATTAATTTAAAATATATATTCCATTTTAGAGTTAAAAGTATAATAAAAGTATCATGGATATAAAAAATTTGTATTTAAGAGTTTCTTTTAATAAAGAAAGCATATTAATAGTTTTAACTATTATATTATAAATCTAATGTAAGAAACTAGTTTTAAAAGCAAAAATTTTTTATATAAAATATTTTTATTTATATAACTTTTATTTCCATTTTTCTAGTTCATCCATTAGTCGAAAAATTTTCCTCTTTGACTATTAGCTAAGATTATTTATATTAAATTATAAAAAAATAATATTTGTATTATAAAAAAATACGATATAATTAAATAACTAAATTTTACGTCAATATTAAATAATTGAAACGAAGTTTGTATGAGTTTCTGAATAGTTTTAATTAGATTTTAGTAACGAATATAACATTCAAAAGACAGGTTTAAGTAAAAAATTAACCTTGGTGAATTTATTCATATTTATAATATGTACTGAAAAATTTTTACTTACAATGAATTTTTTTCAACCGATATATTTTTTTAAATAATAGAATTTTACTTTTACAAACCGTAGTTTAGTAAGTGAATAAATTTACAACACCAGTTATTATTATTACTGAATGATGTGGAGATACTCCTTCGAAATTACTGTTTTTCATTTGATCGATAACGATATCATAATTTCTCTAATAATTTTCAGCGAGGCATTCTATAATAAATACATTTAGGTGCTATTCCCTCTAGACTCGAACGGCAACTTAACTCAAAGTTCATAATTTGCGTTCAATAGAACAGAGACTGTTAAATATCAGAATTTGAGATATTTATTATCTACATACAACATATGAAGAGAGAAAATGATCCACATACTTAAGATAAAATACGCCTCAGGTGAATCGAATTTCACTACGCCGAATAAATAATGCTACTCTCTATCGGTTGCTCGCACGTTTTCCCCATATCTTTTGATCTAATTTTCTGGATGTACGCCTATATGCATCGTTCATGGATTTTCACATCGCTCGTAATTTTTCTCAAATATTATAAGAAATAAAACTGTGAAATAAAAAATATATTTGAAAGTAATAGCTTTCAATAATAATTATAGCTATAAATCTTTTTTTCTTATAGCAAATAATTTATCGTTTCGATATAATTTAAATACTTCATACACGTAATTTGAATTAAACTTTAACTGTACTGATGAAAAAGTAAAAGTTGGCCAAACTTTGTTTTTCTGTAGCCAACTATTTCAATATATAGACTTAACAAACTTATTTATCTAATATTATTTATAGTCACCTTGAAAAATTAATATCTTGAAATAAAATAAGTTATTTTTCAATTAATTTTAACTTTTTTAATTTTCGTGTATTTTATATCGATAATAAATTGTTTTATAGATCGATTTATAATATCGATAATTAGATTTCTATTTTTTTAATTACGTTACTATTAAATATTTTATTTACAGAGAATACTTAAAAGTTTGGTGACAAATAATGATGCTTATAACAGTTTTGGAACTATTGTTAAAATTTATCTTATTTGTTTTATTTGAAAAATTAAATTTCATTATCGTAAAAGATTATGTGTTATCAAAAATTTCTCTGTACTTTCATGACTTCAATAAACAAAATAAGAAGAATGATTCTGATTTTATTTGTAAAACATCTTGATTTCATTTAAGAATTAAAAATTATAACTTATATTATCAAGTAAAGAGTAAACATCTGATGAAGAATATGCGACATTAAAAACTTTATATGTTGATTAAAGCAGTATATCTATATACAAAAATATTTCATATTTCGTATAAGATTTATTACATATGTATATACATAGAAATAAATGTGAGTAGAAGCATTTGGTGTATAAATTTCAGAAAAATGCACATTTTGATACCTTAATGTCTTTTAGCAAATATATCTATTTTGACACAGTTAAAAAATTGTACAAAAATTATAATAAAAATTTTATAATAAAAATAAGTTTATCATAAATATTCGTAATAAAAATTATGAAAATTCATTTTTGATTAATTAAATAAAAAATGTTACATAAATTTTTTCTCTTTTTTCTTCAAAATTTTAGTTTCAATGGCTAGAATAAAGACATTTTTGAAATTTTTAAATGAAATTGAAAGGAGTTGTGATTTTTATTGTATTGATTAGATGTTAATAAACATAGTACGAGTAAGTTATCAAAATTAATGGTCGAAATATTATATGGGAAATAACAAGGACAAAATATATGCGTATTTTAGTAATACGTTCGGTGATTGTTTATTTTGTCTTCCAAGGGTAGTCTTGAATTAAGATCACATGCGTGGGTTTTAGAAGTTTTATGTAGTTATATGCATACAAAAAATTTAAGTTTCCAAGGTTACATTTCGACGTCATAAATATCAAGGATAAAACTTAAATTTGACACTTTTAGTGAGAGAAAGTGTATTCATGTATTATTAGTTTAAGAGAAAGTGAATATTTTATTTAAATAAAAACTAACTTCTCGTAAAAAGTCTGAAAAGTCTAAAAAGTTTTAAGATTTTTTGTTAATATTAAAATAAACATTTAAGTTAAAAAAATATTGTCTAACTGCAAGTTAGAATTATATAAAAACAGAATGAATATATATTAAATCTATGCTAGTTTATCTTATATCAAAATTGATTTATTACATCAATTCTGTTTATTAGTTTCTAGGAATATAAAATGTTTATTTATTTCTTCAACAAAAACTAAATAAGTTGTTAAATTAATATCAATATTAATAATTAATTAAAATTATTATACAACTTTTTTAGTCATTTATAATCTCTATCTGGATTTTTATTATAATTATTTTCGATAACTAATTTTAATTTTAATTTAATTTAATAATTATTTAATAATTATTTTTGTACTTAAAATCTAAATAATGAATTAATATTTTAATAATTATTATTTATAGTAAATTTTTATTAATATTAAAATAACAACATGTAAAATGAATAATTTCAGTAATTAAAGCGCTTACTTTACATTTTTCGTCTAAATTTTTTAATATTTATTAATAGTGTATATTAATAAAATATAATAATTAATTATTATACTACGTATTATATATTTTTTGATCATCCAGAATATAAAAGTTTCCAAATATATTTTTAATTCTATTTGTATTTTGAAATGTCCAATTCTACTTCAATTTAGCCAATAGAGAATAAATTAGGTTTTGAAATTGTTTCCTAGAATTCTAGTAAATAATATGCTTATAAAATTTTATACGCTTCTGAGTAAAAAAGTATTAAATTCATATGCTATAAATTTATAAAATAATTGATAGTTATTTTTTATTTAAATTTTATATATTGTAAGAAATTTAATATTTATCTACAATATTTAAATTGAATATAGAAATAAGAAAACGTATATTTTACAAAGTATCTTAAATTATAAATATTAAAATTGAAATTTAATTTTCTATGTTATTCGATTCAATAAGTTATTTTAATTCTGTTATTACTTATAAATTTCTTTCCATTATAAATAGCGTTTAAAGAATATGATTTATATAAAAATAAGTAAGGAATAATATTTGAAAATAAAAATGAAAAATCGAAAAATCTATTGTACAAGGAATTTATGAAAATTTTATAAAAACGAAATAAGCATATAATAAAAAATCTATCAGAATAAGAATTATAAAATATTTCATAGGGGAATATTCAAAATTCACTGAAGTAAAATACAATCAATAAATAAGCGCTTGTTGAAATATTTTATTGTAAATAAAAACAATTATAAATATGATATGTTAAATATAATAACCTGATAAAATTACAGTATCATTTTTATTTTTTATTTTTTTATTTTTTTATTTACGATGTCATCAGGAAGTTAATATTTTACAATACAATCATTAATACATTCTATAAAACATTGTTAATCATAAATAGTATACTTATATAAACTTGTAATTAAAAAGCAGTGATATAAACTAATATTATAAAAAATAATTAAAAGTTATAACATAATATTATACAATATCTTTTTTAAATTAAATATAACTGTCAACAAATCATTAAAAGATTATGTTTGCATCTACTTACAAAATATTATAAGACTTGGTTTAAGATGCAAATTTGGCGATATAAAACACAAGTTTGAGTATAGATGTGGTAACATGTGCATCTGAGTAAACTGAAGCTGTGGAATATTACTTATACACACTCATCGTGCTATAAAAATTTTTCATCAGGAAACTGCTGTTGATAAAAATAAATATGCTTACAAAAATGGTATAAGCATTACTCAGCGAACACAAACTTAATCCCTGCATTTTGTTCTAACAAATTGATATGAACTATTTTATTTCTATTCTTTTATTTACCTCTCATTTCTGTCCTTTGGTTCTCTTTTTGGTCGATTGATTCTCATATTTTTAATGATGTTCAATATATTCTAATCTTTAGATAAAATTACTCTGACCCAGATTTATAAACTTAACGGATACTCATGTGCATATCGCAAAAATAAAAGCAATTAACAAAACTTTTCGTCATTATTTATATCCAATATAAATTGTATTTAGATATAAAGTTAATGCATTGAATTATTACAAATAATATACTCTGTTATTTATTTAAATAATTATTTTAACTATATATTGTAGAATTTGATAAAAAGGTGCTGTTAATAAATATTAAAAAATATTGATATTTTTATTTACAAATATTAAAATATGATAATAGTATTTTTATAAAGGAATCATTTAAAGTAATTACTGACAATTTCGTTCTATAAACATACATTTCGTATAATTTTCAAATTCATATATCGAATAAGATACATAATTAATTAACAAAATCTAATATAGTTATAAATAGAATAAAAGCAATTTCGATATTGAATTTTTTGTATAATAATAATATTTAAAAGATAAAATCTCCGATTAATATTCCGATGAAAACTACATATTAGAATTATTTATGAATAATTTAAATACATGTGTAAAAATTATTATTTTTAATAATGTAAAAATAATTAATATATAGATAATTATAAATAAATCAATTACTTTTAAAAGCAATTAAAAATTTAATTTAAACAATTTATTTATTCTTAGATTTTCACTCTTTATTTAGCATTATTTTTCAATTTATGCTCTCCAAAGTTTTTAGTTTAACAAATATGAATTTGAATAAATATATCTAAATGCTTTTCAATTTATATTATTTCTATTAAAAAGTACGTATATATCGTCTCGATTGTCGTAATCTATTTTTTTTTCTTATTTTTATTCATCAAACTTGAATTAACTAGAGATAATTTTGTGGGTTTAAAAAAGCAATTAAATTTTTATTATGTTTATATTATATGTATTAAATCATTAATAAAATTTATAAATATGTGAAGAGATGAAACTCAAAAAACGACTGTAATAAATAGAATGGAATTGAATTCTAAAAAAAAATATACAAAAAATAATGACAATAAAAATTGCAAAAAGAGAAAATAGTTATCAGGTTTTAGTTAAACAATTATACTTGAAATATGTTAATCATGTGGTAAAAAAATTTTAGTATTTTAATTTTGGTATAATTTTAGTTTATATTTATGCAAACATCGATTTTCGAAAATTGAATGTATTATACAATCGAAAAAAATTGATAAACTAAATTAGGATATTATAATATAAAATTAGAACTTCTATATTTTTAGGAATTCTTGTTTATTTTCATATTTTTTAAAATGATGTTAGATTGAAAAGCTTATTTTCAAGAGTTAAAACCACTTGACATTCTCTTTCGATAGTATATGAATAATAAATAAAAAAGAATCCTGTTTTCTATATAATATAATATTAGATTTTTATCAGAATATTTATTCGAAAGACAATTTTATATAAAATCCGAAAAGAAAAATTATTTTTTATTTATAATTAATTCATGTATTAAGAATAAGTTAGCGATTTTTTTTATAATTGAATGAATTTATATTCAATTATAAATCCTTCTACAAATATAGAATTTTCATATGCATTTTCAAAAAATTTATAAAAGATTGTATTCCATAACGAATGTATATATAGTTTAATATATTTTAAATAATTTCTTACTTAGATTTTACATTTTTAAATTGTATTTAACTAACTTATGAAGTTAAAAAAGGTATTTCGTTTTCTTAAATAATGCTAAATCAATTTGATTTAAATGTATTATATTATTTATAATAAAACATAATATTATACCGAAATAATGAAAATTAGAGGTACAGTGTTTACTAATTTGTAATACTTAAAAAAAATTATTGATTCAAATTTTATTATACCTAATAAATCTTAAAAATTTACTATTTATTAGTTTAAAATTTATAAAAATATGCATCTAGAAATTAAAAATTTAACTAAGAAATATCATATCATTTGAACAACCATAGCATATTATATTATTTTAGTTTCCGAACGATATATAGTTACACTCTATCATTAATAATTTAAAATTTCTTATAAATGGGATCGAGATAATGCATTATCTATGAAATTTAGATGAAATTATGTATACTATTTATCGAAAATATGGAAGCATTTACACTCACGTTCATAGGTACTTTTGAATTAGGTCATCTTAAAATTTGTTATCACTTTATTCTCAATTACCTCACGTAACTTATTATTCCAAGAGCTGATTTCAGTCTTAGTAAACAAAAACTCTTCGTAAATAATTCAGTTCATTAAGTTTGAAGAAACTATACTTTTACTATAAAACGCTGGATATAGAGCAATGAGATATTTACCGCAATAAATCCAAGGACTACCGAGTATATATTTTGTCATGACATTTATTTTTTTATGAAATAAATAATTAAAACAGTCTTCTTTCTATATCGGTACACTCGAGAACTCTGATTCTGTCGTATATGTATTTTCTGTTTACCCCTCGTTCTCTCTTACCTCTTATTCTCTTTCTATCTATCTCTTTTACTTCCCTCCTCTCTTTTTCTCGGCTAGGTGTACATCGTCTCGATTGACCTGATTCAGCGCGGCGCGAGCGCAACGATCGAAAGACCACAAACGAACAATATACACCTAAACGGTATCCGTGCTATGCCTGTGCACTCGTCTGCATCACTCGTGGCTCTATCTTTGATCTTGGCATCCAGCTAACTTTTATTTCATTTACCAAGTCAACCTTAATAAATGAAAAACGGCATACATTTACTTTCTCTATCTCTCTCGCAGTTTCTCTCCTGTTTCTTTTAAATTATTGAAACATTAAAAACTAAAAGCGTTAAATATCTTTTAGTATAATATTAAATCAATAAATAAAATACTTTTAAAATCTATATTTAAATCATTAATTTTGTTTTCGAAAATATGTATTAATTATTAGCTAATTTATATAATAAATTTCATAAACTCTAAACAGCAAAGAATTCGAGAAATTCTCATTAAATTTTACAAAATATTATGCGCATAAATCGATTATATTTCCGTTGATACTTATAAAATCTACAAACGCATTATCCTATCATTATTTCTGTGCACTTACCGATGCAGTTTTGGATAATTTACATTTTTATTTATCTCTTCTTACGATCTTTTTCAGTATTTTTCTTAAAATTTTCCTTGCTAACGAGAAAAATTTTTTGAATTCTTTTTACTTAATCCATTCAAATATTTTAAATAAAATATGTATATATTTAACGTTAAAAGATTATAGAAATTTAAAAAGTAATAATGAAATGAAATTGAAAATATATCGATGTTGATATATTATTAATTTTTAATATTTATCTTTAAGCCTTTATTACAATATTTTAAATTATTTATTAATATTAATATTATTAATCGTAATAAATGATATGATTTATCATCATGAAATAAGCATCATTATATCTATACGAGCATTATTTCCAATATTGTAATATAACATTGAAATATAACTACAGAATATAATATTATTTGAGTTTACTTTCAATTTAAACTTAATATTCTTGATTATATTTGTAATATATTCCTTTATAAATTTAGTAATAGGTAGAAGTTTAATTAATTAACTAAATTTACATTAGTGAAATAGCAATTAACTCTTTGTATAATCCGAGCATAATCATACTAACTATGCTTACTCAAAAATATATAATGAATCTTTTTATTCTTCTTTTTCGATTGGAAAATATTTGAACTTCGATTTATATTTATAGTCTGAAATAAAATTAAACTAACTTTTTCACTTTTTACTCGATAATTGTATTAGATAGAAATTTATTTATAAGCATTTTGTTATTTGATTGTCGTTAATTGATTCAACATGGAATTTTATACTTTTTTTTACTTTTATCGATGTAGTTTTTCATGTTTCAATAAAACTATATTATGTTATCGATTTATGATCGATACACCTTTCCCACGTCTTTGCTTTTTTCTGCATATATATTTTTCTCTAATCGGTTGAATTATCTCGTAAAGAATTTTCTACTAAATTTATGCTCTATTTTAATGAAACATTATTGATAATCTTAATCATGTATTTACTCTCGTATAATAGCCAAGAAAAAATTTCTGCCTCGATGGAAGGACAAAGGAATCTAAAAGATAGCGTAGACTATGGTGTCCGACAATATACGGATTTGCATCACTTCTATTTTCAAGTTTTTCCCTCCACATGCCTAAGCGCACGCTAAAAGATGAACTTTCTTCGCTCTAAATACGACCATTAATATATCGAAGGTTTAATGATGTCCCTTCAAATATTAATCTTTAACTTCGTCTTGCTCGATTCGATACCGAATTCACGAATTCAACATCTATGCATTACTTAGAGAGTCATTAAATAAAGAATAGAGAGTAAGAAACTAAAACTGCCTACTTCTATATAAAAGTATTCGTATACCAAATCTCATAAGATTTACAATATTTTAAATTATATAATAAAATATTTATAATCAAAACTCAAAACGAAAATATAATGAAAAAACACGTTCTTTTTAAAGTCTACAATATACGACGTTACTTTAATAATATTTTCAATACAAATTAAAAATTTATATCGAAAATTTTCGAACAATGACTGTTTTAATAATTATAAATTTATTTTTGACTTGACATTTTAATATTTTATAGCTTTATATTTATTTACGGTAATTATATACATTTCATATCATTTCATATTGTTATCTACCGTTAAAAAAACTAATCTCTTATCCTACAAATTTTTTTATTTAAATTATTAAGAAATATTTAATTTTTATTTTAATACAAAAATATTTATATATTTCTATTATAATAGAAATTTTTTTTGCGGAAACTCTCTACTTCTGCATTTTCTTTTTTTTGAATAGCCTCGATGCATTCCTATGAATCATGATTTTTCTCATGCGAGTACTTCGTATTCAATGCGAAATTCGGTGAAACTATCTACGTTGCGCTTATCACTCGATCGCTCAGTCTTCCACCAGTTGACTCTTAGTTAACGTATCTATTCAGCAGACGAGGTTTAGATGATCCGTGGACTGAAAACATCAAATAACGGAGAGGAAAAGAAAAAAGTGTGATATTGATAAATCTTATCAAAATTGACGGTACGATTTATTTCGTCGATTAAAAGTATCGGTCGCGATAACAAAATGAAAAAAATATCGCCGGGAGCAACGCTAAGAACAATTACATAAAAGGAAAAAAACTTATATTTGTAGCACTCTTAATAATTAATTTTTATTACGGGTTCTCTTTCAATTCTCGCCGCCGGGAGAAGATCGCACAAATTAGTCACGGCTTTCTTTCTCTCTTTTTTCTATCTCTTTTTATCATACATAATTTTGTTGATAGCTCCACTCAAGGGATTTTCACTTTTCTTTTATTTTCTCACTATCTTCTTTCTTTTGCCTTCGGTTTTTTTTATATCCATTTTAACAGAGTTACTCTAATTCCTGCTGCAGCTCCTGGATTAGATTCACCATCGCTTTCATATTAATGAGTATCTACGTGGTAAGATCTGTTTGAAGTGGGATTTTTCCTCTCTTTCGGTAAATAAGCCTTACCGAATCCGATCTCCTTCTTTTTCGCCATCGCTTCCTTCTGACATCCTCCGCTCGGATCTGTCTAATAACATTGGAAGATTGGTTAACCTTTCCGCAGGTTGAAATATACCTGTTAATCTCGTAGAGGTAATTGAAAGAACGAGACTTTTCTTCAGATATTTTGGAGCTCTAAAACTCTCCCGTCTCCACCGCGTTCAATGTCTTTCCGATGAACAAGACATGTAGTTTCTCTCATTTTATCCGGACGACTGCTTCATCTACTAATGCGTTTTCCTGGAATTCTCCAGCCGAATAATTCCCTAGCAGCTATTTTTCTAATCGCCCCAATTTTTTTAGGAAAAATCCAGATTGCATAAAGTGCACCGTCTGAAACACATCCGATACAGCTATTGGCTCGAGAGATAACGCAATCTGTCTATAACGTCTGCACTCGGATCGTAGCGCTCTCGGTAACTGTAAATTATAAAAATAATTGATAAAAATGATAAGAAGAAAAAAATATATATATATAATCCTAGAACTGGACCAGCTGTACAGTATCGTTTTCGGTAGATTGAGCGATTAACTCTCTAATCTCTCAAACTGGTTATTGTTGATACCGAGGACCAGTCTACCGAAAACAAATAAAATTTGACAAAAAAATATTAAAAGTGAACATAATTTATGTATTTGTATCTCGTAATATCGTTCGATCGATTTTAAAAATAAATCGTTATTGTCAAAAGAGAAAAAATATTTTACTGTAATACTCCTAAGTGAAAAAAAAATACTCGAGTGAAGATCCAAATGCAAAATCTACATGCGAAACATTTAGGCATGTAGACAAGAGTATAGCTTGGGTATAATACAGTACATGGTATACGATAATACGCCTTCGTGTCTCTCATCTTTATTTTATAAGAAGAGGTTTATACGAAAATTGCCGTCTTTTGGTAATATTCTCTGACTTTATACCAGTTATTAGAGTAGATACGCAATCATTTGTACGAGACGTAAACAATAGTAATGCTTACGAAGTATCCAACGATGAAATTATACACACTTGTCTGACTTTACTAAAGATCGATGGAAATATGCAATTGGTAAAGAGAAACGGAAGTAATTTTTATTTATTGCAATAAGGTTTGTATCACCGTCAATTGCGTGTGCGTAATGTATATCGGGTTAAGTTAGTGACGGCAGTTTCATTCTATGCTAAACTTTCTTCTTATTACATTGTAAGGGTTTATTGATTAACGATAAATGCATATTGACAAAATGTAACGGGACTATTTCCAATACATGTTATCGCTGCACTTTTCCATGTTATAATATAAGATTAATTCGTTAAAACTTATGCACTTTGGGAACCATAATATAATGAGAATTTTCTGAGGCCCTTTATCACTGTACTTCTTTATTATAATATAGGAGTGCAAGAGTTCGGATTCATTGATTCTTTACTTTATCAGTTCTTTGTCGCATTTACCCGCAAACAAAGCAGTTGCGTCACCTGCCGCTTATCATGGAGGACTCTTCGGTTGCGACGGCAAACGATGTTACGATTTATTTATCGTGTACGCGATCGATAATGATAATTCCGATTTTCAAAATTGCAGAATACGTTGACGTACACTATAATTCCTCCAAAGTTCTGAATGCGCTACGCCGTTACTGTCTCAAAAGATGATACGGCTTCTCAATGGATATCAAGTATCCTTTATCTTGTATACTTTTCTTTCGATACAACAAATACAAGTTTGAATTATTTTAAACGTATTATTTCCAGTATACTTATTAAGTTATGAAAAAGTACTAAGGAACTTGTATTAATTTTAATATTTTAAAAAGCTTACTTTTATGAACAAAATAAAATACGTTTAAATCGTATAAAAAATTGTAGTTAATATAAATGAAATGATGAAGTCATAATTTACATTATTTTACATTATCATACATATTTTACAAACTATATATCAATGGAAATAAAATGTAATTTTGCTTGAAATTGTATAAAAAATATTAAAAATTATTTATCGATTAATTTTATAAAATTTTGAACGTTTAATAAGTAATATGTGATAACTATATTAGAAGTGTAATACTATCGTTCAGTTTATTAACTTCTTTATAATAAACGTGATATCTAATTACTGAAATAACTTCATAAGTATATCGATAAATCCTGTGTAAACTATTTAATTACTCTTTAGATTATAAATATGGCACAATATATTCACGAATATTTATTTTTAGAATTCCACTAATTAACTAGATAATTCTAAATATCCACGTTGCAATATATTTCGGTAATCTGTAATAAAAATCACAAATCTTGGATTTGCAATCTTTCTGCAATTGCTCAATCACTGTTCATTGTATTATCTACTAATATCCTGTTACATTGAATATCGTTACATTTTAATGTATTATATAATAAAATACTTTTTAAAATAAAATTTTAATTGAAGTATGTATTACAATTTTGGTTCAAACGGATATTTTTCAAAAAAATATTTTTCTATGCGTATATAAATTATAATATGCCAAAATAAGTCTATACTTTATAATTTGTACATGTATAAAATATCATATTCCTGTCAAATTCGCAACAACTTTATGTCTATAGAATAACGATACAATAATAAATATATATCACATTAGTCGTTAAAAGTAAGTTTGAAGTAATTCAAAAATTTTATTTGATATAATTTAATGAAAGATATTTAACATATTTATTCAAATAAATATTGCATTATATTTTTTAAAACATTAAGTATTCTTGAAATATATTTCAATTATTCGGTTAGATATTAAAAATATTTAAAATAAAAAATTATTGTTAATTTCATTCGAATTTAAAATATTTTTTTCATGTTTTTGGATATTTACTAATAATTTCACAATAAGTATTCAAAATTCGTAAAGAATAATATTACAAATATATAACAGTAATATGAGAAATAAGAATAATTCTTTTTATTTATTATTCATTCGAATAAATGATATTCAAAATTTATTATACTTTTAGAAATTCATAATAATTTCTCTGCAATTTTGAAAATGATACAGAATTCTAAGTTGGATTGAATATAATATATCAGATATTTGTAAATTTTTTCTAAATTTTATTATTTAATACTCATTATAATATTAAAAGAAAGAAATAACAAACAAAAAAATAAACAGATTTAATAAAATTTATGTGCATTAAATATCGTATAAAATTTTAATTTCTTAATTTGAATAAGGTTGTCTAACTTTAATACTACTTTTCATTGTCAAAATTTTTAAGTATTATAATAATACGTTATCTTTCATAAAATTAGCCAATAATATATATTATAATGTTATAAATCAATGTCGATTCGATAAATAGTATCTAGTACTATAATAATGAGATACAAAGTGATTAATAAAGGGTAAACAGTAAACACGGATAATTAAAAAAGAATAAAACAAAATCGACAAGCCAGAAAGTTCATAAAATTTTTCAAATAAAACTACGAATAAAAGTGTACATGACACTACACGTCGCAATACCAACTTCCAGTTTATACTAACCAGTGCAGTATTATAAAATAAACTGTAAACGTCAAGAGTTTATAAACCGTACTTTGCTCCTCGTATAAACATGGGGCTATAAAACTGCTGACCGTCGCATCACATGCATATGGAATACACAGTACATAAGATCCATGCATGTGTTTTTGAACTGTGTTCAGTGTTAATATACCCTATATATGTTATATTATAAATATAATTAATGAGTTAGTATCGATAACCAGATAATTCGATGTTTAATTTTTCTAAAATATTTTACAAAATATCAAAAAGTATTATATACCAGAACTTATAATCGATTACATTGAATTTTGATAAATATAATCTTGAACATTTTTGTTTTTAATTAATAATATTAATTATTAACTGTAAATCAGAAAAGTGAATTAAGATTTCCCAAAACCACGCAAAAAATAGTAAATCATTTTTAAAACACTATCAAAAACTAGTGATTCATACAAAAGATAAAAATTACAATTTAAGGTAATTTATTTATAATTATTAAATTATAATATGATATATTTTGTTGAAATCAATTACGAATAAAATTATTTTTCAATGAAATATTTTCATATGAAAATTTTTGAATTAGAAAATGAATTTTGAGTCCTTTTACTCAGTATTTATTAAAAATGAATGACTTAATCCTACGCAGAAAGTATTAGTATAATATCCTTTTTTATTTTTATATAAATGTATCATAAAAAATACTTTAAATTGTAATATATAATCCTAATATTAGGCATACAGTTCAAATGTTAAGATAGATCATAAAAGTTGAAATATCAAAGTCTTATGTCACTAGTAAATGAGGTTAACATTCACACTTAGATTTCTGTTTACTTATCTTATGTAGATAATATCTTTTAGTTAGATAGATTTATGTAGTAAAATGAATAATAAATCTGAGCTATTTGAATGAAATTAATGTATCATATTCTATTCATAATTATTTTGGTACTTATGCGTATTATTAAATTTATTTTATAGTAATATGTCGAGCAAAATTAATTTAAATTAAGCAACTTACTTTACATTTTTCTCAAATATACATAGCGTAATGAGTTTAATATAATCTTATTTCTTTTGTAACAGCAAAATCATATCATACTTTTATGCTAAATTATACCTAATAATTTTTATACGTTAATGTATGTATATGTAGTGTACAAGAATCACTTAGATTTTTATATAACTTTTTTAAATTTCTTTATATGTGACTGTTTATATTAAATTTGAGTTTGTGAACTATATTTTAGTTCTTATTTCATGTTACATTTTATGTTAAAAGAAATTATCTTAATTTTTTAAATATTTCTATAAAAATTTTAAATTAATAAAACATGTTGTAAGTATAAACTTCTTTTTTATGTTATAATATACTAGTCTGTTATTGAATTAAAATTATAAATTATTTTACTTTATTCGATTTCTTTAAACTGTTTTAAACTAATATATGTAAAAACTATAAATCTTTATCCAAAAATTTAAGTCATTCATTCTTATGTAATCTAAAATTTAAGATAAAAATCTTATTATTTTGTTTAGTTTATATAATTTTGTATTCTTTCTCTCTTTTCTATTATTTATTCATATTTTTTAATCATTTAATACATTATAATTATATTAATTTATACCTTTTAAATAATTGTAATAATTAAAAAACTATTTAAAATGCAGAGTGAAATTTTTATTAATATTTATGTGAATATCTATAATGAAACAAGTGTATACAGAAAACAATTAATATATAATGCGGTAAATTAAAAACTCTATGCTTTTACAACAGATTTAAAAAATCAACACTATACAATGTCTTTCAATGAGCAAGTGTATATTATACTTTTATTTTAATGAAAATATTAATATAAATATTAATTACAAGTAATAAAATATTCAATAACACTATAATCATTATTTAGTACAATATATAAAAAAAGTTTGAATTTTAGTCTATTTAATATCTAACATAAATTTTATGACATATCTTAATCACCATTTTCATAAAACGTTATATATGTTTTATTCATAATAAATTTAATTACATAATATAAGTTTTATGCGGTTATTTTGATTGCTATTTTAATTCATTGTAACAGGTATGATATCATTGATGAATTTCATTCTCTTTTTATTATTAACATAAATATTAAAATACATTCTTAAAAAATTTTAGTAATATGTGAACATTAGTTAAACATTTATGTTTCTATAACTGTTTTCGATAAAATGTTTCAATATAAGTCGACAGTGTACTTTTAAATTTTTTATTTAAATCCCAGTGATGTGTATAGTAACTATTTTTATACACGTGTATATAAATTCTTTACATAATACTTACATAAAACATGAATATCCATACCGTAAAAAGATCCACGTGTAATTATAAAGAATTTAATTTATTCAATATATATATACATTATGATTTTCAAGTTGCTAATAATAACTGTATATTTTATAAATTATTCATAATGTAATATTCATCATTTATAGTAGTAAATAACTACTTCTTATAAAAGGTATCGAATGCAATTATACTTAAGAAAATTTAAATTTTACATATTTTTTTGGATATAAATTAGTACAAAGGATAGAGTAATGTAATTGAAAATATGCATCTCATAGCTAAATTAAAAAATTGGCTTGAATACGAAGTATACAAGAAAGAAAAAGAAATTAACTGGATTCGATAAAAGAATCAATAAGATACTAAAATCTTACCTAAACAAATTCACTTTTCATTATCTAGAAGAAATCCATGGTCTCCTCTGCTTATCGTCTTATAATTTAAGTTTCACTTTTTTCGTTCATTCCATCACTCATTCATTGCAAATGACTCGAGCTCCACTGCAATCACAAACATCATCAACGATGACGAGCTAATTCTTTTACAGTCATGTTTACCTTCGCGGTGTGTACACGTGCAAGCCGACTCGTATACATCAACGCGCATCTAACGATATTTCAAATCAACCGATAACAGCAGTCGTTCAATTATAAGTCAAACAGTCACTATTGAGATGATTTTTAGTTTATCGTTAGATTGTTTCCACCTTAAAACAATATTGTCACGCGGTATACGATAATTTGACTATAACCGTTAAGATCGTAAAAGTAAAGATTAAATTTCCCTTGTTTTATTAGTTATACAGGCAATCGTGAAACTTTTATTACGAATAATATTGTTACATCGAACCAAGCGGTTTCCACCACCGGCCCTACAAACGAAAAGAAGTAGACAATGCTAAGAAGTAATCAGCCGCATGATCTTCCTCTCAACTTGTGTACCCACTCGGTACCTACGATCCACTACATCCCTCTCAACGTACATGTGTAAACAAAGAAAGAAATCTCGATTAGTTCTATCTATAACATAATACTTACGACGAACATTAAGCACAGTTCGAAACGGCACAAAGTACGAATGTATATACGTAAGCTATATATGTATAATTATACACGATTTCTTATTTATGTATATCACTACTGATATATAAGTTCACGTTGCATCGTTGCTGGGAGTCACGATGATACTAAAGACTCAAGCAGCCTCCAAGCCTCAGCCGAGAAGGCAAGTCCCTTTCCCAGCGGCTGTTCGTTCCTACTACCCCAGTAGCACCTCTCCCTCTCTCTCTCTCTCGCTCTCTCGCTCTCTCATACTCGCGCCCTCTTACCCTTTTTCAGCTGCTCTCCCGCATCCTCTTTATATATACATATATATAAATATCTCTCTTTCTATGCCTCCCTCTTTATTCCTCTAACGTTCGAATGTCGTCGTCGGATCGATGGGACTGTCCTCGTCGCACACTCACCAACGACGAACAGACTCAACCGGCGAGGTAAAGTTCGGGGGTGGGGGTGGAGAGGGAGGTTCTTTCGATGTGCCTTGCGCTGTTCTACCCTCGTTGGTCTAGCATCCCTCCCTTCCTACATATCTCTTTCGCTCTCTCGGTCATCTCGCTTCTACTTACATTTGCTGTAATGCTCGGTGTACCTTCCGTCCCTTTCTGTCTTTCCCTCTTTCTCTCGCATACATAATCACGTGAAATCCGTCTTCGTATTATTTCTTTTACACTTTGCTTTCTCTGTCACTGATTAACATGTATCTGTGCATAATTTTATAAGCCCATACGTACGAGCAATTTATCCATTTCTTTTTCTCTTATGCCTTTACTCTATTTTTTTCCTTTACACCTCCACACAACCGATTCTTTTTACATTTATTTACTCTTACGTTAATAATCCCGCTTCGTTTTCCTCTGCTTCGCTCGGTTACATTATCTCTATCTTTTCCTTACTGTCATTCATAGTATCTAGTCCTTTTGTCTCCGCTTCTTCTTTTCTCCTAAATATTTTTTTCGTATACTTTTTCTTTACATGTTACATTGTGTATACTTTTTTCCACAGCACTCGTTCCTTTATTACTCGATGTGCTACTATTTTTTAAATATTGAAGCCGAAAACGAAATATTATTTAATCTATTTATTTTCGTTCGTATAACTTTTATAAAAATATTTTTTTGCTATGAATGATAATATAAGTAGTATTGATAGAAACAATATTAATAGTATCGGTATAATTTTAAGGATATAACTTTTATATTAATGATAGGTATCGATATTAAGTATTATTTTAATTATCATATATGCATTTTAAATTTCATACGTACCTGCTATTTTCCATAGTTCAATAAGCTCTAGAGTTTTTAATTTTCTTTATTTATCGATAATGAACTCGTTAGCTTATATTTACAGTTTTGCAGATTCGATAATACATAGAAATTATAATTAACTCGACATCTATTTATGAACGCGAATGAAAGGAAATAAATATTTTTCTTAATAAAAAATAATCTTTTTGAATCAAATAAATTTTCTTTTATAATTCTCGTAACAAACTTATATGTTTTTTATTATTTTCTCGCTTTTATACATTGATTTTTATCTCATTCAGTTCCCTTGACTTGGATTTAAAAATCGCTCATTTTCTTCAGTTAATATTAAATTATATGTCACCTTTGACTCCTTCACTAAAGAATAAAGTAATTAAAATGATGTGTGAAAGACATTCTATGGATAATTAGGAATTATAATTTAATAAAAATGGAAAAATTAGATTAGAAGAGATATTCTTTTTAAAATGATTATAACGGCATGAATAATATAAATATTAATAAGGATAAGGAATAATTTAAAAAAATTAATAACACGCTTAAATTTTCTAATTAAAAATTGTGTAAATCTCAAGTTTTATGCATAATGGAATTAAAAATATATTTATACGTTAATTATATTAAAATAACAAATAAAATTAACGAAGATTGTACAATTATTGATAATAGTAAGATAAGAATTCATCTATAATTATTGCAGTTGACAAACATGAATGAAATATTTTGTTGAACGAAAATTGATAATTTTCTATAAATATTTGAAATTAAATTGAATCATTCATAATTTTCTATGATTTCTTAATCATAAGCGCAAATGGCATACCATAACATTATACAGTTATTTAAAACTGAATATTTAATTTCAAATTATGAACCAAACAAATTGTATAAAGTGTAAACAAAAAGTACGTAAACTCGATTTAACTTACTGAAAATCTAGTTTTAATTACTCCTGGACGAGTACGTGGTCACTCTCAAAGCACTTAAAGTATCTAACTAAATAGGGTTGGTTGAATACTTTTTTATTGTTGAATACAGTGTCACATATCCTGCGAAGTCAGGTTATTTACGACTTTCGTCATTTCACGTTTGATGCCCTCTTTATCCCTGTAACGTTACTCTGTATAATTGTTTTCATCCTAGCGAAGTAAACAAAAGCCACGAGAGGATACCGCAAGATAGGTCCATCCGTAGTAATTTTGTCGTTTTTAGTAAACCTCACGCACAATAAGCGCTAAGCACATGGATCCATTGTCGTCGCGTTGCTTACAGTTTTTCTACTTTTTTCCTCGCAACAATATAAAACGAGAAGCATACGTTTATGTAAGCCTTTTCAAAAGTCCGTATAAATATGTTATTAGCAAATTAGAATCTGTAAAATAAGCGCTTGATGAAACAGCTTCGAAATGTAAAAGTTAAAATGATCATTGTACATATTTTAATAACTCGCGTTAAAAATAAATCGAATGCGCCAATGTTTTAGATTATTTTATATATTTTGGAACGACGCTCGTACCGATACACTTGTTTTAGTGGTTCGTATTCCTTGATGATATATTTTATTTTCATTTCATTTTTATCTAGTTTTAATAAAAAAAGGCATTTGTGTGAATTGTTTTATCAAAAGCAAAAATACCGAGAAGAAACGATTTATACACCCAGAATAATGAAAATTTTTATCATTGTATCTTAGGAAATTGTACGACTTCTTATTATATAAAAAAAATATTTTCATCTCCTGACGTCGGATCGAAAAAATAAAGTTGAGTGAGTAATTGAACATAGATTAAATAAGAGTGATTCTAACCTTGGCTTATTAAGGCAGCTTATAGTCTTAACTACCTAATGTAACTTGTTTTATTGTATTTCACTTGAAGTTAACGTAAATCTCTGAAAACATTATTCATTAAAATATAATTAATAATAGAACTAGACTCCCCGATTTATTTAATTTGCAAATATTTCTTACTTGATTGCTGTTGTTTACATTATAAAATTTATAATCATAACAATGAAAATAATTTAATAATTATTGTAAATTGATGCACATGTATTTATGTGATTATAATGAATATTAATTTACTTGGTACTAATAATGTAAAAAAGTTTGTGTAAAATATTGTGGATATATATTACAAAATTATCTTGGGAAGGTTTTAATATATCTGCATATTTTTTAAAAGATTAGAAATTTTCATAAAAAAAATAAGTATGAAAATTTTACAATATAACTAATTTTATATAAAATCTTAAGTTTATGTTTAATTTTCAAATGAATATCTATTTTTAATCATATCGATCATTATACATTTGCGAAAGCTTTTAATATAATCTCTATTTAAATAATCATCGTAAATTAATTTTTAATATCATTATTCTCATACTATCGAAATTGTTACATCTTTAGTATAATATTTGTATGAAGTATTTATTATTCGATCGCCAAATTTAATATTCTAATTTTTCTTCGTAAATATTTATTACCGACAAAATATATAAAGATAAATTTTACTCCATTAATGTCTATTTTATGATAACGTTGTTATTGTTAAAATGTCTATTTACTTGACAGAATGGAAACTAACGTTTTTAATGGAAAAATAATTAAAGTGTTTACGCTCAATTTTTTTCATAATTATTATTTTATAATTTGATCAATAAACGATATTAAATTTAAAATTATAACGACACCAATTCAAAGTAATAACGATGTTCTGTAATAAAAATATATGCATTCTATTAAATCCTTTTCACCATTACATTTTTATTTCAGTTTTATGAAGAATTTTTGAAAGTAATTAAAGATTGTAATGTTTGTTAGTGTAATGTTATTTAATGATTTTATTATCGTAGCATAATTTTCCATTTTAAATGATTTTCCTCTGCAAACGCAGTTAATATTCAAATAATATTACTATTACTTGTGTAACATCGTTAAAATAAAATTGATAAAAAAGAATGGATTCTTATTGCATTATATTTTATTTATTTATTAAAATTCGTAATGTTCAATATGAAAGTACACTATAAAATTTTTAGATACATTTCCCATTTTATTTTCTATAATATTTAAAATATAAGGAAAAAGGAAAATTAAAAATTGAATTTTTAATTTATTTTTAATTCTCTTAAAGAACCAACTAAAATATATTTAAAAATACCTATATATATTTTCTGAATAAATTATATTTATTATAGAAAAATATGTAAAAAAGACATTATAAAATTGTAATAAATTTATTTCTTTTTTATAATATTTAGTCGCGTCAATATAGGATTAAATTTAAAATAATCTACAAATTCACGTTTTCATCCATCATTTACTTTTGAAGTTACAGCTTGCGACGTAAACTGTGGATAATATTTCTTCATGTTACAATATTTAAAAATAAAATATTGTACTTAGAGATTAGAATGAAGTGCACTTTGCTTCAAAGATTGATGAATCTAGTTACAACACTATTTTGTTACTTTTAGGATACATAACTATTGCGACTTTTACTGTCTCATTTTCTGATCGATTGTGGCTACGGATCTTTCTTCTTTAAGTTGACCTTATAGTGCTTAGTTAGTACTTTTTTATATGCAAATGTAAACGACTATTAAGAATACTAACTTTTGGAAGAATAATTAACATCGTTTTTATTAATATCAGACTTTGATTAGTGCACAGATTATCCAAATCACTCCTTTCATTTTGATCGTATAAACCCTTGTTCAAATTGACTATTAAAACATATTCACGCGCAGTCATATCGAATTTTTCTAGAGTAAATGGTATAGTTTAGAAAGACAATTTTCTAAATATACGTATTATATAATATTGTGTAAATTATATTTACATACATACTTTATTGTTTATTGAAATTTTTTATCGTCTAATAAGTTATTAAAAAACCACTTAAATATTATTGTATTAAATGTACTTCAAATCAGTCACAGATGACATTTATTTTTCAGGACAATTACGGCTCATTAAATCAATTACCACGAACTTCACTTTTTATCTTTCTATTCATATTGTTATATATAAATCGATATAATCCAGACTATGCTTTGCTTTTTACCTTTTAACGGAAAAATTGTTTTCATTTTATACACATATACATCGTTTTATTCAATTGTAAAGTAATATAATAAACATTCTCAGATTTAGTTTCTTTGATCTTTATTGTTACAATGATTCGTGTAGAATCGGAAACAAATAATCTAAATATAAATATTTAAAGAATTACAAAATTGTATTTAGTTGTAATTAATGTTCATGTTTTACTCATATCTTCTGTACAATGTAATGAAACAATATAACTTATTGGTCTTTCATAATAATTTTATCAATCGTATTTTTTTAACAATACAGTAAAAATTAAACAAAAATTTAAAAAATTTATAAATTATAATATTATTTTAGAAAAATAAAAAAACTTCAGGTAATATTTCTTCAATTAAATAAGTTTTCATTTAATTTTGTGTGATTTGAAAACATTTTTAAATATTATACATAAATTCATTATTTTTAATGTTCTATAATTTTCTAAGTATATTGTAAAAGAAAATTACTTCTATTTTAATTTTTATCATCATTTCTTAAAAATGATTTTTATTAATTTGGAATACAGAATTGAGAATGAAATATCAATAAAAATAATAAAGTGTAAAAATCCGTAAAACTAAAACTCATAATATTAAATTTTTTAGTTTTCTAATTAATACATATTCTTATTTTATTCTGTTCCTTTATTCGTATATAGTATTTATTCAAGTAAAATTTGAAATTATCTCTATTTTTGTATTAAATATCTTGATATAAGATGTATAGTATGAATCAAAAATTTAAATGTATACAAAATTAAATTACAACTTCAAATAATATTAAGAATTATCTGTTTTATTTTTTAAACCTTAAATTTGAATTATGTTAGATATTAAATTTATATGCAATTTATAAAAATGCGTTTTTCAAATAATTAGTAATAGTGATTTATATTTTACTAATATTATAATTTTACTAAAATTGAAACTATCTTTTTGTTTTTTACAAATACTACTACTTTTATTATATTAATTTCATTTCTTTTTATGGTCCAAGGCACCATCGACTCGTTAGATATAAATTAAGTGCTTGATTTGCCTTGAGTCAGAGTTTCTTTACATTCTTCTGAAAGTATGAGATTAATAGATAATAATACTAGAAACTGGGAAATAAAAGAATCTTGATCGGAATTAATTTTGCATATCTCGTTTATCCTCGATTTCATTCATTTAAAGTAATACTATTTTTATGGTATACAATATTTCATGGACCAGTTATTAAGTTTTTTCTACATCGACTTTTAGTATCTTTAACAATACTAACTACATAATGGATAATTATTTGTAGTAGATAAAATTATAATATGATCATGACTATATTACAGTAGAAATTTCATAAGCTTAGTTGATAACTTGGTTAAATAGAAACTTAAAGATAGAATAGAAAGTATTAACTATAAAGTTACGATTTCTATTAGATTTAAAGTTCAAGAGAGGTTATTAAATTTCAATATAATACTAAAATGGATATTAATGTGTCTTATCAGTACAATTTGAATATAATTTGTCAATACTATTAGAGTATTTTCATTTAGTATTTTCATTTGCAACAGATTTTTTTATTAACTATGATTTAAACAACCAGTATATAGATAATCTACATTCAATAAGAAATAGTAAAACATTAAAATAGAGTATAGAAATTTTGTTTATAATGTAGAATATTTATATTTACATGTATAAACTGATTTTGCATTATCTAATTACCATATGAATTATAAAGTTCTCGATAAACTTTCCATCATATACATAAATTTAAATATTTGAAAACATTGATAAATAGTAAAAATTGAATTAACATTATATTTAAAAATACATTATTTTTTGGAATAATGTATTTCATCAATGTTCTATTAAAATATCACATTCTTTTATATTGCTTAAAACTTTATAAGGTTAAATTTTATTACAAAGTAAAAAATAAAAAATTTAACTAAGATAATGAAAAATTAAAAATATTAATATTCATATAGTATTTATATCAAAAAAAATTTAATAAGTGAAAAGTATAGAAAATCGCGTAATTATGAAATTAAGAATCTTCATGCTCTACTTAATAGTCAGAAAATTAATTGAACATTAGATATTAAGATAGATCTCAAGTACGTCTACAGTGGACTCCTACTTAACTTAAGTAATATAAATCTTCTGAGTCTGCATTTTTACTGTGCTACTGACACTCCACATTATCCGCCCCTCGTACAATTTTCCACAGTCTCTCATAGAACTCTATATCTTTGTTGCTGCCAGTTTTTTTGATTGAGTCAGAGTATCTTAGCTAAAAGACATAAAGTTCGACATATTATGAAATAAGTATCCATAACACTTTTTATCTAAATTTATCACTAGACACAATGTCATAGTTTCATTAATTTCTGTTCACTAACAATTTTATTAGCGCGCTATATTTTTGGCTCATAATAACTTACCTCATAAATTTTGAGTTTTTAAATCAATGAACTTAGTCATCATACGTATTACTAAAAATTAATGGTTCGTTTCTTAGTTTCTCAATATATATATATACAATTTATCCTTTTCAAGATACCGTAGATAGAATTTTCTGAGAACTTCCTAAAGAAGAAGGAATGTACGTTCGATAATCCATACTTCACATAAAGACCGAATATATATGTAAATGAAATCACCCATCTGAAAAAAGAATATACCCTTTAGTTGACCTATCCTTTGTATAAAAAAGTAAAGAAAAATCATTCGCCTCCATTAATATTTCATTATTCTTACGGATATTTATATAAAATATATTTTTTATTTTTTCAAGTATAATTTGTACATTTTTTGCAAATCACTATTTACAATTTTATAAAATTTAATATGATACTTACATATATTGTTAAATGGATACAACTATGTAAATGATAGTATTTCATATGATGATAATACGATGATAAAATAACGTAGAGTCATAATAATACAGTAGAATATGCATATTATTATATAAAATTATTTTAAAAATCATATACAATACGAGTAAAAGTTATATGAAATAAGAAAAAATTTGAAATAAATATTTTTTAATAAATGTGTGAATCTTATGTATTTATTTCTTTTGTATTTTTATTCATAATGTTTTAATCGTTAGTGTTTTAAATATTTTACAAATATTTTCAAGTTAATATTTGATTTATTTTAAATATATTTATTGTATAAAAGACTTATTCAAATATTATAAAATATTATATGCATTATGCAGAAAACGCGAAAGAACTTAATCAAATTCCATATACAAAATATATTAAAAAAATTAATTCATAATTATTTTTTAGAAATTTTTTGTCAAAACAATATAAATTTAGCATTTTATTAAAAATATTACATTTTGTATTAAATTGATAAAAGCAATTTAATTTTGTTATTTATTTGATGGAACATTTATCACAAATTGGTTTGAATAAAAATTATAAATTTCATTTTAAAAAAGTAAAATAAAATGAAGTGCTGAATTAATTAATATAACAAATTGATAAAAAATTGCTATTATAAATATTGATATGAAAGTTTAATTTTTATTTAATTTAATATTTTATATTGCCTAATTACTTTCATTTTTACATTTAAAAGTATCGACAAAAATAATTTCTGCTTAATTTTATTATAATGCTGCATTAATAAGTTTCATAATTCATAATAAAAATATCAAAATTTTATAATCATAAAAATTCTTATTTATTCATACCATGAATAGAAATAATTATTAGATAAAATAAATCATTAATTTTTTTTAATATTTAGTTCATCATAATTTAATGTTTATTTGTGATCATTTAAGGTGTTATTGAGTAAAAAATGTAGCACTTTAATAAATTAATATTTCACATATTTGAAATTACTAATTGCATAAATATTATTAGTAAATATATATTTCTATGTTTAATACATACTAGAATATTTATAATAAGAATATAGATGTACATTTATCAGTTATTAATAATTTCAAACAGATAGTTTATGCATAAATTACTGACAAAATTAATAAACGATATACATTTTCTTCGTTTAATAACATTGTATAAAATTTTTTAAATTACATTTTACATTATATTTCAATTTTATAAATAATTTTGTATATCTTTTAACGAAATAAAAAATATCCTTTTCCACGAAAGGAATAAAAAATAAAATAAATTTGTTATTGTAAAAGACAAAAATCATTATGTAATAAAATGGAAATTAAAACAATATTGCCCAAATAACATTTGAATAATATAAATTAAAAAGAAAGGTTTGTATTATTTAAATTTAAAAAAGTTGATAATTTTTTTTAACGAAATTAAGTGTTTTAAATTTTTTAATTTACATTTATAGTTTATTTGTTTAGTTTATAAATAAATGTTTTTAACTAATATGTTTTTTGAAATTGTTGAAAATATTTATTCATTAATATTTCAATATCAATTATCATTAATACATGATTATTTACGTTTTCGCTCTTTTATACGATTACTTGCTATTTACACGTACTATTTACTCACGTTTTTATGCTCTGATCTTATTTACTTTATACACTTCTTCCTTCAGTTTTATCGGATTCTTTGTACTTACGACTCTTTCCCACAAAGGCTATGACTTTTAAATCACCTTGTTTGGTTTATAAGCCCTTTTCTTTCATACATTTGGTGTTATAAAACTGAAGTATTTATCGCCTACAACTCTTACACTTTTTGATTTTCAATTCGCCCTATAATATCAGGCCTTTTAGCTCCTTATTAAACTTCAATATATTTTCTTAGCTTTTTCAATCATTGCAAATTTTTTTTTTTATGAACCATTTAACATTATCTAAAAAATATAAAAAATTTAAATAAATTAAGAATTTTCATTAAACTAAATATTAATTGTAAAAGTAAAATAATTAAAATAATTATTATATAAAAATATACGAAGATAACAAAAGAATGATATACATCTTTTTTATTCTTACGGAAGAAAATGTATTTTTACATTAATTATAAAATTTTAACATTTTTATCAATATGTTTACCTCTTAATAGCAAATTAAATGAATAATTTTTATGCAGTAACTTAATCTACCATCATATTATTATGAACTTTAAAAATTTTAAAAATAAATTTAAAAAGCAAACATATTTCAATCAAATTATAAAAAATAAAAAATAAAAAATCTGAATTATTTAAAATTATCTTTTATTTTTAATTTAAAAAAAAATTGGTTTAAATAATAAATTAAAATTACTTTCAGATGCTTATGTATATTTTTATATTATATTAATAAAATATATAATGAAATTCTGTTATTTTGTGAAAAAATGACTTCATTTAATTACGAAAAAACTACATTATTATTTTTATATCACTTGTAAAAGGCACCACAATATTATTGGTAAGTAGACATAAGCATATTTACATGTTACAAAAAATTTTATTTATATTAACTAGTTATTATCGCGACGCGCATCGTAATAAAATTTCTATTTCGTGTTAAAATTTGACCTACTCGATTTTTACACATTTTTTCATGGAGAACTTCTCATCCATTGAAAATATAAGAGATTAAATGCCCACAAAGTAGCCATAACCATAATCCTAAGAAATGAGATAATTTCTAGTTACTTATAAAATAAAAATAAAGTACGTGGATGGTGTACTTAGGAAGTAGCAACGTACTACATCGATCCAAGCCCGAGTATTTTGTGCTCTCTTTGGAAGAGAGATTATTTGCAAAGTAGAAAAGTGACACTTCTTCCAGGCAGCGAAAAAGAAAAAGCTACTTCCAACATCTGCTTCTGTGTTCGAAAAAAAGAAACCAAGACAGATTGATGAGCTCCCATTAACTGGTAAACGAAGCAGAAGCAAGATACTGACAGTGCAACTCGATGAAACATCCAAGAGGCGCGTCAGTCTGTCGGAATGGCCTTATCTCATTCTTTTATAAGCATAATAAATCCGAATATTCTTTTTCATAAACTGGCTGTGGTTTATTTTAATATTTTACTCTGATAAATTTGATCAAAAGGTTACTTTTCCAGCTAAGATTTTTAACGTTCGATAAAATTTCAAATACGTATCCTTGTATAATTCTCTTTCTCTATGTCACTCTCTACTGACTCCGCCCTTCTCGTAAGTGCTAAGAAGGGTTCCATACATCTTGGTTAATGCCTTTGTACCAACGATGATGGTGCGAATAGAATAAGCAAAAAACGTACCATTTTCTTCAAAATACGAAGAAACCCAAACTCATCTATGCATCTTACATTGTAGAAATCTTCTATTCGCATTTTAAAGTAGCGATAACAAAACGTTTTGTGCGTCTAAATTTTTTATACGTAATACAAAATGTAATGGCGTGTATATAATATTTATTCTTCAAACTTCATTCGATAGAATTTTTTAATAAATAATTGAGAATAATCTATCGAAAGCAGCAGTTTAAATTTAAATTTTTTTCATTTAAATTTTTCTATATGTAGAAAATAGTTACAATATGCAACTTTTAATATTTTTTATCCTTTTTAATTTCAATAAAAAAATATAAACTTAGTATATATGAATATATCGTGCGAACTTATTGAAAATAATAGTTACATCGATTCTCTAAGTATTAAGAATTCAGTTAAATTATAGTACTAATGCTTTGTATAATTAGTGTAATAATTATAAATTTATAAAAGTTGATATTAATATTAATAAATATTCGTAAATACATCAAAAATTGATGCTTCTTATTAGTATAGTTTTATCAATAGCGAAACGTATCTCTTCTCTATTTATCTAAATTCATTGATATTTGATTAATTACTCCTCTTAGTTTATATTATTGATCTATTCATATTTTCTTGTAATTCAATATTTCTAATTTTCTTTTTTAAATTCGTAGATTATGTTTATCAATTTTATTACGCGTATTAGTTGAAATTTTCATTATTTATGAAGAATGAAAATGTAATATCATCAGTCGAACTATTCAACGACTAAAAAAATAAATTTTGAAGAAAATTCTTTCATTTTGCATTTATATAAAAATATAATATTAATATGATAAAAAGTTTTCATTTTAAATATTATTTGATAAATATTATACTTTAAAGAATGAAAAATTTTCAAATTCATGATCTATGAATTGATTTATTTGTCAGATTTAGCAGTATCAATTTTCTTTTATATCTCCTGAAGAAAAAAGAATGAAAATATGTGTACGAACTTTTATACCTTATCTCTCTCCTGTATTCTTATCTCTAAATTTTGTTTTCTCATTTATTTTCTAAATGTTAAATTCAGAGCAAGGATTCCTTTTCATTTTTTCTTTTCCTTCGCATTTTTCCTCCTTCTCGTTTTTCTATTTATAACGTGAATTTTTGTTCTCCTGCGTATTTAATACCATTTCACAAATTTATCTGTTTCCCATATATTTCTTTCATATCGACTTCTTATTCTTACATCTTTCAAAATTCATGAAATTAATCTTAAAACACGAAAATATTTATTTCTTATACTTAGTAAACAACTATATTTAATTAATAAAAATGTTTATTCATTTATAAAAAAAATAATAACGGTTATTCACATTAAATATTGTAATATTGGAAAATATTTTATATATTTTATAAATATAATAATTATACATTTTATAAATAAGAAATGATATTTTGCAGATATTATTATGTTCATATTTTTCTACATTTTAAATATAAGTCATTAAAATTAAGGCAGCTATAAAATTATAATATAATCTTAAATTTTTTATGCTTTTATATATTTTAGCCTTCATCGCATTCGTATGTATTTATATAAAAGTGCGTTATGTTATAAATATGTTATAAATATATATATGAATGTCAAGAGGCATATTCATGTGCTCAGAGTCAGAGCACGTAATGAAAACTGTCGTGTGAATCATCACTTTCGTATATGATATTCTATTCCCATTTTCTTTCGTTTATGCGTATGGAATAAGATAAAGAATGAAAAAATATAAGTGCAAATGTACATACGTAGATCTAAACATAAGTAAATATGGAAATATGTTAATAAAATTCTATTATTAATAAAATTTAATCAAATCACTAATATTTAGCATAAAAATAACACACATTATTTTATAAAATAATATATATAATATAGGATAAATTTTCCTCTTCTTCCATTTATTTTCTTTGAAAACACGTAATTTTTTTAAAAATAAACGTAAATTTATTTTACACTTATATTTCATTTTTAATACCACAAATTTTTCAAATGTAATAAAATATTTTTGAAATCATACAATTTTATTTAAAAATTCTTTTTATAACTAATTTTACAAATTTATTTAGATAAAATTACATAAATATATAGTTATAATTATTTAAAAATATATATTGCTTAAAAATTATGTGCATTAATTTGATACTTTAAAAAACTATAGAAATATATAAAAATATTTTAGATATATATTTATTTAAAAATTATACAAATAATAATTTCGTTAAGATATTTTTAATACTAAAACATTTTATTTCATCATATTGTTTGACATTATATATATTGTAGTAATTATATTTTATCAATAACTTACATATAAACGTTAATATAGAGGCATTAAGTTTTTAGCCATAAATTTTTATCACGAATATCCTTGCAAGTTTGATTCTATCGATTCAGGCGCATCTTGCAATTTTAATAGCTACATTTATAGTCGGGACCGAGTTGTTAAATACATTTGCGAGATCGTGACAACAAACTTATCTCACATCTTGCTTTATTCTCCAGTTTGATAGATCATGCATCTTAAGTTACATTTTTAAAACAAATAATGAGTAAGAGAAAAAATTGCAATCTCACGCACTCCAGATATTTATTTAAAAATCATATAAATCATCGTCTATATGCTTCATCGATTTATGGATATTACTTTCTTTGATTTTCGGTTTTATCACAATGATAAAAGAGAAACTTTCAAAACTAAAAGGCCCAATCACGATGACTGATTCATAAGCGAATAATCTGATTTCATAGTTGATACATTTTTTTACGATTATTACAAATGTTAATACCAAAATATTTTATTCGTACGATAACATTATTTATAAATATCGTATGAAGTTTTTTTATGGGTACAAACTTTATTTTCTTATAAATTTTACGATAATAACATTTTCAATAAATATAATGCAATATTTTATTATATAAATAATATTATTAATTTCTGAATAAATAATGATAGTGATTTAATAACTTTGTAAAAATAGTATTTACAAAATTATAAAAAGCTGTATTTTCACAAGAATAGACTATCTGAAATATTTGACAAAAATAAAAACTTAATACAAATAACATTTTAATTTATAATATAATTTTCACTGATAAGTTAGCGATAAATTAATTATTTTATATTTAGAAGTAACATAAGTTTTTATATTATTCGACAATTATTCCTAGCAAGATTTAATCAGAAAACTGTAAGTGATGTATTTAAATTACCAGAAGTAATGAATCCAATAATAACTAAAGATAAAATAATTCAATTAATATAAAGGAGTAGAAATAAAAAAATATTATTTGCATTCTGGACATTTAATTTTAGTACTGTCGAATAGGAATCGTTTTGAAGGATATTCAATGACGGAAAACTGTGCGGTCAATAAATGATTGGCGGGCGACTATTAAGATGATAATATAGACATGATAAAAAAATCTTATTTGATATTTTTATGAACACATTTGATACTTTATTTATGATCATTTGTGTATTAAAATTTTGATTATTCATTCTATACGTTGAGCTTTTAGTTGAAAAGGACCACGAATGTGATGTTAAAACGTATAAACACGAATCTTGTTTAGATGTACTGATTATCTAATTTTTAAAACAGGAAATATGACATTATTTGACATTATTTATATCATACTTTTAAATATTCGAACTTAATTAGAAATTTTATATTCCTATAAGTATATATTTTATCTTAAATATAGTGCACATAATTCAACGTCATACTGTTGAGCGTAATATTCAGAAATTTCCTTGAAATATTTTATATTATAGATATATATTACTAAAAATTCTCTGAATCGCATATTCTAAAATATTTTTAGAGTAATAAATTAAAATATTTTTAAAATATTTTAATAGTTTCATGATTAATATTCTAGTTATTGGTAAATAAAAGTTTAGAAAAACGATTTTTGTTGTCTAATAAAAGATCTTAAATTTTTAACACATTTCACGTATATTTTGTATTTAGAAATAAATTTGTTTAAAATAGTTCAATACGCGCAAGATTTAATTCAATATAAAATAATTGTTAAAAGGAGTGTATTAAAAATTAGCTTATTTATATTTATTTTTAACTCAAAGCGTTTTTTAAATATTTCCAATTTATAGTTCTTTAAATTCTTAAACTTTAATTTTGTTGCATCTGTTAATATATAATAAAAAAATGTGAATAAAAATTTATTATTTCTTTAAAAAAGAAACCAAAAGTTAAAATATATTAAAGTAGATAATAAAGAAACGTAAATCACTTTTAAGACCTCTACTAAAAATCAATGTCGTAGGTTGTGAAATTTCCACTGAACTGATCAGTAAAATTTCCTTGCACGATTCTTAATTCAAATTATTAATCAGACTAGACTCGAAAAATGACTCGTTTAAGCGAACTAAAATTTTCGAAGGTTGAAAACGGCGACTACGTAACAAAAGATAAAAAATAAAAGATGATTTTCCAGGCGATAAAGGCATGACTATGTCGTCTGACAAAGACGGTCGAACGGTACGTGACCACTTGAGTATCTTTCTGTGCAGTCTTGCAGACACTACTACAAACTCATATATGTGGGACATCCTTGCCTTTCGACCTGCATATTTACATTTCGTTTCTGCCTGCCACTGCACTGCTGTGGAATATCGTTTTTTTTCCTTTGTTTGTAATATATGACGACATGTCTTTTATTTCGTAAAAAGGAAGCATATGAAATTAAATGATGGCGTGATGGAATTTTGACCTCATTTTTTAATATTTATTTTGCTATTTAAATTTGAGACCAAATAAAATTGATAACGCGGTAAATTGATTTATCGTACGAAAACATGAATAATTATTTTCAAATTTATCTTCGGTTCGTAGAATACTGCTTTTCTTTGAAATGTCTAGTACCAACGTAAACAAATAATTTACTCCGTAATTGAAGTTGTTTTATTTTTTTTATTTACAATTTATTTATGAATAAGCACACTTAAGAATCTTAAAGTAGAAATAAATATCAATATAAAAATATACTGGTAATACGAAGAGTACTATTATATATTTTCGAAATTTTATTGCTTACTTGTTTATAATGACTTTATTATAAATGAAACGAATTATCAAAGTCGAACGCGTAAATAAAAGAAATATTATTTTTAAATATGCTGCATTGTATCGATATTTTAAAGAAACTTTGTGGAATCAAGACTTCATTTAAATTATAGAAAATTAACAAAGTATTTTTATAATATAAATGATTATTTTATAAGCATTATTATAAGTTCTGGTAAATAAAAATTTACTGCAGAATGATTTTAAAAAAGTACTTAAATAATTTCAAATACATTATTACAAAATTGATGTATTTCTTGCATATATTTGTATCGAGTAAAATATTGTTAAAATTAACTTTAAAATTATTATAATATAAATTTGATTCGGTCGAACATGATTGTAACTAAAAAATCAATTTCTAATGCTTATCTTCTCTGATTGAAACTACAAATTATCGGTATACCGAGAAAATAAAGCTCAACCTTTTTAAAACTATCTAAAATAGAAGATTCATTTATTTCTGAAAATGTAAACTTTACATTTTTCATTGGTGTTAGCAAAGTCCTCTATCTTACATCTTTTCTTAAGTTACGCGTACCTTGAGATAAGAACACACTTCGCAGTAAGGTCATTTTCAGATATATTTAAAATGAACATAACATACAGTACAATCTTGCTTTAAAGCGATGGATAAGACACGAAAAAAAAGAACAACCAGAAGAGATACAAAACTAGAATCTCTCAAGGTTGTAAACCTAAGGAGATTTTCTTCTTCGATGAATGCGAAAAGTTGCTTGTACATACGTAATCTTGAAAACGGTAATTTCCATCATATGTACTAATATAGGTATTTATCTTGTATATGTAATGAAATGAATTCAATTCAAAATCATGTTCCAAGTTAAATCTGCCTTTAGTATATAAGATATAAGTTATTTTTTTTACGGAAAATAATATTATCAATACGCTACTTATTTTATCCTTAAGTGCAATAACATAATTTATGTATAGTATCAGTAAAATGGAAATGCATTAAATTTTTGTTTTATAAATTATAATCTTACTAAATTTTTCAAGTATCTGTGTTACTAGTATCTAATCAGTTATAAAAATACTTGATATGATTAAAAAAAAACATTAAAAATTTTATTATAAATATCAGAATAAGTCTAAAAAAAATTTAAAATAAAAGTGATGGATTATTCAAATTTCTTTTATTCGTAATTTTTAGTAATTCAGTATAGCTCAATATTAAAAATGCAACAATAAATATCTCCACCACTAATCTTCATTCTTGAATAAATTAGTCAAGAAATACAACTAGATTTAATAAACTCCGTTAAAAAAATAGAATACGATATACGAATAAAAATTTTTATATATACTATAATGTTAAATATAAATTCTGCATTCTTTCTCATAATTATCATTTAAATTAAGAAAATTTAATTTTGATAAAAATAAAACTAAAGTTATATATAAATAATATTGACTGTTAAGAACTATTTCATAATTTTTTTCTATTTTATAAATTTTATCAAGTTTTTTAGAATAAACTAGAGAAAAATTAAAATGATAAATAGCTCTAATAATTTTATATATTAAAATAAATATGTAATTCTAGTACATGGAAAAAACAGGAGGTATGTAAAAATTAAACAAGGTAACTAAATATATAGAATAATATTTCATATATGTAAGAGATTTATTATTAGATGTAAGGCAAACATTCCTTTAAATATAAGAAGTCTACAAAATATACAATAAAATTGATCGAAGCTAAAGGAATCGTGGAAAACTTCAAGAAAGTAATAACAAGAAAATAGTTAAATGTTAAAAGGTTAAAGTAATAAAAGAGATACAAAAGTGAGTAAAATCGAAAAGAGGATAAGTATAAAATTCAATTTAAAAAAAAATTACAATGAGCTTTCAATTACATTAATAACATCGTTTACAATGTATAAAATAAAAATTGAATAAAAAGTACAGAATGATTCAAGAAGTATATAAAAAAAATCGAAAGAATAATAAAATATCTCGACGTATGAAGTATATGAATAGATAAACAAAAAATAAAAAAATAATAGAGTTACAGGATTTGCAATCTACAAGAACATTAATTGATATAATGATTTTTTTACTCTCATAAAAAAAAAATATAAATAAATAATATGGAGGATACAAATGAATGATTAATGTCAGAAGATGAATTTATTAAATATCTAAATACATGTTATAAAAATATTCAATTAGAAATACATTCAATATATTTATGGCAATATCTATTTAAATAAATTTAATACTTATTATTTAATAAGTAGCAATAAAATTGTAATCTAAAAATAATAATATAATTTATAAATAAACAGTTATAAAGAAAACTGTTTTATAATTACAAAGTTATCAAACATTTCTTCGTACAAATAAATGAAAAGTCATACATACTTTTTGTATGTAAAAAAAGTGACTAAAAATTTATAAATTAGGAAGTTTAAAAATAAATAATAAAATAAATAATAAACACATGCAATAAAATTACGTTATCATAAATTAATTATTTATCGATGATACTTTTTTTATTTTCAAGATGATATATAAAAAAACAACATCCTTAAACTAAATTATATTTCGTAACGTGACTAAAGAAGTGAACATTAGTAAAATATTGCTTGAAAAAAGAAGAGTAGAATCTGTACATGAAACGAAAAAGATTTGACTATTAAATAAAAAATTTAGCTAATTATAATATAGAAATATTTTGATGATCACAACAGATTAATAAATTTATTAAAATATTAAAATAATTTTCATCATACATACTCAGAATAAATAATAATTTTTTTAAATAAAATCAAATGTATTTTAACCGATTCCTTACGTACAATGTATCTTATCAAATTCCCATATAAATCAGTGTGCACGTTCGAGTATAAATGTTCTCCTCAAACTCACACCTGCGATCCTTTAAAAAACTGGTGAACCCTGCAAGAAAACGTGTATAAGAAAGCGAATATGAGAAAAGTTTCTGCAAAAAAGAAAAAGAAAAAATTGATTTAAACTTGATTTTGACGTGTTGAACAAAGGTGAATAAATCAGCTCCGAACTCGCGTCCGCGCTTCTCAATCAATCAAGCATCTTTTCAAGTTGCATTCAATAAACTCAAATGTTTCTTTGATTGCATGAAGACACGAAATTCTTGATCATGTGACTTTTCTACAACACGACAGATAAAAATAAAGAAAAGTAAGAAACTGTCCGTATAAATTTTCCCAGAAAAAGAAGGAAAATAGAATAAAAGATCTGCAATAGAAGCAAATCAAATAAAACTATTGTATATGTGTATTCATGTGTTTACGTGTGGATATGTGTGAGTGTATTTGAAGAATACATGCTTTGTTTTTTAGAAAAATCTATCACTATCAATTCTTCGAGAACTACACTATAATCCATTGCCATTCGAACTATTTTCAAATATTGCGTATAGGGTCACTTTACGTCAAGTACACCTTTAAAAAAAGTTTCCAAAAACGGAATTCTTTATTTTTATTCTGTATGTGGCTTAGTAATATAATATTCGATGCTATTAATTTGAGATAACATTAAGTATTGAAAAATTGTCAAGTATTCAATTTCTCATTTTTCTTTGAACGAGAGTTTTTCGTTACATTCCTTTTGTTTCAAAATTCTTTTAAAAAATTTCGGATTTTTATGAAGTTTAAACGTAGTTTAATGTAGATATAAATATTTTTTAAACAAAAAATTTTTAATATAGTATTCAAATTTAACTATTATTTTACAATTATATTTTTTCAAAATTAAATTCTTGAAATTTTTTAAATAATTTACTTTATTTTTATTATTATTCGATATATATAGTTTAAATTATAGAATTAAAATAAAATCATAAAAAAAGTAAATTTATGAAAAAAGTTTTATATCATTTTTCGGTATATTATGGAAATGAATTTATCCATGTAAGTATATCATATATCAAATCTTATATTATTTCAGTAAAAAAATTAACATACAAAAGTATTTACATATTTAAATCATAGTAAATTATTTCTAAACTAAGGTTTATAAGTTAAAAAATTCTTTTTTTATCATTGCACTAGAAAATATAATTATGTATAAAAGTAACGTTAGTGCTGTAAATTCAATATGAATATCTGAATAATATATTAAATATTTTTAAAAAAATGTGTAACAAATATTACTTATTTTTAATCAATTAAATTAAGTAAAAAAATTAATCTAAATACATAAAAATAAATTCCAAAAGATTTTTTTAATAGCTCAAAATAGAAATGAATTTATGCAATCGTATACAATTATCTTACAATATATTTGAATCCAATTCTAAATTATATTTGAAATATTCAACCTTTTGATCTTCTACTGTAAAATATATTTTATCGATGAAATATATTTATATATGCATAAATTAATAATATAATAAATATGTTTCTATTATTTATTGAAATCATAAAATTTCAATGTAAGATATTTAATAATATATAATATAGTATATTACATTACGTATCGTCGATGATTTTATACTTGTATACGTGCAATCTAAATTTTGCTTATAAAGAAATTGTAAACTTTTAATTCGTATAATTTCGGTAAGAGGAAAAAAAATATATTTTTGAAAGAATTAAGTAAAATATTATCTAGCCATTCACCAGAAGTACCATCTAAGAAAAATTCTTTCAATTTTCTTTTATTAGATTGTGTCTGCTAAAAGGACGTTCGAAGTAAATTCCAAACACCGTAGGAACGAAAATTCAATGATTCAAGAATACGCGTTTGCTTCCACTTTATTCTCTTCGCGCCTTCAACAAAATTTCCTATCCTGTTTCATGCAATCACTATCCTTAATTAACATGCAAATAAATTCTGCTGGCTTGCATTACTTCATGGAAACACGGACATATTTCCTTGAAGCCTCGGATCAGAATAGGCGAGTCCATCCGTCCATATTCTAGGACATATGCAAGCATGCACGTTCGACTTTAAACACTTTGATGAAAGGTACTCGTACCTCGTCGCTGCAACGTCTTATTAGCGCAAAAGGTCGTGTCAAAGTACCGCTACTTCTCTTAGCATGCGATTACACCCGTATAATTCACCTGAAACTCATACGTATACTAGGGAGGAGCAGTCTTCTAATTTGACATTGCTAATGCACAAGTGCACCGCCACAACTCGCGTATTTTCTTCTCCCTCCCCTAATTCTATATAATTGCACATGCGAGTACGGGGAAATGACTTGCGGTGGAGAGAAGACTGTGAAATATCACGGATAATACTCGTTTGTCGAAACAGATGTACCGGTTCAAACAAGAATATAACTCTATTATTGCGACTCTGAATTATACTAGTATTTTCGGTGAAATATGCTAGGGTATGTCGAATCTGCCATCGCGAGAAACGAGGATTCCTCCACGAATGTTAAGTTTTAGTACTACGAATAACGAAAGTAATATAATATTTATAAAGAAAATAATTTTTCTAAATAAATTTTTTTCTCAAATAATATCAGCGAGGGTAAATTAGAAAAATTTGTCTTCGTTTTAGTACTACTTTTAAAATAATATAAATTCATGTTTTATGTACGAATTTTAATTAAAACGTATAACATTAATTTAAATAAAATAATTATTCTATATTTTGAAATACAACACTACTTTTAATACTAATGTTGAATTATAAATAAAAGTTTCATACGTATTTTCGTACTGATATTCATGTTACAAATTACATGAAAAATTGATGTAATATATAAATAGAATTTATTTTAAGTCTCACATTTATCATTAAACAAAATAAAAAATTATACAAAAAATACAAAACAATAATATAATAAAAGTTATAACAAATTCTTAAACTCATAAATGTAGATAAAAGAAAAATATATACAAAAAAAGATAAAGTTTATTAACGAGGTTTGTCATATTTTCGTGTAATTTAAATTACATGAATGCATAAAATTAAATATTTGTATTCTAATGAAAAGTTTTGCTAAAACTAGTCATGAATAGTTATAATCCTAAATCAATTAACAAACCTAAGAGATTTCTATTAAAAGTTTCGCAACCTTAAAATATGATTCATTTAATATCAATAATATTTTTAATTTTCATTAACTAACGAAATAAAATCATGATTTATTATACAAACAAAAGTTCGTTTATAATAATTAACATTCTAATATTTAAGCTCATAAGTTAATTGTAATTATTATTTCAAATTATTTTAATTTTATTATTTTTTTATCCATTATAATGATGAAATAGTATATTATATATTCAAATCACAATTCTAATCATTAGTATAATTATTGACATAAAAAATTTGATATAATAATAGAAATAAAAAAATACGATACGTTACAAATTTTTAATTTATATTCATTCTGTTTTAGTATATGCAAAAAATATATTTATAAGAGATATTACAATCAAATAAACATATTTGTTTCACTATCATTTAGATATTCTATAATAATATTTTGTTTGAATTCTATAAAAATATCGAGTAATCTCATGAATATAAAAATGAAAAAATGAAAAAATGATTTAACTATAAATTCGTCGCGTATCACTTGCATTTAAATCAATAATGTATAAAAATTCTGTATAATAAAAATTTATTCATACGATTACGAATAATTTTAAAAAACATTATACAATATTTATGGAAATCAAGTTACGAATACTAAAAAATTAAGCAAGTTAAATTTAGTAAATTAACATTAAGTATTTGAATTGATAACCAAAAAATAATTTAATAAATATTTACATTTTTAAAACAGTATAACGTAAAATTAAAACTTTTCGATTTATGTGACTCAGTTTATTCAAAAGAAATTTGCTGTAGTCGATAGATATGTAGTAATCATCGCGATTTTACATTTCACAAAATAGATTCACATTTACATGCATTTTTATTCGTATAAAATAAACATATCCATATGCTGATTAAAAAATTTGTAATGTATAAAATAATGAATAGATAAATATAATACTTTCGAGTTTTTAAGAAAACAACAGAATTGTTAAATAATTCGATACGTACGCGTTAGAAGGTGGAAAAGAAATACGATGCGCATATATCGAAAGGAGCGTCAATTCGGGAACCGAAAGGAAGTGTCTATGGCCAATAAAGATTATTTTAATTATATGAATGTGTTTTAATCGTTAAGTCGGATTCTGTTCTATAAAAATTGATAAAAATATCATAATATATTATTTGCGTATTTATTTAGCGGAATAATATATTTAAAAATGAATCAGACATACGATCATTATTTCAAACCATTAAATTTATAATATATCCAATACTTCGATTCCGACTCCGGGGATTTATTATTTTCTGATAAAAGAAATATAAAAAAAGATAAAGAAGAAACACGAAAAATCTTAAAAAAAAATGGAAACGCACGTTTTTCCTGTATTTTATACATGAGAATTTTAACTTGAAAATTGTATTTTATCGGAACAAAAATGTTGCTTTGCATTTGACTAAAAATGAGATATCGATTGCAGTTACAGGGTAAACAATGTAAATTAGATTTTCGTTTTATTTTCGACTAGCATTCAAAATTAAAGAGTTCATTCGCTCAATCATTTAGGGTTGACGCATAAAAATAGGACTGTTTATGCTGTTCGTCAGATATTTTTCCCTTGTTTTTATGTAAGATACGTGTACTTCAGCATGCATATGTGTGCGTATGTGTGCGTAAGTGGGTGTAGTCGGTAAAAGGTCGATGCAGTCGACCGGCTTTGGAAAGCGCTTGGCCACAAGCTGAAAAGCGTTTAACCTCTATATAACGCGGTTATGACCCGAGTAGGCTGCACCCAAGGCCGGGAATCCTCGGTAACCATTTTTCGAGATTATTTCCAGAATTACCCAAAAACAACTTTGTCTTTCAAAAAGCATATTTAGAGAGCGAAGCGTAATAACCAATTAAAGTGAAATTGAATGTGATCGAATAAATGAAAGCAAAATTAATCAAAAGTTATTTATTACCACTGAGAATTTCCAACAATAACACAGGGATATTTCTGCCTTGTGGTATTATTTAATTAACATGTTGGTTATATTAAAATATGAGCATCTGATACATAATAATATAAAATTAGCTGTTGCACTTTAAGTTACAAGATCCAGGAATAAATAATACGCGAAGAAAGATGCAAACGAAACGAGGATTCAACTTCATTGATCCAATTTACTTAAAACATAAAACTTTCAAAAGTATCTTGTATATAAATTTGATAGTTGATAATTTTATCGTGTAATATTCTCTTTTATAAAAAAATTAGATTTTTCAATCGATTCGTGTATATTAAAATGTATACTAATGTCCGTGTGATTGTAAGAAAATAAAATTCATTTTTATCTTAATTTATGTAAAATAAAATTTAATCATTATATATTTAAACCATTGTGATCGTGATTATGATAACTATAACTTTCATTGATAAATAATTAATGAGAACAAAAAAATGAAAAATGTATAATCGATCAATTCCTGATACAACAAATAATTCTCTGTCTGAAAGCTATACCCATGATCTATAATTTAATATGTAGTAAAAGTATATTATTATTTTTATCTCCCTTGTGCAAAATGAAAAAAATACAATACCATCGTCAAAAAATATAGCCAACGTTTTATTCTCCATTTTATCTCCGATCCAGTCGCTTCTACCTTTACATCTCACATTGATTTAATACTATGCTTTAAGGAAATAATATCAATTACTATTTGATTACCGGTATCAAAGCTACCGGTGCTTATATAAAGATGAAGCTTACGATGAAGCGTCGCATCAAATTGCTAGTGGGATCATGGTTCAAGTAGTTTTCATAATATGCGTCGTATTCGGAAATGCAACCCAAGTATAAGAAGTTACTCTTATAATAACACTTATGTTGAAAATTCTAACGTGCGTTCTTTTATCTTATTTTTTTTTAACGCGAATTTTAAAATATTTATTTACCGGGATAAACTATATTCAAGAGCTTTCATTTAATTAGTTTTTATTCAATCCATTCTATAATAAAGAGAAGATAATAATTATACTTATCAATTTTTCTATGAAAAAGGGTAGATTAATTTGAAAAATTGTGAAATATCTCTTTTGCAGGAACCTATTAGTATAGTCCTTTTATATATTGACCCAAAACTGTTTCAAAACGTTACTGAAATTTCAAATATCGAGGCTAACCGGATGGCATATAGTGAAAGGCCGAATCCAAACAAGAGACTATATCGAAAATCGAGAAATAAAATCAGTCTGTACAGTACCGAATCAATTTGAAAAATTATATACACGAGATAAAAATCCAATAAATTGAGAACAAAAATTTTTGTAATTAAACTAACTCTTGATATGATTATTTGTATAATAATGGAATGAAATTTTTAACATTGTATATAATTTATACATCTTTAAAAATTCGAATTATATAAAATATAAAGTTTATTAAATTAAATTCAAACAAACCAACAAGCTTGTAATTAAAATAATAAAAATTTAATTTATTTTTGTAGTACGAAATATCCAATTATCATAACAAGTTTATCTTTTATAACTAGCTTCAAGATAAATGTTAACATTGACAAATGTTAGTAATTTAAATAAATACAGTTTTAGTAGTTTTACCGTATACGTTAAAAAGGAACGTATAAATACAATACGTTATTTATACAAACTAATTGAATAATACACAATATACGCGTGCATAAAAAGTAATGAAAAATTCATTACCAACTAAAATAAGTGAATTTGAGATATAATATGGAAAGTTAACTACATGTTAAAGTCTAGGTCTAATAGGAAAACCACTCGGCATTGATTTCATTTTTTACGCACGACCACAATGATCCAAAAGATAATTGTTCTCTCTTTTTATCTTTGCATATGCACATAAATGTTATATAATAACTAATTGATAGAAAACTCGATGCGATACTACATTAAAAAATAAGATTAGGCCAAATACAAAAATATCGTACGAACTAGCTCGGAAAATTCGATTCGGCGTATTTGACATTTCGACTACCAAGTTGGACACATTTGCGCTACATGAATGTATTTCAATTTGTTTGCTATACAAAGCCCCTTTTGTCAATGTTGATTTTGTACATTAGTAAGCGTATTTATAGTCTATTGAAAATCAATTAAATCTCGAAATAATAAATAACTCAATTTGAAATGTATCCGTTAAAGTATAAAAATTATATAGTAAAGAACAAAAACTTACGTGATTTCATTATATTCGAATGCTTTGATTAACATGAATATTGTGAATTGTACCGACGTCGATAAAATTTGAAAAAAGAAAACCCTTAATCTAAATATAAATATTTAAGACTATTAAATAAACTTTAGTTACGATGTTTATATCTAGTTTGATTTTTATGTATCGTTTTTTTTTCTCAAATATTTAAAAGGAAAAACAAAGAATAAATTAAAAAGTGCTTTGTATTTGAAACGTGCTCAATTGAACTAGATAAAAATACGTTTTTTGCAATGTTTCAATTGTACCCTGTAAACATTTATGCCTATTATAAAGCAGAGATAACAACGGTTCAGTGGAGCTCCATGAATAATCGTACGTATAAAAGAAAATCGAGGAGGATGGAAGACATCGTTAACTGGATTGTAGCAAAAAAACAACAAGAATGATAAAAAAGATCAGATTTCAATCTTCAATTAGACTTAGCTTTGACTAATCGAAGAAGTCAACCGTGATCTAATATTTGAGAATAGTATACCGAAATCTTATATAAATACATTTTTTATTTTATAACTAATAAACTTTAAATATTTAATAAATATTTCACTTTATTTATTTTAATATTATTAATTAATAATTAGCTTATCTTCATATGTCTAGTAATTATTAATATAATAAAATTTTACACAAAATTTAAAAAAATGATTCATATATTAAATATTAATCTAAATTATAAAAATTCGTTTACCTTTTTTAATATTACGTTATATTTGTACTTTATGGAACAATTAAATAATACAGAGATGACTTTTATCAACTAATTTATTGATTTTATTTTTACTATAAACCATCTGCATTCTCTCTTTCTCACTATCTCATTATATATATTGTGAAACATGCGAGTGATTTTAGCCATTTTCTTTATTAAAATTAATTTTCTCGAATGTAAAATAAAATTTTAAGTTAATTACAAGTAAACATAATTTTTTTCTAATTATTTTCTATATTTACCTATTTAAAAAATATATATTGATTTTCTAAATTCAAAGAGAATTTAATTCTGATTTGATAAAAAGTGTAATTATACGCAATAGCATATAGTAGTTTAATTTAATAGTATTCAAAACTTTAATCTATTCCATTGTGTTAGAAAAAAAGAATAAACAATAAATTTTTTTTCACCATAAAAAATACGTGAAAGAATACGATAAATATCATATTTTAATTCGTGTAATACAAGTATTTAAACACAATTTAATGAATAACCATATATTATTGTATTATTTTAATTTTTAAAAAAATGTAAATTTTCAGTTTTTTATAAAAATAATCATAACCGAATAAAATATTATCTAAGGCTATTCAATAATTCAAATTATGATATTACTCTTAATTAAATATATATTGTTTCAAATTTCTCTATTGAATTATTGTATATCGAGATAAAATAATTTAATCGAAAACCGCTTATAATTAATTTATAATTTATAATTCTTTTTAATTTAAACTATTCCGTTTATATCTGGATGGAAACAATTTTAGTATATTTTCAGAAAATTTAATTTAAAACCATTCTTATAATTTTTCTAAAACTATAAAATCTTTTCTACTAAAAATAATTTCATATTTAAATTACTTAAATAAATTATTTAATATCTAAAAAATTCATAAAATTTCAATCATCTTAATTTCAACTATTAATTATATTTAAATATAAGAATACAAATTTAAAAGTAAATATACTGTCACCTTGTTCAATTAAATAAAAGGATATTTTTATTCAATATACAGAGAATAATGAATATTATATCAAAGGAAAAAATACAGTATGAATATTCATATACGCATATTAAAAAAATATATTGCACTTTATTACAGTTTCATTTAATTTTGAAAATAACTATCTAACAATTTTTTAATTTAGGATTCAATTTTTTTACTGCAAAGTAAAAATTTTGCAATCAGTACTCAAAAAATAAAATATTAAATCCCAAACACTCACATCACAGAAAATTATCAAATCATTATTTAAAAAATAATGAATAGTGTAAATTAAAATTTTTAAAAAATATACATATATACAAAAAATAAAAAATGTTTATAGTAAAGAATTTTTATTTTTACTAGAAATTAATAAAATCATTAATGATCTCAAATTTTTTATAATTAAAATATTTAAATTGTATAAAAAATATTTTATATTTTATAGAAAAATCTAAGTGAATAACTTAAATAATCAAAATAATATTTTAATAATATTATGAATAAGTTTTATTTATATTATGATGAAATTTCGAAGCTAGTCAAGTATTGCGAAAAGAAATTTAAATAAAGTAATTCGTTTCATGAAATTATATAAAAATAAATTTAAGGCATTATTTGTTCTTTTTGAACTTTTTTGATACTTACGAAAATGTTTAGAAATTTATTAAGCGAAGTGAATATTATTTACATATATAAATTTAGTTAGGAGGCATAAAAATACTAAAGAAAACCTTTTAAATATATATAAATAGTATTCACTGAAATAATTGAAAATGGAAGTTTTACAGTCGATAAATAATAATAATATTTACCAACGGTGAGATTTCTAATAAATAATACAAGTAATTACAAATATTTTATTTTGTTATACAGTTAAAATAATGCTTTTTATTAAATAGCTAACTAAAACAAAATATAAAAACAAATATTTGAATCAAATTTAATATTTGTTTTAAATCTTTACAAATCAAAAAGTTTAAATAAATTTAGAATTATATTAAAAAATAATATCTTTTAATGAAATATTATACTTTTGACTGTTGTTGGTCTTGGATTAAGTTTTAAAACAGAATTTTATATAAATAAAATTTAACAATATTTTAACAGTAAAATGAAATTAAGATGAAAAATAACTCGAATGTACTACCAGTATAAAAATAAAATCTTAATTACTTTTATTTCAAATAAAATCATTTCACATTTGTCTCTAATAAAAATACATTTAGGAAAATACATCAATCAATATTTTTTTCTGCAGTCTCTACTAAGCCATATTTTTTTGTAGTTAATAAAATCACATTTTATTATATCTGATTTACTAATAAAATAGTGTGTATGCATAAATATATTTTTTTCTATGTAGCAAGTGACCGATATATTTTATATCGTCTCAAAAATTCATAAAAAATATAAAAATTGCTTCCGAACGAAACAATCTATATTAAATGCAATGGATGTATTCAAAGAATTTAGTTAAGAACATATCAATGTATATATATAGTACACGATTTGTATATTATTGTAAAGGAAGTATAACAAGGCGACACAGAAATACAAAATGCAAATTCTCTGAACATTGTTGAGTTTTGTTGTTCTCTTCGTAGTTCGGTCGATTAGTTCCCCTGTCGCTACCACGCATAATAGATCCTCCCTCGTGTCGCAAAGGATCCAAACACGGAAGGAAGAGCAAGTCATAAGCTTGTTGAGCTTAATAGTCGGTTTATCCCAATGTTGTTGTATACTCCCAGTGGTTCATTCCTTATCACCGGATTGTCTGAGACATGTGCAGTGGCGTGAGCATCAGATCGAAGACAACGTCCTTAAGATTCGCACCGCGCAAATTCGTCTCGTATAGATCCGAGCCCGACAAGTCACAGCACTACAAAATAAAAAAAATTTTCGTACTTTTACACTACCTGTATATTATTTTTTTATTTAAATTTTTTTAAATCTTTTATTTCGTGAAAATGTAGTCATTTTTTTGACTAAATTTAACATATCTATTATTTTACATAAAACGAAGTTTTAACAAAAGTTTTGCTTCTCTCAATAACGTTAAATATCCTTTTAAATATTTTTACAAGTATTTCGCTTCAAATTTATGTAATTATAAGATATCGAGGACTTATCAAAAATTCACAACGTTCTAATAATATACTGTATCCGGTTTACAAATGCGCACAGCAATAAAACAATGTCTTTTATCGAATTATTAGATTAAACCTAATGGAGAAGATAAATCATCCGACTACGAAAATTTCGATAAGTGATTACTTAAGGCTAAAAAATTCGAGCTTTTCGGGAAAAGGAAAATTTGTAGCCAGAAATAAACGTAACGTACAAAAGCAGTGATTAAAGATATTTATATATTTTTTTATTTATTATAAAGTGTTTCACGGATTTTATTTTAATTTTTTAACATAAAACTAATGTCAAAAACAGACATCGTTCAAAGTTTTAATTAATTTGATTTTCATAATTATTCTTATAAAGCACGGTGAAGTTGATATTGTATATTATATTTGCATTTTATTTTTAAAAATATAGACATTCTAATTAAACTTAAATTAATAACCAATTATTAATTATCCCAACTTCATTATTTTTAAGTAAATTTACATAATAGTAGAATAAATGTATATAGTCAAATTTCACAATATAGTTACAAAAATTTTTTATTCTAAAATTATTTGAACAAAACTTACGTTATTTTAAATTTAAGAAAATCTTATTAAATTAAAAATATATATTTAATTTGTTCTACAGTATTTTTAAAAAGATAACGTTAAATAATTCTAAATATAAAATTGTGATAATTTTAATTAGTTCCTAAAAAAAGTTGTATTATTTTGTTTCATCTTTATTACTATTTTTTAAAATTCTGTTATTTCTAAAAACAACAAAATTCAATATTTCAAAAAAGTAAAAGATAAAATATTATATTTATCATTATATCGTTTATTAAATCTTTCCATGCTTCAGCAAATACAAAAGCGGCTTCACTTTCACAACTTAATAGGAATTATAAAAGAGAACAAGTTTATACTCATAGCATTAATTGAAACAATTGATTTTCGTATAGTATATGAAGATTGTACGTATGTATCAATTTTAGTCTTTATATATTTTGATAAGTTTTTAAATAATACAAATCTTTCTAACTGTTAGAAATATATTTTTTTTCAATTTTATTATTTAGAAATTTGAAGCTTAATAATTAATAATTATAAAATATATTTTGAAGTACATTATATTTGTTAATAGTATTTTTCATCAAAATTTATACTTTAAATATTTAATTAAATATTTCACAACATAAACTAATATAACCAAGTCAACTATAACTAGTTCATGAACAAAATTTAGTAGTGTCAAACAAATTTCGGAGCTCATAACGTGCGCATTTGAATATAGCTTTATAAAATATAGTAAACCTTAGGAATTGATAGTTGCAAGGAGTCGAATATAATTTTTCTAAAATTCAAAATATTTACAATGCGTTATATTTAAATATAAATAAATTTAAAAGATGTGTTTTTAATGAAATTATTTTAAATTTAACAATTACTTTTTAAAGTGTAATCATAATGTGGAAAGTTTAAAATGGGACTAAAGAAATCAGCTTAAATTGTGCATTTGTAAACAGAAATTCCACCATTTTGTGAAATATGATAAGGATACTGGTAGCAAATAATTATAAATTTATATAAATTAGAAAATTTAATATCATCAATCTAACTTTAAAACTTTATTAATAAATAAGAATTTAAATTATTAGGTAATTATCCTACTTTTAGTAGCTTCTTTTAATGTCGAAATTTATATTTATAATCAAGATTTTCAAAATTTCTTTCTAAACTTTTACAAAACTTGTTTTAATAAATTTTGAATATCTACGTTGAATTAAATATAATATAGGTATTTTATATACATTTAAAATTATGCCATCATTAAAATAACTATCTTAAATAATAATAGATAGAATTTGCAGCATGCAATATGTTTCTTATCAAATGGATTCCACTTTAAAGGTTCAATAAGTAGGATTTTTTGTAATTTCATTTTCCATACTATTGTAAAATATTAATATTAGAGGTTCTAAACATTTTCTCCTATCATGAATTAAATTAACTTTAATACGCTAAATTAAAGTTTAAAACGTAAATATCAATTAAGAAATTATATGTATTTATTAAAGAAAATTAGAATTTTTTAAACTATAATTATTTTTAAAAATTATTAAAAATTATTTTCAAATTTATCTTTTAAACTAATGGCGTATAAACATATCCGTTTCGAGTAAGCTTAAAGATACGAATAATAATCGAGTAATATAACGTAAACGTACTTAAATCACTACTTTTATAATAAAAAAACATTTTAGTTTCCATCAAATATTCATCTTAAGATGTACTTATAATTTAGAAAGAAATTATACGTTTATTATATAAAGGACGTAGGATAATGATATCGATAAGATCTTTATCGCAGCAAGGCATATTAGTTAAATTTATAACTATAATAAATATTTTCAATCGATAAGCCTCATTATTCAGATCAGTATATTTACTATAAATATTTTACTTCGCGCGTTGTTATATTAGATTAGACAAAAAATACTATACACAAAAATAAATTTTCAATTACGCTCGTGATAGGTAACGAAATTTTTAAAAGTAATACCCTCCATAAATGAATGCATTCTAAGCAAATAACGAAGCTAAATTAAAGGAAAAATTATTGGCTTACCTCAAGATCGGCTCCCGCTAATACAGCCGACCTTAAATCACAATTCTTGAGTATGGCATGTTTAAGTGTGGACACACGTAGATTTACCGAGGCCATGTGACTACCCTCAAGGTTGGCACCCTTGAGGTTGACACCCTCCATATTAGCACGCAACCCGCCAGGGTCCTCGAAGTTACACGAGCGGAGATTCGCCGCCTCTAAATTCGCGCAGACCATTTTCACACAGACGAGCTGAGCGCCTTCGAGATTGGCACCTGACAAATCTGCTCGTTCCAAACAACATCCCGTTAGATTGGCACCAGCCAAATTGCAGCCTCGTAGATTTGCGTACTAGAACAACATGTGAGGTTTCGCAAAGTTGTACATTAAAATTAGTTCAATTATAAGGACGGCTGAAAATTATTTTTACGTAGATTTATTTCATGCTTTATGGAGGGTAAAAATATTTTGTTCAATTTCATTGATCATCGAATTAATTATTCGAGTACTTGAACGGTTCACCTACATAAATTATTAAAACGCGTATATAACTATACGATTATGTTTTCACTAAATTTTGTAGCGTGTGCTCTGTTGTAATAAGAAAATAAATTTCGAGAATTATTGCTTAATTTGATAATTTAATTTTATGCACGCGAAAGAACGTTTAATTTAACTGCGAGGAAAAGTAATAAACTACATTTATAATTTTTAAAAACTACAAAATTTGTAGAATTTATAAGATTATGCATGTAATATTCTACGAGTTTACTTTTGGAATTTCCACATTTCTACATTTACCATGTTATAATTCATACGACTAATTGTACACTATATTCTACGAATGCATAATTTATTACTTCATCAAGTATACGTAATATACGTAATATACGTAATACGAATTTCCGCAATATTAACGAATAACGATTACTTTAAAAAAATTATAATATATACAAGATTTCATAATTTATATATAAATATGTTAATTTCTTTAAGGTTAGTTTAAATAGTGTTTATAATAAGTTATATTTTTATCGAATTATAATTATTCAGAATAATTAGTTTTAAAATAATCCAATTTGAATTACTTGGTTACGTTTTAATTGCTTAATGACTGAATATCTTTCTCTGGGTAACCAATTTTTTTATTTGTTGGCTACCAATTTTAGCAACTTTCACTTTTCACCCTTTCAAGTTTATTTAACACAAATAATCATTTTCGAAAATTTTACCTACACGGAATAAAATAAAACTATATATAAATAACAGAAAAGTGATGAATTTTAAATTGTAATTTTTTGTTAAATTATTAAAAATTTGTGTTAGTAAATATAAAAAAACACCGTGAATAAAAAATTAAATTATAATTAAAAAATTAGTTTATTGAAAGGCCTTTATTAAGATTTTTTATTTTTTCGAATTTTTAAATGAAAGCATTATTTTTCTATGTAGAATTTTGTTTAATCAAGCTTTTTAAAAGTAAACTTAACTATTAAATTATTAAAATCTATTCGTTCTTTTGTATCTATTGATTCCTTGCTAATACAGAATTAAAACCCTTTGATATGTTATGATTATCGATAGTATTCTTGTGATATCTTATTTCTTTTATTGTAATTATAAATGCATTCGACAAAAAGTTGAGCAATAAACATTTTAATTAATATAAAATTAGTAGAATTGATTATTGTTCAATATTAAACGAACCGAGAGATCTTGTATCAAAGGACATTGAAAAAAGTCATGAAATAAGTGGATTTAAAGATGAAGAACTGTTGTACGGATCAAAAAGAGATAAATAATATGAGATTGATATAAAATACCAATAATTGATACTTCGTCAAAAACTTTATAAATCTCTATCGATGGAATTATATATAAATTACTTCCAATTTTGATTTTACAACATTTTTAAGACGGCTTAATCGATAGAATAAATACGAATGTAAAATCAATACGTTTTTTTCAGGTAAATTTTAAAAGTTCTATCTTTTTTATCAAATCAAACTCCAACAGTGAAATGTTTCTATATCTGTATAATAAATTCACCAGTTTGCGATAATTTAATCCAAAAGCAATTATTTCATCTTTTAACATCTGTACTTAATTAACTTTCAAATTTCGAAGTGGCTTATTTTTTCATATTCGTTAAATTAAAGCAACAAAACAGACTTTTTATGAACCAAATCAGGTTTTATTCAAATTCTAAAAATAATTTATTATTTTAGCACGATGGTAAATTCTTTTAAAAAGTTTATATGAACCGATATGTAGATTTTATAAAATTTCATTTTTCCACGAGCATATTCTCGTAGACCCTTCCTATCTTGAATTCGCTTTATTATAGGAGTCGTATTACCATAAAAACACTTACAGCTCATATGCTCGTTTGCAAAATACGACTTTATGCAAGACTCTTAAGATTTCAACGCATATTTTTATCCGATTTTTTACGCGTTTACCAGATAACTGCAGAAGTCGCGATTATTTAGAACTAAAAAATTGCTATTAGTAATTTTATTATTGCAGTAATGTTAAAATCTAACGTGTTTTAATCGTATAAAAAGTTATATATAAGGTTTAAAATTTCCAATAATTATTATATTAAAATTGAATAATATATCTATTTAAATCACATATAAAGTGCATACATATAAAATATGCATCTCAAAAGAATAAGATATCGATCTCATGTTTTAAATAACGCATAGATGAAATATAAAAAAATAAGTAGTGAATTTGGAAGATTGAAAAAACAGAGTTTTCATTTACAAATGTAATTTATAAAATATATATCCTCAAAAATTAGAAATGGATCGTCAAACTTACATAATTTATAGCTAACATATTTTTGTTTTTTTATTTAGAAGAGATCCTTTTTAAAACCTTACCGAGAGACTTTTTAAAATAACAATTTCTATTTTAAGGTTTGGTCGAAGCTGCAAGATAACTTATTTTTAACATCTTAACCAGATGGACGTAGAAATATTAAGAAACTCAAACTAATAATAAGGCTTCTAAACATCATCGCGACAGTCTCGATTACGTTAAGGACGCGCGATAAAAGATGGGTTAATCATGCGAAACGTTCGTGACGAAATCCGCGACCAACTCTATTTCCGGTTGGACGATATCAAATTTCCTGACGTAAAATAGTTTGCTCGTACTTTGGTATTTGCCGCCATCCAAGATTTTCATCCCTTCGAGTCACCGACCTTCTACCATAGGCGTATATTTGAAAAGAAAATCACCGAGTAAAATACGTGTAAAAAATTATAGAAAATCTATAGAAAATGTATTAACAAATTTAGATTTAAAAAAAATTGGTTTTATGTAATCATTATAATGCATTGGTTTGGTTTATTCAAAAGAAAAAATATTTACTGAAAAAAAACATAGCGTATAATTAAAAAATTTGATAAATATTAGGAAATTTTTCATACGTTTAACATTTGATAAAATAAAATCTAATTGACATAAAATATTGAACATTTACATTTATAATTAAATATTTACATTTGAACCATAATGATAATGCAATCGATTAAAAAAAATAATAATAAATTCTAGATTCATATTTGCACCATATTTCTATAAAAAATATTCGTATTCTACATTGTAAAACTGATAAAATTACTAAATTATATTGATAACTAAATTATTTGAATAAAAAATTTTTCATTATTTAATATATTGTTTATTTAAATCTGAGAATTAAAAATATACTGTTACAAGAATTTAATAGAATAATTTTAATTTAAACTGTTAATTTTATTCAAATTTATAATTATAAAATATTCTAAATTCAAAAATTTGAACTAAAATAAATAAATGAAGATTATAAATACATAAATATTATAACAATTTTATATTAGTTCAATTTAAATATTAAATATTTTATGGAACGTGTGTCATATATACACATAATATAAGCTAACTAAATTGAATTCTTATGAATTCATATTATAAGTTTGAGACCAAATATTGTTACTTTTTTCATGTTAAATACTTTTTTCGTATATTAAATAAATTATATGTATATAAATTACATAAATTCATATCACATAAATATGCATTTTTATATATATAATTTTTACTAAAACTAATGTAATAATAACAAAAAATGAAAAGTATTTGATTTCAAGTCTTCGAAATTCATTAGTTTCGATACTGAAAAATTTAACTATTTAACTATGTTAAAAGTAAAATTGTATCTTGTGTAATATTCGACTAACCCAATATCTTTACTTATAGCTTTTTGATTCTGAAATAATTTTCTTAATTTTTAAATAAGACTATTTATTAAATTATATTTATTAATATAACTAGTTTGACGATCACAATAATTAATTGAATAAACACTACACTTTCGTTCATCCAAATTAATACTAAATATATAATAACACTAAATATATATTTCATAAAATAATACTAAATATATAATGTATTAATCAATAGATGAAATATTAAAAGAAAACCAACCTTAAAATTAATATTCCTTAAATCTAATCGCGAGAGATCAGCTCCTACTAAGTTTACACCTTGAAAACGTAATTCCGCACTGGTAGGTGTAGCCGTAATAGCTCTTAGAACATCTTTTCTTGTAAGCGATACCATTTCTTCTTCTTTTTTTTCATCTTCTTTTGCCATTTCCTCTAAAATATTAACAGCTCCTTCGATACCATAAAATCGAGCTTCCTCCAAAATACCTAAATGATAAACGTTTATTATTTTTATTTACAAACATTTAAACAATTTATAAATATAATATAATCTTAATTTCTGCAGTTATTTAATTTACAATTTTTTATTTCATTCGGTTCATTAGTTCGATTATTAAGCATTACATGCAATTTACCTATAGGATTCAAAACTGGATCTATTATTAATTGTCCGTGTCTTAAATAATTTAGTAATGGTTCAAAATATGTTGGACTTCGATCAATCAAGTAGGCTCCATTTCTATCTCTTTTGCTGGGTAGTATTCTCCATTCGTTTCGATCGTTCTCAGTAAACATTCTGTAATAAAAATTAATGTTCTGAATTTCCATATATTAATATTATTCATAAGATTTTTTATATTTTAGAATTTAATATATGAAATAAAATTACATTGACACATAATTTTTAATTAAAGTGGAAAAATTATTATTCATTTAAAATATTAACGTAAGAGTAGGGAATGATTTAAAATCTTCAAAATATTTTACATTTATATATGTAAATTCGAACTTGTATAAATAAAATTACTTATGTTTCTGTAAACTAGAATTACTTATTCAACATGCTAATTCCATACGAATGTAACTATATATCTAAACTACCTGGCTAACATACTCATAGGCTCCTTATTAATCAACGTACTTCTTGTGGTTGAAAAACATTTACCACCTATATTTAGAGTAACCCAATCTGAATTTTTATGTTGACTCTGCAGATCTGTATTTGTCCATACAAAATCTTCGCCACTAGATACATACATGATATCGTCGTCCCTAAAAGTCAAAAGTAAATTATTTCATTCTAATGCATAAAAAGTATTTTAATAAACACCTTAAACAAACTTCAAATATTTCATATTTTACATGAAAAATGAGATTACTTGAAAACCAAATACGTACCTAATTAAAGTAATATTATCTATTTCACCACCTTGAGGTGTAAAAAGTCTTTGTGCTTTTATGTTGAATTTCATACTGGCTTCTTTTAATAATTCATCCAATGAATATGTTATCATAAAAACCTGGAGATAAAAAACATTTATTTTTAACACTTTCCATTTAATTTATTACAAAAATATTTTTACAAATTGAAAAACTTGAATTTACAATTATAATTAAAAAATACTTTACAAATTAATTTTACTTTTTTTTTTACATAAAATGCGTAATATTAAAAAAATTTAATAGAAATGATTCTTATCTTAGCACAAATTTTTAAATAAAAATTTCATAATATGTACATTAAAATCCTTAAAGTATTTGTAAATTTTGTAATGTTTTGTAATGATTTTATATTAAAATATTTTTAAGAATAAACTTTAAAAATTCCAATTTAATCCAATTATAAATTTATTTAATTGTAAGTTAACACATGGTACAAATGTTATATAACAAATTCAATATAAATGTTACATCAAATACATTTATACAATTTATAAAATAAAATGGAATTTAAAAATTCAGCTAAAAAAATTAAGTAAAATGTATATAAATAAATTTCTCACCTTGCCATTGACATCCGTACCATTCACGAAGAGAACGACTCTCTTCATCTCTTGGGTGTCAATAATTTATAAGCTGTTTTCTCGGCCGCCACCGAAAGGTCAAAAATTGAAATTCATTATCAAAGCTTGGCAAAATCAAGGATGAAAAGTTTCTAACGAAATTTCGTCCGGATTTCAACATTAATAACAACATACCATTTGGTTCACGATTTACAAATTGGATAATAATACAAATATCAGAAAATCTGTCTTAATTTGCACAATTCCACTATACACTTTATTTAATTTACCGCATTACAAATAAAGGAATAAAAATTAAAAACTAAAAACTTTTAATTACAAATGTTTGTATAAGCTATTTATTGTATTGTTAATAATTTCAGTCTGTCGAACCTCAAAATTTCTTCTTAACAAGAATTAAGTTTTTCCTTTGCAAAAAAATTTAGGAAATTCATAAATTATTATAATGTTATTAAAAAAACATATCTAACCAATATGAAACTAAAGGCAAATACGCAATTCTACTGTTATCCTACGCATTCACAAGTGGTGGAACCAATCCATACAAAACTGCGAATCACTTCAGATCGTATGAAAAAAATTTCAAAGAGCGACATCTCAATTAAAAGTTATCATACTAAAAAATGCAAATTTTCAGAAGAAGTACTTTTAGTTTTCATTGTTATAAACATTAAAAAATTTCAACAGTTTTGCATCGTTAATATGAATATATATTAATACAAAAATGTTCGGTCGTTACACGATCCTTAGACGCAAATGCAAAATTAATTTAATAATGGAAGAAAGACCGAAGCCTAATTGACCACAAGGCGGATAAATGGAGATTTCCCCGTTGGCACATGTGTCGCGTACAATATATATTATAAGGGGAAAACGTTTTCTCTCTTATTAAGGATCTATTTTAATCTTCCCAAGTTCTTGCCCGTTATATGGATTGTAATATGCACAATGCAAATAGAAACGTTTGTACAATTAAGAGCGGAGGAAGAATCAGAATCCAAACTTTTCCTTTAATAATAATAGTTCGTTTTACTCGAAACTTTGACATATCGTGTTTAATATAATATTTATAGATCTATATTGTAGAATTTTTATTCGAATTTTTTAAACGATCGAGGTATTTTTTTAACCTAACGAGCGAACCCGATTACATTCGTATAATGTAATAAAAAAAGGATGTTTCAAAGGGAAGTTCAGAGATTCAAATAAATAGTGACTTTTCTTTTTAAATACATACCTTTGTTAACAAATTGATTGTATACAATTTACAAATTATAAAATCAATCATTAAATTACTCTTGTACTTCATCAAGGATGAACAATCAACTGATCATTAGTAATAAATAAATACATTCATCTATTTACAATTATTACACCATTCGATGTACTCGGTTCCATCAGTCACAAATGAATTTATATTATTTACTCTCGAAAAACATCCTTTCACCGTCGATCGAACGACCAAAACCCGAATCCTTTATACACATACTCGGGATTTTATCATGTATCACAAACCGAGTAGAATAAAGATGTCTCTTTATAGTATCGTTAATTGTTAATAAATATACAAGAAGACAAGAGTTTGTGTATTTTATGATTGATTCTTAAATAGTAAATATAAAAATAAAACGGAAAGAAGAGTTGAACCGTGTCTAAAAATAGTGCGAAATTTACTAAAAAAAAAAAGTAATCGTGAAAAATGTGATTAATGAAAAAGCGAAAACACGATTAAAGTTGAAATATTGCAAATATCGAGGAGATCTCGTTCTGGTTAAACGTAACTCAAACACGGGTTGTTTGTCTTTTGTCGATCATACCTTTGGTGTACCTTGATTACGATGTACGCACGTATAAAGTACGTTGATTACGTAGCGGATTAATTTTTTATGCACGGGAAAACATCCGAGAAGCTCGAAACGATCGAAGTTGTCTTCGGTTATCGCGGTAATCTGTCTTTGCTATAGAGAAATGTTAACTTGTTATCCGGAGGACTCGAGCCTTACGGGGATTCTCCAACGAATAAATAAATGAAGAATTCATTAGCGTTTTCTTTCTTTCGGCGATCAATTGCGTAAGGATTCTATTCTAATAATGTTAAGAATATATTTAGTATGTACATATAAAAAAGAAAAATTATAGAGTTCGAGCTAGCGAAAGAATTGATTCTGGGTGTTTTGGGAAACGGAAAAAAATTATAATAATGTATGAATAAGCAGTGAGATAAAGTGATATCTTTCAAATCACATATAGACACATACGTCAATTCTTTTATTTAAGCGAATATTAAAATCACAAAAAAGTCAAGGCTGATTTGGCTATCAGTAGATTATTTCACAGGCTGTGAAAGTAATTTATTTCTCTAAGCAGCGGAAAATTGCATTACTAATGAAAAAACGATTAAATTAATTATAGAATATAAATGATGTTTAAATCTTTTCATCCCTGGTTAGAAAAAGAAGTATTTTGATTATATGTATTACTTCGCCTATAAGATTCAATTGATTTCAATTTTATTAAATCTCTTTTTTTTATCATTGACTTTCTTCTACATAATTATAATACAAATATCATTTTCATTCGATTAAACAAATTTAATTATGCTTAATTATAATTTATGTATTAATCAAAAATATATTAAAATATATTTTTACATAATATAATTTTTTCATATATTTATTACATTAAAATATACTATTCAAGAAAATTATTTTTTTTAAAAAAATGGATTTAATTTTATTCTACTATTAGTTGGAAACTTATATTTTTACTAAATTAATGAATTAGGCTAAAAACTTCTAAAATTAATCGTTAGAGGACGCCAGGCGTTGATCATCATTTTATCATATCATATTGCATGTTAAAAATTTAGGCAAATAACATTATGTATATCTACATCAAAATTAGTTTAAGAAAAGATATAATTTTCTATAGTAATGTTACGACTAGTATCGGTTCGGGTTATTTCGTTTTTTAACTCAAATTATAGTCTGAGTAGAAATAAACGGAATTTGAATAACCTTAAATACTTATATTTCGGAGCATTACTTATATTTCGAAGCATTTTTTAACAATAATGGTTGACGGTAGTAATTCTGAATTTAATCAACAAATGTAGCATATTTTCGTTTCTTAAATATAAAAGAAAAGACTATATAACAAGTCCAAAATGTCGCTGAAGGTCGGTCAACGGGTAGAAATCACTGGCAAAGCTTGCCAAGGTGTTATCGCTTATATCGGACATCCTTCTTTTGCCATTGGCAAATGGTATGGTATCATCCTTGATGAACCTATGGGCCGTAATAATGGCACCATCAAGGGGCAGTTTTATTTTAAGGTGAGTTTTTCTTTTATCAACTCTTTTCTGTATTCTTATCCCTAATTTACGATGCAGTGTTTTGTTCGATCAAATTCAAGTTATATTTTTAAATTATAATGGTTGTCATTTATACATTAAATTAATTTTTTCTTGCGTTAAATAGCGAGTCATTTTACTTTTATACAGTGTTAATAAATCTAACATGGTTAAAAGATATAAAAAGTAATTAATGTACAGAAAAATATATTTAAAATTCGATGAAAATTATTATTTAATATTCTTAATTTAATATAATATAAAATTAGTGTCCAGAAAATTGTGGTGCCTTTGTACGTCAAAATCAGTTGATTTTAATCGATGAAACTGGTAACCGAACCGAACCCGTGAGTCCATCTTCCATAGCTACGAGTGGTGCAACGACACCGGATGAAGCTGGAGCATCTAGAGCTAGAAATCGACTTACAAGGTTTATATAAATATTAAATTAACTTATAAATAGTTTCAAAATATTACAGGAATTTTTGCAACTATGATTAATAGTTGATAAATTATTTCTGCGAAAATATCTAATATTCAGATTTATAAATATTATTTGGTATTTTACATTATTTTTACTAATAAATACCTCGCATAAACAAAGATATAATAAAATATTACGGAATTATTTTTCTTTTAGTATTATAAAACAGTTTTATTATTTATCCAAGAAATACTTTTAATATTTAGATATCTGTATATAAAAAAAACAAAAATAATAATTAATTTTCATACGTTATTAGTTTTTATAATTAGGATTTTATGTAACTTCGTAAATTATAATTGGAAAAATACTTAATCGGTAGATATTATGCCTATAAGGTAATATAATAAATCGTATCCTTGTCAAAGAAGTAGAAATGATTTTTTTACAAGATAAGTTTCATAAAAAGTATATAGGCTTATTTATTCATTTCACCTCAGCGCTGCTGTACGTCAACGGAATCAACCAACTGCGTAAGTCTTTTTTTGATCAATTATGAAATTTTTTTCAAGTTTCATAAAGTAATATTTATTTTACTGACAATTGGCTTTACTCATGCAAAATAAAAATTAACAAAATCTTAATATGTCTACGCTGCTTTATAAAGAGTACGAAGAAAAACATCTCCAGCGCAAGTTATACAACAAACAGAAAAACTTTCAGGGTAAGAGGCTTAGTGGATCAAAATAAAACTTATAGTGACAACTGTTGAATATAAAAATTTGCTTATAACAATGCAGTTTGTAAGGCTTTATTTGTGCTTGTGTTTGTGAAGTTTTACCATAATTAGAAAATATCGTTTTTTTTAAATTACTTTGAAAGTTTTTTAATATACTATTCATTGATATTCTTATGTTTTTTTGTTTTTGTAACATTATTGACATACCACAACTTTCGTCGATAACTTCGATCACATTACTAAATAGATGTTTACTTTACCATAAAAATTCTAATAAGCATTGGAAGCTAATGTTGAACTACAGTTCAGAAGAAGTCTTTCCATTGTATGGCACGTTATTTAACAATGTGTGAAATTTAAAATAGTATATAAGTTTTATATAAGTCTTCAAAAAATGCACGCTTTACGCATAATTGCAAAATTTATGTTTGTGTTGCTAAATATTTTGAAGCAATATACGGAGAAGATTATGGTGATCCAAGAAGGATAAAAATAATAAGTACTTTAACTTAAAATTTAATATCTTAATGGTTTTCTCTTTGATACTTTTCAGTATCAACGCTAAATAAGAACTTAGATTATCTACAAATTCTTTGTAAGGTATAAAAGTAGAATACTATTCACCATGAATAATTTTATTCATTGAAAAAAAACTATAAAAGGATGAATTAAATTCATAAATATATTAAAATTGTTTTAATACTTTGTACATGTATTTTTATATATAATCTAAGTTCACTCATTTTAATGTATTTAAAAAAATTATTTTAAAAAATTGCTAAATTATCGAAAAACTGTATGTGTATTCTATTAACTCTAAAAATTGTTAATTTTCATTTTACGATTTGAAGTAATTAAAACTATATAAAAAGTGCAAAAATGAAATAAGATAATGATACTATATTTATTTTTACTTTAAAGCAAATGTTTGAATCTTTACTTATTATAATTCATCTTTTAACTCTACATAAGTAAACAAATAATCATCTAAAAATGGTAAACCATTATTAAAATAACAAATGCAAAGATAAATTTAATAAGTATCAAAAATTATATTAATAAAAGTATTCTTAAATTTAATTTAAATAAAAGTAAAAAACTCTCTTTTAAAATATGATTAAAATTACTAAAGTAACTTTTTAAGCTCTAACAAATTGTATTTATTTATAAATAAAAATTATATAAAATATATTTTCAATTCACTCTAAATCTTATTTATAATATGGGTACACACTAAAGTTAATAATTTAAGTGTTTTTATTTATAAGAATCTAAAATTATAATTTTCTATTTTATTATTATTTGTATTTTAAAATTTATTTCATTAGTATTATTTTCAAATAATGTTTAAACTTAGCAAATTATTGATCATGAATAATTTGTAAACTTATCATCTGATGTATATATAAAATATTGTTCAAACATAATACAATCAACATAAGGTTCGGTATAACTTATATTGGATATTGAATTTACTGGATATTACATTTATAATCAAATTTCATAAAGTTAACTGTATCGAATATTTGAAATACAAATTGCACTGAAATAGAAAATTTTCATATTTATTATGTTTCTATAAACATTTATACTAATTAGAGTCTAAGGCATTGGCTATGTACGAAAAAAAGTTAAAAATATCCTATAAATGTCACTAAACTGACAAATAAAAGTCAGATTGCAAAATCATCAAATGTGCTATATCATTGATAATAATTGTGATTCACAACTTTTTTTTCATAAATATGAACTTAAACTAAATATGCCTGTCAAGTCCTCAAAATAACCCCTTAAGCATTCTAAAAATTCTTCAATCATATCGAGTATTAATTGTTAAAGTAAAGGTAACCTATAATATCAAAAGTGGAATCCAAAGAAGATAGAGAAATGATTTTTTAATGTCTTGTTCATACGAAACAAATTTACGCAGTTTGCGTAAATTTTGTTCCCTATATTAAATGAAAATGAAACAGAAAAAAGTGTTGATAAATTCAACAAAATAATATTGAATATTAATTTTTATTTAGAAAATAATGAGAAAGTAAATATTAATATAAACGAATTTGCGAAATTGAAAACCTCTTTAAAATGAAATATGTGTAAAAACGTTGGATAATCAATTTAATTAAAATAGTAACAAAAATAAAAACATTAATGTAAAAAAATGATCGAATCAAGTGCTGTAGTTACTTAGATTATTCAAGCAAGCAAATTTGAAAATTATAAATATATATATAAGTACGGATAATTTCTTTTAAACAATGATTTATACGTTATATATGATTAAAATGTGTACACCTCTTTAAGAAATCTTAATAATTGAATTTTTTCTATATTAAAATCTTCTACACTAGTTCAATATCCAGAATGTAGATATTTCTGTAGCTGAACAAAAATTGAAGAGCTTACCAAAATATTGATGATCGTGTCGATATTCTATCTAATTTTTAAAATAAACTAATTACGAGAATTAAAATACCTTCGTAAGATATTTCTGATCTAGATTTATTATGGACGTCGATGAATATACTTTCTTGGCTTTCTGAATTAAATTTCAAACTACGATCGACTTTGACCGAATAATTTAAAAAATATTTTTATTATTTGCGAATATTTCGCGCACAGTATCGTTGATATAGCACACTTTGATATTGTCAATTATTTTTATTTAAAATGAATAGAACCATAATCGATATACTAGTATTTATAAAACAAAAATAGTTTTGCTTTCTCATAAAATATCTATAAAAAGTGCCTTGTCTATCAAAACACACATTCTTGTTTTTACGCAATAAAACTCGAATAAAGTTTTACTATAAAAATATTATCTTTTTCAATTCAACTTAATAAAAAGGTATTTATTTGTTAGCAAAACAAATTTTATAAATTAGCTTCGTTAGATTTTCGCCATCGCTCGTACTCGTTACAGCAATGCCCGAGGCTCGACAAAAAACAAACGTATTTCTCGTTGATGGATCCTTCCATAAAAATCAGAACAAAAATCACCATAGTCTCTCCCGCAAAAAGAGATCCATCACCGGTACAACGCAGCTCTTTGAATAATGCATCTGCGTTTGTTTGATTCGCAGCTCGAGGATGTCCCTCGCGGGCAGCAGAACTCAACTCGCTGCACCGAGTACAGAAAATCTCACCACCGTTGGCCACGAGCGTAAAGATGGCGGGGAATCGCACATTCCGGCTCCAACAGCCACTAAACGCGCTTCGTTCGTCGAGGTATGTTTTCTTTCATAGAACCACTGTATTTTTGATCTTTTGTCACTTATTATTCTTCCGATGCGTGGATTCCAATCTATGGATGAAAATTCTATTACTATTTTTCTCTGGATTTAGCGTTTTATCGCTCGGCATTCAAACGGAGATGGACATTTTTGAAGATTGAAACTAATATAAAAATTCATTTATTATTTCAAATAATAGAAATTTATAACGGTAATTTTGTGATTGAGATAATAATTTTTTATGATAATTGACCTTTTCCTTCGAGAAGATTGTACATAATTTTATCAACAATATTGTTAACCGTACGGATCTAAACGATTTTTGATTGTAAGTCGCGTCTATAAAAAATTTTGTTTGCATCCGAGTAATGGATTGAAATTAATTTTCGATAAATTTGTGTAAAATTTATTCTATAAATCATGCGCAGCGTTATTATAGCGATGTAAATTACAATCTGGATTTTATATTATTCGTTACAAATAAAAATTTTTGAAAAAGCGTTTGCTTTTATATCTTTCTATCGCTTATTTGGAAAAATAAATAAAAATTGATTTGCTCTGGACTGACATCAACGTTTTCTATTATTCCTCAATTGGCACTTTATTAATTTTCAAACAAAGTTTATGTTTCATCTCATCGTGCAATTAAAAACAATCGAAGTGTTAGAAATTTTGAATGTTCGATGCGAAAGTGAAAATTAACATGGGAAAATATGCACGTATACGTGTTTCAGAAAACCCCTAGCACGAGTTCGCCTCCAGGCAAAAAGCCGAAGGCCCCTGGTGATAACGGCAATGTAATTACTCATTACTTGTACTATTTCGGTTTCTCTCCTATATTGGTTTACTCGTTCCCTTTTTATTCTTTATTTAACATCTGATTAGCTACAGAATTGGGCAGCAGTGTAAGGAATATTTAATAAAATTGTTACAATTATTTCTTCGTTATAAAGATTAATTGCAAAAATTGATAATATTTATGATATTCTTCTTGATCACGTGTATTATTATTTATTTCTTGTTCCATAAAATGATACACCTTGGTAAATAATTCAATTACGTTATTTAATATTGTAGCAAGAAAAAATTTTGGAAAAATTTTGTGTTTATTTCTGGAATGATTCAATTTGTTAAACTAAATTAAATTCAACGGTAAGATTAAGTACTAAGTAAACTTGATTTACAAAAATATATAATTTACAATATCGATGACTTTGATAGAAATTGTTAAATTTTGTAACTACGAATTATTTTCTAATTTTGAATGCCCAATGCTGCTCGGCTATCTATATCTTCTTATTGCTATTAGCTGATTGTCCATTATTTCCAATAAATATTGTCATGAACATCATCGTATCATCGTCATTACAATAACTTATTTGCATTAAACTAATAAATGGTTTCTACAGCTGACACTATTTTGGCACATTATCCGCTACTCGCTGTTGTAACATTAACAAAGTGAGACTCTTAACCAATGTCATCGCCATTATCATATTCATTATAAATAAAATCACGAAGATAATTTGTACCAGGCATTTGCTTCTTTAATGTTTTTTATATATTGTTGTTGCATAAAAAGACTTAGATATTAAAGAGGTATTCGGTTACATAAAATAGTGTATGATCAATTTATATTTGTAAATTGATAAATACTATATTTTTATAAACTGAATCTCTGTTATCTTGATTTTAATAATGCACGTAAGAACCGAATACGTCTTTTATTGAATATTGTCTTTTAGTGAATGTATAACTTACGTGTTCTTAGGATTTGATAGTATAATAGAATTTAATTAAACATATATTTGATACTCAATCACTTACAGACTCCAAAGGTAAACATTTGTTTAAGCATTTCTACATACTTTAACATTCGAAGCTTTTTCATAAAATTCACTTCTTATATTATATAGAATATAGAAATCTGTTTTTAGAAATAATAGAACTATTAACGTTCGATTTTTAATTTTTTTCTCTTTTTTTTGGCAATTAATCGTTACTATTCGACTAACAGATAAATATGTTTAATAATGGAGAAAATGTTGTTTTCAAAGAATTTATGGAAAATAATCTAAAAAAAAAAAAAATTTTTTTCTGAAATTATATTTTAAACTTAAATAAATTTTTTATTTAATACCATAAATGTAAAGATTTAGTAAAATGTTAAAAAATATTAATATAATAAATAATAATATAATAAACTATAGAATATATTTTACTTTAAACATACATAAAAAATGAATGAAATTCAACTAAAAATATAATTTAAATTATGTTCATTACTTTTTTTAAGACTATATTTCATAAAAATATTATTAATACATTTTTATAATTTTATTTATAATTTTCTAGTTATAACTGTACCATGATTAGATATAAAATAACGTTAGACAATTTTATCCACTACATAAACGAACATAAAGATTTAAATTCTGTACATTTTCATATATCAAAATCTTTAGAAATTTCATGTGGAGAATGTAAAAGGTGATTTTTTTTAATTTGTATTTTATTTCAAACTACTATTCATGTTGTTTATAAATTTTGTCAAACTGCTCTTTTAGTATATAACTATCTAAAAACAAAAAGCTCAAATAAAATGAAAATTTATTTTTAAAATAAAAATGTTTAATTCTTATAAAATTAAAAACTAACATATTATATACAATAAAACACCTTTTACATTTTACGTTTTAATTAGAATGATTTAGGTGATAAGTTTGTTTTTTACTCTATTTAGACAGGCTTTGTGGAAACTTTGAAACCTCAATTTGTTCCTGGTCAAGCAATAGGTCCAAGTATGACTTCTAGTACAATGGAAGAAAAACTTTCACACTTGCAACTCACTCAAGAAAATGAGAACATGAAGGCTCAGGTATTATTTTATATTTTGATATAAAATTGTAATTAATTAAATTTAGTGAACTGTTTCGTAAAAATATACATTAATTAAAATTTTATATCGTGATAAATTTTTTTGCAATGTTTTTATTTTTTAGATTCGAGATCTTACGGAAAGGATAGAAATATTAAGAGTCAAAAGAATGCAAGATAAAGAGAAAATGAAAGATTTTGAAAAGATAAAACTTCAGTTAGAGCAACTTATAGAATTTAAATCAAAAGTTATGGAAAGTCAGGTACAAACAGAATTATTTTGTTTATTTAAATACGTTTCAAGATACCCAAAAATTCAGAATACACAAAGTTTAATTTAGTATAAAAACTCCTATTTAATAAGTTTATTTAATATTACGATTACTTATTCATGAATGTCGCAGGCTAGTTTACAACGAGAATTACAAAGGGCACGACAAGAGACACGAGATGCTCATTTAGCTCGAGAACAATATCAAGATGAAATGGCAGATTTGTCTGAAACTGTGGAAATGGCTACTTTAGATAAAGAAATGGCCGAAGAGAAAGCCGAAACTTTACAGATTGAATTAGAACAGTTGAAAGAGAAGCTCGAAGAACAAACATTAGATTTGGAAATTTTGCGTAATGAAATGTCGGACAAGGTATTGTGTTGAGGATAAAAACAAGTACTTCTGATTTTTAATATAATTTATTTCTTTCACAATATATTTGAACTTCAAAAAGTAATTAATCTGACGTGCACAATAATTTGCTACGTCGCGTACAATGTTTCAATTGATCGTGTATAAGCGTTTAGTTTTTCCGATACAATAGTTGCTGTGTTTCGAATAAAGGTTCTGTGTTCGTCAACTCGGTGTTGTCGCTCGAATCAGAAAAATCTCCATGTAATCCGATACGTACATATATATATATATATATATATATACAAATCCTCGCTCCCTCTCGTTCCTTTTGCATTTTTCCTTTTTACGTGTAAACTTTTAATTTTTCACGCTCCTTAATCTCGAGTCTCCTTTTTTTTACTTTCGCGATCTTCCCATTCGCATACCCGGAGGAGATTTTCTTCTATCCCCTAGTCCGAGTCGAATCACGTTCCGTCCGCCTTCTCCTTGTCGATCTCCTCCCCTGCACGGATGAGACCCGCCTTACCTCGCGCGCTTTCACGGGCACAAGATTTCTCCTCCCTCCCGGGGAATCACAGAACTCCTATGTTGCGTCTCATCAATGGTTCCCTCTTACATTCTCTGCGGATTGATCTTTACTCTAGTCGAGCAACTCGACGCCCGTCATTCGGCTCGGTCCGGGTAATTCAGGGTAATCTTACTCGCGTCATTTGATAGTTGTTTTTGTTTTCGCGTTTTCTGTCTGTAACAGTATTGTGTTTTAGTGTCTTAAAAAAATGCAATTTTCCATCGTCCTTATATTGTGTCCAAAAAATTATAAACAAATATATCCGAACAAATATTTTATCTTATAAAGCATTTTTCCATCGTTAATATATTTATAAAAGAACGATTGTTTTAAATTATAGCAATATTTTAATTATTTCAGTTGTCTGGAGGAACTACAACAACTGTGGCAACCAGCTTCGAAGTTAAACAATTAGAACAACAGAATGCGAGACTTCGCGAAACTCTTGTTAGAATGAGAGATTTATCAGCCCATGAAAAGCACGAGTTTCAGAAACTACAGAAGGACTTGGAACAAAAAAAATCTGAAATTTTGGAACTTAGCAGAACGAAAGAAAAACTTTCGGCACGCGTTGAAGAAATGGAACATCAAATAGCTGATCTTCAAGAACAAGTAGCTTTTTTAATTAATCTTTTGTATATGATACGAAAAATATAATATTAATTGTAATAAATTTAATGATTAGGTTGATGCAGCTTTGGGAGCTGAAGAGATGGTTGAGGTACTGGGTGAACGTAAAATGGCTTTGGAAGAAAAAATAGCCGAATTAGAAGAAGCTGTAACGGATTTAGAAGCATTACAGGTGATTAGTATTTAAAAATTATTTAAAAGTATGAAAGTAAAATTATATTTAAAAAAATCAAAACTATCATCGTTAAAGTAAATAATTTTTTTAAAAATTGAAAAGTATTTTTAAAATATGACAATAACAAATTTTTGCAAATTTCTAAATTTTCATATATTTTCTACATTATAATAATTTAATGATTTTTTAAATTTAACTCGTTGTCCGTCTCTTGACCGGGTCCGGAGAATTTTACGTGTTTTGTTTATAATATTTTGTGTTACTTTTAATAGCTTGAGTTACTTCGCCGCTCGAAATCCTATCGCTATACTCAATCTCTTAAGGTTTTCTATTCTCAAAACTACTATTAAAGCAATCATAAATATTTTAAATAAAATCTCAATAACCATTGAAAATCAATTTGAATTCGTTTCAATCTTTAGTCTAAATACATCTTACGACGTTTCAGGATATGTCGGATCAACTGGCAGAATCTTCGAAGGAACTCGAAATGGAACTTCGAGAGGAGTTGGATATGGCTCTTGGAATGGCGCGCGATGCCCAACGTCAACGGGATGCAGCCCTTGAAACTTTGTCCGACCGTGAGATGACAATAACTAAGTTCCGGGAACTAACTCAGAAGTTGCAGGAACAATGCCTCGAATTACAGAATCGGTTGCAATCGAGTGATGCTACAAGGACAGCAGCTAAAGGTGCGTGAGAGATTGAGAATGAAAGCGAAAGATAGTGAAAGCATATATATATTGTATTAGTTTAGTGATTATTGTGGTGATTCTAATTAACTGAGTGCCCAAATTAAATTTTCGAGTCTACTTGGTTTGGTTGATCAGCTCGGAACTATTTCGACAAATATTACTATAAATCGATCGGGATTCTATTAGCTGTTTCAAAAGTATTTTACAGAATTTATAAATATAACGTGAAAATTTTTTTTTAAATTCCGATAATAAAAATAAAGATTTTTGACTGCCGACAGTACCAAAATAGTAGATTTTATAAAAATTACAAATTAAATAATTTTGTATAATTGTAGCATATTATTTTTATTTATAAATTTTCAAAATTATTGGTTTAATTTTCATAAATTTAGTGCACATGATCTGCGATTTATTACAGTTATGAACTTTTTATTTTTTTTAGAACATTAATTGCTCTAACATAAATTATTTTACAGGAACGGAGCAACAACTTGCTGAAATTCTTGATTTTCAAAAAACTTTTGCCGAGACTAGAGCTCAAACTAAAGCAGTTGATTTAGAATTAAGAAAATTAGATGCCGATGAAGCTCGAAATCATGTTCGATATTTATTATCATTCATGCCCCCAGCTTTTATGAATCGTGGAGGTGATCACGATGCAATTTTAACGCTTCTATTTGTACCAAGAATGACACAAAAATCAGAAATATTAATTTCGCAAGTGCGCGAAAAATATAAGCCACTTGAAAAAATTGACAGGTAAGCAGTTTTTGCTTTCTCAATTATTTTTTTGATAAACGTTTAAAAATTGTGAATTAACGTATTATTATTTTATGCAATTTTATTAAATAATTATTTTAAAAATTAGTTCTTTCAATTCAATTGTACGGTACAACATTTTATTAAAATTTTTTAAAAATATAAATTTTTCTCTCTTTGAAACAAATTACCTAAACAGTTATAACATTAGAGACGATATTTTCAGGTCCACTATCGTGAAAGGTCATGCCGTAGCACAAAGCGCTTTCAGATCTCGACTCTGTGCTCATATGTATGCATTACAAACAGCTCTTGGATGCTTTGAATCAGCCCTGAGTGTTTGCAGCGCCGAATGCATGTTAAAAGTTGGTAGTGGTTATCCAGAAATGGTTGCACAGGAAAAATCTATAGACACCTTGATTGATTTAGTGAAGCGCGATCAGCTCGATGAAAATTTATTGATGGATGGAATAGAGAGATGTTGCATGTACTTTTTAACGATGTATGGAATCTATTTTGGTGAAGAGGATCTAACGAATCAGGCGCGACTTGTTGTCAACGGCACAAGGTGAAAATCAATCGTTGAATTGAATCATTTATTTCATATACTGTGTAGCTTATAAATTATCTTATTATTTGTTAACTATATATATATATATGGTATAAAACCTCAACTTTTACTCCATACGTAAAATTATTATTCACCACTCGCACTAAAAAGCATCGATTAATTTATTGAAAATATAAAGATAACAAAGTTAATGGATGTTTTATTAAAGCAATGGATCGAATTTTATGAAAAACGATGAAAGAACCAAAGACGGTCAAATTGCAATTATATTTTTACGAGTGAATACTTTTCTCCGAATTGCAGATGTTTGGGTAGTGGTTGCGAAGCTTTGTGCACGGAAGCTGCGACCATTAAAAATCTTATAGACGGCGATCAAGGTGACATGGGACTTTTATGCCAACATATAGAGACCGTCTGCGACCTTGTCCAACAAAACCTCAAGTCAGCACGAAGACGCGTCCCACGCGAGTTTATCTCTGTGTCTTCACCTAACGAGGCGCATCTTGGCCTCAACAAAGAATATTACGAGCACATCACTAATTCTTATCAACACGTAACGAAACTTATGAGAACTCTCCAAGATCTAACCAAGAATGCATTGCAAACTATTCTAACTAGTGGTGGTGAGTCACGTTGTAATTTAAGGATATTATAATATTGGAATTCGAATGTTTAATTTATATAACGTCCTTATAAATTTATGTGATTAGACGATTTATTATTAATTTACTATTTTAAAACTCTAAGAATATTTATAATAATTAATATAAACATTTTTATATAAACAATAACTTAGTATACGAGAGTAAAGTAATAAATAAGTTAGAATATTTCGTGTATGTTATTTTGCGTTTCTGGTTTTTAATTTAAGAATTATTATCGATGATAAAATTAATATAGATCGAATAAGTTTCATTTTACGCAATTTAATACTTTAAAATAAGAAAAACTAATAATTTTTATATTATTAAGCATTATAAATATAATATACATAAAATATAAGGTCTGATTAAATTATATAATACAGTTATAGAATAATACACATAAAACTGTATTTTAAATATTGAATGCATTTCAGTAAATATATTATTTCATCTACTAAAGTTTTCCATTTAATGTCGATAAAAATCTTATCCAAGTATATTAAAATCCAGATTTAGAGACGGGATTAAATACGATGCAGCTAAAGGAAATGGCAGCGATTTCAACGGAAAAAATTTATGACGCTGACGATATTGGTGCAATCGCCACAATTAAGGACAGCTTAAGCGTTATTCAGAAGATATCGGTTAATCTCGCCGAAAAGATGACGGAATGCGAAAATGAGCTTGCCATGAACGGATCCATGATATATCGTAAAAAAGATAATACGGAGGAGAATAATCCCATCTATATGCGCGCTCAAGCAACTCGCAAGGAATTAGAGGAGACTAAAGTTCTTAACAGGTAAGTTATTATAGATTATAATATTTCGGTACATGTAGTAACCGAATTTTATTACGATTTTCATTCGATAAAATGTGTACAAATGAAATATAGTTCTGTATGAAAATTAACTGTTTGAAATTTGAAGGAAATTGTTTCTATTACTTTTCGACTGTGTCATTGAAACCTTGAGTGAAACGTTTAATTAAATACGATGAACTTGCTTTATAATTCTTCTATAAGTATATTTGTATTGAGAACTAAATAGAGAAACTAGTAATAATACCATACTCTTTTGTATTTCCTTCTTTTACTTACTTACTTAGTTGGTTAATATTTGAATCTATCGAATAATGGATAATATTTTTTACGTATCCTAGGAAACTTGAAGCAAAGGATAGCGATATACGAGAAATTAAGCTAGCTCTCAGGCAGAAGCAAGAAGAACTGTCTGAAATGATCTTAAGGAAAGAATTAGCTGAGAAGCGTTATGCTACACAACAACACGAGCACGAGTTAAGCACGGAAAAACTAAAGAGGAATTTGGAGGAAATCCAGACGCAAATGAAAAGAAAGGTACGTAAAATCGGTAATCTTTTATTTCCGTATCTATATTTTCATTAAGTTTATTCATTTATAAAACATGTATTACCCAATAAAAACTAAAGTAGCTTTGATTTGTTTTATCCTAATATTTGTCGTTCGTATATAAACGAATCCTAATTATTATATCATTATATTAAACTGATTTTTAACGTGTGATCGAACAAATAAATTTTCGTCGAAAATCGAAGAAAATCTGTCTGCGATCCGGCCTGTACAAATATTTATATTTCTTCTCCCTCTTGGTTCAACCGCATTTTTCCCTCTTATGTTATTTACTCTCCCCCGAGGTATCAAACCTTGACAAGGCGTTATTGTTTTCTAATTGCGTAATTTCTCTGGTCCTTCGTCGATTCTCAAGTGCTTGCCTTTCATTTGTTATTCTACATACTGGACTGCTGCTCGCCTTCATAAGCAGATGTATTTTACCTCATCTTCGGGCGGATCATTTACTTACCCCTCCCCCCTTCGGTAGACTGACCCTCCGGCAAACGTTCCGTTTTCCACTTACTGTTGAATCTCAAATGATGTATACGATACATGATACCAGAGTCACTCGCAACCTCCTCGAATATCATTTTCTCGCGATACATTTCATCTTTGCCTTTTTTATTAGAGGGCGCGCGCATTCCTTGAAGCCCCCCTCCGGCGATGTGCACGAGGTTAGCATTGCACCTTGCCCCGAGCGGAGCCCTGCAAGGATATCTCGTTACTCCTCGCCTCACCGAGCTCCGAAAAGAAAGTTTGTTTATACGATCTTGCACGGACTACGGGCGTCACCGCGCCACGTGTTTGAGGATTGGAGGCGAGCAAGTCGTCGCCCGTCGTTCGACTTGGCCCGGATAATCTTACCCGCGTTGTTTATAATTGTCTCTCCTTACCTAGACACCGCTCGAAACCTTTTTTTTTTTTTAACAGACTCGATTCCCCTGAGGTTTTCTATTTCCAACAAAATTTTTAAATAAATAAGTATCGAAGAGTAATATTCCCACTTTATTTTTTTAGGAATCTTTTCAGTATAACATCAAAATAAGTATCGTAATAATTATATCGTGAGTATCGAAATGAATAACTTAATCATTTGTACACAGGAAAAAGAATTCGAAGAAACCATGGATCACTTTCAAACGGATATCGACAATTTGGAATGCGAAAAAGGTGAACTCAAAGAGAAGCTCAAATCTTTCTGCAAGAAGAGTGGAAGTGCAAGTACTACTGGTGCGGATAATAGTTTGAACACTAGTATAACAGCTCCATTCGGTAAGCCTGTACAAGAAGGCGAGATGCACGAGAGAATACAAGCCTTACGTATGGCTTTGCAAGATGAAGTGCGTCAGAAACATATCATACAACAGGACGACCTCAAACAGAAATTGTTGTCTTTGACACCTTTACCTAAGTATGATGAAAAACCACAAGATGATCCAAAGATCAAGGAACTGTTACAGAATAAGTTAGAGCTTCTCAGGGTTAGTATATTCAAATATATATATATTTAATTCGAGTATGTAATACTAAATATTAATTACTACAATTATTTAACTAATATATTTTGATTATAAATTTGTAATTATAAATAATTTATTTGATATCAATATTTCGTGAAAATTATGGATTTATTTAATATATTCTAGAATACAAAATTTGTATATCTACAAAAAAAATATTAAAACAAATTTTAATCTAATTTTTAATATTCGAGTATAATTTTTATTAAGTATTAATAATCAAGGAAACTTCAAATAATATCGAAAAAATTAAATAATATTAACAATAATTATATAATATTAACTGTATTATAATATGTATTATAATACGATTTAATTCTTTGTTAATAAATTGTTGTAACTTTGTCTTTGTTTCTTTTACAGGAAGTGAAAAAACTTGTATTCTTCCCAGTAGTACCCGATTTAACTCAGAAAAAACTTTTATTAGCAACCGAAGAACCAGTATTAGATAAGGCGTTACCTGTTTATAAGCTGATAGAAAGAGAAAACAAGTTAAAATCTCTCCAAGATCGGGTGGATGAATTAAGTGTAAATATATATATATATATTTATACACTTTTAGTTACACTGAAATTTAATAAAATAAGATTGTTTAAAAAATGTTTAAAGTTGATACGTAGTTTTGAATTCATATTTATATCAAATTAAGCTAAGATTTATTAATGATTTATTAATGCTAATAAACTTTTTACGTGTTTTGAATTTCATTTGAAAATAGAAAGCAATAAAGTATTTATTAATATCCTTTTTTTTCTTTTTTCTCAGCTTAAAGTACGCAAGGAGACAATCAAACGGATTTTCGGCGGCCAAGCTAAGGCTCAATTTGGCATATTCCCAGCAAGGCACGTTGTTGAAGCCATGCAACCAACGTCCGAATCAGTTATCGCAGAAATCTCCTTACCTCACAAGGGACCATCGCAGGTCGTCAATATGCCCATAGGCACTCAAGATTTAAGAACAATTCATAGGCTGCTTTCTTATTAAGAACTAAGCTTTAAAATTGTGTACAGCAAGAACTTTAAAGACATTTACGTTAGAGAGATTAAGAGCGTATTTTGAAAAAGAATATGTTTGTTGTAAATTAGAATTACTTGAATCTTTCAACGGCTCAAAGCAACTGTTTAAAATCTTGTTAATTTTCTATGAAAATAAATATCTAAATCGCTTTCACGAACAATTTTCCGAAATGGTTTGGCTTTCGTAATAAAGGCCATTTTTATATAATGTAAAAGCTAATATTTTACAAAAATATTATAATATTCAAAATATATGTAAATCTTTGTTAATTATTAAATATATTTAATTAGTATATTATTTGTAGGCTAAATTTGTATACCGTACATCTTATTTAAATTTATATTAATTTACGTTGAATATGTTTGATGTGAGTCTCATTTTATTTCTTAAAATATTATTGAATTTATATTTTCAAATTTCATGTTTTATATAATTTTTATATAAAAAGTTTTATATATTTTTCAAACATGTATAATTCCTAGCAATAGTTAGTATTTATGTATTAATTTAATAGCAATTATTAATATAAGTCTAGTCTACATTTAACATTTTTAAACAAATCAACAATTATTAATGCGTCCTAATATATAATCAAGTGCAATTAGTCTTTGTAACCAAGAAATGCTTTAATCTATAACTTTGATATTAAGTTTTGGTGATTCATTTTGTAGTATTATATATTTTAATTTTGTTTTTTTATTTATCATCGTTTCGTATGTCTAAAAACCCCATTTATATTTTATGCTGTCTGTACACGGATGTTTTTTAGTTAAAAAATAAATATTGTACAATTGTTTTTAAAAATTTCAAAGATCAAATTAATTTAAATTAAATTGGTAATTAAATGATTAGTTGAAACTAATAAAATGAATATACATTGATACAGTCCATATTATAATTTTATTTATTTTTAATTTAAGTTAACTATTATACATTTTATGTTACTTAAATTGTTTCAGTTTCATATATATATATTTAACGAATTCGTTACTTATTAAATCAAAATTATTTCTTTTAAGAAAATGACTTGTAAAGTTGTTAAATTACTATATTGAAATTGAATTTTTTTTATAAACTGGGAGTATTAATAATGAATTAACAAAAACATAAAAGAAATGCATGAATTATTTAAATAATTTAATTCTAAAACATTACAGATTTATGTATTGACAATTTTATTGAAATGGATAAAAAATGCAATCATTTCTATAATGATTGAAAAGAAAATACTATACTGAAATGTTTGAAATTAAACTTATAAAAAATTATTTAGTAATCGAATTATTTATATAAATATCCATTTAAGAATTTTATTTTAATATCAATATACTTGTATATTTTGAAATTTCATATTTAAATCTCTTCAATTATTGGTTTATTTTAGTAATAAATAAATTCTAATCAAAATAATTTTATGATTAATTATAAATTATTTAATAAATTCTAAATGTATATGTATATATAAATTTTAAAGAGCAACGGTTGATTATTATAATAATTATATTCATAAATTCGATAGTAAGAAATTTTTCGTCTATAAATTCACGTGAATTTTTCTTTTATCATTCAATTAATTATCTTTATATAGTTATAAAATTTTCATTACAAATAAATTAAAAACTATAAAGAATTGTATACCTTTTAACTTCGAGGCTAGATAACGTATACATTTGACATAAGATGCTATAGAAGGTATTAAAAATAAAACTATAAAAATTCGATTATATCTATTTAATTTTTCTTTTAAATTTTATTTATTACATAATTTTTTGCGATGCTGTGACAAAGCAATCTAAAGAAGTAATAAATCTGTTTCATCTCAGCATCGAAAAAGAAATTTCACAATGCATACACTTTTTTTATTTAAGTCGATACACTTTGATAAGCTCGATGATAGTGTTGCAATGATTGTTCTAACAGATCATTTTTAAATTCTTGTTATATTAACGTTATTCATAGTTTCATTTGTAACATAACTTACGTTTTATATTATATATTAATAACGTAATATGTAATAATAATACAACGTCGGTGATAAATATTTTACAACATCGTTTTCAATTTTAATAGTAGAAACTTCTATTAATTTTTTTGTAAACGTAAAAACTGTAGATTAATGGGCAGAACTACTCGTTTTCAATTCGTTAAACTTACAAGTATACATACAAGTATTTTCATATAATAATCTCAATTACTAAATATTATAATTATTTATAAAAAAATCTCGTAAGAACCATTACTATTATAATTATTATTGTTATGCTTAGATTTATTATTTAAAAATTTTATTATTATAATTTCTTTCTTTTTACTAATGAGATATGATCTATTTTTAAATAATAATGAACTCACAATAATTTAAAAACGAAATCTTTAAATATTCTAATATTCTATAATAAACATTTTAGTATTCGTAACATTAATACAATTTTTAGGTATATAATTTTCATTAATATAATAATATATTTTTTTTAATTTTATATTTTCAAAATCAAATTTATTATTGTGTATTTATTTCTAAAACGCTGTTTAAAATTGTATTTGTTCATTATAAAATATTTGCTTACATAGTTTATCATAAATTAAGTATATAGGCAGATATACATCATATATATAGATCGTATATAAATACAAATCAATTTTTTAACAATAATATTACTAAAATTATTTTATTTTAAATGCACCATGGTAACATATTTTTCGTGAAATCTAAGAAAGCTCTTAATATCATTAATTAAAATAAATCGGAATGTATAAAAAATTAATTTTTAATTTATGACGAATGAAATAATGTACATTGTTTACTATGTAATTGAATAAAACGTTCGTTATACAATGATTAAATAATAGTCAATGATCATGAAAATTTGTATTTCAATAAACTATAACTCTAATTAAGAATACATGAACTTTCTATTCGAATTCTTACGTAAATTATTATTTTGACTAGACTCAATATTTTCGATATAGACAAGAGCTGAAAATCATATTTTTTTTATATTTTAGTACAATAAATAATGCATGAGATTCAACATTTTTAACGATAAAATAAAGTTCTCTATATATTATATCGGCGGTATATAATGTCAGTGCTATTTACATAAAATTTTTTCTTTGAATCCAGTCTTAACATGAATTAATCTTATGCTTAATTATTCATATTTTATCGGATATTACTAGAGTATTCTTCTAAATTTTATATTACTGATTGACTTTTTAATAGGTTAATAATAATTTCTCTCTTTAAGGAACTGATGTAAAATTTTGTCTTTTTAACGTAATAAGTTAAATAATATAAAAATAACGAATATTTTTAATTATAGAATGATCAAATAAAACTATATTTTTAAAGATTGCGTTATAAAATTATTTGAATATTATTTATGATAGTCTACTTTAACTATAGGTAATATACCGATTAATAATATATAATAAAATATTTAAGAAACGATGAAATAATTTTTCGAATTAGTAAAAATCTTAGTAAAAGTATCAATCGATTTATATATCAATGATCGATTATCTTATCTTTAACATTACACTGGTAGGATACTTTCAAGATTCAAAATATCTAATTTTATACACTTACAGTCGTACAATTAAAAGATATCAATCGATTCGAAGAAAAGAAATAACTTTTTAGGATATATTATAGAATTTGTGTTTGAAAAAAAGTTGACTCAAAGATCTTTGGATTCAATATAAACATTAGCTTTTCATCGCAAACGTTATCATTAATCTTAATATCTAGAAAATATTCTTAATAGCTTCGACTACTTATATTATGATCAACTAAAAAATATTTACGAGTTGCAAAAATGCATATATGAACACGAACAATTTAACGATATCGTATCGTATAATCCGATTCAACGAGTACGAAATATCATTAATGCTTCGATAAAATTGTTACCGTTTTTAACTAGTATCACTTCTCCTAATCCATTGAAAACAGTTTCTATGTAAAGTCCCGAAGTTAAAACTTTATTCGACGAAAAGTCGAATTTAATTTAACTCGAAAATTCACATTTTCCGGTCGAGTATGCCGACTAAAAATAATAAAAACTATATAAAAAATGATGTAACTGCATGTTACGGAAGATATTACAAACGTGCGAGTTTCAAGTGTAAAAAATAGCGTGCAAAGTTCAAAACCCCATCGAAGTACAATCGACATTTCGACATTGACCTAAAAGTAAGTCGCAAGCGACGAAATTTACAAGATTCGGAGCCTCGACGACGCGTTAACGAGGTTCGATTGAAAAGACGAATTCGCACGATTAAAGCGAATCACTCCGTGGCCAGGTTGCACTTGAACGACGTTGAGTCGCGATGCCATGAAATAGACATTTCTATCTTCTTTCACGTTCTCGAGGTCTGCCGCCTCCAACTAGGCGGCGCAGCTTGAAGCGTATGCTCGGTTCCCAGATTCGATTCGAATCTGCTGCGCAAGCACTTGTGGCAGGTCAGCCGCCAGAAGGCCATGCGAAAGTCGGCCGAGTAGAAGGCGTAGATGAAGGGATTGATCGCCGAGTTAATCCAGCCTGCAATGGAAAACGGACGAAGGTTACGTATTAATCTAGAGTCTAGCGTAGGGACGAAGTTTGGATAATCCAAGTTTCGGGGCTACTTTTTTTTCCAGTGGTTGGGACTTCCATAAGCCCTGTGGATCATTAATTTTAATTATTATCGTCGCGGTTGCTGCGATTCGTTTCGCGCGATTTGCGTTGTATCGCAGGATTGTTCGTTCGTTCGTGAAAATTGGTAGGCTTCGTACGACAATTTATACGATTTGAAAATAACTTTTGCGTTTAAAATTTTATGGTAATTTTGTTCAATCTGTTATATATGGTGTTTAAAATTGAGTAAAGTAGTTCTTTTAATTATCCTGATACATGATAGAACTTTTTATGAGCAAAATAATTATTAACCGATGCTAATTTTTAATATAAATTAGATATAAAAATAGTATAAAATACAATTGCGATGATATAAAATTTATTTACGTGAATATATAATGCATCTGGTTCATGTTTCTCAATGACAATTTAAGAATCAAAGTATTCTATGTTTAAACTTTTGTATTTATCCTATTCACACATATAGCGAACCGATTATGCTTTATATTATACATGAAAATGTTCGTTATACGTAGGGAAAGGATTAATATGGGAGTCTTACACCAGGTGACTACTTCTTGGGGTTGGTTTCCATAATCATCCGAAATAGTGTTCAATTCTTGTATACATTCGTGTTTTTCCTACTGTATCTCTTATGTACATATGTAAGGTGGAATCGGTGTTCACAGCATTGCCCACAATTCGAGTAAATCGATGCGAGATGGAACGTTTACTATACACATAACTTAATCCTAATAAATAAGCTTTGCTTCGAAATTAAAAATTAAAAAATATTCCATTCTCTTGATACGAAAATAATAAACCTGTTGATGAATAAATTTTTAATTAAAATTTATGGAGAATTTTATATTTCATTTTTAAAAAAACTGTATATAGATGCAAACTTTCATGCGTGATTATTCGTACACGCATTTATGCACCCACGAATACGAATGCAATGTAAACATTATTCGAAGTTCAATTATTATGTGTACAAATTTTAGTAGATAATAATAATTTTTATAATATTTTATGTAAATAATAATTCTTGCGGAATTTATATTTTCGATAAAATCTATTTATCTTTATTGTAAATTAAAATTCATCGTTTTTTTTTATATATTTTTTATAATAAATTCAAGATTTTTTACGCATACGTAGCTAAATAATTTAAAAAAAATAAACATTTATAAAAATAATAATGATAATAATACACGATACAAAATGTAAGATAAATTGAAATTTTATAAATTGTACTTTAAAGCTATTTATTATAAATCCCATGACCGTTATCGGCGGTCTTTCAAGGGTTAAAGTAAGATTTACGGCAATCGCTGAAGACAAAAAGTGAAATTTATTAAACAGAAATACAGCTTGCGGTCTGTATTTGCCTCCGATTTGTATAAGCGTGTGCACGTAATTGTATAAGAATGTACATCTAGACAAATTGCTATATACTCGAGCAATCATGTAGAGAGAAAACTTGAAACGAAAAGAAAAGTTCTTCGCGTAATTTCCGAGTCAACCAAATTCTCAAAACATTCTCAAAACATTCTCAAAATCAATCTTGATTAATACATCAAGAACAGGACTAGATATTATCTCTTTAAAAGAGTTAACTCGATTAGGGGCAATACGTAATATTTCTCATTCGAGAATCGAGTCGAACCGTACTTTTTTCAATCTGGGTTATACGCTGAAAACTTTTTACTTAAGGTTCACTACGTAATTGAATGATCAGAATATTTCACGTTGCATTCGAACTAAAAAGGCAGAAAAAAACGAGTATATTGCTTATTTGTGAAAAAATGTTCTCTAACGCCTTATTTATGAAATATTATATCATAACGGTGAATAATAAAAAAGTTTTAAAATGCTTTATTTCTTTATTTCACTTTTTATTTATTCTAAAAAAGTTACGAGAAAGATAAAACTTTTATTTCTCTTCTATTAAAAGCATATCGCGAAAGTAAACATTGATTTAAAAAACTTTCGATATAACATTATCTACGCATACAAATACTTTATCGCACACAAATGGATAAGTTAACTTTCGAGACAAAACCAAGTCGGTCGATCAAAAATCTTTGATTCCTAGATTCAAAGTGAAACGAACCAAAAATAGAAGCATCGACTCTTCGATCTTCTGTATTTTCTTCCTAAAACTACAACGAGCCTACAAATCGTAAGAGCTAAGCTCCAAAAGAATTTAGACACACTGCAATGTAAAGTTGCGTAAAATATCTTACCCAGCCAAGTGAGAGCAGGCATTAGAGGTCCGGGCGGCTCGACGGGTATGAAGGGCGTCGCGAGGTAAAGGATGAAGAAGGGTAACCAGCAGGCCACGAAGCCCCCGACGACGACCGCCAGGGTCCCCGCAGTCTTCGTCTCCCGGGTTACCCTGTTGATGCAGCTGTGTTGATGTCCACGCAACGTCCCGGTGCGAACGACCTTCCGACAGGGGCTGACCACGATCTCGGGACACGGGACCGTCAGGTTCGTGAGGCCCGTCGAGGCCTTGACGTCGTTGTTACCCACGTCGCTGGTAGTGCCGTCGGAGATGGAGGCTGTCGAGTGCCTCGAGACCAATATCGTTTGAGGGACCGTCGGCTTTTTGGGGCCCTTCGCTGGTTCCGACGCGGCCTGCAACCAAATTTGGTGCTCGAACCTTTTCCAACGAATTACAAGGGGACATCGGCGTCACGGCCGAGAATTTCGTATTTGCAATTTAAATAGTAGCGTGATTTTATACTTGAGTCTTCACCAGAAGACAATTTAAATGCTTTTATCCTAACTTTTGTATTAAAGATTTGACAATACCGTTAAATAAATTCAGTTTCATTTTTGTTACAAACTCAACTTTTTTTTTCTAGATAAAATAGTATATTTTTCTTTGATATTCTTTTCAATAAACTTAAAAATAAAATGTATTTTATTATTTAATTTTTTTGTACTCTCTAAACACAAAAGCAGCGTTGACATCGCATCCTTAAGTAACAACTATCGTAATTAAATGTTCTGAATTTTAGTTCGAACATCGCGAATTAACCAAATAATAAGAGTTAAGCAAAATAAAACAAACATCCCGAAAATAGTGAGTCGCGGTAATTTTGGACGCAAGGAAACCAAAGGCTTAGGCGACGGTCCGTGGACCGAGTCACCCAGAACTTGTTTCTTCCTGTACCACCCGGATGTGTATCTTGGACGTCGGGAGTCCGTCGTCGCGACACTCGTAGCACAAAAGAAAATTTCACAGTCCAACCGCACTCTGCATACCTGCCAGTGGAGTCGGAGCCAACCCCTTTGTCCCTTTTGTTACTTTTAGATTTTTACTTTTTTGGTTATTCGATGTACATTTGCGAGGATTACTCGGAAAAAATTGCGTTGCGTCGACTGGAATACGTTCATAGGGTAAAAACGAATAGGAGGCACGTACGGTCCATTTGACTATTCGATTACATTGTGTAATAAGAGCTTTTAAAATTATTCGTAAATCACGATATTATTTTATAGTGGTTTTTCCATTATTTGAATTCTTCTTGGTCGCGCATAGTAACACATAATTACCTACTTTATCCTTATTTTGTTTCGTCTTTTATAATTTTTCATTTTTTAATAAGCTAAAAATCCGAGAAAACTTACGATACCGAATATTACGTATTACGTATATTAAGAGTCGAATATTCGTATCGGGAAAATATATTGCTTCTTCGTCAAAAATAAATTATGCAATTTAAAAACGTTTTCGCCAGACGCAATGATTTTCTACTTATTACTTAATAATCAGCTTAATATTTTTACTTCATTAAAATAATTTCAAATAAAAAATTATTTTATTTTCTCTTTTAATTTTTGTGTAACTACTCACATTAGAAAAAATGAATTTTTAAATAAGTAACATATTATACGTATTTACCAGTAAAAAATCGTTTGCAGAAGATAAATATCATATTTTCTTAAGCTTGATCTTGATATTTAACTATAATTAAAGTCTTAATTTCTTTTTAATATTGCATTTTGTTCAAACATAAATATATACGAGTGAATTTTCATGCATAATTTTATACCTAAATTGAGAAATGCACCAAAAATATGGAAGTGCAATGTAATGCTCTTATCAGAGTATATCTAATAATCTAGTTATTAGAGAAACTTCAAAGAAATCTCATAAATTTAAAGCTTTAGATATTAGAAATATATGAAACCGAGTTTTATTTTGATTTTTCTCTTGTATTAATTTAGTAATAATTTTATATACTTAATAAGTTTTTCATAGTTTTAAGCAAATTCTTATTATAATTTTTAAAGTAAATTTATTTTTATCGTTTAAAATCTTCATTTAAAAAGAGCATTTTGATAAACTTTCCATAGTACAATTTCAAAAATTCTTCTGTGAATTTATTTTCATTGAAGGTCTTTGAAAGATATTTTATATAAAATTTCTAAGGAAACAAGACGATGACGATTCATTTATTTAAATTAATTTTACTACGTGAAGAAAATATATATTTTAATACGTAAAAAATAGAATAGTATAAATAACATACAGTATATTACTTAAACTATAATAAAGATATAAACAAGTATTAGAATTAATATATTCAACAGAATTATTTGTATAATTTAAATGCATTATAAGTATTCATGAATTTTTAAAGAAAGAATTTAATTATTAAGTGAAGATAAAGTTGAGAAATAAGATTCACAATATATTTACATACATATGTAAGCAGAAGCAGATGGAGATATATAACAATGAAACTTTGTCTAACTTTACATGATACTCATCTACCTTTACACGTAGATCCTTATTCACAATCACCTATACACGTACACGAATATACTGTTTATGCAAACTTGCAGAGGAAGATATACAGTTGACCCCAAAAGAAACCTTTAAAGTGTATGTCATATTCAAGGTCTAAGAAGACATTTAATTAAAGAATACCATTTCATTATTATTTTGAACGAAATCTGAGAAATATATATATATATTTAAATTTCATAACTCTAATACATACAATATTTTCACATCTTAAATAGATAAACAGAGAATTTAACATTTCAAATTTATGAAAATACTTATTCCTTGGACATGAAATTATATACGTATACTTTTTATATTTTTATTCATACGGTGTCAATAATAAATAAAATAAAATTTTATTCGTTGAAAAGAATTTACTTCAGTATGAAAAATATATTTTTATTTATAGACGCCTGTTCCGTAAAAATTTTTTTTATTATTCAAATGTTTTACGAATTTGTACATATCTACAAGTGCATGTCTATTTAAAAAAATTTTAATTAATTATTCGACGCGTGGATTTAAAAAGTTTTATTTCGCTAATTAAAATTTTAAAAACTAAAATACATTATTTTATTATGATTATAAAATAATACTATAATAAAACTTAAAAAATTATGAATAGGTGTTTTACCTTTTTCATATTTTAATTTATATTTTATTTTATGTTGATGTACTTCAAGTAAATTATAGGTATTACATAAAAATTTAATAACCATTGCACTGTTTCTAATAAGTTAGGAACTTAATGAAGAGAATGAGAAATACAAACACGCGAAATCACTTGCGAACAGAACATAGAAAATTAGGATTAGTGAGAAGTACTCAATTAGTTTGAGTATCGCTGTAATCCTAAAGTCACAAATGAACATCAATGGCTCTTAAATGCAATTGTATAAATCACAAAAGAGAATCTAAAATATTTATATTAATATATTATGCGCAGTGTCGAATTATATATAAATAAAGAACGATAAGTATTGCAACAAAGATAACGATGATTAAACAATACTTTTCCATTCTAATACGAGGAAACATTTCTTAGTTTAATAGTGCCCTGAATCGAGATATTTACAATATACTTGTGCGCATATGATATACAATCGGATTCTAAAATATATGAATTTTGAATTTCAGAATCACTTTTAGAGTTCCGACAGACCAAGCACTTCAATTTAAATCGTGATTATTTGCGATGTTCACAAACCTTATCAGCATAATGCATCAAGCTAGTGCATATCATCTATAAGCTAACAGAATGGCAGAGCGACTACTTTGGCAACTAAAAAATGCAATAGAATATAAGCTGCAGAAAATAATAGCTAGCACGAAAACTCATCAATAATATTATTCATGATTATTCCTTTAAATATTACGTTTACTTGGCAAGTATTTTATAGCATTGGAATAGAAAAGCCACACATAAGATCGTTTCAATAAATTGTCTGAAATTATGTTACTATTATCCAAATGCGTATTTATTAGATTATTAGAAAAAATGCTGTAAAAAGATAATGAATAATTATAAATATTATATAAATATATTTATAATTAAAAAATTCAAGAATATAACAAAATTGCGATAATTATGCATAATAAATATGTAAAAAACAATATTATTCGATGAAAATTTGTTTTAGTTTTAACCGATAAAGAAATTATACGTCTAGTCATGTAAAAGAATATCATTAATAATGAAAATACAATCGCTGACAGTTAAAGCGATAGGGAGAATAAATATTTTTGCAAACAGATAGAAGAGTAAAATTGTCAATTTGATTTTACATCGGATTTTTATAAGAGCAACTATTGAACTATAAAAAAAATATGTTGTACAATTTATAAATTAAATAACGGTAAATATTACTATATTTAAAAAAATATTATAAGAATAAAAAGCATAAAGAATTGTTAAATTGTTACTAATAAGAAGGTAATGTAAAGAAGAAGGTAAAATATGTATATAATACCATAAATGTTCCTCTTGCAATGACAATTATGTAGCAATTAAGCAACGTCTGTTCTTATCTCCGAAATGCAAACAAAATTATGTAATTATAAAAGGATGAATCCCATTAAATCCTGGACAGCAGCTTCACCTTTTCTCTAGGCCAACACTTATCAACTATATTTGCAAATAATAATTGTATCATAAAACGTCCATTCTCACAATGGAGTCACTCAGTGTGAAAAATTTGAATAGTGAGAATCGTACGACTCTTAAAGTGCCCGCCAAGAATTTATAAATTCAATTGTAGAACTATAATAACAGAATCTATAATAAATAGATAAGAATTTATTCGTTTCGATCGTATAAGTATAATATTTCGTTTTATATTTAGTATATTAAAAACATTAGTTTAACAATATTTGTACAATTTTAATATTATAATATACTGTACATATATTAATTTTATTTGTATTACTTCAATTGTATGAATTTAAACCTGATGCTTTAGATATTAAATACTATATATTATTAATTATTTAATTTAATTATAAATATTGCAAAATTCATACTTGAAAAAAAATATTAGAAAAATTAAATGCTGTAAGCTATAAAATTTTTTAAACATATTTTAAATTCTTGTAACAAATATGATTAAAAATGATTTATAAGATTATTTATTCTTCAACAGAAGAAGGAATCTGGTATCAAAACTATAAAACTATACATTTTACAAGAAAGAGTTATCGATTATTTTTTGTTTTGTAGGCATTAAATACATTAATAGCGCAAAATGAAAATCATTGATCATTTATGATTTTTTACGCGATTAAAAAATATACTAATTTCTTATTATATTTAACTGAATGTTCAAATCAAAATTCTTTATATCGATAAATATCTATTCAGCGATCGATCGTTCAATAAAGTATTCAACTTGCCGCTTAAATAATTAAAATGAGAATTTTAGTGTCACGTATTATATTCTAAAGTACTTGATTTTTAGTGAAACAATTGCAACTAATGAATCTTATACTATAAAGTTGAAAAATGCAACCAATGAGGTCCTTTGAGAAATGCAATTAGGCATAATTAAATACAGTAATATTGTATTAAATTAGAGATAATCGATATATTTTTAACAAAATTTATAAATTAATACAAAGACAAGAAAAACCAAAATTTTAACTGAATATTATAATGTTTTAATTTACAGTAAAATTTTTTTACATTTTTAAGCTTAATTATGAATTATAATAGTCCGTATACAACATAATTTGCCGTAAATTAAAACTTGTATCTTTTATCGTTATCTTTTACATTTAATACAAATATAAATTTAAGGAAACCGTTCAAAGCTTAGTCATTTATTTTTATTATTTTTCCTTTAAAATAATGCCAATTTACTTTAAGCGTGCAAAACATAAAATAAAAAATACAATCCGATGTTGCGTTATCGAGAATAAGAAGGAACTCGAAATAATCGACTCACCGCGTGAAAGTTCCGCCGCTGGGATCGACGATGCGAACTTGGATAGTTGACTTGTTCGTTCGGAGACTTTCGATGCTCACCGGTGCTCACACCATCGGCCGACTCCAGACTTCGATGTCGCTTCGCAATGACGCAGGAAATTCGCCCGTACACGTAAAGCATGACGAGCATCGGCAGGAAGAAGCTGCCCATCGCCGAGAACACGACGTACGACGAATCCATGTTGTAGGAGCATTTTTTCTCGATCTCCACGCTGTTACGGACGCGTGGGAAACATCCGAGAAGCGGAGGACTGGTGATCGCTCCAGCCAGGATCCAGACTGCCACGATCATGAGACCAGCGAGTCGTTTGCTACGCCTCCTCCGACTGTATATCAATGGCTGTGTCACCGCCAGATACCTACGAGCATCCGTACCCTCTTAGTGTATTTGCTCTTATGCTTTCATTTTCTCTCTTTCTACTCCGACTTTGTATCAAGGGTGGAGTTTCCAAAAATTTGCCTCGTTGACTAAGCAAATGTAAGACTAACGAATAGTTGTTTTGAATAAATTCTAAATAACAGCTTGTGGGACGGTAATGCTTTAATTTATTACTATCTTTTCTCGATGCTTTTATTAGACGGTTTACACGCTAAGATTTCAGAGATAAATTAAGGACTTTTCCCCCGAATAACAAACTAGAAAACAAAAATAAACATATTTATTTGCTCTGGTTCATGGACGGTAAATTATAAAATAAAACGACAACGACGTACGGATCGATATTTTTTTGGAATATTTATATTTAAAATTACTCTACAATTTCGCTAACAGTATACTCGTTTTCTATGAATCGACGTATCGTTTTTTCTTTTCAATAATGAAGAAACCGATAAGAAAGTAAACATTTTTTATCGTAGAGAATAAGAGAAAAATATACAAAAAATTAGAGCACTAAATTTATTTAAAGCACTAAAATAAATAATAATGTTTATTGTCTTTGATAAAACTTTTATAAGAAAAAATAATTATTACGTTATAATAAATGTAATATATTCGATTCAATTCTCATATTATTATATTTAAAAAAATATCTATTTCTATATACTTAGAAAAATTTACCATGTATATTAAATTTACCGTAACGACAATATTTTTATTATCGCGTATTACTATCAAATTTTATTTTTGTTAATATTTCTTTAATTATGAATAAACTTTGATAATTTAACTATAATAATTTTTATAACAAAATTTTTGTTTTTTAAAAGTTAAATAATTTTAGACTTGTGATTAAAACTATTGCGGCCTTTAATTGAAGAGATAAACGCGCGGTACTACACGAATTTACCAGTTCTTTATCTACAGATTAAAGGAAATAAGCACTGAAATTCATGGATGTACATAATATGATATTTAAACACAAGATTTAATTAAAACAAGTAACGATTAACATTTGGTATTAAGTTAAATTATGTATTTAGTATCTTTAAAATAAAAAGTTACTTTATTTTTCAAAATGGAAAAAAATTAATTTGAAATAATAATAATTAATTAAATATTTTGTAAGAAAAATTAGGATCGAAAAATACAGAAACAACTTTTTTGCTTTATAAATAATGTTCAAATTGTAATTTTAAGTATTTATTATTCACCTATTATTTTTTTATAAATATTATACATAAAACCAAAATAAATTATATCGAATAAATTATAATAAAATTTGTATTTAAATTATTTTCAGAATAGAGCGAAGCATAGTAAAAACGTTATCCTAGTTTTCTTTTATTTATTATTTAAATTTATAATGGGATAAACATCAACACTAAAATTAAATGTACAAGCTTGATATTAAATAGATTTCATGAAATGATAAAATATATATGTAATAGAATTTATTTTTGAAATTTTAATGCATCTTCAAGAATAAAATTTTTAGAAATTTATATTTTACTTTTATGAAGAGATTTCTTTTCTTTTGCAAAAATATATGTTGAATAAAATATTCATTCGAAATAAAATATTCTTCTTTATCATAAAAATATAGATATGGAAAACAACAAGATACGTAGCGTTTCTTAAAATATTTTGAAAATTACTGTAAGAATAATTATATTTAAATTTTATTATAAATTTGATTATTTCATAGATAATATATATATTATGTTTAGAAAAAAGTAGCATATAATTTAAAATATTCACAACAAAATATTTTTCCATAGAAAAATTTTTCAATTTACTGTTATATTTATGTTGTTACGTTATATTTTAAATAACTGTTGAAGTTTTAGATTACAAAGTTAATATAAATATAAAAATCTTAGAATCTTTTTTAAATATTAGAACACGACTAATTTGAATAATAAAATTATACAATACATATGGTTATAAGTTTGCAAAAATATTCCTATTATATATTACATTTTTTTAGTAAATTTTATACTTTATGATACATAAAAATTAACTTTTACAAAATTTTCATATTATTATTTTACGACTTTATTTATATCTTATTTTCACATAAAAATATTAAATATACTATAATTTATAATTTCAACTTAATACTAAAATAAGTTTTAGCATTTAGCTTGGTCAGGATAAAATTATAATAAATGTAAGCAATAAAGTTATTCCTAGATAAGCAGTACTTAATGTATATTTATTTATTCAATAAAACTTTTATGTTCTAAATATGAGAGTTCAATATTTTATGTATCAGTAAACTGATAACATAATTTTCTAATTATTCATACTTTTCTATAATCTTTTGGCAATTATAAAAAATTCTATAATGTTAATAAAAATTTTAAATATTTATTAACCAATTTAAATAATACTTTTTACTTTTAAATACTTCGGTTAAAAATCGATTAAATATTGCAGAATACGATATCCACTAAAAGAAACACGAATAAATATGAATATTTTACATCAATACGATTTAAGTAAGGTATTTAAATAGGAAAAAAGTATATAGCATTTATCGTTAGATCTTTTGATAATTATAAATTCAAATTATTTGATCGATGAAGTACGAATATAATGCAAAATAAAAATTTCAGAAAATAATCCAAACAATGAAACGACTGTTTCAAAAAATTTCTGATTTCGGCTCAAAATATAGTTATAAAATAATACTCGGATATCATAATATAATAATTATTCTCGAAAATATTAATTTCTATGCTATGAAACATGAAATTACATAAAATTTATTTATCATTGCATTAATAACAACTATTTTTCATTTCAAATTGATTAAAAGCACTTTTATCCTTATTAAAATTTTTAGGTTTGCATGTATATTTTCATTTGTATTGTACGTTAAAATTATCTACAACATAATAAAATTGTACACAACATATACAGTATTATGAAATTTTATTCACTTCGCGAAAACACCGAACATTTTCTAATGTTTCAACTAATGCGCTACATTATATACGAAAATATAACAAAAATAATAATAATGTTTTTAGTAAGGGATAAGTGTATTTTGATTTAAATTATTACACGTCAATTATAAAAGTAATTTTTTGTTAAAATTTGTGCAGATATTAATGCTTATGTTCACAGTTAAAATTATACGATTAAGAAATTTAAATATTTTTATAGAGGGATCTGAAACTGTAAATATTTACGCGTGTGTAAATATATATAAATATATTAATCTCCAAGTTATTAAATAATATTACAGCATGAAACGATCGAAAGCACAAACACCATTTCGAGAAGAACGAGTTTAAATTTTTAATGTTATACTCGAACGTTTATATTAGTTTTGAGAATCTATAACGATTAACATAATGAGCATCGAGAAAATATTATACCGGTTGATATAGTAAATGAAAAAAGTTTCACCATATAAAGTAAATCTAGCATTTTAAAAATCAATCGATAAATCCGTACATTTACCAATCGAACTGAAAACACGACGCTTACCTTATTTATGATTCACGAAACCGAGAAAACGTCCCTAAATATTCTGAAAATTCAGCGTATTCGAAAGGCTTGATTAAAGAAGCCCGACGGGGACTTTTAGACACTCAGACTCTCTCGCGGACCTTCTTTACTCAAGTAGAAATAAAAAGTGTGTGCAGCAGCGATCGCTGAAGAAAACTCAGTCACTTCCAGCGTTCGCGGTCTCGAGTACCCTCCATCCCCTGGCTCGCGTCGGGGGTGGACACGTCCTCGCGTAATCAGCTCGTCTCCCGTACGTGACTTACCGGCGCTTTCACCCGTCTACTTACCGGTCTATGGATATGGCGCAAAGCGAGAGGATACTAGCCGTGCAGAGGAGGACGTCCAGCGATACCCAGGAGTCGCAGAGCACCTCACCCAATTCCCACGTACCGCCGTTCAGCTGTAAAAAAGCAGACGTAGGGGAGGTTTTTATTTTTTTATTTTCGTGTTGCGCCTTTGGTATTCGCGATATTTGTTTGTTTAGGATCTCGGCGATATTGTCGAGATCTCGCTGTTTACATAATTTTATTGGGCTTCGTTTTATTCGTCGGAACCTCGAGCAAGGCACTGCAATTTATGTGTCTGTCGAGTCTGCTTTTTAAATCGAACATTGGCCGCTTTAAGCGCTTAAGATTTTAAAAGTGCTGACGAAGGAATTTAATTATTTTTAATGACGAGCGAATTCGGTGACATCGTTTGCTCGATTTTATGGAAATTTATTATCCAAAACTTACATCCCTGTTGTTTTTGTATTCGTGTCTATGCGAATGTCATTCGATTTTAGTAAAAATCATCACCCGATTTTTCTTCGTCAAACTTCAAATACGAAGACGCGACAAATATTAAAATGAATTACCGACGATCTTCGTAGATTTATATGCATTCAAAATTCCGATTTACGATAACGAAACGTTGCTTAGGTTTGTCGTGAAATGAAAATCCAAAACTATCGTGTTTTTCCATGTCTTATAACTTAAAATGATTGGGAAAAACCAATAAAAAGAAAACTAATAATATTATCATAGTAATTATTGTGTACGTTTTATATATTCAGGTTATATTTTTTTTTACTATTTTAAATATTATTCGAGATTAATATACGTTTGAGTTGAGATTTATTCGGATTTAGATGATGTTGATGTTATTATTTTTTTATATTAAGAATATTTCATTTACAAATTTTAATACGAAATTTATAGAATAAAAATTTGCTTTACTAATCTTTAATCACGTATTTTAATGTTTAATATTATTGAAAGCCCAATTTTATCCTATAATTACAAATCAATTTTTTTACAATTTAAATATTATTTTCTTAAAAATTAATTTAATTTTAAATAATGACTGTTGGTGCCTATTATAGCAAATTTTTTAATTTGAGTCAAATTTTATAAAGATTGATGATCATCAATTTTCAAATTACTGTATTTATAAAATTATAAAAAGTATGGATTTTTAAAATACAGAAAAATTATGTAATAAGGTCATATGCCAAGATCTATATAAGTGCATTTATATTTGTATAATAAATTGCTTATAAAGATTAAATGCTTTTATGCTTATACTTATTTTGATAAAAATTATAAATTTGAATTATTTTATCTATCAGCTTAAATCTTTGTATAATAATCATATTGTAGCTAATAATACCAATAAAACTAATTTCAATTTATTTTTATTTTAAATAATAAGTAAAATTTCTAATTTCTAATTTTCATACATGAAAAACTTTACTGATACGGTATACAAATTTTTATAAGTATTCATAATAAAAATAATAACGAGTATTAAAAGTTTAAAAAATTTTTCATTTTCAATGAAGTTACATACATCTGAATCAAAAAAATTTTTTTTTATGCTAACTATTAGTGTACACAATATTATAAAAATGTTAACAATACTATTTTACACGTGTCAACAGTTAAATAAAAAATTAATACGCACGAATTTTTAATAATAGTTATGTTATAAATACTGGTATTTAAATAATTAAAATCATTTTTAATAGCATTTTTAAATTGACTTGTCACTTAAATTTTTAATACTAAAATATTTGTATATAAGATAATATTAAAACAACTTGCTATTTAAATAAAAAATTTTATATTTTTCTAGAAAAAGTATATTAACCACTCATTAAGGTAATATTTTAATTTATTTATTGTTAAATTCTTTATTAAATGACTAATTTCTTACTATGTTTAAATACAAAATTTTGAAGCTAAATAATTTACTTTACAAAGAATGAACTAAAAAATCTGTATTCACATGTTACAAATAAAAAAAATATGCTTTTGTTTTTAAGAGAATCAAGAATGTTTTGTTGTACAAAAAATGCAAGAAATTAAAAAACGAACATAAACAATTCAACAACATAAACATTTTTTATTGTAAAATAATGTTCACTTTATGTAAAGTTTACAGAAGACACTATAATTTTTATGAAAATATTAGCATTTTAAAGAATAATGGATCTAAGAGTATTTTAATGTTATAATAAATAATATTATATTTACCGTGAACAAATATTATATTTATCTTAATACTGTTTAATATTATTGAAAGTGTAAGAAAATAAAATCTTTTTTTATAAAATGTTATTATTATTTTAAACTTAGTTCATTTTTAATACTTTTTTCTTAAGTATAAATATAAATATTTATGTTCTGAATAAAACTTTTTATATGCATATGTATATGTATAAATTTGTTACAAATAATACAAATACCTTATTTACATTATGTGTTAAAAATTCATCGTTTTCATAATTTTTTATTAAATAGTAAATAGCACATCACTTACTATATTTGTATTTACACTTTGTTTAAAATAATTTACATTTACTTTACAATGAAAAAATAGAATTTTGTAAGTGATACAATAAATCTTTGTTTATATTTAAGTTTTTTAATTAAAATGCAAATAAAATATACAAAAATATCAGAGGTGCTTTATATATAAATGAATTCTATCCAATGTTTTAACTTATTTCCTTCTATTTGCGACATCTCATATCCTTCTTCTCATCGATTGTATTTTCAAGTAGTGTATTCATACATATATACATACAAACAGGAGACAATGGCTTTCTTAAATTTGCAAAAATATTCAAAAAGAAACATAGAGAGAAAATAAAACATATTTAAGAGGACATATGCATGTAAACGAGAAGTCAGAGTAAAGCGATCAGTTTGATTTCATGCAAGCTTTAAACATCTGTGTTTTGGTATCTTGTTTTGTGGTCTTATCTTTCTCAAGGATGTTGACTGCCTTTAATGCATTGCTTGTATTTCAACATAAATTTATTTATAAAAAGGTATAAAATTTTGTTCTTTGTTGGGTATCGCAGTAACATAAATTAAACTTGTGAAATGATTATAGTTATACGATTAAGTTTCTCCGTCGATGTATTAAATTTAAATTTAATTTTCAAACTTTGATCATTTTATCAATATATTGAAGTGTCATTTAAACTATTATGTATTCAAATATAATATAAAATGCAGAATTTATTAATTACGTTTGTAATTTATTTCATTAAATTTTTTTTGAAAACAAACGAGAAAATAGTACATTTTCATAAAGTACGTGATGAAAATTATTTCATTCTATGTACTATATTAAACATCAACATATGCCATTGTTAATTTAAAAAAAGCTATATAAATTATTATTTAACCATAATCTTAAAATCTACTAAAGCCTGAAGCGTTTAATAATTTTACTTTCATTTGCAAATTAAATTGAGATAATTAAATGTGATTAATACAATATATTTAACCTAAATTTTTTACAGAGTTGAACTACATTCATCTACATACTTAAATTTAAACAGCTTTTTATGATTATATATAACATTACCGTAATTTATTCATCACTTATAAACTTTAAATGCCATTTCATACTTAAAATCGCAAAATCATTTTAAAATAAAAAGAATACATTAAATATAATATAAATTATATTTTACTTATTTTAATTTTGTTATAAATAGATGTAATAAATACAAAAACACAAATAATAAACATAATTTAAATACAAAGTTAAATAGAAGAATATTTTGTAAATTATATAAAAGTTCTTATGAGAGTTCTTATAAGATTTTTTATATTTATATAATTCTTATTTGATAAAATATGTTTTACATACACTTATAATGAAATTATTGCATAATAAATAACTAGATTTATAAAATATTTTGGTAAATTGAATATTATTGATTATAAATTTATCAATAAGGAAAAATCATCATATCAAAAACATTATATTACAAACAAACCATTTGATGAATGAATACATATGAACGAGTAGCGATTTGAATTTAAATTTGTTTTTTTTTAATTAAGCATTTGATGAATAACAAACTTGACAAACATAATTTATTAGAATCGAAAAATGAATAAATATTAAGAAATTGTATATTTGAACTATATTATATTCTTATATTAATTTAAAAATACAGATTTTTAAATTTATAATTTCACAAGACTTATTTATAAAGATTAGAAGAGTGATAATCCGGTTAATGATTTATTAGGAACCTGTATGAAAAATTTAATGTAGCAGTGTAGAATATAAACATTATTTAGATGTATGATAATCATAGTTTAGTAATTTTTGTTGTATTATTATAATTATTATACGTAAAATAGTGGAAAGGTTCTATTATTTGGAAATAAAATTTTTAAAAAATAAATTAATAAAAGTTTGAAGCATGTAATAATTATTAAATTAAAAATTTATATGTATAATTGGAAACGTGTTTGAATTTACATTTTATTTGCAAGCGTTTTTATATTAAAAATTTTTAAAGGAACTAAAATTTGTAAAATTTATTTGTATTTTTTTATTACATTTTTCAAACAAAAAATTCTATTAAATGGAATTCTCTTCAGTTTATATACATAATTTTAAATTGTTTATTTTTCTGAGGGAAAGTGAACCCTTGAATGAATTTGATTACACTTGTTCGCAGCTAATAAATCATCAGACCTTAGACAGAGCTCATACATTAAAGAAATTTACATGTGATGACAAAATATTCGTAACTTTACTTTGAATAAAAATTTCTGAAAGTTAATACGATAATAGGAATTTCTTAAAAGTTTGTAAAATAAATCTTTTTTAATCCAATAATGCTAAAATAAATGAATTAATTTTGTATAGATTTTGGATATCTATTATAAAAAATTTTATTTTTCATTAGTCTGAATTTTCCATAAATTAGCCATTATTATCAATGATCTAAACTAGTCGGAAGCATAAGAGATCACAAATTAAAGATGAAAAATAAAATAACCTATTTCTAATTTATTCCTGAATATATTTATGCCATACATTATTTTTAAGAAAATATATTAATTAAGAATATTGATATTTAGGAGAAATTTTTTCAATTTTTAATCAATTTCCAATGTATATAATATGTACTTTATATTATAGGTAATTATTATATTTTTTTCATTGATAATAATCAAACTTCATTGTTTATGAAACAATAATAATTAAAAACGAATAATTTCACACCAATATTTTGACGATTACATGACATCCGATTTAAACGCATGAAATAAATTCTTATAATAATCATTATATTATTTAAGTATCTGCTTGCATAGATGTACGTAGTTAATTCGTAGTAACAGTAACTGCATACTCTCGAGAAAAGTAAATTAAACGAAACAAAAGCTATTTCGCGGCATTGCGTCAAAAGCTCGGACCGACATCTCTTCAAAGAATGCAGCATTGTCAAGGCGAAGAAAGAAAGTTTTCTAAATGAAACAAAGTGAGGAGGCGTAAGGAGACGAATGTAAAAAAGCTGCGCATAATTGTATCCTTGAATAAAAATGCGCGCGCAGTGAATCGAATGAGTTGTGCGACCGCTTTCGGCTAGTTCTGTTTGTACTATTGAGTTTGCTGGCTTATAATTTCATTACTTTTTCCCTTTCTTACTTTCTTTACTTAAAAATGTATTTATGGTATGATGTAAGAAACGATAAATGAATGTATGAATTTTAAGAAATTATGCAGAGTGAGAAAGTACCGATGTAAGATAAAGCAAATTTATGGTGGAGTAATTATTGATGTATATAGACATTTTCGAATATACGTATTTGATTTATGAGATTTATTAAAATATTTAAAATAAATTCAACGTCTAAAACAGCATTTTAGCACTGTTTTCTTAAGTTTAACGTCTTTATTGATTATAATATAGTTTAGAAAAAATTTAATTTCAATTTTCTTAATATTAAATTACAATAGTGTGATTATAGTAATAATATAAAATTATTTTATAATACGTTAAGACAAAATTAATATTTACTTAATAATTTTACGTAGATTAAGTAAATTTTTTGTACAAAATTTGTAACAATATGATCGAAATATTAAAAAAGAGTTAATGAGATATTTTGGTAATATATAAGTAAATATTATACAGATTTATTATCTTTTATTATATATTTATCCTAAATCAAAGAATCAATATTAAATATTGTTATATCTTCTTTAATGTCTGAAAATAAGACTGATTTTATTATCAAAACAAGGAAAGCTTCTACAATTTTATAAATATATATCATTTTGTTGTTTTGCCACGGAAAATTATTTTTCTATAATTCAATTATATTTCTACATAATATTTTTCTTATATATAATACTTTATTATAAAGATATTAAGAAAATCACAATAAGAATCCTCAAGAATGTTAAAAAATTTTAAATTCTAAACACGTTTTTAATATATGTGTATCAGTAGTATAAATATAAACAGTATTAATAATTTAGACATATCAGTAGTATTGACAATTTACTAATACACCTATATTTAGAATATCTAATACTAAGAAATTTATAGTATCGAGATAAAAATTTAAACACAATGTTTTAAAATAGAAATTGAATTTCTCTTGAAATACAATCCCTAAAAATAAATATATAAAAATAAAATTAAAATCAATCATGACATATTCATAAAAACAATACATGTATAAAATAATTAATAAGAAAATAAAAATGAATTTAGATAAAAATAAATTAGCAAGGGAGAAAATTACAAACATATTATTCGATATAAGTGATTTAAGATGACGAAAGTAATTTAAATTATACTTATTAGAAGGAAAATCTCTTTAAAATACAAAAATCTCATATATAATCATTATTTTCTTATTTTAAAGTTAGATATTAATAAATCAAAAGTTAAATAGTTTAAAATTATTTTTCATAATAAAAAACTGATTTAGTTCATACAAATATATAAACTTTTTGTATCCAGAAAAAAAATTGTAAATTGGACATAGTATGATTTTTATTTTGTTTTTCCATAGATATTTATTATTACTTTTAAAAAATTTTCATTTGAATTCATATAAAAAGTAAAATTTGATTATTACAAGATAATTAAAACAAGTGTTTGAAAAATTTTTTTCATAAAGAGAAGAAGTTGAAGCTATAAATACGTTAATATTTTGTTCATTTATATTAAATTTAAATTAAAAAAATTTAAGCTATTAAATTGTATTTTTATCGATAATTTTCAAAGAGCAAAAAATCTTTGATATCAAAGTAATTTGATGAACTCATAAAATTTATCTATTGTCAATCAATGAGTCAACTAATACTTTTACAAAAAAAAATAAGAACATCGTTAAAGCAACTATTTTAAAAATAAAAGTTTCCCTGATATATAAAAGCTTCCATAGTATGAGATAGTTTGGCTTTATAACAAAGGCAGTTTACATAGCTGATTTAATACGATGAAAACGTAAGTACACACTTAACGTTTGTGGAAAGTCAACGAATATTGAGAGAAATATTATATTAAAACTATTATTTTAGGCCAATGAATTTATGAAAAATGTTGGAAAATTCTACCGCTGTTGTATCAGAAAATTCATATTTATTTTGATCGCTTAAACTTTCTGTTAAACTTTTTTCCGATTTGATTTATATTTTTTGAATTATTTTTGATCGATCTTTACCCTTTTTGAAAAATTATTCATAAATGTTTAAATTTTCAAATGCGTTCGTATTTATAGGATATATATAAATATGTATATACATCTTTTTTTATTGACTATTTTATCCAACATTTAGTACTTGATGCTACTCGTACTTATGAGATCAAATTCAATACTTTTATTTCAGGTAATAGCATTTTTTTTTTTTAACAATATTTTCATCTATATTAGATTATCTATAATTTTATTAGTGAAAAATTATATTTTCTTTGACTGTATTTTAATAATAATATGATTATTATTGTTTAATTGTGATACACATATCGAAGTACATAATATAAATTTTCATCCTACCGATTTCATATTTTTTTTATTGTATTATTCTTTATTAGATATATAATTAATAATAATACTCATTTTGTATTAATTAAAATTATTATCGTTGTACAATATTTTAATATTGGTTGTGTTAGTCTCTTTTTTGTGATTTATAGTTTAATTTAATTGTTTATTTTGATATTTTTAGTTCTCTTTTTTTTCAGAAAACTTTATTAATAATTATACTATGTAAACTCTTTTTGGCGATTATAATAAATTTTTTATTTTATCTAGTTTACTAATAACAATAATTTTAACCTATCAAATTTATTTATAATTTTATTTGTACTAAAATCAAGTGAATTTAATTATTAATTTCAATTCTATTTTTACTGTATAATTTCATCTTTTAAATTAAAATTCCATTGTATATATATATATGAGATTTTTTCTTATTCATTTATAATTTAATACAACAAATACATGTATATCTAATATTAATTCTATATTTTTTAATATATAAATTTTTAATGCATATTAATGACAAAAAATTCAAGTTTGAGTTTATTTACGAACAAATATAATATTGTGAATAATTAAATACCTGTTTATTAAGTTAAAATATCAAATTAAAAAATAGTTCACACACAAACATAAAATTTAATTTTCAAAGAACATATATTTTTATATAATCCAGAAACATGAAATTCTTTATAACGTGGTATGGTTAAATAAAATATTCATACTGCGTAAAATTTTGTCACAAAACTATTCTAACCTATTCATGATAAACCGTAGATTAGCATAAAAGATAAAATGCTCGAGAATTCGAAAACGAAAAAAATTAGAAGATCCCAATAACGTCGATATATCTTGATTATCGATAATAGCTCGACTATAACATAATTCCAAATTAAATAGACGCCTTAAAATAGTACAAGTTTCTCAACGATCGGATAAAAACTTACGAGAACACAACGTGAATTTTGTGATCCACGTCTATCGGTCTTACCATTACCCTGAGCCAGATTCGTGCGGTAAAAGTCGAGCTGTCGAAAGAGATCTTTCCGCACTCGAGTGCCAAAAGTGAATAGAGGTTAGAAGAAAAAAAAAGGGCAAGAGGCAGAAAGAAGTCTATATGCGTGATTAAACAGAGAAACCAGTCTTGCGAACATGCAAACGAATGTTGGGCAAGAGGCGTCTACTTCGGTCTCTGCGTACGTTTTCAAGGGGATTAAATAAGTGTTGCGGTGCCGCCGTCATTTCAACGCCTTTACCCGTTACTTTGCGCTCAAAGGCGCCAAAATCCGGAGTGCTATTTCATTTTGAAAAGTCTCGAATGAATGAGTGTCGCGCTTTTGCGAGCCTTTTGATTCTGAAATCTACTTAAATTGTAATCCGCGTCGTGTCTTATGCGCTCCAAAATCAACGAAAACGGCTATTCAATCTACGTACAAGGACTATTACGACCAAGACATTATTTAATTTAATTATTTCTGCAGTTAATATTATAATTTATACGTATTTACTTCATTCCGAAATATACTTGCGTTAAGTTTAAGCGCGATTGTTTTAAAGATTTCAAAGAAATTCTTAATCTCTATTCCTGCTTAATACTTACCAGTGATATGCAAACGTGTCAAACTTTACTCGGTAAATAGAAAAAGCATTGTTATTTATAACTATAAATTTATTTATAAATTTATTTATAACTATGAATAAACCTGTATATATACATTCAAAAGTACATGAAATAGTACGTTTCATTTACATTTTTACCACTTACCTTTTTATTTTTATTTACATTATTTTCAATCTTTTTTACGTTACAGTAAAAAATTTCTTTGACTTAAATATTTACAAAGTTACGTTATATATAATACATTAAACCTAACATATATATAAATTATAATAAATTGAAAACATCAAATAATAATATAAAGATCTTTAAGAAAATAAATGGAAGTAAAAACCTAGAATATTATTCTAAATAAATATTCATATTTTCTTAGATACTCATCTAAACGAAATAATCTTACATAAAAACATATTTGAAGATTAAGTATCAAAATAACAAATAATTGAATAACAAAAAATTATATACGTGTAAATTAGTACATTTTTTTTATTTTACTAAAAGAATAAATAATCCTAACAAAAGACAGTAATTACAAATAAAACATAATCTAATAATAATAAATTTTGTAAAATTCAAAAACTATTAATTTATCATGAATATTATTTGAAGAAAAGTTTTGGTACTTATAAAAATTCTTGCAGAATATTTTCTATCTCGTAAAATAATTGTTTTAATTTATAAATTTAAAAAATTCCAATATTTAGTAAAAATATATGCTTATTTAAGAGACTGAATTATGAAATTATATAATTTTCTTCATTAAAATATTATATTTATAATAAAATCTTGTATAAAATCATATATAAATTGAAGTATTTTTATGTTCATTTTAACCTTATATGCATAATACTGAAAAGTGTCGACACGAATATCCATTAATTAACTGAATATATTTATAAGAGATAAATGTAAGATTTAGTTGGTCATAGGCACGTTGTTATCATTGTAGTATTCAATGTCTTTAATACAAATTTCTCACAATAAACATCAAATAGATAAAATATTATGGAACATGATTATTTTACGAATGTTGATAGTAAATGTTATGTATTATTATTTCATTGTATTTGTAAATACAATGCTTGGCGTTAAAGATTTAATAAAAAAAATACAATTTATACAATTTATCCAGTACTACATATATATAATTTATAAATTTTTAATAATACAGATCAACATTTTGTGATTTCATGTTAAAGAAAAAGAACAACAGCTTACGCCTTTAACATTAATAGGCTAAAATCAAAAAATTGTTAATACTTACTAAATAAATTATTGTTATTTGAGAGAATAAACAATGTAATAATATTTCGTAAGCAATGTATTATTATATTTACTTAATATATTTCGTCAAAAAAATTGTGATATTTATTTCCTTAAGTTTCATTTTTATCATGCTTGGATCATAATTTCTATGCAATAGGAAATAATATAAAAAGACATTAGTAAAATACTAATTAAAATTTAATTGTTCGAAAAGAAATTTAATTAAAAATACGAATTAAGAAACATAAATTATACTAAAAATCTTAAGTCTGCTGATATCATCGAAAAGTTGAAAAAAGATGTAATAACCTTGTATGCGTGTCTGTAGTACATTATACAGTTATTGTCACTAATGAAGTTAGGTAGCCAACGTATATAAGAAATGACATTACGCCGTCTGCCTACGTTATTAATCAAACGAATAAAATGAAGCATAATATTCAAGATATCACGTTTTCCATCTGCAATTCCAGTCAAACAAATAAAATAAAACACGAGAGTACAAATACCATACCATCGAGTAAATGAGGAATGTTGCAAAATTCCAAATATTTCATGAATAAAGTTTCGATTTATTAATATCCGAATTATTATACTTGTAAAATATATTCATATATGTGCCGATATTATATTAATTTTATACGTTAGTAAAAAAACATTATTTCATTTTTCATATTATTTATGTAATGAAAAATTGCAAAGAAAAATTACGTAAAATAAATGATAAAAATTATAGATAACGAATCAGGAAGTTTAAAGTTGACTCCTAAATACTATATATTACCTCTGATCCAAGAATGTATTTAATGCTATATCAGCTGAAGTAAAGGAAAAGAAATAGAACTCAAATCTGCAATCATTTAAACTGTATCAAATAAACTTTAAAAACATATGTTAATTAAAAATAAAGTATTCCTTTGTAACTAAAAATATTAAAAAATTAACAAATCAATCATCAATTATAAAAAGGATATGAGTATGTTCAATGAGTATAGTATATTGTTGAAATTTAACATAAGCTGTAACGAGTATATAAAAATTATAATTCTCAAATGTAAATATTTATAATGGCTTTTGAAATATTTTTTAAAAGACAAATATTAAGATCATCGTTTATTTAAAATTAAATACATAAATAAATTTTATTACACTTTAATTTTTATTAGAAGTTAAATTATGTATACAACAGTTTACTTAACCAATTATTCCGATAGCTATATTTATTTGACCATTATGAAATATTTATAATTTCTTCACGTATTAGATTCTAAGTAGATTTATTTTTTTCCATTCTTATCCATTTAAATAGCGAAAACCATTATTTATAAAAAATTTAATGCATGAAATAATATTTTTTAATATTAATATATATTTGTTATATCACAAAATCTAGTATTTAAAATCATATTTTATATACCAATATTAATAAAAAACATAGAGTTTTTGATTCGTGTTCATTTACCACTTTCAATTAATTATTAACAACATGTGTTTTTTTTCTTTTTATAAGAATGAAATATATACATTTATTGAAAAATAATGCGTACATTGAATTATCACTTTTTTTTCATTCATTTATATAACCTTATCTTAATTTTTATATTTTTTTAACATTTTTTATTTTCTAAGATTTTCTTAGAACAATTCCTGATTAATATTTGAAAAAACTCCTTATATTTTACAATACTATTTAAATTTTTATTAAAAGCAACGAGATAATAATAAAGAAAAAATATCGATAACAAAATGATTTCTATTGAATATTATTAGGTATTTTATAGAATATTCTTTTTTAATCAATTTTCATATTCATTTAATTAATACAATTAATTAAAGTAAATAACACGTTTTATAACATATTAATTTTTTTTCTCTTTCACATCAATAATAAAAATTTCAAAGTTAAGCGTACTTTGATATATAAAACTTTTAGTCCTTTTGCTATTTAGTAAATAAAACATATATATAATTAAACTTATTTACAATTATGCTCTAAAGTTTTTTTACTTGTACATTAAGGAATTAATTAAATAGATTTCACACAAACTGTAAATTGTAATTTTGAAGTTGATGTTTTCAATACAATAAAAGATCATTCGCGGTATTTATTTTGCAAAAATTTTCTATCTACGCTTAGAGTACAATTACCATATAAATGAATAGTATTCAGTTTATATATTTACACGTAATATAAGTAAGTAACATATACATTAAATTGTTTTCGCTTGTTTCTAAAACATTTTTAGAAAGATTGAAGTTTAGTAGTTATCTGCAGAAAGTTTTGTTAAATTACTCTGGAACGTTGTACTAATTGGATAATTTTTGAAGAAAATTAGATCTTGTTCAAATGACTAAAGTTTCCAAGAATCCTTGGAAATTTTCAGTTAAATATATTTAAATAACTTTTTTATCACTATTGATTAAAATTATTGAAGATTTTTAGATTAGTTAAATAAATTCTAAAAAATTATTCAATTATTTTCTCTTAAAAACTTTTAATCGCTTTTTAAAAATATTATATAATTTATACAACTTTGTATAATTTACGTTTGGTCCACGATAATTTTCACCAAAATCATAACAAAGAAATAACGAGTATTTTTGTACCAGTGTAATTAAGATTACCATGTTAATAAAATATCGCTCACTGCAACGCGTAAAGCAAATTTCCATAAATTTTTCGATCGCAAATACGAATATTCGAGGTCTCGATTAACAGCTACGCTCGTCGCTAAAATAAAGATATATTCACAAATTTTTATTCCGAATTAAGGGAATCATAGTCACGATCGAAAACCACTCGAACTTCCAATAATGATAATAGGAATTTCAATCAGCTTCGACGTGTCCCGAATATCCAAGACACGCCTCTTCTCACCGCGAATGTTCATAATGCGGTGGCTAATTAACAGGTAGACGACGAATCACCAACGGGTACATACCTGCAATAATACAGCTGGTGGCATCACTGCCAATCCGACCAGTAGATCTGCGGCAGCCAAACTGGACACGAAACAATTGGTAACGGATCGCAATCGCCTCGTAGTAATCACGGCAGCGATCACAAGTGTATTGCCGACCTGTAATTTAACGAAAGTCGTTGAGCGACGAGTTTAATACCAAGAATGGAGAGATACGCGAGGAATTATTGCGAGTCTATTTCGAATGAGTTAACGTTATTTCGTTTGAAGCGATGCTCTTTCGACGCGGATCTTGGCACTTAGAAAATCTTCCTCTTCTTTTTTACTCCGACTCGAAGTAAACCGGTTTTATTAATAAATTAACCCGCCATTGAAAGTACCATAATACAAAAATCATTTAAGAGTCTTTTTTAAGAGAAGCGAGCTTCAAAATTGTCTCTTATGTAAAATGGATCGTTTGGTTGAACGCAGGAGCTTTTTCTAAAATTGGCACTGAAAATACTCGTCTACCGTTTTACTTGAAGTTACAACAGGTTGTTACATCACCCGCAAGTGCATATTGAATGTAACTTACGTACTCGTGTACATAATCATAGCTTCAAAACTATTAAGCGAGATTGAACCGTATATTGAAGATAAAGCATTTATTATTTTATGTCAACATTGTAAAGTCCCCGAGTTAAATATGAAAAAAGGATGCACAAAATACATTATTTTTAAATGTTCTTATTTAAAACGAATTACGATAGATTGTTGATGAATAAATGTAAATGTTCCTAAATTTTATTTCGTGAAATAAAATTTTTCATATATAAAAATCCTTTAAAATAATTTTTAAATTGAATTAAAATGAAAATCATATCTCAAAAAAATTTGATGTTCAAAATTAATATTGTAATAAGTTAAGCGAAATCAAATTATATTATTAGTATTTTATTAAAGATTACGTTATAAAAGTTTATTGTGCAAGATATAGCAAAAATATTCTAAGTTAATGCAGAAGAGTATAATGAGATAAATAATAAATAATAAATTATTTTTAAATCGAATTATTTAATATTTACATAAATATTTTTCCAGCGCATTTAAAAAAAATATAAATAATAAATTATATCAAACAAATATTTTATACGAATTAAATTTTTCATTAGTTATTACCAAAAAAATAGGGACATGTAACTAAAATCAAGTTTAGTCGTTGATTCGTTAAAACAAAAAATTATATTGGCATCAAATATTATCAGCATCGAAAATAATATTTTTTTTGATAATTGTTAAAATAAAAATTTTTTGAAATATTTATGTAGATATAATAAACTATTCACATGTTCATATATGTTTATATATACATAAATTCATTAGATAATTCCAAATAAGTATCGAATATAAAGAAAAACATTATGAATTTTAAATTAAAATTCTAAAATAATTTTCTATAAAAGAAAACGATCACTTTACTTTTTACTTATTTCTATGTAAATCTAATATTACTATAAGGCAAGTACTCAAGAATGATAGTAAAAAATAGAATAAAAATAATAAATTTTTATTTTGTACAAAACTGCAGACAAAACAAGATAAGAATAAATGATTTAGTATACGCAAGGAAACTGGAAAATCATATAAATAAAGTAGATAATATTCAAGAATAATATATTGAATTCCTTAATAAATATATAGTTTATTTCGTATTCTTTAAAAATATTTTCAATCTTATAAAGTAAAAAAATTTTAAAAGTTAATGTTTTATAATATTACTAATTATATTAGCATTTTTATTTAATTTTTTTTAACATGAATAATTTAAATAAAAAATATTTCTTTTTTACTTTCTAAAAAATATTATCAAACATATAAACATATTCTTTAAGAATAAGTACATTTCAACATAATTTTGGTATTTAATATGTGTATTAATATAATTACCGTATTTATTAATATATTTCAAAGAAAATTTTTTTATTTTTTTAGAATTATGTACTAATTCAGAAGAAAATATTAAGATAAATTATATACAATACAAATCAATAAACAAAATAAATACTTTGATTTTAATATATAAAAGGCTATCCAAATATTTAAAATTTTAGCTCAGTTTATAAACGTTTAAAAATGATATTTGAGAAACTTTTATAAGTTTTATAATTATTCTTCTCTAGTCATCAACGTAATTACATGAATTTTAGAGAGCTAATGGTTTATGACTATAACTATCTTTAAATCGTATAATTTTTCGTTATACATTTCTGAAAGTTTAATATTTCTTAACTTTTGTAATCTTAATTTTCTACACTAAGTTTTTCTTATTCATTATTAAACCATTTTATAATTAATAATAGTTTTTCTCATATTAAAATATGAAAAATTTATTTTCTTTCATTATGATTAATTTCTTTCTTATATTTATTTTATTAAATAAATGTTACTTGCAATCTCAGTTAAATTTTATATATATTATGTATATTAATATATTTTATTTAATAAAGTAAATTAATAACTATTAAATTATTTTTAAATTCATTTTACATCAGAATATTGGATCATATTTATTTGAATCGGATAATTAACAACATGAATAGATATATAACATCGGTATCATATTAGTTGTGTAACAAAATCAGTTATATATATATATATATATATATATGTTCACATAATCTCGAAAACTTCTAATTTCTGATATAATTATGGAAGGTTGTACAATATATCAATAACTGAGAATATCTGATAGATTACGAGTAGTCGAACTATATAAGATATGGATGTTTTAAGGAACACTTACCGAGAATGATCAATTTTTATAGGAAGTAGTATATACTTTAATGATTATGCTTTATGTATTTAACGAATTGAAATTTTTAAAACATATAAAGTTTGGTTCCCTGTGTATAGTATAAGTAGGTATATCGAAACATGAGAGAATTTAAGTCAAGAGAGTTAAATTATGATACACCGTTATAAACATATAAATTTTATATTTATATTTAAAATTTAAATGTAACAATCAATATGAACAAGAAAGTAACAAAAATTATGATAAATTTAAGCAGTGATTATGATATCGTACCTTATCAAAAATAATTTGATATTGGATTATTTTTATTTCACTGTAATATTTATTATTTTCTATTCATAAATTTTGCATCGTTTAAGAATAATTTTAAATATATTATTTAAAAAGGAAATTTCAAGATATTTATAAAAATTTAAAATAAAATGTATACTTTTTATATTTATAACAAAAAAAATTAATGCAGAATTTATATTTTACAAAAAGTTAACTATTGATTTTTATATTTAGCTATAATACAAATTCTGAAACACCTGTCGATCAATCATTATATTACTCCTATTTAAAAGAAAAATGAATTTATACTTTAACAATTGTACGAAATTCTAATCTATTATCAAGTACTTTTATGATATAAATAAATAAAAATATTCTTATATCTTAAAAAAAATCAACAGAAGAATCAGCAAAAGAAGCAAAATAATATTTTCTTAAACATAATTTATTCATCGCTTTAGCGCTATCGAAAAATATTTTTAGAAATGACCTTACGATAGTGATGACGATTAAAATTGAAAAGCAGATGGCAAGTAAAAGGTCGATCCAGTTGGGCATGTAGTCATTCTCAAGATCCAGCTGCGTCTGATTGACGAGCCAACTCTGACCGGAGATCTTGTCCTTGTCAAACTCCGTCCCGTTCTCCATTACGAATCCGTTCCATCCATATGCTAAGTTACGGCGACACCCACAGAGCCGCCAAACTACACCAATGTATGAATTATCATATTGTACATAAAATAACACTATAATCTGGAGATAAATTCAATCTCGTAATCTAATAAAAATATTCATTTTCAAATAATATTCGCATATATAAATGAGTTTGTGTGTAAAGAAACATTCTTTTATCAAGAAGTCATACAGTACAAAAGAAAATTCATTTGATGCAATCGTAGATCGATTACCTAGAATAGTACTTTGCGTGGCATCTATGGTTTTCTAATTAAACTAATTAAAATTTTCTCAAACTCATTGCCTTTTATTTAAGGAGAAAAAATTAATTATAAATGTATTTATTTTTTAAACTCTTTTTTCAACACCTTCTTATCGTTGTTTCATTACTACAGACTAATCAATTAATTTTTTCAGTTGATAAATTTTAACTATGTGTTTGTGGTTTATAGAAAATTAAATGTCGTAATAATTTTGATTTAAAATTTTTTAGTTACTGAAAAAAAATATCAAAGTAAATCGTAATAAAAAATTCTCCCATTTTTAGTTACTCTCGCATTTATATTACTTCCAATTAGAGATGTAATTAGTGCATTAAAATTTAAAAAATTTTATCACGAGCAATCGGAAAAACGTTTGCCATTAAAAGTTTGCTTATCTTCTACGATAATATAATTCATTTCCACGCGCTTGAATCGAGCAACGACGGTGAAAAGGGCCTACGAGGCCCAGGGAAAACTCGACGGAGATAAATTTTTACGGACTTCCCCGTCGAGAATTTCTCCGAGTAGGGCCTTCTTTTCTCGTTCGCTATACCGAATAATTATGAGTTTCATTCCACGTGCGAACGTATGGTGAGAGGAGGAGTGTCGACGATAAATCCAGTTAAAAAAAGACGACGTTTCCATCGTCTCCGGGGTGCGGTCGTCTACGAATGTCAGGGTATGGGAACTCTTGATTATCATCTGATAAAAATCCGGATTGTCCATTACGATTCAGTTCGGTGAATATTCTCGTCCCGATGGATCGAGGATTTAAAAATATCACGCGTTTGTTCGAAATATCGATCGCACGTGGATTTATGTATCCGATCTATGTATAATTCGATTGATCGCGAGGGTTTTATTTAAATTGTTTTGATTTGTTTGTGCAAGCGTAGCTTTTCCTCTCGTATTTATTTTGAACAAAGTTTATTTTTGTATGCTTTTTAAATTCAATTGTTCTTATCTTTCATTTAATTATTTAATTATGTGCTCGTTATTTGACACTACCTATTCTCGTTTTCATTCGAACACACCCTTTCATTTGTTTTCAAATATTTTTTTCACCAACAATTTTCTTCGTTTACTCTACTTTTAATTTAAATGTTTTTTTTTTGTTTAAATTTACACTTTTCCTGTAATATTATATTATTTAATCTTACTTTCTCATTTGATACAAATATTTTTTAAAATATTAGCTAAATTTTAACTTTATTATTTTCTATTATGAATAATTGATAAATATTTTGTTAAATTTTTTTCTTCTAGTTGAAAATTGTAATCATGATTCTGAGGATTAAAGCTGATACATAAAATGCATTGATTATTTATATTGTAATGAACGATAAAGATCGTTTACCTATTATTCTTATTTAGTTTATGAAAAATTTTTTAATTTGCTATATTAAAATATGTAATTATGATAGAGAAATTTATTTCAGTTATATAATTGGTTTCTTTAAACATATAATAAATTATCCTTATTTGAAATTACATTTTATTCAAACAGATAATTGTTACAATTTATTGTTACAAAATTAATATAAAATCTATGAAAATTAAAGAATTATTATTTAATATACTTTATTTTCTAAATATATTATTTTATATATTTTGAATTGCATACCAATAAAAAATTTTCAAAAATATAATTATTTTTGTTGTTTTTTTGTTTATTATGTAGCATTTATGTAATACAAGTTCAACAAGAAAAAGAAATATTTATATAAAAACATAATTTGGAGTATAAATATGAAAAATTTTTCATGGTCTGATTTTTTTAGATTTTGTTTGTATTAAATAGAAGCTCCAAGTGTTTCGAACTAATCAAAATGTACTAAGTAGTATATTAGTAATATAAATTATATCAATCAAACGTAATAGTATTAATATATTTATATCTAAAATTCATGTCTCTTATTAAATTAAATAGCTATAAGTCATTTGATTGATAATATGGGACAAAATAACATTTATACACAATCTTATTTAAAATTATTTAAATATCATATAGTTATATAACTATCGTTATTCTATGAATTTATTTTATTAATAAAATTTTTATAAATATTCATTGAATCTATATAATTATTTTATTTCTGTCTAAAAAAAATTGAGAAAAAAATAGTAAAATTTTTAAATTATTCTTCTACTTTTATCTGTATTAGTTATATTTTAAAATATTGTTTATCAAATATGTATTTTAAGAAAAAAATTAATTTTAACGCTCAAGTAAATACTTCACTAATTAAACTAAACTTATTTTCTTTTGATAAATTTAAATTTTATAAATATTTTTATAATATGCATGTTAATTTTTTATATTATAAACAATATCTTGGTTATCTATTTTTAATAAGAATAAATATAATATACGTTCAAAATTAACGAGATGGATTTATAAAGTATTTATAAACAAATATTGTATATTAATTATTTATTAAATCCTGTTTTCTTTTCATTATTAAGAATCGTTCAAAAAATATTTTTTACATTTCATTCGAGAGTGTATATTTTTTTCTTTGAAAAGTCTCGTAATTTACAGAATATCTAAAATCTTATATCAGAGATTTTAAATATACAATTTCAATATGTTGGATAAAAGACTTTTTCAAGTGTCAAAAATATTGAAAACGAGGAATTGGAGAAATGTTGCGAACAAAATATATTTCATATGTAATATAGACTTGCCTAGTAATTTGCAGTCACTCAACAAGTTATTGTCGATCACTTACACAAAAGAATTTGCAAAGAAAGACGGTAGATTATGTGGTATTGATGCTCGACAATATTAAAATATTTATAGAATATTAGTAATGAAAGGGTATGTTTCTTTTAAGTCTGAGACTAATTCCTTTAAATTTGAAATTGTTTTTATTTACTTTCGTATCAAATTGTTAAATTAATAAAAATTTTAACGCTATTATCAAAATGAACAATATCTAAAAAAACGGTAAATTGAAACTATAAAACCAACAAAAGAACGAAAAAAAAAAAGACTCCAACGAAGGTAAGAAACATTATTTCTTTCTTCGAATTTAGTTATCTTTCATTTGTCATAGAATGATTCTTTAAAAAAGATGTAAGAGTTCTGGATTACAGTCAACTGAGAGCTCTATTTATGATACGGTACATAGCCGACTTCCTTAGAGAGATCAGAGAAGATCAAGTTCTATGATTGGAACGATAGTACTCGGAAACGTGAGAGAGCAGAAGACAGGATTCTGGTTGGAGCAATGTAGATACTCGAGTGATGAGATGAGGGAGGAAAAAATATCGTTAGCTTCCTGCTGCAAACACGTATCAAAAGGAAGGCTTGCTAAAAATGTGTGAAAGGAACTGTGTATGTACGATAACGACATTTTCGATATCACCTGGTTGTTTCACAATTCAAAATATATGAAAAGATCGATAATACCAATTCGACTTTTATCAACTTTTTACGAAGATTTTCGCTTTCAAAGAAAATTTCACAGCTACTTAAATAAATACTTATGTATCTAAATAAATTGTGCAAAATTTATAATTTGCTCGATAATTTGCTCCAGTATTTTTTTTTAGATCGAATAAAAATATTAATGCTCGTCTTTGAGAAAGAAAATATGCTGGTATTAAATATGCGAAGATAATTATTACAAAAATGTAATTTTGTAACAGATTTTTTAAACTTTGTTTGTATAAATTTTTAGAATTTTAGAATTTTTAAAATTAATCTAATTCTTAAACTTTTATTAAAATAGAAAAAAAGAAACTTGTGAATATTTTTACAAATGTTCCTTATACACGTTTCAAAGATTATCAAAAATTTGGTTAGATAACTCTTTTCAAAAATGATAGTACTGTATCCTCGTAAAGAAAAGTAGTTTTCTCATAAAGTATTCAAAAACCGAAATATTTCTCACTCAATTTACGATCTATAATAAAAAAACCGAAAATGTTTCAGTTCTGTATGTAAATTGCTAAAAAAGTATATACGGTACTCGTGAGACATTTTTCATCGAAATATAAAAAAATTATATATACTCGAAAGAGAATACTCTTTTGAATAGTTAATTAAAAATAAAATTTATGAAAAACTATTGTGGTACAATTTTCAATTCCATTTAAGAATGTTATTTTATAAAAAAATCAAATTTTTCTGTTTACATAGAAGTTAAAAAGAAAAATTTAAAATATAACTATAGCGATAAATTTATATACTTCATATTTGAAATAAAATGATTCTATTTCGATATTTAGGTTATTTAATTAATAATTCAACTTCTTTCATCGTATTTATATGGTATCTTTAATATAGATGATGTTTCACATATCGATTTACAAGTGATATTTAATACAAGTCTACTATAGTATAATATCCAACCTTTAATAATCTGTATAATATTTTATAAATTAATTTTATTATTATATATTATTTTGTTTCGACGTAACTAATTTGTAAGTGTAATGCTGAAATTACCGGTACCTTTTACGCTTTGAGATGATGACCGTGAGTGTTCATCGATTGGAAATTTATGATGTTGAAGCTTTCAAACGTTCAAAGTTAAGAGGTGCTTAACTTACTATAAGAATTAAGCGATTTAAATGTATAATTTACATTTAAATCTAATTTAATTTATTTTTTAACTTCTAACGTATTCAGAACGTTAAATACATTATTCCTTAATCAAAATAAGAATCGTAGCAATATAAATTATCTTTTGTTACGTGTGCACACACACATATATACATGTTAGTATAAAAAAATATATTTTTAATTATAGTTAGAGTAGAACATTTATATACAGAAGTTGGAAAAAAGCTTTCAGATCCATTAATACAAAGTTCTACGTATAAAATTACATAATTAAAAAAAAATGTAAATAATTCGGATACAAATGTCACTCAATCAGCGAAGCTCGTTCAAACACAAGTTTAACGAATCTAACGTAATAATTTCACGTTGAGATGTAATTATTTATACCACGGATACATCGACAGAGAAAAGATCAAATCACATAAAAGAGTCGAACGAGACACGGAGCTATCCTTTTTTTCTTATCTTCGTCAGTCTCGTGCAAACAGCGCGTCAAACAGCCTATGGAATCAATAATACGTGACGCATCACGACGTGAAGTAGAACAAGGCAAATCCGATCCGCCGTGGCTGGAAAGTGTGAGCAAGACGCGAGATCCAATGAGACACGCATAGGAAACGGAAGGATTGACAAGCCGCTTATCGAGGCAGCGTTACAACGACAGCCAGCTTACCGGTAGCAAAAAATAGAGACAGATAGTGACGGGAAGAACAACTAGAAACAGCCAAACTCGAATCAACCAAGTCTGGCATTAGGCAAATAAGGAGAAAAGACAGTGATTGGTCGTGTAAGAGAACCAAGTTGAACGAACGTAGTCTGTCTTTATTTTATTGACTAGCGCCGCGGTACAAACTTCGCAGAACCTTTGCATTTCTCTCTAACTAACATCTAGGCACGTGAACATGTTGCATACGTACAATGCTCACCTGAAAGGAGTCGATATGCTTTTTGATTTAACTGAAACACGAGCGTACGAATAAGACTTCCATTCGCCTGTCACATATATAGCTGAAAATTAGATTTTTTGCTAGAGAAACGCTGGATAGATTTTACTCGATGTATCCGAGAGCGAAGAATATGATGCTCAACTAGACCGACGTTTTATGCATGTATAGTGACTTACTGAATTTCGTGTTGCTTTGGAGCGAAGTTACGAAAGAGATATTTTTACAAGCCTTAATGAAATCGCTGGATGATGGTTGAAGAAAACGTCAAAAGTCGAATTAATGAATTAGTTGTGAGACGTCCGATCATTTTTTATAATATAATGAAATTTTATTATATTGCGAAGAAACTTTATTAACTAAACTGTCGTTCTTTTACCGTTATTAAAATTAATATTATGTCTATATTATAAATGATACTAAGAAATATTTTCTATCGATAACTCGGTTTTATACAATATAATATTTATCTGGAAATATTTTATAGCGATTAATTTTCTAACTTTTTCGATAATTTTTCATAATTCGTAACTAATTACTAATCGCGAGTAAAACATGGTAAAAAATGGTACAAAAATAATTTAAGAATATAAATTGAAATTATGTTTTCAATGACATTGTGAACTAATTAATTTTAATTTTAATATAAATAATATGATATAAATCTCGGATAATATTACATTTTTCGTATATAAATTATTTTATTTTGATACTATTTAAAATAAATTTTTATAATCTTATTTTAATTATTTAGGACATTTTCCTTTTTTTAAAGATTTGATTGTTTACAATCAAGAAATTTCTTTTAAATTACAGTTTATTTGTGATAAAGTAAATTTCATAAAGTGAAAAATAATAAGTAGATTAAGTATAAATCTTATAATTTAAAAAAATTCATTGGATTAAATTTAATATAATTCTTCGATAAAAAATACATTTAAAAAATGGTATCAGATTCACAATTCAATGGGAAAGGAAACAATTTTGCATTAAATTACTTAATACTACATCAATGAATGTTGTACTCTCCTTAATTATAATTGGAGGGATCAGTCCTCGGCATCATCTGGTGATAATATCATCTGCAATGCAGCTCTGCAGCTTCAGGAATAGGTGACTAGGCCTATGTCGTATGGTCCGGATAAACGATAAGAGCAGCCTAAAGCAGGTTATCCTTACCTTCACGGAGTGATGAGCGTTTAACGCTTCACATGCTTTCGTAATCACCAGGCGCTTACTGGATACAGACACAACTTGAATTCTAATCGCATAATGTCTAGTCTTACTTACACGCAATACAATTACACACACTATGGAAACAAATTTTATTTTTATATCATACATAACTTTAATGCGCTAAGCTGTCGTATGAAATTTAACTCCAAACTCGTAACTTTGTAAACGTGTGCATATAGATTACTTAATATCTAAAGTCTTTCGTTATTTTCTCTTTTAGCATTTCTATCTTTTGTACTATTAATTTAAGTGATCGAAGCAACTTTGATATATGAATCTTATATATCGATAAAAGTAACAAATGTTTGAAACGGATGATCAATCATTTTTTCAAAAATGTATTAATTATAAAAATTTTAAAATATCCTTTTTATCTTATAATATAATACGAACTTTACTTCTACATATAACTTTTAAATTATATTTATTTTAATTTCAGATAGTTTCGTTTGTCTTTAAATTGAATTGTCAAACATATAGGTTTAATTCGTTTTTCATAAAATTTAATAAGTTTCTAATATTATACAGAGAAAATTAAAATTTAGAAGCTTAAAATAATCTTCTATATTATTATGATCAAAGACATGTCTTAATATTTTATTTTTTTCGTGACTAATCCATTTTTCATTTTATTGATTTACTAAATTATTCTTAAATTTTATACCACATTTTCATCAGAACTGAAATTTTTACAATTTCATATTTTATATAAATAAATAAATATTATTACAAGAAGAAAATTTAGGTATAAACTAACTTAGTTTATAAATAAATTAATTTTTATTTTTCGTTATAAATTCATTAATCTAAACATCCGTCCGAAGACATCATATGTTTTAATAATAAACATCGATTCTTTCACAAATATTAATATATTTTACATAATTATACTCATACTTATTACAGATTTAAATACATATATGCATTTAAATAAACTTACTTGATTTATATGTTTATATTCTATATAATATAAATATTTGTTATATTTATTTAAATGAATTTTTTCCAATCAATTATAGATTATATACATTATCTACGTTATATTAGATGATTGTAGAATAAAATTTATAACATAGTAATATAAATCGTATATTTATATTATAAATGTATCATATATTTTATATGAATATTTACAAGATTATATTAAAGTTTATATTCATGATTTTTAGATACTTTTTTATTATTATCTTATATTTACATGCGTTATAAAATGAGCATCTAATATTAATATATATTATTATAAAGCTAACAAGTTCAAATTAAGTATATAATTTAATATATATCATGAAACGATTTGATCCTAAAAAAATTTTAAATATTTATTATTGATAACCTTATAATATTAAATTAAAACATATATTTTATTTAGTTTTAAAAAAATTCTTCGATGTCATTATTATTTTATTATCAAAACATTTATTGTTAATTACTATTTAGAATGTTAATTTCTTTATGAAATTTACAAATAGAATACTTTTGAATAAAATATATCTAATATTTAACGTAAAAAATACTTTAAACTCTTAAATTTTATTATATAGACTATAAATACAATAAAGTAATGCGACATAATTTAAAAACGAATTTACTACTAAATGCACTCAAATTTAAATTTGGATAATAAAAATATCAATTCTAAATATTATCTTTTAAAAATATACCTTCATTTTTTATATTTATATATAAATTAATATAAATTTATAGTTTAAAGTTACAATAAATTTCACCTTTTTATCATTATTTTTCAATTAATGGATAAAAAATCAAAATAGAAATGAATAAATAATTATTTATGCGAATATTATTTAAAGCTATATATAAATTAAAGTTTCGATAATTTGATTGAATGCTGAATTAGAAATTTAGTTTTTTCTTCAAATTTAATAAAAATAATAGAAATGACAACTTTACTACAATAATATATAAATTTTAAGAAATAATATTGATATTTAAACGTAAAATATAAATTTGAAATTTTAGAAAATCTGTCTTATGAACTCAGATGTTTAGATATTTAAAAGTGTTATAAATTAAGTATTCATTGAATTTGCTGATGAAATTATAAATACGAATCGCGATAAGATTTTCTTGTTTTATATGAAAGTTATCGATAGATGGGTGTAATAACAGCTATTTTGACGTACCAATAAAGAAATTTCGCGCTGTGACCGATGAAGCCGACAAAAAAGTAAAAAGTACGTATTTCAGAAAGGTTCCTTAAACTCGAAAAAAACTAACCAAAGACAGTGATTTTGAATAATCAATCTTCTATCTTTTAGTATTCGCAGGCTAAATCGACAAGATATATTAGATTGGCTAATATATCTAAACCGGTAATCCGTTTTATTTCCAAAAATCGTATTGCAGGCAACCGTATTTATTTACTCTTCTCGAAGCTTCGTTCGCGAATATGTCATTCCGAGATACATGCGATAGCGAACTTGTAGAGTCATATTATAGTTGTACAAGAGGATTACGTATTTGGACTTCTGCGAAGTACTTATACCTTGTTACTATAAATTTTAAGCATTCTGTTTTAATAACTGAATTAGTTTTATTCCATTTTATTCCATTTTATTCTACTTTGTTCGTTACATATTATTTATCGCCTTATATTATTTTTAGACTGAAGCGTATGGCTAGACTTAAAAACTGATTATAAAAAGATATATAAGAAGAAAACGGTGACATAAAATTTTTTAAATTATTGAAAATTTTGAAAGATGTTTCTGCTTGTTACATTCTCAAACATAAATTGTAAATCACTTGTACTTATTTATACAATGATGATAAAACTGAAAAAATCAATTTTTATTTAATTACTTTTAATTTGCTTGATCGATTGTTCTAATTTTAATTGTAAAGTAATACTTTAATTAGAAAAAAATTATAATATCATACTTAAATAGAATATATGACAATAAAAACTTTAATTATATTTATCAATTTTTAATTCTTAATTAGGTCGATTTTAATTAATACTTTAAATAAATATAACTAGAATTAATTTTTTATTTCCAATTCCAGATTCTCCTCGTCAATCGTAAACTTTATTCATTATTCTAAAACTCTGTTGTCATATTATTTTTATAGAAAATGTATTTAAAACTCTCGAACGATAAAAATTTCCATCTATAAAGTATTTAATAGCATATATTTACAGAGTTATTTGAAAACATATAGTTACTTAGAAATATTATAATGTATTTAGTTGAAATATTATAATATATTTAGTTGAAATATTATAATCATAATTATATGTTTCATAAAAAATATTAAAATTTCCATGCCACATCGAGTATTAAAAAATAATCTTAAATTATATTTTTTTCAAGATATTTACCATAATACGATAATATTTAATACAAACAATTACAGACAATATATTTGCATGAATATTTCATTTTCAGTACATTCGAATTTGCACGGAAAAAGTAATAGTACTGCATAAAGTTAATTTATTACATGTAACGATAACAATGTATCATAATACATTCGAATAAATTTTCTTGTCTGAAATTTCTCTTTCACTTTCAAAATTTGGCAAACTGCCTCTATCTGTAAAAAAAATAAGAATAATTTATTTCTTGCGATATAATATTATATCTAGTCAATTATCTCATAGTTGAAAATATGTTAGATCTAACTGAGAAAAATTTGTTAGATGTTCAAAAATACTGCGATCGAATATAATTTGAAATATTTTAACAAAGTTTCGGACACTACAGAAAAATATTTACAAAATAAAAGTATTGTCAATCGGAGCATACGATAAATAATTGAATTTTAGCGTATTTACCGTTTCAATATTTTTTCACGTTAAAACAAGGATTTAATATGTATAATATTAAATGTAGATAAATTTGTATATCGTAACAAATACTTAAATTTGTAAGAGCTTAAATTATTTTTTGTATTTAAAATATTGAAAACTTGTATTTTTAATTTTTAAACTAAACTTTTATATCAATTTTAAACACAATGTATTTATTGTAACACGAAAACTATTACTTTAAACATTTTTCCGTAAATTCGTCTTTTTGCAATCGTTTCTGATGCATAACTTAGTACTTTATAATTTGAAGTACAAAATATGTATATATGCATGCAGAAGATATGTAAAATATTTTATTAAAATAAGTATTATCCTAATGGAAAAAATAATTGAAAATCCTAATATAAATTTAAACAACTATATCCAAAGTCTCATAATCTTTCTCTTTTCTCGAAATTACAAAAAAGTTCATCTACACCAACCGAAGACCATTAAGCGAATATTCTGTCCGACTGCATTTTTATCTATCACAATCCATGAAATAACATCACGACTTGTGAAGCTGGTCTTATATTGGAAAAGCATTAAACGAGTTAAAGCGATCGTAATGGTGTCGAACTAGTCGTTTCCCTAGTTTATTTCCTTTTATTTCTTCGTGCCAATTGGGCATTCTCTTAAGAAACAGACGGCCTCAACTCGTTGAAGAATATGGAAAGGTTATACTTTTTAGAAGCACCGACCAGAAATTGAAGACAAGGATCTCATTCTAGAAATTTTTTAGAATAGCCACTTATGTCGTAATGGGTATATATAACTTTGGAAGAAAAATATTGTTAAGAAAATTATTATCCCGGATTAAATATTATCTTTGTATTATATAAAAACAATTATATAAACAAACTTATACGTTTTTAAAATACTTAAAGCTTTTTTTTAAGTTCAAATTTAAAATGTATACAAGGAATTTGTTTCTTAGATTATTTTATCAAAATAATTAAAATTGAAATAATTTTTTTAATAGAACATTTTTCAATTATTAAGAGAAATTATTATTTAATATAATTTCTTAGATAATGATCAGAATTAAATTGTTTTATAACTATTTTATACATACAAATATTCGAATTTTCTTCTGTTATCATAAGACTTGAAAGATTGACTCTTAATAAAAATATTCATTTATCAAATATGAACACATTTCACACTTATAAATAATTCATAAATTACGAAAAATATTATGAATATAAAAAATTGTAAGCGTCAAAGAATAATACTTTTTGAATTACCAAATGACAAGTTTAAAATAATAGGATGATGTATTTCAATTTCCATAATTTATGTATAAAAGATAAAGTAAATATTTACCTTTCATTAATTATACTGGATTGTTTTAAAAGCAAAAATTAATAAATAAATTATCTTATAACTAATATTTTCTTAAGGTTTATTTTTTTTTTATTTACTGTACCAAAATTAACAGTTCACAGTTTTTATGATCAACGTCTATTACGTATCATTCCACAATATTCAAATATAAAATTAAAGAAAAATATTCTTGTTAAATTAAATATTATATTAAAATATAAAATATAATTAATATAATTGATTGATTTATAATCGTCGATTTGAAATTATTTTTAAAAAATTATTTATATTTTATATTTGAAAAAAGTATATTTTAATGTAAATTTAAAGTATATTTCGAGAAAAGTATAAAAGTATCGTTGAAATTTTTTTACACAATGAAACACTTGTTTATTCACTGTATAAGTTTTAAAAAATTAAAGAATATAATATAATAAATTTACAAACGAAATGCAAAAACAAAAATTAAAAAGAATATGGCCATTAGAGTTCAAAAGTATTTTTTTTAATTAAATTCATCTTCAGTTTATTCGCTATAATCTCAAAAGAGACTTTGAAAAACTCATCATAAAAGAATAGAAATCGAAATACCTCCTAAGTACCAGAGATTTTTCAGAATTCTTTAAATATCACAATATATAATACGATGCCTTTGTACTTTCAATTCTACAGTTTCTTTGATCGGTACAATTATATCATACAAAATAAAAATTCTAAGTCAGTTTATTACGAATTTTATCTCGATGAAATAGACTCCCTCAAATATTTAAATAATTCCAATTTTGTCAATCGTACAAATGTTATTTTAGTACTCTAAAGTAATACATTTGTAATTTATTGGTTGAAAAAACCGAGAATTATTAAAAGTACGTTAACGTAAATCCACATTGGTATAAAAATAGCTTCTCAAAAACTAGTAAACTCCGCTGCTTGTAAACGTAAGCTGGATGAGTTTATCCCTTCGTTTCTCTTTAAAAAAATGATGTACAACAGTGGAAGAAAATATAAAAAGGGGCAAAAAATGGAAAACAGAAAAATGTTGTTTGATTTACCATTAGCGGTAGATAAAGGCAAATTGGTTACTGTCTTCGCAAAGCTACGACCCGTATAAAAGCAAAGGAGAAAGAGAAAGCGAGTTTTATATAAAGAAGCTAACGCAAATTGGGCCGGCAGTGACAGTCTCAACTGGTTACTGTAAGGTTGGTGGTCAGATGGATTCGACAGCTTCGGTGGTCGATTTGGTCCAGCGGTTCCTTGAGCTATTTTCTCGTTCTGTACGTTGTTTTGTTCTTTGTAACGTTGACAGACTTTTTCTTTTACGATCTGATATGCTGTTCTTTATTCTTTTCAAGAAAACTGAGGTTTATTAATCTCGTCTTTCTTTTTAACTTATCTTCCTCGCTCTTTCTGCTTCGCTTTATCTCTGTCACTTTTTCAACTCCTGCAGTTGTTTTCTCTGTTTCTCTCTTCTGACCATCGTATACGATGCGCGTATCTAGAGACGAACCTTTTCGGAGAGCGCAGACTCCGTGAAGTCGCCAAGATTCGTGAAGAAAGAGTAATAAACGTACTTCAAGCCAAATTCACTCGACACATGTCAACTCATTATTAAATACGGATCTAGCCAACGTATACGCGAGAATAGACGAAAGAATAGCGGTACGTTAAGCTTTTTACTTATTGAAAATGTCAAATTAATTTGTAAATCTGCAACATTAATTTTATCAAATAATTTATTTTCTTACTATACGCCATCGTAATTGTGTAATAAATACTTAATTATAGTAGAATATAATTTACTAAAATAAAGAGTTTTTCAAATAAAAAATAACATGGAATAAAACACAATTGTCAATTATCGGAATAAATTATACATAAATTAAAAAACTTTGTTTAAAAATGTAAAAAAGCGAGAGATTTTCGATGAACTAAATTTACAATTTTTAATTACATTTTTGATTCGCGATATTTTTAGCATATTTATGCATATACGGATTTAAACAGAAGATAGTTTTATATGAAAATATGCTAAGCAAATACATATTCTTGGCTACTGAACAAGAAATTATGGATCGATAAAAAAAAACTAAAACAATAAATGTGTTTAATAAATTTAAAAAGATCATTCTACTTAAACTGATTAAAATTTTTTCTTTTTGATATGATTGTAATTCATTTAAAAATTTTAATTTAATATATTTTATACTTATTTAATATACAAGAAAAATTTTGAAAAATTTTATTTAAAACCTAAAACTATCTGCTATTGATATGTTGTATACGTAATTAAGCTTCAATTTGAATTTAATCGAGAATTTCCTTAAAGATGATTAAACTTTAAATTTTTTATATACTACAATATTTCATTACATTTAAAAATATAATTAAAGTAATTATTATTTTACTACAATATCTTAATTGTTCTATTAATCTTATATTCGTTAGTATTATGTCATTCGATTATATTACTTAATTAACACTATATGAAATAATATGTATACCTAATATAATCATTCGTATACATATTTTATTTTAACTGAGTAAAAATATTCTTATAAGAATAAACGTAATTTTAATAATATAAAAATGTATATTATACTTAAAAGTATATTAATCTTAAAATCAATATTAGTAATATATTTAATTTTTTTTTTAATGTTAGCTACACCGATATCATCAATTACAGAATTTTCTAATTCCAATATTTGAGAAATTTATCCAATGTTATTGAAATTTGATATACGAATGTATAAATATTAGTATAATAAAAGATGAATAACAATAAATAATATGGTATTATGAAAATCTCCAAATTATTACGGATACAATCTAACTTTAAAATTATACTTTATTGGTTTAAACTAATATTAACGTGTATATAAATAAGAAATAGCGTAATAAATAACGAAAAGATAAAAAAGAAAGTTCAACAAAAATTTTGACATTTTCGAAGAAAAATTCAAATTTTTATTCGAAGATATAAAAATAAAAGTTCCAAAGCACAAAATGAATTTATATATTCTGGATTCGATGGGGCATCATACAATCAGGACCCATATTTACTTGGAAATAAATGATAAACGTATCAAGAAACTTTTAAAACTTTAAAAAGATTTTAGGAATTTTATTTCAATATATTATAAATATAAAAAAGTATTATTAAATAACAGTTAATAATTTATAGAATCAAAGATTGCGAGTTATTTGAATAATAATTTTATTATTTTCTAATTTTTTAATTTTGTTACTTCGAATTATCAAGAATATTTTTGTATTATATAGTCTACATGAAATTTATTAATAATAATCTAAATTTTAAATCTTAAAATATCTCACTTACTTTTAAATAAAATCTATACGATTAATCTCTCCAGTTATATTAATTACGCCAAGAAAGAATGAAAATAGTTGAATAATGCAAGCTTTACAAAACGATACATATTAAGTCCTTCATAATCTTGTTACCATAAATTATAAATCTCATTCGAACCTCATCTACTTTCTACGTATTTTAAACAACGAGTCTCACTTTCACTTGTTCTCAGCTCCTTTTTAAAATTATCAGCCTTTGAATTATTCATTGCAGCAACCCTTCCTTTCTCCGTTACTACTTTTCACATTTTTTTCCCTTTATTCGGAAACAGCTTTTCTTTCTCGTTCTATCTTTACTGCATAAGATTCGCAAGTATATTACAGTTTGGAATCACATGCGTGAGTTCATAAATCTCGACAGAAATTCTATATCTGTATGTAAACGTATGTGTAGAACTTTCGACATCGAAGTACTGGTCGAAGAAATGAATCGAGAATTTAAATGACATTCAAAAGTTTGTATAAAGGTAACATCTTTAATATAGAAGTAAAGAGGTAACATTTTTTGTTATATTTTCATTTTTCAAATCAATGAATAAAGTATAACTATATTATGATTTCAAAATAAACTGACCTGAAGTTTCACAATTAATTTATTTTTAAAGTTTTTACTTATTTATTTTTATTACTTCTCACTATATAAGTAATAGTATCGTGGAAACAATATTTTTCTGTGCATAGATATAAAAATTATTAAATTTATTGTTTTTTTTAAAAACTGTTTCAAAACTTTACTAAGAGCATTTATATATACATTCTTTAAAATTTTTTATGTAACGTTTAAAAACATATTATTGCCGAAAACTTCTGTATAACTCTCCATATTTATGGTTTTCCAAAATAAAATCATCAGAAATTTTACTAAATTTATGAAGAAACTTACATGCAACCAATTTTTATCATCGATTTAGAATAACTATTAAACTAATACTAAAATATCACAAATATATTTATTGAATCTGTGAAATATATAAAAATTGATTTTCAAAACTATTTCAAAATTTATTATCGATTATTGCACTTAGCAAACTTATCAATAAAATATATACTTTAACACCCTCAGAAATATATTTGATTTAAAAATTTAAAACTTGTTCTTAGAAAATAAATTAACTAATAATATAGTAAAACTAAACATTATTTTTTAGAGTATATTTAAATTAATTTTTTTGTCTAAAATATGGTTTATTTTCAGTTGAAAATATTTCGTTATCGAATTCAAATACAATTATCAAATTAAAATAAAATATAGTAACAGCGATTTAAATCGCTAAAACATAAATAAATACGTAATATTATAAAACGTCTAAAACTTAATATCTTACATTAATAGATCTTTTAATATTCAGTGTAACTCTGAACTTTGTATATCTTTTATTTTTATGTTTTAAATAGTTATTTAAATTCTACTAATGTTTAAAAAGTTTCTTAATATTGAAAAAATTATCTTAAATATCATAAAACTAAATCATGAAAATTGTAAAAAAAGAAATTTAATATAATTAAAAAATATATAATATGAATTTATAATTAAAATATAATTCGATATTTTGTAGATTTAGAAACATTGTAAGTAAAAAGGAAATTTTTATTTTTAAAAAAGTTTTATCTTATCTATTATGCTTAAGACTGTAATATTCACATTTTATTAAATATGAATAAATATTTGTTTTGAAATTTTAAAATGTACATATATATATATATATATATATATTTGTAAGTAATTTCTGTATTAATTCATAATGTAAATAGGAAATTAAATAATAATTCGGAATTTCTAGTAACGCATTAGTAAAAATATCATTTATAAGAACTTGTAACACAAATCCTATCAGTAATTAAATAAAATTGTATATTCGTGCTTAGTATTTTTAAATATTTTCTAAAATTATTATCCGATTTCAGTTTTTATATAATTAGTTGACTCTTTTCATTCATGCGTGTAAATATAAATTTTAGTTTACATTAACTACTTTAGTTAGTATTCTCTGAGGTTTAAGTTTTACTATCTAATACACAAATAATTCGTTTGATACTAACGTGTACTTACTTTCATATTTGTTTTCATATTAAGTATATAAAAAATTAAAACTTATAATTAAATATTTAATACATAATTTTACACGTTGATATTCATTTTTACTTATTTAATTTTAAAAATATTATAAGTATCAAAATGTATTCTATATCTTGAATCCATTTTTTTTTATCGAAACTTTCCAACTCCTTATTTTAAACTTTAAAATTAATATTATTAAAATCACTACTTTAGATAGATAATATTTGAATAATCTATACTTGAATATTCTTATATTTTTTAAATTATTAAGAAATTAGTGAAAAAACTTAATATCTTAATGATTCATAAAAGACAGTTTTTTTACTGTTACGATTCAGATGTAAATACTTAACTTATGTACAATCTGTTGATATCATGTAATGATTTGTAAAAAATTTTCTTTATCTTGGAAATTTTAATTACTAATTTCAAAATAAGTACAAGAATAAGTTCAAGCTTTTCCTTAATTTTATACGCGAGATCCTGTTAAGTTCTCCAAAGCTTGTTGCAGTAAGAAATTAGATTAGAGAAAATTAATTCAAGTGGATTCTTCCACCTTCATTACATAGCTTTATGAAAACTAATAAATTTTCAGTAGAAAAACAAAAGAATATTTAAAACTAAATTTCTTAAAAGTTTTTGTTTTCATCTCTCAAAGCAAAATCTTAATTTTTATAATCGGCAAAATAATAATAATTTCTTATTCCCGCTATTAAGTGTATCAAACGAAGTTAAATTACTGTATATTATAATTATTAACCTTATCTCACTATGTTGAAAAAATACCTAAATTTTTCAATTATCATTCGTTTGTACAATTTTTACCGTAAAATTTTCTGAAAATAATTACACTGTTCAAAAATTTCTTCGGTGCGAATAAAACTTTATTCATTACAATAATGTAATATACGCAGAATTAGATCGTGTATTTTTCAAATTTTAATTTATCGAAGGAAATATTCGAAAAAGTAAAGATTTTCATACCGCATAAAAAGCTTTACAAACAAAGGTACGTTTACATTAATGTAACTACATTCGTTAAATTAAGCAAATATCTAATGGAATACATCTTGGCTCAACAGAAGTTTAATACCATTGGACTATAATAGTATTCACAAATACACTGACTTTTAATCCATTATCAAATCAAATTACGATCTCGAGGATTATTTCAAGATAAAATAAGCTAGTCTTAATAACAAGCATATTAACTACGACAATATCGCTTTTAACGCTTATTTTAAGCTGTTTGACGTTTACTAAAATAAAAGACGCTTAGTTTTTATAAAAGACTACTTGTGATAACGTTCCAAACTCTTTTGCCTACAATTTTTTCGATAATGGAAAGACAATTTAAGTTATCGTAACGAACATTATCCGTATAATTTAATTACTAGAATAAATTATTAGCGATGAAGCCAACATCGTCAATAATAACGCGGATAAATAAGCGCGTATATAAATGCCGAATTGCAAAATTTCTCATACATAATGTGGGCTCGGGCATCGATTTACGAGTATGGGTATCTCGCGACGTAATGCGTTCATATATTATCTATATATCGAAGCCAAACGAAACCTCATGGAGAACGGGAGAAGTTGCGCTGAAACAGTTTGGATTATGACGACCGAAACGATAGTTGTAAAGACTATGTACACGAACGTAAATACGAACGCAAAGCTGAGGTTTCCGTTGCTCTTTACGGACAATCCTCGCAAAGCGTATGTCATTGTAATAAAATAATTTTGATACGGTTTCAGGCGTTGATATTTAGCATCTAACGACGAGGATCGTAGATTCTTATAGGTACAATTAAATTTAGTGCCCTATCTTTTTAGTCAAACGCGTTCGGAGCGAACGATCCCAATAAATCGCACTAATCGCGTATCGGCCTATAATACCTCGTATAATAAATAGGACGAATCGTGCCGAGAATTATTCGCGAAGCCAATCCGTCGGCTCGTTTTCTTCCATCACACGAGCGAAAGGAATAATTATAATTAATTGCGAAGGCTACGATTACGAGATTAATTCGAGTCGGAATCGCCTCGGAGCCACTCGAGTTGCGGATCTCTATCTTCCGCCCTCTTGCCGACCTTCGTGTCTCGTGGATTCCGACGGATGAGCGTCTGCGCATACAAATGCATCGTATCTTCATTTACGAGGCTAAGAGCCGAGCTGTGCACCTAAGTAGCTGCACGCGTTACCCGTACCATGAGAGACGAGTCTACTTTCCAGCCTTCTCGAAAGGCACTCGATCAAAAAACGATATGCGCGCCATTTGTTAGGGACTCGAGGCGAAGCGCTGCTGGAGTCTTTATTAGTCGGTACTCGAAACCGTCGAGTGCGTGTATTTCTAGTATCGCCAAAGAAATAAAATAAGAAGGTACTTATTCCACATTTTTCCTCCGGGTTTATTCGTTCTTCGCGTAATCTGGCGTTTACGTTGGCTTATCGACAAATTTTATTTACTAAAAATCTACAAAAAATAATCTCGGTTGAAAGCGCTAATTGAAAAGGTTGTATTCTAAATTAATCTTTTTATTCAAAACAACTTGCATTATGCGGAAAATAATCATTTTCCGAGTGTGCGAATAATAACGAAGCTCGTGTGCGAGCATTGCTAAAGATGACAGAGCAATTAACTTGGAGTACAGGCCATATTAAATTATTAACATTTGGAGTAATCGAAAACTCTTGTAAGAATAAATTACAAGTAAAATTAAACGAATCGTAAGGAACAATTTTCGACAACGATCGAGTAACAAGATAAAAATTGTAAAAGATAAATCGAATTCAATTTTTTTGATAAATTAGCGTTAAATTATTATATTATTAATTATTTGGTACGATACAAGTCTCGAAGCTTAGGCTACGATTATTGTGCGAGAATGAATGGAAAAAAGAAAAGCATCGGCATCCATAGCTTAGTTGGAAGAATATCCGTCGCGAAAACAAAAGGTTTACTATGTTTTAGTCCTGGCCGAGTAAAGATGCGTTTTTTTTTTATTTTCCTTGGTTTTTCTCGAATCTTCCTCGAAAATAATTCTTATCTTTGAACAATAGAAAAAACTTAATGAATTCATTCTTTCTCTTCGTGTTTCTACAAAAGTGAATGAAATTGATGAATTTTTTTTATTCAAATTATTCAATCTTCTAAATTATTTTATAGTCCTAAAATTCGCTTATATTTTAATTAAAGTTTCATAATATGGGATTGAAATTTGATTTAAAAAACATTTGAATTATTCATGTTATTTAAAAAGAACTGTAAACACTTTTAAGCAGTAAATAATTGCTAATATTTTGTTATTATCTTTTAAATCTCTTTTCAGTTACTTGTCTCAATGGGCTAAAGCTTAACAAAAGTGTTATTCATTTTGGATAATGCTACATTTTATAATTAAATTTTTAATTAAAAATTTCGTTTGTTATTACTAATTGATAAAAAATTTATTTTATTATTTTCTACCTCTGACAACTAGACAAAAGAAATGAGTCATTTTAGAATGACCCATGAAATTTTAACTATTAGTTATTCAAAAATCAATATTTAGTATTATTGTAACTCAAATGAATTTTTTGTATTTATATAAAATTAATAATGAATACGAATCATTACAACACATGTAATATTTATTAATTTAATTTATATAAAATTTTAATTTATGTTTCATGGATTTCGTATAATTAAAATGAGTATACGTAAATACTGAAGTTGATTTTAACATGAATAAAGAATTATGATTTTTAAATACTTTATTCAAAATTCTCATTTTACAGCGTAATAAAGTACACTTTTATCTGAAAAATAAGCTTTCTGGAGATACGATATGTTAAGCATATACAAATAAAGATTGGTTTATCTTTACTAAAAATTTTCTGTTTGTTGAATACAAATTATTTAGGTATATACATTAAATATTCGAGAAATACGAAATATAATGCAAGAAATATAATCTTCATCCATATATTATTACAAAAAAATATGAGTAAGTGATCGTATATGGTTAAGCGAAATCGGATGAAGAAATGATAATATAATAAATTAAGTATTGTTTAATAACATCAAAGTAGAAGTAAATTGAAAATTAAATTAGTAATACATGAAACATAGTTTCAAATATATGTACATTTTTTTACCATATAAGTAAATAATATCACTTTCATAGGTTTAATAATACATGAAAACAAACCATACAAGCTCATAAATATCAGAAATAGATTATCGCTTATTATTTGTAGTTGAAAATAATATCATATAATTAGCATTAAAAATAATTTATAAATCATGATGAAATTATTAGTTAATTACACAAACTAATAATATTTGTTCATAAATATAAGATAACTTATTATTCATTAAAAAATTAAAAAATATCGATGATCCATTTTTTTTAATTAATTCAATTGCATAAATTTGTAAATTCATTTTTTCTGTAGTTTCAATAAAAAATTCACCTTTAAAAAGTAACACTGTAAGTAATTTAAATATATTGTCAAAAAAACAAATATGAATTAATCAAGATCAATATTAAAATAATAGAACGCTAATTTAACATAAGCCTTTTGATGTTATTTTTATTTAATTTTAACATGGATTCTATTATATTATTCAAAATATTCGTTTTCATATTTTTTAACCTACAAAATCTATACAATGAATTTGAAAATACAATTAATGGATTTTTTCATCAATTTAAAAGGTTTATGCAGTTGTTTTTAACACAAAAAAATTTTTTTCAACTTCAGTTTAATAAAACTAGAATAAATATAAATATAATTTTTCACAATATCTATTAATTATATATTATTAAAGAATATAAATACATATATATATATATATATATAAACATATATAGATTTAAATTTACAAAGATATTTTTATTCGATACTAGTGTTTTTTAACTTTTGATTTAAATTAAGATAATATTCAATTCATTAGATTGAAACTTTTATTACGAAATAAAACAAATAAGGTAAAATTAAAATTTTTTAAGATTGCGGCAAATAAATCATAATTTCTTGCTAAAATTAAAGTTATGATTATACAATTATATATTTTACATATTTTCTGATTTTTTCAAGATAATTTCATCTTTTTTATATTTTTTCAATTCAAAAGATAAATTATTCATGTATAACTCGCTTATTAAGCTCTAATAAAATAAAAGATTTGGCTATTTTTTGTAAGTTCTTGCGTATTTATTTCAGTATCAAGTGACCACTTTTTTCACCAGCGATCCAAGATCTTTGAAGTTCTTCTGATTATCACTTGCATTTCTTCCATAGTATTTAACAGTATTTTTGTCTTCTACGAAATACTACATATTCTTTTTAAGGTATTTTTTAATTCATATTATTTAAATTTTTCTTTGTAGTCTATGGATAAATATCCGCCGACACACTTCAGAAAATCTTCATTCTTTAAATCTTTGTAAATTAATAAAGTAATACATATTGAATTATCTTGTATTTGTTTATAATATTGTAATTATACATTTCTAATTTATTATCAAATGTTTTGAGACAAAAGTTACATCGCGAATTCATTATTTACAATAAATCTAAACCATTGATTTATTTATCCTTTTATAATAATAATATTTTTGTTAGAATTACGTATTAATTAATTTAGAAAATGATAATAAATTATTCTTTATTTAGTTAAAATTTTCACTTCGTGCACGATGTTTTGGTACTTTTAACTAAACAAAATACTTTTATCCATATTGATAATTAGTTTCCATATTTTTTATTTATGTTTACTATTTTATATTTAAAGTTTTCTTCCTCAAAAATATAAGAAATCAATCCAACAACTGTCTCTAATTATTAATTATTAATAACCCTTTAATTATTTTCCAATTAAAATAATATACACAATCTTTTCCATAAAATATTTACGTGTATCTTATACATATTATATAATTAAAATGATTAGAATACGATTATCATAATATAATACTTATAATATTTTTATTTCAAATTGTTTTATTGTATAAAAATTCTCAAAGTGTTACAAAGAATACGATGATAAATTGTTCCAGAATAGAAGCTTAAAAGTCTGTTCTAAACTATCATAATCAATTTTCATTATAAAAACACTAAGATAAGAATTATACGTCTTTCAATTTTTAAATTCGTGCCATATCAAAGAGGAAGATACTTCATTTTGTAACATGTCATGTACATCATATGAAATTTGATCGAATGAACCATTACTTTGCCTTCGAGTGAGATGTTGTTTGTTGGCATCATGTTCTGTGCTTTCACGCTTTCTGGCGACGCTGGAGAACGATTTGAAATTAAGATGAGCGTTACGTCTGTGTGCCATTGACAATGTATATTTACGAGTTTGTCAACTTCCGACCAGAAATATTTCCGATAAAAGAGCAGAGGTGGAGAGAAAGCCAAAATTTTTAAATAAATCTCAAATGATGCTTTAGAAATGAAAATATATAATTTTACTTTTAAGCTAATGTGATTAAGAAAGTGCCGATTATATATTTAAAAATTATTCTTTTTAAATAATATTTTTTACTTTTCACACGTTCTACAAGATGTTTTATTTTTTTCAACAATATTATTAGTACAATAAATATTTGCTCTAATTGGATGAATTATACTATTTTTATAATGGAATTCAAGACTTAACAATTTATGTTCTATTTACAAATTATCGGCAATTGAAATTTTTAATGATTTAATATAACTATTGTTATCATAGCTATTATTTATAATGAGGTATTAATTGCTAATAACATTCAATTAGGATTAAGAGGAAACTTACAAATTTCAAACTGTTGTTGAAGTATAACTTCACACTGCGTAAGTTATATTATGTAAGAAAGAAAATAATCTTTTTTACCGAGTGCATTAAATACTTTTAATTTTGTAATAAAGTAATTTAAGAGACTAGATAATCGTAGAATCCTTGATTTTTATTACCTGTTTCGAAAAATAATTTTGAATATAATATGAAATATCGAAATTTTCAAACTATTTTATTTTAAAGCTGAAAAAATTTAAAAATCGTATAGAATTAAATTCCTTCAATTACAAATAATAAAAATACAAGTGTTAGATAAGAATAAAGATAAAAAAAATTAATATTCAACGAATATGCATATCTATATATATTAGGGAATTTAACTTACAAAAGGTCTCTGCGTTTACAAGGATTTCCTAATTTTAAAAAGTTTTATAAAATTTTAAAGCGTTAAAAAAACAATGCATCGATCGAGTAAAAAAAAATTAGACGTTGAATTTTTTACTTGATAAAATTACATAAAAGTCTCGGTTGAAGAGAAAAATTTAATAATAAATGGAGTGATAAATTAAGGAAATATTTCGCTATGATAATAGGAAATAATAGTAACGATGTAAAAAGAATTAAAAATTTAATGGTGACGAATTTTTTCCATTGATACGATTCAATACTATTTTTCTTCCAAAAGATTTGATTATTGTTTCTGAACAAATGCCAAAGACGAAAACAATTGGTTATACATAAAGATAAGCGTTTTTTCGATTGATATAAAAGATATTACATATTTAAGAAAATCCTTCTATAAAACAAATTCATACAAGATGTATTTATATTTTATACAAATAATTCAAATAAAAATTTGAATAAAAGCTTATAAAATAATTTAAAAAAGAACTTTCGTAAATCGATATATATATTTATCAGTTGTCATATTTATATAAATATTTTCCATTCACCAATGTCTATTTTACCTGGTAATCTTTTCTCATTTTCACTTTTAGTTCATTCAAGATATATAATAATACTTTATAATCATCATAGAGGTCATTAGGTGAAATGTGAAATTAGAGTTAAAGTAAGTTTGTTTAATGAATATTGAGAAAAAGGAAGTAACACTATAAATAATCGAATAAAAAGAAAATTTTCATAAATATTATGTAATAATAATAAAATTTTTTAAACAATATGTATGTAAGTAATTTAACTTTAAACTGTAAAAAAAACGTTCAACATTTTTATTTCAAAACTTTTTTGTCTTTTCTCTGTAACATAGCTTTTAAATGCAAGATAATATGTATATATTGTTAATTACATGTAAAACATTCTAATAATAATTGTATCTTAGATAAATATATGCAAACTTTTGTTTCTTCAGAAAAATTTCGTGAATGTTTAATAAAATTACAATTTAGTTTTTTACAAAAAAGACTTTACTTTTCAAAGATATATCTTACAATTTCAATTTTTTCAAATAATACCAAAAAATTACATATCTTTAAAAGATTATACTAAATTGAATTAAATTATACTAAAAAATAACTGACCCCTCATTTTATTAATTTTAGATGCCTCGAAACTAAATTAGCCATTAAAATATACTAAATTTTTTAACAACAAATGATTATGTATTGTAGCTTCTTATAATAAATAAAGTATATAAATGTAAAGACATAATAGAGATAGTCGGAAGGATTTACAAAGCCATTAAAAAACAAAGGAATGAGTTCTTTATTAGAATAGTTTGACAAATGAGTGCGAAAGACCGAGACTTTTGTATGTATGTAGTTTTTGTATGACGAAACATACGGTAAAAATGAATGAAAGTGTTATTAATTATCCATCGGTGTTTCTTTATTTATCCCCTAAAATACAATATATATATAGAAGTCTTACAATTTTTCAACGTCACATGTAGTTTTCCTTCATTTTTTCAGCAACGAATTAAAAAAAATTTTTTATTGACAAAAATGACTGACTATTTCCGTTAAATGAAATATGAATCTCATCGCGTAAATCTTGTCACGTTGAAAAACCTTTACTTTATATGAAATTTTATTTTAATAATGGAATATAAAAAAATAATTTTGCATTTCTTGTAAATAGAAGAGATTTTTTGAAACTTTAATTTCGTGTACAATTGTTATATTTGACATGTTCGACGCGAAATAACAAGTTTTGATTTTGCTTGCGCTTTTTCCATTTTTAAAAATTCAAAATCCTTAAAATTCGAGTATAAAAATTGGTTATAAAATGACGTGCTTTTATTTAAATCAAAGATAAAATATCGAATTAACCCGATTTGCCATCTTTAACGAATAAAGTTGATTCGAAAATTACATTTTAACCCTATTATTTGCACAAAGCAATTAAGCACTGGTCCTTGGATGTCCTTGACGCCAGAAACGTGAAAAATCCAATATTCGCTTCTCATCGGATCACAAGGTTAACCTCTAAATAACGCAAAGAAAGCCCGCAGTCACGTATCGACATATAGATCGCAGTGGTAAAAAAAACCCAGGAAAATGAACGTCAACGCGCGCGCAAAAGCGAAGGAGAAATAAAAGGAAGAAAAAAGGGAAAGGGGTGACTCGAGGGTTGCACGTGCTGTATTAGCTTCGATCGGACGCTTAGAGAAGCGGAAGGTAGCTTTTAAACGGACGTACACGTACACAAAAGCGCAAAGCTCGCGCAATTGACGGACACCTGAATACGAGCGAATTGTTGCGTATCTGCGTTCGGATGAGAAACGTACAATAGGAAGCAGTTTTTATATAGTAAATCGAACTTTTATCCGTCACGTATGATTGTTAAACGGCGGCTGAAAATTATCTAATTGGTTTTCATGTTTACTCTTTCGAATGCGTATTTACGCAGATGATAAAATTAAACGGATGAAAAATCATCTCCGGCTGCGGAAGAAAATGCAAATCAAACAACAGGTAATGATAAAACTATTCCACTTTTCGGTGATCGCGTTGGAGAAACAGTCTAAAAAGGTTTCGCGTATTTCTGGACTGTAATATCTTGCACAAGCTTACAACGAATGATTTGTATCTCGAGCTTTTTACAAAAATGTAAATTTTTTAAATTTTCGGTTAAATTATAGATTTTTGAAAATTTAGAAGTTAATTAGAATTGAAGTTGAAAATTATTAATTATTAGAAGTTGAAAATTTTCTTAAAACATGTATTAATAAGCATAAAATACACTGATTTCATTTATTTTCGAGCGAAGGATAAATAAATTAGCGATAACTAAATACATTTACATTTTGTTTTTACTTGGTAGATGTCAAAAAATTATAATTAATTATTATTTCTTGAAATAAATAATATTAATTATCGTAACCAAGTTTCATAATTTTTCTATTCTTTAAAATAATTAATGCATAACTGAAAGATGACAGAATTATTTCTATGTAATTTTTGTAAATACTAAATCTTCTTTCTTCACTGGTTCTAGACATTGTGTAACTAGAAAATAATTTTAAATATTATTTCTCTCCAAGCATTTTATTTTAATTATATTTTTATAGAATTAAGAATTAATTGAAAACATTCTCACCATAAAATAAAAATAAATATAAAAACCTGAAGTACGGTATTGTTGTCGTTACTAATGAAATTTTTTTTATTTTAATTAATTTTAAATCATAAAATATAATACTAGATAAATAAAAATAAATTTTTTTAAATTGTTTTTCCATATATTTGTAACCTACGTTTTAATTTGTACCAAGTTTTAATTTTATAAGATAACTTAAACAATAATTTACAATAAAGGTAATTTTTCTTGTATCTTTCTTATAACTTGTCATAAAAAGTATATTTTATATAAATAGATGTTTAAAATCATATAACAGAATAAAATTTCCTAATCGTATTGGTAACTAATCTTAATTTTCATTTAACATTGGATATATTTCTTCTCTTAACGCAAGTAAGACCCGTACAGTATTATTTCTTTTACTCGTTCATCAAACTTTTATAGTGATTAAAAAAGTCAATAAATAAGATAACCTTATAAAAAATATGTAAGCAAGCCTAATTTTCTTATTTTTAAAGACGATTCCATTAATGAAAAAGTATTTGAAACTATTTTAGTAGCTAGAATACAGGTTGCGCATTAAGAATGTAAATTAAAACTTTTTTTTTACGAAATCAGAAAATATTCGTACTAAGTCGTAATTATCCTTCCTATGAAAAATGAAGGAGTTCTTAACTTTTTAATAATGATGGTAGAAGAGTAGTCTAACATCGTTTTGACTATATCTACACGAAAATCTGAAATATTTTTTAGAATTTTACGTTGATTTACTTTTAATGCAATTTCTGAAAAACTTTTAACCGTATCAGTAATGTAATATCGGAGCAATAAAATATAATTTCGAATAAACGTTATTTTATTAAATACTTTCGTACTATTTTTGTGTAATCAAATTAATATAAAAAAACTTAAAAATCGCTTAATTAATCGAATGTGTTCATTTTGAGTTGATTAACAATCTACTCGTAAAACTCGCGATCAATTCTTTTAACGAACAAACGTAAAAATTTCAGAAATTACATAATTCTTTTACGATCCTCGAATATCCCTTAGAATTAATTTTACTATTAAAACAGTTACGTCGCAATTACCTAAATCTCTTTACTTACTTGAAAAACGAAAAAAATTCCAATGATAATATGTAATTTATGCACAGTAGAGGAAATCGATATCAATTGAAAATAAAGAATTCTATAAGTCATCACCGTTATTGAATATCACAAGGCCTTGTCAGCTTCCAGTACCGCTTATACTTCAGCAATCTCAATTCATAAGCAAATGACAAGCGGATGAATTCTATATGGCGGAAAGTACCGCCCCAGCGCCATGCCGAATCTGAAATTCCGAATTTCAATTAATCATTGGTAAAATCACAACGGGCAGCTCGATAACCGAGCAAATGCAGCGACAACAATTCGTTCGCCAAGTCAGAATGGAAAATAAATCAAGAGTCTCGTTGACGCTCTGCGTACGTGTGTGGATTTGGGTGATTATCGCTGACGCGTTTACGGGGATATTTGCATGCAAGTGGTTCGCCGACATTTTTTATTCTTTACAGCGCGTACGGATCGTAAGACTCGGCTAGATAAACATTCTACGCGTTAAGATAACGGTCTTGCGGTAAGGACTAAAATAAGATTATGGCGAGTACTGTTGTTCTTGTTGTTGTCGTTAATGACTTGGAAGTTACATTTTTCGTTCGGATTATACTTTTGAATCGGTTAAAGTCCGTTTTATATTACCGTTTATTACTAACGATCGCTTCTTCAAAAATTAATGTTCCTTCGTTTAATTTATATTTTATGGATGATTTTTCATATTTTTATATATTTATCCGTAATAGGAATAAAAATAATACATAAAGTTATGAAAATGTCGTTACGAGTATTACGTTTGTATTTCCTCGAGAGAAAAGTTTCGAGTGTATACTATTATTATAGTTTCAAACTTCTTCGCTTACTAATTACATAAAAATTCAGGGTTAAATAGTTCTCATCGATGAATCTTTGCACGGTAATTAAATTTTTATTAAAATACTATCGGTTAAAATAATTAATACACGTTTAAAATTGTACTCGAAGAGACTATTAAAATAATAAATTATATCACCGTAAAAAATTAAAATTTGAATTATTTCTAATTTGATACAACATAAACTTTACATATAGAACAACTTTTGACGAATACAATTTATTATTTTTTTAATTTTTAATTTCGCAAATGAATTTGATATAAAACTACATTTGAATTTTTAACATTTTTTCCTAATTCAACGATATTTCAAATTTTTTTTAATAATGGAAGATTACAAATTTTTAAGATATTGCAATTAAGCTAATAGTGTACAAAGTATTAATTCTGATATTCGTGATAAGTGGACATTTTGAAAATGTAATAGTAGCTCGCGATCGTGATTATCAAATTAAAAGAGAATAGACAAAAAGTAGCATAAGTATCTGAAACGAAATTAAAATTAAGAAAGCTCATTATTCAAATTTAAATTATTCTCGAACGCAGAGACTGAATCGTGTCTTATATCCTACACTTGAAACATTTCACTTTTAAATATTGCCATCGTTCGTAAACTTTTGGCCGTTCTTAATTTCCAGGCACTAAATTTATCCTAATGTCTTCAGTATGTACATCTGCTAAACCCTTAGCTCTCTTAACCTCGAATTCTAAAGCACGACAGTTAGAGCCAGAACCAGAGAGAGCCACAGGGAGAGGGAGAGAATAATAAATATCCACGAAGAGTTTCTACAAGGAAGCTCGGGAGTATAATTCATTTTGAACGAGCACGTCGCCAATTGCCCCTAGATTTTCGTCTGACGAAAGTTCCTTGCCACCCACGACCTGCACTTTAGCCCTGTTTAATTTATAGAGAGTACTGATATATTCATTTCTCTTGTTTTCAATTTTTCCTTCTATATGAAGCGAATTCAGCCCTGCTGAAATTAATAAGACACCCGATGCCATTTTATTAAACGGTTAATTATTTATTTCATTAAATTTATTTTCCGCTACTTTATCATAAGGTGATCATCGGTATATTATTAATCTGATACATCGTTTAAGTTAAGGTGATGATTTATTCGTGATTTAAATATAAAGCCCTGATTTTTTAATTTAGTAAGAGAGTGTTACTTTACTTTGATGCTAATTGGTGATTATTATACTCGCGATTACAAATGGATCCTACTTTGATTATACATTCCGATGAAATAGAAGATAGATAGAATTGAATTAAGATTTTCATTAGTTATTCGATACAAGCTAAAATTAAATACTCGGATAAATTTTTTATGATATATAAATACAATTTTCTTTTAATTTTTTTATATTATTTTACATTTTTATAATTGAAATTATTCATTGAATATTACTTTTATAAATTTGAAAAAACTTTGAAAGACAAATTTTCCATCATGATTCAAACATTACTAAAGAGTTTGGCATATAAAAATTATATTTTAGACAAATTATATAAAATTTAACGATGTAACTCTAAATTATTAAATATTTTTTCCACGCAAAATATAAACATTTTTTTATATAAATCATAAAAAACATTTTTTAATGAATTCCGTAAGAAACTCAAATAAAATTTTAAAATACATCATTTAAAATCCGACTGACTTTCTTCATTTAATTTCTTATTTATAGCAAAAATTTGGAAAATAAACGACAACTTTATATGTACTTATTTGTCTTTCTTATTAAATCGTAACTGTTTCACTTATATACATCACTTTGAATTTATAATGTATATTTAATTTTATCTTGCAGTGGCTAGATTTCGAAATTTAGGTGATTATATATTTTAGACGTTCTTACTACTTACGATAATATATAGGGAAAATGATGAAGTGCAGTTAGGCAACTTATAGTCGCCAAAGCGTGTCAGATGCATCAATTTGGTATTTGCACAATATATTCCGTAGATTTTGTTTCACGAGCAGATTGTTTTATATTGATCAATTAATTAAATATAAATTTATTACTTCGATAATTCACAGTCACAGGTTACGTAATTCAACAATAATATAATCAATGTAACTCATAAATGAATGTTGTACCGTTATAATTTGGAACCATAAATTTGATTGTAAAATAAAAAACAGTTAATAATTAGTTGAAAAAAATATATTTACGCATCCGCTTCAAAATCTAATTTATACCATGAAATATATCTCCTCGACCTTAAAGCACTAAATCGACGTAGTTATATGTTCTGTGATTATAGCGATATAACGTGATTATGCCCACATTATATAGACATTTGAAAGATAGTCTACCTGTTTTCCAAGAACTTCAAGTGACTCCTTCTTCTAGTTGTTCTATCTTTTAATAGGATGGAAGGATATAAGTGCGGCTTCTGTGAGAGATGCCAGCGATTCAGAATTTGTTCTTTGTTCGATTCAAAGACGGAAGCTTCGTTAAATCTCCGTTTGTAAGAACGCAGAAGAAATAAAGTTATATACGTTTTATTTTGAAGCACCTTTGAAACTTCTACTTGATTAATTATAAAACCATTCCGTTCGTTATTTGTCTTATATTAAAGTAAATTGTACGAGTGTTTAGAATTTTTAAATTATGCCTCGGTGAAATAGTACTTTTTAATTTCCTTTTTGTAATTACTATTTAAATTCTACATTTATTTATCTACAACTTTAATGAATTTATCATTTGACTAAGAAATCCATAAAAAGATAAAAATTATTTTTTCTTGTATGTTAATAAAGAAAAAAAAGTAATACATCGTTATTCTTTTAATAAGCATCATATTCATAGAAAGAAAAGCTCATAAATATTTTAATTTCACTTCAATTTCACTTAACTGATTAAAAATATTCACTTAGATTAAAAATAGCTGTACTCGATAACAAATTTTTCACTTTAAATACTCTTTCTACGTCCACTATTTATAAAAATATTATGATGCCATATTATATTTAACAAAAGTTAAAAAGTCGGTAGTTATAAATTTGCTAATATAATACGCGAAACCGACGAGATCGAATGAAAGAAGAACAAAATTTGATCGGGGAAACTTTTGTAATTTCTTATTAATCCTTACTATAATTTTGGATACGGTCAACTCGTTTCGGGCGATAATATGCGTGGGTCGACGCATGAGGTGATTCCGCGAGAGTGTCGATTATTCTCCGCAAATTGCCTTTTCGGATTAGTTTAACTGTCGGTATGAAGCGGACTGGAATTAGCACGCGCCGCAATCTGGCAGGAAACAAACGGAAATTGCGAATCTCCGTATGAGCATGTATTGGGTCCCAGTTACCCGCGTATAACGGAAAATTGATTTAAATCTGCATAACCGAATTTAATACGCCTTTCAAGCCGCAGTCTCTATCCACATCTAATTATCTTGTAACATGTATTCGATATGACAAGTTGAAAATACGCGCTTGTGAAAATTTCGCAATAGTTTCATCTACCGTTCCTGATTGAACGTTGCTTTTTTCCGAATCTGGATGCGTAATCTTGTCTACTTGGTAGATAGTCTCCTAAAATTGATATTGAATCTAGACAAAATTAGCACGCGTATGCGATGTTTTAAAAACACAACTCTTTCGTATGGAGTTTATAATAGGTTCATCCAATATACCGTAAAATAGAAATGAAATATTTTAATTTTACGCTATTTAAAAAATTAAGTACAAAACAGTTTAATAAATTATAATCAAACGCTTCGTTTTTTCAATAAATATGATTATTTCGGAAAATATAGATTGTAATCTGTTTACTAGTAAAATAATTACCAAATAACAAAAATTAAAAAGTATCTAATTATAGCAGTGTTTTTAATTTTTAATAAAATAAAAATCACTTTGATCTATGAGAAAACAAAAATTGGTAGGGCTAAATTTATAATTAGTGCTTAAGTTATATTTAACTTACGAAAAGTTTTCTGCTAAAATAATGATTCTTATAATAAGTTTCAATAAAACAAATTTTACAAATTATTATTGCTTTCATTAATTTGAAAAATTAATTATATATGCTTTGTATACTTAATTTTATTCTGAAAAATTTATGTTCAAAACGATGTTTTAAAATATTAAAGTAACAAACTTGTTTATAAATTAATTAGAGATAACAAATTTTATAACTTTCCTTACTTTATCATAATAAAATAATTATTTAAAATAATATTTTTAATTGACATTCTAAATAATTCGTTTTTAAATCTATATTGTAATATCTTACAATTTTTTAAACTGAATGTTTTAGAACTTATTGTCAAACGAAGTTTTCTTACAAAGTCATAAGAAAACGAGTTTATATACTTGAGTAAAGCAGAAAATCATTCTCTTCTTCAGAAAGTTGAAATTTATGGTTATCACCTTAAAGTTACGTAACGTCGCTGTAAGATAAACAGATTCACTAGGATATGCACTTTCTGCATACTTAGAATTTTTAAATTTAATCGTACTTTATAAATTGACTTTACAAAGGGACGAGAAATAACGTGAAATAACTCATAATAACGAAAGCAAAGAATTTTCTTAATATTATCAATGATTTTTTGTTTAAGTTTAATTGAGAATCATTTTTTTAGCAATAGTATATTTATTTTAAAAAATACATGTATTGAAAGGTTTGAATTTAATAAAAGAAATTTTAATTTATGAACCAGGTGTTTTTTATTTATAAAGTAGTGATATAAAAAATTAGTAACAATTAGAACATCTTTATTAAATTACTTTTACACTTTTATTATACACTTAAATGATTTAAACTTAATCATTTCTCAATTTGTGTAATGAAAATTCTGTAAATAAATTGTATAATGTGTAAAAAATTATGATGAATATGCATCATATTGAATATTAGAAAAATTAAATGCATATTAACAAATAACTATAATAAATTATCCAGTGTATTTAGTTTTTAAAATGTAAATAATTTGCATCGAACATGTGCATAAATTACGTAAAATGCAATTAGACATTATTTATTTATTATCGTAAAAATTTTGAAACTGTTTTATCGCTAAACTTTTAATATTTAACTAAGTTTGTTTTATAATAATATATTTACAGATCAATTATAACAACTTTTATTATCGTTAAAATTCATCATAGACAATAATATTGAAATTTATAAAAATTGTCTAATTAAAAAATGTAATGCAATTAATATATTAATAAAATAGAAATAAAAATATAACAATAGTGGACGTTTGAATATTTCTTTTTCTTTTGTAGTAAACGTTATTTTTTTAGTTTTTTTATTTTAAGTGTCACAAAAACAAATCATTTAACTAAATTTAATATATATAATTCTAGGATAAAATAATAAAATACATAAAATTTACACGAAAATATAACGTTTTATAAGTATTTGCCGTTAAATGAAAAAAGATTAGAAAAAAATTGGAATGAATCGTGAAAAAATTGAACGCGTGATCACTATAATGATATAGCTATGAAAATATTAAATTAAAAGATAAATCGAGATGCTCTTTAAATAAAAGTCGCAAGCTTAAAGAAGCTTTCCATGAGTTTTAAATGTGATCGACAAGCGACCAACTATGGCGCTCAAAGGGTTTACTACACCTTTACGTATCAACACAAAAAGTCATCTCAATCGTAAAATCCAGATTTGATTCTCGCATTGGCTTCTTTTGAAGTGTACTCACGTGGCATCTTCGGTTATACCCCTCTCCGAAAATTCTTTAAATTTGACCTATCCCCTATCCCAAGCTCACTTCGCGAAATTTCGTTTTCCTTCCATCGCTTTTATAGCTCCATAATTCCGATTTCTGTTTCAATCCTTCTCCCTCCTAATACTTCTATCTCTTTACTCCGCAGTCACAAATGTAACGAATTCATTCGCATGAGCGGAAATTGAATGAAGCTGCGCGTGACTGTTGCAGCTCTAAAATCTTCTTTTGTTACGAGAGCTTCTTAATGCAACGGTGGCGATCGGCCGCTCGATCTTATGCTTGGCCTGGTTACTCAATGAAAGGGGATGACAGAGAAGAAAAAACGGTAGCTTTCGTCACTTTTTATACTCTACGTGTGGTAAATGAACCAAGGAAAAACAGGTCCTCTCGATGCGAATAAATTCAATACACGCGGTTTCAAGTTGAAGCATCGCGTTTTCTTTCTCAAAAATGAAATACGCGTTTTTGAAACTTTTTTTCTCTTTGATCGTAAAATCTTAAACAAATTAAAAAGTAATTTATACATTTTAAATAATGCTAAACAGATTTATCGAGGTATTGAAATATAATTTCGTAAGCTGTTACAACCAAAGTTATTTAAGGCATAATTATGAAATAAATGCAAGTAAAAATATGCTTATTTTTTAAGATGAAATCAGTCGATTAAGGGATATCTTAAATGATTCTCTCTAAATTATGGTAGCCGTGGTATGCGATAGCTGGAAATAATTTTTTTTTCAAAGTATGAGCAGTAATCAATCTTAAACTAATACTATTACCAGTGAGCCAAAGAACGAAAAACTTCGCAACTTTCCCACTTTTTTCAAGTCTTCCATTAACCGAATGATGATTTGGCGCTCTTTAGAAAATAAAAGATTAGGATATAATATTACACGAACTATGCATCATTGAAAAGTAGACGAGTACTACTATTAAATTATACGATAAAGTACTACAATATCTCGTAAATTCCTGAACAAAGTTATCTACCCTTGTTAAGATAATATAAAATGGTGTAGCTTCGTTTAAAGTAAATTTAGTTAGTGAGCGGAACGATTAAATCCATGGTTTAAATGAACCGTATATAACGTGCTCATATTTTATACAGAAAAGATTAAATTCTACCGTACTTTGATTGCTGGTAAATAAAATAATATGATCCAAAGATTTTAAAAAAGAAGAAATATAAGAATGTAACTCTTTCGTACTAAAAAGTAAAAGCTCCTCGATGATTAGGAGTTATAATGAATTTTACGAATAATTTCACAATTATGTTCGTAACCATTCATTGATTTCGCCTTGATACTACTTTTTGCACAAATCACTTTTCGGAAGTCAAAGCGAATTAAATTGCTCTCCTTCTTATTCTTAAAAGAATGTACGAAGTTTAACTTTTTGAGAAACCCTGTATAAAAGTATTGCGAACGATAAAACAAATTTTGACGCACGTAAACACTCAATAACCTTGATTTGAACAATATATTTTATATCGCGAAGTCGTAGCTATGAAAAAGATACCTCACAAGTTATTTTTTCTTTACATCTGTATTTTCTTTTTGTAAGGAATACACGTAATAATTTCGTTCTTATTTAACTTAACAAAAAAATTTTTTACAGTATGTGATAATTGGAAAAAAGTAAGGTAATTTTATGGTTTTAATATGCAATATTTCATAATGAAACATAATTGTGACATGATTTTTCTTAAAAAACTGTATTATAATCAAATAATAACAATAATTAAAGTTACTAACTTCTAAAATATTAAATTTACATTTTTAATTTATAATTTAAAATTGTATTTTATTCTTACACTTCCGGAAATGTAAAGTATCAAAAAAATGTTGGTTAAAAAATATACTTGAAAATATATAAATTTAATCTGTATTCTTTTAAATAAGAATAACAATTAATATATTTTACACTTTCTATTGTAATGAATATTCATACCATTTTTAACTTCCTATTTACAAAAGATCCCGGTTAATGAGAAAACTGTACTGGATGATATAGTAACTTTAAAAACGACAATATAATATATTGTATAAAAAATATACAGAAATGTATATATATATATATATATATATATATATATATATACACATTAAGATTAAACACAGAATCTAATAAATGAATCTGATTTTTTTAATTCGAAATTAATATTTGTAAAGACAAATTACATTATGTCTTTATATAAAGTTAAAAATATATATCAAAAAATTACTTAAAATTGAATTTTTAAAAAGAAGATCTACATAATATATATATTTTATAAGACTGATATTTCTAATTATTTTTAAAGTATATTTTACATTTGTAGAACATACTTTTCTACTAAGTATTAAAATCTGCTGTAAGTATCGTTGGTTTGTGAGTAGCTATAAACAAAAAGTGAGAGAGAAATTTTCTTTCCAAGGGAGAGGATTTTCTCTGATAGTGTGGGAAGTTGCATGCAAGTATCGCTGAAGATATCATATAGAAGTAAAAGCTTGCACAAAATGTTCATCGAATTGTTGAATCAATTTTTACTTTTCGGCTATTACAAAAAGTTTGAATAAAAAAAAACTTAGTATACTTTATAAATTACAAGTTTCCTTTTCGTAATATATAATTATACAGAATTTTTAATTTCTTATAAGAAGAATAATAACCGTAAAGATTTTAAATAAAAAAATTACTTCAAAAATAATTTAGAATAGTTATTAGAAATATAAAAACAAATTCAATAAAGATTCTTGATTACAGTTATGCTTCGAATAATATTCAAATATGCTTAGTAACTAAATTCCATTAAAAAAAATATTTCAATGAGTTTTCTATAATGCTAGCTTGAATTTTATATACTATACTGATTAGTATACTTTCTTATATCAAATATTAATAAAAAAAAAATCATACTTTTTTCAAATATATATATATATATATATAACTTTAATAACAATACATTTCAATACGATAGAATAATGTTTTTGGATAAAAAATTCATACAGCAAAGTGAATCTTGTAAGTCTTACGTATCAATAGAATCGATCATCAAAATTATGTCAAACAATACTAACATCAAGAAGCTTCTTAATAACATAAATAATTTGAATTGAAGAGTTCGTTAAATTTTAATAACCTCGACTTTATTTTTATAATTACCTATGATTCTGAGATATAGTTCATTCAGAATAATTACCGACAAATAAATAATAAACAATGACAGTCAATAAGATTTCTGCTGATCTCTCGATCGGTAATTGATATAATGAATAATGTTAAGTCTTAAATTATACAATTAATGGATAAAATCAAAGTGTCCTATAAATAGATGAAGAGTGACAACTTGATCAATCTCACTTTCTCAACGATAAAGCAGCGTTTTATAAAACCAAGTTAAAGTGAAATTAAGTAATCAGTAAAAGGATAATACCGTTTCATGTTATATTCGTTTTTTGTCAAATTTAATTATTGTAAAATGCCCAGAAAGCGAATTTTTCCACATTTTTGGACAAAATTATAAATTAATACATGTAGCAATTAAATAAAAATTAATATACAACAAAATATATTGCTTACGACCTGGTCTATTTTAAATACCCTTTCAAAATTAAGGGTTTAAAAGAGAATTCATCACGATTTCTCTATAAACCTTTGAAATAGTTATGGAAAATTAATAATGGACCATTACAGTATACTTAATGACAGTAGTTTACTACGGAACATTACCTTCGACGAATACGATATCGACCTCATGAATCCACAGTTGAGTTTTAAAGTACATGAGATTGACCAGCTTTAGAGAGAAAGCTTATAGCGAGTTAAAATTGAGGAACGAATTACTTCGTTGCGGAAACCTTAATCGATACCATATGTAACTTTATTTGTAAATAAATATCTACGTTTTTCATAAAATAATATTAAAGATTTCAAAAAAATGAAATTCAAAATTTATTAAAATTTTATAAAATTTGTCGTGACTATATATAACAATAAAATATATTAAATAAATATGAATCGGTACCAATTGCCAATGTAACTATATATTTTGCACTCTTATAAAATGTTGGAAAATTCTTGACAATTTAATACGTATAAGAAAAATATCACAAAATAAAAGAGTCGATGAAATAAAAAAAAACGATTAATCAGAAGCAAAAAATTATAAATTACAAGAAATCTCAATTATAAAACAATAAGCAATAATAATCGAAGAATGAAGAGAAGCATTCGATACAAGAACTCGAAAACTCAGCAATGTGGATTTATCGAGAAACAATCGCCAAAGTTAAGATTCAATACTACTGGTGAGATTCTTATCTTAGTTTCTCATTTTCGTTTAATTGCTTACTGTGATAGAATCGGTTTTCTTACTTACCTTTTCTGTTATCGATATTTTTTTTTAATGTACATAACCACATATATTTTACTCAAAGTATATCAGTTACGGATATTTCGATAGACGTTGGAGATGTTGTTTATTAATTCGATAAAACTTTAATTTTCTATATATCATTTATTTTAATAATACTTCGATACTACATTCGTAATAAATCATGTAATGAAAAACAAAATTATATTAAAAAATGTGAAATACTCATTTAATGTTATAATTTAGATATGAATAACTTTTAAATCAAAATAATAAGTAATACATGTAATGAATAATATATATTTGAATATATGAACAATTTCATATATTGAAAAATATTCTTAAATAAAAATATAACACTATGATAAAAGTTTACTTAAATTAAAAAAGAAAATTTTTTTATAAATTACAATCTACTTGACTAAAGATTTTTTCCGAATCCTGTATATTTTAAACTTATCTTAAAAATTTACCAAATCTAAAACACTTTTTAAAAATTTTTGAATTTTCCTTAGATTAATATCTACATAAAATTATTATAATACGTTTCAAATACTCGATATAAATTCAAAATTTTAATCTAATATAATACTATTAATATTAGTTCTTTATTTATAAATTATAAGTAATAACGAGAAATAAAAATATTTTTTACCTAAGCTGAAAATTTTCAAAAATAAAATGTAAATGTTATGATGTCAGGCGTAAAGTTTTCTGCAGCATGAATATATTTTCTATTTTATTTTACTATAGTAAAAGGATGCGTAGAAATTATTAATATTTTAGAGAATAACATTCTTTTTAATTATATTCATATGTTTTCAAGCATACGTATTTTAATTTCTACATTTTAGTTTTTCTTTTTTATTTAAAAGTGTATAACAAATTTTATTCGCTTATAAGATTTAAGTACAAAAAATAAATCATAGTTTGAGATATAATTCTAATATATTCTCGACATAACTAATTTACGTATGACATTTTTATAAGCACATAATAATAATACAGTGAACATTTTTTATATTCGTGTTAATACATTATGAAAAATTATTCATTTATAATCGCAAAAGTTCTTGTATTATAAATAAAAAAATTATTATCAATAAATTTTTTTCATTCTTAGCTAAAATTCCACTTTCTCCAATAATAAATTTAATTATTTAATTCTTAAAGCTAAACTAAATTTACGCTCGTTCTCTTTTATGATTTAACGTATTTTATGTAGTATAAATATTGTAAATATGTAGTTATAAGTAATATTTTATTTCTTATTTAGGTGATCTATTACCATTAATAATACCTTGATATCTTCACACTACTAATACAATTATGACAAAATCCACTACTAAATAGAACAAATAATTTATTTCTATTAAAATAATCTTACCAAATTAATATAAGCAGTATTACACACTAATCAATGCAGATTTGCTGAACGATCGCTCAATGGTAATTCTATTCAATGGTAATAAATTCTGACTACGAGCGATGCATGACGATGCATAGAATACTGCATTACTAAATTTGTCTTTATACCGGTACTTGTAATGGTCTATTCCATCTGAAATAATAGAAAATACGTATGTAGAAAAAGTATGTAGAATAGATTAATAAGGCTAATATTTTTCACATTTTGACGAAAATTTTCATTTTTCTAGGTAACTGTGACAATACATTTAATTATTATTAAGAACGCGTTGAAACGTCATTCGATGGAAATATTTTGTTATCATATTTTATATAGCAAATGTGATTGTGAAACATCAAAATTATTCAAATAATTTTCACTGGTTAATCATAAATTTAATTACTTTATCAAACTACTTATTTAGAAAAATACATTTTCAAGATATTTTTATTCAAATTTTAGAAAATTATGTATTAAAGATCAACGTTCTTAAATATAGCCTAAACCTATCATAATTCTTATCTACAAATTCAGTAATAAATTTCTAGTAATAAATGATGTGGTATTAGAAAATTTTTTATTTCTATGGTGATTAATGGTAACACTTACGTTTTTAAAAACTACTAGTATATGTAAAACTTTTAGCGTGTATATGAATAGTTTATCGTTAATATTTATGAAAATAAATCCCATCATATTTATTTAAATTTTTATGATTTAACAATATATAAACGTATAATTAAACCTATTAATTTCCATTAAAAAGGAAGAGAAAAGATGCAATTAAAAAAAATATTCAATTTAAGCAATTCGGTTTACCTAATTAAATTTTGCTTATATATCGGAATAATGAAATAAATTGTTTTAACTACATTGACAATAACTTGTAAGAAACAAAACAATAATATTTCCAAATTTAGAAAACCCAAATTTTTAGAATTTTAATTTATTTTCATAAATATTTTCAAAAGTTGTAAATTAAATGTTTACGTGCCTGCATATGTTTGTGTATGTACATGTACGTATGGATATGTGAAACCACACTCTTAGTTAAATTTAAATTATATGATTACAACAGAATCAATTACGATAGAAGTTTTAAATACATTTATTTTTATTGTTTTTAGACGAAGAAAAAATTTTCAATATAATATATCAAGATTATGTAAAAGATATTGTTAGAATATAAAACTTTTTAAAACATAAAAATGTTTAAAATACTGCATAAAACTATATAATATAAAGTTACCTAAATTAAAAAAAAAGTTTGACCCCTACACCTAATTTAAACTTTAACATATTCCATTAAATATTGTTAGATAATTTTAGTATTATATTACTGTGTACATATGAAATGGTATCATGATTTTTAAAATATCTTTTAATAAACTTGTTGTTCACACATATCTATATATTCATTTCAATTCCAGAAATTTAATTTATTCAATATTTGCCCAATTTTCATTGGTATAAAAGTTTAATTTTCTTTGAAATGAAACAATCTTTTTAACACTGTAGCTTCAAAAAAAATATTTCACTTAATTTCACACGTCTCATAAATTACAAATCAAATTAAAAATGCAATAGAGTACATTTCTACAGATGCGAATTTATAATTATTCTACAGTCGGATAATTCTATAAATTATAACACCTATAAAAATAAATGTTACATCAAGTGTGAACAAATCAACTATAAAATTCAGACATTAAAAAATAAAAAAAATTAATCTAATTGCAATAAATTTCAAGTTTATTTGAAACAGAAAAATTAGAAATATCAGTTTCCTGATTATTTAATTCCAAATTTTATTTTTATTTTTGAAAAATCAATAACATGTTATTAATATCAGAATAATAAAATATGATATATTTTATATATAAAATATATAAGTATTTTTATTGGAAAAAATACAGATAAAATTGCTTGAATATATGTTACTATATAATGTTTTAATTTTTAAAATTGAAGTTTATTTTAAGACATTATTAAAACTCTTTTTAATCGTAATTTTCTGACTAAGAATAAACTCTAATCGTATAAGCTCGAACATTTATACTCAAATATATGTTCGTTCATTTCAACTTTTTTTTCCAAGTGCTTTTTGCTTATTCGAGCTATAAAATTTTTGTAGCAAAAAAAATATCTGCAAAAGCAAATAAGTGCATTTCGTATTTATTATGTCTTCCGTTACTTTTTATCTTAATGTAAAGCAATTAAAAAAATATATATACTTTTATGCTGTATGCATTTAAAAAGAAAATATAAATAACTTTTAATAGCATCTTTAAATAATCATGTTTACATTCGTAATAAAATATTATTAATTTCTTCTTAATATAGTAATACTATAAAAAAAAATTATATATCAATATGTACTTTATCTTTGATTAACATGAATGCAACTAAAATTCAATGAATAAATATTAAACTTGAAGAAATGCACTGTTATTTATATATTCAACATCATTATAATATAATCCTTAAGCAATTAATCGCCCAAAGAGAAAAAAATTTCGTTTGAGCAATATCGATGAATTCGTCATTTATTTATTCGTTGAAGAATCCCCGTAAGGCTCGAGTCCTCCGAATAACAAGTTAACATTTCTCTATCGCAAAGACAGATTACCGCGATAATCGAAGACAGCTTCCATCGCTTGGAGCTTCTCGAATGTTTTCGCGTGCGTAAAAAATCAATCCTCTACGTAATCAACGTACTTTATACATGCGTACATCGTAATCAAGGTACATCAAAGGTATGATCGACAAAAGACAAACAACCCGTGTTTGAGTTACGTTTAACGAGAACGAGATCTCCTCGATATTTTCCACCTTTACGCTTAATAATTATCAATCTCAACTGTACTTTACAAATAATGTAAAATTTTCGTTTTCTTCCATTCATTGAATAATACAGAAGTTATTATTAATTTATTTGATATTTGATCTCAAATAACAAATACGTACATTTTTATTTTATAAATTAGCTTTTTCAATTGAATAATTTTCGTCAGCTGTATCTTAGGTAATAATAACGTTGTTATTATCAGTTTTTATATTGTAATTAGTCAATTTTATATATTTTTTTTCGGAAATATATATGTCGAATAGTATCATTTAAAAATACTTTAAACGGAGTTACAAGACTACTTTTTTAAGCTAACCGTTTATTTATTTAAAATTTATAATTATCCATCCACCGATGAGATAACATCTAACAAAGATTCAAGTACGTCGCACTTTAATCAGTCTGAAAAGGGAGACTTATTACCATCGTTCTTTCTTTCACCCATTATCATTATACAGCGCCGCTCCAATTCGCGGATATTGCGATTAAGCATTTGTTCGCGATCAAAAATACCGATCTTCATCCAGTCATACACGCGATAGAAATATTTTTTGCGATCCTCGCATTCGCGAAAGCGCATAAGGAAGGTTATAATTAAGAGTGAGTGCATCGCGCGATTTAATGGGAAAACATAAAGGGAAGAAAAAATGCGCACGAGCGTGTTTCGCGAATAGCATATAACGATAGAAAATGGTATAGCGCCGGTACTTTTACGGTTTTACGGTTTTCTTATAGTTATACGCGCGATATACCGAAAATCAATTGACGAGAGAGAACGTGGACTTTTATGTGTGGGTGTATATATTCGCGTCCATAGGTGAAAGAGGAAAAATACAAAAAGCGCGGGCGGCTGAGATAAAGGTGATTAGTCACGATTCGTCGAACGAGCAAAAGGATATCAGGAGGTATTAGAAAGAGACAAAATGAGAAGGAGGGAAAATCGACCGAGTAAAATACGCTTCGCGAAAATCCGGTCACTCTTCTGTCCTTGTAAAGAGAAAAAAACAGAGGTATATTTGAGGTAGAACGATAGAGAATCAAAGTTGTCCACTGAAAAATTTCATTGTATTTAAATGTTTTTTTAATAATATAATCCCGTTCGATTGAAATGAAAATTGAATGTGATTTCTACCGATGCGCTGTCGAGAAAAGATTTTTTTAAGTACGTGAATTTTTCTACAAAATTTTCTTTCGTATCTTATTTTATTTTAGAAATTTTTTATAATTAATTTTACTAAGACGAATTAAAGTCGGGCAAAGGTTAAAAATCAATTCGATATTACAATTTATAAAGTTCAAGCGTTCGCGTTTCAATATATAGATATTGCTTCAACGTTTTTAAAACTCGTTGAATTTCTACGTATAAGTACCGTCATGGAAAAGGGAAAAAAAATTGGCCGATGTAATCCCGCGTTAACAAATCTACTATTAAAGGAATGGGATGAAAATTCTCTGCAAAGTGGAGATCAAATTTTTTTATAAAAACAAATCACGAACGGCAAAACGCAACGTACATCGTTTAATTTTTGTACTCCAAGTTTACGTTGGAGCGACTTCACTACCGGGGAAGTAAAAGCGAGAGAGAAGTAATTAATTATAAACGATAGAAGATACTCGGATCGTCTGTCATTGATTCTTTACTGGATCAATTCCTTGGAATAGGGCTTTCCAGACGGGGTCTGAAGTATTCATCGTCTAGCGAGGAAAATTAAAAAAACCATACTGCATACAAAGGAACAATGATTGCGAATTTACCGCGTAGGTGTTCAAAAAGGAAAACAAAAAATAAAAATAAAAGACGATCGAGTAAAGCGTAAAACATCGAATGCAACGGTCCGATTCTCTTCCCTTACAAAAATTCTCGCCTGTTGCAGTCTCTCGCTATCTCTTTATTTTTCTTGCTCTTTGGGCCCTTTCGATCATCACGGTCACCCTAAAATGATGTAAGCAATAATCAGTGTTCCTTACTTGCGTCATCTGTAAATGCTGTTAACGAGACGATAATCTTTTTTCTTATTTCTCTCTCCCTCTCTCTCCTTATCTATTTAGAAAGCTCTCTAGTCTGATTATACGCAAGAAAAATACGAAAACAAAAGTCGAAGTGTCACCGTATTCTCCGTGGAAGTCTTTCAAAAGTTAAAGCGACGCTTTCGTAAATTAGAAACGACTCGGTCCCCCTCGATTCTCGCAAGGGTTGTGCCGGGCGAGGTTAACACGGATCTTATCGATCCATTTTCTGAGTGTTCTGATATCACGCCTTCCGTTCACCACAGGGACCGAAGATTGATTACAAAATGGCTTAAGGTCCATGACACGGAATTCTCCAAGGTCGCGTTCTCGAAAATCCTTCATCCGATATAAGTTCGACTCAAGCTTAGCTTGACGCTGCATAAGCGTCAATTTCGCTAAGACCTTATACGCTCCCGAATACATGACTCGATTCCAAACTCCATCCCTGAACTTATAGTGAACTCGGCGGTGTTCCGCATTGTAATATTGTGTTTATCGTTCCTTAGCTTTTACATAATTCTCCATAGCTTGAATTCGAAAATTGTTCGGTCTCTCCATTCGTTTCTACACAGTAAACGTGTTCATTTAAGTCTCCGCGATGTCGATTTTTTCCTGTCGTCGAAGGGTATTTTGTAATAGTGTATATCAACCCACATTTAGGAATACGAAGCTTGTTCGGATCCCTTCCCGAGTAATCGTATTATAAGTGAAAATGAGCTTGTTTACGTTGATATCCCAGATCCCGTTATATCCGTTGATGAAAAATGTAATCATCGCCTTCGGAATAAGGTAGATCCGCCCTATGAATTTTGGTTTCGAAGTAATCAACGAGAACTTTTTAAATTCTTCGTAAGCACTCTTTCCCAGATCTCCTGCTGTATCGTTTGAGTTTCGAACCGACGAATGGGAATATAATATATTCCACCCATCTTGCAAATAGATCCAGGGAGACTAAGAGAGATTTATGACCTGTGGATAAGTTCATTCCATCTAGAAAACAATGTGAAAAATATAAAGTGCCGTGAAAAGGTATAAAAGATAAATTTATATAAATATGTATTGGTGTTTCACTAATATTTTCGAATAAATTGACGGTAGGAGTGGAGTACAAACAAATTTTAAGAATTTGATACAGTTCAAGATTTTACTAATTGTTATTAAAATTTCTTTTTTCAAAACGAATATAAATCGTAAGATAAACTTTTTACAAATTGTACTCTATTAATTAGTTAAATATTCCATAATAAATAAAAAATCGAATACTCAATCAATAGTTTTATTTGATATGTAAATACTAAATAAAATATATTTATTGTAGAAGTTTCGTAAAATTTATGTAGGATTAAAATAGAAATTTTTATAATCTTGTTATATTTTCATATAAAAAAGTATTGGAAATGCAATAAGAAAAATATATGTATAACCATTAATATGTGCGAATGACTTCATATACTACAAAAATCACAGAAAGTTCTAACAAAAACTTTGAATATCTACGAGGTTTGGAAATTTGATGGGTACAAAATACGAATTTAACGAGTTTCGGATTACGACTATCTACGTTATTCTTATTTTATTTCTTTGCTTTTTCTTGATTGATGTAAAACATTGAATAAACTAACATTTGGTAATATAACTAAATAAAATATTCAAATTCTTTAGTGTAAATCAATTTAAATAACCCAAAAATTTATTTCAAATAATTCAAAAAAATAATGAAATTACTCTTTTAAATTTAATAATAAAAATACCTTGATATAAGTTAACAACAGTTTTGATATTTCAAATGAAATGATATATTCTTTAACCTCTATTTTTATATCAACACGTATTTCGTGAATTTCAATATAAAATGTTTCCTTTTTAAAATATTATTTGGTAGCTTTTTATTGGTAAACATAAAAAAAATCGAAAATTAGGTATTTTGAAATTAAAAAAAAACTAAATAAAATAATATTTCTATTCATTATGATATTGAATCTATTTATAATATAAAATATACAATAATATAAATTTATTTGAAAGTTTAAAAAGAAAACTAATTTTTATAGAGAATCACAGTAAACACATTATTCAATTAGGATTCTTAATATTTGTAATCATCTTTTAACTTTTATATTATTTAACTAATAATTTTTTATTTTTTTATTTTAAAAATGATACCATTTTTTTAGAATCAAAACCTAATATATATATATATATATACAGAAAAATAAAGAGGCGTTGACAAGTTCTGAGGGCTCTTGATTGAATACCGTATCTAAAATAGTCTGCAGTCGTTTTCTAAATAATTATTTTTTCAACCTTGCCTACTTCTTTATAAAAATATCAACTTATAAAATACGCTTACAATTTAGTATTAAATTTAAAAGAACACAACGTCTTTTACCGTTATAATTATTATTCATATTATTTCACAATAAGTTGAGTTTTTATCATTCATTAAACTTCAACTTTAAACTCTTTTACCGAGTAAAAACAAAAATATAAATGATCTTGTTTTTTAATTGCTTACAAATTTAAATAATTACTTTATTTAAATACACGTTTGCTTTTATAAAAATAAAATATTTTTCGTTAATTTAATTCGTTAAAAATAATAACAAAAGAGTAAATATAAAATCAAAAAGAAAAGGAAATCCTAGTTAACTGAGTTTATTCCTTGCATTCGCTGACTCTGAAATAAAAAAGCAAAATTCAATTGCTCCATACATTTGACGAGTTTCATTCGTACATACTTACACTTTTTACTTTTCTCTTTTTGTCTATTTAGGAAACAAAACAGTTTTTTTCATTATCATGCGCCTCTACTCATCTCAACAATAAAATTCTTTGCTTTGAAAGAATTATTTTCACATTTTTTCAGTCAAACTAATGCATTGCGTATTTTTTGATACACTGAGAATTCTGTCTTGTTATTTTGTATAGCAAACTATTGCTCACACCGAAGTGCCTATTAATAATGACCTGTATGAAAAAACGGGAAACAAGAAAATATTTAAAAATGAGATTAATGAGATTGTTTATTAGATTTGTCTTTTCAAAGCAATCTTTTTATCTTTATTGTTTAAAAAATATGTCAAATTTTATTAATTATTACAAGAAAATAAAGACTATGTATCTTCAAAAATATTTTATGAATAAACGAAGATATTTTATCCTTGGTAAAAAATTCTGTTTTTTGGGTAATTGTTCTTTAAATTATAAAGAAATCATTATTTTATTCTGCATATTGAATTTATAAATATTTTTATCTTTTATTGACGAATATAGTTTATTACTTTTATAGTATAAACAATTATAGGTTTTTACAATATGATTGAAACTATTACCGTGACCTAAAAATTTAATTACACTTACTTATTACAAACCTTAAAAGTATTAATACAAGGTGATAAATAATTAATTTATAGATTAAAATTCTTCAATTCACTATATATTATGTATGGGTAATTTTTTGTATAAATTTTCATATTTTAAATAATTAAATCTTACAATGTATTTAATTTTATTATATTAACTGTTTGAAAAATCATGAAATTATCTATTCTATAAAATTATCATAGTTGCATAATTGAATATACAATTATATCACGAAGAATTATAAATATAATTTAAGTTGTTTGTTTGAATAAAAGCTCTTGGATTTTCAAATTTCGATTCTATATCCTACTTCAAGCTGACATTTTCTAAATATTGCAGTTTACTTATACAGGGAAAACAGGAAACTGCGGATTTCCAAGCCATATCTTTGCTATTTATGTCATTTTACAAAGCTTGGAATAAGCATCTTTATTATAAAAACAGCTAACTTATTTTCTATTTTATCAATGTTTGAAATTAATAAGTTAATAAAATATGAAATAATTGTATTTTTATTCATTATTTTTATTCTGTATATCGATAAACTTTACATAAAACTTCGATAAATTTGAGTACAGTATTTAACTAAAACTTATCACGTAAACAAGTTTAACTAACTTACTTTAATATTATATGCTATATATTCATTTTATATATATTGTCAAGAATTAAGTAGATTTGAATTTTATTTTGATAACATAATTTTTCTGCAATTTACTAAAAAATGATTTGTTAGAACAAGCAGCAAAATTTTAAGCGCATTTTAGATAAAACGATAAACTCATAACTTCAGCTCAATTTTTATTGTCCTGATTAATTAATTTCGAATAATTAATTACGATGAAAATTTTATTTTCATAATATTTTATATCATAATATTCAAAATATTTTCTAGCTTTTCTTAAAGTTTATTATACAATACGATTGCAATAATTTAATGTACATTGTACATATATTTTTAATAAATACTTTCTATTTTTTTAATTACTATATAATTTCATTTTTGTATTAAAAATGAATTTTAAATCAAATAGTTTATTAAAAATTTAATAGTGTTACGTATACTTATTACGTAAAAAAATTCTAAATTATCTTTTTAACAGAATAAGTATTAAATTTTATCCGTTGCTTACATTTAAATCTCTTAATTAATTAAATAATGCAATCAATCCTTTATATGTTATTTATATACAAGAAAAAATATAAGTATCACTATTTAATCATATTAATATTTAAATATGCGATGAGAAATTTTCATATTTACCATATTTTTTAAACCGATAAGTAATTTGTGTGCATAAGAAAATGTAGTTTCATACTCTTGTTTCTATGTGTATTTGCAAAACTGAACAATTTATAGTTGACTTTTAAAGTTTCATCATTTTGCAATAAATTCAAAAATTAAACATTGAAATTACATTTTAAATAGAAAGAACTTGTCTGGTAAAGAATTGAAAATTCTTATTTTCTTATTTCTACAAAGAATTTGTAAGTCAATATCGAAAAGACGATAAGACAAGTACAAAAATTTATTCCGCCCCCACCGCTTAAAAAGATGAAGTCGTAAGGTTCAAAGTACTGTTTTTTCATTTTGTCATTTTTTTTCTTCTTCAAAGTATTATGGAAAGACATTTGAAAACTCTTAAAAACTAAATTAGAAATATCCGTTTTATTTATTTTCATAACACTATTTTCATAATACACTAATTTATATTAAAATTTCCAATTTCATACTATACTATTAATTTGATTAATCTATCCTATATTTTTTTAAATTTTCGAAAAAAATTTAAAAGTCATTATTAAGATTAAGATTTTTTAAATTTAATTTTTCATTTATTTCAAAATTAGCGTTTGAATTTATAAATTTATACGCTTATGATTCTTCAATTTAAAATTACAATACCGATAATACATTTTAATTTTTCTAATATATTCGCTACGTTAATTATTATTACAAGAGTCGTCCTATTACACGCGCAGATTAAAATTTCTTAAGTGTAAAAGAAGCTACGTAAAATTTAGTTAATTTTCACAGAAATATTATTTATCCAGCGTATTGTAACTCCCCAGTTAAAAGTGAGAAAGCGAGTTAAAAACATGTTAGGAAGTATTTGTGGAAAAATTTGGAAGTAAAAAGAGAGAGAAAATAACCCGACACGAAAAAAACAAGGTGAGGCACATAAGCCACGGAAGTGCATTACGTAAACATGGACGCCTCTAACTCATTCGCGTGTAGTACTTCCGCAAATTTTCTAGCAGGTCCCACGTCAGATAAATCGCCGGGGTATAAATCCTTGGTAGGAAAATCCTACCTCGTGTATGATCCTTCGACATCGATCTCTGGCTTCGAGGAACGTTGGCTCTCGTTCTACCATCGCATTCGTCTCAACAAATTTTATCGATAAGAAAAGAAAATTGAAGTTTGATAAATTTGCTCGAGGATTAATCATCTTGTATGTACGGTTACCGACAAATAGAATTCTTTTATCTTTATATGGTCTATTTGTTAAGACTCGGTTCAATTTACCCGATGCATGCGTTAGTTATAAATATTAAAATATTATATATTATAAATATTATATATTTTCAACTATCCTTTAAAAAATTCACTTGTTCTTGAATTGACTGAATCACAAATAATAATTACTAGTTTTATGCTAATTTCGAAAACATTATTCTAATTAATATATTTGACGGATGTAAAACTTTCTTTTTAACATAGTAAATTAATAATAAATGATGAATATTAAATTAATATATTTTATATAATTAATTTCATATATACATACGTTCATAGATTTTTTAAATAATGATAGTTTCATGTAAGTTTTAATTCTAAATCGTACATAATCTAATATACATATTAATAAGATTATAGATTATTCAATGAATGTCATTTAAATTTATCAAAATATATTTCAATTAACAATGATCTAATAAAATGGATTCATATATTTAATTTTTTATTTTTAATTGAAGAATTAAATATATATTTATTCAATAAGAATTATTCGTGTAATTTTTATAGATAGATCGATATATAATTACTTATAATTTATGATTGTAGCATAAACAAATTAGAAGTTCCATTAAAAAATGCTTTTACTACATGATTAATCGTTAATTTTTATGCTATAAACTACTCCATCCGTATAATTAATTCCTATGCATTTTTGTATTTGATTTTATCAAAATGATTAATAATCTGCAACATGAAATTCTTTTAATTATCTTGAATAACCGTTAATAAAATAATACACTTTCGTATTTTAAAGAAATTATTAATATTACATGCAACTGCGCTAAGGAAAATTGTAAAATTATTTGGCGATTTACATAAAATTAATTTTATATTGTTATATTTTTTATATAATTCAAATAACAATAAAATAATTAAAATTTTTTAAGCAATTTTAAACACTGTTTAAATAATGCTGAAGTTAAAATCGATTAGTTTTTTAAATTTTTCATTTTAAATAAACTTTTAAGTAGGAAAAGATTATTTGGATATATACATATATATATACACATATATATGTAAAACTGGAATATGGCCAAGATTGATTTTGTCTATATTAGAAAAACATTAATAACTATTATTTTCTTAAGAAAATACGTATGTAAACTTTTTATTATTTAAAAAAAATCTTATTTCATTGATAATGATTAATACCCTGACAAAAACAAGACATTAGAAATTAATATTTAAAATTAATATAATAAAAGTAAGTAAATTATATTTTTAAGATCGACGGTAAAGAATTCTACAAATTTATCTTGTATTAATAAATAAATTAACTGGAATTCAATTAGACAGACATTCCACCATTTTACTGAAAAATTATCGATATATAAAAATACTATTTTAAAATATATCAACTTAATCTATTTAAGTACGATCTGAAATGAAAAAAAATAGAAAATATAAAATATGACAAAATGTTGCAATTTATGAAAAATATGTCGAAATTATAGCGTAAAAAATTAGCATTCTATAAACGGATTAAACTTTGTTGGAAATGTAAGTTTTTTTGTTTCTTACATAATTAAAAGTTATTTATAATTTTAATACTGTATAAAAATGTCCGCATTAATAAAAATATGTATTTCATTTGTACCTTTATTCGGTTCTCATCCCAAATCATCCATATTTACAAAAGAACCTCCACATATCTATACCGGAAATCAAAAAAACATCTAAATTATAGCTGTTACAAAGTAAACATGATTTATACTAAAAGTATCAAACGGAAATATCTTTGATATTTCTTCGACCAAATCAATTTCCAAAACATCGTCTAACTATAAGATATAGAATTGAGTGTAAAAGATGCAATTTCTCAGATTAGAAATTCTTACTTTCCCATTATCTACCAATAGTCTTTTCTTTTAAAGTAACATAGTATAAGCATTTAGGCTGGTGATTTATTGCATTCGTTGGTGGCAACTTTTACGCACTAACAAAAAGAAAGATGAAAAAAGAACGAAACTGATCAGCAGTTGCATTGCTGGTAACATTTTTCACGTGTTTCCACCGCGAAATACCTCACTGCAAAGGATAAAAGAGAAAGAAAATCAAAGCAAGAATAATAGAGACAGCGAGAGCGGGAAAGACAGTAACGGAGAAAAAGAGTATGTGCAAGGAAGTTACAAAAGTATGAAAAAATAAGGAAGGGAAGAGTAAGAGACAGCCTTTGGATAAAATGTGCTCGATATTTACGAGGATCCTTAAAGGCCCGTAAAACATAAAAAATGCCATTTCTGTAAAGCATCAAACGCTGAAAAAGTGTAGCGTTTCTTTTATTATACATTGAAATATATTTAAAAGTAAAAGGTAGAAAATGTTTGCAACTGAATAACACGTTTTGAATATTTTTTCTTATGTTTATTACACAAAAATACCATTTTAAATTACATTTTTTATTAAATACAAGTTAAATATATAATTTAACTCTAGTCATTTATTTTAATAGTTTAAACATAAGCATTATTTTTACACATATTTATTTTTTTTTTTATAATAATTATATGTAGAAAAATTTTATGGATTTACGTACAGTGTTTTCAAATTATGACATAAAATATATATTTTTTGTCATTTATAAAAATTCTATTTCTGTTTCTTCGTGTCTTGATTATCTATACAAATAAATCATATGTATATAATAAATTATAAAATATTTCTTTTAAAATGTAAAAGTATAAAAAGTATACTTTTTTATTAATTCTTAAATATCCTCTAATTACGAATCAAGTAATAAGTCATAAAAAATATTTTGTTCTCTACGGTGCTTATACTAATTAAAAAAATAATTTGTAAAAAAATGACTTTTTATACCAAAATTTAAATTTAAATCTATCTAAAAATTTTCTTTCGAAAAGCAGCAGTAAATTTAAATATTAATTAAATATTGTAAAAAATCATAACTACTACATATCAATTTACCAATTTAAAAATTTTCTAATTTATAACTGAAAATTATTAAATAATTACATCCTAAATCAATTTTTTTTATAATTCTGTTGTTTAACTTAGTTTTTGAAATTAATAAACGCATTTACTGGTAAGCGTTCTTCAAAATACTCGGTAATTTTGCAAAAAAATTTTATATCTTATTACACTAGATTCTCTTTTATATTTTTAATCGTTAACCAAAGTTTATAACAGAAAAGCAATACTCGCAAATAAGTTCAATCAATATTATTTGAAGTATTAATTTATCTTAAATATTTTCTAACTCGATTTTCTCACATCTTATTTTATAGTATATTTTTTCTTAAATTAAAAGGCACAATGTTTCTCAGTAAATACATAACTCTGCATATATAAAATAAATATATACAAAGTATCTGTTCGCGGATACGTAGATGCACAAATGAAGGAAAAAGTGAGCAACAGAGATAGAAGAAGACAGACTGCATTACTATGTGCAAACGTGTGAGTAGATTATGCAGCATCTTGTTTAAAAATTTGAAGATCCAGAAATGGAAAGAGATGAAAACACAATTTACCTGAAGGTCCAGTTGCACGGTAAACAGCTGAAATCTATGTACATTGCATGACTATTTAGAGCAACGGTATCAAAGTAAAATAATAAAATAAAAAAACAAATACAACCTAAAAGGAAAATATTCTACAGTTCTTATAGTTTCAAAAATATTCGTTGCATTTTACGGGGTTATTTTTAGACCTAAACTGACTTAAGTACCCTCGTAATTTCGAAGAAAGTTTTTATATTCCTACTCTTCTGTTATGAAATGCATATGTAACATTTATAACAGCAGATTTTTATTATTTCTGGTCAGACGTTACCTTCTTTAACTTTGCTATGACAAAATATTTTATGAAATTGTACTTTTGTTTGTACTCTTACGTAACCTTATAATCTATTATATATAACAATGTAAAATGTATAAATTTTAAATTTTATAAAATAGATTACAAATATTTATCTTTTAATTATCAGATAATTTACATTATCATTATAAATATTGTTTACTATAAAACTGTCTATAAAATTTTAAATAAAACCAACTCAAATAAATGTTTATCAAATAATGTCAAAAAAAATTGATATGTACGTTTTTTCTAAAGTTTGTACTCACATTCTTGAAAAATTATTTCTATTTAAAAATTTTTTATGAAACGAATTTGAATTTTACAAACGAATTTCTACATACATATTGCGATAACCGGATGATATTGAACAAATCTACATATGGACGACGCATCAAATTCGCATCAATTATAGAAATACTATTATAAATTAGTTACGTTATAGTATATAAATAATGAACTCAAACCTTAAAAATCTTGTTAAAAGTTTAAAATAAAAGAGGTGTATTATTTTACGTAGATAAATCAAGTATTATCAATATTATTGCAACTACATTTAAAAAAATAGAATGTTGGATAATAAATGTATAAATCGATAACAAAGATAATATAATTAAAGTAGTTACGATAGTATATTAATTATAATAAACAAACAGTACGTGAATAATAAAAACTACAAAAATTATAGCAATTGAATTCGATGAATTGCTAAAATGACAATATTTGATTATATCTTTTATTATTTACATATTATTGATGTTTTTGAAGACAAAAAAAATATTTATCTTAGGCTATGAGTTTTATATATAATGAACTTAAATAGAACAAATGTGTGAAAAAAATTGTTACTATTCTAAAAAAAATTAAAATAATATTAGAGTAATTCAGTAATTTCATAGTAACACTTCTCGTTGTCGCAGAGTTAATAAACGTACAATTTGAGCTTAATTTTATTCGTCACCAAATGCAAAACTAACTTTAAATTATCGCTACATCTTATAAGCAGTTATACGTATAAAAAAATAAAATAAACTAAATACTTACACGACTACATTAGTCAAGTATAAATAGTGAATTAACAAATTTATTCGTTTAATTCAAATTATTAATTTTTTTAGAGATATTTTAGGTAGTTTACAGTTCTTCAATAAAATAAAAGAATTTTAAATTCTAATGTATGATAAAAAAAATTAACCAAGTACAAAATAAATTTAATTTACTCTTACTTAATGTATAATTAAAAAAGTTTCCGCAACTTTTTTAACATCAAATTCTATAATCTTCATTTAAAATTAAAATGACTAATGTGTTAAATTTTAATTTTAAAATGCATATATGTAAAACTTCATAGTATCGTAATATAATTACAAAAAGCTAATTGATAGATATTTTCTTTCTTACTATATTTTACAAACACTTAAAATTATATTATATATAAATCATGAAAATTTAATAGCTTTGCACAACATGAATTATTTCTCTCCTTAGTAGAATATCATATCGTACAACCGAATTCTAGAAACGGCGAACACATGAGATACTGCATAAAAGGAAAGAAATAACGTAGAATTACTTGAAAATTGCCGAAACTCTACCGCAAGAAGAACATTCCAAACTCAACGAAGTGTGAACGAAGCCATTTCGTGTACAGTGAATAAAAGTTTAAGAAAAGAGTAGTTTAGCGTCACTGCTATGGACAGATGAATAAAAGGGTGAATTTCTATGCTTTGAAAACATGATTACATTCTCAAAGCCATTCAAAAATTCAATGACCAGTACTGCATAGTTTATATGACTTTTAAAAAAAGGTTTGGAGTACTATTGAAGCGATACAATTCGAATCATGCGTATACGTATGTATGTAAAAGTAGCTTTAAGCGTAGAATAACACGATTGTACATTTAGTTGTAAATGTACATATGTAAAGGATACGAGGACAATTACTAGGAAATGCGTTTTCTGATTACTGACGTTTTTCTGTGTCACGGAAAACTATGTAAACTACGGGTATTTTAGGTTTACGAGCTAATGTAACATTTAACTCTCGCGTACAACTATATATAAAATAACACATGTACGAAAGACCTAATTAAGTACATTTCACAAAATATAAAATAATTCATTCGAAAGTACATTTCATTATTATTAAAATTTTTCTAAATAATTTATTACAAACAATTATAAATAATTTTTGTAAATCTTAGTTTAATCATATTTTAAACATTGAAAAATTATATAAAAAAAAATAAAAAATTTATTTTTAATGTGTAATAATTTTAAAGAAAATTTCTAGTATTATAAATCGATAAATTAAGTCGATAAAATTGAAAATGCTCTTTTTTTACAAAAAATCTGCAAAGAATAATAAATATGATTCTGTTTGATACATTTACTATTTCCATACAAAATTGACATAAATGAAATTCAAAACCATTTGAGTTTTAAAATAATTTATAATATACAAATATTAAAATTAAATTATCGCTAAATAATATTATTATTTAAAATATTGAAGAATCTGATAATAGCTCGATGTTTCATTCAACAAGTTCAATTTTCAACTTGAAAATATTGCATAAATTATTGAAAGTTTATTTTAAACTTCTATAAACTGCATTAAATTATAATAACAATAACAGACTCTAATTACAACGTAAATTCTATTGTACAAAGATTAATTTTTTTGTAATTAATACTTTTGAATCCGTTAAAAAATATTTAAGTAAAACAACGAAAATATTAATTTATGATTAATGTAGCTAAAATATTTATAAACAAATATTCATACGTGAAATATTGTAAAATAGTAAACTAATTAATTTCTCGGTCATTTGAAGATAATAAATCACTAGTAAAAAACATCAAAAAATGTAGTCACACCATATATCAATGAACTGAACGACATATATATATTATTTCAAATCTATTTTTAAATACAATAATTTAATTACATATTTTCTTTTTTCCCTTTAGATACATAAAAATTTTCGTCCTTCATTTTTATTTATGAGAATAAAAAAGTTTAGATTTTTATTATTTAATTTAGTCAGATAATACTTTTATAAGTCTTCAACTCATAAATATGTATCAAATATGACAATTTAAATACACGCTATACTGGTAGGAATAGAAGAAGCAACTTTGTATCGACAGACTACCATAAGTAATTGGGAATTGAGAATATCAGGTGTATAATCTCCTTTTTCCTACTTTTTTCCCAACAATAGGGGTTTATTCTACATGAAGAAAATACAGTTTTATTACAACTCACGATCCGATATAGCAGACCTGCGACGTTTCCAATTAACAATTTAACCGTATTGTAGCGATGTATTTTATTAAGTTAACGCATTTCTAACTTCGAACTGCAATCGGCATCGTATTTGGGTTCTTACTATTCATGCTACGAAAAATTAAGATAATTCACTATACTTACATTAGGTACATTAATACTGTTCGTAGAAATAAGTAAACGATACGCCACGGTTTTCGGTAAAATAAAGTATCTACTCATAAATATACTCGATAAAACATCGATACTTAAATCGTGTATCAATACTTAAAAGACTTTTGATTTATTCATGAAGAAGTTATTTAACTTAGGAGTGGGTTTCATATCAGACGAAGCAATTTATTTAAAAAGTGATACAAGTTACACACCATTTAACTTGTTCAAATTCCACTATATCATTGGAACCACGATAAAAGTTTATTACTTTTTGTCAATATGCAATTTCTACTTATTATCCGAGTTTTTAAGACTTACTTTAAAATTTACCGTAATTTAATATCTCCATTAAATACGTAATTATTAATGAAATAATTATAATCAAAATATTATGATTTTATATAAATTAATGATATTTGTATTATTCGAAAGTATTATTATCAAAATTATTTCGTAACAATTTTTTATATAATTTTACGTTAATATTCTTAATAAAGTATAAGGTTAACTTCGAAATATTATTTTTTGAAGTAGTGTTATTAACCTGATGTTAACTTAGATAAAATTATGACTAAGCATATTCTGTATATTACATTATAGGTTATCGTAAAACATATCATTTAATTTTTAATTAAATTTTCTTAATAACTCATAAAAATACGAATCATAAAAACCATATATAAAAATCTTTAAACGAAATTCTTCCTTATTCTCAATAATTTTCTATCTTTTATAGTTGATACTTTTAATTTATAATCATTTTACTGTGTTTTTAGTTATTATGGATCATTGATTTGTAATATTATATTATTTAAAATAACAGAAAATTTTTATCATTGAAATAATTATTATTTCTTTCGAATATTTTTTTTTCTATCCGATGTTAAGATAAAACTTATAAATTATAATCAACTTAGTACTTTATATTTTTTCCTACACAAGTTACAGCAAAAGAGAAAGAAGAAAAAACAGAATAATGCAGAAGAATGAAATAAAGAGATAGAGAAAGAAAAAAAATGGGTATATGAGAATAAATTATAGGAACTGGTGGAAAATGCATATGTCATTTACGAAAACGCGAATATTTCATTCGATTCTACGCACCCAATACCGACTTTGTCGAATAACTGGCACTAAGCACTGTATATTTGGAAAAAATATTCCGGATGCAAAAGGCAACTGACGAAAAAGAGAAAGGAAAGAAAGAAAACACAAAATTTGATAAACGGGGGGCGGCGACAGCCCTAATGTACTATTCCACCCAAGGCTTTATCTTTCATTCTTCTCCATTATGAAATAAAATAAATCAAGCTATCTATATTATGTAATAGTTAGGCAATTGAATGGTTATTCTAAAAATATAGAATGAAATAAATGTATTTTAAGTATTCAATTCATTTTTAATTAATAGCAAGTTATTGTAATATACAACTAAATTTACGTAATAAACTTATGTTGCGCCTATCATTTTTTTTCACTTCAAATATCATTTGCAATTATAATTTTCTGTCATTTATAATTATTTTAATAAATTTAATAAAATAATTTTAATTTCATTCATAATATGTCTGATTTTATTCTATTTTTACTCTGTGAAATACAAATTTAATTATTATTTAACTTTAATTGCGTATTTTTAAGAAGATTTTAAGTCATAAAAGAAAAATATACATTGTATATTTAAATTATATAAAATTATGTAGGAAATTTTTGTTATTATTTTGAGGATAAATTATGCAAACATTCAAATTTAATTCTATTCATAGATTTATAAAAATATTTAATTAATTACTGTGGAAAGAAGGTTTGGATGAATGAAAACTAATTTTACTGAAAATTTCATACCTTCGTAAATCATTCTATTATATAAATTAGGATTTGAATATTTTATATCTAATTCACTAATTTTAACTTTTAATTTTAATTTTTTCATGAATTTCTATATTGCTTAAGTTCCATCTGCAAATTTAGAGCATACATAATTATACAAAGAATCATATTCGTATACATTCATCGTATATATATTAATAAATCATATATATTCTTGGAATTTTATAGTTCTATAATTGTCAATCAATACTGAACTTTAAATTATGAGTTTTATGAAATATTTAAAAATATTAATGTCGAAAAAATCTTGGAATAAAATTATAAAATTATTCATTGTATAATATATTAAATTTAATATGATTTATTAGATTTAATATACGCTTTAAAAAACGTTATTCTGAAAATTTTTATAAGTTTATTTCAGATAATTTAAATTATTGCATACAAAAATTAATCAATAAAAATCTAATATCACAATAAATTTATAACTATTTTTCATTTTTAGAATTCAAAATTCTTTAATCAATGAGATTATAAATGTATATAAATATAATTTTTAATCAATTTATGAAAATAATATTATTAAATTAAAATAAATTATTATGAATCATGTAATTATACTTGAATTATATTGAGTTAATAAATTTAAAAATTAATAAATAATAAATTTAAAAAAACTCTATACTTAATGAAAAAAACTTTCTATCTTTTTTTTTAATAAATTTTTTATTTCAAAATATTCTCAACTGAATGCAACTACTGAATTTGTACACAGTGTATTTAATTAAAAACATTCTATCCATATTGAGTGTGTATGTACCAAGAGAGGAAGAAATGTACTTTAAGGTAGTTAATGGTACTTTACAAAAGGTATTAATTTTAAGAAACAAAATATTATTAGTATATCAAAAATCTGTTATATATTTATTAAAGTCAATACCATTCGAAATTACTATTAACTGCTTTTAAATATGTTTCAATATTTCTTAGTTTAAATATATTTTAGCTTACATCGATGGTATGATTTTAAAAAGAATCTCATATTCGAGTTGCATATTTTATACATGTTTGTTTGGCAAATATTCCAAGCAAATACTATTCATTCATAGATTGCATCACAAGACTTGAAAAATTCAAACTTCAAATTTACACATTTATATAAATTATATATTCATATTCTAAAATATCATTGTATAAAAAATAATTGATTATATTAATTTATAAAAAATCTTCGTCTCTTAATAACAACTCAACAAATATTACAAGAATCCTTATGTGGCTAAATTTACAAAATATAATAAATGCATTCACGTATCGTTAATTTTTAACTCAATCATGACAAAAAATATTTCAGTATTAATGTATCATGAACAATTTTTGTTACTTTCATAAATATAATAAAAAACCAAAATATCTTAAAAATTTATAATTCAAAACTAATCATAGATAATCTTCGATATATCTGAGATGTAACCGCGTCTTTTTTCTTCTCGTACATCTTTATCCGAGATTTCTCTCTTTTTTTCTAAATTGTAATCTTAACTTTCATGCAGCAACTTCTTATCCTATTTTTTACTCTTTCGTCTTCTTTGTTTTCTCATCACACAGATAGAAGAAAATGGAGGGACGATCATTGGTAAGTCATGACCTTTAAAGTTCAGAACTAATCTGCCGTTAGGGTAAATATATATTGTCCAATCCAATATGATATTTTAAGTCTGATTTATACTTTACATATAAATATATATATAATTTTGTAGACTTCTAAAACTTTCGTCTGTGTTCAATTTTACACAGTTAATTGATTTCAATTTTTATTGTAAATATAACTTGTTATATTTACAAAACTAATAGTGATCATTTATCAAATAAAATTATTCGTTATTTCACTTAATATCGTCGAAGTTTTCAGAATTAATATATTATTATTAATTTTTCAAAGAAATCGTTAGCAATAAATTTATTAAATAATATTTCTTACTGAATATTATTTCAAAAAATACTTATGAATAAATAAAAAAAATTAAATATATGCTGAATTTAAGAAAATAAATTAAAAAATGTAATAAATAACAAGAATAGTTATAAATAAATAAAAAATATATATTAAACTATTGTAACTTATATTTTTTATTTTAATTTCGAAATACTGACGCATTCTCTTTTCTGATATCATAAATTTTTTTATAATTATAACAAGATTATAAATTGAATTTGAATATGTATTTAATTAAAACAGAATTATTTTTACGATAATATCTCATATTAAAAAAGTGCAAATTAAAAAATTGAAAATCATTGCATTCGATAATAATATGAAATTCCTTCATATTGGTTCACTTAAACATATTTATTTACAAAAATAGCCTCACCTACATTTTTATACTAAAATATGTCAAAAAACATAAAATAAAAATTCGTGTGGTAAAATGTAACATGGAACATTTTGCCATTTTCATACTACGGTGACACAATTTTTTCCAAACTCCCACAATAAAATAAAATTTTATGTCAGCATTGTACTTTCGAATGAAAATTTTTGTTTTTCTTACGAAGGTTCTTTCTGTTTCACATTTTATTTTTTTCACATATGCCATACGAGTATGCAAAATACTTAAATTCATTTAATAATCATAGAAATTAATTTGCTGGATTATAAAGTTATCAAAGAGTATAAAATTTAATAAATAAACGAATTAATGTCAATAACTATACGAGAATAGAAACTTATAGCGTGAAAATATCGTCCGTAAAAATTATACGGAATTTAGTTCCATTAAAACTTTTGTGGACATGTAATTTTGCCAACGTTTGCAAGCGCAAAACTGAAGCCATAATTTCTAATAAATCACATACGTTTCTTCTATTGTACGATGCCGTGACGTTTAAAATTTAAAAGGCAAAAGAATAAAAAGGTAGGAAAATAAAATATGAACTTCGAGTTTTAAATGTATGAATCAGAGTCATGCAAGAAATCAAACAAATTATCTGTTTAATTTTAAACTTATGAACATAGTTTGTTCATTGCCTTGAAACTTTGAATTTTCTTAATGTAAATAAATGAATCTCTTAACGTTGACTACATAAGAAGATTGATATTTCGATTTATTATACTAAAGAATCTTAAGATTGTTCTAAAATTTAAAACTAATCAATCGAGAACAAATTATGATATATCATCTTTAATCTAAAAATTTTAATTCGTTATAAATACTTAAATGATTATATTCAAATTACTACATAATTGGATTATAATTTAATGTATTTCTTACTATAAATAATTAATTGCATTACATATTTTTTATGTATACGAAAATATAATAAGCAATAGTATTTTAAATATTAGTAAAAACCTTTTTCATCTATAAAAATATACTATTTATTTTATAAACTTATAGCAATGTATTAAATTTTAATTATTTTTCTATTCGCAAAAATACGAATCACATATACGCTAATATTTTTCTATAATAAAGTAATAAAATGTGAAATCTTTTGTAATTTTGTTGCTATAAGCCAAAATATGTCATAAATATTTTAATTAATCAAAATGCGTTTCTATTTAAATCTCATTATTTAAATTAGTATATTTTATTAATAATTATTGTAAAATATTAATTTCTAATTAGTTGGGCTATATTTATCTAATGCGCTCGCTAATTTATTACTATAAAATAATATTACATTTTAGGTAATTTACTATCTAAAATATCACATGTTCAAAGCAACTTCACGAAATTTGGATTTTAAAGACTTTAACTTAATTTATAAATCACATAACAATCTGTAAGCCTTCGTTTACAATCCATATTATCATTAATAACGTGATAATTTTAAGTTATTTTGTGACAAAAATTGTTAAAAAATAATTTCAAACAAAAGTATCCTAAGAAATATATTTTATTAATCCAGACTCCTCTTTAAATAATATACAAAGTAGGAGAAAAAGTATAAAATATCAAAAGATAAAGGTGAGTGACTTAAGCGCATAGAATGAGAACTCGTAAATCGCCTTATGCGATAGACAAAGTTGTAGAACGTCGAGTTGCCGTCGCTTCACCGATGTAATATAAAGATTTTTGTATTAAGCTTCGTTGAAATAAAAGTTTTCCAAGCTTGAACAAGATCTTCTCGCGAGTTACGTATCAAGATGTTACCCCGTGTATTATTATGGGGTTTGTATACACGTGAAGGCTAGTATAGATCCTTACAAGTATTTTTATACTCGTGCTCTATTGAAAAAACTGCGTAAACTACGCATAGCCATAAGAAGGGTAATAAAATCACTTTCGACGACAAAGAGCGCATATTTTTCATGTTTACCTTTTTATTCGTAAAGTTATCCGATCGAATATACGACGACAATTTCTTTCGATACAGAGTTGAGACTGAATTTAGAAGATAATGATATAAAAACTTTTTTAGTTTATAGAATACCTGTAAAATATATTCGCTTTAATATTCGTAATATGCGAATGATATAGAAAAACGATGATACGATAATTCTTAAAAAGTTTAAAAAGTGATTACTACTTTAAGGTAATAAAAATAAATATGTAACAGAAGTTTGTCTATTGTGCAACTGAAATGGAACTTATACTACTTGTAGCATTTTATTTGTAAGTAAGGGAAGCGATTAAACTGTGGTTAAAAAAATTATGTCTGTGCAATCTAATTATTTTTTTAATTTGAAATCTACTTTACATAAAATTTTCATTTAACTGTACCTTAATTATATTAATAGGTTCATTAAGCCAAAATAATATATTAAAAACATCATTTGTATACAAATTTCATCGTGACATATTTAGAAAATTATACATGTTAAAATTTCTCTCTAAACATTGTTTTAAATGTAAATCTTTTCTATCTTGGAATAATTAATGTAGACGTTTATAATTTGAAATAAATTATGACAAGAAATAAATTAATTGGATTCTTTAATAGGATTAATTTTATTATGATTAAAAATCCTTCTTAAATTTAACTTAAATAATTTAACGAAAAATAAAATTAATTTCTTTAATCAGAAAAAAGTAAAGCTTTTTCTAAATTAAACGCCAATTTATCAATTAACTGCTCGGATATGGAGACATTTGAAATAAAAACTAAAAGCTCTGAAGAAAGAATTTAACGGTGAACTATCAGGTATTATATTATCACTAAAATAAAAAAATGCAAAAATTAAGTATTTCTAATGCAATACTATTATTTTTTAAATATATATAATAAAATATGTTGTCTATTTTTATTTCTTAACAAGACAACTAAAATATGAAGAAATCAGTAGATTAGATCAAAATTAATTATTTTAATCTTATTCTTAAGAAAAATATATCTCATATTTTATGTATCAAATGCTTATTATCACAATTATGTGTATATATATATCATTTTAATGAACATAATTATTGCAAAACTATATTCACATATATTCATAAATATTTTATTTTCAATAATTTTCGATTTTTTAATGATCTTATATTGTAGTATTTTTACTATTATACCTATAATTATATGAACATATTCTGAATTGAAAAATAAAGTCAGATATCATTTTCAAATCAGTAAAAAATTTGATGCGATTAATCCTTACAAATTTATTTCGAAAAGTTATTGAAATTTAATTTTGAAAAATTAAATGCAACAAGACTACCGATATTATCAAAAATTATTTCAAGTTTATCCTTCGAGTTTCCTAAATTATGTAAAATAATATTAAAATATTTTAAAGATTACGAGTTAAAATTTCATGGAGTTTATTACATATTTTGTAAAATAAATGATAATTAAAACTCAAATATCTAAAGAGAATTTTCCATTACAAACAATTATTAATAAAATTTGTACACAAAAAATGTTTGATCCATCTATTATCCTTATCGCATAATTTCTATAATATTTTTTATCTCTATATGACTTTTTTATAGTTTAATTATTTATAGTAAACAATCATGCGAAATAATTAACCAATAGTATGCACCTAAAATCTATTTATAAATTTTTATTTTTTGACGTTTCTTTCTTTTATGTTTCAAAATATCAAAATAGTTAATTGAAAATTTAAAAATATCAATGCGAATTATGCCAGATATATTTATCTCTGACGTATTTGAATTCTTCTTCGCTCGGTGCATTTGTAGCCTTGTCCTTCAGGATTCTGCTACCGAAAACATCTCTCTTCGTAATATCTGCACTGTATACGACTTCTGTTTAAAAGAGAAAGAGACTATCAACGAGGAAGGAGAACAAAGAAGGAATGGAAAAAGAAATCTGATTTGTGCATTCTTGCTTCGATTAATAGGAATAAAAAAGAGTACGTCAGGCCCACGTAAATGGAAAATCTCCGATGTCCTGAACAGCCGTGTAAAAAATGCCAGAGTAGACAAATGAAAACCGTGAAGTCACCGCTACCCAATGTCTCAAACAGCATCTCACTCTCTCTTACTTTCTCCTCGCCATTTCTTACTTTCTCCAACCCGAAACCAGATTTCGATGGAATATCGCCCATTTTAGTGGAGTATTACGTTTTCGATAACTGAAAATCATTACATCTTCTCCTCTCATCCTCTCCACGCCTTCACCAGTGATACAGAAACCGCCCATTGCAGGGCAGAAAATTGAAGAACAGATATCTTTATTCCAACACCCACGCTTTCGATAACAATCAGCCGACAGTTCAAGCCATCGAAGGGGACGAGTTTGGTTGCTCTTGGAAAGACATCGCTACATCTTCGAGACCTCTTTCCAAACTGGATCTAAAAATACTTTCAAATATACCGTCCGTAGATGCGTATGTGAAAAAAAATGTTTTGGATTAAAAATAAATTCATCGAACGTCATCGAAATTTTTTTGTAACGCGTTAAAGAATGCAGCAAATGCACACGATTACACACAAACTCCTATCTATACGCGTAAATTCGCTTTTTACTTTAATTTCGTTCGATGCCACGTAAATATTTACTATTCGCGATTATATCTCGAGCGCACTTTTCAAGAAACACAATATCAAAACCATCCCAATTTCAAAAATACTAATGCAAACATGTTATTTAAATGATTTGGATATCCATCAATTCATTGAAATGAATTCGAAAACTTTGAAATAAGCTCATAGGCTGTGAAATATTGACGTAAATATATCAATCACGAGCGAACGAACGAACCCCCACAGATCGTAATTTTCACAATCCAACTAAGTCTACAACGGAAAAGCTTAACCGAAACTCGATGCAGTTCAATAAGCCGTCATGAGCGCATCCGCTCGTATATTTCGATTTATTCTCTTAGTCCACTCGTACGTGGATGTTTAAGCACGTGTAGAAGCTGTGCTAACTATTAAACTTGCAGTGCGGGGGGAAGATTTTGAAGGTGTAGGAGACACAGAAGAAAGAGCTTAACGTGCCTCCCTGCCATAAACTTGATCCTCTGCACGTGGTGAAACTACATTTGAAACCTGCAGACCCTAATTTTCTTCCGAAGCCGATAACTGTTAAGAGCTTGCAACCCCTTTATTCTCATTTTTTTGTTCGAGTAGCGATCGAGTAGCTCATTCCTACGATTTTTTCCTTCGTTTTTCGCGTGCATTTTGCACTCGATAACCTCTCGAATAGTCGAGGGCATCTATACCTCGTTTGCATGAAATTATAAGGTGGGATTGCAGAATCGAAAGAAAAAGGTAAGGAATTTGAATAATATGGACAAAATAAAACGTACCTTGGTTATTTCTTTCTTTACGACTTTATGTTTAGATGCATAAATACGCAAAGTTATAAACTTATGGGACTTACTTTTATGTTTTATTTCTCGATTTAACAACTTATAAAATGAAAATATTTACTCAAAATTACAAGTTTTTACTTAGAATAGAAATTTATCAATATTTAAGAGAGTATTAGAATCAAAAACTAATTAATTTAAATTAAATAAAAGATTCAAATTTTAATGTTACTTTAAAATTTTTAAAAAGCAATACACTTATTATCGCAAAATTGGTAAAATGTAACGAAGTATTTTGATGTGAAAATCATAAACATTTTATATATATATTTAGTGATTTTAATGATTATTCATTCGATAAAATAGATTAATCTTATTTATTTATTTGTCTTATTCTTATTTAAAACTACCGTTATATCAATTTTTATAACAAAATGCACTTCTTTTGAAAATGGATATTGAAAAATTTCAAATTTTTTTTTAAATTGATTTTGAAAATGGACGAAACTACGGTACTTAAAAGTATGATAATATACTTATAATTATAAATAAATAACTTATAATAAATTTAAATGTATAATAATTTTTTATTAAAGTTTAAATAATTTCTAAAATAATATTGAATTATATGAATTTTGTTTTACATTTGTAATTATCGGTAATAAAAAGAACACATGAATAATATGCAAAAATTACTTTTATAATAGTCATTTTAAACGTTAATCTAAATTCTCTACAATAAATTTAAATAAAATCATTTTAAAAAAGATAAAGTTAATCTTAATATTAACGTAAATTATATAAAATTAGATTCGATAAATAAATTTGAATAAAGTTTTTCTGTATCTATACGTACTTAAGGACTTATTTTATATGCTACTTATGTGTAAGATCATTATTACATTGTATATAAACGCCACCAAAGTTCTAATAAGTAAGGTATCATAAGCACAAAAGAGAAACAAATATACGACTTAAGTTGAAAGCAACAAACTACAGCTCACCAAATTTCCTTCAATCTGATAAAATATGAAAGATATTTCCATCTTCATCTACTACGTTAGAGCTTGAGTCACAAAACCACTAAAATTAAAGGAAAATTTAATAGATATAGAAAAATTTAGTAGTTATTTATTTTCACTAAATAATACAAGAAAAAAATGGAAAAATATGTTTTAAAGTAATGTAATAGGAAGTATAATATACAAAGCTAAGTAATGTATGCCAACTGAATGAAATACATATTCATTAAACCTCATCAAAATTCTAAAGATTTCCTGTGTTCCAGTGCCTTTAATAAATAACATTAGAAATCATGGAAATATATATATATATATGCAATATTAATTTTATTAAGAAGTATTTATAAAATATTAATATTTTTTTAATTATTATATTTTCAAAATATTCTTATAAATATTACGAATTATAAGTTTTATAAATACAACAATTGTTTGTAAATTTTACCATAATTTAGTAATTAATATACTTTGATTTTAACGATATATTTTATAATAATATTATATAAAAATAATTGATAGCTACGAATTATTCTTCATTGAATAATAAATAAAGTTAATTTTTAAATTATTTAAAGTATTAACGTTAACATTAAAGATCAGAAATTTAAAAGATAAGATATTTTATTCACAGTTGTAAAAAAAACTAAAAAATATAGATATATCCTTTTATGTAATATTTATTAAGACATATTTTAAGTGCATCAAAATTTTATAAAAATTTATGAAATTAAGACATTTTTGTTAAGACATAAACGTTTAAAAAAAAGAATAGAAAAAAAAAATATTTCTTGAATATGCTATGTAATAAATTTTTTTTAAATCCTAAATTTTATCTAAATTTTATCTAAATTTTATTATTTTTTAATATGAGTGTATTCATAACATTTTTTCTATAAAATCAACAATTAAACAATTTTTTGTATATTTTAGTGCATTATATTGAAAAAAAATTTTTTTAAATAAAATAATATAGTTCGAATTTATAATAAAGTAGTCCTACTTAGATTGTAAAATTAGGTCATATTTATAGTTTACTTGAATTGCTAAAATTGTTGAACAATTATTGAACTTGTTACAGAACTATGATTACAGAATAATCAATATATATTAAATCGTACAACAATAAAAAATAAATAATAAACCGATCCATAAATTAAAATTTATTGTATTACGGCTCATTTTAAACGAAGCTTTATTAATTTCATACAATACTTTTTTAATAAATACTTGTATTTTCTAATATTCTAATTAAATAGAATATAAATGTATGCAAATAAACAAGAATTTAGCATGATTATAATTTATAAAGAATTGCATAACATAAAATTATTTTGCTTTTGATCACGACAAATTTTAGCTTCGAAAATGCTTGTTTGAATCATAATATTTAATATTCAAATTAAATGAATTAAAAAATTAAATATTCAAACCAACTCTTCTTTCATTCGCCATTCTTATGTCTCTATGTAACAAATAACCAAATTTTCTCCTATACGGAGTTTTCTCAAAGGTAGTTTCATATTTTTGTTCAGCTCCGTCTAATTTTAATATTTAATATTCAATATAATCTAAATCTACTCAGATAAGTTTAATACTCTGTATTCCATTATATACCGTACAACATTAATCACTAACCCTTTAGTTTCTCTTTTGATATAACCAATAAACTCAAATATCATCCTATCCATCCATTTCTTAATTTTGGGCTTATCTTCTATATTTCAGAGACCCTTCTATCAAGATGGAGTCTTCAATGTTCTGGTCTACTATCTTATTCAGTATCTCAAATACGAAAGATGTCAGATTTATTGATCTATTAGCCTCCGATTAGCTTGGGTACATTTTTCCTGGATTATGGCATAACAGAACTTTGATCATTCTCTCAAATATATATCGTAGCAGTAGACATACTTTAAATACCTCTATTAGTGGTATAAATAATTTGATAAATTCTTTATTATAAAATTTAAGATAAATTTTTTATGTTAAATTTTAAAGGTATCGGTTAACGATGCTTGAACAATTTCCAATAAATTTCGAAGGCTCCGACTGATGGGTTGAACTCATCAACATCATTGGCAAAGTTCTAAAAGTTGGTTCATACGAGAACATCAAGTTCGGATACTCAAAAAGTTTCTCCCCTTTGAGTTACTATCGAAGCTACTCCAAATCATGTAGTTCAAGATGACCCTAACATTATACTTTCCTCTCTTGAAATAGTACTACTATCTCTGGAGAATAACCCTGTGATTATAGGAAAGGTCAAACTTTTTAGTTATATATTTCAAAACTATGCATTATCAAAATAACGTGTCTTTCTCTTCGATTGAGCAAAAAAGTGATACACAAAAAAAATCTTGGTAGAATGATTTTGTACTATTTTTTAATCCTGTTTCTTAATTATGAAGTGTAGTAAATCCAAACATGTGCCTTAATTTTATTATATAATAAAAAAAAATATATAGAACATTAAATATTCGTTTATTTTAATTGAATTACCTTAAGATATTCGGATAAAATAATGTATAAATAGAATTAAAATACAAGTGCTTGTATATAAATTAATTGAAAATTATTTAAATTATAATTTTTGTATAAATGGCATAAAAATTGTATTAAAAATAAATATCAATAATCAATGCAAAAAATATAATTATGATTAATTGTAATACAAATGTTTTTATACGGTTATATGATTTAATATGAAATTTTTTATACAAAATTTTTAATTTACCACAGAGAAACCTTTCTTATGATATTAAATTACAACTTTTCTTAAACTATAAGTATAATATATTTTAGAATGATCTAACAAGAATTTGAAACTAATTTAATAATATCTAAAAAACTCGAACTTTTTAACTTATATAAATTACTTATTCATTTATTTGAAATTGAAAATGTATTATCGATTAAAATTATCTATGATATTTCCCTACCAAAAAAAAATATTTCAAATTATAAGTGCGTAAAATATGACATTTTTAACGTTACTTATATTTTTTTAATTAAAATATTTCTTTTGAATTCATTAAATTTCTTAACAGCGTTAATTTAAACGTATAAAAAATTATCAAGCATTTGTATTTCTAATGTTTTTTAATATAAAGAGAATCTAATCAGAAAAATATTCATAACATCTTTAAGGAATAAAAAAAGTGAAAGTACGTTACATCTGTTTTAATTTTTATTCATTAATTAGTAAACAAAAATAAAAATAATATAATTTACAAAATGTAAACACTTTTAAAATACGTTATCCTAAAATATTAATAAAATATATAAGAACAATCGAATAGCAAAAGATACTGAAATTTAGAATTAAAATGAAGCATTTATTCATAAATAATTAAATTACTACTCGAAGAAAATTTCTAAATTATGCAAATAATACATATGAAATTATTTAGTTAAGAATAAAAGTATTTCTTTCGTATATATATATTCAGAATTTAGATTTATACCCGACTTTCTCCTATCCATTCGATAAAATAGTCTTACGAGGTATAACTCCACACATTATTGCGTATCACTGGAATCTCCCTGTTTATATTCAATCGCATTTTAATGTTAAAAAAGCCGTACAAGGATTACGTTGAGCATCGTACCATGACGCGAAAAAATTTCTGATATAGAAATGGATTTCGCAAAGGCCAAGGGCTCCAAAGGTTAAAAGTCACATCAGCAAAAGAATTTACCGTAAGTATCCTTAAAAGTAATGCGTGCTTTATACGTTTTTTACCATAAGAACAATACTTACTGTAAAATATAAAATAGACACTGTGAAATAAAAATTCATTCTTACTACATTTTTATCGATATTTAATTATCGCACAAATTATAATAGGTTTTTTTTTAAAGAATTATAATTTATTTTGACTGCAATGTTAGTAAATTTTTAATACAGCAAATTTTATACACAGTATCAAAGTTCATCTATTATCTTTTGTTATTAATAAGATCATAATATCGATTTTTTAATAAAAAATTATAACTAATATTTACGTACGTCGCTTTGGTTATGTATATTTCAATTTAAGCTTAATGGATACTGAAATACTGCTGTAATAGTTTTATGCAGATTACGACCCGCTTATATAGAACCAATTAATTTTTATCAATTTTTAATCATTAAACTTACCTCAAATTTAGTAAAAGCTAATTTTTTCATTACATCTATCGTGTGTTTATGTCTGTTGTTCAATCATTTAATTAAAAAGTGATTAAGAAATTTGCCAACTTTAGAAAATAATATTAATTTATTAATAAATATCGCTAAACGATTCATTATGAAATATTCGAATTGTATAAAAAATATAGCGTTCGCTAAACTCAACTATATAAATCTCAACGATTGTTATCAAGATCTTTTTATCTATTACAAAAGTAATTATTTTATACACGGATGAATGTTCAGGCGCTTTACCGTGAAAATACTCACTTTCCTAAACTTGGAGGCTTCGAGGGAAGGCATCGATGCGTTACAAAAAAATAAAAATGAAAGTGTCGGCTTGGGATAGCTTCGAGCCATATCGGAAAATAGAATCTAGGGAACCCCAAGAAATACCAACGTCGTCTTCGCGAATCTACATCGTTGTCCTCGAGAGAAAAGAAGCTTGTTCAATTACGCGTATAACTCGAACGTCTGTGTGCGTTCCCACATCGTCCGATACGTGGGGAAAATATAAATAATACCAAAGAGGTATCCGAGAATGCGATCAGTGGTGCAATCGGTGTATCATCGAGCGGGAAAATTACGACAATTCAACCCGCCAATAAACTTGAGAGAGGGACGTTCCACCTTCGCCGCACTATCACTAGTGAATACCGCAACGTTAATTGTAAAACGAGTAAACGATTACGCATTACTATTCCAAGTTCATCGTTATCTATCTGAAAAATATACGTTACTAGAATTTTACCGATACTACGCGCCGTCCTATTACAGCTTTTTTGTCTCGAATGCGAGCACGAGCTTTTTTATGAGTAAGAAGCAGAATCTGCATAAATTATAAAAAATATTTTTTTTCTCACGACTGCTACGAATACTATTTCTTTTATCATAGAACTCGTTTACTCTAAGACTTAATATATCGATCTAAATTACATTGATCGAATGGATGAAAGCGATGGATAACTAAAAAACTAAATATACATAATTAATGAATTTTTTATACAACTTTATAATCATTTGAGTTTATTCGAATAATAAGTATTACTTGAGATATTTTAAAATATTACAAATAAATGTAAATGTAAACACTTGAAAATTGATTTTTTATACTTCACCAACTATTAATTAGTTTTATCGCGAACATATATTTAATAAATTGAAATTATTTTTGTATCTAACTTTATTAATAGTACGCTAAGATGATGTAATTAAAAATTTACTCGTACATTGCAATTTCAAATTAAATTCATTTATACGTATAATAAATATTTATTTGAAAATATTAGAAGGATAAACGAATAGCGTTGAAATAGAAACCTTGACTTATTTTACCAATGATCTTCCTAGTCGCAATTTCATCTATTATGCACAGATACATAAATCAACTGACCTTGCATCAAGTGCATATTCGGATCGAAGCTACTGGTTACTTTTAGAGTAAACCCGTAGATATCGCGTGAAAAATGATACATAGGATTTCACATGCCATGGACGACAGAAATAAAAAAACGTCTCACTGAAACTGTGTTGTTTTCATTGGAAAGGCTCCACGGTAAACAAAAGAGAAACGGTCTCTGATTCGTGTAGCTAAGCTCGCGATACGCAAACGATACGAACACAATGAATCCATGAATTGCACATTTTTCAAATGGCGCAAGGACAGTTCTTCACCGTCGGCTGCCGTCCTGGATGAAGCCAGTCACCGACCCAAATATCTCGCTCTCTCTCTCTCTCTCTCTCTTCTTCTTCTTTTCTCTTACACCACGTATGCGAGCCAACTTCAAAAGGGAAAACATCTCGCGACTTCGTCCTTTATTTTTGTCGTAAATTGAAAAAACTCAGGTAGCAAATTCCTTCTTCACGAACACAGTAGCAACTACTTTTGTCAAAGCAGCAGATCGATGACTTCGCAGTTTGTAGTAAGCGAAGTTATAGCGATCTTCGGAAGCTTCCCTTCTCGTGTAAGCAATCACGAGATTCCTCAACGTATCCCTAAAATTGAGTCCTCGTTATTCTAAAATCCCTGTAAATCGTTTGAATCACTGAGTGAATATTATTTTCTTGAAAAACTACGATTGTTGATAATTGATAAACGGTATTGTGATTATTAAAATCTAATGGTTTTTTCGTATTTGATCAATAAAAACAAATGATTGATAAGAAATTTGGTTAAAATGAAAGTTAATCGTCGTTTATAGTAAAAAAAACATTAAAAAATATAAAAATGAAATTTCTTAAAAATATAATACAACGTATTCTTAAAATTTTAGTTATTATTTTATATTATATATACGTACACATAATTTTCGTAAATTTGTTTGTTTTACAAAAATATTGTATAATTGAATAAAATATAACATAATATAAAGAATTAAACGTTATTTATATTGAAAATTTTATAAAAATAAATCACATTATTTTATGAAATTATTACGTATAAAAAATTGAAATTCTAGTTGCATCATTAATTATATTTCAATTTAAAATTACGAAATCATTTATTATTCCTTATTTATAACTCGGATTTTTTACATTAAACACATCATTTTATGCGTTTAAAAAGTAATAAAATTTGTCTCGTATTGATTTATTAAACATAATTTTAACTTTTAATTTTGTTATCTGTAAATGCTATTTCGATTACCATTTTTTTAAATCTTTCCTTTTCCGAATCCCATCTAGAATGATTTTCAATTTCCGGGACGAAATTCCGATTTCCGCTCATGCATGATGCGACGTACACTTTCGATAGATCAAATGTCTTATAAATTTATTCTAATAGTATACTATATAATTTCTAATTTCTCCGGCAATACGATTTATTTAGTTTAGTTGCGCTAAAATAAACCAATGAGATTATTAATTCATTAAACTTTTTACTATACTTTTATTTATTTATTTACCGCTATAGCATTAGAAAAATATTTTTAAAACTTTCCACGACTCGTTCGATAAATTTCTTTTGCAGTGAACAACTTTAATTTTATTATTCTACGTACTTATATTTATCTTTGGATTACATAAATATATAAAAGTTTCTGAAAAATACATGGAAATAGAGTCAGGATAAAAAAGTTTTAGTTTCCACTAAAACCAATAAGCATCTAATAAATAAATTGATAAAGCTATTCTTTGAAACTTACTTAGCAAAGTCGAACGGGCTTATTTTTATGCTTCTTTTTATATTTTCATGACTTGTAAATATCTATAAATTCAAAATCAAATATGCCAGTAATCTACTATTCACTCAAAAGTTATGTACACATATATAAGTGACAAAATCGTAGCTTTAAAATTTAATACTGTGAATTCCCGAAGGCTTTATTATATATAAGCAGAAAATGAACTGGCAATTTATCGCTGGTAATTCAGTAGATAATTTATCGACCTTTCCTTTCGAATTTGCAAAAAATAGTATTATAAGTGAAATAGAATATTTATACGCCATGCATTAACCTAACATAATCCAAATTAATAATTAGATTTCAAAATTTCCACAATTTCATTTTTTATAAATTAGTAACGGAAATCTTTTTCATTTTTTTTCATTTAAACTAGAAGTAATATCCATTAACTCTAACAAAATTATTTTTAATTTAAAGGCATAGATTACAAAAAGAGAAATTTTTAATTTATATATACGTATATTCCAGCAATAAAAACTAATAATATTTGCAATCATTATAAAAACGTAGACAGAGAAATATTTGTAAAATTAAAATTTTTTTAAGAAACAAAATTATATGGATATTTATATATAATATAAAATCTTCGCAATCTAAAAAAAATAAAATTGAACATAATTTCTATGCATTTAGGATTTAGTAAGTAAAAAGTTATATAGGCAAATTTTTTTAATTATTTTTATTTTTGAATATCGATGTGTAAGAATTTAATCTATTTTTTAATATAAATAATTTGAAAATTTCTTGAATGTTTAACTGAACTATTTTTTTTTAAATTTCAGTATGAAATATTTCATAATTTACAGTAAATGAAAACGCAAAATTTTTATATATGTACATTATGAAAAAAATTTTCTGACGAATATGAATGATAATCTCCAAATGTAAAGGAATTATTTATACGAATATATGATCTTCTATTTTAGAACTGCAATTTAAAAATAAAAGAAAATTACATCGTAAATATTATTATCTTCTACTCGAAAATATTAATTATTTGTATCTAAATTATGCTTTTTGAAAACAGGATTAACAAATATATTTATGCGTATTTCTTCTCTTTACTTTATTTCGGAACTGTTAACAATATATTTATCTATATATTCTTACTAGTGTAATTTTATAATTAATAAAAAATTTTAATCATAAGCTTTATAATGAATTTTCTTTTCTTGTATAAAAAATAATAATCCAAAATCCCTTCTGTTCTATATTTCGTATTTTCTTGTTTAATTTCAATTCTTATGCAATTTCGTTTTGTTCTGCTTATGAAGAGTATTTGTACTATATTTTAAAAAAATTAATCACTAAAATTACAAAAAAATATTTTAATATTGTATAAATCCCTATTTCTACGAAAAAATTGTAAATTTTAGAAAAAATTATCCTTACGTATGCCAAACATATGACACAGGCTCAAATTTCGTTTCCTGTAACCAAATTATAATATTAGGACGGCTGGAAAAAGACAGTATTGAACAATTGAAAACGTATATATTTAAATAATGTTTAAGTAAGCATTATATTTTTGTAAAAATGTTTTTTAATAAAAAATTATTATTACGTTAATTTTTAAATCAACACATACTATAACAGTATTTATATATATTTATATTTGTATTTACTTGCATGTATAATAGATTTTTACAAAAAGAAACGGAATGAATTAGAAGGTACAAGAAAGACTTTATTAAAAAAAATATATTCGTTCCAGAATATTTGTCTCAGAAATTTTGATTTTAATTACAAATTACATAATTTCCGTAATTGAAACGCATAATACATATTTTTTGCTTTCGATTCGTTCGACTGAAACTGGAACCAATAATATATAGAATACTCGTCCATCCATTCTCCACAATTCATAATTAAAATCCGATGTTAATTTACACTAATTAATTTCTCAACCGAAAATCGATTGCGATATTAAAGCTCTTGTATAATTCTTTTTCGAAACTGATTTAAATAAATCTTGAAAACGATGACTACTCGAAAGCATTAAAATATACGTAGCGGTGTAAAATTTTGCCTCGATTGCCAGTCCTTTGCAAATACAATATTTGAAATGCGAACGTTTACAGCCGACAATTTACAAGGATAAAAAGGCAAAGCAAAATATGAAAAAGGAATACAGAACGAATCGCGTGAAAGACAGTGGAAGACGAAAAGCAATCGAAAAGTCAACACCTTCGTCAGACGTATCACGCACCAGAAGCCACCGGGTAAGCTTTAAAAAATGAAACGCTTTAAAATGGAACAGTGCAAATACGAGGTTCCGCAAAGTAGGCAAAAAACTCATACCCGTTCCATCCATCCATGGGGCAAGTCTCATGCATTATGCACATATTTGCGCCTAATTTCGTTTTCGCAATTAATTCCTGACATATATACGCGAGCGAAAATTTGCGTGGGGTAAACATACTCAGTGTCAAGAGCACCTTTTTATTTGCACTCATATGTATCCCCTCTTCCTCTTTTTACCCTCGATAACTCAATATATATATTTTTTCCTCTTCCTCCCTCGCAATCTATCACTTGCTCTCTCGATCACTTCTACTATACACGTGAGAGTGTACATCTTCTCAAAACTCACTAGAATAAATAGTAGTCGAGTACTTCGCAGGATATAAATGTATATACATTATAGAAAATATAAATACATAAAACTGACAGCCATTAAACCTCTTATTTCATTTGAAAATCCTAAAAATAACAACTACACGTGTACGATATATTTACTCTTTTTTAATGAATTTTATGAAATACGTATTTTTTTACGAAATGTAAATTTTTCTTATATAATATTGGAGTAATTTATTAATAACAAATTTAGCAAAAGGATTTCCTTAATATTTAAAAGTACAAAAAATACTTATTTCAAAAGTATTTAATTTATGCCTAAATATTTGCATTTGATCCCATGTAAATTTAAATAAGGATTAAAGATCAATAAAGTTAAATATTTAATGAATCAACAATATACGTATATCATATATTAGTAAAATTAATATATATCTAATTATAGTATTAATCTTATACTCAAAATAAATAAATCTAACAAAAACTTTTTGAAATTCTCTTGAAACTAGATAATGCGTACCTCTTTTATTTAATAGTAATTGAAAATACCTTCAATTCGTTCAAGAGATCGATAAAACGGTTTATTTAAATGTTATAAATCAAGTGCTAGCATATGTAAATGATCAACATTTATTATGCAATAGAAAAGTAACTGCGACTAATTGAAGAAAATTATCGAGTGTATACAAAAAATGTGCAGAAGAATGTTAAGGACAAATTTTATACTAAATAACTCTTATGTTTCAATTGAAAACATAAAAAATGGCTATTCTAAATCTATAGCGAAATATTTAATAAATTATATGGTGGTATACGAAAATAATAATTATGATATAAAATATGATATTATGAAATTACAAATAAAAAATGCATATTTTAATATATAAATAAATTTTTTATAATTTTTAATAAAAGTAATTGTATTTATTGATTAATATAAATCTGCGACGATTCTACACAAACGATGACAATAATAAAATTTTAATCAAAAGGGGGAACAGTATAATACGTTAATAATTATAAGATTTTTCATGTAACTTACATAAATTGAGATGAGCTGGTTACTCATTCAAAATCTGAAATAAAATAATAAGTACATAATTACAAATATAAAAAATAAATTATCGAAAATGCATCATATATAATACAATATATGAAGATATTGTTACAAGTATATAGTAATTATAAATATAAAGAGTGTGTCATTCACTTATTCCATAAATTTTCCAGTGAATAGATTGTAGGTTAAATTTACGTAAAAAAATTTATTTCACGATTGACTCTACGAATCAAACTCTTTTTACGATATAAATATTTATAATAATCAGAATAATTTAAAGCTTTTAAATGTAAAACCACGAATACAATGTAATAATTTAATTTTGACAATTTTGTTTTACCTACTTAAATTTTTTAAATTTGTAATGATTTAGAAATTTTATATTCCGAGAACGAATGACTCTACAAAGTTATAATTCGATATAAATAGAAAAGTGAAGCGCATAAAATTTAGTTAACTGTTTTTTAATTCATTTTCTTTCTGACGGATATGTAAAAAATTTCTAATAATCTATAATTACAAAAATATGTTTGAATAAAAATAATGATATAATTAATTACTATAGTCAATAAAACTAAATTATAATATATCTATTCAATATATACGAATAATACTTTCTGTAATTTATTTTCTATCTATTTTCAACACGCTTTTACAAAATCATAAACAAGTTAAATGAGTATTAATCCCGATCGTTTAATCATAATAGTTGCTCTCTATCCAATATTTCAACCTCATCGATTAAATGTAAAAAAAGTATCGATACTAGGAAGTAACTAGAATTAGACGTTTTTTGATTAAATTACTTATTCTTGTATCCGCAAATAATTTACAAGGCGAACGCGTTAATATGTATATTTTCGTTTGTATCAGGAGGGAAACAAACAAATAAACCAGAATTCGATGTTTACGAGGTATCTTTGCATGCCTGTGGTTCGTTATATGAAGAGAGATTTGCGAGAAAAGAGAGAAAATAAGCGGCCAGTTGGGACAACCTAATTTACGAGTTTGGAACGAATTCGCATTCGAGCACTCCGACTATTACTCCGATTTTACATTGTGTTGCGCAGAACATGTTTCGACTGGGAAAGCTGATGCGTGATATCAGTGGATGATAGGAAATATAAATATTCCTGCACTAATTACTTTGAAATGGCAAAACTTACTTTGATTTCTGCTCACGTTTCAAAAAAGTGTATCAAAGTAAAAATTAAAACTAATTAATGATACCGAATTCAATATATTTCACAAGTTTTAATACATTTAGAAGAATTTCAGTAGAGATTTAAGATATTTTTTAGCTAATTAAACATCAATCGGAAGGTTAGTTTAATCATTTCGATGATAGGACTTAGAACTCCATCGAAATAGTCAACTCTTTTATATATGACGCAATTTTATTTTGTAAATTTAAAAAACCCATAAATTTATTCTAGATATATTATTTCATCTTAAATTAAAATTCTATGATAAATAAAAATCTTAAAATTCCGTAAATTAAAACAGGTATTATCTACTACAAAAGTATAGTTAATATAATACATAATTATTCTAAAATACTTCATTTTCAACAACATTCATAATTTAATATAAATGAAATAAAAACAAAAATTAAATGCATCATTTATATTATTACTGATATATTCTTATCGTACGGAAAAAAAATTTGAATACATTAAATCAGAATTATAAATAATAAATTATTTTTAAACGAACTAAAAATGATAAGAAAAATATTCTCTCAAGAGAAACATTATAACGTAAAGAGTTAAAGGAAACTCAATAAGATACTATTATGATAAAGCGATGGATAAATTGAGCGTAAGTATATGCGCTATATAATAAACTGACAACTTCATTTACTATATTACCAGACTCATATAATACGTTAATTATCCGATTAAGGCGTCGTTGTGTTGCATTTGGTAATAGAACGATCAAAGTTTTTGCGAATACTCTGCGCCTATACAAAGTTTGGAATTCTCTTCATCGATGGTATACTCGAAAATTTCTTTTTTATGACAAATATATATTTTTAAATCTGTGCAGCGAAACCATAAAAATTACCGATCAAACTTAGAATAATTAAAACGAGGCATTTTAATATAATAATTATTGTAGTTAGTGTATTAATTATTATTCGATTTTTTTTATATCGATGCTAAACACTCGTGAAAAAATTCATTGGAACAATTATTTTATAAAATTTTTTCTATATTACTATAAAATTCAATATTAATATTGATATTAAAGTCAATTTGAATATATATATATATATATAATATAGACGGAACCAAAAAATATTTAATTTCGTTTTTTTAAGTAACAAGTTTTCTTATGTATAGCTAATTTAATAAAAATTTTATTTAAAAAAATACTTCTTTAATATTTACGATTTTATCACTATTATATTTGAAATCAATTATTCATTTATATAATTCTCAATATTTTTCTTCGACGATTAAAGATATTTTTTAATGCATTGCAAAAAAGTAACATTTATTTAGACTTACTTTTTGTTTTTTATGATAGCTATAGAAAATTAATTTGTTTCGTACCAAAACTACGTTGAGTAAAGTTATATGAACAAATATGAAACATAGTAACAAATTATAATAAGTGTTTATAACGATGACGACAAGCGAATTTGAATTTGATTAATTGAAGCAAGTCGTCGAGTAAATATACGAGATGTACGTGACCAACAAAAGTATGGATTTAAAATCTCATTACCAACACTAGTCTCTACCGCCTCCGTTTGGAATCGCGAGTACGATAGTCGTAGACTTGACCAGTTAAAACCGAGGTCGCGACCCCCTTAGTAACCTACTAACGGTGAGAACTTAACGCTCGCGTCTAAAATAATCCAGAAATCAGATACAAGACGCGAACTTTACCAGAAAAATTTGCAAAACCTTGATAAGTTAATTCGATCGGTGCAAAAGAACGAAGTGATCATTTTACGTCCGTATTATAAATTTAAGTACATCGGACTTCGATTCGTGTCACTATAATCGATAAATTATCCAAATAAAATTATCGATGATTCTTCACGTCCATTTAACTTGGAATAAATTAACCGGAAAAACTCGGAAATCGGAAAAAAATTACAATTAAAACGGCGCATCGTTTCAAACGCACTCGGAATCTACTAAAAGCAAGTAAAAAAGGTCTAGGACAAAGTTTTAAAACACCTTGATATATTTGATCGATTCCCCAACGATTTACAGATATCGTTGAAGCAAATATTTTGAGGCTTTTTTCGGCGGTTGAACAACTGCTGGTTGGGTTTGCGACGGTAGTCGAGTTCGATCAGCTCGACTCGTTATGGGATCCAAATGCGAAAAATGAAATTTGCAGTGTGGTTGAATACTGTTGTACTTCGATACCGACAGTTTGCAACCGCATTTTTCAACCTAAATATGAACACACAGATATATCTTCAAAATCGATTATTTCTTCGTCTTTTTGACAGTTTCGTTTTACTTTGAATTTTTATACAATTTAAAAAGATGTATAATTTTGATTTCTAAATATAACGTTGATTATATATTTCTATAGAATACTTTGCATTTAATCCGATATATGTAAACAACATGTCCACATTTTTTAATTTTAGAAAAGTAAACGTATAAATTCGTTTTTTTTTAATTTTCATCGCTCTGTTCATAATATTCTTCAAGGAGATCATTAGATGTTTACACAATCTATCAAAAATATTCCGTAAAAAACTTCGAACGATGAAGACTATCAATTGTTGTCATTTTAAAATTTTATAGAAAATATTAAAATTCCATTACAAAAGAGAAAATCATCCAAATAGATTGTAATTATAAATGCATTAAAGATGATTAAATCAATAAGAGTTAAAATATATTTTAAAATAATTACTTCTTATAATAAGATAATAAGTAAATTTCTATCGATCCTCCTAACCAAAGACGATGTAACCGAATATCGGTCAAAGATCTTTACGATCATCTTCCATGACTTGGAAATAACTTAAACCTTATATCTTCAGAAATGTCGTTATCTTTAAAGACGCACCACAGCAGAAAATAATACATTTGAATGAACAACGTTATATCTCTAAATAAACATGGAGTAGCGAATATCGAACTACATAAAAAATATATAATATACTTGCAATGTGTAACGATACTACGAGAAAAATAGAAAACGAATCTCTATGAACATTTTTGGCAAATGGGTATCAGCACTATACCTCCCCTGAAAATACAGATGTATTAAGAATAAGATGTTGAATCTAGAGTACTTTAAATGAGAATATAAAACACGATGAGAATTTTCATTAAGAAAACCATTTGCGTTTCTTAAATCTATGAAATGTAGCTTATTAGGAAGAATTGATCCAGCCGCAATAATTACAAACACTACAAATATTATTTCTTAGCATAACGACGCTTATTGGTGAAAAAGCTTATTAAAAAATATTTGTTATCGGTAAGAAAACATTTTTTATTTAACGATGTTTTAATATTTAACGTATCACCGCGAAGAATACGAGAATTTTTTTCTTGAAGTAAATGCAAAGAGTAACATTATTTAAATGGATAATATAAAACAAAACAAACAGAAATATCTACTAATTTAAAATGTGGTAAATAAACGCGTTGGATTGATTAATTGATCCAACTTTTTCATAAAAACTAGACGTTATATACACGAAGATGAAAGATGAATTAAAAATCTTATTGATAATGGAGATCAAAAGAAGCATACAGCGAAAGAAAAGATATCCAGATCTACTAAAAGGTTACGAACATCTAATAACTTGAGCGTTGGTCTTAGATTTAATAACTCGTACGTTCTTTTCAGAGATGCTTAGAGCGATTCCATCTATTGAGTCCGATCTGAACCGCGATTACTTTAGATCCAAGACTGATCAGCCGACGTCGAGGTCACGTCTCCCTTAGAAGCATAAAAACCACGTGAACAGGATTCAATTATTTTTAGAAGAATTCTTATATAGTTTTCATAAAGGTAGTAATGCGGAGCGATTAAATAAATTGTAATCCTGTGGTATTTAATTTACTTTAAATAATTTACTTTAAATTTGGTATTTATTTTCATTAGATAATTAATAATAACTATATACGATCGAATGAATTATATGTATAATTATTTATATTAATATACCTGAAAATTATCGATACATTAATTTCGAATCTATTTTTTAACGTGCAAACTTTAATAACTTTTCTACGACAATTTTTATACATTGTAATTTAAATATTACACATATTTTGTAAATAATTAGTCAATTTAATTATAAATTAAGTTATTTTAAAAGAAAAGTAGAATTTTTAAATGAATTATACCCGTTGAATGTGTTAAGGTATAAATTTCTATAAATATTATATTATAAAGAGCACATATAAAAATATTGTAGCATAAGTACAGACGATTTTTACATTATTATTCATTGTAACTGTACCTATTATAGTATTTAGTAAATCATTATTATATTTTATATGAAACACAATTTTTTATGAATATGTAACTAAATCATTTCAAATTTTATGTTTCTATACTTTTATAAAAACATTGCTTTAGAAAAAAATTATTCTTATTGCGTATTTTTACTTTATAAATAAAAAATTTATTGTATAAAATTTTAGATCAAATAAATTTGATAAAAATTTTATCACATTAAAGTCTTTCAAGAGAGAATTATAAATCATTTTTATAATTTTCCAATTAAAAATCTTTTCTGAATTATTAATTACTTGTATTCGTATATTTATAAATACACAAGTTTATATTTATTCAGCTCCAATTATGAAGATAGAATAAAATTAAAATTCAATAATTCCATATATTAACATAATTGATATTAAAACTAATACTGCTAAAGAGTACAGATCAATTTTCCATAAAATTTGTTTGATCTTTATTTAATAAACGTTATCCAAATATATCTAATTATATTTCATTGATTGGTTAATTTCAATATTAAACGAATTTAAATCTTTGAAATCATTTTAATTCTGGACATTTATTTTCAGAATAATATTATTATTATATCTATAAGATGAAGATAACGAAATTCTTATACAGTTTATAAAATATAATTAAATTTGTTCTAAAAATAATATGTCCGCTGCAATATTATTAATTTATCTTGGTTTAAAATTGTTAAAATTAAAATTAAGTTGTAATTCATAAATTAAATATATACATTTATATTAAGCGTTTCGTTATTATTAGTACTATCTTTTAATATCCAACCGTATACTGAAATAATTTAAGATTTTGAATTAAATTATTCTCAAACTCAAATTCTTTAAAAGTTTTAGCTATTAAAGTATGAAGTTATGAATGATGTTTTACGGTGTGTCCAACACATCATATTTTATGAAACTAAACATTATTCTCCCTCAAATGCGTATCGTTCAAAAATGAAGTTCAATACTTACTCATTTATCTAATATAAACGAACAAATGCAAATGCTTTAATCAATAATAATATTCGTATCGTAATAAACTTTATAGGAAACAAGTGTAACTCGCAATTGTTTAGTAGTACATAAAAAAAATGTTCCGTTTCACAAGTAAATATAATTTTATACATTGATTACATAAACATTGATAATACATTATACCGTTTAAATGTATATTTAATACTAAATATATACTGAAAAATTAAAATTATATACTACTTTATATATATTAATTTTCGTGTAATTTTTAATTTCAAATTTTTCATGATATATTCGATATAATATATCATCATATAAGTTAAATATAACAAAAAATTATATAAATCGTATAATTAGTTTGAATCATTTATATAAAAGAAAACGTGGATACCTTTTAATTAACAATATGACAAATTCGTGAAGGAAAATGAACAGCCAAATACTAAACACCTAACGATGCTGCTTCATAGACGAAATTCGTCATTGAATGCGTTTCAATTATCGCTAATCGAAAACACGATAAATTACGGACATCAATTACATGAAATATTGAACATGGTATAAATCGCATGGAAGTATTCCTTACTATTTTTTCATAATATTTTAATTTTAACATTTTAGAATAATAAATTTTTATCAAATTCTTATTCAAATGATTAAATAAATATTTCAGCTATTATAATTATAGTATATTATATAATAGCTTTTTTATATTCTTTATATTTTTAAATTTTACTTCTCAATTTATAATAACATTTTTATTCATTTGTCTTATAATTTATCAAAACTCTATATGCTAATATGGGCAAATATAATTTATAAGAAAATCTTGTAATAATCAAATATTGAAGTTTTTTAATAATATAATTTGTATATGTGTTAGTGATAAAGTTTATCTTAAATTGCTAATTTTTTTAATTGATAATAAATCAAAAAGTTATTCATTTTAATTTCTAATATTATTTTTGTTTTATACAAAAAATTATAATTTTTTTAAAGTATTACATATTGCAAGTAATGAAAAAGATATTTAATCAAATTTCCATTTTAAAATATTTTTTAAGTTCAGTAAATAATAATTATTCTATGTATTACAATATTTAAATTACAATGAGTAGAAAATTCTCTAATATTTGAACAAGATCGTATTTATTACAAGGAATTTATAAAACCATTCATTTAACTTAAAACTATCGTTAGAAATAAATTTTTCCATCGTAGCAATTACCAATAATAAAAAAGGAATTATGTCGTCTCGTAAAATACGTAATAGACTCTTTATTAAACTTGAATTATATTTTAATTAATAATCTGATTAGTATTCCATATCATGTCAATAATTTTATGTATAAAATTGGTCATTATGTAAAACAGAATATTTTGTGCTAATTTTTATTTATTTATTTTTGCAAAAGAATACGTATTCAAAAAGAAAATTTTATATAAAATTTTTAATTTACCGTACATAAGAATTATATATTTCTAAATTTTATTTTTTTCATTTAATATTAAATTGTATAAGTTATAATTATTGTGTTTAATTATAACAGTTACATTAAAAATATTCACTTGTCAATTAAATTAACTAAATATTTATTTCTATTCCATTTATAACATTTATAGAACACAATTCGTTAAAATTACACGAGAATTAATTTTTCCAAGGATAAATATTCTGTTAAATATAGCCAAATTACTCCCTCACCACTAATAAAATATATAGCCATTGATTTGTATATAATACAAGTATAACTAATTTATCATTTCATTACAGTTTGAGTAAATTTCTCTGAATGAACATTCGTAAATTAAAAAGGTCGGTTTTATGCCTACCCAAACAATATATTTGCATGTACAATAATTAATTTGAATATTATAATATTAAATCAATTAATTAGATATTAATCCGAGTTATTTTTGTTATAACTGTGCTAAATTAAATATCAAGAAAATAATAGATCCACAGAAAATACATTTACGGCATTTAATAGCCTTACCATTGAATTTATCTTCGCTATAACTTTCGGCATCTTTCCCTTCCGAAACTCAAATCTAAGCTAAAACTTTGGATTTTTTCTTGTTTTCGATTAGCTTTCCTTTCGCCCTTTTGCTCTTTCACCCTTTCACACTCTAAAACTTCTATTCCCTTTTACTGTACTTGAACTGATCTCTCAACGCGTTTATTCGTCGTTATTCTTAATTAAACTTGATGGCTTAATGGACTAGAAGCTTACGTGTCATTTGTTCAAACCAGATCACTGACATTTCCTTCTCCTTCTCTATCAAAATCAACCAGTTCCAAACTAGAGCACTCATTGTTTCTGATCTACTACCGCCTTTCTCTTTCTCTTTCTCTCTCCCTATCTTATTTCTACACATATGCTCTAATTGTTTGTAACGAAAACTTAAATTATACTAGTACGATCAGAATTGAAAATTGGAAGTTCTCTGTGTAAGTTCACCGTATTCTATATTATTTCAATACGAAGGAATAAAGATTCATATCCTCGCTGTCAACTTGTGCATCTTGGCAAGACGACGTTAACAAAGTACTGTTAATAATTAGGTTCATCTAATTATGATTACGTCTTGAATCTAATTTTCAGACTACATTGTTGAAGTTTTCAAAATTTTTTAAAATTAACTTTTCATTTGATTACAATGAATAATTGAATTTAAGCAACTCTTTGTTTGATATTTTTAAAAAATTAGGTTCAATTTTCTTCTAATAATAGTACAAAACATGACAAGATTTATTTTTATACCTCTCTACGATACTTTAATCTCGACAGAAACGAACGAATTTTACGAGCGACTAATTTCTACATCTTAAATAGATAATACTAAATTATTAAATTCCAAAGACACATTAATCGTAATTATTTAATTTAAAATTAAATCATTATCGAATTATAATCTATTATATAGATAAATATATTTTTCCTCTTCTAATGAAGCTGTACTTAAAACTAATGCAATTCTTAAGATACATAATAAATTAAATAAATTAAGTTATAATTAAAACACTATATTTATATTTATAAAGATATCCTCTTAAAAAGAATTGCTTAAAAAATTTCTAAATATTCAAATACCACTCACTTATACTCGTAAAAAAAATTAAAATTTTATTTATGTTTATATAAATTAGTAAATTATTTTTAAATTATTATTAATTGAAATTAAATTTAAGTAATTAATCTTCGATCGTAAAAACTAAATTATATGTTTTCAGCATCAATACTATTTCCATAATTCACGATAATTAATGTTGTTTGTACTAAAAAGTACTTCAACGTATCCGGACAATTTGGAAAATACATTTCGTAAAATGTCCTAAGTGATCTAAGAAAACCCGATTGAAAATGTTTTCAATAAGTAGAATGAAATTAAAGTTTTAAGAGGTCGAAGTGGCCTTTTATCAATTCAGGATCAAATCGAAAAAGCATCTTCCTATACAAATTTATAACATTCATTTAATTACAATTGTAATTAAGCCATCTTCGGTGAGTGTTAATTTGCATCTCGCGCCACCACAACTCAAATTAATTCAGCAGTTGCACGATACATAATTAACTTTATTATGATAATACCCGAAACTCCTACTTACACGCGCCGACCTTTAATTAGCTATTATTCCTCGCGATCCCCCTGTAAATTCCATTGATATAACCCAGCATAAATTTTCTTCCACCCTAGTATTTTCCCTTTCCATTTTCCATTCTCTACTCCACACTTACACAAAGACGCTTCATTCGAGTTTCCGTTGTACCAAAAGCACCAAGCACCAACCTTTTCTCGCCCGTATTTTTTTCGAGCGCGCCAAACTCTAAGCTAAATTTTGCAATTTTTTCCCTACATTTTCTACCCATCGACTCGATCCTTCCTACTCGGACTTTCGTTTTTGTGCTTGTTTTTTCTTTCGTTTCTTTCATATTAGTCGAATAATTAAAGCAATTCAATCGTTATGATTTATATACTGTAATTTTTTTTTCTGTTAATTATTGCAACCCTGTAACTTTTTTCAACTGTTCTTTTTAAACTCGCAACCTCGCTCGAAGAAAGTTAATTAATATACCAAGATACGAGCGTTGTTGTGAATAAGTTACATTGTGTTAATATTACGCAATTGAATTAAAAATTGCATGTAACGATGAAAGTAGAAATACTTATAAAACTTTCAATTTTGTGAAATTATTTTTATCGAGACTTAAGCAATTCAAATTGTTTTGTTATCTTAGACTCCTTAACGCTTAAAATTCGGTAACAAATATCTCACGTATCTATACACTTACTAAATTTTAATGAACTACTTTTACCATCTTATAATTTTTCAAAGGTGTATATTTTAAAAACACATTATTCATATAGGATTAAAATATATTATAATTATTTTTAATTAAAAAAAATTTTGTTTTAAATTATATATTATTCTTTTACTGTAAAAGAAAATTGAATACAATTAACAAAATTGCTTTGCATGTGTGAATATTATATTTCGTTTTTATTAGATTGCTAATTTTGATGAGAAACACTTTTAAATTTATTATTACCTTAGCCAAGTTAATTACCGATCGAGGTACTTTCATTTTTTTGTCGTTACCTCTTTATTGACATTTTTTTTATTTTACCTAAATATTTAAGATTCTAATTTTATTTACTTTGTTCATAATATACGTTAAAAAAATAGTAAAGACATTTTTTAAAACTACAGATGCAGATAAACTTATTTTCAATGTAAAAACTTTTTTGAAATATTTCTTGCTACTTTATTCACTGCTATCGGTCCATTTTCACTTGGTATTTTTACTTCTACATCCTGTTTTTATCCGATACTTTATAAAGTATGTGAATTGTTTTATTACCTATATACATGTACTTTTACTACAGTAATTTATTTTTTAAAGAAATTCCGCTATATTTTTCATAGTTTTTCAGTCGATCAATCTAGTAATCTAAATTTAGCATATAAACATTCAAATACCGAATATTTTACCATTCGATTTATTATATGTACAATTTATATGTCTACCTTTTTTATATCTTAAAATCATATTTAAAAATGATTAATGTATATACATTATAAAAATTAAGTTGCTTTATAAAATAAATTCTTGTTTTTTCTGAAAAAAACGCATTCTTATTATTTATAAAATTTTATCTCTTTATACCAAGATTATACAAAGATAAACATTTAAATTATTGGAAATTAGTGCATCATATAATTTTCAAAACATACTTTTACCGATCGATTAACTTAGCTATCAAAACACAACATTTCTTAACTTATATATATATATTAATTAATATTTTGTTACTAATAATAACAGATATTATTTTTACTTTTGTATACTAGTAAATAAAATATCTATTAATCTACTAAATTAAAAAATTAATTCAATTTCTTGTATGTGTCAATTCAACGTAATTTTATTTTATAAATCCTAACTATAGTAATAAAACTATAAAAAAATCTATATTTTTTTATAAACATTCAAACAACCAAAGTAATAAAACATTTGATTTTTAGATAATTATAATTAAATATTCTCACTAATAAAAAACATGAGAAAAAAAAGTTATTTTATAATGAAAAATTAATTCATCTAGTATTTCAAATTTTAATATAGTAAATCAGTTTCACCTTGGAAATTTTTCTGAATAATTCTATATTATTAAATGAATACATACTTTGGTATGATATGTATTAATATCTTAGGAACTCAGCACAATTTTGCTTTCCCGCTATTTTCTTATGAATTATTATTCTAATGATGATTGATAAATGAATAATAAAATACTTACTAGTGTATGCAAAATATATGTAGTAAATAAAATATGTAATTTAATTAAAAAATATTTTTTTCACATGTATAATCGACTATAATAGAAAAATACTTATATTTCTTGTAAAACAACATTAATTTTTGTTAAAATATTAATTTATAATGTTGACTTTACACGCTATATTATTAAACTTACCGATTAATCTTAAATTAATTCAATAAAATACTTTAAAAAAATTGTTTTCTATGATTACATTAAAATACTAAAAGGGTTACAGTTAAATTTGAAATTTAAAACAGGTAAAATTTAAACTATCTATAAATTCTAATGCACATTAAACAAAACTTATCAAAATAAATAAAAGAAAAAACTGTAAAAGTTTAGTATCTTCAATTAAAATTAAAACCTTATTTTTATTTTATAAATATTGATGCGAGTATAAATAATCATGAATACGGTAATATTACATGTTCTCTTAGTACATAAAATATTTGTAGAAGGACATCTTTTTATTACAAGGCCTTTCCTTGACGTTTATAAGTTTAATATTATTGATATATATATATTCTTAAATATTTTCTATTCATAATTTAAAAACAAAATAATTGAAAGCGAATCTAATTACTTTTATTATTTATTTCTAACCTATTTTTTCAAAACTAATACTTGCGGACAAAAAATTTGCGGATGCGCTTATTTTTAATATATAGAAATAAACCTGTTTACTTTTACTGTGGATTTAAATTAATTGTAAATAAGAATAAAATTAACTAACATCAACTAAGTTAATGTTACTTAAGCTCCAGAAGCGTCTGTTATTACTTGTGAAAATACTTTTAATATTATAGCATACTAAAATTTGCCTGAATTCATTAGTGTAGAAATGAAATAATATTTAACGAGAGTCAATTATAATAGAATAAAATCCTTAAATTCTTCTAATTATTTCATTCTTTTATTTTGATAATTTGAGTTTTAATTGGAAAGAATGTAAATAAAATTAGTTATTATAAAATATAAATTTCAATGCTATAATTTTACTTTTTTAAGTAGTACTTCGCTCAAATAAACTTTTATTACTAATTTTATTTTTCTTGAAATAATTAAATTAAAACTGTAATTATCAATCGAGAAATATCAAATAAATTTATTTCTTACTGTACACAAATACTTAAAACATTCAATTTCTGTAGAATAAAATATTTTACATAATTTGAGTAAATAATTCAAATACGTTGTAATATGATAATTTTAAGACATTTTGTACTTGTCCACATAAATTTTTAGATACAGAATAATTTATATGATTTAAGAACAAATAAATACACGTAAGTGCATACAGTTAGTTTCACTAGCAGATTATATTATAAAATGAATGATCCTACATTTAAGATTTTATATATTTTATTGTCAAAACCATATTATAAATTTTAGAAATTCAATTTTTTCTCGAGCTTTTTTTAATTTATTAGAGTATTTATTGTATTTTTGAATAAAAAAATTTGAACAATAATTTCTTCAAAAGGAATTTGATTTCAATTTTTTTGAATTCTTGATTATATTACTTCTTTTCGTGTTTACATGTTTTTTTGTTTTATTAATAAAATTGTTACTTTAAAATATATTACCATTATGTTTCGAAAAATAATGCTTTTACATAAATTAATCTTACATTACATGTGATATTGATATAATTGTTTTTAATTTTCTTAATAAGATTTTTGAATAGAAAAATATTTCTGAAAAATAAAGAATATAATATAATACTAACCTGAATAGCAACAATAATTAAATATTTGAATCTTATTGCATTTTCAAAGTTTTAATATAAAAGACAATAAAACTATCTATTTTATTTCTATGAATAAATCATGAGTTTTCTATATCTTACTTTATTTAAACACACTTATATTATTATAAATTATTAATATTATAATTCGTTACTGCAGAAATATCAATAACTAAACGTAATCTATCGAATAAACGAATGAGTTTACTTTTTTGATAATTCTTTTTTACAATATTTAAATTTAAATATTTTTTTAAATATTTAAATCAATTGATAAAGTACATCGTCATAAAAGTTATCAAATATTATTAAAAATAAAAGTTAATTTTTTATTTTTTCTTATTGATCCTAGCGATATATTTAAAGCTTGAATAAAATTTCGTGCCATTTTTATATTATCTAATTGAATTATTTACTAAGCTTTAAAAACGATACACGAATTCAAAAATTTTTGTTTGACAATTAAAGAGTATACAACATCTTTGTTTACTTATTTACATTATTTATGCAACGAATATCTCGTTTCATTGGCTTTGGGATATCAGTTTGTTATAATTTTATAATATTCAACATATAGATAGGTATTCATAAAAAAAATACGAATTAAGTAATTAGTAAAAGAATGCAAGAAGAAACATCGAAGCGGAAAATAAATATAAATCAAAAAAGGATTCTTCCATTAGAAGTGAAATGCATTTCTGCCAGGAGTAATTATCTCGCAATTTAGATATCGAAAGGATTCTCTTATCATCAGAAATGCAAATTCAAACTAGTACAAGAGAAAATGCTATTACAGTAGGTAGAATATAACGACTTTGTTACACGGAAAACACAAGCCATTTCACACCTCTGATAAAGTGCAGTTACTTAAAGAACGTAACAAACAACCTTCGGAGCACATTACGAACGATAGACACGGAAGAAAAAAACGACGATTAAAAAATGAGATCAATTAGCAAAATGCAAAATAGAGAGCATGATAAAAACACGCTGAGAAAAAAGACCTTTGCAAGAATGAAGCTTTGAAATCATCCCGAGAACTTAAAACGGAATGGAACGTGTTCGCAACTCGCGAACAATTCGGGAACAACTCGCGAACAACTCGCGAACAACTCGCGAACAATTCGCGAACAACGACGCTGGACATCCGATTAATAGCCCAGCGACGCTGTTGCTGTTCCAGTGCCCAAATTTATCGCTCCTCGTCCCACTAGATTCCAGTTCCGGTACGAAAACAACTTTTTCTGCATATCCGCTTCCATTTTTAATAAAAGACCGTAACGGTTAGAGGAACTTTTACGCGCATAAAGAGCTTTTACGTTAAATGAGCTTCTGAGGGAGTGCGAAGTGAAAAACGAGCGTGTAAACTGTTATTTATTTTTATCTGTAGAGAAATTTTCTTCTTTAATAACAGGCGAATGTCTATAAATGCTGTACGTGCAGTTTTTATTCATCAGTCGAGTGTCTCTGAAACTGAAAATAAACGGTTTCGAGAGTGATGTTTTTTCTCTCCAGTTAAAAAGAGAGGCGCGTAAAAAAAATTCAAATCGCAGAGTTTTGTGACTTTATTTTTGATGTTTTTTTGTTTTCGTTTCTATTTTTCTCTTTGTGCTTTTTCAAAACGACGTATCCAATACCTTGAATTAATGAAATGTCACTGTACACTTTTTGGCTGCTTCTAAGACTAATCTAAATTATATAAGATAGAGTGCATTTTTAAGCGTAAGCGAAAACATTCGATAAATTCGATCGTTAGATATCGCGACAAATATTACGGTCCATTTACATTATCAATATCTTGAGTCGGATTAAGCATTCAATCATTAATCGTTATGGATTTTATTTCTATTTTCCACAAAGTAAAAATAAATGCGTCGAATTATCAATGTTTTCAAAACTTTTAGAGATTTTGTTATTAAATATAAGAATATACCAATTTTCGATATTTTACGTGATCAAATAAATTATCATGAAAAAAATTTATGGTATATATTTTATTGTATAAAATTGAAAATTGCAACTACGTCTATAAAATTTATTTTACAAACCATTTAATAAAAGTGATACATTAAAAATCTTAAAATAATGTTCACAATATTTTCCATGTATCCTATACTAATTTTTTTTATATATTATGATTATTAAGAACATCGGTTGTTTTATTTTAATTAGCAAATTTAAGGTAATTCGATATTCGCTCGATAATATCTGTTGCAGTAAAGACGCTTTATACTTTCCAGTTACTTCAAATTTTACGATAATGTACAGTCAATAAGTTATTAAAACGCCAGTTTTTTTTAAGTATGAAAAATTTAATGTAAAAAAGATTAACTTCCGCTGCTTATCTTACGCATAACAGGAATTCAAAAACTTATGTCGTTTCTAAAACAAAACAACATAAAATTGTTACGAGTACGTTTATTTATAACTTCAAGCTTTAAGAGTTTCTGTATATATGAAAAGAAAAACAAAACATTATATATAAGTTTCACTAGTTAATTTTTATGTTTATCCTTTATTACATTTGAATATTATTTTAAAGCAAGCGAAAAGTAATAAACTTGAAATAAACTAATCCATTTATTAATACTAAAGAATTCATCGCCATATTTATAAAAAGTTTACTTCAAGTATATAATATAAGTCTGCGGTATAAAATAATACGCGAAAACCGTTCAAAGTATTATTATCTTGGATGATAAAAATTTTATGCGAAGATAAAATAATTATTTTTTTAATTAATTAATCAATTAATGTTGAATTCAATCACAGAATTGTTTTCAATTGAATTTTTCTAATATTATATTCGCTTTCATAATTGGAATGATTTTCTCAATTTTTAATTTTATCGTAAATTTTGTTTGATAACAAAATTTTTCATATAAACTTGATATAAACATAAAAACCATTAAGAGCTGAACGATGAAACTAAAGGAATCTGTCTCGCCGATAAAATAAAATAAAATGAAAACGACGAAAAGCAGATGACAAAAGTGTATATCAACTCATATACAAACTCCCTAGAAAATTACTTTTCGATTCGAACGTATAAAAAGTATGAAATTAGAAATTAGTTCACTCGAGGGTTGTAAGCTGTGTTGCTGGCACGTCCTAGCTTATCGATTTCGCACGAATTCAAAAGTCTCTAGAATCGCTTGGCCCAAAAGTGCGTGAGCTTCGCTCTCGACCCCAAAAACAATTCCTACTTAGAAGCTTCGAAAGCCAAGTCATCTCACATTTATTCTCTTTTCATTGTATCGTCTTAAATATGCAAACGCGCGTCTTAGGGAGAACTTGATATTTAATCACGTGGAAAACTTTTCTCGATTCTTACTCCTGGGATACTTTCAATAATAATTATAATCTATGTATTAGAATAGCGAAAATAGTTCTTTAATGTCTAATATAACCATTATATTTCAATGATTCACGTACTAATATTAAATCGTTTACATCGCTACTAAATATTTATAATAGACACTCAACTAAGTGTGAACATTGCTTCCTGTGAATTTTAATACAAATATAAATTCACAATTCTTTTAATAAAATTGTAAAATAATTATAAAATAATAGCCTAAAACGAGGTAAATTTATAAGTAGAAATGTAATGATAATGCGTTTCTCTATACGATATTCGTTTGATACCAATTTTTGAAATTTTATTGGAGAAAATAATGTTTCTAATAGCCGATAAATTAAAATATATAGTAATTTTTTTTAAATAATTCGATTTCATTAGTTTTAAATAATAAATAATAACCACTCCATAAAAATATTTTAAAAATAGGTCAGATCGGAAAAAATCGTTAAATTTTTTAATATTAGATACAACAAAGACTTGAGTAAATCCAAATCTAAAAATTAACCTTTTTTAACTTTTGTTTAGTAAAAACGTTAATTAGTTTCATTATATATGTAAATTTATACTGTAACGTGTATTAAAATACACTCTTCAATATTTTAGTTTTTATAATATATCATTACGTGAATAAATTGTTTTAGATCAATAACCAAATTTAATTTTGTTATATAATATTAAAAGTTTTTTTTCATTCATTCAACTTTTTTTTATGAATTTTGTCTTCTTTATTATATGTTGACTATGAATTTACCAACAATTATTTTATTATTAGTAAATAAATAAATTACAACTCAATTTTAAATAGAGTTTTCCAGATTTCTTTGATAAAATTTTACAGGAAATGTAATTTATTTGTATTTGTTAATTGCTCGAAGAAACCGCTGATTCCAAACATCAAATTTTTCGTTTGTTATATAATTTAGAAAAGTAATTTTATTATTATTGATCATTTAATATAAGAACTGACAGTCAGATTTATATTCTTATATAAAAATTTATGACATTTTAGTATTTTTAAGCAAAAACTTATTGACATTATATATATAATACGATAATTAATACCTATTAATGAGTATATTAATAACTAAGATTTATATAAATTTTTTGCCTGTTTGTAAATTAATAAATAAAAAAATAATAAATATATAAATTACAAACAATTATTTATTTCTTTACAGTTTATAATTGTAAAACATTAATTTGCGTTAGATAGAAGATAATGAGTGAATTTACAGGGAAATAAGATTTAAATTGAATCATTATAATTCATTATTAGAAAAAAGCGATTAAAAATGGAAAATTCTATAAGAAGTCTTAAATTAAAATACAATAGCTAACTTTTAATAGAATACTTATAAATTTATTTTGAAAACAGTAATTTACGTTCATCTTTTAAGTGATTCTTCAAACCATAATAACTACAATATAGTGTAGTACATTATGAATATTCGACGCTGTAAAAGCCATTAATATTTATCATCCTAACTTTATAGAATGTTTTACAGTAAATGAAAGATGATCAAATGATGTTACTTCTATTCAAATCAAAATCAGACTAAAACCTTTTGAGATAATCAGAAATTTTTCTGTTTCTCATAGGTACTTTCAATTATGTTTATGTATCTATATACATAAAACTTCACTCTACATATTTTCATTATCAGCCATCAAATATTAAAATATAGGACATTTTTTTTCTACGGTTATACGTACCGTTTTTAATAACACTTATGTTGTTGTATAAGTACACAATTCTGTAGGAATTTTTTATTTTATGCACGCTTTATTCCTTCTCATTTTCATTTGTACCATTATTTAAATACTTTTCTATTTCATTTCTGGATTAGTATTCTTTATTTTTCAATGTTTAATTATATGTATGAAAATTGAAAAAGAATAATTTTACTATATTACAATACTAAAATTTTCTAAAACAAACTAATGTTTACAAGATTTATTTCTTTTTATGAATTTTTTAATTGTTCTTGATTTGCAAAAAATAAATTAATAAAAATCGTCCGCTATTAAACAACGGTCTTAAATACATTCGCTTATTTCGGTAACATTTCATTTTCTCGTATTTTCCATTTATTCTAATTAAGGAAAATCTACAGTTTTAAATTTCTTTCGAGAATAACTTACGATTACTCTTGCGTCTATTCACACATATGCAAATGCTTGCTCGGATATTTGCGAGTATAAGATTCTTTATGCATGTATTCTTATAAAATCTTTTGGCAACCCAAAGTGAATAGCTTAGAAGAAACTTTTGCCGTTCAGTTCCGCATGGATTTCGCGCGCGACACAACCGAGACAACTTTTGCGAACAGAGGTGTGAGATAATTTGACGTAACCTCATACCTGGCCTCATACCTTTAATACCTCGAGTTCTTTTTTCTTATACTACCTTCCTGTCTTCCTTTAACAACTCCTACTATAATATCAGCCATATAAACTACCATTATCGGACAAGTAGAACTTATTCGAGTTGCAAAAATGTCGTGTACGTGGATACTGCTGAATTTTCAGGAAGGAAACCCAAGACTAGGATACTTTAATATTACATCCAGAGAAAATTGAATAACCTATGGCTATATGTATTTATATATAGATATAGATATTATACATTGGTTGGATTATTACCCAAAAAACGTAAGATTGAAGGGTCGAGCTTTCGAGTGACTAGAAGAGCAAAAAAGAGAATTTTCAATATTTACATTCCTTTTATTTGTACAATCGATGTACTACTGTATTTCATATTCTCCGCAAATTACATATAACTTATTTAATTAAGACGTATACTCCATTAGTAAGAAAATCGAAAATCTACAGATAAGACGAAAATACGTGATATTAAAAAAAGTATTGCATGGAAATTTTAGAAATATTTTTACGATGCCGCAATTTATAATTATATTTCTATATTAAAAAATATATAGAACAAATATAATTTATAGTGGTAAAACGAAAAACGATATTAGAAAAATATATAATATTTTTACAAATCCAAATAATTTATTTTTTGAATATCAAAATAAATACCTACATTATTATAATATTCACAAATAAATACGATAATAAATAAATGTAAAAATTTACTTTTCATATCCGAATATGAATAATATAATATTGAATGTAACGAAAAAGTCTGTTCAAATAAGTGAAAAATTATATCGAAGAAAGAATTAACAAATTAAGGTTAAGAATATTTGATATAGTACCTTTTTATATTTATTTTTTATTTTTGGCCACACTTAAAAGTTTTACAATTGAAATGTAAATAGTGGAAAAAAATTTTCTCGATACTTCTATAATCTATAATAAATATGTACACATAAAAAATCCTATATAATTAATTTATTTTAATGTTTTATATTTCTATTCTAAATTTCCATTATAAATTTATTTAAACACATTTGAAACTAATACAAAAATTTGTATTAAATTTCTTGACATATCTTTTATGTAAAATTATATTATCATAAATACATTATTCTCATTATATTATTTATAAAAATTTATTTCGTAGATAAATATCTAATTGTTTAAAAATCTATTAGCGTAAAGATTTATAAAAAATATATTTTATGATATTTTATTTATATCACAATTTGATACTTCGTATTGCATTTTAATAACTTCGAATTATCTTTTGAAAAAATATTTTCTGCCTTAATCAGGATTGTTTTATTAAGGAAAAAGATCATCTTATTTATACAGAAGCTTTAAAATAAATAATATATTATGTATTAAATGATATATACGTACACAAATAAATCCAGCCAATTGACAGAATTGTCATAAGTTTCAATCGTAACAAATCATTATCTTCATTTTCTAAATCAATCTTTTTCTTTATTAGTTTGAGTTTATTAAAATATATCACATTAATCGTCTTTTAAATGTATATTTTTAATTCACTTTTTCAAATCTTCGAACATGTGATAAACTGTAGAGTGAAAACATAAATGAAAATACGAAATAATATGAATTGTATGTACGATGATGATGAATGTAAATGAAACATACTTTATCCAAAGTATACGTAACGTACAATTTCGAAAATTTGTATCGCGTGTTAGTAATTAGAATAATTATTTGGCGCGATAATTAAAAATTAGTAAAATAGAGTTATGCAATACTTTTTTGTTAGTTTTACGTATTTAAAAATACCTATAACAAATATACTATCGCGTAAGTAATTCTAACCTCGTGGACCATATATTTTTAATACTCTCGTTTGACGCGATATAAATTCGAAAAGCGTTTTAAAAATTAAAAATGAATTTCGAAATAAACTGCTATTAATTTTTCACATATAATCTACCGTGCATACAAAAATGATATAAACGATACTTTTGGTCTTTCATCGATTTTTCGAAACGACGGAATAATATAATTTTAAGTTGATCAAATATTCAAATTTTATGTTTACACGTGGTAATAATTTTCATTATATATTTCTACCATTAGGCGTACAGCTTTCGAGTTAACAAAATGGTTATGGGTTATAGATTAAATGGCCGCATCAAGCAGTTTCAATTTTACGTTTATACGTATGTACGCGTACGAATTTTACGATAGAAAACTTATTTACGTGTATTTATAAACAAAAGAATAAACGAAAGATTACCGTACAAATGTTATAAATTTAAATACTCGATCAAATTATTCGTTTTAATTGAGAAAATTTGCTGAATTTTACGCGTATTCGCTTTTACGTTTCAAATAAATCTCTTCGAAAGCCCTAATATTTTTTTCGATAAAGGATCGAATAATGCACATCGATCGATTCGAAAGCTTACAGAATTTATATCATTAAATTTATTAGTCGTGTAAATATATTTCAACGATGTACAGCCGCACTCGAAAATAAAGATTATTCGCAAAAAATTGAAATTTAAAAATGGTATAAATCAAGACTTTCTTTTTGCGCGAAATCCCGTTATTCATAACGACGGGAGTACCTACGCGAGAAAACGAGCCATGGAGAACGTAAATCCATCTATTTATACCCTCGGAAACTCGTTATCCCCGATGAAAAACAGTTTTAAGGCTTTTTATTTAAATTTCAAATCTGTACCATAAACATTTGGCAAGCGCAATAATTTCTCGAGCACTCGACACTGGCGGTTGCTCTCGACCGAAATCGGCAAGGACTCGGCCTCGACATCCGCGAGGACTTAAGCGAGAACTTGCGCGAGAACTTGGCGAGAACTTTGGCGAGAACTTTGGCGAGAACTTTGGCGACCCAGAGGACGAGGAGAGCAAGGACGAGTGTCCAGAGTCGCCGAGGCAGAGGCTCAAAAAGCCCACGGGAACCGATTCGCGCTTGCGCACTTGCGCGGACACATTGCGAGACGACCAACGCGAGGGACGCGCGTACACTGAGCGTCTTCCGGGAATTCGCGAACAGGCTGGTGGTACGGTCCTCCCTCTACCCTAACCGATGGCCCCTCTCACCCTCGCCCTCACCCTCGCCCTCACCCTCGCCCTCACCCTCGCGGATGAGTTTCAGGAGATGCGCGTCTGCACTCCGCGGAGTTGCTTCTTCTCGGTGCTTCCACCCCCGCGTCATCGCTAATCCAAGAGCGAACCGCCGACTCCGTCTTTATCGCCGACGAACCAGTGGAGCTTTCGAGGTATTTTTTTTTTTACCTTTTTTTTTTTGCCTCCTTCTCGACCGATCGCGTTGCTTCCGACCGTTTGCCCTTTCGATGTTTACGACGACTCGCCGCACTTTCGCTCTCGGGAAATCGATTTCCACCGACTATCCGAGATTTTTTCGATCCTCGACTGCGGAATTTCTCGTATTCGTAGATTCGCTCGTTTTTAGGATGTACTGGGATACTGGGATAACGTTGACATCTTATCGGCCGCTCGCGATTCGTCGATACTTCCGAGCGTGCCTATAGCGATCGTCGGTTGCGTTTGACGTACGCGACGATCTCTGCTCTGGAACGCTGATTTAAAATGATGATGCGAATGATACGAATGGTGATTCGTAGATGTAGATGAGCGATCCTTCAAAATTCAATCGTGATCATTGAAATATATATTTATCGGTGCTTTGCGAGCGTTGATGAATAAAAATACAACCCTTGGTGTAATACAATACACCAGCTAAAATTTTAAATTAAAAAATTTAATCTGTCCGTGATTACTTCCAAATGTACGCTATAAATTTGTACTCTCAAAAATATTACACTAACCCTTTTCACTAACACGCGTCTACGTAATATGACTGTATTATCTTCAACCCACATCATCCGATAACGAATCGAAAAATTTATCTAAACATTGAAAATGTGAAACTGATGCCATCGGACTGGCATTTGCTTAATTTCGAAATACGTTTGTTTTTACTTTCATGGTTCGTTGGATAAAAATAAGAACGAAGGTACTTCTTTGTATTTTTCCGTTAATTTCTATTATATTTCGTAAAATCGGAACAGAAAAGTCGTTTCGCGATTCGCGTCTACGATCCATCGACTTTCTCGTTAAATTCCGTTTCGAAAAGTCCCTTCCTACGATAGCGTTCGAAAAAGCTCTTGATCATTCTATTGTTCTCGTTCGTGTAATCACGGAGGTGCAAAAATTCATCGGAACGTTAAGCCCTACACGTCATGTCGTATACGCGTACTTACGTCGGTCAGGTTGTAAAACGGTAACCGCGCTTTAATAACGGGACAAATATAAAATATGTACTCTTTGTACATTACGAGATCGATCGAGCGATTTTGTTCGTATTTTAAAAAAATTTGCTAAATTTATTTCTAGAACAAAATCAAATCGTAAATTTTAATATCTTAAATTATGATTTCTAGATTTTTATTTTTTTCTACAATCAGGATTAAATGCTTATATACACAGGAGACATTTAGGTCCGACGTACGTTAATTTCTCCTTTTATCGCATTGATTTATGTACCCCCTGAATAGATCTTTGTTCGCGATAAGTACATCGAATAGATCGTCCACGCGAAGGAGAAAGAAAGGAATGGAGAAAGAGGAAGAGAAAGAGGAAGAGAAAGAGGAAGAGAAAGAGCAAAGAACAACGAAACCCAATTGGTGCGGTTGTATTCTATGCAGGAGTGTAAAAATGGACACTTCGGAATCGCAAAAAAAAAAGTCCTTTGGAACTCCTATAAAGAAAAAGTCAACACCAATAAAGTCACCCGTATCGTCTACTCGACAACGATAGTCCCCCTTTGCCGCAATCCGACGACTCGTGCTTTTCTCCCCCACCCCTTCCCCTCCCTTCCCCTCTCTCGTTCTCTCTCACTCGCTCTCACTCTATTGCATTGCAATTCCAATCTCGGTTTCTCATTACGTCTACTCCCAAAATATTTGAATTTGTTATTTTTATTATTACACGAGTAATTGTTACCCATTCCTTTCCTTCCTCGTATATCAAGCAAAAGCTTCCCTTTTCAGAATCACCAAGAGTTTCTTTCGACAAGCGAAGATTTCTAGCAATGAAAAAACCACTCGATATAAGACATCTTATTCTGCCTTTCTTAAAGTTTATTTTAATGCAGCAATAGTGATTAGATGTCTCGTACTTTATACAAAATCGTTTAAAACAAACGATCAATTTCCTTTGTTAATAATTTATTGAAAGTATAAATTTATATATATATATATATTAAAAAATTGATCTCTTTATTTTATAAAATCAAAAAAAAATTTCTGCTGTTTTAAACCTAATAATTAATTTAAAAAGCTTACAAATATTTATTTTTGACATTAAGAGCTTATTAAAATAATTAATATTGACTAGGAAAATATGTAAAATAGTAATATAATTAAGAAAAAATACAATATTGCAAAATCCATGTCAAAAAAATAAATTATGATATTCACTTGTCATTGGTTCTAGATGTAACCGTACATAAAAATCATGAAAATGCGTGTAATTTTTTTCGTATGAAAGATTCTCACCAATATCGTCTATTATTTGCTAATTGGGTCGAAACGAACGTAATACTCGAACTGCACAAAAAATTTCGATTGAATTTATAAAAATTGTTACAAAAAATATAATCATTATCAAACTTTACTAGATTCTATAATCGAGAAGTTTAATAAATTTCTGTTTTTTACTTGATTAAAATTACAATCGGAAATATAATAAAATGACAATATTTATTGGTTACAATATTTTTTTTACATATCTATTTCTTGACTCGCACGCGATGATTATTGCAACAACCCTTCGATAACTCTTGAACCGTATTGATTTCATTTATCATTCCTAATATCTCGAATCGATTAAGAAACAGCAGCTTAAGAAACTATTTTCTACGTATATTTCAAATATATATAAAATATTTTTGAATGCTTAAATATATACTACTTCGCTATAATTATGAAATAAAATGTAAGAGTCCAATCGATGCGATCGTAAGGTATAAAATAAAAGTTAATTTTATTATCAATGGTCTAACCATTTTTATCGCATGGAAAATCAAACTATTATAATATACTTAGTAATTTATCGAAATTCCTCTATATCTATTTATAACAAGTATAATTATAAAATCATGTGTAATCAGTTTAATTAGCTCGATACTGGATACTACAATGCAAAGATTTCATTGTCAAAACAATTGTGTACATTAAATGGATATTGCACAAATTACAGTCTTTATTTCTATTATTTGTCTAGTTGAAACTATTAAGCTAAGCTACCGGATTAATCTTACAGGAGTCGACTTCGATAAATTCTATTAAACTCATAGCTATTAGAGTTGTATTGTAGACTTTACAGAGGAGTTTAATAACTTCTACTCAACTCTTTTTTTCGCGAAGACTTAGAAAATTCTGCTTTGTACTCGGATACAAATAAAAAGAAAACGATGTGAACATGGATTCGAGGCTGGTGTTGCTGTTGTAAGTGAATTACTCCACGTTTCTTTGCAAGAGATAATTTCTTTTGTCTCAGCGACGAGCGTCACCGAGCAAACAATTAAGAAAGGTTTAAACTTTTCTATGGAAGTCGAAGATAGGATTCTTTTTAATTTTTTTCTACGAGTAAGGACTAATTCGCTTATCATGCTACCTAAGAGTGTTTTATTTTTCTAATTATCTACATGAATTTACATATTAACTAACCTCCGCGAACAAATTGAACTCCGTTATAGAATATTGTCGAATGTTCTTTGGAATTGAAAGCGATGATATATAAAATTAACGGTTGCAAAAAATTATAGAGTTGGGAAATATTTATTTTTGTAAGTTTTATTTAATAATTATGTGCGTATTTAAATCGTTATTTTTTAATTGTAATAAATTTATAATTTGCGTATATTAGAGTTAAAATTCCTTTGAATAACATTTTTAGATCTTCGTCTTCTATAAACTCTTTAAAGGCAATCCGTAATAATAACGTATTATTTGAATAAACCAAGTGTAACTAAAGCGATAATCAATCGTATTTTAAGCTTTTCGCTTCTTTATTCGTAGCTAATGAATACTATTATCGACATATTTTACTAATTTATTCAAAAGTAGTAATTCTTTTATACATAACTGAATTTCAAAAAGTTTAATATTTATTCGACGTTACAACATTTCTTTAATTTGAATAATTCGAATCAATTCATCATAATAACGTCCTTTCCAAGTTTTAAATAAACTGAACGGTCGATTTTGCAAAAAAATTTCTGTTTAATGTTCACTCCAATAAGACTAGAATATAATTTTTACATATTATTTATTAAAAAGTTGTGTTATAAAAAAATTCAACATATATACATATATATATATATATATATGAATATACGAATATAAAGACATTTTTTACGAAAAAGTAACACTTTTTTATATCTAGTGAAGTTAACATGTTTTGATATAAATTTATTTCGTCGAATTTTCTTTCTTAGATGTTCATCTACATTTTGGCACCAAAAAATAACACAAGGTTCAAAAACAGCGATTTTTTCGTTAAAAATAAAATTTTTATTATGTTTCATAAAAATGTGTCATTTAATGATTTTTTAAAAAATGTTAATATTCATAAAATCTTTAACGTTTTTTTGCAGAATTGTATAAGTTTTAATTTTCTCAAAGCAACTTTAAATAAATATTGAGATCAAAATAAAAAAAAAAAATTGCGAGAAAAGTATTTAAAAATATTTTTTATATTTCAAAGTTAACAGCTCATCGTTTTTACTTTTTTCTTTTTATGATTTTGTTATTTTTGTGGGTAATTTTATACATGTTTCAGCGCCTTATAAAAGGTTTTCTTCAATAGTACATCCAAGATATTCGCAAGGTCTCGAATTTTTGCTTCCATTTCTTTTCCAATATATAATATTGCGTTAAAGTAAACGTTTTTTTTTAAATTTTTCAAAACGTCATTGTTTAAAATTTTGCATTTAAATATATTTGTTAATTCGCCTTGTAATATTTTCATTCGATAATTCCGCGTGGATTAATAAAATAATATGTTATATTTTATTTTGAAATATAATTTGTGTATTTATATGTTTCTAATTTATTCTCTATATTTATTTTTTGAGTATACACCAAGTATCAAATCTTCGAGATAAAAAACGTATTACGAATTTTGGAATGATTAAACATTTATAAAAAAATAGTCGCTATAAAATTTGTTTGTATTTACATTATTAACATTGCTGTTGTTATTATTATTATTATTGTTGATTTCCATATCATAATATTTACCGATATCGTTTATTTAATTTTTAAATTAACGATGAAAAATCAAAAATATCAGAATATGTATTCTTTCTTAAATTAATTTAATTAAATTAATTGAATTGAAAATAATAATTCTTCCATTTGTAAACCTTAAAAAAACTCGTAACTCTTTAGACATTAACAATTAGTTGAAAGATCAGATTGATACAATTTATGACAAGAATAATATATTAATTTTCAATTTACTGTAAATTCTTTTATTTTCAAAATTTTTCAACCAACGAATAACGCTTTATTATCTGTGAACAAATAAAATTTTATACATACTTTAAATTTTTGAATGCAATATCAACAAATTTCAACATTTCGATAGAAAAGGAATGGATTTATGTTTGTGAAGATTATTTTTTTAATACAAAAAAATCGATTTTTGTCTGCTCTGTCCCCTTAATCAATATTATTTTACACAATTGTTATTTTTCAACTACCAGTTAATATATTATTTGTATTATGTAAATAGCTTATTAAAATGTATAAATTAATAAATATAATAGATCATAATTCAATTGTTGTGATAATCGATTTGATTCAACACATGAATATTAATATTTTGCTTAGTATTAAACTTAAGATTTAATTTGTTCCAAAGAATATTTCACTGTTTACATATTTTATAGAACATTAAATCTTATTTCATTACCCTTCATTATTACTTCCACGTGCTATTTTGACATTTACATTCGTTCTCTCTCAGATTTTCTGGATGTTTCTCTCTCTCACTCTCTCTCTCTCTCTTTCGCAAACAGAAATATACGTACTCAGTCAAGTACTACTCCTCATTAATATTCAAATACGCATACCACGTGTCCAGCTTATGTGTAACTTTCTAAAGAGTCGAAGGAGTCGAGAAACTCTCTAAAACTGCCATTATGTCGACTATAAAGTGTTCCATTTACCTTTTTACCTTTACTGCTACCTCCTATTTCTTCCCCTTGCACACAAAACGGAACTTTATTGCCCTTTTCTTCATCATTCTTATGTTTACTAACCTTTGATATGTCACCACAAAGTCTTGTGGCCACGAAACTTTTATCGACTAGCATTTATTATTCAAACTGATTAAATTGCATTGATTGAAACGATGATCGGTTGTAAAATAATCATTTTGTAATCATTCGATACCGTTAACGAGTAAAACTTTGCTCAATCTGTAGGCATTGTTCTTGGGTAAAGACTAACGTATTATCAATATTTCCATAGAAGAATGATACATTGTTTTACTGTATATATTATTAGAAAAATTTGCATTATGAAACCAACGATTATATTCGAGTATTCGTGTCCCAAAAACGCTTTATCCATAAATAATATGTTAAACTGAACCACATAAAAATCCATATCTAAAACAGATTTCGTATAAATCATTTTTTAATAATTCAATGATTTGAATATACTATGATTTTATAAATTTACTTATACATTTTTACTTCTTATTATTACATATGTATAACACTTTTAAATGACTGATAATATTAAAAGTTTTCTGCCTTTTTAAATTAGCCATTTTATAAGTTTTAAAATAATTTAAATTTCTAGTAAATTTTCATACTATAACTATCATTTTGATAGTATTTTTACCTATATTTATATAAAGAGAACATCGCTATAAACTATACCAATTTTTATTCCTAGTAACGTTAACTCATAGTTTCTAAAGAATAGAGACAAAGGATTTAAAACTTTTCAAACACTTACGAATATTCACGTTTAGTTTGCAAAATTTATTTCATAATATTAAATATTTAATATTGTTAAAGTATGTTTCTCGATCATAAAGTTTACATGTTATAAATTTATAAAGTATAAAAAAGATTAAACGTATTAGAAATAAATAATTGGTTATTAATTAATTTTTTAAAAAGATATAACTTATACAAATAATATTCACAAAATAAAATCAATCGTATATCTTTGAAAATGTAGAAACACATAAATTTTAATATTTATATAAGTATGAAATCGAAATATCTTAATAAAAATAATAAATTTGAAACATTTTTATACAGTAAAAAACATTGTCATTAAAACTTTTATACTTTCAAACTTTTGACTAATCCACAATAATTATAGATTTAAAATGTATCCATTGTCGTAATAAATAAAAAATTCAGTTAATTAGTTGTAGCTTAAGATTATTAACTAAAAAATAAGATAATATATTAATAAATTAAAATCATTTTTAAATTACGAAGATGAATTATTTGATTCTTTTTTAATTTGGTAGAGCAATATAAATCGAACGCTAACATTTCGAATATTTAATTTCATTATCTTCCGAATATCTTTTGAATTTTTTATATAAATTGTAAAGTAATCAATTACGACTTAAGATCACTACTAACTTACAACATTAAAACTTACCTTTTTTAATTATATACAATAATGCTTCGATAATCAATTAATTTATAACGAATACCATGATTTTAATTTAGCGAATACATATTGCGTGAATATTGAAATTTAATATTAAAATTGAAAATAATTAGCACTATATTTTATACAAGTAATCGATACATACAAAATATAATTGTAGTACGATATGGCCTTTCGATTAAAATATCTTGCATCGATAAATCTATTTTCATTACTTTCTTTAGTGGATTAGTCTTGAAACGGCTGAGAAAAAATATTTGAATAAGAATATATTTTTAAAAAGTTTTATTTCGGTCTAATAAAACTTTATTTTTAAAACATTTTCCAGGAAATCTTTTACCATCTTCAACGCGATACACCGAATAAAAAAGAAAGCAAATATTTTCAACGACCAAAGTAGAGGAAATCTAAACTTTCTTCAATTCATATTATCCCCTCGCCACTTATCTACACAATGAAATCGAACAATCATGCACTTTCTCTCTCTCTCTCTCTCTCTCTCTCTCCTTCCTCATCCATTTATTTACCGTATCTCATTCGCGAATGTTAAGCAGTACAGGCTATTACTTATAATGGTTCTTCAGTTGCGTTCGCACATAGACGTCCAAATACAAGGATGCGATACGTTACACAGTTTCTCGTAGTATCAACAACGGCAACTTAACGAATTCGCGTTCTCGTAACGACTTTAGGATGGATAGCTTTATTTCCTTCGCTCTCTCTCTCGCTCTCTCTCTCGCTCTCTCTCGTTCTTTCTTTCTTTCTGCCTTTCTCTCTTTCTTCTGCCTTTCTGCCTCTTTCCGCCTTTAATATTTATAAGTACTTCTAGGTGCATTCGTATGCGCTTGTCCGTGTGCTTACGCCGTTACAAATGTGTGTACCACGCGGTGGATTTGTATCGGCACAAATTACTACGCCATTATGCTTGACTCAAATATACGTCAATTACGAGACTCCGCGTCGTGCCGGTTATAGTTGTTACTAATACGAGCGAATTTGACGACTTTGGAGCTTCCTCCTTTTTCAGTAAGCGCTCGTCGTAATAATACACGGATATCCGATATGTGATTCAATGATGATTTTATTTTTTTAAATTGATGTTTAAATGATGCAATTTTACTATAAATATAATCGTTGCGTATTTCGGTATCTGGATTATCTCGGCGATATTTCACGAGAGATTAAAAAGCTTATTAAAAAAAAAGCAAAAGGAAAAGAAAGGGAAGAAAACATTTTTAGACGTGAAAAAAACAAACAGTTACGACTATGATGCAATGTTAAATAGAACAAGAGATAACGATTGATATATTTTTGTAAATAAAAGTTACGCTGTGTTTTTAAGGCTTTAAAAGACATACGGTAATAATCTTTTTTAATAAAGCGATCGATCCTAGCGAACGTCGTCGTTAATTTTTGTATTACTTACGATATAAATAATTCGATGTATTTGCACGAAAAAAGTCATAGATAATTACTTTGATTTCTTCGTAGACTCATACTATATTTCAACGTAAATGCGAGCCAGATGTCCATCGCTGAGATAAGGCAAATTAAGCTCGACCACTTTTTCCTTCCCACATCGTCGCACTATGTCAACCAACAAATTCCGGGAAAATCCACGAGAACCTCGCGCAAGGAATTAGACTGTATACCGAAGCTCAAGGTCCATTTTTTCACGACGATCATTTCTACGTGACATTCATCCTAGTTTCTATTTAGACAGGCTCATTCTTTCCTGGACGGTTCTACGGTTTGCAGAGTCGTTTTTCCTCTGCCACCGCTTCTTAAGCCACAAATCATGTAATTATAAGCGAATACTGTCGGTTTAACCGTTAGTAGGTTAAACAAGCCAGGTTAACATAAAGAATAGTAAAAGAGTTATCATAAAGAAAAGTACACTCTGCGGGCGTATACAACTATGTAAATTTAAGATAAAAGAATGTAGAATTGTTTTAGCCCGAAATCAACGTATCTAATCTTTTACCCGCTGACCCTGTTCCGTCACCCCCTATAAAAAAGAGTCCGGGTCCGTCTGAACGGGTAACTCCGAGCAAGAGGGAAGCTTTTCCGTCACATAAATTTTATACGAAAATTCTGAAGGAATAGATTCACGATCCGAATAAATTATAGAAGTAAATAGAATAGCGAAATGAATTTATATTAAGAATAGAGGCATTATTGTTGGAACGATTGACTTTTGTATATTAAAATATTTAAATTCGTATACTTTTCACCGAAGAGAAAAATAATACAAGTATGCGAATCATAAATCTATTAAATCTATATTTATGCTTATTTTAAAGTAGTTTCTATTTACCATCGTTGTTTTTTCGAGGAAAAATCGACTTGGATCGATCTCGCGTCGAATCAAAATCCAAGAATATTATGAAATATTAAATCGCATACGGAATAATAATAATAATAATAATAAGGAAATAAAATCAACGTAGGTCATATACAAGGAATAGGTAAAATAACTTCATAAATAAGTATAGAGTTCGTACGCGATACACGTATTTACAATCGAAGCAAAAAAACAACTTCGTAAGTAACTTATTTTCTTCGTTTCGCCTCATTCGTATATAGATCTTTGAGGCCTGAGCTAAATATTCTCGAGGATGCTTTGCTCTCCGTATCAAAGTCTTGCCTTCGAGGCCAGCGTTTTCCAATACCAAGGTCGCATCGGTGAAAGGGAGCTAGAACATCTAATTAAAGGGCTTCAATTGTGAGTAAGTGTAAAAGAATGAAGTGAACAAGTACTTCGATACAAATGCTCGTAGACCTTGACTAAATTAGTCCACTCTTTCTCCCACTCCCTCTTTATTAAGCAACACCAAGACAGAGTTCATTCAAGCTTGCAGAAACAAAAAATTTTAACACTGTCTCGTACATATATAATTCCAAGTCTTTTTTCATTACGATGCTCTATTCCCTCTAGAGGACAAACTTTTGCTGACACAGAAAATTGATAATATTTAAATATTATAAACGTAATAAAAAAAAAAAAGAACACGAGTCGAGTATTCACAGCTTAAAAAAAGTCAATAAAGCTTTACGGACGCTTCGTTTTTCTTAACTTTAATTTAAATCTGGAATCCATTTCGCAAGAGCGCATCGAAAAAAAAACCTCGTCCACGTCCGTTTTCAATCCGGAGGAGTAACCGCAAAGACCAACTCGAACGGAAGGAAATACTCCGGCGAGAAATTCATCCACGTGCGCAACGATGACTCGAGAGTTCGTAAACACTTGCTAATTTCTGTATGCATTCGGATATGGTATACGTGCGTGAAACGCGGTTTAACACGGCCGATGCAACGTATAGGGCGAACGAGACGAACTCGAGCGATTTCGGCATTGCAACCGAGAACATCCGATGCATATTCGTGTATCGGTAGGCAGATTGCGGTGAACGCGGAAACTGGGTAACGATAGTTTGGATGAGGTTTGGACGAGGCTTCCCGAGCGCATTAGGCCGTGTACATGGAAATGCTTATGGATAAGGGAATACTATTGTTTGTTTAGATATTGTGTTCAAGTTATGCTTTGGGGAGAACTTTTTTCCCCTGCGTGTAGTAGAGGAGACTTTTTGAACCCATTGAACCTAAGAAAACAAATTCACGACTTATGATAATATCATTATTATGGTTACTTTAGTAACTCCTTAATACTGTTTTCAAACGAATTATTAAATTCGTTTTTTTATTATCGGAACACGGAAGAAATATTAAATTCAGTGTAACTTTAGAATATAAATGGATGCGTGATTGAAAATATTTATTTAACAATTATGGAAACTATTTAACGAAGCTTTAAATTTTCTTTGTATCAAATTGAAAGCTTCTGTAAAATGCTTACAAATTCTTAAAAACTCTACTGATAAACGATGTAAATATATTCATAATTATACTGGAAAAGGAATACGAGATTCATAAAATGAAATCTTTATTAATTTAATGTAATACAATAAAATCAATTTCTCAAATAAATATACGGATAAAAATGTTGTCAAAGATTTATTACCTAAAAAATTAAATTCATTCGAATATTAATTTATTATCTATGTAACACGATCAATGTTTTAAAAGATTGTAAAAATTTATATTCATCACTTAAAAACTATTTTTTAATTTTTTTACAATAGTAAAGGATTTTTAATGAAAAATATTTAATTGGAATTAAATATTATATTGCATAAATCATTTCAGTTATAATTATTATTCAAAGGATTTTTAAAATTGAAAAAATAGAACTGAAATAAAAATTTCTCTATAAAAGGTCAATGTAGTTACTTTTATGTTATTTTTATTTTACTATTATTCTGATTAAATTAGCATTCGATAAAAATTTTACCTATATCCAAGTATTACTAATTCTTTATAAACCGTATCGAATAAGAAGCAAATTTATGATTTTACTAAAAAAATTCATTTCTTTCATAGAAATAATTTTATAAACTTATAAGATCTAAATGTAATATAAAATATTTTATAAATTGAAAGATTTTATATTAAAAAATTTTATAGTAAAATTTATAAACTATCGACAAAAAAGAATGACTTTAAAGTATTTCATACAACTTTATACGTATATATAATATATTACATTATAAAATAAAGATTAAGTCACATTTTATTTCTACTTATCGGTGAAATATAAAAATAATACCGATTACTTACACATAATTATAATACAATACAAAATGTCATCGTTTAAATAAAATAATTACGATGACAAACTGTTAGAATTTTTATTAAAATTAAAAATATGTTATTAAGGTTAAAAGTAATTTTCTTTTATCGAGATTAAAAGTAAAAAAAATTGTTTTATATTATTATGCAATTAATAGCGTATAAGTTGAAATGAGAACAGCTTGTTTTAAGGTGAATATTCACCTTTGTGAGTTTAGACAATGAATTGCGGTCGTTATTGTTGTGGAAGACGCTTTGATAAACAATCCTAATTTGTTAGTGTTATCCAACTTACTTTGATCACTTTGCATTGTTAGTGCACCATAGACCGATAATTTTATTGCTTCTAACCAAATGTAGTATGTAAACCATGTGTTAAAGTTTAATCACAATGTAATTTAGTTAATTGCAAATTCTTATAAAATAATAAGTTAAAAAAAATGAAATTATTACGGCGTTTATTTCGAAACCACTTTAAAAATATCAGAAAATCGAAGGAAAATGATATTTTTTATAACCTTATATCATAGCCTAGCCTAAAATTTGAAAAACAATTTACAAAAGATCTGATAATGAAAACTGTTTTTTATCAAGTTATGGAGCACCACATAAAAGGCGATGCTACGTTCCATATATATCGAAACGACGAGAAGCATCGAATACGTCAATTGCATCAACCATGGTGATAGTAAAACATTTAAGTGTTCCCAGTATACAACCATATGAAAACTTTATCATAGTAAAAACAATACGATCGTAGGCGAAAGTTCATAGCTAATAGAAATCATCATGTAAAAGGGAAGGCGAAAGAAAAAGTAGCAAATATCAAACCGTGTCTTAGGCAAAAATTGTATATGTATCGATGATATCAAAAATAATATCTCGAAAATGCCTTATCACAAGCTTACGATAGAAGAAATGGTATAAAACGACAAATGCCAAGCCGGTGCTGATTCTAGTTATTGGTGGCAGAAAATAAAAGTAAAATAAAATTGAAAATGAAATACTAAAGAAAATGAAACTTTTTTCAAATATTGGCTATTTCTAAGAAGACTGATATTTTAAAAATATTATATAAACTTTTTCAACCATCGATAAACAGATTCCAGAAAATTATTGTTTTTAGTTATAGAATAAAATTTATAATATTTACGATGCAAAATACGCATTAGGTTATCCAAAAAAACTCTTTCTAACATTAAAAATTTGATAAAAGGAAAATAAGAGGTAAAGATAAAAATAAAAAATTCTTTAAATTATATCTTATATTAAATTTTGAAGTTAATTTTGTATTACAAGTTATTTATTATAAATAATTTTAAATTTATACTCATAAACGTATTTCTTAAGAATTTTTATTTCATCATCTTTATGATAATTAATTTATTCAATATAAGTTTATTTAATAAAATTTTACTCGATTTTCCTAAATATATGTGTCACTAAATTGTTGTTAAAGCTAAAAATTATTCAATATCTTGATAACTATATGTACTAGATATACTAAAAAAGCAAAGTTTTTAAAAAATATAAAAATTATTTTAATTTATTCTATTTTTTAATCTGATATAGATAAACATTAAGAACTGGATGATAATGTGTACATATATATCAATTTTCTTTTATAAATACACCATTAATAATAATTTTCTATTTACCATAGTTTTTTAAATAATAGAAATAATTACATCCATAAATAATACATTGAATTTAATCTTATTTTAATCTAATACCACTTCTTACAATTTTAGTACATTCATCATGTTTTGAAAAAAGACAAAAATTTTAAATTAATACATTCGATCTGGAAATTTTATTTGATATCGATATGGAAAAATATAAAAAAATCATGAAATTATTCGGATTGTAATAAATTATAATAATTTTTTATAAGCAAAAATATATTTATATGTATTTAATATAATATTGTTCTTGGTAATTGACACAAATTGACAATATCCTCATTATTTTTGCTTTCTTATCTGTGGAAAAATCAGTATAAGCCTCCAGAAATTCAATATCCACTCATAGCCTGTTCCACTTTAGAATTTAATATTTTCCGATCGAAGATGAGAAATAGTCTACATAAAAATAATTGTATACTCCTGTTACACAAAATAATCTCGATTGATGATTTGTGCAAAAACGAGAACATAAAGGTCAAACTCTGACGTTAGCAGTTTCCTCACGACTCCTTGACTACTCATGATTTTTTCATCGTATTTTATCAATAATTTTTCTATAAATAAATATAGATACACCTAAAAATATTTCATGCAATTTAGACTACTTATTTTCAAATTCGAATTAAATATCATACTTTAGTCTATAAATTTTGATCATATTGGTCTATTAAAAATTTATCGTCCTTCAAAAGAATAAAGCTAGAAAAAATCATAAAATTGATTTATAAAATTAGGTTACAAATTTTATTAAATTTTAGTATATTCTAATATTAATTTCATTACTTTAAAAAACATTTACATATATATTTTCAATAAAAATATTTAATTTATACAACTTAAATGCCTATAATTGTCAAAAGAATAATGACAATATAGTTTTTTCTATATTATATAATCTTAATCAATTTTTTTAAGAATTTCAAACCTTTATTTTTTACTAAATCTTGACTGAGAAAATTATATGGATTTTATTCAATTACCTTCGATATCGAATACTGATATCACTACAACTTTAACGTAAATTCTGTAAAAAAAGTCTTATACCCGTATTTCAAATAAAATTGCAAATTCTATAATTTATAATTTAAAAATATTCTGCTAATTGCATAAAAGTTTTTTAAAGTTTTATTAAATGGTCTTTCAATTAAAGAAACAATGTTAGTCGAATTTTAGTCTGACCTGTTTTACCATTTTCATATATTCAACATTTATTATAAACCTTGCAATGTAATTAAAAATAATAGATTGTAAAATACTCTATATATATAATAACAAATACAATAATAATTAAAATTTTGTCAAATCGTCGATCACATATATCGAACAAATCAAATTTGTACGTAAAACCAAGAAATATCTATTTTTACACTCGTTAAACAAAACGCGTAAAATTAAAATTGTTGCACTTGAAACGCGCGCAGAAGTGAATACGCGAGAGAGAAAGAGACCGAGAGAAAGAATGAGAAGAGAAAGAAAGAGAAGAGAAAGAGAAGCTGAGGTTATAGTAAAAGACGAAAGAGCACTTACAAAGGATCCGTGTTATAACTTAACTCAGGATACTTGGCTTCTCGACGATGTCTGTTAAAATACCCGTATGGTACCTGATTTTATGTGTTTGTATATTTGTAATCGTATTATAGTGATTTTTTGAAGAATTTTAATGCAAAGTATTTTTAATGTTTCAAAACTATGAATTTACACTTTAAAATGTAATCGAAATATTGACTTTCTAATTTGTATCAATTGTATTATATTATACTTAGAATTATACTTAGAATTAAAATTATAAATTAGATATTAACGCAGTTAAAATATAAATTTCATTGTAAAAACTGAAATTTCTTCTCAATAAATATTTGACATTGAACTTGTGATATTTGAAAATATTTTACGATAAAATATTTTAAACTTCACCTGTGTAAAAATGTGTAAATTAAATAAAAAATTTTTGATCATTTAAAATGATATCAATTAATTTAATTCAGTATCGAATTATAGATTTTAATCGGGCGTACAAAATTTTATAAACATTTTAACATATTTTCTCAGTTTACTACATAAATGTATCTCACGATTATTAATTTATTACTAAATCAATATTTTAAGAACAGGTAACTGTAATAAGTACTAATATTATATTTATAAAAATTGGTATGCTTAAAAATAATCATAATTTATAATACGAAAATGTTAACTTTTGAAAAGATGAATTAAAAGTGGATTATTCCATTACTTACGTTCACTATAAATGCACAGTCAATATAAAAATTATAAACTAAAAAAGTGCATCGAAACAAATCTAATTTTTCTACGCGACTCGAATATTTGATAACTTGTAAGCTAAATCAATGCAAGCGCAATGATTATACCTGTAATTTATAAAGAAATCAAGAAAAAAGAAGAATAGAGATTTTTAAATAAAGCTTTTTTTTAATTCTAAAATAAATATCTTAAAAACAAGCGTTTATTATCTACGCGCGCACACAAAAAACGACACACGTACGATAAATGTCTTAGGTGCATCGGAAGCATCGCAAAATCGAGAGAAGATAGAAAACATAAAAGCGGAATTTTTCGTGGTCGGTTTGCTCGGAAGGGCCACGATGATCCCGCCTCATATCTTTCAGGGTGGTGATTCATTTGCGTGCGCTCGTCATCGTCGAGATGCTGCGTGTCAGGGCGGCAACCCGATTGGGGGAACAACCGTCCAGGTGACGCTGCAACCTCTGGAGTCTTCGCATCTCTTCGTAGATGCGTTCGATGAATTCCAGGCGAACGAGCTTCAATTCTCTCACATGTGCCTCGCTGGTGCCTAAGTCCTTGAAGCTTGAGTCCATGTCGTCTGTCCGTTGTTCCGAGGGCAACGAATCCTGTAACCAGAGGATTCGCTTCGAATTGGAGAAGGAAAGATCATTTTTATTCTACGCGCAGTGCATTAAAAACGAAATCTTTCTACATTTTACGAAAAATAGTATACCCTGCGATATTACTTCGCTATTTTCGAGGACTAGACTTATTCCGACAATAAAATACTAATAAGTGTTAAAATTCGTAGATGTGGATTACTCAGCTAAAGTGTTAAATATTACATACAAAATATATTCGATATTTCTATAATTGGAAGAAAAAAAATTTATTACTTGGATAATTGCGTTGCTTTTATTACGTTTCTGTTTCACCTTCTTTAAAACGTATGTAAACTTGATTCCACTAAATTTAGGCTAAATTTCCGACTATCAAACAAACTTGTAAATGTTTGCTTTGCTTATAAATATGCATAAAATACCAAGACAGAAATAAAAAGATAACAGATTTTTTTTGCAGACGAATATTATTGACTTGATAAAAAAAATTTCATATTATCGGTCACTATGACCAATGGACCATATTGCATAGAATAATTTTAATAAACTGGCATTTACGTACTTTAAAAATGTAATTGCATTGTGATTTGCATTTTTCATTACGTCTATTTTATCAAATCTCATTTAAGAAATCAGAATTTCAAACGACGTATTTCATTCGTAATAATATCATTTATAAGGTATTCTATATTTTAATTTTAAATTAAAAATTTATAAAAAATATTAAACGATTATATTTTTAATTTTTAAAAAATTTTTATTTATGTGTATAAATATATATATATACGTATTTACATTTTTATATTATTTCTAATTTTGTTCTAATAATCATAATGAAAGGCAATGGAAAATACATAAAATATCATAAATTCTTCTTTATCTAAATCACAATATAGTATCTAATCTTATTAACTTTAAATCACAAAGACTTTTCAACAAAGTATAAAAATTTTAAGTTCTCTTTTATTGATTAATTATAATATTTAATAATTAACGAATATATTAAAAGCACATCAATTATACAGATTCCGTAAAGGTTGATTAAAATATGACATTGATATTAGTAAACTAATTGAGTTTTATTTAGTACAAAATTGATTTCATATTTTTATTAATTAAGTCAAATATTATTTATAATTTAAGCTTTTGACGCAAGTATATTTAGCAATTTCTTCCATAGATTCATTTATTTTAATTAAAATTCTCTACTCTTCTAAAGATTATACGTAATTAATGGATGAGTAAAAAGTCGACTCATTGCATTTCACACTTATTTCAAATCTTTAAATATAATAATACAATAAAAAAAACATAATTCTAAGAATAGTTTTCAATTTTCTACCAAGTTCGATAAATACTTTTTTTATTTCAGCGGAGGTTAACTAGACCAATAAAATCGTACAAATTTCAGCCTAATTCGTCGGTCCGCTCCGAGTTAATCTAGCCTATGATAACACACTGCATTTTTCATCGAAGGGTATAATAAACCGCCGCGTGTCAAGATTGAACGCGAGTTCCGATGACCTTCCAGTTACAAGAAGATCGACTCTTTTTCGTTACGATGAATCATATATCTCGATATAGTTCTAGAATCATCGATATTAGGAGGATGTACGAACTTGAGATTCCGCCGGTGTGTTTTGAATATTGTGAAATTATCGTACGCTTGCTGATTTGCTGATTTTATTTTGCTGTAACGTTTATTCATCTCTTATTACTCCGAGTTTTACATTCTTCGCGCCAGGATAGACATAATTTTTCCAAAATATCAATGAAAGCGTATACACCGAATAACTAAACTTTAAAAGAAAATATAATTCTTAAAGTTAGTTCGAATTAAAATGCACGATTTACTATAATTTGCTTAGTTAGCTCGAAAAAAGATTGTAATTTAAAACAAGTGAATTGACTAATCAAATTATTTACAATGGCTCGAAAGAATTTTCTCATTAAAACAGAGACTCGAGTCTGATTTACTCCCTTGAGCACTTTCGGTAAAATGTACGTAAATATACAAATGTCTGAGTCATTATACTTCTTATACTTTTCTATAATCAATTCAAATTAATAAAAAATATACAAATCAAGTCACAACTTAAAAAATCAATTACATTTTTTCCTCGTATTGTGCTAATGGGAATTATAATTTCATATTCAATTCGAATGTTAATTAAATTCCTCGGTAATAAGATAATTTCAATATCTATGTTCTACTTCGTTAAAATTTAATAAATACGTTAGTGATTGCTATACGTTAAATACATAGAAACTTGACAAGTAAATTTGATGATAGCTGTGAACGAGTAAAATTTTGAATAGATAAATCAAATCTAAATCCATCGCATACAAAACGAAATTGTACCCGGTTAAAAACATTGCCTTTTTATTCAAAAATAAATGAATCTTTTAAATCATACTTGTAATACAAATGTTAATCGATAACCTATTATTTCACAGAATTTATTTATTTTCAATTTTCCACCAATCGTTAATATATACAGTTGCAATTTCAAAAAAAAAACTTGAAAGAAATCTTGAAATGTATTTTATGGTGTTAAACTACACAAGTAATTATTTACAAAATATTAAATCGATAAATAATAATTAATTTTCCGTTTCGCAAATTCTTATCAAAAAGTATAGTTCGAGTGTTTCAGATGTTCATTCTACAATAAAAATACAAAACTAACGGCTTTGTTACGCCGACGTACAAAACAGAGTTTATTTAAATATTTTACGTTCAAAGTGATTGACGACAATATAATTATTATTTTGAACTTAGCTATTAACATCAATGTCACTTCCAGCACAATATTGGAATTTACATCTTAAATTCGAATTCTCTAAAAAATTTCGAATGCATATCTAGACAAGTAATGGATAGGCTACGCGTTTATACACACGCATTGATATATACGCGTTTATATATCAGCAGCTCGTATACAAGGAAACGCGTACCAAATCTTGTCAAACGTCGTCTAAAGAAACTTGGCGCTTTTGAGTAAAAACAGTGTATAGTAAGATTTTATCTCGCAAACTTAAGGTTTACATTTTTCAACTTTTCTTAAACTACAAAGAATCTACTTTACAACTTTAAGAAGAATACTTTATTTTAATAATACGTTGCTTCAAAATTTTATTGGTCGAGGAGTTTAAAATAATTCTCAATAAATTGTTATTTTATTATACGTATTTCAATTATCCAAGAATAATAGACTAATTTTTAACTTATCTTTATAAATGCATACGTAAGATCGAATAATCAAAATTTCTTAAATGTAAGACTATCGTTTTTAAGTGTAATTTGTATTATGAAAAAAACGATCTAATCGAAATTTTATTAAAAAAACTAAGTTCGAATTTGTATTTCTCTCGACAAACATAAAATATGAATAAAAATAATAGAAATTTTTGAATTAGTTTTATTTAGAAAAAAAGGATAATTTTCGATTATATCAACGTCGCACGGACAAATAATTTTCCAAGTCAGGTTTTGAAGTGTATCGTATCACATCACTACCTCGATCCGAAGTTAACTTCTATTAAAACCTCGCTTTCCCTTCAAACTCTCTCTCTCTCTCTCTCTCTCTCTCTCTCGCGTTCTGAATCATAAAATATCGATAAACAAGAAAAGCTCTCCTAACGAATAGTAAACGCACGAATACTCGACAAAAATAAAGCAAAAAAGAAAAATTCAATTTGTCGTACCTTCTCTCCCTGACCAAGCAGTACCTTAGGGTTATCGTTGCCGATGACGTTGAGTTCATCTAGGTTGATCACGCGGAGGCCTTCGAGGTCACCGGCGCCGAGGAGAACGTTCGAGTTCTTCCGATCAAGCGGCACCCATTTTTTTTTCCCACTGCTGACGATCTCCAAGACGTCGTTGTCGCTTCCGATGTTGTCTATCGTTGGCACTACCTACGAGTAAGTAAGCAAAGCTTTGAATTTTTTATTTTAAGAAAGGTGAACATCAAACCCAAGCAAATAATATTTGGATAAGCACCAGATTGATACGGATAAGAATACGCGAGAGACTCGAACTTTCGAGTCCTCTGCTCTGCGCAACTATGGATCCGAAGGTTTAAATAAATATATAACAATGACTTACTTCGAAACCTACATTTTTTGAATTCTACCTAACCATATTTTCTTTAATCGTGAAATTAAAGATGAAAATTATTTACTTTTGCTAAATCTTTTGCGTAATTACAAGCTCTTTTGTAATTTTCTCGTAAATTGTCTTGCTTCCGAAATAAATGATAATTGGAAGAATATTTGCGCGAGATTAAATTTTTTTTGCGGAATATTAATATTATTTAATTTTATACGTAAAAATTTATTAAAAAAGAAAAAATAATTTATGCATAAACTTCATAGTTCGAATTTTCTAATTATTTTGTATTCGTACTCGCATAATTTACTAAATAATTTTTTACTAGATTAAATGTATTACAGAAACTTTATCCAATAGTTTAATAAATTAAAATAAAATTTTTTGGATATAAGTATATTTTCGAAGTAAAAAATCGACTGCAATTTTAAAGTCTGAAATACCTTCGATTGTACACATTAATGATTAGAACCTTTTTTATACATATATTAAATACTATAAAATAATTTATTTTAACTTGTATTCGCTATTCTTCTCGAGTTCACCGCCAGACTCGACCTTTTTACACTTTTAGTTTAGTAGTTTAGTTCAATGTGCTACAAGAAATATAAGCGTAAATTAGAACCTGGACTTGATATAATAGGGTGAAATGGATATAAATCTGTATGGCTTAACAAAGTTATACTACGTCTTGTGATACAGTTTTTATTCCTGTACAAAATATTATAAATTTTCTTACATGTTTTAGCTTAATTGTAAAAATATCGAACATTACGAAACGATAAATAATAATTCGTTCAATTTTTATTTTCACACGATATTAAGATCACAAAATATTTTGCAATATAATTAATTTAAAGCTTATCGTATGATTGAATCTTTCGAAGGCAGATATATATTAAACTATTAAATCATTAAATTTTTTAATGATAAGTTTGGAATTCAATTTAATTATTGACAGCATTTTAATTGACACATTTATTTATTTTTAGACCTGTGCTTTATTTTAATTAATTATCCAACATGAATAATCAATAGTCTACATATAGAATCAGTGTAAAAAATGATCGAGCTAAGTTTATATTTATTCACAAATTATTCTTTGAAGGTTAATTATTCTCGTTGACAACGAATAATAACTTTAATTTAAAGAAAATATTATCAAACTAATTTTAAGCTATTATTTTTCAAATCAACCTTTAAAATAATATCTGGATCGATTAGAAAAAAATTATAAATTAACGATAAAAACAAATTATACATTAACGATAAATGACATATATGCAATCAATGAAGTAGAGTTTTTAATATATATTTAAATACACATATTCTTCTTTTGTAAACGTACTGATTAGATCGAATACTTTAAGGTCGGCACTTGTGTATTACGAGCACAATAATCTCTAGGCGACCATTTTGATTTCTGGATATCTTGCTAAAAATATTGATCATAAAGGAGCACTAAAATAATTACAGCGGATGCTATTTGCGGTAAATTAACGAACCCTCTGACCACAACTCATTAGCTTTCCTAGACTAAGCGCTTCTCTAGGGACAACCTTCGGGGACTTCTGACGTGTAATGAATAATTTTAAAGAATAAAAATAACTGAAAGTACGGTTAATTGAAAATTGATGTTTTAAATGTGGAAAAAACGGATTCAGCATGAACAAAACACACGTGATTTAATGTCAAATGTCGTATTAACTTCATTGGTTGTCGCCGATTTTCCTATAATAAGCTCTTTTGAAAATGCAGTCGTATTTTAATTCAAATTTGTCGCTGCTTATCAAAAATATTAATAATAATAATATCGAAATTAAAACGGATGGTTAAAGAATAATTAATTTTCAATTAATTTAACTTATTATATCATTAGCTGCTTATAATTTCAACAGAATAATGGGAAATTCAAAGACAATGACAAACGAGAGACACAACGGTGGTTGGAAAGAGGAAGAAACTATTGAACAACGAGATATGAAAAATAAAGCGATGTGTGTACATTAGGTTTCGTACGTAATTATCACCAAGATTAATATTATAATTCTCCCTTCGTTTAAACTATAATACAAAAACAAAGTGAGAAATGACTTTCTTAAGAATGTCATCAAGTTTAATGCAATGGCATATCTGAATTTAAATTCACTGTTTTTTTAATGATAAAATTCCAACGCTTATTTACAACTTACGTGCAAAGAGTAATATTCTCAAGTTACAATATTAAAAATAATTTATAATCCTTCGTTTAATTAAACTTATGTGTTATTAATTCGATTCTAATTTTTATAAAAATTCAAGACTTCCTTCAACGTTTTCGTATTGTGAAATCATTGGATTTTTCTGAACTATATAAAATTAATTATAATTTGCGGTCATTTCAAAACTAAGTTCTTGTATGTAACTTAAACAATATTTAATACACTAAATTCGAAAATATTAAATACTAAAACATAAAATTACAAATATAACGACACAATTGTAAAGAAAATATAAAATTATATGATATAAAAAAAATCATTTATTTGTCCTCGTTTTTTTATTTTCCATTCTTTCTACTCTCCATCCTTAATTTTATAATTAACAAAATTATACATTATGCAAAAGGCATCAAACGTTTTAATTTGATATCTGAACCTTTTTATCTTTTTAAAGGTATCTTCTTATATATTTAAAATATATTCAAATGTATTTAAGAATCACCTGATCTCTAACTATTTGCTAATTTGCTTATACTTTGTAGTCAATTCTGAAAATTTTTTTTAAACAAAAATTTGTAAATAAGCTATAATTAGTTTATTCATCAAACATATATCTTTATCAATGCATTCGTACGATTTATATGTAAATATTTTTTTTCATACTTTCCTGAAAAAAAATTTTCTTTCAATTTTTTATAAAAAAAAAAATCTTATCGTATTCTTATTTATTTAAAAATACTGTATTACCATTAACTATTTATCTAAATGAAAATAAAAAAGTAAAAATAAAAAAAAAATATAAAAAATATATTTACTTGTATTAAATCTAATAAATTTGTATTATTTACAAAAATATGTTATATCATGTTAAGATAATTTTTTTATGTAATAATTAATTTATTAAATTTATTAAAATATCTTATTAATTCTTAATACTTTTTATACTATAGCAAATGAAAATATTTAAAATAAGTTATATTTTTCTAGAAAAATGATTTATTTATATTTAGATAATAAAATGGAATTTTATATTTATTATTAGTTATATAAAATAGTAAAATAAAAAGGGTTTTATAATTAAAATCGATGACGTATATCAATTGAGACCAATTGTAACACTTTTAAATCGAATCCTTTTTTCTTTCTTGACTCTCTCGAAATCTTTTAAAATTAATGAATTTGAATCGATGCTCTAACAAAGTGAAGCTTTTAAAATTTCAAAAGAAAGCATTAGAATAGTATTTCATATATACATAATAAAAATTTCCACACAATGCTTTTGCTATTAAACATTCTTTTCAGACAATTATCAAAGCAGTTCACTGCTTCCTCTTTCTATCACGAACATTAATATCTTAACTTCACTTGCATTCCTTTAAAAATATACTAGTAATATGCATTTTTTATATAATTAATTCAGCAATTTAAATATACTTGTGTAGTCGCAACTGAGTTATAAAGTGGAAAACTTATTCGATATATTGTTTTATAATCCCAGATTAGAAATCTAGAATATACTTGGTATCCGAGTAACGAAATTCCTTTCTCGAGATATAAACTACCGTTAATACTATATTTTATAGAACTATAAATAATAATTATTTGCAGCCAATCCTTATTTAATAACTTAAAACCTCGTAAACAAATTTTAAATATTTCTAATGTTAGAGAGAGAGAAGAAACAAAATAGTATAATTAAACATTCAAAGAATATTAGAATAAACAATTATTTAAATTTTATTTATAAATATAATAGAATTACTTGACTTCAATTGAGTTTTATTTTGTATTAAATTTAATTAGTTTTATAAGATATAAAAATAACTTTTAAAATAAAAATATATTTATAGAAAGTTAAAATACATTTAAAATATAACAGGATACTTAGAATATATTTTTTAGTCCATTGATTTTTCATTTAATCGAGAAATATAATTACACTAACATCAGAAATTTATTTTTAAATAAATGCATCTACAGTTACAATATTTTAACAATATAAAAACTGACAATAAATCTTGAAATTGAGAATTAAAAATAGTAATAATCGAACAAATTTAACAGAAAAAATTTCACGAAACAATTATTTTTTGATATTTTATATTCTTTTATGTAAAAAAATCTCTAATTTATATTAATTATACATTTTAACCAGAGAATTAATTTTAAAACAATTATAAAAACTTAATTAAATTTGAAATTTTTACACAAATCAGTAAGTAAAATCGACAATCCGTAATAATAAATTTTGATGAGTATTATAAAATCTATTCAAAATATAATAAACTACTTCCCGTTCAAATATTTCATTTACTTCAGTATTGAGACACGAAATGAATTAAATTAAAATTCTTTTGTTTCATTATTAAAATACGTAACCGATATTCATAGAAATTTTAGACACAATCATAAATAATAAGTAATATAAAGCATCGAAAGTTGACAAATTATTTCAAATTTTAGTTAAAGTATTTGTCTAACAATGGATATATTTCTTATTAAAATTATTTTCTTGTAAGTTTTCACATGTGCTACAAATGATCTAAAACTTTAATATTTTATGTTTACGCAACCCAGAATACAAAAAATTTATGTCTCTTTCGACCCTCCTTCAAATATTATATGCATATTTTTAAATTTATAGTAGTTTTCTTAATAAATACAAGTGTTTTCTAAATTATTTATTGCGTATTTGGACAACATTAAAATATTAATTTTAAATTAATTTTTTTACATATTAACTATTGTTCAAATTTTTACCAAAATTTCAGGATATGAAAATATAATTACTTTATAGCATTACAAGTTTTAATCGCGAAACATATATTTACAGAAAGATACATAAATCTATAAATCTCACTATGACATAATTTAATTTTATAAAAAATTCATCAATTTTCATTTACTATTTGTAAATTATAAGACTAAAAACTTAATCTCTGAACTTAAAAAGAATACAAAGCCAATAATTAATCTACATTTATAAATTTGAAAAAAAAACTAATATCAGTAATCTTTCTTCTTTTCTAAACTCTTGAAAAATCAAATAAAGAAAAACAAGCGAAAAAATCTGCTATAAGATAACACTATTTACAGCGCAACTTTTCACCCGCTACAAAAAGCGTCGAAAATAACTAAGGAACGAGGATGTCTCAGAATTCATGACCTACTTTTGTTTCTATCTATCCCAACAATGTGATTTAAAATAGCTCTTAGTCTTTTCTTGATGCGGCATATAGGAATAATATACGTGTGCTATTTGACATATTCTTACTCCAAATATTTATGTATATTTTTACAGTATTTTGAAAGTTATCCCTTTCGTCATCTTAAATTTTTATTCAACTTATTCCGTCCGTGTGTGTCTTATGCGTAATATATTTATTTTAGCCGATATAAGCTTATCGATATTTATACGTTACGCAATATCGGATAATTGAATTTCTTTCGATACTAAATTATTTAAAACTTTGTTCTTCGCAAACTTATCACAAAATTATAAAATATATACTGTTTGATTTACAGAATTGCATACGCGTATTTAAAAGCCCCGAATTAATCGTACATTGATAATGATTAACGAATCTCTAATAATAGTGTATACAGCACAAAATAGATTTTGATGATTACGTACAGTTTGTAAAAGTTTACTCGGATTTAAAGCATTCTAAAACTCGATAGAAATTTAGTTACAAGATAAATCACGAATCGCGCTAAGCTAAAAAGAAAACGCGGCGAAATTATAATTTATTTCCATCGATTATCGCAGCTTTCGAAAAAGCAAATGTAAACGGTAACATAGGTACGAAGCTCGATCGTTAATCGTAATTGCGCTTGCAAATAAAATTAGCTCCTCTAGTATCGCTGATTCAGTAACGCAGAAACTAAGCGATTCGAAATCGACGATAAAAAAAACTCACTATCTCTTCACCACTCTGATGGACGAGTCCCTTTTCCGCGTGGAATGACCGATGTCTTCGATCGGTAAGGTTTATTCGTTCACAGCTACGAATCCGCGCCTCCCGTTCGGACATCCTCGCGAATTCGGAGTGACATCGGGTGGTCTCGTAGTAACTGCCAGCACGACTCGAACGTCGACGTTGACATCGGTGCCGGGAGCTGTAGTCCGCGTTCGTCTCCGTCTGCTATGGGAACACGTTTGGATAATTATCTTTTTGCGGTACCAAATTCGAAAACGCCTCTTCGTTTCATGACTTTTGTTAACGCAAAATCAAGTTTTTAAACCGCTTTTCGTACTTTTATCGGAATGATATATGACAAACTATTATCAAGAGTCGTAATTTCTCTCGAAAATATCTAGGAACGAGTTACCGTTAAGAAACTTGTTAGATACCTACTTCTTATAATATATTATCGGAAAGTACATATGCATATATTTCACAAAAGTTTGCGAGATCAATTCCTCTTATTATAAAAACAATTTTTTTTTCTTGTGGTGCATCATTCATTTATATGACATGGAGTATCGAAGAAAAACTTGGACTATAGCGGGTATATATCATTTCGCTCTAAAAGTTGGATTTCCAATTTATTAACTTTTATTTTCGGACTTATGAAACTAACTCTGAAAATCCCATTGCATATTTTCGTATGCCCAGCGTGTATATTATTTTCCATCTCTCTTACGCGTATAACGCTAATATATATACGCTAATATTTCCCGCTCGTTTCAATTTTAGTCGTTACCAGAAGAGTTTTATTAAGATCGAATAAGCATCGTTATACTGGAATTTCGTACGAAATATCTGATATTTTTAGGTGAAGTACTCAGTAGTCCAAGTATTATACATAGAGCATAGAATATTTTGTTCTTTCATCTTTATCAGACTTGCTGACAATACCTTTGTATTTTAGAATTTTCCTTGACATGTGAAATAAAGAATAGATGCCTTATACCACGCTCTATTAAGTCTTTTATGTATTTACTATTGTGCTTTATCTTTCCTTTTTAGCCTCAAGGCTTTTATAGTCAGATTTCTTTTTTTGATATTTGTATTATTTTTCTTGTTATTTTTTTATCTATTAATCAAGTACTTGTCCTATTCTTTCATGTAAATTGGCCAAAATAATAAAGAAATTTAAAAGATAGGAGTCCTAGTAATGATTTCCGTTCTTTGCCAAGACTTTAAACTTTACTTTTTATCATCTTAAGCTACTAATTTACAAAACAACCAATTGATGTAAAAAAATTTTTATACGTTTCGTGAAACTTTGTTTTTGTTTTGTTCTATTATTTCATTAAGTATCCTCGAGTGTCTCTAGATTTTTATATTCTGCTTATTCAATGATAACTCTTATTAATAAAAAAAATTCTATAATTAACTAATGGTAATAATTAACAGGTAAAAACTTAATTATTATAATTTATTTTACATCTTTTTTTTTTAAAAAAGCTATCTTACATATATAAAATTATTTTATGATGACAGACTTTTTTTTAACTTTAAGAATTAATTATCTCTTGAAATTATAATTTTCATTAATAGATTATTTTCTTAAAATATTTATCATTTGATTAATATCCATAATTTTCGATACGCTTATTCTTATACACCATTTGTTATTAATAAAAAACGAAAGTATTCGTATTACAAAAAAATCCTCTGATTAAACAATTTAATAACATTGGCAATTAGAAATATATTTTGTACAAAATATTTTTTAAATAATAATTAATTAATTTTTACTATCATAATATATATTTCATAAATGTTAATTTAAAATTTTATTATAATAGTTTTTTGTTTAAAAAATCATACGAAAGGACAAAATTAAAATAAAAAAGTATCTATTATTAAACGATCGATAAAATTAGAAGATTACGCGAACTAAAACAGAGATAATATTTGTTTTAATTTAATAATATATACATATAAAAATAATATAAAACATTACTATATCACTGTATCATCTCATTTTTTATACTTTACTTATATTTATACTCATTTATTCGACATAATTGAGCTCGTCTTCGAAGGACGAACAACAAATTTAATTTTGATTTTATCAGTAAATTTTACATTTAATTTTTCTATATGTTATATTGAGTATAAACGAAAAAAAATAATATCGTTTGCATTACTAATTAAAATACGAAAATCAAATATTTATATAAAAAGGAATATAATTTTTTTAATATTAAAACATTCAATAAATATACTATAGAACGATAAAAATCAATTAGATAAATTAAAATCACACAACATGAAAATATATCTATGGATATTTAAACTTTAGAAAGTTAAAAGAGAGTTTTAGAGATTTCAAGGAAGTCATTTATAAATAGAGCTAATCAAAACTATCGACCGAAATATTTTCCAATTCAAATAAATGCACTATCTATTAAAGAAATTAAAGTTTCATTTAAATAATTGTTTGATCGTACAATATATATTAATATTCTAAATACACGATAAAAAACAGGCAGATCACCAAATTCATGAACAAATGAACAAATTCTCAAAATTATAATCGAACTAAAAATACTTTGATAATTTATCACAAATAATTTCTCTAAATATCGCATCTCTGTTAGTTAAAATTACGAACATTTACAAGATAAACGTTGATATTTAATTTCCGGAATGAACGAAAATATTGTAGAATAATTTAAGGTACACCAATAATACTTATAATACTTAAAACTTAATAATTTCCATAAACTTAAATAATTATTGTATTGTACAAAATAGAATAATATAGGGACGAAATGTTTGAAAACATTCTGGATTATTGTTTTCGCGCGATGTATCAGCATTTTATTTAAAGCAGGAGAAAAATGGGCTTTGTGGCAGATTATTTTTTCAGAGTGAAAAGCCTGCCAAGACGCTCCGATATTCCGACGAAAATCCGCGATTGTGGGAAAATGAGACCAATGGGAGATGAAGAAACTCGCCCTAGATATTGGCGATATCGAATCTTCCGTGGAAAGGAATAGAAGAGTCGATCGACTGTGCAGCTTTTCGGATGGCAGATATAGGCATGTTAAGAGTTAGCATCTTTTCCAGGCTTACGGAGGCTCATCCGCCCACTCGTGTGGATGTGTATCTTTATTTGCCTTTTCCGATTGTGATTTCAAATTGTCTGGATTACGGGAATGTTGGTAATTTCTTTCGATCCGAGTTTGCTACAACTTTTTCCTACGTTTAATAAAAAAAATCGTCTCGCTTAATCAAATTTTTTTTTATGTCACTTTTCATTTTTCAAAGTGCATTCCATTTTAATATTGCATCCGAATCAATGTTCGAAAATATGATGTAATATTTCATGCTATCCTGCCAAATCAAATTGCTCGTATAACTTATTCATGCATAATAAATATGTAATTTAAATATGTTAGAAATCCAATGTATTAAACTTTAAATTAAATTCTATTGTATATTATGCTTCGGGGTGATTATAATAACACGTAAATGTACCGAACCTTCTAATTATTAATAATGTGTAAAAACGTTATAATATAATCCTATTGATTACAAGATCAGACTTGTATATAAAACTTTAAAACATAATTAGCGTGTTAAGCTTGTTAGATTAAAAAATCATCGTTACATTATAGTAATTATTTCAATTTTATTTAAGAATTCAACTAATTACTTTATCTAAAAAGCAGATTTAAATATGAAAATTTTTTCATGATAAGAAGCTGAATTCATTATATTCGATTCTTGTTATATCTATTTATGTTAAATTAATTAAAACCTTTTTTAGGAAAAATCCATTATAGAATTGATTGAAAAATTTTAAAAATAAATTTTAAAAAATAATTTCTTACATAATTTATCTTATAATCGACTTTTTTTATAAATTTAATACAAGTTAAATCAATATTGAATATTATTATGGATAAATTATCACGTTCATCAATTTAAAGATAATGTACAAATAGTAATGGATATAAAATTTCAGAATATTCTTTAAAGTAATCAGAGTTCAAGTATTATCGAACCACGATACAAATTGGACTATCTAAAGTTTAACTAGTATAAACTTTAAGTTTCTAATAAATTTGAAACGGTTATATTTTAGACAGAACTAATAACCTGCGTCATAAACTAATACCTTTAGTGAATTTGCAGTGGTATTATCATACAGGATATGTAAATAACGTGTGCTTCTATAAAAAGAAAACGTTTAAGTTTAATGTTCAACGATACTCGTATACGTCTTTTAAAAATTTTATAAATCAATTGGTTCTTTAGTATAATTTATACGAATTACTTTAAATTCTTTTATAAACGTGTTTAATTTTTTTTTGCAGAATTTGATTTCCAATGAATTACAAGACTTCAACTTCTCAAGATACCAAGTAATTGAAATTTAGATATTATTACTCGAATCGACTTAAAATCAACCAATGGAACAAAAATTTCCTAGTTTAATTAATAAAAATATAAATTTTGATAATTTGAGGCTATAAAATCACTTCTAAATTTGTTAAATTCAAAGTTCGTTTAATTAAAAAATTATTTATGAAAATTTTTAGTTGGATTTTTCTAGAAAATTGAATAATGTTGATTTTTTATATTAAAATTTTTTTGAATTAAAGATTATTAAATTAAATATCGAGAATAGGAGAAAAAAATCTTTTTTCCCGCCTATAAACAAATGATAATTATGGAAGTTCAAATCTTTTAATGAAATTCAAAAAGTTCGAAACAAAATATATTTAGTATTCTACAAAGTATGCAATACGAAATTTGAATACAAACTTCTAACTGAAATATTGTTCACGATTTATGATAGAAGCGGCATACATTTTCACAGCGTACAGGATTTAAAGGACATTATAAATCAAAGTCAGTCTTCTACTTATAATTTAATATGTTATAAACGAAAAAGAATTATCCTAATTATCCGTAAATATATAAAGAAGTAAATAATTTTTTGGTCTGGATGGATCTTCAAATTTTAGAAAAGCATCTTTCACTCGACAATAACCACATCTTAAAATGTTTCTATTTTATTTTTTAATCCTTGGTCGTACCGCGATACGGATTATATAAATTTACGCTATAAATTTTCTCGATAAACGGTTAGACCGGAACATTCGCACGAATAAAAATTTTTTCGTTCATCGAAATAAAAATGAAATCTTCGAAGTAAATAAAGGCAAATATTTTCTTAATAATATTACCATAAATAATTTTCGAGCTTTCGCATATTCATCAAAATATATTTAAATTATTTTTGGCTAATTTATAAAATGTAGATTAGTCTCAGGCTAATTGTACTTTGCACTCATAATGCGAACCGCGGACAAGCAAATGTGATTACACATTCTATTACACAGCACAAAAAATATAACGTCATTGAGAATAAACGGTGATTAAGCATCTTATGCTTCATTTAATATTAAAATAACGAAAGCTCAAGTTATTCTAAACATTTTCTTTCCGTGTACGAAAAGCGGTAATTGCTTTTAGAAAATCAATAAATATCCTTAATCCCGAAAGAACGCAGCTTCCAACGAGCCGAAATTCAAACCCACGAGTGGATCCGACTCCGACGATCAGTATTCACCTCCGAAGCGTGCGATAAAATCGAGTTTCTTGCTCGTACGAATGCGCTGATTAACAACGGAAGCGACGCGAGCCTCCAAGAGCAGTTAAAGGCAGATCCCTCGATCGTTACCCACTTGGGTTAGTTATAGCGCGAGATGAAATGGCCGAGGATGCAATGCACGATGGGGAAAAATCGAGCGACCTTACCTGATTCCCCGAGTACTCCGGCCTTGGACTCGAATGACGACCTCTTTCTTGGCTGTCCGGCTTTTGATCCGAACCCACCGATGCGCTTAGATCCATTTCGCGTAGAAGTTTGTCGACGGTTGTGTTTCGACCGGATCGCCTTCTACTGGTGGTCGACCGACTGTCCTGGAACTTGTTCGGCAAGTCTTCTATCCGGAGTCCTTCGTTGTCCAGCGCCTGTTCGTGATTACCCGGAAACCTGGAGACGAGGATGTACAGGAGAAGGATTTTAAAGGAGCATTAAAGACGCGCGTGTGGTTCTTAGACGTGAGTAAGATTGCGGGAACCACTAGGATTTATACGTTCGTAAAAGCTGATAACGTCGTTGTGTCTTGGATCGCATTACTAATTTCGTTTGCAGCTCGGCCAATGGTTTTTTATTCGTGTCTTTAAAGTGTAATTAAACTTGCGAAGCATTTTTAAATTCACGAATACAGAAAGCTATCGAATGTATATTTTTTTTAAATTATTTTTAATTGTTTGATTAGGCGGTTTAAATGGTCTTTGAAAATATACGAGTAAGTGTCTTCGGGCTTCTTAAAAAAGTTGATAATTTCATTTATTACACGCAATTCACACGTGTTCTCTTTTCACGATCTATTCTGATAATTTCGGAATATTATTAAGACGATGAGACTCGATATTAGCTTGCATATCCGCGTTAAAATTAGGAAGTTACTTCGAACTAAATAATAACGTTAAATGATGCTTTGTACGTGAGCAGAGAATTGGAAATACTCGTATACGGTAGGATAAATATGTCCTCCGCATGTATTAATACAATAAGAAAGTAATATATGTGAACACCTTGACTGCGAGTTAAATTAAGGGAAGGAAATATTTCTCACTTTCTCGGTGTCCCTGAGAATAATCAGATATAACTCGATTTTAAATTTTATGCAAAAGATTTCATAAACAAGATTTATACTTTTTAAACCATTGTCGCTATAAAAATACGTATTAAAACGGATGAATATCATTTTTTAACAATCTTATCTTTTAATTAAAATATTAAATCTTTTTTTTTTTGTATAAATTAGATGAAGAAACCGCATTCGGAGATATTTTTTATTAATACGATTAAAACATTTACTTATATTCGATCGATAACTTCTCTAGATAATAATTTAGCAAGAACAAACGGTAGATTCGAGTCTGCGTTGACAAATACGTTTTATTACTTCGAATTACAACTTGATCTATTTAATTAAATATTCAAATTAATTTCTTTTAAATCAGTTATTTATTTCGTTAAAAAAGTCAATACTTTTTTGTGCTTCTAATTTTATATTTTATTATAGAGATTCCAGCGATATAAAATAATCGGTAACGAAATATCTAAATTTTTATGATAACATACCTATTACTTAATATTATAATTAATTATGAAATTAAACTATGCGGATAAAATAAAATAATTTCATCGATAAAAATTTTTTACCACTTATTTTATGAGACAAATTTATAAGAAATTTTTTCTAAAACATTATAGAAATTTATAGATAACGAAGTTATGCGATTACAAAATAGTTTTTTATTATTTAATATTCATGCTAAAATGTCTAAAATTTTATTTAAATTGTTTAGATAAAGATTTTTTTAGATTCTAACAAAATTTAATAATAAAGAATAATATTGTAAAACGTTACCATAGTAAAACAATTTTTAACTTATTTCAAAGTTGATATTTGAAATTTTTGTATAATGAACGATGAATAGTTTTTTTATTTCTTCAATTTTAAATAAAATGATTTTGATGCGTTATGAAATTTAATTTTAGATAAGATATACTAATATGAAATTAATGCTTTCATTTTCCTTTATTTTTTAAATATTTAATTTTAGTCGTATATTATTAAAGAATAATGAATTCAATTTATTTCTTGACTACATATTTATTTGTATAATCATGTATCTATGATTATACAAAATGTAAAAAATAATTCTAATATATCGATATATTATTAAAACTTAATTACCATATTCTTAAGAATGTGATGCGTAATAATATAATACAACTGACTCGAAAATGAATTGCTAAAGCACGTCAAAGTCGTACAAAGTTACCCGAATAATATCAATGAAGCAATAGTTAGGCAATTCCACTGCCATTGAAACGTTTACCTACATCCGGAGGCTTTTACAAATTGTGCACAACAGCGTCAAATCAGCAAGATCAGGTACATCATCGATCGAAAGGACACGATGACAAAGGGGAACATTTGAGTCGAATGATCGGCGCTCCTTACCTGTCGCAGAAAGACATCTGACTGTAAAGGCACTTGATACGTCCCGGTAGACAGAGACACGTCTCGCAGTGAGGCACATCCTTGGAAATGATCTGTTCATCCTCGGCCCCGACGCTCGTACCCATCCGGGGTCGACGCACTCGACGGCGATTGGTTAACTGATCGCGACGATTGAAATTCTTGGAACGCGAGGTCCCCGGAATTCGGTTGGCCAACAGCTCCTGGAAAGTGTACGTGCGAAGTCGAGGAACTTGAATCTTACCTGAGACCGCGTGATTTGGATATTTGGATTTAAGGGATATATTCGGAAGGGAAGTTTTACTCTGTTGTCGCGGTGTTTGACCAATAATAATTTTGATGCCGAGCAGAACGGTATTATCCCTGCAGTCAATAGAGTTTATCTCTTCCGAAAATATTTGCTTTAAGCTGGCTTAAAAAAGTTGCGTAGTTCGGCTTAAAATTTCCTCAAATGGTGATTTCGTCCAACTTTTGGAACGACGAGAGTTAAAATTTAAGGATTTAATTCTATTGTGTTAAAAAGCGATATTCTTTCTTACGCTTGATACGTTTAGATAACCATTGTTTTACTTGCAATCGTTATTACTGTAAAATATAAAACCAAAAATATTTTATTCTCGCATTCGTGTACGAAGTTTTATACGTATTCAACTTGACTACGCGAGAATGAAAATTCTCTTTTATTTTAAGAAGACTCGGAACTGTATTTACTTTAATCGACGAAATAATTTTTAGCAATTAATTTTAATGATTTACTTGAATAAAATTATGTAATTAATTATAAGATAATATTTTTATAATGTTAATAGGTATAATTTACTTTTTAAATTATTAGAATACTAAAATTAATTAAACAATTAATTAAGACTAATATAAAAATAAATCGAATAAATGATTTAATAATTTTAATTTTTCTACGATTTAGTTTATGAAGATGAAACAACAAAATTTTAATAATTACTTAAATAAAGAGTAAAACGTATTACTTAATATATTTTATTTCATACCTCTATAAAAAAAACTACTAACCAAAATCTACGTAATCTACATACATTACTTCTATCCTTTGTTTCTATCTAAAAATAAAACGTTATTTTATCTTCCTGATTAAAATACCTTCTTCTCCATGAAAAAGAAAAACTTTTTTTTTCAAATAATCTTCCTTTTTACGCGTACTTGAATAAAAGAAGAATCAACCTTTTGAGACTGCATTTCTATCAAAATAATTTCTTCACTTTTTTAACAATTTAAGCTTTTAGCAAAGACGTGCTTTTGGTACGTATAGACATACAGTTTCATATAAGATTTTGAAATGAAATTAATAATTTTACTTTTTGTATGATTTTGCAATAGTTCTTTATAAATGCTTTTGAACTTTTAATAGTATATTGTTAAAAAATATTTAATTCAATTTACCGTTCACTAAATATTTATATATAAAATAACGAACCTTGTAATGATAAACAATGGAAGAAATAATTATAACGTACGAATAGATGGTTTAAAATTGTATTGATATTATGTTACAATAATAAGCTAAAAATTAAAAGTAATATTTATATAATATATAATTTATTTAAATTTAAGTTTTGAATAAATATAGAAAATTTATAAAATTATTCGTGATTTTACCAATATGTCGATGTAATTAGGGTATAATACTTTTTCATTTTATTTTAATGAAAAATTGTATTCTACAAAAAAGGAAGATATTCCAATGATTTGTTTTTCTATAAATAGATAAGAAAAAAATCGTATTGACAAAAATAACTCAGTATTATTATAGATATTGCAATTGATCTTGATTATTCCTTGGAAGTGAATTTCTTGCATTTTAACGATCGTTTTGGAAGTTCAATTCCCTCTGAACATCGACCAATTACGCTTTTCCAAAAGAAATAGATATATCGAAACTATAATTTCCGTTTCTATCAAAGGTTCTATACGTTTTGTACTACTATATATTACATCGGTATTTTCTCTAAGTCATCAAAGAATACGTAACGAGACACCTAACGGTTTAAATCCATACTACGAAATTTAGGTAAACTCGAAAACGCAATTAGCTATATATTATATAGAGACGTGCTAATTTTATAGATTGTATCGAATTTTCATTTAAAATATTTTACATTTCTTAGTTTATTATGATGAGTACATATTATAACATTTTAGAAAATATAAAATTAACTTTTGTGTAATGTATTTTTTACGAAAAAGTACATTTAAATCGACGAATAACTTTATTAAAAAATTTAATTTCAGTACTATAATATCCTCATATTATTAATAACACAAGTTATTTGAAGAGTAATATAAATAATATTATTAGATATTACGTATATTATATTAATATATGAACTATATATATTAATAAATACAATTTAAATTGGTTTAAATTTTATGTTTGTGTATCGGTGCTAATTACTTTAATTATATATTATAAAATAATTTTAATTTAAAAAATGATAATTCAAAAAATTCTTTTCAACCAACAATTTTAAAAGCCTTGAAAAATGATCTAAGAATTTATACAATTTTATTATAATATATATAGAATTGAATAATTATTTACCATAACAAAGAAATTACTAATAATTTGTACTCGTTTTCTTTTAATTATAAACATAATTTATGTTTCTTGAATAAATAATGCAAAGAATTTTTCTATTTAAATCATATTCGATGATAAGGCATATTTATTTTCACTCAAACGCAAATAATCTTTTCGTAAGTATTGAAATTTTTTTGTAAGATACATTTCTCGTTATTCGACGCCTATGATTTCATTAAAGTATAAAACTTATTTGTGAAGAATTTAATATCCAAATGTCACGTAAATTCGAAAATAACTATGTAAATCATGAAAAATACAGGTATAAATACATTGAATACAAATATAGTTTGCATGTTTTTGACTCGTGTCATTGTCAGTGTTATCGTGATCAGTTATCCCATCCGTAGTTTTATCTCTAAATACCGAAAACTTAAAGATGATTAAGATAGTTAATATCCGGGGACATCAACTTCGCTACAGTTGATGTTTCTTAACGAGGATGAAAAGATACGAAGTTATTGGCAAGATAGCAACAATCCTTTGATAACTATAATGAAAATACTTGTGAACAAATTTAGCGTTAAAATTGAAGTTTTTTTGTTGCGTATAGTAATTTTGCATATATTAGTACTGTGAAATAAATTCGATAACGTTATCGATATATAATTCGAAAATATAATACATATAAGAATATTTGTCAATTCTCGAATCCTCAAAATATAAATTGAAAAATATAACAGCCCTTTAAATTTTCCATCTAATTCAATTGATCACAATTCAACCTTTGATTTACTTTATCGATAAGATGCTAATACTTATGAAACATTGCAAATATTATTGCGTAATAAATGGCACTTTCTGCGGAGCTAAGTTAGTTTTGTTAGGTGAATGCATTATCTACACATGCTAGATTATTTAGTTTTACATGGACATTTTACTTGCGGAGGTTGAGGATGATCTCATTCTCATATCTCGGGAGAGAATAGTAGAATGACATTTGGCGTTTATGACTGCACGGGATTAGCCGTTCATTCCAAACTTTAATCTGATCTTATCGAAAATAGTTTAGAAAGGTTTCGTTGTTTAATTCCTGAAATATTATATGACTCGTGATTTGAAAAATCTCTAGAAAATGTTCGATTATAATCAAATGTAACACTCGAAATATTTTTTATGCTCGTTGCTTATTAACAATTTTTCAGGAAAAAATCATCCTTTATAATATAATTTCTAAAGTTAAAATTTTTTACGCTCTTAACGTAAAAAATATATTTTTAAGGAAACACGTATTTGAATTTATTTAATATTCGTTATATCCTTCAGATTTTATTTTCAAGTTTAATAAGTTTAATAAGTTTAAAAATATGTTCAATTCTGTAAACATTTTTGATAAAATTAAAAATATCATCTTGTTAACTTTTTTCTATATTTTTTTAACTCGTAGCGATACTTTAAAAATATAATATATAAATATTTTTAAATTAAAATTTTTCTCTTTGTTAGAGATAATCATATTTTTTAATAATAACATACGTGTCGAAAAAAGATATTATTTAAAAATCCATTCACGCTTAGAAATACGAATATTGATAACGGAATAATGCATATTGTTTTATATCTAATTTAAAATTTATGAAAAGTTATGAAAAACAGTCACGTAAATTAACATATTTTGGAAAATTATTTTTATTATCCTTATTAAAATGTATATCGTCCGTTCCATTGAAAACTGCTTTATAGAATATAATTATAAAAGCTTATATTGTTTATTTTCTATTACAAAAATATGCATATAAAAATATTTATTTATTTGAATATTTTTACATTATAAATAAAATATAATTCAATATATATCTATCAAGTGTAAAATACATACGTGGCTGAATATCCAGAAAAACTTAAAACAACTATAAACTTGATAAATGTATTCAGAAATTCATAAACGACGAGGTCCTCTAAGAATTGTCGACAACTGTCTAGTGAAATGTAATATAATATTCTGCGCAAATTTAAAAAAATGTCAAAAATTTTTAATTTTAATCTAGAACTTTTGAGTGTGCTTTTTATTTTATTTCAAGTAGAATGATAATTAAATATGCAAAACAATTATCCATTTCTGCACAAAAGCTTAAGTTAAAAGTTAATCAAGCACACATTTTTGAGATTGTTCAATCTTTTTTTAAATAATCGTTACAACGATACTAAAAACTCTATTCTTCAATAGCATTGTTAAAATATAATCGTTAAGACGGCATCGATATCCGATAATTAGAAGCAAAATACGATGTACTAATATTATGTTCAAAAATTATTTACGTAACTTCTTACGAAACATAAATCATAAAATATATCGGTAAACTGTATTATTAAAGATTAATTTTCGCATCGTAAACTATGTGAAAAGCGACGGATAATACTAAAAACGAACTAATTATAAGTAATATCATAATGAATACAAGTATCGTAAATCGGGTCGCAATAAGTTTCGGTATAAAAGTAAAATCTAAAAGAAATGAAAGAAAACCATCGCTTTTGGATAAGAGCTCTCGAAAAGTATTTAAAACACGAGGAAGCTCGTAAAGCGGAAAAAAGTAACCGAGATAAAATACGGTGATGCGAAGATCGGTGACTTCGGGATGCGCTATTCGCGTTTACTACGATGTACCGTCGATATTTTAAATAAAAACGAAATTAAGCATTTCCGAACGTAACTCAGAGGGTTGACTATTTTTGCCGAGGAAAGTTTTCAGTCGTCTTAAAATACTAGACAGGAGGAGGAATAAATGAAATCAGAGTACGACCTACAAACTGGAAGTAATTTTCGAGAGCCGAGAGTTTGGTAGGGTATCGTTCGACCTGGGCTTAAAAAGGGAAATCTATGTCGAATAAAAAATGTTTGTTAATATAAAGAACTGAAGTGGGGAATCGAGACACTGCGAGAGTAATTGAAAATTTTTATTAATATCTAAGAGTTGACGCTTATACAAGTCCGAATCTTAAATTGGTTACATACTCTTATCGCGGCTTGGTAAGATAAATTGCAGAAAAAGTTAATATAGTTAATATTAAATTAATTTTTTAAATAAAGTGTACTAGTGGGAAATGGCAAAGAAATTTATCGAGTAATTGCATTTTTATCTGAATTTTAAATTTACGATAATAAAAACTTTTTATTATTGTAACTTTATTTCATTAATCCGATATTTATTTGTATTTAAATTCAAGATTATTATTTAGTATTTAATAATTATTAATATACATCTAGAGTGTCGAATTATAGACTTATTTTTAAATTAATGATGATGCAAACAATTTATCTTCCGAAGCAGAAGAATTTCAGTTTACGAATTTACATAATAAAATTTTTTTGTTTCGCTTAATACGATAATTTATAAAAAATCTAATAAATTAAAAAACGCTGATGTCAAAAGTCTAAATAAAATCTGTAAAAATATCTTAAAGATATTACAGCATCATAAAAGAAATATCATCATAATATTTATATTTGTAATAAAAAAAACATTGATAATTTTATCGCTTGTTTATTTTACATTGCTATAAACTCATAAATATATTTTTTAATATTTTCAGTAATAAATAGCTAAAGCATTTTTTTATATTCTAAACCTATAATACTACGATTCGATAAATAATTAACGTTAATTTGAATCGATATTTTATTATATATAAAAAGAAATGACGAATGATCAAATGAATAAAACAAAATAAAAATAAAATTGTGAAATTATAAATATTACGAATTTACCTACGTCGATCAAATGAATATTTTATAAATGTATTCCAATTGATTTGAAAAAATTTAACATTTTATACCTTCGTAACTACTTAGCGCGAAATTTTTTATACGAGAAAACACAATAAACAATAAACATTAACATTATTGCTCGGATCAATGCCTATAATTTAATAATAATTACACGGTTTGTATGGATATATATCTCAATAATGTAATTTAATAAAACATTTATATTCGCGCGGTATAAACGACTTTTTAAAACGGTAATTGAATTTATTAGAAAAAGAACGGTATAAATTTGTATTCTTATTCGTTAAAAATGCATTAATAATATGGTGATTAATTTAATATAAATACCAAGTAATAAATCTATCCTAATCGATAAATAAATTTTAAATCTTATTTTGAATTTAAATACGTGTATTTTTAACGCATCAATGTATAAAAACAAACACTAAATCATACAACATTACGCGTTAGGATTATAAAAGTAAGTTAAACGCAATATTTGATAAGTAAAGACGTAAGAAAATCCGTATAGAGTTATAACTGAGGTTACAATGCATATTTGAAGTTACCGTTACATTTGGTATAAGCTTAGTCATCGTGAAAAAATTAAAAAAATATTATCCGAAAGTGACGAGTATCATTCTCGAAATAGAGAAAAGGAAATATAGAAAGAGCATAAAATGATCGGAAGGTCGAAAGATTGGAGAGTCGAAAAGCTCCGTATAACCGTATCCTGACGTGGACAAAAAGGTGTCGAGAGCAAACAGACGCAAGGAGAAGACAAAGAAAAGGATAAGAGAAGGATAAGAGAAGGATACAAAGAAGAAGAAGAAGAGTGGGAGAACTAACCACGTCCTGCGAATCGGCTAACATCCTTCTCCTTTCGCTCCTTTCGGACCTATCAAACCTTTCGATTCCTGTCGCCTTCGTTTCCACCTTCCGCTTCCTTTCCCCTTTACTCTTTGCCTATCTCATAATGCCGATGCTGCTTCGGACGGAGATTTTTGTGTCGCCAGGGACGGGATCGCGCACGCTTTTGAATTATTGACGGGACGTGTGATTTACGCTAGTGTTCGTGCGTGTGTACGCGATTGCGCGACGGGGAATGACCCGAATATGACGCCGGAACGTATGGAAGTCGAAGTAACGCTGCTGCTTTGTTCGCACGTATATATGCGAGCTAAGTACGCGCGTTATTATCGATCGGGGTTATTATCACCGTTATCACCGTTATCACCGTTAACGATGGAAATAATACCCATCGATGATTCGAGCCCGACACCGCCAAGGATTTTTATCGATTCGGACAAAATGCGGTAATATGATCCTCGATACCTTCGTTACCTATTGCGGTATACTAGAAATCGCTCGGGAAAAAAATCCTTCCGCGATCGTCGAGTCTTGATAACGTTTCTTGGCGAATTTCAAATTAAAAACTCTGCGTGAAAAAAAGACTATAGGATCGTAGGGAGTGGAATCTCGTGATTAAAAAGATGATTCGAAGTGAACTCCGTGACCTATTTAATTATGTAAGACAGTTTGTCGAATTTTAAAAAATAATATAAAATCTCATCGGGATAAGCTTTTTTACAAACTTGGGAATATTCTTATTTTTTTTAAATAATTCTAAAAAATCCTAAGTATCTTGAAAAAATACTTTTAAATTCTGCAAATGGATTAGTGTTTTTTTGTAATTTTTATGAATAACTGTTCAGAATTAAAAGTAAAACATTATCTAATAATTCGGATAACGAAGCCTTCGTATAAAAGTTTTAAATAAGACTACCGATGAAATCTATTTTAGATCGTAATAAACGAGTAATAAGATTTAATATACTTTTTACTAATTTTCAAATATAATTAAAAGTTAACCTACTTACTATTTGAATAAAATTTGAGTGCTTCGAGGTCCGACTCTTTCATAGCAATAACTAAAAGAATTTTATGCAAAATTTAAATATGAAAATTGCGATTGTTTATATTTGTACTTTTATCTTAACGCATGTAATTTGCGAAGATTATCTTTTAAAAATATTCACATTTTTATATTTTATATATTAATGAAAAACCATATTATGAATAAATCGTTTACTAATATTTTTATATAAAAAATTTTAGATAATGCATTGATACTACAAAATTATATAATATTTAACACTTGAATTATGTCTGAAGTTTTCATAAAATATATTATTAATGTTTTTACTATAATAATTACTATTATTATCAGTATTCTTGGAGCTGTTTTCGTTATTCTTATTTAATATTTGACTATTTAAATTAATAAACATAAAAATATCATTTTTAAAATTAATTGTTATAAAAATACGTATAAACGAAAGTATCCTACGAAAAATATAGATAATTACATAACAAGACGTACAGAAACTTTATACTTCTAGTATAAAGTATAAAAGTAACCGAAACATAGAGATTAAAAGGTCCATATATACATAACTTGAATGAAACATAAAAGAACAGCGTGTATGATTCTAATACAAAAAACTTGAATATAAAAGACCTTCTTAAATACTAAGAAGAATATTAAACAAATTTTTAAAAAAAAAGTAGGTTATGATTAAATGTCTTGTATGAGTTACAAAATAGGATAAAACATATGAGATAAGGAATAAGGTAATAAACTTTGCTACTGTTAGAACTAAATTATTATATTACGATACAAACAAATATATTATAATAATTACTATAGATATTTTGTACTGCATATTTTTATAAACGTGTGTTATAAAGTGTAATAAAGTAGAGATAAATCCAATCAAGTCAAATTTACAATTCTTTTTAAATGTAGAACGTAATTGTATCAAAATATATATTATATATGATAATGTAAACTAAATTAAATATATCAATAAATGATGCTCTCGTATAATTATACATAAATTATTAAAGTTCTATTTTGAATAATCATATTAAAAATTCCTAATAAAAATTTAGTGAAAAAATTATTTTAATAAGTTCCAGATCAAATTTTCATAAAAATATTAGATGTTTCGACATGAAATATTATATAAAAAAGAAAACTATGCTGAAAAAAAATTTTAAGATACAAATTTATACGTATATACAGAAAGTAACTCGAGACACACATATACATATATACACACATATATATATATCTACATTATCAATTAAAAATAATATACAGAATAAATATTGATTTTGAATTAATAAGAGTGAAATTTGAACTCAAATTAAATTAAATTAATTGGATTAATAAGTGATATTTAACTTTATTTATTAAATTTAATGTACAAAATATATTTTAATACGTAGATAATTGAACATAATCTATATAATATACTCAAGCAATACTTTCATTTAACTGTACAATTAACATATTAAATAACATAAATCAAGCTTTAATAAGAAATATTTGAAATAAAATATTTATAATTATTAAATGTATTCCATTACATATTCGTTATGGCCAACTTAATCGAAGCTTCGTGTTATATATAATTAGTCTTTGAAACCTCTTTTGTTTTACATTAATCTTTTTTTAATACTTTTGTAATTATAGAAAAGATACATTACAATATCGATCAAACTACGTTGTTGTAGGTAACATAAATAATATAAATAACACGCTTAAATAGTTTGAAATTTTCAATCTAATGAACTTTCTTAAAACGTCTCGGTCAATTTGATTCTTTTATCTATTAAATAAGACGGACTAAGTAGAACATATCAACGTTTGGTTTGACGTTATCTTGAAAGTATAAAATAGTACTACTCAAAGATGCAATTACATTTTCTTTAATTAAGACTATCTTTCATTCCTAAACTATTTTAATTCAATTTTTGCTATCACAAATGAAACTACAATGATTCAATTTTTTATTCGGGTTAACCTTTTCAATGTAAAAATAAAATAATATAGAATAAAATATATTATTTGTTACATGTTATGCTACTCGTAAAATTATTTAATTTCCTTATGGAAGTTTTTATTTATAAAGCAAGAATTTATGACATAAAATAACCTTAATTTTTGTTAAAAAATCTATACGAATCGTTACAATAAGAGTTGAAATATAGGAATGAATACCGATAATTAAAGATATTCGAGAATACAAGTCGTAATTTTAAGACAAATCGATACTCATTGTTATGATTCATAAAGAAAGTTTTACATTATTAAAAACAATTGAACTGTTGAATTATTTGATTTTTTCTATAAATTATGACTCCTGGTGTAATCGAGAAAGTTATAAACATTTCTTATATTTTAAAAATTCACTTATAACGGATGATAAATTATAGCATACGGAAAAATAACCGCAAAATACCAAAAAAATCATTTTATTATATTTTCCATCTATCATTTAATTAAATTTTTATAATATAATTAAAAATAAAATATTATATTTTTATTTAATTATAATTTAGCTTAAAATACAAGATTGTAAAATTTGAGAAAACCGAATTTTACCGCAACAAAAAATTTTAATTCAATTTATTTTTAATATATTAAATATTTGTTTTAATTTTTTAAAAATATTTTTTAAACAATTTTTAAAATTAAAGAATCATAAATAAAAGAAAGCCTTTACAAACATAACGAATTTAAAAAAATTTTTTATAAAAAAATATTTTTATATTTGTACATAAATAAACGTTATCTGAAAATAATTTTAAAAAATATATAATACAGATATCGTCAAAGTATAAAAAAAACAAAAAATGAACGCGATGATTCATAAGTAAATATTAATAAATGCATACATGTATGTTTAATTTTTTTAAGCCAGGAATAGATATTTTATTGTAGTTCGAAATAATTGATCTAATATTCGAATATAAACAAAAAGTTATTTTCTTATATAACAAAATTAAGATACAATTTAAATTCGTACACTAATTTTATATTTAATACATATATATATATATATAATTTTTTTTAAATGCGAGAATAATTTATAAAAGTTACGACAACACTAAGAAGTTTTGTTCCAATTTTAAGAAAAAAAAACTTTAAATACAACCCCAAAATACGAATTCTTAATAAGTAACGAGATACTTTAGCCAATTAAAAAAACCTTTACACAAGCTGGACAATAATATATCATCACATACGTTCCGAAGCTATTGAAATCGTGAATGCCTGACGAGGCACTTTACGTCGAACACATCGCCAGCCACGAAAAGCATTAAAATCAGGAACAATGACCGCGACCAAACGAATGCAAAGCTTGGCAATTAGGAATATCGATTCTGCACTTCGGCACTACCAATCAGATACCAATACATTGGAATATAAACATATCACCGACCAGCATCCACCAAAGACAAATACTCGATGATTACTGTAAGAAACATCTCATTAACGTACCGACGAATGTAGGACTACTCGAGTAATTAACTCTGAGCGACGAATCAATGAGTCTCGAATTATCGCCAGACGCGAGAGTCGCGTTAATCCGCGAAGAGCCGTTAATCTTAATCTTACGTCTTTTACACCTCTCTCTTTCGTAGCAATAGTATTAAACTTTAAAAATTATTGAGCTACTAAATATAATAAATAAGATATTAATAATTGTTCAAAAATCACGTTATAAGATAAAAACTATAGTTTCCTTTAAAAATATAATCACTTTTTTATGTAAAAGCAATCTAATTGTCTGCTAGACTGCCGGAATTGAAGTAGCTTTTTAGAAAATAAATACAAAAGCTGACATTATTCGTATAGATAATAAAACCTTATTTATATATGTCGAGGCAAGTGTCGACAATGTGAAAATAACACATCGGATTGATTAATGATACAAGTTATCGAAGAAAGTGTACATAATATACGAGGAGATCAAAGGTGAATCAGAAATTTCAATAGCGGTACGAATTAAATGAGGTGTATTCCGTAACTGATAAGATATTACGACTAGATATTAACTGGAGCGTTAGTCTTGTGTTTATTGAATAATGAGTTCGATTACCGGCGTTTCGAGTGACTCTCCGTTGAGTCTAATCGAAACAGCAATTATATTATACCCATCCCTGACAAAAATATTTTTATCGTTGAATAAAAGAATGGTGCAGATAAGCGTCTCAAATTTCAAATTTCTAATATTTCATAAATTTACACAACTTTAATTAAAACTTCTTGTTTGATTAAAATGAAATAATTAAAGTATATTATATAATTTTCATTATAAATTAGTTTTTTTCTTTCAAATTACTACAAAATATATAAATACTCTAATTTTGGTTGAAATCAATGCTAAATATCTATTAATATTCAATGATGTATGAATATTTTATTAAAAACTTTGTCTATTCGCTCATTACTTCGGTTACTTCGAAAATTTTAAGTCGTCGCTTTTATCTTTAATCAATGTGAACTGTTATTTCATTCTTAAGATCGAATATGATATTAATAATTGAATGAAAAAATTTTAAACGGATACGAATTTGACATAATAAGCAAATATATATTTAAACAAATAAATAAAACAAAAAAGTAACAAAATTGTCTACGATTGAAATGAAAATCATTATATATTTCTAAAACTTCGAAAATATAATATAAATTCTACTATAAATGAATACTATTTTCATGATTTTATAAAGTAAATGAAAAATTTTATCTGGTAATTACAATATTTTTATTTTTTACATAGCATTAAATTTATTAATAAAAAATGAATAAGAAAAAAGTAAGAAACTGTAAATATTCTAAAACGTATAAAATTGTAATTGTGAAAATATTAATAATTTTATATTTGTACGATATGTCATAACGTGACTTTTTTAATGTGTTTGTCGTGTTGATAAATATTTTAACAAAACAATATTTTATATCAGATCTTTGCATAAAATATAAATAAAGTTTATCCCTCTAAAAATGCATTTTGTTATGTTACAGAAGTTCTTAAATTTAAAACTTTGAACTAATTTAACTTTTGGATGTTATGACAGTTCACAATTTTTCACTGAGCTTCATACATAGAAACTCAAGATAATACTGCTACTCCTATGAATACCAAAACATTCGAACCCTCAAATCATGACTTATTTAAAATTTTGATTTATGAAATAATTCAAACTCATTTTATTATAATTAAAATTTTCCATTCTTTCGAAAAAAAATAAAATTTCTATATAAGCTTTTGTTAATTATAAAAAAATAAAATTTGTACATTATTGTGTTTATTATAGCATTCTGATGTAGTAATAAATAATAATCTCTTGTTTAAATACTTTTAATTACATTCATACTCATATAACTGACAAGATTTTACTATTAGAAAAATTTACTGTATTTTAATACAATTATTTTTATTAGATTGAGAAGTTAAACTTTATAAAAGTAAAAAAATCATTTTAGAAAAATTTATTATTTTATTAAATACAATATTTTAAAAAATTATTAAATAGTAACATTTAAATAATTTTTTATTGATATAATCGTCTATGATACATAGATTCATAGAGAATTTTAGAAAATTTCAATTTATTAACAAAATTTGTACATTTATTTTAACGATTGAATAAATATCGTAAAAAATACGATAATTTTGTGTATAATTTATCTTCAAAATTTTTTAAATTAGCTAACTTAAATACAGAATATTATTGTTATAATGCAAAATTTAACTTCAATTTTTATAACAATAATTGCTGTTAATAAATTTCTTATTTCTCATTAGTAGTAAAACGAGTTGTTAAAATTAATTTAACGCTGCTTTAAAAACGCATTATATTATAAGTACTGTATTATTCGTTAAATTACGATTTCTTCAATGATTTATTGAATCTCGTTAAATTGAAATAGTAAATACAAAAAAAATATGTTTGGAAAAAGTACGAATTTTTTTAATGTGTATGTATGTCTGTTGTTATTTCTTGGTACCAATTTAAACACATTGACTTACAAACCTTCGTTTCTTATACTTCAACTTGTTATCAATAACTGAAATATGTAAGAATAGAATTATTTATATGAAATCGAATCATACTCGATAGAAATATATAAAAAAAGTAGTAAATCGAAAAAATAAATTCCTATTAAAAATGCATTAAATTGTAGAAAGCTATTAAATCTTAGTTTTTATTCAAAATTCAATAACTCCGCCCTTTATTACATTTCTTTGATATTTTCGCCATTATTCTAAATTTTTCCACGCTTATTTTTTACATTAGAGTGGGCACATTTAAATACGAATAATCATAAGGAATAAAATGACACAAACAATTGCGCACAACTAAAATTAAATTGTAGATCTTTTTTTGTTTGAATATAGTTTAACAAACCTTACAGTTTGTCAAAAAGTCTACCCTATAATTTAATACGTTACAAATCATCGAAAAATTCCAATATTTGTAAATTTATCTTACCTAAATTTTTTCAATAACTCTGGTAAACTACAAATTCGAATAGCACGATATATTTGTATACAAGCCATATTTGCTATAGAAATAAAGCAAAGAAACTTTAATAGACAAGTTTTACTATCGTTCATGATTTTTATGACACCACTACAATAGCACAAGGTATACGTATAAAATTCCGTATTCGGTGTAATAAAACTCCTCTTTTGCATGTAAAATTACAAACTCACAAAAAGTAAATCTGAAACTCACAATTTAAAAAACAATCGACATTAAACTTTGAACAAATTACTGCGGTATTGTTTCGTTTATTTAAATAAATATGAAAGGTAACGTAATTTAATAATTTATCTCCCTTTAATATATAAATATTATTATGTCCTTTTATAATTCCGCAAGGAATTCGCGAGTAACGAAGAAAACTACGAACACGTTTATTTACAGATAAGAATAGAGGAGGTAAAAGTGAGATGCGAAATCTTTCCTCTTTCGTTTCTTCTTTACGGGTCACGAATCACGAAAACGTTGACGTGGATAAAGCTACAATTTAAAACAAAAATTTACGCCGTTATCACTATAATTTCACCAATATCAAATAACACTATTCTATAATATTCATTTCGTAGATCTACGCTAATAGTTTAAACTTTGTTTTACACTTTACTATAAATACTGCATTTCACGGGTCAAATCGTCAACTCTAATTTACCACAAAGCAATCTACAATTAAATAATTACAAAAGTCTAGATTAACTCAATGTACTTAGTATGATACCGTAAACTGGTATATGCAGGCCTGATTTTGTATTCGAATTCTTTCCTCGGTGGATTATGGATACTACCGTCTAGTCTTGCAGCACGATTGTGGAAAGTTGAACGAGTTTTGATCCGTACAAGCGAGCGATGTAAGCTCGTTTGTTGAAAACGGATATTCCGTATAGGTTTCTTCTTGTTTAGAGGGAATTCAGGTAACTATAGAAGTAACTATGTAAAGTACGTCTTCGTTAGTATCGCTACAGATTTTCGGACACTCGCGATGAAAAAATTATATGCAAATTGAGTTTTCCGAGTTTGTTAAGTTTAAAACGATTATTTAAGTATATTATGAATTAATTTTTAAAAATAATATATAAAATTATAAGTTTATAAATTTAAGTTTATAAATCATTGAATGTATAATAATTTTTTTCGACGTAATATAAATCAAAATAAGGACAGCAAAAACTAAAATTGAATATTTATATAGATGTATAAAGGATATATTTATAAACGGAATATTTTAGTCATTTTTTGATTATATCTTTAATGTAATTATTGAAAAACGAAGTCTTCTAATGCAAAATTAAATCAGAATAGCTTTTTGCATTATTGAATTGAATTTTATTGAATTTTACACATGTAAACTTTTAAATGTTGATTTTGATAAATCAATTGCCTACAGGATCCGAATAAATTCTTCGAAATAGAAAGAATTTTGTAACGAATTGAATAAACTTTTATTTGAATGTTAAAGAAAATCCATTTTTATGAATATAATGAATCATTTTTAATAGTTTTTTAATATAAACCTAAGAATTGTAATTTCTTAAAAATATACAATTATTGATCATTCGTTATTATTTATTTCAATTAGTTAAGCTTGCAATTTTTATAATACTAAGATCAAATTTACTCGATTGTTTTTTCTTTCTGTAAAAAATTATCATTAATAAACAATTTTTTCTTTTCACAATAGTATTATTTTAATAATTATATATATATATATATATAATATTTTTTATTTAAATTTTGCTATTCGCCCAAAACGCACCAGGGAAAATTACTTACTTAAAAATAAAAAATTTCTAAATTATGCGATACGGCATATTTATAGTTCTGACAATCCATTAAAAATATTAAAAAAAATTTGTTCTAAATTTAAAATAGTATGTAATATATACTTGAAGCAAAAAAAATTAATCCCTCGTTCCGTAATTACTTTTTGTTAACGTAAGTGGTACATTATTTAATTACAATCCTTGACAATAAATGTTTAACCAAGCGAAAGAAATTAATGAAATCATTTTCTAAAGGCTTATTAGCTTACAGTTTATGGGAGTCCGTATTAACGATCATACAAATTAAATAAGATTTAAAAATTTAAAGGCTGTATATGTCTGTAAGTTCCTAACGAAATCCCGTAATTGACAAGAAATTCACGTCCGTTAGTATGTAAACAAGGTCCAATTATACCTAACTATGCATGTATGCATAACTTTCTTTCTCTCTAATTAAGGTCGTTGCTACTGAACGGTAAATTCGCCTCCCTTGTTCATATCAGTCGGCACAGAAATGAAGGCTTACCCATCCATGCAATAATGAGCATCTCCATTGCAACATAGTCAAATCCACGTCCACGAGGAATCATCGAGTTCCAACAACTTCTTGAATAAGTAAACCTTAAAACTTTGTGTTGCCAAAAAGAAAAATATATCTCGGTTTGCTTGTGTTTTCGGAAATAGTCTGATTAAAAATAACAAATACCTTTTTTTCGATTTAAATTTTTTTTACATCGACAATTTTTTTTATCGCGATATTAGGTATAATCTAGTTCTATTAATAAAAAAATACAATATAATATAATTCAATAAATATGAATTTTTTTATTTGAAAATGAAAAATGTATCAAATATTCATATCACTCGTTTATATTTATTACTGGTATAATTTTTTTAAAAGCTCGTATTAAATTATCTGTTTATCAGAAACGTTTAATATTTTTCTTTATAGTGTCCAATAAATCAACGATATAACCCGTTAGAATATTATTTCTTACAAACTTTATTGAAAAAATATAAATATAAAAATGAGAATAGTTTATTTTCATTATTTTTATCGTCTAATAATTCTTTTATTTATGATTTGAAACTTTAACAAATATATTTTAGTGGAACAAGTGCAATAAAATTATAATATAAAAAGAAATTATATATGTGCAAATAACCTTTATTTAACACTTAAATCTATATAATTAATTATACATTGAGTATTCATGAAAAGATTTTTAAATGATTTACAAGAAATTACAAGGAATAATAATAAATTAAATGTTTTTTATTTATTTTTATTTGAATATAATGAAATATTGTAACTTATTTAATCTACAACGGTAAAAATTGAAGAAGAAAAATACAATCTCTTTATATAGTTACTATTATTGATTCAAATTCACTTTTAATAACATTATTATATAGTTTTTAATACTATTTATTTTATAACATTAGAAAAATATTTCATACATCACAATGATCCTAATATAAGTATATTTATTTTAAAGCATTAAATATTTAAAAAAATATATGCATAAGGCTTTAAAAATATAAATAAAATATAATTCTAAACATTGTTTTTATATTAAAACAATTTTTTTAACCGATATACATATCAATCATCTCAATAGAATATTAATAATACAGAAAAATTTTAACAGGAAAATATCTCACATATCTAAATTTCTTTCATCTTTTCATTATCTAAAAATATACAGTTGAGAGAAATTCGTACTTTATAATACACGATTGTACACATTAGAGGAGCAGATTCATATTCAGAGACACCAAAGTACTTCAAAATGATGCGAGAATGTCCGCAAATGGAGTTCCGGGATTCTTTGCCGCATCTTCGAAAGTTTTAATAAAAGTTTCCTTTTGAGCTTCGTTCGTCAACTGTGAAAAAAAATAGGTGATCATTATTCTTAATTATGTCTAACTTCTATTCTACTTATATTTTTATTCAACGTTTACTTTTTCTATAGTATTTTTATAGTAATAAAGATTCGAGTAGTTTATTAATAAAAAATATTTGTTTTTTAAATTAATAAATAATACAAAATATATATTATATTATAAATATTATAGATCATACGATAGTATCGAAAATTCATTCGATATTAATACTATCAGATAATTATATCACAAGTTACATATAATTATAATTTAAAAAATATATTATCAGTTACTTATTTCAAATTAAAAATACTATATCAATCAATAACAACACAAAGAATAATTTATTTAACTTTATAATTTAAAATAATTTACTATAATAATACTCATAGGGATAAATTATTATAAAGAATGAAATTACCCTCAAATAAAAATCAGAAGCAGCGAGACAAAGTATTTTTTTATCTTCGTACTCGTATTTTCCTATTCTTGATTGAACATGTGGAAATCTTCGATGATTTTTCATTAAGGATCGTCCAGTAATTACATTTTTACAATATTTCACAAACATCACATTGTTAAAAAATTATAAAAGGATACAGTGCTCGAAGCCAAGGATTCGTCGATGTACTTATAAAAAAACAGGAAAGGCACCAAGTAGACATAATAAGAGGTAAGCTTTGAATAAAGTTTTGTATACTGAAAACTACCCAAGTTTGGAGTAAACCTAACTGTGTACTGTTACAAGCTCTCTCGCATACCTGTAATAATTCGTGCAATCGAATTAATATTCATAAAGATGTATCCTGATAAATAAGGTACGGATCAACTTATTCAAAAATATTTAAACAAGTTGTAACTTTACTCTTGCACGTTTATTGACCAAGGAAAATATACAATAATTAATTACGCTAAACAACGATTCTTTATTATTATTTTTCGAAAAAAATTGTTTAAAACGATAAATAGTTTCATTGAATTGTCTTATAGAAATTAAAATTAAACAACTCTATTTTATCAATCTCACCTTGAAAACAACAGCCGACATTAATCTAGGATGCGGTTGTTGAGGAGACAAAAATTCCCCAATAACCTTCGTTAGAATCTCCATCGGTGGGAAAAAATCAATGAGTACCTCCGACAATACGGCGCACAATATCTGCACTTCCACGGGATATCCTTTCTTGATCTTATCGAAGATCACAGAGGACCTTTCGATCAACTTGACGAGAAGCTCGGGTTCAATGTCGGGCAAAGGTTCGTCTAGCTCCGGATGATTGAACCTGTCCGCTGTGTCGGTGTACATACAGGTGAGAAAGAGTTGGAGAGCCGGTAAAGATATAACAGGGTTCGTGTGTCTCAGACGCTCGATCGAAATCAAGACAATTTGCTCGGAAACTTTTCCAATTACGCTCTTGGTTGCGACGAGCCTCTCCAAGCCCTGAGCAGGAAAAAGGGAAATACGGTGAGGTACACATTTATAGTTGCCACGAATCCCTTCGATTTCGATACAATGAAAAATAAAATAAAAAAAGTAACGATTCGTGGTAATGAGACATTGAAAATATTTTTTAACGATTAGCGATAGTCGTTTATTTCTTTCGTCGTTATTTTTAATTAAGTTAATTATAAATAATTCGCGTATTTTTCAATTAATTCCAACGGATTTTTTTTATAAATTATAACATTAAAGTGCTTTCGTACATACTATTTTTTAATATTAAAATCGCTAAACCGGTTTTTAACTTTTTATTTTTTACATAAAATTTAAAATCAATGGACATCGATTAAAAATTTTTTCGCTCGATACACGCGTCAATCAATGGATAAAATTACCTGAAGCAACATTCGATGCAACGAAATGGAAATATTTTGAGAACAAATTAAAGACAAAATTAATTCTAATACTGCTGGAGCTTCGACATCGGGTGGAGAATCTTCGCCGTGTTCGAGTAAAAAAAATACAAGAGCCCAAAGTATGCATTGATGGTCTTCGCTTTGATTCGATATTCTATACGCAGTTTAACATAAATTATGCGTTAGATCGTAACGAGATAAATATGCGAAAATAATAAAAACGAAAAATGTTATACCTGCTGGAATCTTGTACATCTATGTACCGTTGAATATATTCTATCGTCAATGGATGAACGGCGTTCATCGTTTCTTCGCAGTTGGCCAACACGGCGCTTTGAAGCAGGTACAAAATTCCGTGTAACGTTGCTATTCTCATGCTCAATGAACCACATTTTAAACTTCCGTCTATCAGACGTTTTACCTTATCCAGCGTTTCGGTGTCCTACATAATCGACGTCGTTACATATTACAAATTACCACTTATAAAATACAATTTCAGAATATTCTATACGTGACAACGAGAAAAAATTATCCAACGTTTACTCGATGATATTTCTTTCGAAAATTGTTTGAAAAAATAAAGATGATTACTTTAAAAATTTCAATTTCATGCTTTTTTATCGTGTTATCTCACCAGAGGCGTAAGAACGGCAGAGGCTTTGCAGATCGCTACGATCAGGTGTTTCCTGATAAGGTCGTCCTCGGGCAGGTGAACCTTCCACAGCTCCATACAAGCGTCCAGCATCCACTGATACTGCGACCTTTCAACGAACAATTCCGAAACGAACAGCAGCGACTTCACGACCTCGTGGAGCAATCTTAGAGGCAGTTTCATCCCAGGACTCATCCAAGACGCGTACAGCTCCAGAAGAAACCTCAAACAAGAATTTACGTCGAGCGAAACAGAGTCCAGCGCCTCGTCGCGACGCTTCTTCAACGCGAGGGTGGAAGAACTGAGTTTGTCCTCGTGCAGAGAACAGAGCGACCACAGGTAAGAAATTGACAGCTGTCCGTAGACGTGTTTGTGTGATCCAGTGGGACGTGGCTCGAGGTTTCCGCGATTGAAAATGTGCTCGAGCTTCGGTACGTTCGTTTCGCTGAGGGCGATGTTGCTGTAACAACGAGGATAAACTTCTTTTACGATGGCTCGCGCTCGAGATTCCGTTATTGCGTCTGATTGCGTTATCGTGAAGTGCGTGAAAAATTGTGTTTTAAATTGGGATTTTTTATAGAATATGTTTTTTAGTGTACGGGGTGAATTCGAATATCCAAAACTCCGGAGAGAGATAAAACCCACTTTTTTTCGTATTTCCACAGCAGCAAGTCTTGGACCACGAACAATCTCCGGGTGCTCTTCTTGTGCAGCGAGAGCTGAGGATCCCTCGGATGCTGGATCCGCGATCCATTGTTCGGGTTTCCGGGACACGGCAATATCAGAGTCTGAACCAACAGATTCGTTATCGCCTGTACGGCGAGACTCGCCGTGTGAGCTAAGCTGCCCGTCGATTCCATCTTCGTTTCGTTGTCCAACTGAGATACGTTAAGAACTCCGAGCAATACCATCCAGATCTCTTCGAATTGCTGGCGCGAGTTCCAACCGAGTATCGATATTCTGAAGATAAATTCCTCGAGTACATCGAGTTCTGGAATGTAGTTAGGTTCCGATGAAAGCAAAGCAAACTGACATCTGCGAAGAAAGCGGAATAAAGGGAAAAGTAACGTAAGGATTCGGCTCGCGAAAAAATAATGAAAAATGTAAGAGTAGAAAAATTTTGCGTAACCGTGGAAGTAATATAACTAATAAATAATTATTGTAACGATGCAATGATTCTTCGTAAAATCGTTGTATCTTTCTCTCTAACTTTCATGCAAACTAAAAACTGAGAAATAATCGGGATATAATCTTGATAACGAGTTTACAATATAATTATTATAATGAACTTGTTTACGTAATTGTAACGAGTCTCGTAAACCAAGAACATTAGATATTCGATACTAAAATATAAACTCTTAAAAAAGCTTTGGCAAATTTATGCTAACTCTGAGATCCATTTAAGAAACTATTATGCATTGGAAATAATTTTTAAAATAGTTTAAGCTTAGTATTACTTGGTCAAATTAAGTTAGTCGAGAAAGTTCAACTCATGAGACGACGAAACTACGGAAAAGAGTTTAATTTAATTTTGCGATAGAAAAAGTTTCCTCTTTCGTCGCTAGCATTTCTACAAATTTCTCGCTAAATATTCAATGCACGTACGCGGCAATAAAAATATCGCGTTAGCAACGTTTTAAAAGACGAGTCCTCTAAAATTGACGATTACAAGCGCAACTTGTCTACATCGAATCAAGAGCCTCCCTTCAAAGATCGGGCGGACTTACTTGGTCGGTCCAGTGCCTGTGATCGTCGAGCCCTGCTTCCAAAGTTGCGGCGGAGTCAGGACGAACGAGTTTACCAGCGGTTGTCTGGCCACGCTGACGACGAGACTCTCGAGAGCCTTCCCCAGGAAAGTGGGAATACCGCTTCCATCGCCGATCGATCTTCTACGCCTGCGCTCGAGCCAACCGACCAGCGCCGCCATCCTCGCACAGGCGAGTCCGAACTCCTTGGTCCTCCCGTCGGCCATCGCCTCGCGCAGTCCGCTGCAGTCTTCGTCTACGTCCTGGGGGGGTTCCTCGACCGCGCCGCAGCAGTGCCGGACGATGGCGTCGAGGGAGGCGACCGCGGAACAGAGAGAGTCGTAACACTCGGGTCCGGCAAGACTCCGGCTGGCCGCGGGTTGCCGGAGTACCGCCCGGACGCAGGTGAGCGAGAGGTCGAGCTCCCGGGGACTGAAGTTCTCGGAGAGCATCGCGTGTCCGACCTCGAGGCAGCGGAGAGCGAACCGTGCGAGCTCGTCTCCGTGGCTGGACTCCAGGGTCAGCGAGAGTTCGGTCAAGGAGTCGACGTAGGATGTGACGGCCGGGGCGATCGAGAGCAAGACCTGGCGATGCGCTTCGGTCACCGGTGGAGGATCGCGAGGATTCCTGAGCGGTGGAAAAATATTACGCATCGATCGTCGCGTAGAGAAATTTGGGTTTTATCGAGCGACGCTTTTCTCGCGATGTCCATTATTTATTTAAGCTGATTCGGATATTTAAGTACGATCGATGTTATTCATCGTTCCACTGTTCGCTTTATAAATAGCTTTGATTTCTAGTGGCGAATTTAAACGGCTTTATAATCAATTAATAAAATGGTATTTTAAGATCTAACTGCAGTTAAATTAAAGCTTCGTTTCGAATCAATTATTTAATTCCATTTATAATATTATTCATTGTTAATTAAATGTCATTAACAAAATTGAATTTTTAAATATCAAATTAAATTGTACACCGATAATATGAAAATATTATTGTCTTTGTATATTTCGAAATAATAATCTTTCAAAAAATTAAGCGTAAAAATTCCTTATATACGAGTTTTCCAAAACATTAAAATACTACGCGTTACATCTTTAAAAAATTACAAAATAAATTTAGTGTATAAATACCATTGACTTTATTATATATAGATATATATTATATATATATCAAAATTTTAATTTACACAATTTTAAGATATAAAAGAAACAAAAATTTCACATCATAATCATATAAACTCGTTTTTCATAAAAACTTAAGAATGATATTTTACTAATTACTTCATTTGAGTTAACGAGGATTATATTCTAACACTTAAAAATTAATTTAGTATCATTTGTTATGTAAATATTCCATTTTGATCTCAAAATTCCTTACGTTTTCTGACCAGTATATTTTTTAAATCCTAAATATTTATTTAAAAATTGTATGTGTAACTAAAATTTTGTTATAAAAATTCTTGTTTCGCTTTTAAATTACGACTGTTGTAAATTTAATTGCTCATTAGTAAAAAAACAAAAACATACCCTGGCCGAATGCAATATTTTCTAATTCTTACGTTAGTGTTTTTTTTATTTTATTCCTTGTTTTCGTTACTTTCTTATATTGCGTTTATAATACTTCACTTTATATCGCTTTCAAAAATATTAATTTATATCCGTAAATTAGTTACAAAGCAAACTAACTTTTCCACCATATTCTTAATAGTATAACGGAAAGACGTCAAGCGGTAATAAAGCATTAAAAGGCAAAAGGGCTTTTAAAATGTATAAACATTACGGTGTGTTATTCTTTTCTTGACTCGAACATAACTCGTACGTCTCGCGATGTTTTGACAGCTCCTGCAGGATATTCCGAACTCGGTGCATCAAACTTAGTTTCGTGGCTGTGTATAGAATACTTTCGGTGGGAGCTTCAGGTGCGTCGGCGTTACGAAACTCTGGTATTAAAAAAAATTGAATACGTTATTTTTAATTATCTCATAAAGACATTCACGAATATTATAATCGTCGAGAGTCGCAGTTTATACTCGAAGAGATCTAAAATTTTAAGGTTTTACAACGTTCCCGATTCGAAGAATTACTTTATTAAAACGTTGCACTCGTCTCGAGTGGAGTAATTTAGACTATTTTATGTACGGTTGTTTTATCCACGGTATATAAAATTAACTTTTTAATTAAACACGTTTTATAATATTCGATTATTTTCGATAAATCTTAAAGATGAAACGATCAAAATAATATTCGAAAAGGATTCGATAGAGTTAATTCAAGATTCGAATAATTTCAATAAATTATTATTCTAAATCCGTTGATATTTAACGAATATTTTTAAAAAGACGTCATCCGAATTCATAACTCGAACTTTAAATAAGATCCTTCGTTATTAGATTTTGTAAATTATAGAACCGAGTTGATAAATCTGTAATAAAGCAAACGCGTTATAAAGTTTTCTAAATTTTAAATTTCGCCGAAGATGGACTAACTTTAAATACAACAGCGAGTAAAGAATAAAGAAGTTTAGAAGCGATAAAACAAAAAAGGAGTTTACCTAATCGTTGAGTGGACTGAGCGATGAGTCGAGCACCGACTATCACACACTCGTGCAATAATTTGACGTTAAAATCTTTGGAGGAAAAAATGTCCAAGCACTCGTCCAAATTCAAATGACTCAAGAGCCACGCAGACTCCAAGCACCCGTAGCTGACGCATGGATGACAGCATCGAGACCTTACCTTTGTGCGCAAATTTTTAACTTTTAATAACGAAACCACTTAAGCTGCCAAACGAACTTTTGCGTTTGTTTTACATTCGCAATTATTTTGCTCTTTCGAGAGCTTAGCATCTTGTCGAAATTTAAAACAAAAATATAAACAAAAATATAAACAAAAATATAAATAAAAGCTACTCGTTTCGAAACCTTTGAAAGAACTTTAAATATTTTATAATTTTTTGATGCATCGTTAACTTTGTTCGTGATTCCGTGTCGATTACAGAATGAGAGTTTGCAACGAATTACGATAAAATTGCAGGTAGATTTATTTGTTAAATAAATGTAAATACGAGTCTTTTAAATTCGTGAAATTTTTCGCTAGAATTCACTTTTTTAACGTATCGTAAAATAATAAATTCGCGACGTTTATGAGAACGTTTCTAAAATAAAGAAATTTTGATGGTACTAAAGACTTAAGAAAATAGAGCGAAGGTACGAGTTATAATATGTACTTAGTTGAAAGAGCAACGCTTTGCGATAAAAAAATATTTAACTCGCGTGCAACGATCTCCTCACCTGAGATAAAAACCAGGTACGATCCAAAGAAATATTCTTCACTTCGGAGGGATTAAACGGCTTCAAGTGATCCAATTCCAAAGGCTCGAGTTCGTAGTGACTCGTCGCTAACTTGTTGAATAAGCCAACTAATGCTCCGTATTTCCTCGCCAATCCTTCCCTCTTCAATGACTCCATCGTACCCTTAGAGCCAAATACCTCCTTTTTTTACATCGCTCGTTCGACATTCGTGTATTTAGCGATTGGTGAAAGATCGCAATTAATTTCAAACATGCGTTTTTTATGTATTTTTCCAGCGATCTAGTGGACTTTTACGTATTGTTTATTATTTTTAAAAGGAAACAAACCGATTATATAAAATAAACCGATTATACTGTCAATCATATTCGACGCTTATTATGTAATCTCTAGGTATAGGTTAACATTTTTATAGTACTTCGATTGAATAAAATGTTACGGTAAATGTAATGTAAATTTAAATGTTGTTTCTAATATATTTTTTAATGGTAATTGTAAAAGTTAAATCAATATTTTCAATTACAGATTTTCACGATAATAAATCATACTCATAAATAAATATGTACCAAATACTACTGATATTTCTCGATAAATTTATAGATCAATTTTATATTACGATATACTTTTAATACAATTAAATTATTTTCTTGAAATCTTGAAAAAGGGAAACGATATTTAATCATTTATCACAATTTTTATTTAAAACTATCCACGTTCGTTACGTGTGCAAATTTATATTCAAAAAATAAAAATGTATAAGAATTATTTGCCGTAACTTATAATTTTCGTACCAAAATTAAAAAATCACGTATTTGTTTTTTTCTATGTGAATCATTTAAAAAATTCAACATTTAAATTAAAAATTTAATTTCGTTTCTAATCAACAAGTATATTTTTTAGAACTTTGAATTTGTTTTTAAGTAACGTAAAAAAAGCTTTATAAGAATCTACCGCGTGCATCAAATAAAATTTTTTCCGGTTCTACTAAAAGTTGAATTTTATTCTAAAATTTAAAAGAATAGACGCAAGTAAACGTTATATATATATATATATATATATATACATTACTTTTATAGACGCAACGATACGATAATACATTGAAATGTTGCTAAAACGAAATAAATAAAAACTCTTCTCAAGTTCTTATCGCCGTAAATATTCACCGTTGATTTACCCTTGATTTAAGACTACGACCGTAAAGCCTTAAACGATACATTTGGCAAAAAAGAATGTAACGTGCGCCTCTACATAGAAACGAAGGCCCACCTTAAACTCGTCCCTGGTCATCTGCGCCAACGCCTCGTCCTTTCCCAACGCCAAGAGCAGCTCCAGCCTCCTGCTAGCGATTTTAGCTGCCATCCTCGAGAGCGCGAGGTACTTGGACATGAGCAGCCGAGGCACCAAAGCGAGTAGCAGCTGACCGGACTGCGACTGGTGGGTCCCCTCGAGGCAGTGCAGCAGTCGTTTCACGCGTCCGGGACGCTCCGTGGGTTTGCAACACTCCTCGGCGATGGCGCGCAGAAAGAGTCCGCTAGAACTCGGCTCGCGATGAACCGCCACCGCGAGGAGTTCGCGCACCGGAGGCTCGTCCGCGAGGCTGATGGTCGCGACCGCGTGCTCTCGCAGCAGCCACCCGAGACGGTCCGGGTCGAGGGAGGCGCTTTCGCAGGCGTAGTCGCAAAAAAGAATGATGGAGGCGCGACGCAGGATCTCGGCGTTCATGGACACCTGCGAATGGATGATCGAAGGGGAGGAAAGCGTTAGATTCGACGCGGTGAATTTTTCGTTTTGTATTGCCGATTGCCGATTGCCGAGGACTTCGGTCACTTTACCGACTTCAACGATTCGTTCACTTTTTTTATCGGATGCAACGGGAGTAAATTTCTAGTCAAAATTGCTTCTTTCGTGTACAACGTAGAAAAAAGAAAACTTTTACCTTATTTTGATTGTTCGTAGATGAAGCTCCGATTACTCTTGACCAGAAGTTTATATCATCGAATCCCAGTAACGTTAATAAATAAGTCCATTGACACATAAGAATTGGACAGTTGATACCAATTTTCATCATCGCCTCGTTCAAATCAGTCAACAATAACCTTTCGTCTTTCGGTAAATGTTGTTCCTGTACCAATTGCATACTGGCATTAGCAACTTTACAATGACTTCCGGTCTCAAACATGTGAATACACAATTGTAGAAACAGAGAAAATTGTTGGATCAAGTATTCGTTACCAATGCGATCATTTGAATCGTTCAATACTCTTAAATTTGCACCCTGAAGTAGAAATAATATTTTGTTAGAATTTAAGGTGTCGATCGAAATTGAAATTTTAAATGGCAAAAAATTTCAAAAAAATATACCTAATTTTCATTTTATAATTTATTACTTAATGTAGAAGATTGTTTACTTATCCATGTATAATTTAATTCAATAAAGAACAGATATCAACGTATACATTTAAAACTAATTATATTTACTCATTTTTATAAACACTTATTTTGCTATTAAAAAATTTTCTCTCGATATTTCTCGTAATATAATTAATAGTATAAAATAAGTCGAGAAAGATGTTGAATTATAAATTATTAATTTAGTATATTATTTTACCATTGTGTATTATTTAAAGAGTAAAAATTTATATTTCAACGTATAATATTCTAATATATTAGGTAATTAAAAAATATTTTCTTCTTTATTTATATCTTTGCGTAAAAGACATTTTGAAATTGGAAAAAATTTCGTAAACTAAAAAAACTACCTGATAGAAATCAACCAGTGCCGTACTCATGGATCCAATCACACGAAATATAAATCTCGAAAAAATTTTCTCTGGTGGCATAACGAAAGGCTGTAAAAGTCCAGATACGTTCAACGGATCTCCGCTGGTTGGTCGAGTTGAATCTGGGATTAGAATTATCTCGAGTAAATCTGCTATCGATGGGCTTATATCCGAAAGTCTCGATAGCATTACTTCTTCTTTTGCGTATGAAACGAGCGACAGTATTATCACATTTACCATTCCTATCCATCGTTTAAGTTCCAGAATTCTTTTGCTAGTCAAAGAGTCATTATGCTGAAATTAAAAAATCCGAGTTTCAAACGTTTTAAATATCTAGCAAAAAGCATTCGTATAATATAATTATTTGTTTAAGAGGTATAATTTATATCTAAAAAATAAAGAAAATAATAATAAAAATAAAATTATAAATGTATTTATTAATACCGATCGAAATCGATATCTAACATTTGTAAAATATAATAATATTTACAAGCTTTAAAAAAATCAAACGCTATATAATAATTTAAAGTGTTTACCGTAGTACTATTTTAAAATTGCTTTAGTTATTATTCAGAAAATTAATAAATATTGTAATAGTTTTTTAATTACTATGATTATATGATCATTTATCTCGCGATAAATATACTGCAATTTACACGTTTACTTCAAATATAAAGGAAATCCTAACACGTCAATATATACCAAATTTAATGTATCCATATTACCACGATAAAAAATTTACGTCAACTATAACGACCAGAATCAAATTTGATTGATTTGATTTATTTTTATCAGATTTATTTAAATTAATCGTATACTTTTAAGTAAGAATTATTGCAATCGTACCAATGGTAAACTTTTTCCGACCGACGGTGGCATCGTGAAAAGGATTTTCAAAAGCGGATCCACGGGTCTAAAAACCGTAGGCGATACCGCGGAGAATAATTTCATCAAGGCAAAATAAGCTGTCCTCGATTCCAGTTGAATATTCCGCGTATGAAGTAACGGAATCACCGCATCCATCGTTTGTCTAGACCATCGCCTCCATTTTTCTTCGCCATTACCGTCGTTACTCAGCCTCGATTCAGTCAAACACTTCGCTAACAACTCCACGATCTTCGAACAAACGCAAAAAATAAAATTATTACAATTATTACTTATTACAAATAAGTAATTGATAAATCTATTATCGATAAACGATTACCTGAGGATACTCGACGAGTCTCAACATCATGGACATCAAAACCTCTCGAGTGGTCTCCATCTCTTTCTCCTCGTTTACGTTGGACGATGAACTTCTCGCCAGGAACATCTCTTCGACGACCGGCACCAACGCGGGAATGCAGTGAGTCAAAGTTGGTTGTCCACTGGCCATTAGACCATCGCAAAGCTGAATTATCTTCGGGACACCGATTATCAATTTCGAATGGTATTTCTCGTAGGACAATCGCACCAGGAAGTCGAATATTCTCGGGAGAAGCTCCTCCGTGTTGGATATATGTCCCTCCTCGATCAACTCGAATTGCTGCATAACGAAGCCAATGAAAATTTTGTCCGAGTCCATCAAACAGTAATTAATATGCAGCTGAACCAGTTGACTAAGAAGCATGAGCACTTGGCACTGCAGAGGTACGGAATTGGAAGTCGTGTACTGGATCAAAGATTTTATGACCATGGGTTCGAAGAGTCGAATAAACGAGCCCAATGAATTTTGATCGGAATTACGGCTCAAGATTTTCAGAATCGACGAAAGCTTTCGGTCCTCCTTGCGATGCAACGAAGTTATAAACCTTGATTAAATAATAAAAATCGCCTCTTAAATATTTCGAATCGTACGAATTAAACGCGATTTTGTTTGGATGCTATTATTTCAAATAATCACCATGCATAAATTAAGTCCTTCGAAATTATATTTGTCGAATTACATTTAGAAAATATTACAAAAAATAAAACACACAAGCGAAGGATCAATTATAAATATAGGGAGACAAAGTAATCGATACGCGTAACATTTCAACAACCCACCTACGATTGGTGTCCGGTTCGTTACCGCCTCGACAGTTATTTCCGATTTCTTTGATCCTTTCAACCATGATTTTAGCTGGTCTGTGGAAGCACTGCTCGTAAAAGCCCTTCTCGAATTCTCCTTCGCCCTTAACGAACTCTTCCTTGTAAAAGACGCAGTCCCTTTTTTCCATCCTGCACCGAACCTCGTAGATATCCGCCCACTTCACCGATAAGTTCGTTCCAAAGAGACACTTTAGTAACTGCCTCACGCACTGAACCGTCTTCGTCGACGAAAGTAGCATAGTCGACTGCAGGTAATGCAGTATCTCCTCGGCGACTCGACCAGCCTCGTTGATGCTCGCAACCTCTAGGATCTGAGAAAGGACTTGAAGGTTGGCGTTGAGGAACCCGAGATACATTTCGCTGGCCTCCTGCTGAAGAGTCACGCGATAGTTGGAGTGAGCGGCTCTGAGTAACTCGTACAATCTCAGGTAATGCGAATGACCAGTGAAACATCCGAACTGATCCTTGCCACCGGAACGAAAGCTGAGACGATGATGCTCGGAGGATTTTTCGGACGAGTTGGATTTCGATTTAGAGGACTGCTCGGAAAGAAGCTTACGTTTCGGAGACAAAGATTGGGCTGAGGGTAAAGATGGTAGGGAAGACTTGGAAACTAGTTGTAATGGCTGCAAGTGAATTTATATGCTTGTTATTTCTATGGTTTTCAAATTGCGATGAATATATTTTATCTTTTTGCTTTAATTTGACGTTGATTTCGATATATTTTTCCTGTAATTTTGATGACAAAATGTATAGAAATCGTACCTATTCGCGGTTTTCGTACAATTTAATACGTGTAATACATGTGCGTTTCTTTTAACTTAATAAGATCAATTATTTTAATTTTACGTGTTTATATATATATATTGATTCTAGATTAAAATGAAATATACTTTTCGTTTTATAAATAAAAAATTGCTTCGAAAAAAATATTAAATATATACGTATCAAACGTTATTCTTTAAAAACGAAACCTTGTTGATTAAATTTTTTATTTTTCTAATGTAATTCTAAAGTATTTATGTATTATCTATTCCACTTTGATAAAAAAAATTGAACCAACTTTAAATTTTCACATAATTTATTTTAAAACTATTTCTTTGGTTCATAAAATTTTATATTTAATAATATTAAAGTAAGAAAATTATTTTTTTATTACGGTGAATAATATTCTATTTATTATAATAAATTGTATTCTTAAATTTTCGTATAAAATATATTCCGTTCACGATATTACGAAGGAATGTATAAACAAGTGTACGTAAAAGCTGTAAGTGCATCGTAAATACCAAACAAGCTACGTTAGGAAAAAGTCGTTGCTTAAATTTTCAATTCCAGTGACGAAAACTAAAACCAATAGATAGATAAGAATCCGATATAGTATGCGAGTATAAAACAATAACAATTGTTACAATTTTATTAATCTGCTTATTTGATCTGTCGTAATAGTTTTAGTAAGAACCTCGTTTATTTTATCTTTGAGAATTTACTTCTTTAACAAAATATTGTAATCGTTCTATCGATTTCCCCAATTTCTTTTCACCCCATTTATTCGATAAGTTATTCTTGTACTCTTGTATTATTAGATAATATTTATAGTATACGGTTACTTTCCGTTTACATTCAAGCATTTTAGAAATTCTATTTACGATCGTCGTTCTACATTCAACTGTATATTTTCAATATAATTTAATTATTTAAAAAATGAATAGCGGTAATGTGCAAAGGTGAAAAATCACTTCCATTTTATAATGAAAAACTATAAAATTTAAAGTCTGAAAATATCTCTTTTGAAATCGATACTCCTGTCTTTTTTATAAACCGATAATAATATACATTAACCATTATACGTGGTATATATTAAAAAAAATTTTTTCCTATTATTTTTTTAATAAATCTGAAAGACTTAAAAGTAAGTAGTCTTTCGAAAAATAATTTAATAGAAACTTTCTAATTATAAACGTATAACTCCTTTGTACAAATATAAATCATCATTTTTATTTATACGTTAGTTTATCCGTTAATTTTCGAAATTTTACGTTTTTAGTTTAACTACATTTTACAATATTTTTTTCATTTAAAAAAGTAAGATAGTAGCGTTTAATCGCATACTTGAAATTAATTGAAACTACAACATCGTATTAACACGAAAGGTAAATAAATTTTATCAAAATTTTCGATCGATGCGCTTCATTACATAAGTGATACCAGCCACGAAGTTAACTATTATCTAAACTATCTCAATTATAATATTGATTTCGTTGCATGTCTATTAAACTGAAAGCATTGCACCGTTGATTAAACGTAATTGACTTTTCTTCCCAGAAAAAAATTCGCCACACGCTAATAAACTCATTGTACAAAGTTTGATTTTCCGGAGGTACTTACCGAGGGTAAATCTTCAATGACATGCTGAAATATATTCATAACTCTGAGGACATGTTTCAGTAACTGCTCCATATTCCAAGAGCTCTGCTTGTCGTTAAATAAGGTCCAGTACTTGTAATCGTTCAACGGGTTCGAGTCGGTTTCGTGTTTAGTTCTAGTTGTATTCAAATTAGCCGACTGCTGCTCCTTCGGTCGAAAATTAGTACATGCAATACCAGAAGCCAGATTACCAGCAAGCAACAATAAGTGGCGGTGCATCGACAGATCCAAACTAAGTGGAGACGAACTTAATAGAATTATCGTCTGTGAGAAAAGACTGCTAGATATTGGTGACAGAATTTCGTTGGAAAAGCCTACGTGTTTTTGAACAAAAAATTAACGCATTAATTATGATATACTGTTTATTTACTTTTCATTTACTTTTCATTATTCGTTTATAACATTGATCGAACACTTTTCTATCGATTCGTTCATTTTCGTTGATTCAATGTTTCAGCAAAATTTAAACCGTTAGGTAATAGAAAATAACCGAGTAACTAAAAATATACGATAGAAAATAAAAGAAGGACTTTGTATTTGCAACGCGAGTTTTATCAAAAATTTTTACATTTTAAAAGATAATTTCAATATAAAGATATTATAAGTCCGCGGTAAAGAAAAATAATTATAAGGTATTATTTAACGAATTATATATCGCAAAGATATCTCGATATTTCTAATAAAAATTCGTTGTACTTGCAAGATTTACAAAATTAATAAACTAAAATTTTAGTGCAAAGTCAAAAAGCTTTAAAAGTGTTCTACTGTTTAACCAAAATATAAATGTATTTGTACCAAAAAGAATTATAACATAATATCAACATTTTCACACCATAAAAATCTTCTCGTTCGTCGAAATACATAATTAAAATATCAAAAAAAAAAAACATCGTGACTCATGCACGCAAATGAAAATCGTTCTACCAATCTATGATCACAACTCGATAAACAATAGCACAACTTAACGGAAAATTTGGAAATCAACCTCAAAAAATAAAACCGCATCGCTCACCGAGAACATTTTCCGAAACATCGCCTCTCGTCGAAGACTTCTTCGTCGGCTTCTTGACGACTTGCCGACCCGCCGGCACGAAACAATCCCATGCTTTCGTGTAAATCGTAGTCAAATACGTATCGCTGAGTGCGCTCAAAGCCTCGCAGCATCCGTACGCCGAATGCTTGGAAGAAAACACGAAGAGCCTTTCGACCAACGAGCCGATAATTCTTGACAGCGCCTCGTCGATTCTCTCGCGCGAGGAATAATCCTGGACGCGGAAAAGTGCGTTGTAAGGCTCGACGAGGGTATTTATCAGCAGCTTGTGCTCGTTGTAGTAAGGAGCGGTCGGGTCGACGGGGCTGGAGGCGACGGAGACGAGGTAACGGTCGACGTAAAGACTCGCATTCCGGGTTACGGCGTCCTCGTGCGGTGACTCGTAATACAGAGAAGGAATTATTCTGTGAAGGAGAAAGAAAAAAACTTGTTTGATTGCATCGATGCAAAACTTTTTATCGAACATACTTTATAGTTTTTTCAATAGTTTGAAAGAATAATTTCATTTTTTTTAACAGCGATAAGTCTTTTATTTGTGCTTTGAGTTTCATATTTATAAATATTTTTAATTGTATTTGCGACGTATATATTTATATAAACTGTCGCACGTTTGATCTACTTTCGTTTTTACTACTGATTGTAAAAATGAAATAACTTTACTATCGATATCACCGTAAAAATCGATAACAGATTTTAAATATTTATAAATGCCAACTTTGGATAAAACTTTACGGTTAACTTACGGTATTTAAGGTTTTCGTATTTAATTCTATTTTAATTTAACTTTTTATTCTTGATAAAATATGCTCCAAGCAATTATGATACATTTATTAGAGTTATACGAATTTATATAAATAATTACTCACTTTGTAATGACATTTCCAGCAGCTTTTCGAACTCTTTGATCCGAATCGCTTAAAAGTTTTAATAGAACGTTGATTATACTTTCTTGAAATTTTAATTCGGCATTCGCGTGTTCGATCGTTGTATACGGTAAATCGCTAAGAATTTCCGCTAATTTTATTTTTACAAGAAAATATGGATTTTTTACAAGATATGGAAGAATTTTCAAAATCGGTATTGCGTATTCATATTTTTCAGATTCTAATAGACTAGGTAGAAATAAACTGATCGCAGTTAGAGTGTGACGACAAGTTGTGGCAGATTCATCTTCGAGTCCCTGTACATTTTAAAATATGCATTATTAAACATCGTTGAATTAAGTATATGTTAAATAAAAAATGTGATTTAGAATATCTTGTTTTTTATGTTGGTAGTGGCGCAATAGTTATATTACAAATATTCAAATGCTAACTAAATAATGAAATTCAATTGATAATTAATTGTTTATGATAAAATCGTGAAAAAAAAGTCTTGAGATAATACTTAATTATTTGAATGAATTTTAATTATCCCTTACATAAAATTTGTCGATAAATCGATGAAAACTATTATACGAAATGTATTTGAAAATATTTAAATGTATTATACGTTGTAATAAATTATTTTATAATTATACCATTAAGAATTTTTTTCCCAGATTTTAAGTTATGATTATTTTTAATGAAATTTGAAATTTAAAAAACGAAAATAAACTCGAAAAAAACAAAGTCTTTGAAAAAAATTGCTTATAAATGTATACCTTTAAAATTAATGTAATGAGATTCTCCATTGTGACAGAACTCTTAGAATCGTCTAAACTGAAATATCCTTTATTAAGTCGAAAAATACCCTGCAATAAATGTCCAATAATCATCGAGACATTCCCTCTAATCTGAGGATCCGAATGATCATAAAATATTAAAAGGTCGGAAATCATTTGTCGATCCTCGATTTTTTCATCCTTTTTTGGCACCTTTGCAACCGTTACAAAAAATATATCTGGATAAAGCCTAAAGATATTACCGAGACAAGTCAATGCTAAGGATTTCACGCTGACACGGAAAAGTTCATCGGGTACGAGTTCACCCGAAGTACCGGTAAGTAGAAAAGACGATACAAGTAAACGACAACAAAATTTCAACGGTACGTCATTGTCCAAGAGACTCCCGATCGGCAAATCCTTGCGTTGTGACATAAATTGATTGAAGGTTACTTCGTGCGCGGAAAATACGGACAAGGTCGTCTCCTCGAGATCTTCCTCTTCTCTCATGTCTGGACAAGAGGATAAACTAACGTCGACGGGTTTTTCGAATTTTTCTATATCGCTACTGGCATTACTTTCTATCTCCATATCTTCATCTACGAAAAAAATCCAATTTTTATTAATCAATTTTTGATTAATTTTATATAAATTTCTTACTTTCGATAGATCCAATAATAAGAGCACTGTAATCTTCTAAATCTTTGGTTTCGATAATTTGACTAGGATCCGATAAATTAACGTTGCTCTCTGCTTTACGTACAACCGGCAAAACGCTTGTCATATTTTTCATCCAATCCTCCACCTTTGGAGCTATTTCTGGAATATCCATAATATCAGACTCAAAGAGATTCGAAGCAGATTCTAAATTTTCCTCGGACACTGCAGTCATCGAAAGACTTATTCTACTTGTCCATTGTCTTCCTCTTTCCTTTAATTTATTAACATGCTGACTTATCCCTTCTGGTGACAATAAAGTATTTACAACGTTTTTAGGTGGATTTTGCAAGAGTTGTGCTAATGTCTCGAGTGCAGCATTTATCATGTTATGATTCGTGTATAATTCAGCGTAAAATAAACAAAGTTCAAATATACATATATAATGTTCCAGAATGTGATCATCGTTGAAATCTTGACTAAATTTTGAATTTGAATCGATGCATGGTAATATTAATCTTAAGCATGCAAAAACACCAAAAACGGTATTTACGCGTTCTTCTTTCATTTCTTCTACTTCCACGTCTCTTTCCATGTCTCGAAATAATATATCTGATAAGAAAAAAATTATAAAAATAAATATATTTTTTTCACATATGTTATTATAAAATAATTACCTAATAACTGTTCGATCGCATAATTCAAAAACTGCTGTGGTTTACGAGAGTTCGTGCATGCGGTTAAAATCATATTGGCTGATGCTCGTCGAAGGACAGCTTCGTTAGAAGTGACATTTTGAAAAAATGCTTTCAACAGTATCTATACAAAAATCCATAATTTATTTTCATGTCCGTATACCATTAAAAATAATATAAGTTATTAATATACCTGTATATCTTTATCATGGATATAATGACCCAATGTTTTTAATATTAATGGCAATGATTGTGAAAGAGTTTCTATTACTATATCTTCTTTACGTTTAACAATTTCTAAAATACAAGGAGTCAACTGAGAAGCAAAAACTTTTGCCTTCACAGGTCTAATTAGATGGCTGAGTATACCGAATCGCCATAACGCCGCTCTTAAACACCGAGCTGCTCCGTTTCTCTTAATTTCACGATACAGCTCAAATTGTACTTTGAAAATATAACTATCCGCTATTGCCTATTCGAATATATAAAACAAATCAAGGATGGCTTTAAAAACATTTATAATTTTTGTATAGAATAGTTTGAAATAAAGAAAACGTATTTAAAACAAAAACATATTACACTTTTCTTATTTTTTATTAACGTACCCTTATTATTTTATTAAGGGACTCATCCGCTACAGTCCTGACATCGGAATCAGGATCATCGCATAAACACAGTAAAGTTTCGATAGAGAGATTCAATATTTGAGGTATAGCCTTAACAGTTGATAAAGAAATTCCATTTGTTAATACTAAACAACTTGCTATTTTTTCCTTTTTTCTATAAATTAAAAGATAAATTAAAAAATTAAATTCGTAATATAAAACGTAAAAAATACGATTAAAAAATTATTTTCAGCAGTATTTTACTTAAATGTTGCGCTTTTATTTGAAACTTTGATTTTAAATTACCCTATATATATTAATTCAAAACTAATATATTTTACAATAAAGTAAACAAAAATGTTGAAATAATTTTTTATATCGTTCTAATAATATGAATCAAATATAATATAATTAAAATTTAAATATTACTTCGAATTATGATCGGGTCCTAAAGAGTCTTGAATTTGTAAACTCCGTAAAATTTCTACAGATTTTGTAATCAGACCCAAAACTGCCATTCTTAATCTGTTTATCTAATGACGTTTTTCTAAACATAGAACTATATTTATCTGAAAACATAATTAGTACTATTAAGACACGTATTATGTTTATAAGTTTAAAAAACTACAACCGAAAGATAAGATATGAAAAGTTAAAGGTTTAACAAAAAAATATATATGTGTGTGTATGTATATATATATATATGAATGGATCACCTATAGATAAATGATGTTTCAATGATAAATACTTTCTCCACCATTTTTTTTACGTTTCACGGGTCGAATATCAGCGTTGTTTTGGTTTCCTTATCATTATTATCGAAATCTAAATACGTCAGACTTTCTTCCATTGATTCTATAAAATGGTCAACTTTCAAAGCACGAAAAAGCACTTATTTATCAAATCGGAACCTGTAGAAATTTTGCAGGTGTCGCAACGTGTTACAAAAAACAGATGGCAGCAATAATCATTGAAATTTTAGGTTATGACCGATAAACTGACAATAAAACAGAGGTTAGGTTAAACGCGTCTGCGTCTTATTAACCAGATATGGCATGGAGTTTTGATTTCAATCGTTCATTATTTTAATGCGTAACGTTTTTATTATGTATGTTTATTTTATTAGCACGGTAACATTGTTTATTAATATAATTTAAAGATATTCAAACCTTAAATATATAACAGAGTGAGTTTTCGTATTTCTTGTAATATAATATCCAATCGTAGAGTTTGTTTTTTTTTTTAAAATGTCATTAAAATTTTGTATTTATATTTTATAAATTTGAAAAAATATTAATGAAAGAACAATTGATGAAAAATGTTTTTATTTAATTTCATCGTATCGTAGAAATTATTTAAATTTTATTTAAATACTTATATATGAATAAAAATTGATTTAATAAATATTTATTTCGAAATATGACAGTGAATTTCAATTTTTTATGAAATTAAAAGAAAGTTTAAAAAGTCTTTATTAAAGAAAACACAAATAAATTTTTTAATAAAAAATATTCGTCAAATTAAATACTTTAATATTTTTATTTTATCTTCAGATTAATGAACAAATTAAAAATCATTTTCTACAATTGATTACTTAACTTTTTAATTAGGACACGATTGACTATAAATTTTAGATAATGTAAATAGTAAGTTATCGTAAGTCTTTAACATCTCTATGTAGTGGTTAAGCCAACTGTCCCATAAGAAAAAAAAAAGTTTCTTAGTAATTTGTAAGTCCTTACAGAATAATTTAATAGTAACAATATTATTTTATTAAAATTAAAGAATTTATTTATGAAATGCTTAAAAATAAGCTAATTCTTTTTGCAAATATTGAAATCTTTAATATATTAAAAGTTAAAAATTCATATAGATTAATAATTAATAATAAAATATTTAAAAGATTCAATTTTCATGTTTTACTAAGAAAAATAAAAATCAATTTTATAGGTAGCCTAATAAAAAATGGCTAATGAAATAGACTCTATTTTATGAGAGAAAGGTGTATGATCGGCCTAGGGTTTGTAATTAGTTGTATTAAAATGCCTGGTTGTGCAGCAATCGGTTGCAATAATCGAAGTGAAAAAGGTTACACAATGAAATGTTTTCCCCGTGATCCAGCCCTAAGAAATATTTGGAAAAAAAGAGTCGGTAGAGCTGATTGGGAACCATCCAATAATTCTTTCCTTTGTCACGTACACTTCGAACCAAATCAATGGGTAGTTACGCCGAGTGGGAGAATCAAATTAAAAAAAGGTGCTTTACCATCTATATTTACTGTAACCTCTACAAGAAAATCTCCAAAAAAAAGGCAAAAATTAGGAACTAAATCCTTGGAAGACGAAGATCTAGAAGAATACGAAGTGGAGTATTTAGAAAATGACTGTCCTTTTATTTTCAACATGAATAATCAAAAAATTGTGCCAAATATTATTAATGTACCAACTCAGGTAAATAAACTTTCCTTTTTAATTCTACTTTAAAATCTACAGACCGATTAAAAAATATTTTAACTTATCAAATTAATGACGTTAAAGTCAATTGATTATATAATCATAGATTTTCTTTCAGCCAAAAATTGATAATTGTTAATATTAAACAATATATATTTTAAAAAATTTGAATGTGACAAATATTGTTCTTTCGATATTTAAATATATAAGATTTTTTATATTTAAGAAACTTTAAATTGATATTTAAAATAAAACTGCGATCGAATAAGGTGTAATATTTTTTATTAATATAGCTACAGCTTACATATTTGCAAAAAAAATTCTAATCTCACTTTTTAATTTTGAAATATGTACAATGGTGAATTTAGAACTATTTCATATTTACCATTTTATAAGAATAAAACCTTTTTATATACTTATAGAATACATCGTCAGTCAGTGGACAAATTTTACAAAATATTAAATTAGTAAGTGGTGATGCTTTAAAAGATCTACAAAATGAAAACATCATTATAGTAGCCGATGAAAATAATAGAGAAATCGGCAAAATAATAAACGATAATGGATTTGTATTATTAGGAAACGAAAGAGGAAAAGAAAATGTTCAAATAATGCCCAAACCTGATAAAGTATCATCGGCAGAAATAAAAGTAGAAGTAAAAGAAGAAGTACTCGAAAATGGTTTGAGTGCGCACGACTATGACGAAATAGAAAGAAAACTTAAAGAGATTTGTCATTCGGAAAATGAAACAGATAGCTCTAATAACAATAGAGATTCTCCAAAAAAAATTAAAAACCATTCGGTAGAAACAGAAAGTACATTTAGTTTAGATGATTTAGAAAATGGTTTGGATGATGTTAGAAAAAGGGTGAATCAGGAAAATAATACCGATGTATCATCTATGAAAGTGGGAGCGAAGAGAAAGCGAAAAATTAAAACAGAGTCAGTAAATGAAGAAAATATTACGAACACTAGTCAAAACCCCGGTAAAGTGGAAAAAACAAATTTCACAGAGGATGTAAACGATATTATAAATGATTTAGAAACAGAAACTCTTTTAGAATGTAGTTCAAAGCAGTCAAAATATGTTACATCTATTATTACGCTAACGAATGGTCAGACAAATGGTACGAGTAAACCTGTAATAAAAAATGATATTCAGTTAAAATTTAAAAATGATACTACTAATAATAAGGCTGTAAGCAATAAAAATGTTAATTGTATAAATGCGAGTAATCTTAAGTCTTCGAACGAATTAACTACTAAAATAAATGTACAAGGTGAAGTTATTGAAAAACTAACGAGTCAATTGATAATGTACAAAGATATGGATCGCAAAATGCAAACCTTGAGTCATGATTTACAAAATAAAAATAAAGAAATTGAAGTACTTACTCGTAAAATAACTGCAAAAAAATCACAGTTGGAAAGAAAAATTCTTAAAACTGAAAACAATGACTCAAAAGATGTAAATGAATTAGATTTAAAGAATAGAATTGACTTTCTAGAAGATAATAATAAAAAACTTATGAAAACTGTTACGTTAGAAGGTCAAAATCGTAGAAAATTGGAATGCCAGGTAAAAAATAGAGATAATCAAATAAAAGAATTAAATTGGAAACTTGAAAAGGCATCGAAATTTCTTGATAGAGCGGAAAAAAATGCCAATAACTACAGAAAAAAAATGTTGAATATGCAAGCACTTATCAGGCGGAAAAAGCTTTTAAATGAAAAAAATAGTATATTCGATGAATTCCTTATTTGTCAGTCCAATAAAAATTTTTCCGAAAATACTTTGAAAATAGCTTTAGAAATAAAAAAGATTTGTAGTATCAAAGGTTACCAAACATTATTAAATTACGAATTTCCTCTGCCAACCTTAAAGGAATTAAGAAGAAAATATTCCGATGAAATTGAATATTATGAATCAGACGAAGAAGAAATTATTTTAGAAAACGGAGAAAATTATTCGAATACGAATGAGGTTGTAGCAACTAATATTAAAATGGAAAATGTAGAATATTTAGATCCAGAATTTTTCAATGAACACGATGAAACTGTGATAGGAACTGTGCAGGATATTTTTAATGAAAATAGTGATGGTGAAGATTTAAATGAGTTAAAAAAACATATCATGATAAACTTCAATAATACAACGTAGTTAGGATTATTAAATGTGTTACGAGGTTACGAAAAATATTTTAATGTTGAATAATGTTCTCGGAGCGAAAAACACGAAAATTCTGAACATGCAGAAATTATAGGTAATTACAAGCAATTGAGAGTATTTGACTGTAAAATAAATTTAAACAATTTTCAGTATTTGTAATTATTTCAAAAGCATAACTGTTTTACACACTTTTACAGAAGAGTGAAATTACTTTAAAACTTAATTCACAAATAATTTTATCTTTCAAAATGTCACAAAATGTGTTTAATACATTTTTTATTAATATTGCAATCAAATATTTTCATAAATTTTTTAATTACTTATGAATTTTACATTAATATGTCAATATAAAATAGAATATAATTGTGTACAATTGCCTGTTTGTACATAATTTTTTGTCAGTCAACGATGCAAAAAAAATTGTACATTGAAATTGAAATTTTTGGTAAACACCAAAGACTTTGATAAAATATTAAGCCAATATTGTACAGTATTGTAATATTATATAGCATGTATAAATTATACATTGATTTTTACATTTTAAAGGTAAATGTTAGATTGACTGTGAATTTTAACAAATTTACATTAAAGTTCAAATCTAGATTGTAAAAAATAAAATTAGACAACTTTCATTTTGAATAATTTTTTTAACAAATTGTTTTATTCCATGTCGTTGTACATTTTAAAGTAAAAAACATTATTTTTTTATAAACTTCGTTACAATCGCATTAGATTTGGAATTACTTTATAATATTCTATTTCACTCGTATACAAATGTATAAACGAATGATTTTGGTTCGTTATACAAATTATGTAAAAAAATTAAACAACATAATATTTGCCAAAAAACAGACATAAAAAACCTTCTAAAGGTAACTTTTTAAAATATTTCATCATCACCTCGCTATATTTTTATAACTTTCTAAAAATTTATATAAATATTCGTGCTTACAAAATTTTTAAGCACAGTACGCAACGATTTTTTTTTAGCATGGCTATTTGAAACGCAAACTTGTACATAAAAATATATGTGTAAATATATTCATAAGATACAGTAACTTTTTATTCCATGATTTTACTTTCTATTCCTACAAGTTTTATACGAATTTAAATTATTATCTAAAGATTCGTTATTAACGTTGAGCTCGTAAAAATAACTGGCCAGAAGTTTTGTGCCTTCGATGTAGCAACGAAGAGATATATTTTCGTCTTCGCTGTGAATCTTAGATTCGCTACTAACAAGCGGAAGGATCAAAATATTGCGATTAGGAAGAGCTTCGTGAAGCTTCAAAAGTATAGGAAAACCGTTTCCTTCGCGAATATAGCTTACATCTTCTTTGTAAACCTGGAAAGAATTGTTAATGCGTAAAAAATCATAGAAAAATGTGTTCATGAAATAAAGATTGAGTTTTTTGTAAAAAACATTTTATGAATTTTCAATAAATTATTTAAGGTGATAAAGCTTTTAATATACCGTTTTTTAAATTTACCGTTGATTAATTTTAATTTATAAGCTTGGGATGAAGCAAATAATAAATTTTAATATTACTAAATTTAATATCAGTTTATTAGAAAAAACATTAAACCTGTTTAATTGCTTTACTGGCTGCCAGATAATTCCAGTGTAGATTATTTTCGTACCATGGATCCATATTTTTTTCATTGGTGATTACAATTTTGTTCGGTGTGTTTATTTCTTCGACAATTTTATTCACGAAATCGATTACTAATTTAATTACTTTTTGATGTGTTTGATTAGGTACGGTACTAAAATATATAATTAATTGCCATTGCATTTTTATAGTATTAAATAGTTTTTCGTAATGATGAAATTTAAAAATAAATTATTTAATTATTTAAATTATGTAAATAATATATATCTTATAGAAATACAAAAAATATCTGCAAAAACCATATCGAATATTTACCGTAGAGAAAATCTGAAGCTAACTTCACCAGGTATATCTAAAACATTAGACTTATCGCATGAATTATTGATATAATGTAAATTAATCCAGGGAAATCTCCAAACATGCATTAATATTGATTTTATATTTTCCGCACGACCAAATTTATCTACACCTGTATCTCTTTTCAAATCATTGATCGAATATTTTATTTTTTCGTAAGTAATTTCTTCGTCGGGTGTAACTTCAACAACGTCATCGTAAAAATTAGGAATTTTTATTGAATCGTTTGAATCAACTAAACTATGTAAAAATATGTAAATTGAATAAAAATTACAATGTATATATTAATATAGTTATATATTATTCGAAGTAATAATATTATTTAATTTAAAGCAATTGTATAAATTTAATTTTTCAATTACCATGTATAATGAAATTATTTAAACTGAAATTCTAATACATGCAAAAACATTACTTACCGTAATTTTAATTCTGTAAATATATGTTTTAGATTTTTAAAACAAACATTGACTTTCATTTGAAAAATTAAGTACCGATATAATATTGATTTTGAATGAATTGGTCAATTATTAATTCAAATATTAAATCAGATAAATATGCAAACGATGTATTCATTTAATATTTATCAAAGGTCGAAATAAACATGCCTTAAATACATTACAATAAGACAAATTTCTTTTCTTAATATCTATTCGTATACAAAACATGAAACCAACGAAAATACTATAAAGATTAAAGTTCAGCGGTTCAGTTACGAAATATTTTGCAATATCCATATTTTTAAAACATAAGAAAAGTCATTAGAAAACTAATGAAATTAATTTTTTAATTGAAAAAAATTGTTTCTGCGAAAAATAAATTATTCCATCATTTATATTTTAGAATTCTGGAGTATCTAGTAAAATAACCAAAAACACTGTTTAAATCGAAATTCGTTAGAAAAGGTAACAAAATAATTATTTTTCAATAATATTCTCATTTTCATGACGCACAATCGATAAAGTAAGTCTATAAAAACAAAATCTCAATAACCGAAGGATAATAAAATGTCGACCGCCATTGTAAAATCGCAAAGTTATATTCTCGATAAATGATAGTAAACGATGTCTATTATCTATCTCTTTCAAATTTATACCGATTAATATACGCAAGCATTTTTTGATATTAATAAAATGTATTGCGTTGTGTTCGAATATCCTACCTAAAACGTTGAGCGTTCATTATTTTACCTTTTAATATTTATTAGAAAAATAACTTATCAAAAACATTATTATGGATTATTTGTTGTATAATTTATTTCTAAACTAATCCATCATTTTTCTATAAAAAAAACTGATTACAACATTACTAAATCAGTAATTAACAGAGTATGTACAAAAAACGATCGATTTATACGTATAAAATGTATGTATGATAACAGTTTTAACATAAATTAAAGCTTATACACCGAGCTTTTAATGAACCATGTGTTTCTTACAAAAACTATTATAAAATAAAAATATAAATATCTATTAAATAGAATTTAAAAATAGGTCACACTCGCTTTACACAATATATATATATACCTATTCAGAATATATATCACATCTTGCATCGGCTCTCGAATAAGGCCTCCAAAATTGCCGCTATGAAGATTAGATGTTGGACCTTTGATGACCACGTTAAAATAACAAACACCTCTTGTACCATAGATTAGACAAGGATACTGTGTACCAAGCCAGTGACTATCGGTCATCAGAACACAACTTACATCCTGGAAAAAACTTGCCTTCAATTCATCCAATATACTTATTAATCCTACGCTTCTACATTCGTTCATCGATTCTGAAAATAAGACGATACCCAAATACACCATAAAAAGATTAAGAGAGACTTAAGAAAATAATTGCAAACGAATAGTGTAAAAAATACAGTAATTATTATAAGATGTTACAAAATAGGTAATTACGAGGATTGTAAACAAATTTTTTACGAATTACATTTAAAACTAAATATTATTTTTGCAGATTTTCAATTTATTCGAATATTAAATAATTCAATACACGTCAAATTTAAATTCACCTATCGTTGATTATTTTATTGGGTCATTTATCGAATACATCGTTGTAAGATTTTAAATACCAACATCGCGAATTCATTCGAAGAAATTTTATCTAATTAAATTAATGTGCGAAAGATTTGAGCTGTAAGAGACGTTGTACGTTTTAAATATACTTATTTTACATAAACCATTAAAATTTCATTGTTTATACGTTAAAATATATTTTCCCAGAGAATAAGAAATATAAATTTAGAATATAAAATTTATTGTTAACTACTCGTCAACAAATATACATTAACATCAAAATCATTTCTTTTTTTATAATTTAAAATACTTATAAATATTGCAAATTACCGAAGTTTTCATCAAAACTTAAATCGATTCTTATATATCTAGAAATGAAACGTATCGAGTAGTTTCGCTTTATAGGCCATAGATTTTAAAATATTCACTATGGTATTTTACTGGTCGCTAAAATGTCGCTCGTTTACCTGAGTAAACTTAGAGCGATAGAATTTTGTTCAACGTATATCACGCGTTATTATAAAATTAATATTAACGAAACGTTACTGCTTCCCATTAATTTATGACGGGTAAACATTTTCCCTTGCATAAAATAAAGAAAATAAAATATGTGAGACTCATTTACGGAATTGAGTTGATAGTATAAAATTAAATTAGTTTCAATTTACGGTTATACTGTATTCGATAATATAGCGATATTATTTTGTATAATAATGTAAACTCGAATAAATTGCGATCGCCGATATAAGAATGAACGAGATCAAATATCGTGGGATAATATTGTAATTGACCGATGAGCCCTGCACAACCATTTCGATAAAACAAACCTCGAATTTATAAACGCATGTAATGTAAATGAAAGACGTGTTATAAAATCTTTAAATTCATTTATCGAATGTATTCGATCGATTAAAATAACTCCTTGCGAACCGAATGAATTTCGTACACTGGCACTGATATACGTAATCGTATAAAGGCGCGGAACATCCAAGAATCGTAATTCTGTTGTAAAGATCAATAGTGCATTAATTGTCATGAACTCGTAAACCAAAAATGAGATAAATTTCTTTACGGTGTATGTAATATGTTTTCGATGATTTAATATAAGATAACGAATTTATATCTATATAATTGAATAAGATTAATTAAAAACTGAAAATTTTATTTAAAAATAGTACGTGAATGAAGTTTTCACCATAAGTAATGTTACAATTATAAATAAAACTAACATAATTTTTCACATTTTCATTTTTAAATTATTATTTTATAAGTATAGTAGTAAAATATAATTTAAAAAAAACTGTTTTTATGATATAATTAACATATTATTTAAAAAAGACTTTAATAATATTTTTATTTACCACAAACAATTTTAATATTTATTGGCATTTCGATTCCTAATTTTTTGTAACTTTCAACAGCATGAAGAAAACAAAGTAAAGGACCTTTCATTTTCGCTGTACCGCGTCCAAAAAGTTTTCCATCTAATTGAGTCAGTTCAAAAGGATCTGTTTTCCATTGTTCTTTTTGAACTTTTAAAACATCGAGATGACAATAATACAACAGTGTTTTCTTGCTCGGATGACTATTTAAAGACCCTAGGATAACAAATGGTTTATTTCCCTAAAAACATTTTCATTCGTGTTTAATAATATATTGTTTTCGCGTCTTTGATTAGTTTATTAATTATTTGCCTTATATTTTTTATAATGTGGTTCAATTAATTTAACTTGAAAATTCAATTGCCTTAACCGATTATATACCCAATCGATTATAGTTACTAAATTTTTTTTGTGATTCCGGTTCGAGCTTATAGTTGGAATTTTAATTATATCCTTAAGTTCTTCGATATAATTTTTTTGCTGCGAATCAACATATTTAAAACACTTCACTACTTTAAGAGGAATAGGCATTTTTTATGGATCCTGAATAAAATTTAATAAATAACTAATATGACATCACTATTTCTTTTTAGCAGTTCAATTTTAGGTTAAAAAAGTATTTAATTCATTTGTTTTTTCTGTATAATGTAATTAAAATAAAGAGAATGTTTAAATATTTAAGGATAAAAGGATTTTTATTATAGGTTTTATGAAATAATAAATATGATATAATATAAACAAGTTTTTTAATAACTTGAAATTATGTATTAAAATCAGTTACTGTACAAAAATTTTTTTTCTACATTTATTACTCTGTACTAATAATTTGATTTATAAATCACATTTACTTACAAAGTACTTTTTTTATAAAATATTAAAAATAATTGAAAAGAATTGAAAACAATTCTATTTAAATATTGTACTGGATACAATCATATTTTTTCTTAGAATTAAATCAGTAAAAAATTATGTAATACATAATTTTTATTACCGATTCTTTTTTTTATCTTTAGTTTTTTTCTCTTTTGTGACGTTAACTGTATCGCATTGACACCAAGGTGTAATGGACTCGTCGCACATTAATGACACATTTAAAATCGTCATAGGTGTGTTTGCTATTGTTGCATTAATTGATTTTTCTAGCTTGTAAGACACATTGTTTAAACCAGTTTGTCGATCCCTTTTTCGAGTGACTTCTTTTTGGTTAAAACATTTTATCATATCTCTTTTTCGATGATTTTTATTATGAATATGCCTTGAAAAAAAATTTTTTTAATTAAATAAATATTTCAATCATTTTTCGAACTTATTTAATGTATATAACACTCGGTATAATTATGTTGTTTCTTACTGAAAAGTGCCTTGCATTCCTGTTGGAAGATTCGGTGGTCTTGTAATATTTAACCCAGCTTCTTTCAGCCTCACATAAAATTCATCATCTTCTAAACCCCAACCCCAATATTTATTAGACATTCCGTTCACTTGTAAAAAATGTTTTCTGAAAATATATATATATATCTATTAATTAAAATGAGAAATTCTTAACAGAAAAAATTGTTTTTAAATAATTTTTTTTTTTACCTATTTACCAATAATATACCACCTATAAATGTTGGATAATGATATCTGGGATGTAATTCCGGCGATGAAATATGCAATGGACCATTTTCAGGATAAAAATATCGCAATTCATCGTTCATTGGTAAAAGATCTATATCGTGCATGGCTATATAATCAAAATCTTTATTTACTTCTAAGAAACCTACATTTATAAGCGATGCTCGATTAAATCTATATCGATCTATCTGTAAAATTTATGAAATTTATATAATTATTTTACGGTATGAACTTAAACTTAATCATAAGACTAGAAAAAGTATTTTGATTTTCTTCAAATAATTTGTCAAAGTAATTTAATAAATTTAAATACAGAATTCAAAATTATTGCAAATATTTATAAATATATTTGAAATTTAAAATATATTAAAATTAAAAAGAATTATATTTTTACTAGTTTTTCATTTTACTATTAAAAATGATTTAAATAATAGTGAAACTCACCTGATTTAATATAAATATGTGATAGTCGATGTCTTGTTTATCGAGAAATTTCTTGATATGCGGAGCAAATATCAACAATTCTTCAAAACGATCCCTAAATGGCACTAGTATGGCTAGACGATGTTCGTATCGTTTGGATACAATTCTATTTGTATTTTGTTCATGTAAATCAGTCTCAAATATTTTACTACACTTGCATTCCTCTAAAAAAGAAATAGAAAATAATTTATAAAAATATTAAAAAATTAAACGGTCGAGGAATTAAAAAAACCAAATGCTAATACACTTTAATTAAAATTACTTATACTAATCTGATATATATACATAAATTACTTCCATTATATTCACAATTAAATTATACTTAATTTACAATATTCTTAAAACTATATACATTCACGGTTTTGCTAAAAAAACAAATGTAAATAAAATATCTCGCTTTATTTATCGTCTTTACAAATTTATTAGAAAATATATTTTTATAAATTTTTTATAACATAAAGATTTTTACCTATACTTATAGGAGCGATGCTAATAAAACAAGAAATCATAAAAGTAATGAATATACACGTAAAAACATATTTGAATTTTAGACTCCTTAAAAACACTTCCATAATTACTTAGGTGAATTTAAAGAGCTGAGCACCGACGAAAATAACAAATTTGCGAACGAGTCCATGACATTTTCAGTCGTTGTACTCGTTCGCCTTAAAAAGGATAAAATTTTGAATTTTCTTTAATTTGTCATATTATTACTTATAGATACACAAATAACCGAAGCTATTAGACATGTTGCCAGCGAACAAATGAGTACCGAATTCATTCAACCTAACCTATACTACGTACTTCAATCAGCCATCGATTTTTCGAACTGCACCGCCTACGCATTCAATCGCAAAATGTTTTTAATTTTTTTTTTAAAGAGCTTACAGTTTACGATTTTTATTCAACGATTGCGATGAGAAACTAAATTTATTTCAAGCGAACGAATAATTTTTTAAAATATTTATTATTTTATTTTATTATTATTAAGAATCTCTTGAAATAAGTTTAATAAAATTTTCTTTATAAAAATATATTAAGATTGTAATTTTCAAATTTAAGGTTATTTTTATCGTTACCTTTCAGATTGAAATTTATCTAGTTATATACGTATACGTTTAAAAAGAAAAATAAAATAGCGCTAAAAATTATTTATTCAATCAATATTGTATTTACTTACATTTAAAATATATATTTATATATATTTATATATATTTTGTCAATATTTTATTTTTATCAATATTTCAAATATTAAAAGCGCAAAATTACCTAATTGCAAAATATTATATCGATAATATAACAATGTTTAAATATTGATTGTTTGTCGTAAAGATAGGTAAAGAATTTATAAAAAATTGAACTTGAATATTTAGATCTTGTGCAGTACTGCCTCCAGGAATATTAACATTAACATTTTCTGGCATATATATAAAAATAAAACAAACTCGAACTTTGTAACCTCGCAAACTTCGAAGCAAATATATAGCATTGACAGAATAATAAATTTCTATAATTTGGATTTTAAATATTACAATAAACGTAAATATTTTATACAGTTCAAAAAATGCAACAAATATCACCAATGATCTTGTATTTAAAGTTTTAATTTACCAATAAAACGTAATTAATTTGATTTTCGAGATCTTGTACACAACTACATAATGCACGAGACTGGAAGGATGAATCTAAATCATGGATTAGACAATAAATACGATCTAATGACAGAAAAAAGCGATACTGAATCGATACAAAGTGAAAATCCAGCAAGGATCGAGGATATTTTTGAGTGGATCGATGGCTTACCGTTATCCAAAACTACGAAAAATTTAGCACGAGATTTTTCCGATGCAGGTGTAGTAAATTTCCCAAACTTTAAATATTTTTAATCGGTGATTTATAAGCTCCTGATTTATTCAATAACATGAATACATTTCTAATTACAGTTTATAAATGAATTCTCTCCTTTGATGATTTATATATATATATATATATGTGTGTGTATATATATATATATGCATATGTATATATATATATATATATATATATATATATATATATATATATGTATGTAAAACTTACAGCTTTGTTTTATTTTAACTTGACTAATACTTAAAACTGATTAATGCTTAGTTTTAATTTTTAATTTTTAATTTTTAATTTTTAATTTTTAATTTTTAGTTTTTAATTTTTAATTTTCAATTTTTAATTATAATTATGTGTCTTACATTTATCACAAAGTCTTTGCTTTTATAAAATCATGATAATAAACTCAAGTCCAGAACCAGTAAGTAAAATGTCAATATAACAGTCCTTATGTCCGAGATTTTGAAGTACTACTATCCACATTATGTAAAGTCGCACAACTACATACCAGCCAACAGCGTTAAAACCAAAAAAGAAAATTGGAATACCCTGAACCGAAAAGTTTTGTCGAGAATCGACTTGCGCTTAAGTTCAGATACGATAGACCAATTGTCTCATTCACAGGTCGGTATTATCGACAAGGTGCTTTCAGATTTCCGCGACAAACAGATGTCTGTAAGGAATAAAGAAAGAGAAAACTTACCAGCGCTTAAACAGGGTTAGATACTTCATGGTATTAGATTTAATTTATTACTTGTAATCGTAATTTGAAGGTTTATTAAATCATACTCGCCAACGGTTCGCGAGTTTTCAAAATAAATGTTACGTCTCGGTCGTTAATTAAAATTAAGAAGAAATAATAAAATTGATTTATTTGATTTAGATGAGTCAAACTTGGAGATGAATAAACTTGCATTACATTTAGCACAGCCCAAAACATCCATTTTTAGCAGGATTTATAGATTTTTCAAAAATTTTTTTTGTATTATATTTAAAATTTTATTGGCTATTATTTGCTTTTGGAAGTGGTTTTCTAGAAAACCGAAAAGCGAAAGCGTGACCATAACTGCAGAAGCTTCTAAAGACAAAAGTAAATCGTTAAACTTTACTAAATAATCTTAGAAAAATTATACAGAAAAGAATTATTTTTCAAAAAAATATTTAAAACGTAAAATCATTATTTTTATAACAAAATCAATTAATAATTGAAAAAATTGAAAAAATTTTATAATATGTACTACATAAATTTTATACAAGGAACAACTGTATTTTAACTGCATCATATTTAACAAAAAATTCACAATAAATAGTATATTATGATTTTTTATAAAAAAAGCTAGTGCTTAAACAATCAATTTGAAAAATAGAAATTTTAATATCGGTAAAAAAAGGTTATGAAATTAAGATTATTATTCGATAAATTGATGAAATTCATTAGTATATAATAAAATTAAGATTCTTTAAAAGATTTCTGTATATAAAAAAAAATTACTTAAAGCAACAACGTTAAAAAATATCGAAAAAAACATAAAAATGTTGCATTGTAATACAAAGACTATATTTAAATACGTAAAATCTTTCAAATTTTGTTAATAAAAATCAATCAATTACGTTAGAAATATCATTTTTTAAATCTAATATAGTCATCTAATATAATTATGGTAGATAATCTATAAAAATCAATTTTAAAACATACATGTAAAATACGCTGTAGAATTTATGTTGACTGCACAAATAAACTTTGCCAAATACGTTGATAAAATGAACCATTTGATACGACTTTATAAATATAATTTCCTTTCGGTCTTACGGCATGACTTAGTATAATTTCGAAAGAACGCTGATCTACAAAAACTAATATAATGTAATATAAATAGAAGGAAAAAGGGAGATTTCGGAAACTACCATGAAAAGGCCATATGAGGAAACAGAAGTATATACTTATGAGCAAGAGCGTAAGATTCTGCAGGACTCGTACGATCGCTCATTGGAAGAATTGCGCATCAAAACCGACGTAATAAAAAACCTCTACGACAAGGTTTCCATGCTCGAGAATCTTATAAAGGTCAAGGACTCGAAGATCATCTCACTGTCGAATCAACTCGAGCATAATAACACGGATCTCGTTCTACCGATTTCGAACAGGCCGAACATCCCCGTACCGATAAACTCGAAGGTGCGAAGGAAGACACGCATGTAATTATGATCGTCTGTCTCATCGGTGAAACGATTTTTTATTAGGTCTGAGAGGAAAGCATCGATAACTTCAAAAATTCACGCGTGTAGATCGACTTTTTTTACTTTAGCAACGGGAAATCCATGCGTTTTCGATGTCTATTTTTATAGACTTTTTGACAATTTAATAAGAGTAGTCTGCATTTTTCTGGAGCAGACCTATTATGAATGAACGAAAGGAACAGAAACTGATGACAAATATCGAGATTCAAATTTTGTGATTGTACACGCTTGTATTTCTTGCTAATGAAAATGCACGAAAGATTTTATTTGTAAATTTTGTTTACTTCGTTTTAATAAATATATATTTTGATAGCCACATAATTACAATAATAATCGACTTTTTAATTGTATTCTATCCTTTATTTTTTTTTATCAATTAATATTTTAAAAACATATATTTCTGAATTACTTCAAAATAATTTATTACGAAATTATGTTGAATTAATAAATGTCAGTTTTGACAAGTTAAATATTACTTTAAACGAATAATTTACAGTTTTACATAAATCAAAGTATTTAATTCGTATACATATTCTTATAAAACTAATGCTACAAGTGCCATATGATTTTTTTATTGCATAAATTAAGAAATACTTCATGTAACTTATAAACTTAAAATTTTACGATACCATATACATTTATATGTATCATAATTTACATTTGAGATTAATGTTTCGATCAACATCTGTTCAATTATTATTTACTGTATTAATACTCACATTATTGCTTATTATAATTTTTTGATTAATATACTAATTTAAAAAAAGCAATTTTTCTAAAATATTCGTTTATACTATATATTATATATTTATTTTCGTATTTAAATATAGATTATTATTTAGTAAAAAACATCATATAATTTTACTTTAGTTTCATTTTTAAAATGGTATCTAATATATATTTATAAAATAATAACATTTGCTGTTCAACAATAAAATTAATAGTAGATTACAGAATATTATTAAACTTAATTAAATTAAATTTAAATTCCAAACGGTAACATTACCATTATAAATTAATTTTTATGAAGCATTTTTATATTTAATGTAATTAAATATATATTATTTGTTATTCAATTACTATAAATTTGACAACATTCCTAAGTAACTATAATTTTGTTCTAAAAACGATAATAAAAACAATATTTAATTAAAATATTAATTTAATAATAATAGTAAATTTTAAACAATAGATACGTAGTTAATAAAGATGAATTTTTCCAAAAATTATTTTTTATATGAATAAAAAATGTTTCCGTTTATTCAGTGCGTAAAAAATTGATGAAAACTTTACGGACGAATTTCTTTACAATTCAAATATTAAATTTAAATACAACTAAATTGCACATCTTTCAATGATATTGAAATTTTTCATAAACATATTTCATAGTCTATTATTCATATCAAGTATTCTTCTTCGATACTTTTTTGACCTACATTTATTTTTATGGATTTGTATTTTTCCTTGAATATAGAATTTAAATTATCCTTTTTTAGATCACAACGAGTAAAACAGAAAGGATTATTCAAATATATAACGTGATATATTCAAATATTTTTAAAAAAAATAAAACATCTCGTTTTGATAATAATTATTCTTGATTTTATCGAGATCATGCTTTAAAAATTTTTAAATATAATAAATTAAAAAATATTTCAATATTTTTAAAATGATATTTTTAATTTTTACGCTCAAGAAACATACAAAAATTTATCGAATTAAATATTTAACTTTTAAATATTTATGATAATCATGAATTAACGAAATAAAATAAAAACAGTATTATTGTATAATATGTTAATGATTATCGCGACGTTAAAAATAAAAAATAATAGTTTCAATAAATAATAGAAAGTATAAACGTATTTAACACTGTAAATTACTTATTCGAGTGGAAAGAACTATGAATTCAAGTTTAAATATAATATGCAAACATTTACATGCATCGTAAAGAGTAGGCAATCGATTAAAATTAACATAATCAAATTTATTTTTAAAACACGATTACTCTATTAAAATTTTTAAATTTTTCCTCAATAATACGAATATCAACGCAAAGAAAACTCTTAAAAATGTTGATTGATTCGACTATACCAGAGATGAAAAAAATTTTTCTCTCGAATATAATTCATCGAAATACATCGTTGCATCCGTAACCTTAATATATCGGTCCATTTGCACAGTTTCACTTCATCGCCGTGAATTTGTTTCTTTAATTATTCTCGGGCAAATTTTACATCTCGCGAAAGCATTTCTTCGGACAGAAACCTCGAATCTTGTTCCAATATTCGAATATTCGCGTAGGAATCGGCGGGAAACGTCTTTTAAAATATGGATTTCTCGTCGCTCTCGCTATTAAAATATTCGCAGAACATTCGTAGCCTCGAACGGTCCAGAGTTCAAGGCCCGCGGTCTTCGAACCCAGAAACTCCTAGTGGAGACGTTGACCGGCAGATGGTATCAGTGGCTTTTAAACGGATGCGACAGACTCTACTCTTCTATATAATTAAGCAGCGTAAAGTTTAAAGTTGAAAAGCATGACTTGCCAAATAGGCAAATTTTATTTATTCCCGAAGCTTCGAACTTTTTCCAACCTTGCGGAGAAAATAGTGTACGAGCGGATCGATTGAAACGTACTTCTTATCACAACCATCGACAAATTTATCGTAACGGTATTTTTTAACAGATTGTTCACATTATTCGACAGTTGATCAAATATTATTTTTCATCAGCAGCCATGGGAGATTCATTTCGATGAATTCTCATTCTCATTTTACGTCGAGCGAACTTCGAACCAAATTATAAAAGCTTGATTGTTCTCGCTTAAACTATTTATTTTCAAAATATATCTCTCAAATTTCAATGCACGGTATCGAGAATCATTCTAATTGGAAATCGTAAGTATTCGTTTAACTGTTATTTTTGTTATTATTGTTTTTCTCCAAGAATGTGTTACTCGCGCCGTCACCGAACAACGCTCGCATTTTCTCCCGGTAAATTTAAACGAGCCGAGCTATCGACTCGATCGTTTATCATATTTCACGCTTCCTTCGACGGTTGGCTGTATCGTGTGAAATCCATCCGCGCGTCTCGAACAACGCGAAAACGAAATTATCGCACGCGTAAGAAATTTGCGCTATTTTTCCTAATCCAAATCGATTCCGTTCGTAAAACCACAAACGTCACATTTTTCTTTGAGTTTTTGGACTATTTTTGAGAGTAATTTTGAACGATTCGCGAGAGTACTTAAAAAGACTTTACTTAAATTGGAAACGTTAAAATTCATGACGATTTGAGACGACTTTCGCTCGGTCTCTCTTTATCTCTCTCGTATCTGCTACCGATTGCATCGAAAATACATTAAACGGTAGAATAACCAACGGCGCGAATCTCCGTTGGTCCCCAACGCGGACAAGAGAATCGATCCAGGCGACGATCCTTGAAGCAACGCCTAGGATTTAATCGCAGCAGCGGAATCGGATCGAAAAGGTTGAGTCCTCGCGCCTTTTGCTCCGAGTGCCACTCGTTACCTGACGTGGACGAAAGTCCTGGTCTGCAAGTGGAGGTGTCGATGGGGGGGGGGAGGCACCGGTTGTACGCGTCTTTCCATCTCTTCGGTCTCTCCAGTCTCTCCGATCTCTCCGTCTGCAAGAGGACCGATAGAGTACCGTAAGCCTTGCGCGTGTCTTTACCGAGCAGACGTTCATCGACAGCTACGCCGATAACAACCCGAATTCCGTAAGTTACGCTTTAGTCTTGCCTTATTTAACCGAGCTTTTTCGTCTTCTCGCTCATAAATACTCAAGGGTTTTGATTGATTACCGCGAGGAAGCTGAACTTTTCAACTTCGATCTTCGTGTTCCTCGCGTTTTGATTATTTGAATAAAAGGAGAGATTCTAGTTTTATGGAAGGTATAATGAATATAATGAGTATAATGAAACTGATAATAAAATTAATTTTTATTTTTATTTTCAACGAATGCGTTTTAACGTCGAGGTGATATATCGAGTATGTCGAGTGATTGCGCGTATTAAAGGATTCTTTTGAATTCAAGGAATATTTTATTTTAAAAGTGTTGGAGTCTCGAGTATAAAAATACCGATTATAATGTTTGTTAATACTATAAATCGCGGCATTCAAAATTATACCAAACTTACTATTTTAAACTAATACTTTGTTATAAACTTTAGTTATATTTTAAGCTAACAATATTTTGCTTCATTTTGCGCTTGTACATCGATTCAAAACCTTAAAAATTAGTTGATAAAACAATAATAATAAAAAGTTAAAACATATTTCTAAGCTAATTTCTTACAAGATCAAAAGTTTTTATTTTGCGCTTTTTTTGAAACTTTTTTTTGAAACTTTTTTAATTCATCGTTCTCGCGGATAAAATTTCGTTAATTAAAAAGTATATAAAATTTTCTACATTTCGTTTTATTGTATCGGAAATTAAAATTTAACGATTAATTTTTCGTGAAACTAATAATCTTCTATACAAAAACGATATATTTTATTAAGATTATAACAGATATTTTCTTCAATTTTTCACTCTTCAATTTTTCAAAGCATAATATTCTTTATAAAAAAAATAAGATAGATCGGTTAAATGTAAACCAAGAGAAATTTAATACGTATATTATATATGAATTTATAATTATTAAAATAGTCGTTATCCTATATTCTTTCCGCGTTAATAAAATGCGCTGACTTTAATTTTATTTCTTTGAATTTCATTTAATACGCACCGAAACATAAACTCCATAAAACCTCTTCTAATTCGTTTTTTACTTTCATAAACAAACATTCACCGTTAAAATCTCGAAATCGACACACTACGAGTATACAGTTTCAAAGGCCCAAATTTTTTTTGTACGTTCACAAGTCCAGGTTCGAATACATTAAAATGAAAATCCCCCACGAGACATCTCAAGATTACCGAAGATAGTCGTCGGTTGAATATCAATTATTCAATTATCGCTCTCTTACCGTTTTCACTTTATCGGAACGACGTTACCTCTCGGAGCCTAGAAAATCACGACGACGAAACCATAAACACGAATGATGAATGCACCGCAAAAGAACGGTGGGTTGATCCTCGGTGAACTTGGGTCACCACCGGGAGTCGGTCCGTGTTCTATAAAACGGTGTTCGAAAACCGGACGACGGAATGTCCGCGCGTAAGCTAAAATCCGCGGGAACCGGTTGTGTCGTTCACCTTGACTGCGGGAGTTCGTCTTTCTCGCGGTCCCGGCACAGTTATCGCCGGTTCGCTACGCGTGTAACACCGTTCCAGTGTCTTGTCCGACATCGAAAGTTTGGAAAGTCCTGTTGTAGGCATCGGGTGAGTTTTCCAATTGGTCTTTCGACCTTCGTTTGCGTGCACGCGAGAGTTTTCACCAAGATTTCGTTCTTCCTTCTTTCCCTCCGCTTCCGATCGACTTTTCGTTTTGCTATTCGTGGTCAATTAATTATCGCGAATGCGTATCTGTTTTGCTTTCTCGCGATAGCATCGTTTCCTTGTTTACTTGCATTCTTGCATGCGTTGGCAATTTAAATACTTTACGAGAAAAAGTTGAAATCGGTTTATATACCACTATTTACTTGGGTTTCTACGTTTTCTCTTTAAGCCGTAACATAATATTGATCTAAACAAGTAGGATTAAAATTTTGTTCGTAGAAAATAATGTAAAACATAATTAAACGCGATTGGGGGGACCTTTTCATAAATTTGAATGAACAACGTTAACATCGATGTTGGAAAAATCCGAAGATTCTTTTTAACCGACTAAAGCTTAATAATCTTGTTTTCATAGTTCGATAAAAATAATTGATACATCCGAACGATAAATTATCTTATATTATATTCACCTTAATGTATAAAATTATAGATATAAATTAACTTTTAAATTAATTTACACATCGATGGAAGAATCAATTATAAATTTGAATACAGTTAGTTTGTTATTTATTAATTGAATGAAACTGAAATCGCTTTAAGATTATTAAACAAAAAGTATTTATTCGAATAAATTTTTAATTAAATTTGTATTATAATAGTTGCAATATTAACCAAATAATATATATTTATCAAAAAGTAGTTTAAAAGATACGTTCTTCGTAAAAGTGTAAATTTTTTAAATTATTCGTACAATATGTAAATATTAAAAATCAATTCTTCGTTTTTATTGAATATTATTGTTATTTACTTACGTTAAAATATATTTGAATATTTCATTGGATATAATTCATATCGATACGCAGTGAATCAAGACATAATTATAGTTTATTAATTAGACGATTAATCAAAATTGAAGTGTGACGGTACAGAATTCTAATTTATTGATTTCTCGAATGATTTTTTTCAAAAACTTTGAAGCAAAGAATTAATTTTATCGCAAAACTTACTTAAAATTATTTAAACATTTATACTACAAATATAACCGAACCATCGCTTGCATTTTTTATTCTAAAATATGCTAAAACTTAACGTAACAAAAATAACAAAATTTACCATTTTTATAACGTACTAAACAATTATTGTATATGTCCAACATCGATTATATATTACTTCGCGCACTTTTTATTTCAAGTTAAACAAAAATGAGCAATATTAAATACAAAAATAAAAAACGTTAACCACTTTCAAATATTGAAAAATAAAAATGATTGACCTCTTCTTGTATTCATTTTCTTTTGTTTTTTTTAAGAATCGTGGTAAAGATAATTTATACAATATTCAATAAATCGTTAAGCTGATTAATAATTGCGATGAGTAGAAGTACGCGATTGTCGAGAAATTTCACAATGACATAAATATCAATTATAAAATTTACAACTAGCGACGCCGCATCTTTACAATATTATTCATTCAAAATACTCGGTAACGTAGATATAAAAAACGACGTATCTCGTTAACTTTCGAAGAAAAAAATACGCTTAACCGTTACGGCAAGGACCGAACAACAAAGTAATTACCTCAGCCATCAACCAAGAAGCCGACATCGGCTTCTCCGGCGTGAGACTCGGTAACTTCAACGAGAAAAACAAAATCCAAAACGCGAAGTTCTGTCTGCCCTTTGTTAATCACACCCATCATCATTCAACCATCAGACACGCGCACAGACGTCACGATGGTTCTAACCATTTGGGCATTCTCCGCCATGTGCCTCCTGACAGTGATCGCGTTGATCAGCTGCTTCTTCATCTTCCTGTTGATTCTGCTGCGGATCTACGTCTACCTGAGCACCGGAGTCTGCAAATCGAAGGCCAGCATGAAAGGCAAGAACGTCCTGATAACCGGTTGCACCTCTGGGATCGGCCTGGAAACCGCTCGGAACTTGGCGAAACGAGGCGCCAGAGTCATCATGGCCTGCAGGAACATCGATGCGGCGAATAAAATAAGAGGTCAGTGGGTTTTCGATCGCTCGGGAGAAAATACCCCATGCGTGATTTATCGGTAATGAATTCATCGGTCGACGCTAACTTTTGGTTAAAAATACTCTCGGCTTTTACATTTTCAATTTTTAATTGAATTTGTCAGGCATTATTGCGTGCGTCGTTGTAAGACTTTCACTTTGGATTAGGTTCGACATCCTTATTTGTATTTCGAATCCTGTAACGAGGCATACTTTATTCGAGCCACGAATCGTCGAATTCGAAATGAGAGTGGAGACGATTTTTGAGCTGCCGATGAGTTTTGTACATTAGAAACGTCGCGATATTCTATCAACGGAATGCGAACTTTAATAATCGTAAATGCTTTTTTTCAAAATACGCGACTTTCTTTTCGCTTGATATCTCAACTCGATTCATCTCGTCGGATAAGTTTTCCAAATTAAAATTTATCAACTTTCTCTACGATTTATCAAAACTTAACGGTACGTTTTGCATCACTGAATAACGGTTTGATTTAAAGATTTTAAAGTTATAAAATTCTATATTTCAAAGCTATAAATCATACGCGAACCGTTAAAACAGAATTCGTAAAAATTTTTCAAGTATTTATTTTAATAAGGAACACATTTTGTTTCGACTGTTCGTAAGAAAGAAATACGAGTTACTCGCATTACATTTTATTTTTCATAAAATTAAAATTACTGTCGATATTGTTTTGTAAATTTTTCAATATTTTATAATAAGGATTATATATACGTTTCAATGCTATTCGAAGAAAATTTATATGTCTAATAATATTAGCTTTGCCTACAAGACCTTTTTTAAACTAATTTGACTACGTACTTGGTCATGTTCTTAATAATTTAAAATGTGTAAAATTAAATTTATAAAAAATTAAAATTAAATAAAAATTAAAACAATGTAGGAATAATTTTCGAGATATTTCCAAGTAGTATGATTCAATATTATTTTATAGACTAATCAATAGACTAATTCATACGAAAATATATTGGACATTTAATAAATATATGTTTCAATTGATAATTTTTTTAGAAATTTCTCACAGATAACGGAAAAAGAATCAAGAATCGGGTTAACTGATATATCTATAATCGCAGCTGGAATTCCGCGTCCCGCTCGTATTTTGGCTTTATTAAACACCGTGGTACCAAGCATTCTCTTATCCTCTCCTCTCCTGTTATTTTATTCTTTCGCTGTGATCCATTTCCCTTTCCTCGCGCAATCCCTTTGATGGTCAGGGACACCGGCGTACCGGCTATTCCTATCGCCTGCGTCATTCGGCGTCATTCGGCGTTCAATTATTGTTATCACGTGTACGTATTCTCGTTCTCCCTCCGGACCGCGTATCGTTACCGGTAAGTATTTCGGAAGGACCCTCGGTACTCTTCCAGTCAGGGTTTCCGCTCGCGAATTCGGGTCTCCCATTGTCTCACGCACCTCGACGAGCCTCCGTTGAACAATCATCTCTTACGGGGTGCAGCGACTCGCGATATCTTCCGTCGCATTTCCGACATTTCTGCGACCTACAACTAACTACCTTTACCGTGCCAGGCTCTCTCAGGCAGACGAAGGCACAGTCTATTCGATCTAGCGGTATCCCATCGTTCCTATGTGGACATTCGTTTAGACACCTCACACTTCCATTCACTCACCGCGTGTTCGCACCTATGTCAGATTCTACACTTGTTCCTCTTGATGACGTCCCGATTACCGCTAGTATCGGCTATGTTTTGCCCGTGTACGCGTGTCTCGATTTTTTTTGTTCATTCCCCCTTCCGTGTTTCCGCGTTTCCGCGCTTTCCTCGTGAAAAAACTCTTAGGTCTCCTATCGACTCCACTTATTTCTAGTCTCGGTTTTTTTTTCGACGCATTTTTTAAGTATTTAATGTAACTGCACCCTAGAAATACGGGTAACTTCCTCTCTACCGCTTTTATTAATTTCGGTGATCTCGGATAATCCATTTGATCTAGAGACTTAAGCGTTCTCGTCGCGTTCTTTATTTTTACTGCAAATTTGATCCATCTCGTTTTCCGATATATTATAATAAAATATAATATAGCGAACTCTATCTGTGCGTCATACCGTTGTGTTTTTCTACTTCTGTGATGCATCCATTGTGTGCGCTCTTTGGTAGCCCGGATTCCTGCTCGCGTGTCTGTAAGGATCCGCGTCTCAACCCCTTCTCGTTTTTCCTCCTCGGAGCCTTCATCTTCGAGGTTGCGCCTCTTCCTTCCAATGCAATGACAGGTCCGTCTGTAAATCGATAATCCCTCGTTGTCCTCCATACCTGACTCGAGTCGCTCGCAATTTCCTCTAAATAAACCCTTCCACAAAAGATACTTTACATTGTCGCGTGCATTCGGGTAGTTTCATCCGTTTGTTTATAATGTTTTCTTAGTTTACCTTGTCGCCTTTCGAAACCTTTTCGCTTTACTCTGCCTCTCGGTGTTTTCCATTCTCAACACGATACTTAATTTATATCGATGTCAACTTTACATTCTTATAATATAAACATAAGATTTAGATATAAACAGCTGTTAATTAAGAATGTGACTATTATTTTGTCGATGCGGATAATCTCTTAAAGATTTTAAAATGATCGTTTCTTTTAAAAAAAGGTTTACATATTTATGTTTTAGAAAATTTATAATTTTATTTAAAACGATTTTTAACAAAAGTTTAAAAAATAGAAAAACAAAAATTATTAATTTATTGTTCAAATTTTGATGACTCGTAAAATTATTTTTGTATATTTAATAATTTTTCCTTTTTTCTTTGTTTGCATTTTTCAATACATTGTATAGTTTAAATATCTATAATACAATTTGAATTTATATAAAATTACAGCTTAATAAGACCATTTACACTAACTCACCATTTTAAATACAAGTGTACATTATAATATCAATTTTAATAAATATAATTTAATTTTCTTAAACTGCATTTATCTTAAACTATTTTGAATTACTTTATTATATTTTTTACTACCCGTTTCAAATATTGGTACTTAAATAAAATTTCTTCATAAAAATTAAAAAAATTGATATTCCATACAACTTTGTTTGTTTCTAGTTTAAAATCGTAAAAATATCATAAGAAGTTTGTCGGAAAACTTTGCATATTGCTTTTAAAGTGTGTTCATTATAATTTACATTTAAACGGATAGTATATTATTAACTATATTATTAACTATACTGTTATTATATGCAAATATTTAGTTATCCTCGTCTCTAAAGTAATTTTTAGTGTTAGTAAAAATTTAATACGTAATTTTTCATACAAGTTAAAAATGATACCTTGGGTTAATTATACGATATAAATTTGTGTACTATTTTGAATATTAATTTCAAGGCGTGTGCAAAATTTCAGCTGACGATAAGTTTGTCTAGATCAAATTACTAAAGTGTATTTTCTTCTTTTCCAAGTTCTTCAGGCTTAAGCTTACACATTTAGTTCTTTGCAACCTCGGAATTTCAATTATAATTCTAGTAGTTCTTTTTTTTATTTCTTAATTTTTATTGGTAAATTTTTTAATATCGTCAAAATTTAACGATAAAATGTGCAAATTAAAAAATTTAATTGTTATTTCTTATTTTTAAGTTTTACAGACTTTTAAAAAAAAATTTTCATTCGTAATTTTAAAAAATTTAAATATTCAAAATATTATAAAATGGTAGAGTTATTTATTTTTAATATAAAAGAAAAATAATCTTTTATATTCATTATCTAATAATAACTATAATAAAAATAAGTATAAGTAGTTATACATAATTTTTTACGAGACCCAAAGTTCATGATAGTTGTTTTATATCAAGAAGGTTAATAATATTATTCAGCATTTTTAATGAAAAATGTTTGAATAGACGTGCCGAGAAACTTTCCGAGAAGTCAACAAAGTCGGTGTGTAATTATTAATGTAATAACGTCCATTATAATTATTTGAAATTAATGGAAATAGAAATATAATTAGATATTTAAATTCATGTTGTTTAATGCATTGTATAATAGTCTAAGCCTCAACATTTCCAGAGTACTCGGTGAGTTTATTATAATTTGATCACTATATTCTAATTTAAGTTCATTTACTAAAAATTTGAAAATAATATTAACAAATACTATAAAAAATATACAATATTTCCACGAGCACAAAGTAATATCGTCATAATTTCGTCGATCAGAAAATTTTAGAAAAATGATGAAATTAGTAAAATAATTGAAAATAAAATTTAAACTATTTTCTTTGCGCATAATTTAGAAAAGTAGTTAACTTTTTCAGTAATCAAAATCACGTAAATCATGAATTTCTGAATAAACAAACCGACAGACGATTACTATACACGCGAAGTTAAATTTTTGTAAACAATAGCGATTATCCAACTTGATGGAAAAATAATTGCCAAGTCCGACTAATCCCTTACGCGGTATTCGCAGATGAGCTGATAAAAGAATCCGGAAACGACCAGATCGTTGCAATGACGCTGGACCTTTCCTCCCAGGATTCCGTGCGGGATTTGGCCCATAAAGTAAACAATACTTATTCAAAACTGGACGTCCTGATACACAACGCCGGCACCGCGGACATGTTCGAGAAGAAGGTCAGCACTGACGGGATAGAAATGACGATGGCTACTAATCACTATGGACCTTTCCTGCTCACGCATCTGCTTATCGGTGAGTTACGAATGTTTCGCTTGGACGATCTTAAAGATTCGTTGTTCGCTGGTTGCACAAAGGTACCTTCTCCGATATTCGAGTGTTTCGCTTGGATTGTAAAAAACGTTGGCTCGACGCGAGTAACATGTGACAGCGTCTGTTTATTACCGGTGATCATATGGCACTTTAATTACAAGTTTGTAGCTTTATGATGTAACGCTACAACTGTCCTCGTGTAATTATACCGTTGTAAAAATTTTCTACAAATACAATCGATCGCTCATAAATATTCCATTCATATTGGACTTCCTGGATAATTCGTATAATTTTTATTTTCATCTAAATCCGTGGTAATGCATATAATGGATATTAAGCATTGAAATAATTTAATATAACATAGTAATGTAAATAATGATATGAGTAACTAATATTACGAATGAATGATTCAGTAATTTTGTTTATCGCGGTAAAATTTTGATAAAAATCATGTGATTTATCGACTTTACCTATGTTTTATATATTATATTTACTTTATTAAATAATTATTTCATTTTGTTGTTTTGTCGTTCTAATTACTATTATTTCTATTTATATATTACTTTTATAATAGTTTTCAATGTTAAATATTACTTAAAATAATGAATATCAAAATACCGAATAAAATATTTTAGAATAAGAGAAAATGCAAGATCGATGAAATTTCTTTATATTTTTTATCAATATATTTGTTTAATAGACGTACATAGTTAATTTCATCTTTTACATAAAAAGTTACCCGTGTTAATAACATTTAATAATTGTGTATAAAAATAACTCGTAAATTTAACTTAGATTTTTTTGTTTACTTAAATTATTTAATTCATTAAAAATAACATTTTTTAATTTTAATTTATAGATTATTCACATAACTTAATTACATATCTTAAATTTAAATTAAAAATATTTAGTTAAAAAAATCAGAATATAATTGGGAATTTTTTCCGTGTAATAATTAACGTTATAAATAACTGGCTTCGAGTTTTACCCCAAGATGATTATAATACAAAGATGAATTCTAATAAAGAGCATTGATATATTAAAAATAGAAAGATGGACAAATCCCGACTAATTCGTAACTTTCTGTTTAATTTTTTTCTAGATTATTATATTCTATATATCATTTATTTATATATAAATCGAATAAAATAATTCTTTTGTACATTGTAAAAACATTTACTTTTTCGAAGTAAAAATCACGCGGACGAAAGTATTCTTTTTTCTTATCATTTTGTATACATCGTGCGCTAATTATTCTCTTCCAAACATTTTCATATTTTTAATTTAGCACTTCAAGTTAGTGGAATTCTCGTTACTCTTTTAATGTTTTTATTTTTTTTCTGTCGAGCGTTCTTACAAAAATAAACTTCTTTCGCTTAATAAAGGATACATTTGCTTCTCTTTTTCTTATTCTCTCCTCATTCTTAAACGATGAATATATTATTCTAAATATGAATATATACATACATATATACATATATATAGAAAAACATACCATTAAATTTCTAACAGATGTGCAAGAAAGTTTCGTAATAAAAGTTATAAAAACACAATGTATGTTAACGATAGGTATTCGGAATCACGTAACGAACTCTCGATATATACGCGTTTACTCATTTTCTTCGACAAATATTTATTCGAATGCTCAATTTCGCATTAGCGGTTACGGACTCGATCAGAGATATACAACTATTTTGTATTTTTCTTCATCTCTGCATCCGTACATAAATAACTCCATACATCCATAAATTACATTTATTACATCGATATTACATTTATTCTAAATATAATTTCCGACTCAAATTACTTAATACGGTAAAAATGAGAGATTAATGTGAATGTTATTACGAGCGCCGGTACAATGGATACTTGGAACACAACTACCAATTTTACATCGATGTCGCGTTCGCTGTCACTCCAACACCGGAATTCAAACGATTAATCAACGATACTCTCTTTTTTTTTTTAATCCCCATTCATCGATGGGCGGTCGTCGCTGTTACGCAACGTTTAACCGTCCCGACTCTTAGTTCCCAAGAATTTCCTCCCCCTTATCTCGATGCGCGTCTAGGGATCCAGTTGTGAGTTAAGGGAGCAACGACGTTTTTCCGTAAAATGCAGGGAAGTCTCCCTGGTCGTCCTCTTGGTCTCGGTTTCCTCGTCCATCACGCCTCCCTTGTTATAAATAATACCCTAACGAGAAGTACTTAGCTTTTCGCTAGGGACGGGTTTTAATACTCCGCCGTATTCTAATTAAACTTGTCATCTCCGTTACTCACTTCGTTCGTAATTTCTTATGGTGTGCGCTGAACGTACCTGCTGATATCAACGATGCTCGCTATTATCGATTCTATCGAGTCGACAATTAACGTTCGAGAAAATTAAAGATATTATTACGTACGTCGTGGCTATAATTATTTCATCCGAAGTTTCCGTTCGGTGACTAAACTATATTTTCCGTTTTTTTTTCTGATTTCAATTATTATGTGTAGTTGGTTATTTTACCACCGTATCGAAGAATACGTGTAATTAGAGAAAAGGGTGATTTCTTTAATAATATTAGATACGCTATTATTTTTTCAAGTTAACGAACATTTTTTTTACGTCTTTTATATTTATTTTTATGATTAATTGTAAAAATATAAATTTTACCGCCTATGAACAAACAATAAATTTAAAAAAAAGTAACTTTTTTAACGTTAGTATTCGTTAGTATGCGTAACAATAATTTCATTGGTCGTGTATTTCATTTTTTGCTTAAAGATTTTTATATTTCTCATGGATACAATTGATAGAAGTGAATTGATTTAAAATAATAAAACTAATAAATTGTAATTCATATGATTTCAAAATAAAGCATAGAAATTATTCAATTTCTTAATATAAACTTGAGACTGTTATTATTAGTGTAAGAAAAATTCTTTTACAAATATAAAAATTGAATAAAAAGTATACTTAAAAATACTTTAAAAAATATAAGCGTTGTAAATAAATCACCTCTGTCGAAGCACGAAAATAATTTTACGCATCGTTAGATCTTTGCTACGTGCTTACGAGCTTAGAAAATCTATGTATTGTAATACACATCGATTCGTAATTCCAGTCGAATTATTAATTTTCGATCGTAAATACAACCGAGAACACGCGAACAAACCAAACTGGCTAACCGAATTATTTATATTTAAATAAAAAATTAAAGTTCCCGTTTGTTTGTCCAGACCTGCTGAAACAGTCGGCTCCGAGTCGCATTGTGGTCGTGGCCTCGAGCTTGTACCGACTGGCCAACGTCGACCTGAACAACATGAACCCCACGACGTCGCTGCCGGCTTACATCTACTACGTGTCCAAGTACGCCAACATCATGTTCACCTTGGAGTTGGCGCGGAGACTCGAAGGCACCGGGGTAACCGCCAACTGCCTCCACCCGGGTTTGATCGACAGCGGCATCTGGCGCAATGTCCCGGCGCCGTTCTCTTGGGGTCTACAACTCATGGCCAAGAGCTTCTTCAAGACACCCGAACAAGGTGCCCAGACGACTATTAAACTGGCCGTCTCCGAGCACCTCAAGGAAACCACTGGAAAATATTTCTCCGACTGTCAGGTGAGTTTCAATTCATTCCTGTTTCCTGTGTACCGAATGTTCGTGAAAAGATTCTACGCGATCTTAAGTAGTTCGGTGATTTTCTAAATCCAAGTATAACGTTTACAACGATATTTTAAATGAAAGAATTCGGAATCGATGATTATATTTTTTAATATTTCTATGCTTGTTTGTAATATTAATTTCGTATATTATGCATTTCAGGAGAGCACTTTATCCGCTGGAGTTAGCGATTTAGCCAAATGCAAGAAATTCTGGGAACTTAGCGAAGAAGTCGTCAAGTTATCTACGACTGATCCGCATATATAAAATCTCAAAGCAAAGAAATACTACATCGATTGAAATCTGGGAATACTACACCGATCAGTTCCCGATTATACCATTGTACTAAATATATTTTCGTATAATTTTATTTATAATTGTTTCTTGGCATTACACGTATTTAATTAGGTTTATTTATCGTAGGCATATTAAATTTGTTCAGACTTTATCAGCTGTTAATTTCTTAAATAAAATGTTAAAATATATTATAAAAACTTGTAAAGATTTGTAAGAAATTTTAGGTTTAATACTGTGATAAATTTATTAAATATCAAATATAATATGTATGAGATAAAGATAAACCGGTTAGAATATACTTTTTTATTTATATAGATTTTTGGTTTTGATATTTGCTAATAAAATATAAATTTTAAAATTACTTTTTCAGTTTAATTTTTACCTATTATAATATTTGCAAATATACTGATTCTGATCTAAGGAATTTATTTTATCTGGAATTTGAATAATTAATAATCAATTTATATAAATTTTAATTACAAAGTAATAGAAAAATAACGGTGTCTAAACATAATATAAATATTTTTAATAGTTTGTATAACATTCAATTTAAAGTAAAAAGTATGTAATTTAAATAAAAAATAGAACGAAATTGTTTTCAAAAAGTATACTGGAATAAATATCACACCATTAATTACGATAAAAAAAAGGTTTAGATACTCAGTTTTCTAAACAGCATAATACTGTACATACTTAAAAATTATAAATTAAAAACTTTAAATTGTATATGTACGATATTAAAAAAAGAATATTTTTTATTTTATACAGATGAGTAAAATAATTCATTTTTACAGCCAGCGAATTATTTATCTCGAGATAATTATGATTCACTGATGTGAAAATAGTCCAACAAATACTCTTCAAATTTTGCCTCTTAACCAAATTTGTGTAAATTTTTTTTTAATACAAGAAATTTCACAATGTTTTTGAAAAGTTAGAAAAGTGTATGAAGTATAAAAATTTTATATTAAATTCTCAGGATAGACTAAACTATTTTAAATAATATAAGTTAATAAATTATTTTTCAAGTATAATATTATTTAAGAATTATTCTGAAATACTACTATTATTGAAAAAAATGTTATTTTTCGAATATTTATTATATTATTTATTAATAATGGTTTTATAAATTTAATGTTTATCGTTCTAGTCAAAAAATAAGTATAAACTGTCTCTAAGATTTATTTTTAAATTTAAATAAAAATAGATATACATTTAAAAAATTCTGAAAAATAAATTTCTATTCATAGATAACTGTATTGTGATTATACTCACTAGCGTAAGTAACATTTATCAATTTACGTATTAACACTATTCAATTTTTTCACGTTATAATTATTAAAAAAAATAAAATATTTTCAAAATTTTTAAAAAATTATCAATTATTTTTTTTCATTAGAATTTAATTAAATTAAATAAATACGTCATAAAAGAAAAATAATCGAAAAAGTAGTATATAATTTATTGCGGTAGTTATTATTTATTTTATAGTATCTCATCAAACACATCTGTACTTTAGTATAGTAACCGGTTTATTTTTCAACTACTTTTTTATAACTCTACTAGTAATTGAAAATAATTTAAAAATTTAATATGTAAAAATATTCATATGAAAATACTGTAATTTTATATATAAAAATAATTCTAGTTCAAACTATCTATATTTCACTGTATTTATTTTCAGTTGCATATTCTTAGCGGATATAAAATAATCCAATAGAATTAAAGCCTAGTAAGGATAAATTATAATTTCTAAACTTGCAATCTAATGAACTACGTAAAACGTTATATAAACTAATATAATTTTAAGTAATACCTGTCCTTATAATACTTATTTTTAATTTTAAACTATTTCTTAATTATATTTGCCTTTTAAAAAAACAGATTTAATACAGAGTATTAAATAAAAGTATCAATTAAAAATATTTTAATATATATTACCTCAAATTTAAAATATTAAATTATTTTTAATTTATTTTTGTTTTTTATTTTTATGTAAAATATGTTTCTATTTACAAGAAATTATGATTTTGATAAGAACATATCAAAATATTAGTTAACTATTAATTAGATATGAAAGTTTCATTTTTATTTTTGAATTTTTGGTAAACAATTTAGAAAACTTATGGCTAAGTTTATTTATAGTTATATCACACAAATGATGGTAAGAATCGCTATCTCATATATTTAAAAAAAAATTTTATTCTTGCATTGCATGTCTTTATAAGAATGCGATAAATATAATATTTCAAATATCGTCATATATACCATTAAAAATGTTATAAAAAGATAACTAGAAAAAACTATATCAGTGCGCGGAAATCCAATTAAGACGTACTCTTAATTAGAAGCTTCGTAATTAGCCCAAAAACTACTCTCCCAGAAATATTGCGTTTACGATAATGTTAAAAAGTGATAACGTTGCTTATCATAATTCGGAATTAACATCCGAATCAGGTAATCGAGTCTGAACTTACATACGCAAAGAGATTACAAAGGAGTTATTAAAAACAACGATGAGTTATCGACCGTAAATTAATTACTAGTTAGAAGTTAGTCTAGTAGTTTAACGGAAATCGGTTAATTGAGACATAAATACGAATACCATCGACATAATGAAAGTATATATATAAACATTTAACATAACATTCAAAATACTAAATATAACAAACAAATAATTAAAATTAAGAAAATGTATTAAAATACTTAAAAGAAATACAGTTTTATTATAAACATTCACGATAAATTTATTTTCCTTTTTTCCCCCGCTTTCCTTCTTTCATAAGATAGAAGATTGTTAAGCAATACCAACTCTATAAAATAGATAAGATAAGGAATGTATATATTTGACTTACCTGACGCAGATAATCGACATTTAACGGTAACTAGAACAATGTATGGATCAAAATAATATTGCGGTGTCTACGATTAATTCTGAGCGGAAAAACCGGTGGTACCACATCGTGAGAAAAATACCACAACTGGTTTATTTATCCGATTCTGTTGAAAGCTGAAAACGTATTCAAGGTTGACTATATGTTTTTGTTTGCCACTTAGAGCAAGAAAACTTTTATTTAGTCTACGGAATTTGTATGCATTAGATTTAGAATTCATTAAAAATACTCGTTACTTGAATGCATGATAATTACAATATTATTTTTATGCTAATCATAATAAAAACTTCATCTACTTCAAAATTATATTTACAATAGTCTTTACGTAGATCAATCTGCGTTCGTCTTTAAATATTCACACCATAATTATGTAAATATTAAAAAATAAATATTAAAATTGAATGCAAGATGCGCTTACATCATAAAAATGTGAAGACGATTTATCATATACGTTGATTTTATCTTTAAGATCAACATGTACCAATTAATAATCCAATTTAGACTAAAAAAAGTATTTTTATTTACGTAAAATTTATGCTAAAAAATTTTTATTAAAAAATTATATGAAGTAATAATTATCATTAAATTATTAATAATACATATTTTATAAATATTCAGAACTGTAATATATATAAAATATTATATTTATTAAGTTTAAAACATCTCTATAAATAAAAAATTGTACTTTATTTAAAAATTAGGCTTCGTTACATTAATATTTTCACTTTCTTCTCGTGACTTTTCCAAGCGCTGTTTAAAAATTCTCCCGTTGATCGCACCCCACCTAAACTATAATTTAACACGCATAGAAAACTATAAAATTTCATATTTTTGAAATATCGCCCCCATCTGTAAACATCCTCGATCCGAAAATAAGTGATAAAAATTACCCGCACCTAGAAACGCCTTTTCTCAGTAAACTTTCCGAAGAAGAATATCTTCTTTACAAGACTACTAGTCGTAAAAAGGCTCGAGATGTTGTTTAGTTTTGTATCGATAACGGCAATTTCTTCTACCAACATGAGAATAAATATATATGAAATACAAAAAAGCTACACTGAGCCGTTGAAGCGACAGACTTTCAACAATGTCAGGCTTGTCGTAGATTTGTGGCATTTATAAGAGAATAGCTGGACAAACTACTGAGGTTCATAAATAAGGCCAAAGCAGTCATTATAAACGCGCACTCGAAGGAAAAAATTTAACATTGTATTCCATTAATAATAATATTCTGCAACCATATTAGCAATTTTAATGCAATAATACCGGTTTATCCAAAGAAAGAAAATCAGGAAATGAATGTTGTTTACATTCGTTTACTGTACAGTGTCTCTTTTCCATATAAATAAAAATTTTTTTTAAAGCAAAGAATATTTGTAATTTTAAGCTTCACTGCCTTATTAATTCATCTTACTAAAAGTAATCTTTTCAAATTAATTAAGTACTTCGTTTTTCGATTTATTATTTCTAATTTCATGTCATACATGTAAAGTGCGTTATATTACGAGTATATCGTTATTTACGATTACTTTAATATTTTTAAAATTATTTTATCATTTAGTGTAGTTATTAAATCATGTAAAATCATGAATCATTGCAAAATACGTGCGGTGATAAAAAAACTTCTGAATTTTAAAAGAACCAAAAAATTACCGTAGCTTTACCGCAAAATTTTACACATGTAAAAATTAATTTTGCATCTTGTAATTTATGCGAAGCTTCGTTATTAATTTCACGAGTAAGAAAATTAAAATAGCGATTGGTATATTATTTGCAATAAAATTATTTTGAAAAATTTATTCTTGAATTATCAAAACATGAGAAGTAAGTAAAAAGCAAAATACTTTACGTTACAATAAGTAATATTTCATAGTTGGCTTGAATTATTTATCATAGATTTAAATTTTGTCTATTTATTATGAAATTATAAATATTTGCATAAAAATTTTAAAGCAACGGATACATTATATACCGCTGATATTTTTAACGCAATAATAATTTTAACAAAAATAAACTCAGCGATAATTTTTGCTATTTTTGATATTATTTTTTCGACTAAAAAATTTACAGTCGAAGGCTGTATTATATGTAGATAAATAAATAATTCTAATACATATCATTACGAACGTTAACAATAAAAATTCTAGAGAAAGATTCGAAGAATAAGTAACCCAAGGTTTTTCTCAATTAGCAGTCAAAGTACACTGGATCATTTGTTTTTGAGTCAAATATTCTTCCATCCGAATTATCCATGTCTATACGTTTTTTGAATAGCTATCCTCAAATCTTAATCGTAGCGTGAAACCCGATACTTTGACTATACCACGTACGAGACAATATAAAACTAAAACTTTACGAGAAACAATTTTACGATAAATGATTATTATTACGACATAAATCAAGCCAGGAACAAAAAACCTTTTGACTACAACATGTGAAGTTTGATAATTTATTTAAATTATCTCTTGTACCTTTAAGTTTGTATATTAATACCTCATTATTAGTCAAGCACTAGCAGAAAATTTATTTTTCAATCATAAAATTACAGACATGCATTTCTTAACAGACATTTCGTATTCTACAACGCAAATTTTATCAGTTACATTCCACGGCAAATTTTAATAACGCGATGATTAATAATTTGCATTGGTAAATGAATTTGATTGCGACGTAATCACAATCATAGAGATTATTCGTAGTTAGCACCAGGCGTTAAATATTTTAGAGTAAATTTTCGACTTGGACCGATGCATAGTATTTGAATTGGAATCAGTATCGTGTTCCACGAGCAACGGAAAATTAGAGCGACTCGTTAATCATAACCTTGAAAGGTTTGCCAGATTTCCATATTTCATATCCGTATTCGAAGCTTATCGCCACTAGGAACGGGGATATTTTATCCACGCGAAAAGGTTAACGTTAGAATCCAATTCGCTTTGAATTATTATTAGAGAAAATTTATATAAACCCGAGCAACTGAAAAATTTCCTCTGCCGTGTAAAAGAATCGCTTCGTAAAATAGACTCGAACTTTCTATGCAGATGCGATCGGCATTCGTATAAGCCCCGCGAATTCCTGTACAACCAGCGAATAAATTTGCCTGTGAGCACAATGCAAATATGTACTCGATGGCGCGTCCATTAAGTACTCGGGGCAATAAAAGCTGAACGTGACGCGCGAAGAGCGTCGGAGGTCAAAAAATGACACCCCACATCAGTTTTCATTAAAAGGCGCAGCTTGTCTCCGTCGTCGATCCATGAGTGCGTTTTCCGTAACGTCGAGTCGGTGCTCGAGTCTCTTTCTCTTTCTCTGGCTTGTCACAAGCGGTAAGAGGAACGGAGACGGCGCGAGTTTGGAAATTATTCAAATTGCGTTGGAGCGCGAGCGGAGGAAAAAATCAGCGTGGAAATTTAGTAATTCTAAGGAATTGGAGATAAACGAGGATTTTATTCATCGGGAATGTAGAATAACGAATGCTTTTCAAATATGTCGGAAGATTAGAAGATTATGAAAATAATAATTACGCTTAAGTTACGAGTAGGTTGACTTTGCGGTCGATCCACAAAAACAAAGATAAACGTCGATATTTTGCATATATTAACTATGGACTTTAATTTATATTTATACGCTAATGTTTTATATAGTTTAGATAATGGCTTTCCATTAACTTCCACGATTATTTAATATTAGTGAATTTTACCACTGACACCGGTTACGTAATGCACGCGATATTTTATTCATGACGATGTTATTTTTTGCTTCGACTATGAAACATGTATGAATTTCTCTCGAATGTGGAATTTAACGCGTAAAACATCGTACGACCATAATTAGTTTAAACAATTTTACCTTTAATCGATGGAAAAAGTCAAGAGGTAAAAGCGATGGCTTACGCAACTCATTGCTTTTTATACCCATGGATATTTTTATAAATCGGAATAAAACTTACAGTCGCGGAATCGTTAAATAATTTTTTTGCCGACTATTAATAATGATAAAATATTGTAATCGCTTCATCTTTATTTCTGTTGTATAATAAGTGTATTAAAGATACATTGTTTTATCGTAGTTACAACGCAGTACGGATTTTTTCAACGCGACAGATAAATTAAACTTGATACGACATCGGGGAAAGCTATAATTAACGTATAAGTAAAAGTTTTATACAAATAATAATTAACGAATATTTTTAGGTAAAGACGGAGGAAAAGAAAAAATCCAAAAAGATGAAATGAAATATCAACGGAATTAAAAAAGTCGCAGTCCCAAAGTTACGATGTGCAGATTCCGCTATTAATTTATTACCGTAATTTGGTTTTACGAACGTTAACGCGAACACTCGAACAAATTTTCAAAGCATCGATGATTTACCACTAGAAAATTTACCTTTCAACTTTCAACGAAATATCATCTATCGTTCAACTTTTCGTTCGGTAATAATTAATTACAACGGACTTAAGATTTTGAGTTTCTTTAACGATATAAATTATTCATTTGTAAATAAATTATACAGACATACGTACGATAAATTAATTTTAAAACATTATTAATGATATTCATTTATACACAGGGCAAAATACAATTAAATCTAGAACGTTCATTTTTCACTCGCTAATTGAAAAAATTCAATACGGTGTATTTTTAAAAACTTTTTAAAAACGTAACGAGATATGAAATATAATTTAACATATAACGCGTAACGTCGATTCGATTAATTATGCGAGATAAACATTGTACGACCAGAACTACATTGCATTATTTCCAAACTTAAATTCGAATGCAATCACGCGTTAAATACTGCGGTATTTAATTGACGCTATTATCAAATTTATAATTTAAGATAGATTAAATTTCAATAGTGGTACAACTTACGCGTTTGGTTCGCAGAACCGAAGAAATACGAGAAAAATAGTGAAATAATGATCCTACCGTGAAAACACGAAAAGATAAATAAAGAGCCAACGAGTGGGAGAATCCAAGTTTTTCACGCTGACCAACGAACGATAATTCGATTCTCTCGTTAATTAAACTATTACGAAAGACCACAATTTGACGTAGGTTTAAGAGCCGTTAACTTGCTTGAAAAAAAGGAAAAAAGGTTCGGTTTAAAAGAGTATCGCATCCTCCTTTCAAACTCGGATAAATTAACGGCGCGTGGGTTCGCAAGCGGAAAAAGAAGGTTCGATCGCGCGCGAAAATCCAAACACGAGCCAAGGAGAAAAAGAGCTTTCGGTGTCGGAGGAACGTCGCGTGTAAAAGTGCGCGTAGAAACGAGAGGAGGACGTCGACATTACCATACGAACGGCCTCTGTTCACCTCTTTATTTACATTTATCGACTACACCTTAGCAAATTCCTCGGCTGAGTTGACGAGGCGGGATCATCCCGGGATCCATCGAGAAAAGTCCCAAGCTACTTTTTTCTCGCTCCTCGCAACTTGGACCAAAATGCAAAGGACACCGCAAATGGCCTCTTGCGATTTCCCAGCGGAGCGTGCAAACTTTGAAAATGCAAACGCGAGTTTTAACGACAGGCGCGAACGGCGTAACGTTACGTTGACCTTACCTATTCGTTAAAGAAAAGGGTAAAAATCCAAGGATATCCTCGACGCGAACGCGAGTCGACACGCGATCTGCAACACCGGCTGCGGATTCTGGACGCCTCCTGTTCGCGGAACTCTCGACTCTCTCTCTCTCTCTCTCTCTCTCTCTCTCCTGCGCACCCGCACACATAATTAGCGCTCGTTGGCTTCTTTTTTCACGTATTTGTTTTCCCAGGCAGTGGCCCTTGGCTGCCGCGTGCATATCAAATGAGAGTCGTGCGCTCGACGGGTTAAAAGGGGGAAAGAGATGGGAGGAGAGTCGAATTTCAAATGCGAGACGAGATGCGTCGAAGCGATGTGTTTCTCTCTTCCTCCTTTATCTACCTCCTTTCTTTTTTTTATGGGTCGCATTGGCGAGTGTCCAGTGGGTTATACGCGTGCTGAGCCATCGTTTTATTACGTACACCAAACGTACCAAACGTACCAAACGTACCAATAAGAGTCGAGTTGATTCAATTGATATTCCCTCTGTGGCACTGGTTATATACATTTCGCGGAATTGTCCTATAGTCGCGTATCGTTGTCTTCGTTCGCATTACTTTTTCATTTCGCGTAATTTTGACGTTTCGTTGGTTTGGTCGACAAACCATGAATTATCCGAATCGGTTGATTCATTTTTTTCTTTTATTCCTTTCCGTTTCTCGAGTAAAGGAAATGGAAGACGTATTCGATCTCGAATGGAATACGAATCACTCGAGCTTCGTCATTCGTTGAAAATGGTTGATTTCCTAAACGTCGTCCTTTTAAAGAGCGATCGATACGATTCGAAGACTATTAGATTTTCGTACATTTTCCTTTTTTGCTTCGTCCGACGTTAACTTTCCGTTCGTCGAACGATCGGTGAAAATACAATTTTTTGTACCGTGCGAACTATTTACAATAAAATGGTTTGTTTTTTATCAACGTTACAAAACGTTATTTTTAATTTTTCGATGCGTAATTCTGAAGAAAAAATTATAATTGTATATTATTTGAAAAATAAATAAAAATTAATTACAAATTAATTAATATATAAAAAGGAATGTAAAACACTGTCGTTAAAAATCGATTCGATGTAAATTTATACTTTAATTATGCGAAACGAACATGTGTCGACAAGTTTTTTTATTCTTCGATTTAAAATGAATAAAATATCTAAACTCGTGTCTTTATATATTTAAACGTAACATTTTCTTCGAGTGGTACTTTTAATTAATTCTTACATTTTGATGTAGTACTATTTACTTGAAAATTATCGATAGATCATACGATTCTATCTTCGTGGATTAACATCTTTCGACTATTTCATTGATATATTTACGAAACTTGGTTTTGCGAAAGTAAGATAAATAATTAAAACTGGTTTTTCTTCGATTGAAATACAAAGAAAAAATCCACTTACACCATTCGCGTTCAATTTATTAAAATTGTTGGATTTCCCGTCATAATTGAAATTCATTTTAAAACCGAAGAATTAATTTTCGTTGGATTTCCAACTATGAAAAGTAGAATTTCAAAAATATTGCGCCGTAGAATAGCGTACGAGATAATCATTTAATAATTATGTTCGATTATTATCCAACACTGATAGACCACTTTCTAAAAACACCCGAACCACTTTAATGGTTTCCCAACACAAATCGAACATCACGAACGCCGTTAACGGGCCTCGAATAATTTTTGATTGTTTCGTGTTCCACTGCCGTTGATTTAATCAAATTTAAAAAAAAAGAAAAAATCGTAAAAGACTCTCCGAGGAAAATCCACCGATATCCTCACCAAGGGATAACCGTAAAGTAAAAAATCCGCGATCCACCGATCGAAAAGAAACGAAATACCAGCGCTCGAAAATCGCGTGCGAGCAAATTTTTCTCCCTGCGACGGAACATCGCATCGAGATTCGCTCATCGAGGACGCGAGATTACAAAGTCGCGCATCGGACGGTTCGGTCTTCCTCCGTCGGCAAACGCGCGACGCGTGCACGGAATATTACTCGAGGGCTCGGCTTATCTGCTTTCCACGTTTCTACCGGAACACGAAAATCCCACGTTTTTTTCCATCCGATAAAGCGTAACGAAATTACACCGAAAATCGAAGCTCCCGTTTGACTACTTTTAACATTCCGGAGTCTTCCTCGGTATCGTTCCAAGTCTTTTACATCGAGCGATAAACCACTTTGAGTTAAGAGTTATACTTAAGCGTAAATCGATGCGACGTTGATGTTTCACTTTGTTGTTAAATCTTGTTAAATCGGGGAAAGCAAGAAATCGATGGGAAGACGATTTAAACTTATCGAATACTTGTATTTCCTCGGTAAAAATGTAAACATTTGTTCCTGTTCGCGTTAATTAAAACTTGATTGTTTGTTTAAAGGAACTTTAAACCATTTTTTACCAAACACGTATATACGATATGTGCATCAAAAGATTAATGCAGTATAATACGGCGGTAAACGAACCCACGAGACGACGATACCATCAGTGAACGCGAACTTACATCGCTGGATTATTAATTTTGCTCGAGTTTCTTTATTCGTGCGATGTTTTACGAAGGCCTATTTTCATATTTCCACGCGTAGGATTAAATTAATACGCGTTCGAAACGATTCTTTAAAAACCTTCTAATCAACATTCTAATCGCTTTTTTTTTCAGTTTTGTACCCGCGCGTATTTTATTCTTAAATTCGGATAATTACAAATTCCTCGCTAAGACTCGCGGTAAACTACTTTTACGTAAACAACTATTTTACAAAGTTAAATCAAAGATTTTGATCTGTTATAAATAAAAGAAAATTACACGGAACCACGAGAGTAAATTAGCAGCGGTAATATTTAATAATCGCGTACATTAAATATACACGCGTAAAATATAAAATAGGCTTAGTATATCTTTCGGGTAATAAATATGTATACGTAATTAAAAACAAGAACATAAAAAATAAATTTACCGAAACGGCTTCCACTGAACCATCATCCGTATTTATATCGTACGCTCGATGAATTTAAAACCTTTGCAAATTCAGCTGTGCGTTTTTATATCCACGACGAGTTATCACCTCGACGACGACGTTAATGAGGAAAAAGAGCGAAAACCCCGAGAGCCTCTGCAATCCTCGGAAAAGAAAAGAAAAGCTTCTAAAATTTACGAGAGAGAAAAAAGTGGGCACGCGCGATTCGATATGAAAAGTCAGTCCCGGTGATGATTAACTCTCCCGCGCTTATCGAGGTATTTTCCTGTTAGTCCCGGTTAGCGAGCTGCGAGACAATTTCTCGTCGCGATGCGCACCAGCTCGTAAATCAGCCGAGGATCCGGGGACGACCCGCGTGCCCAAATCCCCGATGTCGGTGCGATAGTCGCGAATGACAAATGACATTTTCGCCCGCACGAGAACCGAACGTTGCTTTCCTTCTTCCTTTTTCGAGGGGGGCTGAAAAGACTCGCGCACAATAACCGACTGGATGAGGGTCAAGTGTCGAGCTCTTTTTTTCGTTCACGGCCTTGAGCGATTCGGACGCTGCAAAGGTCGATGAAACGAGACTTTGACGGATCGCGCGTCCTGAGTTTCGAGTGGACGTTGTAAATCATCGTTGATTATTGAGTCGTCGCTCGATGGGAGTCCTCGCGACCGAATGTAAAATTATGCTAGAGTACTCGGAACCTCCGTCTGGAAGCTATCGGAGATTGATATTTTTGTTTCGTTTTCCAAGGGACCGGGAGAATAAGCGATAAACGCTCGCGAATATTCATTACTCGGGTGTAAAAATAATTAAAATAAAAGGTTTCGTCGATGCTCGCTGAAAATTCGAGCCTCGTTCTTTTAACCATTTTCACGTCGTAAATTGTCGGCTGCGTATCCGATAATGCGCCTAACGCGCGATTCGAACGGATTATAAGATATTTTTGTTATCGGTAAAGCGGAATATACGTTCGTATATATAAATTGAAAATAATTGATTTTTAAACTCTAAAAGGCGTTTATTAACGTAAGTAGATAATGGAGGTTTACTTACTCGAAAGCCAATAATTTACGTATATACTTCGGAGAACGTAAATATTTGTTAGAGATAAATACAAGATAATAAATGGATAACGTTAGATTTAAATAATAAAAATGGATGATTCCACAATAAAATTGGAAAATCTATGAACTGTAAAATCTGTTTCGGTTATAAATGTATTTATTGCGAAATTTATTCCACGATTAACGTTAAAAAGGCCAACGATAAAATAGGTTTAACCATTTTTTCATAGAAAATAAAACGGCAGTCGAGTTGGCATGAAATTATAACGATAGAAGATGGAAAAAGTATACGGAAAACGTGGACAAGACAAACATTAATACGGGAACCGGTTTTAATTGCAATTTTGAAGAGATACGAATGTCGCTGATGTCTGCTTTACCGGTTCTAAATATTTATAAATCTTATCTATCAGACTCGTACAAATTTTTATCCGTCGTACAAAATCTTTTACCTTGCTTCTCGAGCATTGCGCAATTACGATTCGATAATACCGAAAAACGAACGCTCGTCCGTCCCATTGCGAAATCGGTTGCTCGGACTCCCCGAAGTTTCCGAGCCTAGGACGACGAATGCGAGATATTTTTAGATTTGGTCAAGTGGCAGATTCGCAAGTATATCGAAACGCGCTCGCAGTAATTACAATTTAGCGAACGAACCGTCTCGGCCGAGGTAAAGGCGTAGATAAACTGATCTCGCGCGTTCACTCGAATAAAACTGAACGTTATCGCGTTATCACCGTCGTATCGTTACCGAGAGATCCAAGACCCGTTCGCTCGTCAATGTCCGAAACGCGAGAGTAACCCAAGAGTTTCCTCCAGGGAAAATCCAAAGCCCCCGCCCTTATCGTCCGTCCGAGCCTCGGCCGCTCCGGAGAGGGGGACCGTCTCTCCTTCCTTCCACCCACGCGGAGCGTCCCGACGCCCCTCCAGGCGGCAGGACGAGCCTCCGCCTCGGGGAAAGCTCCCAAGTGTCGGAAAGCTCAGTCGTTCGCGCGCCGCCGTTGCGTGAGTCGCGTTGCGGATCTCCTCGCGTCCTCGCACGTGCGCGAGATGTTGCCCGTCTGCTGAAGAGGAGGACACCCGAACCCAGCCGAGATGGACCGCCGCTCGTCGGTGTTCCTCGGCCCCATCCTGGCACCGCTGCTTCTTCCGCTGCTGATGCCGCTGCTGTTGTCGCTGCTGCTTTCGCTGCTGGTTCGCGATGGGAGGTGCGAAGGTAAGCCAAGGTGTCGTAGACGCGTACTTGTCAGTTCTATCAGTTCTAATCTAATCTCTAATCTAATCTCTAATCTCGAGAGATGGGGTCCCGGTCCCGGTCCCGGTCCCGCGTCTCCTCCGGTCCCGTCTCGCTACAACGCGATCCGAGCGAGAAGGGAAGCCTCGGGGAAAATAAACGAACGCTTTTTTCGCGCGTTAAAAATATCGCGAAATATTCGCGTGCAACGGATATTGTCGCAGCTCGTTTCGTGCTCGGCCGACTCTTTGCGAGTGTGTGTGTGTGTGTGTGTGTGCACGCGCGCCTGCAGATGTGGGCACGTATAAAAGACCCCGGCAAAAATACGAGCTCGAGACAGATTCATTGAACCCTTGCACTTGCGAGTCGCATCGGAGTCCCTCCTTCGCGCCTCTCCGACTTCTCTTTTCTCCCTCGACTCGCCGCAATTTCTTCGGCCGCCCCGTTTCCTCGCTATATTCGCAATTTACCTCCGGCTTTTGTTTTCTTCCTATTTGCCGGTATTTTAAGCGCTTTACCACGTTTGTGTCGATTGAAGAGGATGCGCTTAGTGCCTCGTTTCCTCTCTCCAATTTCGAAACGTACGCCAAAATAAGAATCCGTTTCTTCGACGGCGCATCCGTTTTCCGAATATCCGTTTTACGAACCTCTTCTACTTTTTCCGCGAGATCCTTGAGCTTCCCGGTGTCGATTAATTGCTTCGAGCTTGCGTATTGAATAAAAATTTTACGAGAAATTTTTATTCCCAACCTTTCGCTCGCCCGATACCAAATATTGCATAAATGTAAGAAAAATTATTTTTATCTAAAATTGTAAACGTTATCGAACCAAATAAATTTCTACCGATTAATTTTTAATTTATTCTTAGAGTTGGTAACTTTGTTCTGCTATTAACGTAAACTCGGATACTTTACTTCGCGATAAAAACAACGCGGGACTATATAAATAATGTTATTAATTAATTTCTGAAATAGAAATAACGTGTATAACTGAAAAGAAATATTTAAATTACCGAGCGTAAAAGTATATTTTAACTGATAAATTACTACCTACGCGTTTAACAAATTAATGCTTTTAACTTCTATATAATAAAAATAATACAATGTTCGAAATTTATTTTATGTACGTGAATATTTTAAGTATATGCACATTTCTTATAGAATGTACTGTAATTATTGAAAATATAATAATTATATATGTTCATATATTTTCTCTTTGGCTTGCATGTTCTTATTTACTCTTTCTTTCTATGTATTTATTATCCTCTTTCTCTCTCTCTCTCTCTCTCTCTCTCTCTCTCTCTCTCTCGTTCTGTCACCCGTGTCTTTTATTCCTCTCTTTCTCCATCATTTTATGAGATATCAACGACAGCTTCCCGCCATATGTGCCGCTTCGTTTTCCTCGTTCCCCTCCTACGCCTTATTTTTGCGCTTCTCTTCATTATCTGCTTTATTATTGTTATCATCCCCATTTTATCAACTCATATTATCTCCAATTTCTATCGGTCTCTCTTACTTATTCTCGTAGTGTATTATCCTATTTATTTTAATGTATCTACAGATAGAAAAATTGTATATGATATAACGGTTGAAATAAATACTATGTTATTTTCTAATAAAGTCGTTTTGCATCATACTTATATTCGAGTCTTTATCGTCTTACCGAATATTAATTTTATTACAAATTAAAGATTACATCGAATCTCGAGTATATCATTTTTACTTGGAATAAAATATCTACGATCGAATAATATATTATTTAATAAATTGTCAGCATTCGTACGAAGAGAACGTTTTAAAATAAGTTTATATACTTTATTTCTTAACTTCGTTCTAAAATATACGAATGAAAGATAACCGAAACATTCGTAAGGCATATTTTTTAAAAACACTTATTTACAATGATGCAAATTAAATTAATCGCTGTACTCGTTCTCGATATGTAATAAAGTGCAATAATTAATTTTTCAACTTCCTTCGAACTAACTTGTACTAATTGAACCAATAAATCACACGCAAAAGTATTGTTTTGTCTGTTGCGCTCCTCCAAAGGTATAAAATAAAATTTAATCGCCAATAATACTTTGGTAGTAAAATGTGCTTATATTATGCTACCGCTCAGTCTCCATTTCAGTCGTTATTTTAATGTAATGGCGAATTGAAATTTAAAATAATAATTTGAAACTCAGGCGTGAATAGTATTTTATCGTAAAATTAAAGCCGGGTAAAGAATATACCGAAAGAAATTTACTTCCTCTCGCTCTTCGAAGACGAAGCATCGATGAATAATAGGAAAAGCGGGTTTTCGCGTTACCATCCGGTTTCGCATCGAGTTTACATCACATCGGGGTAGAAATGAAAAGAACGCGTCTCATTTTCAAACTCGAGGCTCGGATCCGTTTATAAAAAAAACGATCGTCCAACAAAAAATACTCTCGACTCACGAGAGTAAAATATCGCAAAAAACGTTTCTTTCGCTTTCCATTTCACTTTCCTTCCGCACCGCTTATATCCGCGTCGCCTGGGGTTGACGCTTCCAAATTGCGAATCTAAAGTCGGAGTCCGAAAGCCGAGGAGCGCTGGAAACGAGTAGCGGTAGCTCTTTAACAAATTTATGAGACCAAATTTAAGTCGCGGTAACTATTAAAGAATTCTTAAATATACATCGGAGTGACCCAGATTCACAGAAATTCGACAGATTGGTACAGTATCCGTCGAGCTTCGCGTAAAGAACGTATTTTTCGTGAACGTCCGTTTCGTTCTTCGCCTATTATTATATTGAAACGGAAAAATGACTAAGCCCTTATAACGAATTACGTCCCCTTCGACGAGAAATCGAACGTGTTTATGGAAAGACGAAGAGTCGCAAATGCGCGTATCGATTATAACAGTTGACAAGTTTCCAACGAAACTTTCTAAAGGACCGTTGGTTGCGAATTCTAAATTATCGGCACGAAGAAGCGTAGGTCAATATCGTCTCGTGCGAACTTTACCTCGTTGATGAAAACGAGGCTACGTTTAAAATGTACAATTGTTTTGTATTCATAAATTTTACGTTACCTTACATCCGAAATAATTTTATTTCTCGACGTTTCAACGATTCTTACGGATAAAACTTTACGTCTCGAGTTAAGAGGTAAACGTATAATCGATACGGCAACCAATAAATGAATCAATACTAAATCTTTATTTAGGCCGAGATTATTTACAGAAATACATCGCGATTCGCCTAAGAAATTTTAATAGATTAAGAAACTTGTGAGTTTCATTTATCCATTCGACGTTACGAAATTCATCGATATCGCTAGACGAGCGTAAATAAATTATGAAATTTTAACGATTTTGAACGGATAATGCAGGCATTGTTCTTTTCCTCGAACGCGTAAATCTTTGAAAAAAATCACTGGCTATTTTGAGAAATCGATAAAAATATTACGCGAGTGAAAGCTCGGATATAATATTTGATTATTTAGCTATTAAACGGAGGCGGATCGTCGCTCGGGAGTTTACCTAGGATAACGAGACGACGTCGATGTTACCCCGTGGATGTTACATCGAGATCTTCGGAAGCGAACTCTTGGTTCCGCGAACTCGGAACGTCGTCGATCCAACCTCGGATTTCGCGCTGCGTATCGTAACAGAAGATTTCAAAATATCCCTCTTCCGCGAGCGAAAGCTGGGACGACGGCGCTTGAGAAAATCGCCAAGTTATTCATTGCTTGCCACGGCTCCAAGATTTACTTCCTCTCGGACGAGTGCGAATGCGTAGGCGCAGGAGCGAGTCGTTCGTTTCGACGTCGCGAAAGTGAATCGCGCTCGTCTTTCATCCTTCCCCCTTTGTCACTCACTCACTCTCTCTCTCTCTCTCTCTCTTGTTCGGATTCTCCGTGTCCTCTTATCGGCGACGTCTCCTTCTCTCTCTGGTCCGTTTTTATTTTTTATTTTTCTCTTACTCGCGCGGGTGAGGAGGAGGAGAGGACCGAAAATTATTTTGGTCTCGCGCTCGAGTCGCCGCGCGATTACGAAGATAGAAGTCGGAATTTTATCTCGTTGCCCGACAAAACTGGGTCGCGAATTTATTTAACGATATTTCTGGACGGGCCTCGACGAATTCGGACGAGTAGTCGATTACCGTCGCGTTGACACTCGACGTTTTTCGACACAGATTTTATCCGCTCGCTTTTACAGCGCGATCGAATCTCGATATCCTCGCGAAGCGCTTCGGTTATCATAAAATTTTTTTCATTATTTCAAACCCACCGTGAGTTTCACCTTGTTCGATCGCGATAAAAGTCGGTTAATTGAAACGCTAACGGAAGATATGGAACGGCTAATTTAAATCATTTACGAAAAAAGCTTAACAATTTCGAACCGGTTTCACGCGACTCGGCATATTTTCGATTCTTCGCCCGTTAAAAATTACAAAAACTCATTTAAAGAGACTTTCATAGTACGGATTGCGCACCGGTTTTCGATCCGCAGCTACGAGTTTTGCTCGTATTTTCTCGAGAACGATAAATCCACGCGGCTACTTATTCACGCTTCGGCCATAGTACGGGAGTACGAGGTATCGATAATAATCGATCGGAGCCGAATCGCGCGCTTTTGGATAACCCCTCTCACCCGTCCCCCTCCCACGCGACGATAGCGAGAAGAAGAAAATTTGTCCCTGAAAGAACAAATAAACTCGACGCGCTTCTTGAAATTACTCGACAAGATTATCAACGCGGTCGAATATCTCGGGTCTCGTACCTCCGACTCGCAACCTCCTGCAGCTTCGGGAAAGGGTTTCAGGATACACGCGTGTACGTATTTCGAGATTTACGAGCTTACCGAACCGAGTCTCAGCTGGTAACCGTCCCAACTTGACGCGTACCGGCGCAAACTTGTAATAAAGTATCTCGCGCGTAACTCACGACGCACTTTGCACAGCTCTCGGATTATCTCGGAACTCGTTGATTTTTATTTTTCCGCCGCGTGTTTAATAAGGATTTAGCTTCATTAAGAAGACGCTGATAAACTTAATTAATCGATATCCGATGGCGAGCAGATTTTCAACCGCTTCCGGATGATTTTTGGTTTTGATCCGGATCTCGTCTCGAACAACGGTTACAGTTAAAGATCGAGAAAAGTTCGCGTTCGATCGTATTCGACGACGTTTCCCTAATTTTCAATCGGAATTCTCATCCCGACGTATAAAATTACTCTCTCAGTCTCGAGAGGAACAAAATAAAAACAAAACAAATACGAGCTGAAATCCACCGGTTTCGGAAAAGAAGCCCACGACGAAAAAGTCTCTCCCTCGAACTTGAGACTGCCGAGCGCCAATGTCCCGAATGCACGCGTCCTTGTCTCCGTGGGCAAAATACCGCGATCCGCGCGAAACAATACGTAAAGAATGAATAATGGACGACCGAGGTAATCGAGAGAAAGCACGCGATATCGTCGTCTTACGTCGAAAAAGCCCGAGAGCAATCGCGAGGAGTAAAACGAGTCCTTCTCGCTCAGCTTGGGGCCCTGCACGAACGGAGGGAGTCGGACCCCCGGGGGCATCGCTTCCGAGGTCACGGCATCCACGCGTATCGCGTTCGCCTCCCGGACCCCCCCACACCCGCAAAATAAACACCGCACCGCGTCTCGGAATTTATTGCCGCGCGCTCCAACCGAGCCGTGCTGCAACGTTTTTATTCGGCCGCGAAAGTCGCGCCTTCCGTCGGGAGACGAGGACGACTCGCTCCTGTCGATCCTCCGGCTCTTAATTTTTACGAGGATGCTCGACACTCGCGGCGATTCCATCTTTTTTTTCCCACGGCTCGCGAGAGGTACCTCGAATTTTATGCAGCGACGATAAACTTGGAAGGATAAGCGTCGCGCTGCGGGTTTAACCAATTATTTATCGCTCGCGTTCCTTAAAGTTGCAACGAGTTACCCTGGCTACCGTCGAGTTTGGTCTTTTTCGCTCCTGTCGCCAAATTGAGCAACGCGAGCATCCAACTAAAAGGAACTCTGCACTCTTAACCGAATACCTAACAATAATAATAATAATAAAAATAATAAAACAACAATAATAATAACTCAAGTCGTACTCGAGGCGGCAGATTTATTTCGCTTGTAAATCACGGTGATAAATGTATCTAAAAATCCGGCAAATGCCTCGCGAGCCTGATTTCCCGGTAAATACATCCGAAACTTGGTCGGTTTATTCCCTCCGCGGCTTGGAAAGTTCGTCCAGCAATAATAATCGAGCGTTGTTGCAACGGTAATGGGAGACACGTGCAAAAAAATGCAGCGAGAAGGTGCAGAAGTAGCGACGCCGAGGAGGTGCCTCGAAGAACTCGATGAAAAAGGAAAACGCAGACTCGGCCGGTGCATGTCGGGGGCGTCCGCAGATAAATAAACCGGTAAAGTCCCGTGACAGCTTTCGAGCGAGCCACGAACAGTTCGGATAGAAGAGACAAGGTGCGAGGGTCCGACGCGACTCTCCAAAGTACATGTAGATCTCGAGGTCTCTCCGTCCGCTTGTTAAAACGTACGATCGGGTTCGCTTTCGAATAAACTAAGGAAAATAAACGCTGTCATAGGGATTAAACGAGCGTAGGTATTTTTACGTTGATTTGGTCGATCGATCGCGCACCGATTGGCTTAATTTCTTAGAGAATAATTTTACGAAAATGCTAAATTCGAATCGAAACGTAGTCGCGGATAAGCCAGTAACTTATTAATCATCTCGAAACTGGACCGAGATATTTATTTCGACACGCTATCGTTGCGATTGTGTTTACTCGAATTTTACTTGGGCGTAAAACCGTTTGCTTCGCGTCGTATTCACGCTATACGATAAAGTTAAATCTTACGAAATACAGACATCGTATAGCATTCCGTGTGTGTAATCTGCTCGCGAGGAATACATAACGAGAACAATATTAATTTGAGCGATGTATAATAATCGTCGATAAACCGTTCCTAAAACCACACAATGGAACCGTTGAATCACCGCTACGAATCTTCTTTTGAAAAAAGGGGATAAAAATCGTGAGTTTGTTTATAACGTTTACCAACCGAAACAAGAAAAGAATAAATATTTGATGGATGATCGTATTAGATCGATAAATTTCGAGGCATTTTACTCGGAATGAGTTTGCGAATAATATTTTTATTTTCTTATGTATCGTCTTACCATTATATTTATATGTATATGCACATATATATATATATATATATATATATATATAATGGTTATCTTTCAAAGGAATTAATTATCGTTTGTATCTCGTTAGTTTGTTAAAGATGGGTTAAAATAGAACAAATTTTCTTTGCTTGTAAACGTTCCGAGTATTTTAAGTCGCTCATAATATAGAAACGCTCGAGTTTTGACGGAAAATTATTCCGACGTTTATCTTAATATACGTAAAAATACGATTTAATCCGTATGGTTTTATTGTATTATAAATTAAATAATTCTTATTGCCGCGGTTTATCGAACGAAACGCGAAAACCGCTTATAAATCTTGAAAATTTCGAAAGAAAAAAAAATAGTTTGTCGCTCGCGTAAAATGATTCGTCGAAATAACGAAAACGTTTATAAATTTACAAAGTAATTTACATGGATCGTAACGCTAATTGCTCTTTTTCGCATATAAAAAACCGCAATCTCGGCGACAGCTTTTTTAAAGCCCCGTCGATGACAACTCGTTAAATGGACCGATTCCAGTAATATCGGACGGACCGTTCGCTCGCTCTTAGCAAAGACTCTTTCACGCCTTCGAATGGTTTACGAGTGTCGTTAACATTACGTAGTGCTCGGATAATACACCGGTAACTTACGTCTCGTCTCTACACTTTTGCGAATCAATTTATTACGATCTTTGGATTACGTATTTTGTAACCGCGAGCTACGAACGACTATTTATTAATATAATATCGTATCGAGACTATATTTCAAACGTATCGCGCACTACGTTTTCGAAAGATGCAGCGAATTCAAGTCTATCTTTTCTCAAGCGTTTGTTTAACGAAGTAATTTGAACATAGGGGTGACGAGAAACGATCGAGATACTTAGATCAATTATCCGTTTAAATAAATACGATGGATCGTGCGATAGTGGGAGAGAGGGGGAGAGAGGTGGGATTGAGGAGGGAGAGAGGAGGGAGAGAGGAGGGAGAGAGGAGGGAGAGAGGAGGGAGAGAGGAGGGATAGAGTGTGTGTGCGTGCGCGCGCTTGTGTGTGTGTCTCGAACACTTTTACGCACTGCTGTCCAATCGTAGATTTCGAGGCCGTAAAAACACGTCCCTTGGATCCCGAGCTCGAAATTAAGATACACGCAAAAGACTTCATCGAACCAAATCTAATTTCAAAGTGGACCTGCGGGCCGAAGCTCCCGTCTCGAATAAATCCCTTCGGATGCACGATATCGTGGCACGTCCTCCTCGTCCTCCTCGTCCGTAAAAAATACAGCGAGAGAAACGAGGAACGTGAATTCGCGCTCGTGACGTCATCGAGCGGCCGCGCGACAGCCATCGAGTGTAATTGACCGGACGAGCGAGCCGAGCTGGAAGCGAACGGTCCATGAGAACGAGACGTGGCCAAGGAGAGGGAGACAACAATAAGACGGAGTGCGCCCATTATTACGCTACTGACCCCTTCCCACTCGCTCTTTTCGAGCGACTCCTTCTCTCTCTCCGGATAAGTTTTCAGAAGCGCGTCTAACTCTCCGACTCCCGCTCGAACCCACGTACGTCTCTATGGGTTTTGGACGAGGATTCAGGCGCGAGTCGCGAACTCGCGTTCCAGAAACCTCCGCGCTTTTCTTTCCAATTTCAAGAATGCATAAAAGTGGTCTTAATAAGGAAATTTAACAATGTTGATTCTACTGCGCTCGTGAAATACGCGAGAGCAACGAACGACTAGTCGACTTTATCGATTCGACTCGGAGAAACATCCGCGATAAAATTCACGCGTTTCCTACTCGAAATAGAGAGGAACGGTTAAGATTCCTTCGCGGGCTGATTTATGGATGCGAAGCGAGACGGAGGCTGTCGAAATTCAATACGGGAGTGAGGCGCGAAAACGTCCGCAACCACATATTACGAACGAAATAATTTAAAACGTGCTTAACGCGCTCCGCGACAATCGTAAAACGTATGCATGTTTAAAACAATGCAGTCCAACGACCTTACAGCATCCGAGAACGTCGAAGGAACGCGACGACAATCCTCTCGATTCACGCGCAATTTTACGATCGCGTCCAAACGACTCGACGCGCGTAATACCGAGAACTCGCGTAAGATTCTCGTTTTTACGAGGTCGGGACGACGACGACGGCGACGACGACGACGACGGTGGCGAAGTTGCGCGAGACCAACGAAGAAAAGTACGCCCAACGGGAAATACAGGAAAAGTCGTCGGTGTTTCAATGAGTCGATTGTGTCCCCGAGTCTTTGGTACCTCTGTCTAAGGTGCCAAGTACTTTGCCTAAACGAATTAACGCCTTCTAAACTGTTACTCGCTCCGTATATTTTGCAGAGCCGATTTCTTAGCCAAATTTTACTTTCGTTTAATCGATGTTTTACCCACTGCGTCGATGCGAGTCGACCGCGCGTTGTTAAATTTTCATCGAAAAAGAAATTGCCCGTCCGGTTTCTCAACCACCTCCAACCGCCTTTTTGTAGTTTTAATGGTAGTTTTTGAGCACTCCCGAGTCGTAATAATCATTTTTTCACCGCGTACCTACGCAGACTGCACGGCAGATGTTTAATACCGAACAATAAAGGACACACGCGAGTCCTTCGCTGCACTTCGATACTATTTTACAACGCTGTCGAATGTACGAGTCCAATGCTTACGGTACTGCGAACGATCGATTTTTTTTACTACGCTCGTAATATTCAGCGTAAATTTTCTTCCAAGTTTATTAAAGATTTAGAACGCAGGTACGAAAAGAGGAACCAAGCCTTTTGAAAATACGATGATTTTCAACATAAGACTGTCCGTGATCCGAATCGCAATAGTAATTTTACAAATTGCGTAATTAGTTGCCATCGAAACGCTACCAACGATCCAATATTCCTACGTATTTTAGTGGAATCGTGTCTTTAACCAGTGATATTTCGCAGCTAGCTACGAATAAAGAAATAATCAGTGCTCTAATTACGAGCTTTAAGATAGCGCACAAAATAATATTTCATCTCTTAACCGCTTCTTGAAATAACGTCGAAAAAAAAAACCAAGAAAGTAAGGCGCTGCATTTATCGTCGAATCGCGTAAATTAATTTTGAATGATCGAGCGCGAGAATAGAAACGGATGGATAGTTTTCCGTTAAATTGATTTTTCAAACGTACGAATGCATCGAAATTGATTACCACGCGTTGAATAACACATTTGTACGTTTTATCCGGAGGTTACTTCACGCTTCAGCTTCTAGAACTTGTTTCGCTGCTCGAGCGAATATTGAATTCATTAAACAGCGGTACGGATAATTTCAGCGAAATAAACTCGAATATTAGCCAAAAGATACGACGTCGTAAATCACGAAACCTCTGCGTAAACCACTGCGTAAACGCATTCGAAATGAGGTTCGAAACGAGGTTCGAACCGATGTCGCTCTTCCGACCCAACGAACCGTAAGAGGCAAAGAAGCAGAGATGATTTTTAACCCGGACCCGAGGAGAAACCTCGAAAAGAAACGGAAAAGTTATCGCCTCGAAAGCGGAACGACTCGACCAACCCTCCCCGACGCTTCCGGTCGCGTACCCGAGAACCCGATCCCCAAAGTCCACTCGGACTCCCCCGTGGATTAGTGGAGTTGCGGTTCCGATGCGAGTTCGCGTCTTACCAAAATAGACGTCGTTTAAAAGCATCGTGCGAAATGTTGGGCGCGTTTTAGCCGCGCGTTTTAGCCTCGCGTCGTTCGCTCGAGTCGTTTCGGTCCATTTGGACGACGTTACGCGAGAGCCTTGCTATCTTTACGTTTGTTCCCGGCTCCCTCGAGACGAAGACGAAAATCCCCGAGAAACGTGACTTTGCGCGCGGAACTCGCGTTTGCGATCCAGCGGCGATCGCTCCAGTCAAAACATCGGCGTTCGGTCTTTTTGCTCGGGAGAAACCCCGGGAAGGAAAAACACGCGGTTGCCGAATATTTTTACCCTGGCTCGGTGATTCGGTACGAAAGGAAAGCCTTCAGGGACGAAGTCGTTGTTGCGAACCTTTCGGAATCGAGTCGATACTTTCGATACGATAAGAGTATTGGGTGATAAATCAAGAATCGGAATAAACTCGAGGCGATATAATTTATGAATTTCATAAGTTTTTTTCGTTGAAATTCGATACGCGCTCTCGAGTCTTTAAGAAAAATCATAGTCTTGGCATCAAAGTTTCGAATAGCCTTCCTTGTGTAAACACAAAACGAAAATAATATCCCCATTGTATTTTAATAAACGATGCCAGACATTTACGACGGATGTTTATTATGCTTGCGTTTATTATCTACTCTATATTTCACTTAATGGTAAGCTTTGTTTGTTTTACAAGAGAATTCGAGATAGTAAAGTATCGTACCTTAAGAATTATTCAAGGGTCTCTGCCTCGGGAAAAAACTTTCTATCGTACTCTCGACGCGCGCATCGACCGAGTCTAGAATAAATTTCGAATAAATTTCGAATGAGCGGATGAAGCGTAATTTCGGTAATGTCCTTCTCGGGGGCAACGAAATCGTCCCCAGTTACGTTGAACAAGGACAAACTCCGACCGCCGATCCTTCCCTCGAGAACTCGGGAGACTCGGGAGAGGAAGCCGCGATAAATGGAAGCTCGGGAAACGCGAGTCACGAGTCCTCGTCTCGCGTCCTCGTCTCGCATCCTCGTCTCGCGTCCTCCTCTCGCGTCCTCTTCTCGCGTCGTCTCAGGCTCAATTTGCGTCTAATTGGTATTTATTGGCTGGAATTGAGTGTCGGCCGCGGACCTACGCTCGGGCGCCGATGCACTTTTGACCGTCGTCGTCGTCGTAGGAGAGGTTGCAACTCGGCTCCTTTATCACCAGGGTCTCGTCATGCCATGCGGGTTCGCGCTCGTCGACCTTGGGACTTTCTTCTCATCCTCCCCTTCTCTCCCCCCTTCCACCCTTTACGCCTCGAGTTACTGGCGTTTGCAGCGATCTCGACCGCGCCTTGTTCATCGGGTCGATCGATAGGGACTTTTTCATCCTCGAGACTCGACGTTATTTTCGCGAATTAGCGCGCGACGTCCATTAATTTTCGAGAGCGTCGTTTCGCGGAATCCCACCGACTCGAACGATTACCGTTGAGCGATCCTAGCTTCGAGTGATCCGACCCGCATCGACTCCGAGCGACGATCGGAAAAACGTTTCGCCGGTTTCACCCGACCGACGATATATTTTCCTTTGATGTACGCCGGGGCCTCCGATCCGAAGGGACCGGGAAAGCCGCTTCCTCTCCACATGTGGGGCCGAGACTCTCCGCATCTGCGAGTCGTCGTTTATTCTCGTTTTTCTTCGCCCCTTCCCACCACTCGAACTCGCACTCGCGATTTCTGTTAAGACGTTAATTCGAGCTACGTTCGAATTTCGATTGCTTTTCTTGGATTCCTGGCGTCTTTGGAATCGCGCGTTGAAACGATCTCGAGTCGAAGTCGAATACGGTTACAATGGTGGCTTCCTTTGTGCGGACGGGCTTTCATTGAAAAACGCGGGAGACCGTCGAGCATATGTTTTACCGTATTTTGACAGTTTCACAAAGGGACAAAACTTTTCCCATTCGGGCGTTTCGTTCGATAATCGAATTTTATCGTCGTGTATCTGTCAATTATTTTTGTGTACGAGATTGAGAGAATGCTTCAACGTATCTATACTCGAGTGCGTGCGTGCGTAGAGAGAGAGAGGGAGATAAAGGGAGACGGATTTGACCTAGAAAACAAGTTATACAATAGAAAAATTCGGTTAATAGCTCGTAAATATTTTTAGAATTAGCTTTACGATCGGTATATTTTATTGGAAAATTAAACATTGTAGTTATGCGTATTCTGTTTACAGCTCGTACTCGGTTTTATCGTAGGTAAAACCAAAAGAAAAGAAAATTAATTTTGCATTGAATTTTGAAATTACTTCAACGATAACCAACGATTTTAAATCGCTCCGTTCCGATGTTTGTAGGTATTTAACTTGGAGGTTTCTAAATTCGATCGGTGATTACGGTTGTTCATTTAAAAATAATAAATCAAAAGCGAATTCGTCGATAAAAAACGTTTTGTCCACTTATTTAACTCGCGCAACACAAAGCAGTGTGGATTTTCGTTCTTAAAACCCGCGATCGAAAAAGAAACGCTCGTAATTCATCGTAAATAAATGCCTGCCGCGTTAAAATTTGTCCGTACCGATGAAGAATAACACGAGCCAGTGGTGCCCACTTTTTTATTTCACCGTTGCCGACGAACCGAACACGCCAGAACGTTTGTAAATTAAAAAGACAACGCGCTCGGTAATAAACGCAACCCTAGACCGAAACATGCGCGACTGGAAGTCGTCGAACGTCGTCGGACGTCGTCTCGACGAGAATGAGACGAAACAGAACCAGTGAAAATTGAATTTAAAGAAGACCGACTTGAACCTACGATGCCAGCGATGCCAGCGATGCTTACATAACCATTATACGTTTTTATTTATCTTCTTTTTTTTTTTTTGTTGCAGAGATGTCCTGCTGCTCGTCAGCCGCTGGATCTTGTCGGAGCGTCTGTTCGAAGGTGCGTACGAATCCAACTCGAGTTTTAACCTAATAACCGACCACGAACGCGACAGTTCTTATCTCGACCGAGCGAGAGAGAGAGCGAGAGAGAGAGAGGGCTTTCTTTATTTCCCGCCACAAAGGAAACGCATTATGTGCATTTCTTTGTGACTTGCGACGTCTCGATTGCTCTTTATTTAGATGCTAATGTTACTTAACTTATGATTCATGCGTTTTCTCCTTCTTTGCTGCATTTACGTACACTTATCGAACGAAGGGCTTTAACCGCTCCTATTCGTGCAACTTTACTTTGTACGTATCTTTCGCTCTTTATCTTATTTTTGTACGTAAAATGTTCAACTTCCACATCTGCCACGACCCGTCTAACCTGTACCGACTCGAATTCTATTTTTCGCTAAATTACTTGTACAAACGCGTTTAAATACGTTTAGAATTCGTTATCTTTTAACGTTATTCTTCGAAGAAAAATATCCACCGCAATGTAAATATTTGTTCTCGTTGCATCTATTAAAAACTATTGATACAATTTTATAGCGTTATTAATCGTCTTAATAATAAAAATAAGACGGTGGTAAGAAATATTAGGAAGCAATAAAAATAGAATTCTAATCGTTAAAGTCTGAATCATCGCAACACTTTATTACAATCTCGGGGTTGATTCCAATCGATCGAATATTTTTGTGGAACACGATATCGATAATTGGATACGTTGTTCCGCGGTTCGTACAACAGTCTGGTAAAAGTGAATTAGTTTCCATCCTTGAGACGAGTGGATGCTCCCCTCGGAATGCGAGTGCAGGGTTTTAATAGGCATATGAAAATACGGGCATTTGCCTTCTGTTTTTCTTTTTCATTTGCGGTATTCAAATGCGTTCAAAGGTTTCAGAAATTTTCGTAAGAAGCTAAGAATATCATTGTTGTTGTTTTCAATGATACCTTCCTTTGTACAAATAATATTTTTTCAGTGTTAAACCGAATGCTATGGTAAATATTTTTCGTGGAACGAAGGCATATATTGTTATTTCGAACCAAGTTAATGCCTATTATTAAAATTTATGAAAACAAATTTTTATTTGATATTAAAGTAACGGAGTGTATTGTTAAAGAAGGACAATAATTCTTGATCCTTGTAATTAAAAAAAATTATCTAATGTTACGTTCCTATAGTTCATTTTAATTCTACAAAAAATATATAAATCCTTGATTTAATTTTACTGGATTTATCAAAGTTTTAGGTATTTAATTATTAAGTATTTTTTAAAACGATCTATTTTGTAATATAATTTATATATATAACCGTAATAAAGCATAGCGTAATCAATGAGAATTACAGTGCAAGGCACTTAACAATAATTGAATTTAATCTTAATAATTTAATTCTATTAATTCTGAAAAATATCGTGTATTTTGTATCTTGATATTTTTACACATTAACTAAGTATCCAATAATGAATTTTTTAGTGCAGTAATCAATTAACGGTAACATTTAATAATAACTGTATTCGAATGTGTCAATTATAGTAATTAATAATCCTGTAAAATGGCTTTACATGTACAATTTATATTATATTTATCAAGGAAAATGTTATTCTCTTTTTCCATTAAATTAAAATATTTGATATTCTTGAATATGCAAATTATAGAAATTAAAATTTTGATTAAATTAAAAAATAAATATCTCGCTTCGAAATAAAATCACGCAGGACAATCCTTACAAGTAAAACACGTATAAAAAAATTCTATCGTCGGATAAATGCGTCGTGCGAAAGCATATAAATCTAAAAAGTTGGATACAAAGTTGCTACACAAAATCACGTAAGCTGAAAAACTGTATTCACAGCTTCGGATGCTTCGGATAAATCAAGAAGTACCTTGTCTTTCAATACTTATCGATACCCCATGGGGTCAATCGATCGGATTGGTTTCTCGGACCCAGGATCCGTTGATCTCGCCTATGCTCTCAGTTTCCAGTCAACCCTTATACCCGTATAACTGGAGGCTGCAACGTCGGCGTTTCAGCAACAAGACCAACTCTCGGAAACTCTCGGGGAAGACGAGTACACCCTCGACTGTACAAGAATGCAACCACGCTTACACATGAATGAGTGTACGATTGTCTCCGAGGGGTCGCCGATGTTTATCTCATAGCCGGAGTCGAGGTACTTTTCGGGTCTCGCGTACGCGAGTTCCGAGTCGTTGAACTAGGATACGTCACGAGCGTCGTTTAATTGGCTGCTAAGCTCGACTTTTTCCTTTTGCGGGTGAATAATAATCGACGGGGTACAAAGTCCTTCTTGGTTTAACCGATGCTTTTGTTTTTTCGTTCGATGTAGGAACTACGCGATATTTCAAGGACCAACGTAAACTGCGAGAGGTGCGATCCTTTTAAATAATTCATATTTCCAGCTGAGAAAACGGATAACATAATTTACGCGTGCTTTTAATTCGTTCTTAATAAATTCTCTGCAGCTAAAAGTAACATGGCAAATTAGAAAAATGTTTTATAAGAGGAAAAAAAAGTATACGCGGGTAGAATGAAACTTTTTTGTCGTTTTCTCGATAAATAATTGTAAATGCATTTCTACAAAGCGACAAACTTAGCGCACGATTCTTCCGAACATCGAAAGTAAGATCAGTCCTCGGAATTACCGATGATATCAATAGGCTGACCCGCAACAAAATGCAATTATCTAAGCGAAACAAAAAACCAGTTTCCTAACCATAATTAAATAATGTTCAACGTTTTTTTTTAATTGAATCGATCTAAAGCGTTACATAAATTTCTTGCGTTTTTTAAAATCATTTGTCTATTTATCCATATCCAACCGTGTAATAATAATATTGCACTCTTATATAATAAAAAAAAAATTAAATTATTTATATCTTATTTAATTCTTTAATTTGAAATTATTCATTTATATTTGGTTTCATATTACTTGGCTCAAGTTTTGCTCGTAAAGCTAAACGAGAGAAAAGCGATACAACTGGAATTAATTTATACACGTCGTTATTAAAATGCGTATGTGCGGGATAATTCAAGCAATGACTGTGCCTTTAAAATACTAAATTAAAAAACTAAGAAATATAAATAATTTATAATATAAAGATTTCAATAATTATTTGCTTTAAATATCAAAATATCTTAAAAGTTGGTGGTTCGCGTTGATAATGGGTGAAAGGAGAAAGAAAGTTATAGGACAGTCAAATTTTATTCGAAGCGCAATTAAATGAAATTGTTAACGTTGAAGAAACGCAGTTTATACGAAAAATGTTTGAAATGTTAGTAATCTCGCGCCGACGACGGATTAACATTCGGAGACTCGTAAAAATCGTATCTTATTTTCTGACAACGTACAGTTAAATCATCAGTGGATGAGCAACAGGTAAATTCTCCCGGTATATTAACTACTTTCTTAGAACAAACTTACGCACTACGGTAAACGACTGAAATTCCGGTTAAACCAAAACGTACGAGTAGAATTAGTAAACACGCTTATGAATTTACATTAGCAAACAGATGTTCCGTTGTTTGATTTAACGCGTCTTAACGCGTTTGTCGCTTCTGCAACTTCTGCAACTTCTGCAACTTCTGCATTTTTCTAAACGTTCGATTCTCTTGTACGATTCCGACGCTGATTCGTATAGACAACTTAACTATTTCATCGTATCGTTGATTTCTTATACTCGCCACGTAAACAAATACTCGGTTAACCAATCAATTTATATGTATTATATCAATTTACTCCGTCGTTGTTCTATCGATTTTTACTCGAGCGCAACGTATACAAATTAACAAGGAAGTATTCGATATTCGTTTCAAGACCGTCATACCTTGCAATCTTTGTATCTCTCGAATAAGGTATCAATCTCAAAAAAAGGTTACTCGTTCCTCGACCAGAAACCAACGACCGCTAAATCAGATCATTAATAATTCCCCGCGATCATTTTTCACGATAAATTTCCCCTGCAAAATTACGATCGCGAGGAGCCTCGACGCGTATTTTCGGAGCGACATTAATTCTCGAACGCTCGGAGGCACGATCTTGTACCTACGCCCGAAAAATTCCTCTCTGCCTCGGGTACAGCCGTCGGCGTAAATCCGCAGCGACTTTGACAATGATCCACGAAACGCAGTCGGGAACTCGAGCTGTAACGTAATGTCTCGAGCGCGATAGACTGAGTCGTACGAAAAGCTTTAACGAGCCGTCGGAAAATGCTCGAGCCGAGACGCAGGAGGAGATTTTTTGCGAGGCGCGGTCTTTTATTAGGCGAGAGACGTTCCTCGACTGGTTTTATTCGATCCTCCGTCGGGGACAAAATAGATCTCGCGGGTCCCTTGGCTTTTGAGCGCGCGTTAAAAGATCGCCTTTGTCGCTTCGAGCGCAAATGCCTTTGATGTCTAGGGCCGATCGACGCGGAGAAGATTTCGCTTACCGCCACTCGTCTTTCGAAGACTCTCGCTTTTCCTGCGTCGATGACACTTTGGCGAGTGCAAAGAAGAGTACAGAGTGTAGAGAAGCTTCACCCAATTTTTTTTAGCGTTCTCATGCTTTTCCTTCTTTGAAAATGTCAACGTCTCGTGGGAAGGTGAGCTCGTGAGATTCGAGGCGATATCGAGTCTCGGTATTGCATATCGGTATTGCGTCTCGACACCCAAACGATCGACCTAAACTGTGCGCCGATTACTTTTACTTCGTACAATGAATTACACTTTCGTTTTGATATTTCATTTCCGTTTCTTGAGTTTCGAACGGTGTAAATGGCAGTTCGAATTCTATGCTCGATAGATAGGTGTATAAATCAGTGAGACTGATAATTGCATTATAAAACTCTTGTTTAGAAATCTAATTTCATCATCTATTAATTAGAACTTTTCGTAATTTAAAATTTTTAAAACGCGTAATCGAATACGACCATCTAAACCTAAATATGTTTTACTCGAGTGTTTTTGCGCGTATCGCTATTTTATAATTATTACGATGATTTAAATACTTGAATTAATTTTAAGGAACTAAAAAAGAATTAAGGAATGTCAATAATTAAAACATAATAAATTAGTTTTTAATTAAAAATACTTGTAATTAACTGAGCTAAACAAATGCTCGCATCGGATAAAAATATTATTGGATCGAACCAATATCCTGAAATTTATCGTAGTTATAAATTTTTAACGTTCTTCTGGAACTTATTTACCGAATAAAGTATAGTTGACGATAAAGACCTTCGCTCAAAGTATCTAAAATTATGACGAAAACTTTGAATATAACGTACAGTTCTTAATCTATAATTAAATGCTCGTTGGCTTTTTTTGTGAATAATTCAACTTTTATCCTACGTATACAAGTAATTTTATGGTTAAAAAACCTAATTTTATGAATATTTTACATCTTAGATTAATTAAGATTTTAAGATTAGATGTTTAAAATATAGAGTAGGTGTCGTACATTTTTAGATAAAATTAAATTATGAAATAATTGTTAAAAATATTCTAAGCAATTTATGAAATTATAAACTATAATTTATTCGTACTTTTGCGCGATTAGTAATTAAGAATCCGTTAGGCTTAAAGAAAAAGAATAAGAAAACGTGTACAAATACCGATACGAATTTACCAAAGGTGGTATTTATTCAATCGCTAAAATACGTAACTACGACACATAAATTGCTCAAAATTACGGAAAAAATTGCAGCAATTACGAAAACGTTCGCGAGTTGAACAACGCGTCAAAAAATCCGAAATTCCTAACGAACTCATCAATGAACTCGACGACTGGTAGCGATCGCATCAAAGTAATTACAGACAACACCTCATCCACAAAAACCTCTTTCATCGCGGTGCGATGTTTTTCTCCGCCGTCGGTGCGTGGAAAAAAAGAGAGAGAAAGACACGCGAATGAAAAAAACGTAACGCATCCGAGCAAAGAAAAAAAGAGAGGTAAAGCCTCGTAAAAAGGAGAAAGGGTCGGCTCTATTTTTGTATCTTTTGATGCCGAACTGAATTTTCGGCGCGCGCGGTACAAATTCTCCTTCCTTCCATCTCGACGCGATATCGTCTCCGGTGGGAAAACGTTTATCTCTTTCGCGGACGGTCGAGGTCGGGTGATAAAAACGTACGCGAAGAGCAGATAATTTGCCGATATCCTTTCATTCGTGTTTCCGATTTTGCTATAGAAACGCGCGAATTTGTAACAAAGTTCGCTAATTTTAGTCGGTAAATCGGTGCTGAATTTTTTCTCCTATTCGTTACTTATTCGTAGCTTTGTAAGAAATCATCGTACAAACGTTTTTTCTACGAAGCGTAGCGATAGAATAGCCATATTTTTATTTAAAAAGAGCATATTTAGATAATAAACGTAGGTTCAGTTATTTTTATTACGATGATGAATCCGTTGGTTAACTCATCAAGATTATAATTATATTATAATTCCTCGAGTATGGAATTATCATCGCTAATTTAAGGTTGCATTATTTTTAATACATCGCGAAACGCGTAACTTTGGTGGTACGATCGATTACCATCGATAGAAATTAATAAACAATGGATAATTTGAATCATACCGATCGTTAAAAGTGTTATCGGCATCATTATTAGTCCACGATTCAATTGTGAAATCTAACTATCGTGTGACATACATAACTAAAAATTAATAAGATTTTCCCTTGGTACGCGATAATAGCATCATAATTAAAGAAAGAGAGAGTCGAAACGCAGCAAATCGGTCCCCGGAACAAAAAACGATCCTTCCAAGGCGCGTCAAAGAAAGTCTATCGATAAGCCGTAAACGAACGACAATTGGGACGCGACACCTCGAAAATGCCACGAGACCGAGTTAGTCGATCGAGTTCAAACTCGAGAGTAGACCCACGGGACGGAGAAAAGCCCAAGCGGTCGAGAATACACGACTCCGGTATTATGTTATTATTCCCGACGATTATGTTCACCTCGGGAATGACGAATGAGCCGCGGGTGTCCTACACATTGGCATTCATTGTCCGGGCGCGCATAATTATGCGTTCGAGGAATTTCAATTTGAGAAGTTTCCCTGACCGACCGGTGGATGTATGCGAGCACGAGTCGCTTCTCTTCCGTTGCTTTTTTTTTCTCGTGCTCTCCTCTCCTGGGTTTCGGAGTTTCGAGATCGGGGAACGAGACGAATACGAATCGTGGAATAGTTTTTGAAGGATCGAGCTTGGATCGATACCTCGACCGACGCGTACGATCATCGTCGACGAATTATTTTTATCCGCGATTATAATCAATTTACGTTCTCAACGCGTTTCGTATGTAACCGTATTCTTTTTTTTTTTTTCTAGCTCTCGTTGGTATCTTTGGGAGCAGATCCGTACGCTAGAGAAAACGCGACAAAAGTTTTCTCCGAGTTTTGTTCTTCGGAAATGGTAAGTTGAGAATATCCGATCTGTAATTTAATTCGTAATGAGCAGCCGAGCGTAATTATTTTTGAACGCAATAGCGAGAAATATTATCGGTGATATAAAATGTTGCAAAAATAAAATGGAAAAAATTGAGAAATAATTTAAAATTTTTAAAATGAATTAAAAAGTTATTCGATACAACGCGAGCAAAATTTATCGAGCCTTTGCATTTATCATGGAGAAACTTAACCTTTTTTTTTTTACTTATTGACGTTGGAGCAACGGTACAACTTCCATTTGTTTACGGTGTCGAGTAATACCCGTGAAATATAAAAAATAAATAGAAAAGTAAATAGCTCGAACTTTAAAAGAATTTTGAAAAAGGGCAAAATGAGATATTATCGTGGGCAAATGTCTTTTTTATTTATATATTTTTTATTTATTTAAATTGAAACGCGTCTAACTTTGGGTTGAAGTGGATAACTAAAATTTAATATCTTTTTTATCATCACGTACGATGATACTATGCTATAAAAACCTAAATTAAAAAGACCTTGGATAATTCGAGAAATTAATAAATTCAAGTCTTAATAATATTAATAGTCAAATTCATCGAGCATTCAATTGCATTTTAATGTAGAAAGATATCGTTTTTAATTCAACGACTATAACTGTAAAAACCAAGCTAAATATTTAAAGTCGTTGCTTTCATTTTTCATTATCAATGTAATAACGGTATTACCAATTTGGCTACAGCGCTACAAACTTTATGTAAAGATCGTCAAAATCATAATTAAATTTTTTATAGATTTCCAATAAATGCGTTTAAAACGATAAAACGAACATTTTGTAAACGGCGATAAGTTTCGTACGAGAGAGCAGTCGTACAAAATTTTATAAAAAGAAAATAAAATATAGAAAAAATACGGACGCATAGGTTTTATTACATACGATCGTGGGAGGAAATTACTCGGAATGGTACGAAACACAATTGTGGAATATAGTACAAATCAATACGTTTTATATTATTAAAGAAAGCAATTTTATAAAACTTGATATAAAGAGGTCACGTAAATCGGCGCCAATCGTCGGTTGATCGATGGAAAGGAGATGCGGTTTTAGGTTTCAGCCTTTAAATTCTTTCACTACTCTTTTCATTGTATACGCGTTATAATACATTTTATCATATTATACTTTTTATTCTCTTTCGTAGGCGGAATTCTGGGACTGCGTCAATTCGACTTTCAAAGGTAAGTTGTGACATCGTTTGTCATGTATTTGAACGCGTCTCTAATATTACTCGATGGTCGGGAGGAAAAGCTTATCTTAAAAAGTTTAAAATATCGATATCCCAGTATAATTAATATCTAATACGAAGCGAAATTGATCGAGAGCCTAAAAAGTTATCCGAAGAACGTTCGGTTATTGGGTTTAATTCCCGCGACCCGTCGAAGCAACCTTACGGTCTTTTCCGATATTCCCGGATATTACGTAAAACCTGCATCGAGTTTTCCAAAAACGCGATGATTCGGTTTCGCGTTCGGTGTATTATCTCCGCCGAGTCGGAAAAAAAAACGATCCAGTCATTCAGTCCAGAGTCGTTACTCGAGTCATAAATAGCTTTATCGGTTTAATTAAAAACGATCGTAATTCTTATTAAAATTACGAACATTCGCTGAGATAAAGGGGAAGGGAAGCCACGATATTAGAAAGGACAAGCAATTATGGCAAGAATCCGCGCATGAGAGTCGAGCGGAGGAGGGAACGTTGCTGAGAAACGTTCCGCCCACTCGAGGGAAAAGTCGTTGAAAGAAAAGAAGGGAACGAGAAAAGAAGAAAGGACGAAAGAAAGGAAAAAAGGAAGGAAGGAAGGAAGGTGTCTTCGGCACACGCGACACGCGATCCTCGGGAGGTTCCCGAAGTTCGCACGGACCCCCAGATTCCCCGTTCCCCGGGTCCGATGCACGCGTATCGAACCGGCAATTTTAGGGACTGGGGGGAGGGGAGGGGGAGGCAGAAGCGCCGCGGATTAAGTTTTTCGAAATAATCGGCGTTATTTATACGCGCGCGTCGAGTCGTTAATACGGGCGAACGGTAGATCCGTGATTCGAGATAAGTTACGGAGATAACAGAGATAAGTTTGTGACTTTTTAAAGTTTTTACGGAGGATTTAAGCCTTGGCCAAGTTGTATTTTTCGCGCTTGGACTTTTTCGAACGCTGCTGTCTGTAAATTTCGTCGAGGGGATCACCGGACTCGTTTTCTCCTCGGCTCATCCTTTTATTACGTTTTTCGGACGTCTCGCAAAAAGTCGACCACTGCAGATCACCGATATAAGAAATAAATTATCCTGCCCAAGTGATAAGATCGTATCTCGAGATTTAACTTTGGCACAAGTAGTAATTACTGTAAATAAATATAAACAAGTGAGTCGTATTATACGAACCTTTTTAATTGAAAAGCAATTTTTCTTGTTTTTTTTTCTTTTTCTTTTTATTACAACCTACAGCGTACGTCGAGTACACGAGTTGTAAAATTAACTATATGACATCGTTGGCTAAGATACTACACAATATCAAATGTTTCTCTCCGATGCTTTTCGTCCGCGTTGTTCCGCAACTAATTATCGGTCGCCTCTCGTTCGATCTAGAGAAATTCTTTTCGCTCGAACACCGATTCGCTTTCCTATACTTTTAACTAGGTTACGTATTTCGATCCTAAAATCGTTGTCTTTCGAATAAAATCTATTATCCGCAATGTACGTATTGATATTTTCAATCAAAGCAAAGTCATTATCGGAACGAACGAAAGTTTCGATTTATTTAATTATCTCTTATCGTTTACTTTCGATATGCATCGCTAGTTTATTCGAATACTGTTAAATTTGCAATTATTTTAAAAGACCGAGTTATCTTTAGATATAGAATAATCTTTCACTCTTGATTTAAAAAAGTGCGTTACCGTTTCACCGAGTCTCTCGTGAAATCGAAAAAAAAGTGAAATTAATTAATATTCATCGAATACTTTGCTTTACCCATTTACGAATATTACAATTTGAGCGCGTTTTCAACGTAACGCTGCGAGTAATTAAACGAATTCGGTAATTTTAAAGCTTCACTCTTTTATATACGTAAGCATCTCGCGGCAACTCGTTCAAAAGTTTTATTTCCACCGTAAAGATATCGTTTTATATCGTAAATTGACTCGAAACGACCTCTCGACCAATCCAATAAAAAAAAATACCTTCCCGCTCTCTTTGAAAACTTAAAATCCCGTTTTTGAAAACTTAAAATCGCGGAGTGCAAGGAAAGTTCGCGTTCGAACGATCACGCGACAAAGTTTACCTTACGTACGCGTCGCTCGATTAAACTCCGACAAGATCGAACGATAAATACCGGTTGTGGAACCTACGCACTTTCGTCGCTGCGGTTCAAGATTTTCGGTGAAAGTACCTCGAGAACGAACTCGAACGAGACGTTGTTATTATTACTGTTGTTATTTATTTATTTATTATGATTCTATCCAGACATGGAGCGCAACGAGAAATGGACGGGTCGAAGCTGCTGCGAGTCGGCGCGAGGTCTGAGCTGCCGAGAGGGTTGCGCCAGGGCGGGTCACCGCTCCGACCTGAGAGGCGCCTGTCGTTGGAGCGACGAGCCGGAGCTCGCTGAATGTCTCGAGCGCCGGGAACGCGCCGACGAGTGTTGCGCCAACGTGGCCAACGCGACCTGCCGGGCGACCTGCTCGGAGCTCTTCCACAAACCCGGGAAACAGGCGGCTCTCAAGCTCTACGGGAGCAAAGGCTGCTTCCACCAGGTGCCCAAGTGTCTCAAGAGCGCCGCCGAGACCAAGGCCTCCGAGGATCCCAAGCTCTGTGAGTGAACCTCCGAGTTACAGTCCGAGTTACAGTCCGAGTTACAGTCCGAGTCGTTTCTCTTAGAGCAAGAGAAGTTAGAGCGAGAGTCACCCGCGGTTCCCTCAATTCGAGATCCCCTCAACCACCCGAGTAACGACTCCTCCGTTAATCGTCCCCCAGATCTGCACTGCTGCGAGCAAGCGCCGAGTCCCGGGTGCCTGGACACCTGCCGACGCGCCCTCCACGCGCTCCCCTCGATCCACGAGGTCCTAGACGCCCTCGAGGAGACCTGCAGTCCCGTCGCCCCGCACTCCGGACTCTGGGGATGTCTGCTCAAGTCCTCCCCGGCCAAACCCCAGCGACTACCCCTGAACGTCGGGAAGCTCGCCTGCTGCTCCAGGGCGTCCAGACGCACCTGCCAAAACCTCTGCTGGCGCGCTTTTCAGACCGACTGGTCCGCCTGGCAACAGCTCGAGGCGAACTGCCTCGCCTCCAGTGCCGAGAGCGAACTCAGACGCTGCCTCGACGACACGGACGACGCCTGCGAGATGGGCTGCTCGGGGCTGTCCTTCTGCTCGCGGTTCAACGACCGGCCGACGACGCTCTTCAGGTAGGCCGAGGACGAGCTTCGGGTAGTAGTAGGTGGTAATTGGTAGAGAGCCAGACATCCTGAGACGAGCCTTCGATTTCTAGGAGCTGCAGCGCCGCCGCGGACGAGCTGGCCAAGTGGGAGGCCGACCACTGGGTTCGAGGGGGTATAATAAGCGGCCTCGGGGTTCCGGTGAGAGCGGCTCCGTCCTGTCCCCCGGCGACGCTCCGGGCGGCCGCTTGTCTCCTCCAACTGCGGCCTTGCGAGTCCCGGGCGCACGAGACCCGACTCTGCCACGAGGACTGCATGGAGCTGGTGACGAGCTGCGTCGACTGGTCCGCGGTCGAGGGTCACAACGCCGCGACCCTCTGCGCCAAACTCTCCCCGCCCAAGCCGGACTTGCCCTGCGTCTCCATCAAGCCCTTCCTCGAGGAACCGCGCGAGCAGAACGAACCGCCGCCGAGGATCGAGGAGGACATAAACATGCCCTGCAAGAGCAACCCCTGCCCTCAAGGACAGCTTTGCACCGTCCGTCCCGAGGAGCGCAGGGGATATCGGTGTTTACCAGGTTTGAACCAATTTTATCAACTTCCGTTTCCTCTTCCTTCCGATCCACTCGATCGTCGCGCGCGAGCTAAAATCGATTCGATTCCGTGATTCGCGTTCGAGGCTAGTTAATCGATAATCTTCAAAATTTCATTTTTAATCGAGTAACCGATTTTTAATGCATTTTTCGTATATAAATATCGATAAGTATCAAGTTTTTCATCGACAACTCGGATCGTTAAAATCCCGCGATTTCGTAACGTAAAAAAAAGTTTCACGCTCGAGTTTCAATAATGAACTTTCGATCCGTAAATCGATCGTAAATTTGACACGCTTTTTCCAGTTGATTATCCGTTGTAAAATCCAACGTCGGTGTACACACACATACACACACCCATAGGTATGCATCCGAGTTCCGGTCCCACCGGGAATAAATAAAAATCCCGAGCTCCCAAGCCTCGAAGTTGATCCCCGACTCGACTCACTCGTTCCTTTCGCACCTCCACCTCGCAGGTTGTCCTCTGGGGGAAATGTCCCGACAGCTGATCCCGGTCGGCGCCTGGGCTCAGATCCCCCGCTTCGAGCACCAGGGCTGCTACCGGATCTGCCAGTGCACGAGTCCTGGGAAGCTGGACAAGTGCCGAGATCTGAACTGCCTCGCCCTCAACACCTGTTGGATCCAGAGCAGCGCCGTCACCCACCGCTCGAGCTTCTACCTCGAGTGCAACCCCTGCCGCTGCTTCGAGGGAGAGATCAGCTGCTCGCGGAAGAGCTGCTCGGAGATGCGCATCCCCGGGTTGCCCTGCGACTGCCCCGATCACTACGTCCCGGTCTGCGGTAGACTCGGGGTCACCTACGCCTCGGCCTGTCTCGCCAAGTGCTCGGGTCTCCTGCCCAACGAGGTCGAGTACAACAGCTGCTCCTCCAAGGATCCCTGCGCGTCGAGGCCTTGCTCCGGAGGCGAGCGCTGCGTCCGCAGGCCGAGGGTTTGCCTCTCGCCCATCCACAAGCCCTGCGAGCAGTACGAGTGTCTACCGGTGAAGTGCGACCACCGAGACGACTCCAGAGGTACGAACGGGCGAGGAGAGAGGAGGTGACGAAGGTGACGAAGGTAATCTTGACTTATGTTACGTCTTCGCTGTCCAGGTCCCGTCTGCGACACGGAGAACCGGCAGCATCCGTCGCTCTGTTCGCTCCTGCACTCCGGGAGCAAACTCGCCTACCGGGGTCCGTGTCTCCGGGGCTGCAGCCTCCGAGGTCCAGTCTGCGGCATCAACGGGGAGACGTACGCGAGCGAATGCGCGGCTTGGGCCGAGAGGAGCATCGCCGATTACCAGGGTCCTTGCGTAGCCGTGGGTCTGGTCGGGGAACAGGCCAAGCCCAGATGCGGGGACGCGGTCACCTGTCCCGCCCTGGCGAGGCCGTTCTGCGTGGGAGTGACGCCACCCGGGGCTTGTTGTCCGGTCTGCGGCGGGGCGGCGAGGCTCTTCTACTCGAGGAAACAGGTGAGTCCTGGAGTCGTGGACCGAGCGATCGGGGTTCCGTGGGAATCGCGCGCTAAAGATTTGCTCTCGTCCGCAGCTCGACAGGATCTACTACCAACTGACGAACGAGGTGGACAAGCAGATCGTCACCCTCGAGGCGATGTTCGCGGCTCTCTCGCGGCAGCTCCAGGTAGCGGAGTGCGTGCTCAGGGGTATGGTTACCCCGGAGGGGGACATCTTCCTCATCAATCAACCGGCGTCGAAGAAGCCGTCCGAGTTGCAGTTGGCCGCGTGCGTCGCGGAGATGGAGAAGCTCGTGAGTCGCGTCGCCGAGCGGAGCCCGAGGATCGTCTCCGAGGTGCCGCTGAGTTCGCTCACGAGGGCGGAAGTGGCGCACGCGCGGATTTCAAGTGGCGCTCGGGTCTTGGTGGTCCCGACGTTTACCCTTATTCTAGGGGTGCTTCTAGTTTTTTGAGCTGCGGAGAACAAAGTCGAGGACGGGAGGTTCGAAGCCTCCCGGAGTTTGGACCAAGACTCTCGCGACGTTGAACGAGAGTTTGGATTTCGAGCCCCGATGGGCGATTCTTAGCTTAGGAACTAGATTTTGAAGGATTTTTAAGGATTTTTAAGGATTTCCGGTAAAAGTGTCTAGTTTCTAGTCTATCGCTCGTTTCTGCCAAGGTATTCGACTTTACGATGTTTTTATTTTTCTAATAATTCTGATAAAGAGCCTTGAATTTTTTTTTACCTTTTTTTTTATTTTTTCGAGTCATGCGATTTCGTTAAAAATTCGTGCGCTGAGTTAAGATTTAAAAATCTTTAAAATCAATGTTAATTAAGATGATTCTTTGTTTTTTCTAATTTTATAAAGGTGACATTTGACTAATATTTAAGGATCGATTTGTCTTTATCGAAACTAAGTTAATGAATATAATTAATTTTAATGCCAATAATAATAAAACCATAAAACTTGTTCTTTTCCCTAAGGAATACTTTATTATAAGAAATTCAGGAACCGTTTTTTTATCACGATTTATTAAAGTACTTTTTAGACTTTTTCCCCGATTTCGATTTCGATACGATTGTAAATGCGTATTGATCGATTAAGTTTTTATCGATGTTTTTTACCTTTATTAAATGTCATGCAACTTAATCCAAACGAGAACATTGTTCGATAAATTGTAATTTAATTAAATTTATTATCATGGAATAACTGGAATATCCTCGAAACCGGAATACAAGAATATTTCGAAAATTTATAAAAACAAAAGTAACTTAGTGAAAATCACCTTCGTATTCTTTCCATTTTTTATAACACGTTACTACCGTAAAATATGATTTTAAAATTTTCTTTGAACAATGATGGGTACTCATAGGAATATCGAGTAAAATGGACGTAAATACACGCGAAAAAGTTACATTTGATAAAAGTTTACAATATTTCCCATATATTTTCTTTTATTTAAAGTCTGTATATATTCACACGTTATAAGCACCAAAAATATTATATTTTAAAGATTATTTTAATTTAATGGAAATGAAACTGTTTGTTAAATTATATTATACTTTTATATTGAATTGAATGTAATTTTATGCCCAACATTGTTTGAAAGATAAACCACTCAATGTCTGTGATTCTTCTAGTGCCTATGCAATTTTAATTAGTATGTATACTTGAAAATCGTTTTTTAGATATAATATAATCCTTGTCTCTGATCAAACACTGCCAAAGAGAAGACGTTTTAAATTTAGCTTTATTATGTATGAAACTGTAAATATTTATATATTATAACATTGTAAATTAAGTTACCATATTATGATAAGAAATACCAAAAATAGAAGTAATCTAAAATAAATGTATATGAATATAGCAGAGTTGAAAATTTCTTTATAGTCACAAAAAGAAAATATTACACAATTTGTTATTACTGTTAAATATTAACTTCTGTATTACTATAATTTCTTATGTATAATAAAATATCTAATTTTTACTTTTAATTACAATTTATGAATATTTTAATTGTTGTCATTTAATCATATCCTTTCTGAAAATAATTAATTATAACAGTATAATTCTTAAAATTAAAAATGTACTGGATGTTCATGTAATTTTGTGTTTATATTACTTGAAATAAAAAATATAAAGTACCAATGCTTTATAAGTTTTTTAATTAATTATTCAAATTTTTCATAATTTTATTAATAATCGTTACGTTATTATTTACTTAATTAGTAATTAATTTTTTATATTTATTTGATTCATGCAACGCGTTAAATGTAGTCAAAATATTTCTGTTCAACTTCGTAAAGAATATCAAGATATAAAATTAGTAACTAAATTTGGAAAAAAGCTTACGTTTGAAATTTATTAAGCCTTTATGTAATTATTTTTTAATAATTCGACTAATAATATAAATATCAAGTGTAAAAAAATTGAAATATAAATTTTTTGCAAAATTAATTCTTGACATTTATTTTATATTTAAAAAATGTTATAACACAATAAAATTTAACTACCTTACAATTTTTTAGCGATCATTTAAAATTTGAGTTGAACATAAATATTTGACGTACTAAATAAAAATCTGTCGAGTGAATGTTTTCTATACTGAAATCTTAAGCAAGAAAAAGATAAAATAATAAATAAAACAACTTAGAAATGTTTTATAATTTCTTTTTAATTTTGAAATGATCTTAATCAAAAACTCGAATTACAAAATTAGATTACATAATTATTATTCAATTCAACTTCGAGTAGTTATAATCAGACTTGATTCTTTTTTGTAAAATAGAAAATTATAAAATTTTATTTTCACACAAACATTACACTTTAATATTGACAGATTTTTTTATAGAAACTCATTTATATAGTTTTCTCAACTACCAACTACTTAATGTTTTGCGTTTTCTTTTAATGATATCATGTAGATTGATTTTATTATAATAACTGTCATTATTTTTACAAAATTATTAAAATTAAATTTTATATTAATTTTTTTAATATTACATTCTATATTTCGTATTTTCCATTAAAATACAGGACAATCGTGAAAAAAAAGCATAATTTTTATAAGATTAAAATGTCAATTAAATTTTTATATTTAAATACTTAATTTTATAACATCAAAAGCTACTACTTAAATAAAAGAAATTACAAATATCTTTAAGTAAAATTAAGTTTGTAAGATATTTAACAGTCGATGAGTTTATTTAATATATATATTACACACAAATTGAAAATAATTTTTATTCGTATTAGTTACAAAATGTATATTTTTTATAGTTGCAACTTATTTTATTATTCTTATTATTATAAAATAGTTTCAACTTAATTAAAATTGTATAATATATATATTATATGAATTTTCGTAGTCTGTAAAATATTTTATTATAGTAAAAATTTAACTTAAAAATTGTTTAAATCTTTGTTTATATCTGAAATATTATTATTTAATGATTATCTTCTTCGATAAATAGTATCTCGAAGTAAAGTTTTTTTAAATTTTAGATGTTACCAAAACCGATAAATATTCGTATTAAAATTAATAATATATTATTTTCCAGACTTTTACGACTTTTTTCCAGCAGATGTACGGACAGTATTTAATTTTCTAAAATCGCACAAATATCGTGCAAACGATCGGTTTTTATCTTCGTGTGAATGAAAAATCATGGTTTTATCGATTCTTTGTTAAATCTAGACAACAGTCCGGAATATCAAAGAAAGAAACACGAAAGCAACGTCGACCAAACCTTTGATTTCTATCGTTTCCATCGTTTCCATCGTTTCCATCTCCTTCGAATAAGTTAAAAAATAAATTCGCTCGATCGCCTCTGCCGTAAAAAGTCGAAAAGCGGGTACGAAAACAAGAAATTATTAACTCGTACATATGCGTGGGTAAGAGCGGAATGTTCATCGGTGTCCTCGAATCGCCGACACTGCGACGTCGTCCGGATTTACAGGACCTTGTACCGTCCCCTGGAGGCCGTGTGTGTACCCGAGGCCTGGAGCTTGATGAGCTCCTCCTTGATAAGCCTGGAGACCTCGGCCTTGGCCTTGCTGACCGCGAGTTCGCTCGTCGACTCGATAGCGAGGTAGAGTTTGCGCTCCCCGTCGGGGGGAGGTTTACCCGGGGCTATGTAGGTGCCGCGAACGGTGAGTCCAGCCTCGGAGTACTCGGAGATCTGAGCAAGGGCTTCCTTGCTGGTGACCCTCCACCTCGCCTGTTGGGGGAAGTCGTTTATCTCGAGCTCCTCCTCGTACTTGCGGAAGGTCTGCTCGCCGGCTTCGCCCTCACCCTCGATCAAGTCTTCCTCGCGCGGCTGGTAGTTGAGTTTCGTGTTGAGTTTGGCCGCCAGTTGTTCGGCCACTGTCTTTGCCTGTGGAAGGAACCAACGTTACACCGTTTACATCGGTCAGTTTTTTTTTACGTACACAGTCGATTAAAAGGTATAAATTGAAATCAAATGCACGACGAATCAGTTGGAACAAATTAGGAACAAAGAAAGCAACTATTTTCTAAATTTATCCAATCGATTTAGTTTTACGATCGATGTCACCGAATTTATGAAAATATTTTCGATTTTATTACGTACGTCAATCGCGTTTTAACAAAGTAAACGATAACTTTCTAATTGGAAGAATCTTACGAAAGGATTAAAGATTAAGTTATCGTTTCCTTTCCCGGAGTAAATTTAAAAAGCCGAATCAAACTCTGCTCGGTATTTAAAAAAATTCCACTCTATCCAAGGTTAAAAACAATCGCGTTCGTCTCTCTCCTTCCTCCCGTCGATCGTACCGTGATCAGGTTGGTCGGACCGGCGCCTTTGAGGATCGCCTCGGCCACCTGTTGCGTCGCACCCTTGGCTTCGGCGCCGAGGTTCTTGGCTGTGTTGATCTTGGAGGCGAGCTTCTTCGCGAGTTCGAGCTTCTCCGTAGCGCTGGGAACCGACTGTCCCCCGGCTCCCGATATTCCGGCAGCACCAGCCGCGGATTTTGGCATCTCGTGTACGATCTTCTTGGCCTGGAGCATCGTCTCGATCTGCTGATCGATGTCGTTCTCGATATCCTCGTCGTCCGAGTCCTGGAGTCCGAGCGCCGCCTTCTGGAACTTCTTCTTCTCGTTGGCGAGGGCCGCCTCCGACTCGTCGAACTTGTATCCCTTGCCGCTGAAACCGCCGCCAGTGTGAACCTTCTTACCGTCGGCCTCCTGGCGGTTCTTGTAGCCCTCCCAGAGGAGGCGCAGAGGTTCCGGTACCGGCACACCCGCGAGTTCGTACGCGCGGAGTATGTCACCGGAGTAACGCTCTTGTTCCGGCGTTATGAAAGTGTAAGCGTAGCTGAAAGAAAAACGTTCCAGGTGCGTCGATAACAACGTCTCGGTGAACAACAACGCGTCAACGATTCCTTACCCTTTGTTTCCCGCTCGGCCGGTTCGACCGCACCTGTGCACGTAGTCCTCGTAGTGGTTGGGACAGTCGTAGTTGACGACGAGCACTAGGCTCTTGACGTCCAATCCCCTCGCCGCCACCGACGTCGCCACCAGGAGTTTCACCCTCCCGGCCTTGAAGTCGAGGATCGTCGAATCCCTGTCGCACTGGTCGATACCCCCGTGCAGCGACATACACGAGTACGAAGCCTTCATCAGGTCCTTGAGGAGCGTGTCGGCGTTCTCCTGCTTGTCCACGAAGACTATCGTCGAGCCCTTGTCCTGATAATGCCCGAGTATCTCGAGCAGCTTCAGGAACTTCTGGTCGTCGTCGAGTACGACTACGTGTTGCTCCACGTCCTTGCAGACCACCGAGCGACCGCCGACTTGCACCTCCACGGGTTTCGTGAGGATCCGACGAGCCAGGGCCTCCATTTGCCGGGGAAAGGTCGCGCTGAACAAAACGGTCTGGCGGTCCGGTCGAACGTTCTCCATTATCCGCATCACCTGGAAATTCGAAACGCGCGCGTCTCAGAATATTTAGCTCACCTCGGCGGCCGTTTTAAGAAGGTAAGAGGACGCTGAAGAATCACCTGAGGCTCGAAGCCCATGTCGAACATCCTGTCCGCCTCGTCCAGTACGACGTAAGTCACTCTCCTGAGATTCGTGACTCTGCCGTTGTTCGCCGCGAGCATGTCGATCATCCTCCCCGGGGTGCAGACAATGATCTCCGCGCCTCGCTTGAGCTCCGCGATCTGCTCGGAGATGCCGGTGCCTCCGTAGACGCAGACGTGGGACAGTCCGAGGCTCTTGCTGAACTTCTTCGAGTCCTTGCCGATCTGCATGCAAAGTTCGCGCGTGGGAGTCATGATCAGGGCGATGGGGCCGTCGCCGTCGGCGAGTGGAGGCTGGTCGAGTATGTGCCTGAACATCGGGAGGAGGAAGGCCAGAGTTTTACCGCTGCCGGTTTTCGCGATGCCGATCAAGTCTCGTCCCGACATAACCGCGGGGATCGCCTGACACTGGATCGGAGTCGGTTTGTCGTAGCCGAGCTTCCGCAGTACATCCAACTCCTTCTTCGATACTCCGCACTGCGCCCAGGACTTAATCGGCTTCGGGCAATTCTTCCCCTTCACTCGAATACCTTCGAGTTCCTCTTTGTACTGTTCGACCTCCTCGGGTGTCATGCGAGCTGTAAATATCGTTGTAAATATCGTTGGGAATTCGATTCGAGCAAGATTTACGGAGTTTACCTCGACGGCGGCTGTTTTGAAAAAAAAACTTACCGATTTCGGGGACTTCGCGATAGAAAGATTTCGTGAATGGTATATATTCCGTCGCGCTGTGATCGACTTTGGCCAATTCGCGTTTTTGTTTATTTGCGATTCCAGCGGCTGTTTCGTGAAGATTTTCTCCTTCCTCTTCGCTCGAATACTCTAGACCGTCCTGATTTTGTTCGATCAATTCGCCTTTATGTTTTTGTACTTTTTTCTTTGCTACTCCGGTGACGATGACGACACCTCCGGTAGACGGAGTTCCCGCGTTATTGGCACCTGCAGTTACAAAATTGCGATCGATTATTTTGCGTCTGTGGAAGCACTCGACTCGATAAAATACGTACATTTTAGCGTCTGTATTTGGTTTTGGAAAATTGATTCAATTTGGATACGTACCTGGTTTTACAGCTTTGCTATCGATTTTGTTTACTTTTCTAACTTCTTCCTGTACTTCTGCCATGAAAGCATCCAATGGATCGATTTCCTCTTCGTCTTCCTTTTTTATTTCAACTTTCTCCTCTTCGTTTTCTTCCTTCACTTGTTCCTCTTTTACATCTTTGTTTATAACGATAGGAGTTTCTTCGTCGCTATCGTCTTCGAGAGACCATTTTTTAGCCGTTGGCAACTGCAAATTTGCCAACATCGTTGATTTTCCATCTTTTTTGGTAGCCTCCAATTCTTTCTTTTTCCTCTCGGCTCTCCACCTCTCGATTCTTTCCCTTCTTTTCTGCATTTCTAATTCTAAACGTTTCTGTTCTTCCTCCTGATTTCATTTTTGTAACGATAGAAAAATTTTTATCTTTTCGAACGATTAATAATTTTGATAAGATTATTCGAATATTACCTTGTCGAGCTTGGTATGATCGAATGGTAATTCTTCGCTGTCGCCTTTGTCCTTGTCTTTGCCCTCTCGAGACCTTGATCTATTAGATCGTTCTTTACCGGATCGAGAAGATTTTGAGCCTGTAAGACGCTTTTCTTTACTGTCTCCACTAGTTTACCGAGAACAATCAATTTTAATTTGTTTAATTATAGCTTTTTTTTTAAATTATGCTTAACTTTTACTTTAAAACATAAAACAAAATCGTTTAAATTATTTTGATAATCTAAATTAATTTCCATATTATAGTATTGATAAAGTAAATTAAGTAATTTTTTAATACAATAACTTAAGAGTACGTATTCTACGATTCCTAGGTGCAAAGTAGTTTTAAACATCCGATTCTTTCTTGTACCGTAAATTATATTAATAACGAATCATCTATTATCATAGCTACGATAACTAGATTACTAGTAGCGCTACAATTTTCTATGTATCGAGTAAATTTTCTACCATTTTCTATCTCTTTCCCGATCTCTATCTCTATCGGATCTGTCTCTTCTATCGCTTCTGTCCCTTTCCTTTTCTCTAGAACGACTGCGTCTGTCGCGATGCCTCGTCTTTTCTCTATCTCTATCTCGGTCTCTACTCCTGGACCGTCTCCTCTTCTTTTCCGGAGTAGCCGAGCGAGATCTCGATCTTGAACGAGACCTCCTTCGATGATGTCTATCCCTACGAATGAATAAATATATATGTAAAAATATATGTAAATGTACAAACAGGGAATAAATATTAAATGTTAATTTAATTCAACTTAATTGCATATAACAATGTAGTCAAAGGTTTAGTTACATCACACATACAAAACGGTGGAAGTAAATTTTATAAAATAATTATATATTATCTATGTTTCGTAAAAAAATTGCTAATTACATTTTGTTGTTCCGATGGCTAAAAATAAAAAAATATACTATATAAAACAATTTATAACATAACGTAACACCAGCGTTACAAACATAACCTCATTGATATTTATACGTTCGAATAACACTTACTTGTCACTGCTCCGAACCATTTTTAAAACTTTTTCAATAACCAAAATCAATAAATTACTGTCATTCGTCCATCATTCTTTATTTATGTATATACTTTTATTAATAAACTAAGTAACGCACGGATAACCTAAACCGCCGTACAGGTTGGCCACGTTTATGTGTGCAGTGTATATACAAGCGTGCGTGGATTTGTGTACTATATACGCTAAGTGTGTGAGCACACAAAAGCAATATGTAAGCAAACGGCGAATCCGACACAATGACGCCATTTAATCAGTGAGGGTCTTCCAAGCTTCGTGTCATATTTTATGTACATGTACATTTTTAATTTAATTCTCGTTGATAAAGGTATTTATAGATCCGATTACATATGAATATAAAGTTTATGTTTGAACAACCTGTTATTTTATGCAGGTAATAATATTTCGAAAGATATTCGAACTTTTTAATATTTATGATTTGATAGCTAAAGTTTTTATAAATTTATAACGTGTAAAGTTTAATGTTAAAATGCTTATAAAAAAGATCTGGAGTACAGTAAGAGTTCTTTGTTCGAGATTCTTTATGCACGCGTAAAATTGAGTCTGTGACAATAAAGACCATTATTTTGTTTTCATTTTAAATCTTTATCAAAAGACAGCAACGGATGCGATTCTTTGTATTTGGATTCAAAACAAAGTTTTAACCGAATACATTTAATAACTGGATTTTACAATTTATACAAAAAATATATGTATATATTAATATTTTTTTTAATTTTGCGATTATTGTTATTCTTTAAAGCTATTATCGATATGTGCAAATTGTCTTTCAAAAAATCTTAAACAAATTGTTTTAGTTACATTCCGGTATCGTTTCTTTTATAGATATAACAAATACTATAATATTTGTACGGTTTTAATTACATGTTTAAAAAATATTGAATAAACGTAATACATTTGTAATTCCAATAATTTATTAATATTTACAGAGCTTTAGTACTAAAGATCCAGGAAATTTTATAAATTATTTGCAAAATTCTTCTAATATTTTGAATTAAAAATAAATTAAATGTCTGCCAAATTTTTACAATCAATGTAATCAAAAGAATTAATAACAAAATTAACTTCTTTGTCGATAAATTTAATCTCTTTTTCTTTTAAATAAACATTATAATTTAAATAAAATGAAGTCATGTGTAATATAATCTCGCAATTAAATTTGTTGAATCAGAAACTTATTAATTCATTTTAAATATTTCATGTAATTTATATAGAGTAATAAAGATAAGTTATGTTATCTATAATAACAAAACATTTGTTGTATAAAGTAGTTTACGTATTTTAATCATAAATGTTACTTACTATAGTTTTCATATGCACTTACCATAAAATACTTTTGAATAACAATATTTTCTAAATAATTAATAACAATATTCAAATATAATATGTAATTATTGAATATATATTTATAATATAAATAAGATAAAACTCTTTTCAGATTTAACATCCAATTAAAATAAGTATAAATATGTTGATATGGAAAAATGTAAATATTTATATTAAAAAAACTTATTTTAAAGTTATCTACCCAAATTTGATAAGTAATTTACAATTATGAATAATTTAACCGAGATTCTTTTGATTTTTTGGAAATTAGTTGACTATAAATATTTTTATCGCTAAAAATAAATAAAGTAAATATTTATAAAACTTTTAAAAAGTAATCGTAACTTCGTATTTTTAATTTAAATAAATAATACAATCGCTTATATTTTTAAAAATAATTTCTAAATCACATTTATTTAAACTAAAATCACGCTTTGTTTCAATAAAACTAAAATTTATGGATGAAAAAATATTTTTTTATTTAAATTAACTTTTACGAAAATAATCCCAAAAAGGAATATTTTCTATAGGCGTATAATTTTAGAAAGTAATGGTTCAAGTATTTATAAATACATTCTTACCGATTGTTTTTGGGCATACTTGAGTTTTACGATTTCAAAACAACTTTTCTTAAAATGTACTGGATATCAGCAAAATAAATATTCGATGACAAGAGTTTTTGTATTTTTCATGATTATATTTCTTTGAGTTTCTTGTGTTCAATTATTACTACATTATGTTAATAAGTATTTAAAATAGATTAAAACAAGTTATTTAAATTAGGTTTGTAAATTAGGTTTCAAAAGTTCGTACGAAAAATACACGTTGCTAAAAAACTTTTTAAATTATCTATTTTTATGTTTCCTTATTTAATTTCATTGTTAAAATTTAATTTTTAAACTTAATTTTTTTAATATTTTATCCAAAATAACTCAAAACTGAATAAAAAATATTTTTCACGAATAATCGATTAAATCTTTTCACGAGTTTATTTATGTTTGTTTTAAATTTGATTTTTAATTTCATTCAATAATCATTATATAAAAACTCCATCCTGTTCTAAACGTCGGATAGATCAGATTTTTTTTTATCAAGTCGTAATTAATAACGAAAAATATCCCAAAATATAATATTTTAAATAAATTTGCAACAGTTTTAATATATTAAATCAGTATCGAAGTAATATTAAATCACTCGTACGATAATTCGATGAGCGACGAAGAATTTTGATGCAATCGACGTCAAATGCATCAGAATTTTAAATATAGCTCGTGCGTTAATTTATCGCTGTACCGAAATCTTGTTTATATAATTACGAAAACCTCGATGCTATCGGACTCGTACACCAGGACTCTAAGCTTATAAGAAAAAAGAAGCACGAAACACTCGACAATAGCTTTATAAATGCTTGGACGAGTAGAATTAGAAGCGAGACTAAAGTAGAATTTAAAAGTAGAATTTGAACTATGTCACTGGTAAAGGATCATTCCTCAAATTCCACTTCACACGGTCCGGAGATACATTTAATAAATGTAAAGAAGAAATAAAACAATAGGCTGGAAAGGTTAATTGCCGAAGTTTCAGTTTCAGAACCTGAGAAGCTGCTCCCGTGAAATTAACAAATCACGCATAAAGTTATAACCATCGTACCTACCGCCGCGGTGGCAGCGTGCGAACACATTCAGATGTAGAAAAAGACACGAAGAGGCGTGCCAGTTCCGTTACGGCGTATTCTTCTCGCAGCTTTCTCTCATCTTCTCTCCATCGGGAGTCGGCGACTGCATCGATGCTACATTCGTACGTGTGCCTGTGCAAAGCACGGGGCTCTGAAAAATGCATTTCCGTTACGCAGGAAACCGCCAATTAATATCCCGTTTTTATATATAGATTATATAGATTATATAGATTATATAGATATTCTCTCCTCCTTTTTAGTCGTATGCTTTATGAATATGTGTTTTAATCCAGGCTGCACGTGTCACTGTATATATTGTATATATTTTTTAAACTCTACTTAAATACATTACAGTACAAATGTACAAGTTTTATTATTTACAATGGTCAGTATTTATAACGAGATATTACAAGCTAATTGTATGATGATACCGTCTCACTGGGAATTAATTAAGCGCAACTTGCGGGGATTATACAACGATAAAGATATAAAAATTTACGTCGTTTGATATATTGTCGTTTCTGCTCTATCCTATCTTTCTTTTCCTGCTTGCTGAAGAAGCTGTGTAATGCGTTTTTATAATGTACGTAGGTTTTCCCAGACAGCTTCATTATTTACTAATAATTTATTTATAAATGCCGCATGTAACTTTAGTAGTTACTAACGAAAGCAGTTGTTAAAAAACTGTTCGTAGATAAATCAATTCGAATTTAATTCGACGTCTGGGATATTACGATATTCACTTTTCTTAATACTTAATTTACACGCGCGTACATATATATATATATATATATATACGTATTTTATACACAAAATTATATATATATATGTGTATATGTATGTATATATATTTTTCAGGCGACGGTCAAATTATTTCTATAAGACACGTGTGAAATTTAAAAATTACAAACGAGTTTATTTTACAAAAATTATTAAACACATTTTGTCATTTTTGTCTTGTAAATTTTCTTGTAACTTTTTACCTCGGATATTGCGATGCTTCTTCACTCGATTATAATTATTTAAAAACAAAATTTCTGGATGTTTTATATTTGTTTTTATATCCCATATTTTAGAAGCTTTTTTATTCGATTACATTTGTAATTTATGATACAGGATTAATTTGTTAAATTCACTTAAAATTCATTTTGATTGAAAAATGCTTTATTAAATTATATTAAATGTACGCGTTTGATACACAAGTTTATACTACGTTCGATAAGTAACAACTTATCGAAAATTAAAAATTAATTTTGAAAAGTAAACAGTCAACTGGATGAACATTTTTTTGACACGATACATTTTCATTTTATTCGTATACATATATCATAATTCATACATTTTTAATCAAATATCGCCATTAAAATAGGGAATTACAGGAGCTTTTATCCGCGTATGCTCGTACACAGTTTTTATTAAAATACTGTTTCTGACTGGGAAATATTCACACGTGCCTCTTTGCAAACAAATGTTAACATCATTTGGCATTGGATGATTTAATCACTCGATTTTTAAATTATTTAACAATGAATTAATATTCTAGAACATGAATTGTTTTCCATTATTTTTATTAATTCAGAAATAAAAATAAAACAATACGTAACGAATTTGACGTTGAATAAATTTCAATTCGTGTTAAAATTATCTCCTTGGATAATTTCTTCCATTCGCATACTTAGGAGATACATTAAAAATCAAGCGAACCATCAGCCATTAAACACTCAACAACTTAATAAAAAACAAAAAATATAAATTGTTATAAAGAACACATAATCAACACTCTGTATTTCTTAAAATCAAGATGGCCTCTTCAAAAAAAAACCGTTACATCAAACAATTAAAAAATTTCACCAATATTTCAATTTTACAGACGTAATTTTAAAAGGAAAAAATTTAAAATGCCATTCTCTTCAAAAGCAACATTTCGTTCGGAATGTTGTAATTTAGTTTCACGCTTGTCCGAGCAATAAAAAATTGACTCGTGTAGAAGTTCGTATACTTTAACCAAAAGAATTACGCCCGATACAAAGAAGAGATTTTCATAATTTTCATACATCATTTTTATACAGGTAAAGATCTATGAAAAACGTGTTGCCTCTATGTAAAGTTTCGTTTCGCTAATAATTAAATAAGAAAATGAATCGATTCTACAGTTGCTCGTTACATAAAGTTTAAATTGTTAAAATCTTGGCTTAATCAAATAAGTTATTTCATCGCTAATTTTTACAACGAGTAAACTTTTACGAGCTGAAAAAAGTATTCTCCACGGTGCATTTATCATTTTTCGAGCTGGCGTAAGCCTCTCGAAGGCCTCGTTTCAGCTCCGAGAATTCCATAGTTTATAATTAGAGAGAAAGAGAGAGAGAGAGCGTAGGATTCACGAGAGCTAAATGAACTCCGTGACGAAGATTTTTTTAAAATCAGGCGCGGAACCGCCGATGTCGTGCCTGCATATCTCCCCGTTGTCCAGATAACTCACGTCCGAGCTCCTGAGGATGCTCTTGAGGTTCTCGATCGACAGGGTCGGCTGTTTCGCGGCTGTGCAGTTCAACCTGTCGAGGTCGTTGAGCGAATAACCAGGGATCATCTTCTTCTTCAGCTGGTACGACTGGACGATGGGTTTCGGGTTCTCGAGTCGAGTGGCCGCCTCGATGATACGAGGAGTGAAGCTTCGCATACTGCCTTTGCCCTCCGGAGGTCGCGAAACGTGATTCGGCGGTTCCTGCGACGAAAAACAAACGTTTACCAGGTTATCGGTACATATATATACATATATATACATATATATATATAAGAGGTCCGCGTCCTCTTTTGCTCAGGGTAAGTCGCGCGAATCTCACGCGAGGCGAGGAATGTTATCGAGGTGAAGAGCGTTCGGGGAAATCATTGAAATGATTGAATTATTAGGATTACCGTAAAGGATTACCGCTGTTTTTATCGGTTCGTTCGATTGCGGCGAGTTCGTAAATCAAAATAGCGGAGAAGGATTTTCGCGAAAATATATCGCGAGCCTTTGAATCGTGATAAATATTGGATAAAGAGAAAATGTGCACGTGAGATAAATGCTTGAAATCTTATAACCCATTTCGAACAATATAGTATTTCAAAATATAACGAACGCTCGCTTCTCGAATACGTGACAAATTGAAGGAAAAAAAAAATTAAGATTAAAGTCCCCGAGATGATAAATGTGTGCCGAGGTGGTCGAATGGTATCTTTTGGTATCTTTGACCAAACGTACGTTGATGCATAGCCTGAGAAATACTCGCATACTTTAACTGCGTTTTCTCAATTTTTTGCATACGAAAGATTAACTTTTCTTCTCGACGTCGGTCATGCTTTTTGCGATAATGTAGATTTCAAGCTTATTGCAACAAGGTTACAAACGGTAAACATCCTCGTGCGACAGCGTTTCTCATAATTTCATACGTTTACGAGTAGTTTCGAATTTGTCGATAAATTCAATAACGCGCGTCCAATAAAATAAAGCCAAGTACCAATAGAAACGGTAATACCGCTGTATTTCTAATTCATCGTGTATTTTACTCCGTAATTAGTGATCCAGCGATTCCAGTAAGTAAATAAATTTTTCAAATTAAACGGTTCAACGTACAAAAATAACATTAAGACCTATAATACAAGAATCGTTAAAAAATAATTTTATTTTACGATCCAAGCTCAAATTATTGTATCTTTTTATTTCTAAAGTTTTTTACTTCATAATCAGTAATTAAAAGTACTTAAAAAATACATTCTCGGAACAACGGAGTTAATTCGTGTAATTAATATTACGTTACAGGTTTCAACATTTATGACGAATATTTTTAAACGACATTAATAAAAGACGAATACTTTATTATCGTTTCGAGTGTATATTTCACGAATTAGCAAACGCGTCGTTTAAAAGTATTTAATACTATAAAAATATATTTTTACTCTAGTTGTACCGAAAAGTAAAGAGAATGCGTAAAAAGTGACGTAACGTTGAATTAAATTTTATCACGATAAAAATTTCCGTTAGAATTTAAGAAATTCTCGAATAATTGTATCAAGTTTGTAAGTTTCAAAACAATGATATTACGCAATGATCATAAGCGTATATTTAATTCGTAACATGGGAGAAAACGAACATTTTGAAGGTTATAAAATTCATCTTTCTCAGTCATAAAATCTAATTGTCGTAATTGGGTGCTTTTTAAATAGATCGTGGAACCGAAACATCAACCAAGGTTAATAGTTTAAAACGTATCTCTCCCATAATCCGAGTCATCCTCTAACCGTCGATTCTCGAACGATTCGACACAAATTTGGCAAAACTATGCGAATTCGGTCGAGCGTATCTCCAAGTATCGGATCCAAAGAAACAATAATCCCGATTCGTCGATGCTCGCTCGATCGACTCGGATCGACCCACCAAGATTCAAGGAAACATCAATCAGCGATAAAATTTTCCTCCCGACGATCCGTCCACGACCCGCGGAGCGTATAAAAAAGGATGAAAGAGGATGAAAGAGGATAAAAGAGGATAAAAGAGGATGAAAGCCTCGACCTCGCTCAACCCCCCCGGGAAATTCGGCTCTTTGTCACCGCGTGAAAGAGAAAAAGGCGTGACGTTGGTTACGGGGAAGGGATAAAGAACCAAAGTGGGTTAAGCGGTTCTCGGCGTTGCCCAACGAATTCCCGCGGAGCGGAAAGTCAAGGACGCGGAGAAGCATTGCGCTAATCGCGAGTGCGTAGGTGAAAGGACGAACTTCCGGTTCCTTCGACTTCGAAACCAGGGCAGAACTCGGCACGGAATCGCGGCCGATTGTCTCGGGCCACTTGGATTTCCTCCTTCGAGACTCGTTCCCGGAGCTTTGCACGCTTAAAAGGTCCCGACGAATGGACACAATCAAATTTTACGACGTGCGTGTTGCGAGATGATTACAATGGGTCGTATAAACAAGCCCATAGTTGAGTAAATCCCGCGTCCATAAAATTTTGCAATAAATGATTTCCGAACTGTTCAATTTACTTTGTAAGGTGTAGGATGACGTTACGGACAATATTTATAAAAGCTTCGATTGCGTCATTTAAATTACTTATTAGCCTTATTCGGGACGACCGTTTGTTCGAATAGCGCGAGTAAACGCAAACGTTACAAAGTAGTTCGCGTGGCTAGTAAATCATCGTGTTTGTAAATTCGAGTCGTTACGGTAATCGGAGACTCGATATTGTTTTTGACGTAACGATGCAAGTATAGCAGGAATCTTACGCCGAGAATGAATTATCGAACAGCGGAAACGTTTATCGATTTATAATAATTTATCGCAACTTTACGTGCGTTAAAAGCTGGAGATAAACGACAATAATTAGACGTAAGCACCGAAACACGAAAGCCGCATTGTTTTCAACTATGTAATCTTTATTTACGAATAGTAATTATTGTATGGCATCTTGTGCATTAAAAATAAAGTACAAAAACACTGGTTATAATGTTGGTAAGCGATACAGGAATTATAATTTGAAAATCGTAAGAAAATTCATCTTCCCGGTCTTTTAGAGATTCGCGAATTTGAATTTTTGAGATGAAAATCGCGAAAGAGCAAATAATCGGAAACACAAAAAGACGCGATAAATGAATGGTTGTCAGCGTAACCGTTGAGAAAGAAAGAATTTAGAGAAGCCAAGTTGGCAATAACGAAGGGTTATCGATTCGTCGGAAGACCGCGGACTCGAAAAACCAAAAACTCGTCGGCGCTTTGCGGAACGAGCGTCCGAGGAGGAATCCACTCGATCGGAAGAAAAACTAGGCGGATAAAAAAAAAAAATAGGCGGATCGGGTTAACGAGCAGAAGGTAGAAGAGGGTTCGGAAAAACGGCAACGAGGCTTACCTTCGTCTCCTTGCGCTGGAAGTACTCAAAGTCGTCGTTGGCTACGGTCGTGACGGAACAGCAACTTCGAGCTCGACTGCGGCACGAACTCATCGTGTCGAACTCCTGGCTCTCGAGGTCGCAGCTCTCGTCGTCGGAGGTATCGTAACCCGCCCCGTCGTCCTCGTAAGCTGTCGACATTCGTACTTGTATTAGCGCCGCGTATTTTCCTTTCCGCTTCTTTTCCGTCTCTTTTCCCGCTTCTTTTCCCGCATTGCTTTGCAATTATACGCTGATACGTTTCGAGAGCGGTGCGTTCCTTCGAAGTTCCTCGATATGGTTTTCTTTGGTTTTTAACGTGAAAATGCGGTTCTTTCGCAATTTGAGAGAACGTATTTCCTAATTAACTGTATTCGTTGTAATATTTTATAGTGTGCGAGTATGCGAGTATGCGAGTATAGTCGAGTCAGAGAAATGTTCTTTTTTTTCGTCTCTACCTCCTGTACCGTTTAAAAAGTATTTCTCGCGTTATTAGAAAGGTAACATTTTTTACACTGTACATTTTTACAGCGTTCGAGTCATTCGTATTATATTTTTTCAAATTTTTTAGCGGTACACTGGCATTATCAATTTTTATTATTACCTTGAATACTCGCTTCCTGCAATTTACGAAAAACTCGGTATAATAAGAATATAATATCGTGATAAAAACCTTCGATATTTTTTACATAATGATAAATTTCCAATATCGAAGCGTAAGGTAAGCGAAGACATATTTATGTATGTGTGTTTAAAAAGTGATACAAATTAAAAATACATAATATTTTATACAAAGTTTTTAAAATAGTTCTCGAAATTCCTCGAGCAAAAAAGAAAATTACTTTGTAACGAGATTTTATTTTACGTGTTTTGTACGCGTAAAATCCTATTTTAATTCCGCAAATCAGTTTAGAAATTTCAAGGGAACAGATTTTTTTAAATATTAGAAATTTCGTTTAAAATTTCGTAAAAAACGAAGAAATAAGATAAAAATACTGGAAATCAATGTTCATCGTGTAAATATCGGAGAAAAGTAATTCTTATCGAATTACGTAAACTCGCGTAAACTCTTTAAAATTTAAAGCGTCGCGATAAATCGTAAGTTAGCCCTTAATATGATTTATTTATTCTCGTGCAATTAAATATTGCCATATTTTAAATCCTTCCGAAAGATAATTTAAAAAATTTCATAATCTCGTCTCTTTAATAAATTTCTCTAACCATTAATTAAAGCGTAAAATAATTTATCTACCTTTATGTAAATACTCTCGATGATGCAAATACTTTTACTTATTGTTCAAGTGAAAAGTTATATATAGTTGATACAGCTACTCGATAATAACGTGAAGCAATATTTCACTCGGTTAACCAATTTTATTTTCTCTCGCGTTACGTGAATTATTATTTAAATATGTAAAATAAATAAATTATTTCATTATCGACGGGAAAACTTATACGCGTTTTAATTAATAACCGCTAAAAACGGTAAAAATCTTTCCGACGCTTCGTATTTTCTTTTGTTGCAAAAGTGAAATTTCCTTATTAAGAACGAACCACGATTAACGTCATTTTTTTAAAAACATATTTTTCACACACGCGTAATAATAAAGCGTGAACTCCGCATCGCTCGATCCGATCGCGCAAACGTCCATGAAATTATCATAATTAAAAATCGCGCCAAGAAAGTAAACTGGTCCGTACATTACGTGGGAGTAAAAAAAATTTAACAAACCGCTATCGTAGAGCCGCGCACGTGACAAAATTCGAGTTTTATCCGATAAACGGATTTCGTCGAAAACACCGATTAAAATATGCCGACGATCCAAAATAAGAGAACGGCGAGTCTACGTTTGGAGCGCTCGTAAAATTATGGATACACCGGAGATCGAGTCGTCGTTCCTAACTTAAAGTAACGCGTTCGCGGACATAATTGCGATAAAATAAAATATTCACGCGTGCATTATACGCAAGGTAAATACACCCGGCGAGCAATTATAATACTTAAGATTGAAAAGCGCGAGAAGCGCACGGGAGCAAAGCGCGTGAAACCGTCCGAAGACGTAGTTGGTGCGAGGGAATTTAATTTCACTGGATGCGAGGAGAAACGTTATTATTTACTAAGAATGGAAGCCAACTCTGCGGGGATTTCTCTGCCTCGGTTATAAAAACTGTATTTTCATTTAATTTTCATTTAATTTTCATCCATAACGTCGAGATACAGACTCGAGATACAGACTCGAGATACAGACTCGAGATACTTAGATCGGAGCAACGGTTACGGTTAACGAAAATTAGATCGTTGAAAAAGACCAGAGGTGGGATCGTTCGAGTGTTTTACCTGTTTTACCTCCGCGATATTAAAAATGCGTGCAAACCTATCGATCCTCGTTCCCGGTCAAATACGATTTCTCGAACGCTTCTCGCGTTTTCTCGAACCGTAAAACCATCGGAACGAAACGCACCCGATCAATTTCTTCTTACTCGGCTAAACAAAAGGAACATTGTCCGCTTACACGAGCATACGTCGACCGCGTATCGATCTCGGAATCGCAACTCCGGAAGGAGAAGCCGATCCCTCGTCGCTCGACCGTTAGCATCACAATGGAAGAGCGAGTCGAGACCGAGAAGGAAACGCCTCGAAAAATGGTCCGGGAGACGATTTGATCCATTGGATCCGTCGATCACTCTCAACTTACCGGTATTACTCTGGTGCAGGTTCCTCTTGTTCGCCAACTCTCGCTTCACGTCGTAGGTCCTGGAGGTGACGAAGGGCAACTCGATACGCGGGTAACGAGGTCGGAGGTCGAAGCTCTGATTTCGGCGAAGGGCAGCAGCGACGGCAGCTTCTCGTTGTCCGTGTAGAAGAGTTTCCCGTCGAGGCGTCTCCTCGCGGATCTCGTCGAGGCTTTTGGCGAAGAGCTTGAGTCGACGGGGTCCGCACTGGGGAAGAAAGTTCGTCATGGATCAACGTTGGGAATTAATTAAAAACGGGTTTTTAAATCACGCGTCTTGAGTTTCATGCTTATCTCGTATACTTTAGAGGTAAAATTTTAGACTTTTTTTGGTAGCGGAGGTTTAATCGTTATTTTTTAAGATGCGTAAACTTTCGGAAAGAAAGTCTACTCTTACTATCGAATTTAATGTATAAATCACTTTGAATTAATATTTTATTTTAGATGAGACAAAGAAGTAAACAATTTTTAACGATTTGTTTTTTCAATTAACACTAATTGATTTATATCAGAAAAATTAATATCGAACGTATAAATAAAATGATCGTGTTTGCTGAAAAATAATTTAATTTTAACGTAACGATCAATCGAGAATGATTCGAAGTATCGTAAATAACTAATTCTAAAAGATATCGAGCGAAATAATCAAAAGTTCTAATTAAACAAATAATTTCTTCTCGATCCTTCGTTTAGAAATAAAATAGGCGTCGATAAAGTATGTTTTGAAATTTACTTTGAAAAATGTAATTGAAATATCTAAATTTTATCGAGCGAATGTATAATTCGTATAATTTCAATTTCTTTGATAATTATAAGATTAGAAATTTATGGCGCCATATAAATTTAAAATAACGTCTAATATTAAAAGTATATTTAATAATGTATATTTTTTCCCAAAATGATTAAAATTATATTTTCAATCGCATTCGAATTAATAATCTAGAAAATCTTACGAGCGATAAAGTAATTAAAAATTTTATATTATTATAATTACCAAAACACTAACGTAAAAAATTAATTGATTCTCTAATTAATATTTCTTCGTTTCACTATTTTATTTTCTTCTACAATATTATTTTTTAAAATCACATTCTACCGTTAAATCACGTTATAATTTAATATTAATTATAACCAGTTTAAACTATGTGAGAATACGTAATCATGGTCGGTGACTTTGGTTAGGAAACCAGATTTATCTAAAGGGTAAGGCTCGATTCACGGTCCCCTATGGAAGCTGAGTAAAACATACATCATACTTTAGGGAGCAAAAAGGTCTCGATTAAAAATAATAGCCGATAAAATAGCTAATAACACAGCTTATCCTTTACGCTGTACAAGATTTTACGAGTTGGAACGTACCTCGAAAGTCTGCGAGTATTCGTTTCAAATGTTTCTCCGTTCGCTATCGAGACCTCGACGCTCGAAAATACGTCCCGATACGACTTACGACTTCCCCCCCTTTTTCGTATAAACGGTACCAAATTAAACTTCCGTCAACCTCGATATCGTCCCGCTTCCCTTCACTTACCCCGTAAGACTGCTCCTCGAGATGGACGAGGTTCTCCATCTTGGATCCGCAAAAGTCTCCGTTGTGTTGACGCTTCGACTCCAGCTGTTGATGATGATGTTGATGCTGATGTTGATGCTGCTCGCTTGCGAAGTTGGGCTTGAGATTGGCATTGCTGACGCTGTTGGTACGACTGACCCTGCGTACCTTGGGCGACTTGGAGTCGAGGTGACGTTGCTGACGTTGTCGCGAGTCGTAGTTGGAACCATTGTACGAGGAACCGTCGGGAACAATGGAGGCATAACCACTGCCGCCACCCACGAGTCCATTACGTCCGTACTGATGGATCGCCAACAGTGTCGTGCCGCTTCGACCTGCTTCCGTTAATTAAGATAATAAAATAAGATGACGTGCTTTCCTCTCGTGGTACCTACAATTCGATATATCGCAAACCATTGTCAATCGAACAGGGAGCGAAGATTAGGGATTTCGAGTCAAGTTTCATTCAAGTCGCAACAATGATTTGTTCGCTAAAGTAATGATTCATCGATAAAGTGGGTTGGAGAAATTGAAGCGTTTTTTTTATAAGCGAGGTTTAATAATGCGTGTTAAATAGATACCGCGGTTTTTTTTTATCGCCTTTAAAAATATTGTAACAACGATTTCGAAATTTTAATTTTTAATTTAATCTTGTTTTTAATCGTAAGCTTACGAATATAAAAAAGTATCCCGTTCTAAAAATATTGAATTAGAGTAACGTTAATAGATCGAAGTATTCGGATAAAAGTTAACGATTGCAGATGTGTATCTTAAAAATACATTTCGTTCGAATAATTCAGATAATTTCGAACCTACGTTTATTCACAAATTAACGATTAACAAGTATTTTTCCGCGAAGGAAACTTTGTAATTTTAATCTCGCAATAGCGTATTATTATTTTAGTATTAAAATAATTTTTCTGTATTCGTGAAAAAATTCTTTTACGTGCGGTAAATTAATTAATTTATAAATATCTTTTTTGAATAATTAGAATTAGAATTCGTTAATTATTTATTTATAAATTTAATATAATACTACGTAATAGGAATCATTTTTAAAATATGTAGGTAGAAAAAGTAAAATATTTTCTTTTTAATATCGTTATCGTGTTATTGACATTTTACAAAATTAAGAAAGAAATCTAGAATTTTCATCCGAGACTATAAATAATTATTTATTATAATTCTATTTTGATTAATTTTCATCGATGATTAAATATACGTTAAAAAACACTGAGAAAATAAACTGAGTACGTTTTTCAAAATCGCAAGATTTTTATACGCATCGATTTCATCGGATAAAATTTTCAATGGAACCATAAATAAACGAGGATGAAATATTCGAAAGAGATTAAAAATAAGGAATAATACTTTCGTATCATAAGTCATAATCTCATTATGTTTAGGTAGGTAATTAGAATCTTTCGTTTAAGACTAAAATTTCTAAACAATTATGTGCTAATTCTCCAACTACGTAAGTCACGTCTTATATCAAACACAATAAGAATAATTTCACAGTTTTTGCTCGATAAGTTCATCGTTACATTTAACGAAATATCGTGGGAACGCGTTTAATACCGCGATTTCATATATTTTCGGAATAATAGTAACGTCGTTGAAATACGTTAGAATCGCACAAAAATTATACCGTATTTATTTATCGCGCGAACGCAGAAAAAGAAAATTCGCCCTTCGAAAACAATAAATTTGGATATGCGTTTACCGACCTCAAAAGATTTGGTAAATCATCTTTGACCCTTTGTTGCTCGGGCCTTTGCTATAAACTACGGTACCGAGAAGTCAGGAACGATCCCCTCGTACCAAATACCAAAATAAAATACCCGGAGCGTATAATCGAGCGAAGAATAAAGCAGAAATTACGAGCAGCTTCCAGAGCTTCCGAAAGCGTCGCAAGCGCTCGAGCCGGAAAGGAAAGCAACTCCCGGCAGGAAAAAAGGGAAAATGTGGCGCGGTTATTATCACGAGACTCGCGCCCGTTCGACTCAGCCAAAAATAACGCAAAAGGGGTCACTCGCGACTCCGGAGTATTTCCGTCGTAGCTTCGAGGCTCCTTATAAGCTTCGGATCCGGATCCCGTTTTTCTAATTTTCCACGAGGCGAACGACGCGTACCTCGGTTCTGCTGGTTGTTGGGAAGTCGACCGTACAGGCTTCCACCACCTCCGCAGCCGCCGGTCACGGCCTTCGACAGCGGAAACTTCAAACCGTGGTTCAGGTTCAGCTGCAGTTTGTACTCGTTGTCCTGCTCGAAGTGCCGGAACTTTCCATCCACGCCGCCTGGTGAACGTAATCAGGAATTTTGGTTAAAGGCGCATCGCTCGGAGAGTCCCGATCAAATTTTTTTCCCACTGTTACCGATGCGGTATATATAATGGAGCGGAATTCGCGAGCGATTTATTATTTTTACCGCCTAAACAGTTACTACATTTGAAAATCGACGTTATTATATTTGACGAATCAGCTCGGATTTTATGTTTCCCCTGAAAATTTAGCGCGCAAATTACGGTGCAACGTCTAATAAGGTTCAAAAATATAAACTGCGCTTAAATAAAACATTACGCATTTATTTTCCTCCGTTTCCCCCTCGTCAACGTTATTTCGAGGTTTCCAACGCGAACACACGAATTGCCTTAAAAATTTAAAAACCACGGTAATAATATACACGTTCGTAGTTTGTACTCTCGTAATTTCTTTAATCTTTGTAGATTACCGGTTATTTTCGGTCGAGCCGAAACATGCACCGTTTCTTTTCCAGTTCTGCGATAAAAAACGAAAAAAATGGTCCGATCGAATCTGGCAGTGTAATTACGGGAAAAGTCCCCTTCACGGATAGAAAGGAGAGTCTCGAGCTCTACTAGAAAACACGGAGGCTCCTCTCGAAGCTACGCGTCCCGCAATCGTATAAATCCTGGCCATGCAAATCGAACAATGACTCTGGAGCCTCCGTTAGATAAAAAGCGATAGAATAAGGACAGGCAATGATTTTCCCAATTGCGCAAGAGGAGCCGCTTCTCGCCTTACGGACGCAACGATGCAATGTTTACTTCGAGGACGAGAGTTTTATAAAGTAATCTTCGATGAACTTTCCGCGATAGCAATTGCCGGATCGAAAATGCAATTTTCCCTCGCGTTTAATCCCGAGTTATCGCGGACGGTGAAATGCGTAAAGGAAATCGATTTATCGAATAGTTGCTTGGTGTACGATTTCATAACGATTTATTCATAGTTACGACACGAAACGGTTGTACTTCTCTTCGCGCCGAATGCATTTACGGTTTCTCGTGATAAACTTTACATTTCCCGATGTACGTGTGAATTTTGTCGCGAGTAATTTCGACCAGAGATACGTTCGATTATGTCGAGTATCCGTAACATTTCACAGCACTGTGTTACATTATTTAAAAGTTTAAGGTTTACGGTCTTTGATTCTGAAATTTATTTTTAAAATCAAACATTAAGTAATATATATGCACGAACGTATGTTATTTATCCTGTAAATCTAACGTACATATATTATCGTTTGTAATTTTAAGTAAACTCTCGAGCGTTTAACTATAAATCTTATCGTGAATTATTGTAAATCGTTTCAACCAGATAAATAAATATTACTTTCTTTTTAATAAATTTAAATGTATGTCTAAAGTAAATTCGACTCGTTTTATAAGGCAAGCATGAAAAATTACGATAATCCAAAATCGTTTCCACCTTTCAATCGGCATATTACATTTTACATTTTGATCGACCGTAATTAATTAATCGAAACTAATTACTCTGGAACGAATGGAAATGAAATTTATTTCACGTACCGTGTGTCAAACGGGTCGAGTGGTCCTGTTTCGTGTACACTTTGGCGACGTATCGGCAAAACATTTTGTCGAAGATTGCGAGGACGACCGGAAGCAACGTATCTTTCAACAAAGGCAGCCATGTTGCCAAGTTTTGTAGAGTGCAGAAATTTCTCAAAATGTCCGGCCTGATCGAAAGTATCTGCAAAAGATAAAAATTATGATTTCTTTAATCACGCTTACGTAAAATTGATCGATGCATTCGTTCGCTGCATATACGATCAATAAATAAATAAATAGCGTAGCTTTTCAATATCGAAGTAAATTACCAATTGTACGCGTTTCAATGAATCACACGATAATACGACAGCATGTTAAAGAACTCAAAAAAGATTTACAATGCGATATCGAAAGAGTTACGGTAATATAAAAATATTGGTTTAATTAGATCAGGTTGGTATGGCGTAACGATCGCGAGTCTATAATACGATACTATGCTCCATTATACTTTATAGTACTCTAATGTTAGACTGTACCACTTCAACCAATAATTTATTTCGATTCTATTTCAAAAGCTCGGTAACAAAAGTAAAAAAAAAAACAATGCATTAAAAAATTCACCGGGATCGTTATAAATTCTTTATCGAACTCGTCGAATCGAATACCTAATATTTTTCTCTTTATTTTTTATTCGAACGGATCGAAATCCTCGAACGATTACGCATCGAACGTCCCAATGCACAAAAAAAAGAAATGAACGTAAGAAAAAGTTAGGACTAAAATAAAAACTGGCTCACCGCGCGCAGCTTTATATTATCCAACTTTCAATTTCATCCACGCGTACACCGCGTACATTATCTAATAGGAAAAATGTACGTAAATACGTTGGTATGAATTGACACCATATAGAGAGGGAAAACTCGATGCTGTTTGCGAGTGTGTGTGTACAGCTTGGAATCGAACACGGATACGGTGAACGGGAAGGATCGAATGTACCGCGTATACAAAAATATTTTAAATCAGCGTCGAACCTGTCGAATAAATTCTACCGGGGTTCGTTATTTTTTCGTTTTTTAAATTCAGCTCAGGCTCTTAACGTTCGCGTACAGCGCAACAAACTCGAAATCACTTCGGATCCTTGGCGGACTTATCGCGTACGACTGAACCTGAAAAATGGAATAACGAGCGGGAATTGCTTACGGACTCTTTCGGGTAATTTGTCTTAAAATAAAACGGTTCAAAATCCAATATCCAGGAGAGGCAGGTTTGAAAATTATGTCGCTCTCGGCGCACGTATTATGCGAACGCCACTTGAAACTGAATGACGCGAGTGTTACCCGAGTGGTACGCGTGTGAATACCGGCTTGTCTAATTCTTACCGGTTCGTGTATTCCTAATTAGAAAACGGCACACGCTGATACGCGGACAGTGACAGAAGCGTCGTGGATTATATCTTCTTCGATCTCTCGAGGAGCTCTTTCAGCTACGAACGAAACGATCGTTACGTATACGCGTTTCAAGTCGGAAGAGGTTCCAGACTCGTCTCGGAGTTTAAATTGAGTTGGATCGAAGGGTCGATGGAATCGATGCGATGGATTGAACGTAGATGCAAATTTGACGACTCGTATCGTGAAACTTTATCGATTAACGTAAGATCGAATAATTTTGAACCTCGAATGCGGGGGATTTAAAAAGAGAATCTGGCTTTAAATTTATTTGTAATATTACTTTTGTAATCGAGTAGTAAAAGATTTAATAACATTTTTTTCGTTAAATGTCATAACATTTTCTCCTCTGCATATATTTATAAATTCTATAGGCGTTTATTTAAATTTTATCGTTCTATCGATTCGATGGTTTAATTTTATACCGAGTCTTTTCGAATTTGTAAAAGTTATATTGTGCTAGTTTTAAATTTGGGTCTGATTTTGAAAACATTTTCACCGGATGAAGCGATTGCATACTTATCGCGTTTAACATTGTACTTTTTAGTAAGTTTGCATCGTTAATGTTATCGCTATTACCTATAATTAAAAATAGTATTGCTTCGATAAGTTTGATGCATAAAATATAGTGTAATAAAATAGTGATAATTATGTCTACAAATTATGAACTATTGTATTCTTAAATACAATACAAGATTATACGTTTATAATTTTCCAAACTTAATATTTTTAAACGATACGTTACAAATATTTATAGCGTTAAATAACATTGTAAATATAGTATAAAAAAAAAACACGAGATACGAGAACGCGATTCTATTTCTTTTTATCGCTTTATTCACTTTCTAATTAAGTCTAAAACAAACATATTTGATTGAAAACACGAGATTTTATAAAATGATATTTACAAGTTTTTGTATTACTTTACAAAACACATTTTCGTTAAATGAAAAATCTTGCTTCGTTATTTAATAGTTGTTTCAAAATACATTATATATTGCGTTAAATTCATCCATAATCATAAATAACGTTTTTCTTAACTATGAGAAAATTACATAAATTCTGTTCTACATATGTTTTCCTTGTATTTGCATAAGTAACCGTTTTTAATCCATAAAATAAAATGGTAAATAGTCTGGTTGTTGTACGAGAAATACCCTTAATGAATTACATAATTACAATACGAGCCTCCGTAAACATCGATGCAACGATAAATAAAATATTTGTAAACATCGTAATTATTCGTTTAGTAATATCGAAGTTTAGTATATCCAAGTTATTATTTAATTTCGGATTCATAATTTATCGGGATTCTTACGACGCACGCCAATAAAAATCAATGCGACGCTAGAAAAATAAAATATTCGCAAATCTCGTCGTCATAAATGTTCAAGAACACGCGATTGTTTAAAGAAAAAAATAATACGAACGCGAGACGAACCGACTTTCACGTTTTACGTGAGGTGCGAAAGATAAATATGTGTATCAAGGTGAAATAAATTATTTGTACGCGCGTGAAATCTCACTTTGATCTAAGTACAGCGAGTATACAAACAATATATAAACAAGTAGCATTTGTTTTCGTTTTTCATGGCACTGCGAACGTCGATTAATCATATCGACCAATTCACTTTCTATTGTGTAAAAAGCGGATGGTTTTCCTATTGTTGTGTTAACTCTAGTTAAAACTGAGAGTTGTTGAGTTTTATTAGAGGTACTTATGTCCAACACGATTCGCTTCTTCTTTTTATTTTTTATTTTTGTATCAGTTAGTTCGTTGTAAAACATCTTTTTTCCATTTTAGTTTCCGTTTACAAAAGATCGTTTCGTTGTTTTTTTATAAATAAAGGAAATAATTGACCAAAACTTTTAAACTTTTCATGTTTGTTTTTTATCTTATCTTAAACCTTCGATATCTTTCTGTCGCTAATTATGAAATATAAAGACGTAACGAACGGCAAGATAAAAACGTATTACATATTAAAAAGTAAGAAATATATATCTAGAACCATCGACAAAATGCTTCCTTAACACGAGTAAAGAATCGTCGGTAACACGAAAATTACCTTCAATTTCTTAAAATAAATATTTTAATAAGAAAACTATATTAGTGCTTCGAGTAAAATAATACATATTATACATAATATTATATTATAGTATTTATAAATTATTAAATTATATTAAATTATATTATATTGTACCAGAAAACGTCTAATAAGTATTATTTACCTAATAAGTATTATACAGAAATTCGAACAAAAACACGTAATTCGAGTAGACTTTCTAAACTATGTATCTATGTATGCGATCTCCAACGTAACAATTTTTCGTATTCTCGATCACTTTTCGCTGTAAACTCTTACATGTGTTTTATTAACATGCAAGTCTATTTCTTTTTCTTTTTTTCGTTCGTTGTCTTTCAAATTATTTCAACTTATAAAAATAATCGGACTTGATAATTGAGCTTCTGACTGAGAATATATTGAAATTGATAAAATCTTAATTTTATATTTCGAAACGATTTTCACTATTTATTATGAAGGAGAGAATCATTTCACTTACTTTTTTTTTTATCGACGTTTATATACCGTATGTTTCTATTTTTGAGGCATGCACGCGAGAAAAGAAAAAATTTATTCATAGAAACATTTACATTTAAGAACGTTCTCTATAAAATATACGATAAATAATTTTAATTAACTTTTACTTAAAACTTATATATTTAAAGAAAGTATGTAATCATTGTGTACGCGATAAATTGAAAAATCTTTCTTATATATTTTGCAAATTAATAATTGTAATAAATTATAACTTTTTCCAGATATATCTGAAACATATTTATTATTTGTATCGTACAATTTATAGTCGAAGTAAAACATTAAGTATTATAAAAATTATATTTTTAATTTCTTAATTAGTACAATAATTTAGAGAAATTTATTCTTTTGATATAAAAAAATTTCTAATTACATTATTTTTATTTTTAATTATAGAATTAGAATTTTTAAATTCTATTTTTGCAATTATTTCCTACATAAATATAAACTAAAAGTTTATTTTAGAAAATACCGTTTGTACTTTAGGTGAAATAACGCATATAAAATAATAAAATTCAGAATAGTACGTCAATAAAATATTTAATAAAACTTTATTTCAACCAAACATGGTTTCCCATAAAAAAAGCATTAGTATATAGGATGTAATTACTAAAAGCTAAAGGATTAGAAATCATATTTGTTATAATTCCAATGCTTTTGAATTAATATTACAATGATCCTTAATTAATTTATTTTATAAACTCCTTCCTAGTTATATATTTTGAATCGTACTTTAATTCGTACGGAGATTACGAATAGTAAAGTAAGCAACCCAAGATGCGCAAACTCTTGTACATTAGAAAATTGCAAGTCCTGTTAGTCGTTAAGAAGATTAGTATTTACTTGTAAAATATCACCGATTGGTAGGAACATATTGTAAGTATTATACGCATATTAAACATACGAACTTTTATCACTTAGATTTTACGTTGTAAATAGTGGAATAACTTTGCAAATTTAACATCGCATTAAAATTTTTGTGCGAATTGCAAAATGAAAATATTATACTTAATTTTTCTTGGCAAAATTTATCGATAGTAAATACAACTTTAAAACGGATTAAAAAATTTAATACTCGCGAGTCGAATACTGTTTGCATACTTTATATTTAATTTAACGGTACATCCATTGCGTAAACGATATTTAAAAAGCGTGTATTTCCTCTAAAATTTTTCCAAACAACTGCCACGCGAACGATCCAATTAAATTAAAGGAAATCTCGAAAATATTAATTTTGCGTAATGATAGACTTTCGAGAAAATAAAATTTCACGATCGGAAGCCTGAAAACCCTGAAAATTTCACCTTCTTCCATAAACAATTAAGAAATAACGTACAGTTCCCGTACAAGTATCCAAGTTTTAAAAGCTCGAAAAACATCGGAGCCGCGAAACGAGCGATTAAACATTCCTCTGTTGATCGTTCTCCACACCTGCCGTCGTTAAAAACCACCTGCGATTTTTTTTCCCTACGAGCGAAAGGTCGACGATCCCCGGCTCTGCTCAAAATCCACATCCGCGCGTTACTTTCACCGTCGGATGGATTTTCGAAACGCGATGCGTCGTTTCGGCCTGCCTCAAAACTCCTCCGGAAGATCGAAAAAACAAAAAACGACGACTTTTGGTTTTATTTGTTCGGTGTCGGTGCATTCGTTGCGCAATCGCTTGGGTATCGCCTCTTTTACGAGTTCGTTCTTTCAAAAGTTTCTCGCGCGAGGCTGACGAGATTAGTTTATCCCGAATAATCTTAGCTTGGATCTTTATGAAAATGAGATGAGTTTCTTAATCCCGGTTCCATTGTCCGGCCACTCGAACTCGAACCAGCCTAATAATAGTCCGCGTTTCGAGACGTCATCCTTCGAGTTTATCAATAAGAAACTTTAAATACAAATTTTGTTTTCCCATCTCGATACACATTTTCTACTTTCGTTTCGATCGAAGCGTCAATAGTACTTTTACGAGGAATCAAAATCATCGCTATTACACGGCTCTTTTTCCTTGTAAACCTTTTTAACAAGGGTGAATGACTTTCGTAAACGAGACGCCCATCGATCTTATCGGATGCTTTTGAATCTTGTGAATCTTTTGAATGTTCTGAATGTTCTAGGTATTAACTCTACCTCTGCTTACGTCTCGTTTGTGGTCACTTGGCTGCGAATGCAAACGTAAAAACGCGCACTAAACTGGAATACCACAATGGAATAATTTTGCCGACATCGAGAGTAATAAACGTTTGCAACGATAAATGTTTACAGCGCCAGGCAATTCAGTTGTCCGTTGCCAGGCGAAAAATAAAAGTAACGCCGCCAGGTAATCGCGAATTACGATTATGATCTCGTAGAAAAATAAAGGTTATGATGGACGAGCGGAGGTTTCTTTGGTATTGTAACGGGATGAAAGCGCAACTGTCGGTCGAAAGAAACGACCGCGAGGCTATGAATAAGGAAACTGTTGTGCGTTTGGCCAGGAGCGATTATTATTCATAAGCGAGGCGAAACGCGCGCATCTCGAGACCCGGCGAAAGAAAAAGACAAAAAGCCTCCGAGATCGGACAAAAAGACCGGCTGCTCGCCCGCGTAAAAGTATCTCCGAGAGCTCGAGCCTCTCGAGCCGGGATGGAACCTGTAACCGATGGCGCCAAGCCTCCGCCAAGCCTCGGCCAAGCCTCCGAGTCGACTTCCCGCGGACTCGACATTCGAATGCGTAAGTCGGAAGCCCCGAGGAGTAAAGTAACGGCCGAAGCGCACCGATAATGAATTCCTACGGGAATCCATGAAACTCGTGATTGATTGTGTTTTATGGGGCTGTTCGCGTACACCCATTTGGAATTTCAAAAATTCTCGCTCGACTTTTACGGAGATTGAGATGCTTTTTCAATTACGGTCTATTATTTTGAATTTGTTAAGTGAGACTTTCTTTCTCGCGTTCCCTTCGTTAAATCCTTCTATAAAATTCCCCGTTACTTCGATGTGGAAAGTATAAGGAATCGCGTAGGCTTGAATAAAGAATAGGTAATTAAAAGTAATAGGACTCGAAATTGATCCTATTTTCATGGGTATCGAAAACTTCATGTTACGTACTTTTTAAGGTTACTAAAATTTCGTCTCGTTGAATATTTATTATTGTGACTCGAGACTTATTTAAATTACTTACGTAGGTAAATTATTTAATGTACGCGATGAAAAAAATTTAACACAGAATATTATAACGTAATAAATTAATTATGTGTATCTTGACACCAAAATATTACTAAACGTAATTGCGAAACAAATGAATATTTAATGGGCAAAACATAGAGTAAAGTATTAAAATTTTAGTTTTATAATTTTACGTGTAATTATCGTTAGGTTAAAATAAATAATATTTTGTTTCTTTGCGAAATTAAAAATTTCTTTGCAGCATCACCATAATAAAATGTAAACGCATAAAATAGTTATTACTTCTGTTAATTGCACCGACTTTCGTGAAATTATTAGAAATAATTTACAAATTACAAGTGTACAGTTTTCTTAAATTAATGAAAGACACTTTTAAGTTTAAAAAATAATGTCTAATCGTCTTTGATAAACATGACACGTTGTTGAGTCTTCGAACGCGTTCCTTTAAATTTGTTTAACGTAAAGTTCTTCGAATGAAAAAAAATTGAGGTAAATTTGAAGCTGATATAAATACATAAATTATATTTAATTTAAAGTTTGCTCGTTCATTTACGTAATAAAGCATACCACGTTTAATAAAAGAAAAATTCCATTTATAAAAGAACAAATAATTCCCGCATCTTTATTCTTCAAAGTCATAAAATTAAATACATTGACCTTAATATAAATAATTTATTTATCGAAGAGGCGTAAAACCTCATACGAAATAAGCATACAAATCCACTTAAATAACGTATCTGCGTACTCGGACTATAAAATTTCTCTTTCTCTCTCTTCCTTTCTCTATTTCACCTTCTTTATCTCACCTTCTTTTCCAAAATGAAACCAGTATAGCTTTGCAATTCTGAATTTATATCCGTGGTGTACGCGAGCCTTCAAAAATTCCAACCGCATTAAAATTTTACGAGTATAACGATCCTTGTAATAGACGTGGTCATGAATATCGATATCGGTGGCGATCGGCAAAATCAGGGTCGGGGCTTTTACTCGGAATTGAGATCATCCGCATTTCGCGATGGAAAGTATAAATTGCGCCAAATCATGGGACAACGTACACAAAGAGAATTGCCTCTATTTGTATACGCGTTTGATGCTTTCCTTTCTTTGCTACGTGACAAGAGTAAACAAAACGAGTTTCTTTTCGTACGCGACTGTGTACTTGAAATTACGTTTGATCCTTGCACTCGTGAAATATTAATTAAATTTAACGATGCTACGCTCAGTTTTACGAATGAACGATGAGTTCGCATCGGGTGCAATTAATTTACGTCATGAAGTTGCAAACTAAAACGTTGTATCAGAGGCTACTAATAAATTTATAATTTAACGTCGTTAATTTTTAGTTTAATCCAGTAATAACAAACTTATAAGAACTTCCTTCGCCTTTAATATCGTTTACGTTTTATACATTACGCGTTCTTTTCTAGATATTCGATACGTACTTTACGATAATAATAATTTCTCGTAAATGTAGTAAACTGAAATTCAAATAAAACTTTACGAAAAGAAATATACACCAATTTTACTCGTATAAAATGTTAATCATACCTATGTATAATTAAGTAATAATTTTGGTAAATTTTGCAACCGAAGTTAAATTAATATTTTAATATTTTAATCAAAGTCCAGTCATGAATTACTTTTGCGAAATATTTAATTTCGTCAGCCATTCCTCGATAAATCTTTACGTATAAATCTAATCAATTTTTCATGTAAATTTTATTCCACATTACATAATTTCATATTGTAGCATTTCGTTAATCGATAATGAAATATCATCTTTCCAAGTCTGGAGCAAAAGTCGTCTAAATATTGAAACTGTCGAATCTTGTTCGAAGGCGCGATACAAATAATTAAATAATTCGAAACAATGGTAAAATAATTATTTATTTTATCGGAGATTTTATCGGATGAATGGATGTTGGGATCGGTTGTAAGGTGTAAAATAAAAAAAGTCGGTGAATCAACTCGCGATTAGAGTGACAAACCGATTCCGCTCGATACGTAAGATTAGCTCGTTCGCACTCGACGGAACATTTAGAAAGTCGACTTTCAAGAAGCTTCAAACGGTGTGACCTCGGCTCCAACAGTCGAATATCCGATAGATAAACGCGAGTGTAAGAAAAAGGCATTAAAAAACCGCGGAAAAAAAAGTCAGCCTCGGCGAGTTCGTCATCGTAAAATAATAAGCGATTGCGGAATCGACTCCCGCGTTACCGAGACACTCGCTTCGGAAACAACTTGCGACGTAAAAGAACGAACGACGAGAGTCGTGCAACGATCCCGTTAAATTTACCGCGCACGACATTTGCCCTTTCACGCGATACACCGAGCGAACTGCACATCCGAGGTCCACTTCCGGAAGTTCTCGCCGTCGTAGTTGTCGCCCCGACACAATCGAGAAACGACTTCCGGCACGAACTTACTCGCACGAATATCCGCGACACTCTTAATTTTCCTCGTTTTCTGTGCAGTCATTTTTACTCCTCTGTGAGTTCGTTCCTAGTTCGTTGTGTTTTGTTTCGTAGTGACGGGGAGCCGAGCGAACGTATTGTGATCGTTGGCTTTTAATTTGTACGTTATTCAAGATTTTCGCTGCTTCTGTACTTGTAATTTTTTATCTATTTACCGATAGTATTCGACGTATGTAGGTATACTTTTTGGTTCGTGGATACACGTTCGAATATTGCTCGATCGTTATCGGATACGCATTTCTAATTCGCTTGTAAATGTTACGCAATTATCGATCGCATCTAATAAAGACATTAACGATTTTGTACAATTAAAATAACAGCGAAAAATTAAAGAGAATTACGTACGTAATTATATTACCAAGTAGATTATGTAAAAAAGAAATACGATAAATATTTAAATACGTTTATCAAAAGTAATTTAATTTTCCGTCGTTTTTCACATAATAAACAAGATGAATTTTTATGGTTTCGTGAAGAATGTGAAATTCGTATATATTTTTATCATCGAGTACGAATCTTGTGAGAAATATAATTACTGTAAAAACGTATACTTTTTCCTTCATTTTCTCTTTTACGTAAAAGAAAATCCGTATAAAATAATAAAATTGTTAGCTTTGTTCGAGCATTATTTAATATTATATTCTGTAAACTAATTAAATTCTTTAAAAAAGTAATAATAAATTCAAATTAAAATATACTAAACGATATAAAATCAAGTTAAGGCTATCGTATATGAAATCGGATGTGTGAATACTTTTACTTATTATCTATGTGCCATTTTAATTTCTATTTTGCCGTATTTCAACAAAATTATATTTTAAAATCTATTTTTAAAAAAGCTATCCGTTAACTTTTCGAAAATTCTTTTGTTTTTTTTACATTATAATTTTGTATGATTTTTTTTTCTCAAAATAACTAAAATTTCTAAAGTTATATTAACTTGGACACAAAAGTATTTTAAATCGAAATTTAAATATATATTACGAAATTATTATTTTATAATTTATCGGATAAATACGAATATTCTAACGAATTGGTTATAATCTGAAATACCCAATAAATAATGCATAAATGATTGTTACTCGATATAATATTTTACATTGTATTTTTTATTATAATCAAAGCGTTAAATAATAAAATTCATTACGTCTATAAAAAAATTAGAAAATATATATTATATACATATATTATATATATTAATATTACTTTTAATCTTTATAGTAATCTGAAACTAAATTTAAAATCACAAATAATAATTGTAAAGTTCTATTGTATTAACAGGAATAATATTTGTAAGAAATTTCTTCAATGCGAAACGATAAGCTTTATATAATTATCATAAATCAATATTAAATCATTAATTGTAATTGAAAATAAAAATGAATCATTTCAATGTCAAATATATACAGCCTTTTAAATGTATATGAATGCTAATGATTCACAAACATCTTTCCATTAGAATTATCGCATCATCTCTCATAATCACGTCTAATTTGTAATCTGTTAATAATATATCGGTATCGTCTATACTGTCACTACGAAAGTATGTGCAAAATTATTCTCTTTACTGAAAAACATACATCATTTTTCATGTCTTCCGGTTTCTCTTACGCACAATTACTCAATATTTTATTTTTCCAGATGCGAATCTAGCGAACCCTTCGTTAGAAAAACCTGGACCGGTTTTTTTCCTTCGTTGAGTTCACGCGTAATTAAAGCTGCGTTAAAACTGACCGACTGCAACGCGTTAAAAGATTTTGCTTTTATTTTAACACCACTGAAATTTATATTTTTTTTTTTTATCAAACTAACGACATTTTTATACGTATCTTTGTTCCCTTACTCTAATTAATTCCTTACTCTGATAAACAATCAGTCTACGTGTGTTTTTATATTTACTCACTTAAGGTCTACGATTGAAGCTTAATTACTTCCAGGTCATAGAACTCTTTTTTATTCAGGTATTTAGTAGCTACTTACTCGAATCTTTTCTCACGGAACTACTTATTATTATGAAATTATGATAGACTTATTTGATCAATTATCCAATTAAATAGCTCTACTAAAATAATGTACAGCTGATTTGCTTTGAATTTTAATAATAAACTAAAGAATTATAGTGACTTTTTCAATTAAAATAAATTTATATTTTGAAATATTTGAAATATATTTAGTTCTACTGTTCATTAAATTACTTAAATTAATTAATAAAAGATACCATAATTTACAACTTTGTTTTCTAATTATAAAACATAATTATTTACATTTATTACAAGTGAACTGGTTATTTTACAATATAATTAAAAGTTCTTTTATCCAATTTCAAATTTCTCTAACGTTAATGAATGGAAGTGCATCTCGTAAAAATTAATTATTAAGTAAAACCAAATAAATAATTCATTAGTTATAAAATTTTAGCGACTTCAAAAATAATTTATGATTTACAAAAAATATTTCAATTTTAAAATGCTATTTCTATTTCTATAGACATGGATATTATATATATATATAGTCGTTACAAGGAACTTTAATTTATGCTTAAAAAATCCAAATTTTTTAATTCCGTTATTGAAAGTTATTTTAACTTACCCAAAAATTATAATTAAACAATTATGTTTTAAACAATGACTTTAACATTGATTTACAAGCAAAATATTTATACGATTAAACTAAAAATTAAATACTTAATTTACATATATAAAACGATGGAATATACTATAAATATAAAAAGTATTTGAAGCAAAGTAACATTTCAATACTACTTTGTTAAGAAATCAAAAAAAGTATTCGAAGCAAAGTAACATTTCAATACTACTTTGTTAAGAAATCAAAAAAAGTAACAGAAGTAAAGTAATACTTCAATAGTACTTTGTTAAGTAAATGAAAAAAAGTAAATATCAAACTAGAATTGTATTTGATTGTATTTGAATAAATTTACTGCACTAAGAATACTTTTTATATAATATTTTTTTATAGGCCTAGAATTAAGCGCATTGGAATAAATTAAGTGCGTATCTATAATAACTTGTAAATTTTTTTGTGATTCAAATAATAATAAGTTTATTCGTATGTACACATATACATGAATTCATAGCTCCCAAGAACCGATTCCTTGACACGTAGGCACATACGCATATGAAAGAAAACACAAAGAACTATATTACATAACTGTTATATCGTCTTTAACTTTAACGATGCTATAATGGTATTTACTGTAATCCTCTAGATAATCAAACAGTATAATCTTTGGAGAATCGTTACCATATCTTTGCATTTATATACACAGGTACGCCTCGTATTATAATTGATTCAATAATATGATCTAGAAAGGAACAGGAACAATCAGAACAATAAGAAGAATCGCGTGCGCGTCGCGTCGATGGTAAATATAAAAACTGAACTAAGCACGTAAATTTCACTCCAAGAACATATGCCTTGTACCGTTTCGTATTTTACGTATACTCCCAGTTCATCTTACTCATCTTCGTATCATTCTCGAAACATAACTTTGTTATTTTTAGCGATTTAAACAAATATGAACGTTGCGAAGGAACATAAGTAACCGATGTATTTCTCGGCATTATAAAATTCTTCCACTGTTAACAACACGGAGAAATATCAATATTAATAGATCATTCGCTTTCCCTTATTCGTATCTCCCCTCTTTCAGGATTTACCATCATTTGATATAGTATACAACTATTGAAATAGTTTTTTTAACGGTATGTTTAGATAATAATTCGCGCCTGCGATTAAAAAGCTTTCGCGAAATATCGAGAATAACAATTACTCGCGTAAATAATTCATCGAGGCTGTACGCAAACATCGAGTTACCCGAGAAACCGAAGAATCCACGAAACTCTTCAGCCGCGAACAGCCAAGTCAAAAATATCCGCGCACTATTCCGAGATACTTTACGTAAGCCAAGTTTCCGCGAACGAATACCAAGGAGCATCGAACTTACCAGAAGTGGCAGATGATCGAACGTGTAGCATACGAAAAGTATACTGTAAATTGTTGGCCACCCACTCGCCTCGTCCACCACGAGTCTTCTCTTCTTCAGACAAGCCCTACTGTTCGTGGAGTCGCTCGTGCAGGAGCCACTCAAGGGCTCCCAGTGCTGGTGATGCTGGCACTCGAACGCACCCGAGGAGATCTTTGAACTCGCCTCCGACAAGTCCGAGACGCTCTTCAGGAGCTCCGCCTTTGGTGATGGCCGGCACATGACCCGGAACAACGCCGTCGAGAGACTTCCAGAGAGAGAAATTCGAGCGTGAAAAATGCATTTTCGAGAATGTGAGTGCGCGATAAAAAATGATGATAGAGAAGTGAAGAATTCGAGGATGTTATTTTTCGACGTGAAAAATAAATAAAATAAAACGGCATCGCTCTTAGAATTTTTCAAATTGAACCTATCTTTTATAGTCCGATGTTACTCGGCCAATAAATCTACGAATTTTTACGCGCACGGTTCGGAAATTTTTTCACGCTTTCGAGATCATTCCCGCGTTGAACCTTCTCGCAACCGTTTTTATAATTACAGCGTTACATACCTTAGTACCGTCGTTATCGCCAGAAGACTTCTCAGTCCGTTGAAAAATAGGCCATACTTGGGAGAGATTTCGTTCGCGAGGAAAACACAACCCTCGGGCTCGAAATTCAATATCCCGGTTACGCCGATACAGGCGCTGATGACGGCGAGACTGACCAGGTGATATTTGATATGATGCTTCTTAATAGTTGGACCCTCGTCACGGACCGTCAAAGCAGCGAAAACAGCGATCGAAGTAAGACTGAGCTCTTGAAGGATACTGGACGAATTGAGAATCCATACGAGACTCGAACAGAACTCTGCAAGCGATGACGTTGCAAAGGTTACAGAGGTTCATCTTTTAAATTTGGAAAGACACGCTCGGCGTACAAACGGAAAATACTACCCGAAAACTCGAGTTTTATCGCGTTTCGATTCGATATTTTATCGATTAGTGATTCCAGAGAGGAAGAGAAAGAATTCTATAATTACGATTTATTAAATACAAATTTATTTTTAATCGTTCGTTCGCAAGGAAAACTCTTTTAAAATGATAAAAGCGATAATTCTGAGATTAACGTAGTGTACGACTGATCAACGTATCGATAAAAAAAAACCCCTTTATTTACGGTTTAATACGTTACGATTCGCATAAAACGTTCGGATAATCTGGAAAAAAAAGACACGCGTTTGTATACCCAGGATATAATTGTGATATATTTCTTCGTACAAAACAACTCGTTAAGGTCACTGAATATTTTAAAAATTATTTTATTAATTATTATTTTATTAAATTATTAAATTATTAAAAGTTATGAAAACAAGAGGAATGGAATTACACGAACGCGAATTCACAGTATCCGCTCGATGTTCACCGAGTACACCGAGTACATACTCTCGTTGATCATTGAATTTTAATATCGCAATCTTGTATCGTAAAATTTAAAAGTATTACGTTCCAGCTTATTTCCGTTGAACGAACGACAGAGTCGAAAGCTTCGGGCACAGAGAGAAGGAAATACGGTTCGTGATCAATCTTTCATTGTCCACGTTTGAAATCCGCGAAAACATGGATTCCGATGATATCTCGAAAATTTACTTTTTTTGCTTAAATTAATAACACCGAAAGACTCTCAAATTAAAAAAAAATCCCGAAAGAAAATTATTACGCGATTAACCTTAAAAAGTTTTATAAGCAAACGTATTTAACGCCTAAGTTTTTAATCGGTTGTTCAATTAGCATAATTGTAAATAATTTTCGGTATAACGAATTTACTAAATCACTCGGCAAGATTTTAATCGAGCTTTTACAACCGTTTCGGTCTTTTATCGAAATATTATCTTTATCCGCGATCGATCCAACTAATTCCGATCAAAGGTAAATTTATATTTTGCTCGGATGAAATTAATTAATTAATTATTATCTTCCAAGGTTGTAATAAAAATTTTTTTTATTCGCAACTAAGAAACGAACGACGCTGATTTATTATTCAAATAAATTAAACCTCGGATTAATTTAATAATAATCACAAAGGAAACTATTAAAACATCCTGATTTTTTGTTTTGCAAAACATATTTTATAAATATCTTACGGATCGCTTCAACGGATATATTACGATCAAGTGCATCGCTATAGAAAGCTATCGATGTGTCCGTAAACGATGCCAATAAAAATAGATTGTCGCGAATGGTCAACGAGGATTTCGCACAAAAGTGTATTTGCATAAGAAACGACGGTGTTGTAAATCATCCGCGCAACGTAAATATTGCAAAAGGCGTTAGAACCGTGTCAATGCCGTGGGATATGGAGTATTTGCATAGCTAATGTAATTTATATCAGTCGTTCCGTAACAGCGGGAATCGCTTTTATAAGGTAGTAGCTGCGAGTTGTAAGAACCGCGTGTAAGGTAAAGAGCAAAGAGAGCAAAGAGAGCAAGATAAGATTTCGATCAAAGATTCTCGCTCTCGGTAATTTTCTCGGCCTCTTTACACGCCCCGACGAACCGCTGAACCAAAAATCCTGACTCTCCTCACCTCCAAAGTGATTCGCAGGATGGATGAGGGTGAGTATCGCGTAGAGCAGGAGACCCAATTGATGGGCCAAGCTCTGGGCGAGTATGGCCACGGTGAGGACGTCGATGCGTCGCTTGGAGGCCTCCGGCTGGTTCTGGTAGATGAGCAGCGACCAGGACAACAGGAGCACGCAGATCGGCGACCCGACGCAGGTCGCGAGCCATTCGCCCACCTCGCTCCTCATGTCTGCAACACAACGGGGATGAGGTCGTAACGCAACGTAACGGGAAGGAAGACTGAAGGAAGACTGAAGGAAGACTGAAGGAAGAACGGAAAACTAGAGACGAATGGGTTTTTGAGGAAAGTGTCCGACGTACCCTTTGATTACGCGTTTTTTCCTAGCGGTGCGAACATTCCTAGCGAGACTTTGCGTTTCTCATCCCGAGGGGAATAAAGGAAAAGAATAAACTTTTCTTTCTCTCTACTGTTACCGTTCCCCGTACAAAATTGCTACCGTTGGTGTTTCTCGTTTTATTCGAATATCTTTCCGAATGTGCGCCGCGTAATTGTCGCAATTTTCATTTGCATGTTGTTTCTTTTACTTGTTCCGTACCCTGAGATTTTTCCAGCGTTACTGAATCGTAAGCGTAAACGTGCTGACGAAACGATAAATAATATATTGTTTTTTTAAATGATTCCCTCATTGTTCTGTCATCTTACGATCGCTTATAATAATAATTTCTAAATGCGAAGTTGCGAATTCAAATTTACATAAACGAAGACTTTTCAATTACATGGAGAATTAAATTCGAGTCTACGAATCGTAATTATTTTATTTTAATAACATCGATAATCTATAGTTTATATATTTTTAACGATGATGTTGAATTTTGTAAACATCTTATATATTAACGCCACTTATTGGCACTTATTGGTGTATAAGCTTGAGTACTGTGAAAAATTCAAATATTTCGCTATAAGTTATAATATTTCTACGACATTTCAACGATGTAAAGTTTATTTACACGAGTATGTATAAAAATCATTGAAAAAATGTGGTTATTTTGAGTAATTAAAATTTAAATCGATGAAAAAACTAAACTCGAAGTTATTTTTTAAAGCTACATTCAAAAATATTGAAAACTATAAATTTATTAAGTACCGAAATACGAAATCATCGTCCTTTGATTTTGTCGATCTTTATTAAACGATCGTTGAATATTGTTGTACCCCGTGTTTTATTTTTTGCCAGTTTATTTATCCCTCGAGCTTTATTAAAATACATAAATAAATACATTGTACAACAATAAAAATGAATTAATTATTACGGTCAAAGACAACTTTCACGACGATCTTTATTATATTTTTAAAACGCTAGCGTTTAAAGATTTTACTTTTTCTACGAAGAGGCACAGTTTTTCTTAAATTATCTTCCACGTAATGCCGAGCTAATACTTAATTATCTGAATTACTCATAAAATTATCGACTATACATTATTATATTCACACCCAATAAAACTATTTCAAGAACAGCAAATCCGTAAATAGTCGAGCGTATAAGTTGAGTTACGTGGCGTATCGCCTTGAATTGGATATAATAAGAAAATAATTTTGCGTTTATAAAAAATTTTGCGCTTATATTTATTCTTTGTCTATGCTAAATGCTTTGTTTACTCTTGTCATTATAAAGTCGATTATGGATTCTTATTTGGTCGTATCGATGCCTCGAACATTTTTCTTGAAAACTCTTTTCAAAGGAGTATTAAAGTAGAAATTTAAATTTAGCTCAAACAAAATATCTTTCGAGATGATTACGAGTCTTTCCATTCGAGTGTACTTATATTTTATTGTATTCTGTAATCTAGGAATAAGTTCGTAAAATATAAATTTGTAATTTAAATACGCTTAACGCGTAATGGTAGAAAAAAATTTGTATTTAAATACAAATCGATTATACGCGTTGTCTAAGTACTTTGAAAGTTTAAGAAAAAATGGTGCGAATTCAATAAGTAACCTAATAATTTATATAACAGCATCCCAGGGAAGAATTATCTATCGGATTGGAATAAAAAATTTGTATGGACTGCGTGAAACCGTAAGTTTTTATAGATGAAAAAGAAACATTGCAAACGCAAATATATAATTAAAGCCGTAAGTTCAGTTACGTGACATACTGGCTCTGATGTGACAACAAAATGATCGTTGGCGTGAAAAAAAAAAAAAGAGAACCTTAAGCATTCGACATTCTTTTGCTAGCCTCGCCATTAAACAGTAAAACTCGAAGCTCCTCGATGAATGTATAAATACAATCGTAAAACACACCGGCACTTACTTGAGAATTCAAAAACGTGAGAGACAAAAGGCTTCGTACGCCCAACGTTAGACTTCGCGAGAGAGAGAGAGAGAGAGAGGAAAAAAAACGAGTCGCGGATCGTCGAGGCCTTCAAAAAACTGGCTTAAATAACGATCATCGCGTGCGTGCAAAACTACACCTCTCTCGGCGCCCTCGAAGGAAAACGCGAAGAAAAACGGCTATGGTTCGTACCGATTTCCCGTCCTCGTCGCAACGCAATTAGACGTATAATGCGAGTTGTTACCGAATGCAATTACTGTATTTAGCGATTTAAACAATTTTACTGTTTGTGTGTTGCGCCGCTGGAAAATCTGACGTCATTTGGGAGGCAAAACGATCAAGAGGCAAAATAACGCAAACCCCGTTGGAAACGGATTGGCCAACGCTCCGAAATCGCTTGACAATTATTAATCATGGGAATTTTATGATTTTTATGATATTTTATGATATTTTATGATATTTTATGATATTTTATGATATTTTATGACATCGAATCAAAACTCGTTGCTTCAAGAATTTTAAAAACGTTTATTAAAGTGACTCGGCAACACTTTACGATTTTTTTTCCAATTATTCTACGTTATTATACGTATAATCTTAGCCGTGTAATGTAACAACGAATTTAATGGTAATACTTTTAAAATCGTTGGTAGCTCCGAATAATTAACCGTTACAACGAGCGGTTACTTAAAATTATGAATTATTGAATAGCTATTTTAAATATAATTATTAAAAGTCGTAATCAAATTTTCAAACCTACATAATTTGTCGTGAATTTTAGAAATTTACTATATGTATTATTCAAAATGTAACACGGATATTCAAAGCAGAGCCGCGAATTTATTGTCCGTTATTAAATTTTTATTTCAAGAAAGTAAGCATTTTTTAAAAAGTGGACTAAATTACAACGTTCCATTTCTGGCGTAGTATCGCAAAAAATATTCCGTAATGTAATTCAATCGGCAAACGCTAACGACACCGAAACCGCGAACTTCCGAATTTTTCCCACCCGCGCACCAAAAAAGCGCAAACGAATCCATCAACGCGCCAAAAGCGTCAGCATCCGGTAATCTCCCTTTTTTCCCTTCCGTGAATTTCCATAGGAACATAGTGGATACTAATGGAGTGGATACGCCCCTCGAGGTCCATCGTCCACCGGCCGCGCGCGAAAATAGTCCGCTCGCCTCGACGCGACAAAAACCCGAGGAGGAGTCGGTGATTTCCCCCTTCCTCGTCTTCCCTTCTGACTCCCCCTTGCCTCCTCACGACCTCGACGCAATTAAGCGCATTACCGCGTATTCCGTCGGCGCACGAAAGCTATTACCGCTGGAACGAGGAAGTCGCGGCGTTTCTCCTCGCGCCGGTCGGGTAAAAACGCACATGGCCAGGTACGCGTGCGAGGAAAATTACGGCGACTCGGACTCGCGAGGAGAAAACGAGGATTTCGATGGAGGGAATCGGGGACTCGAGGTGAGACGATGCGGAAATCGCGGTCGAAATCTACCGTGAGATCGATTTTTATGGGGATCGAGATGCGACGCTCTTATTACCGGGACTACGTGCTACGTGCCCTCGACTTCGATCCGAGTTACTTTTTCACCGCCGACGTAATAACTCGATCGATCTTCAAAGAGTTACTTCAAACAGCGACTCGAGCTTAATTGCGTCCGACCGCCTTGGAATCTGACACTTTTTTTGTCGGTATCGTGATGTAATTGTGGGAGGACTCGTCAAAATTGATATTTGCAGCGCGAGTCGTTGAGCAAGTGCAAATAAAACGGTGACGAACGTAATGGAATCAACGTAATGGATTCAAATTGATAGGTGCTACTCTCGACTGTAATTTTTATGGACGATGCGTCGACGTTCGAATCTATTATACTCTATTATAACTCGAATATTAACAAATATTATTAACAAAGATCGCTGCTTAATAATGATATAATGATAAATTAATCGTCGGCTGGAAAACGCGATGAAAATCGCGAGAAAAGATCTTTCGATCACTTCCGAGAATACAATAGGGAATACTTAATCGCGTTTCGATCGCTGTTGAAATTTACATTCAATTTTCATTAGAGTAGATTCCTCGTGTTTTGTTTTTAGATGCGTACAACGCCGAGTAATTATAATATTCTTACGGATTTCGTACTGCAGTTTCATTCGATCGGACACGCTTGCAAATTGTTCTTTAAAGCGAAACACTTTCGATTCGATTATCCCGTTTCGATGGTCAATGACATTCTTTACAAACTACATCTCGTAATTTTCATTCTTTACGTTACGATTGTATTGAAATATTTTGCGGTAATTGTATAAATCGTATTCCATTCTGTAGACTATCGATTGGTTTCGAGTCAACAAACATTTGTATCGAGCTATCGATAGTCAAATTTTTAACGTTTTAATATATATTTTATTTATCGCAACGTTATATTATCGAAGCGTTGTACTTTTATTAATTTTATCGCTCGCTGCGAAACCAAATATAAACAAAGAGGGTTTCGTTAGGCTTATCGAGAAATAATTGTACGTTTGATATACAATTTTTTTGAAAACTCAACGAACTGTTTACAATGTGCACTTTTCACCTGTATTTGATTAATGAACCACGGAAATGAATTTGTAAACGATTCTTCGATGACGGGGAAATATCTTGTTGACTTTAGATTTAATACGGATAACGAGCTTTTAGAATTTGATCTTGAGTAAACAACAAGTTCTAACGATACTTTATTATCCAATGATATACGATTTAATTTTTAAAAGAAAAAGACAATTCGTTTAAATCTCAGTTTGAAATCTTATAAAAAAAACGTTGATTATTTTGATCGTGGGAAATATTTAAAAAAAAATATTTTTATCGAGTAATTTAGCAAAATAAAATTTTGGAAAAGTTATTTAAAAGCACAATTATGTCTACATCGTTGCAATATTTTCCTTTCTCTTCAGCTTTCCCGTTTCGCGCTCATATTTTATAGAAATTTTTTCCTTCCTCGACTTTTATTTTAAAAACCTTACACGTTTTTCTAGAATTTCTTTATCTCGGAATACGTATATATTATACACTCGGGCAAGTAAATACACAGCGTAGCTTTCTTTTAAACATTTTTACTCATTCGGATTTTTATATTTTTTATAAAGTGTGGTAATCACATTCCGAATACTCGATGTAGTTAAATCTCGAGCGAACGAAATAATTTAAGATCAATTTCAAAAGTTACCACCACTTCAACTTTATAAAACATTTAAACCCAAGTTAGCATCGAATGCACTTTTATTATTTTATTGTAACGCTTAAATAATTAAATTCTAAACGTAAAAAGTCGCGTTTATTTCGTTTATTTCTCAAAGCTGTAACGATCGTCGAAAAAAGTTCAATTAATCGTTTAACGATCAAAATATAAACATCGGATTTATCGCGGTACGATATAAATTGGGAATTTCGCACGTTGATTCAATGCACTCACAACGATTCGAAAAGAAAAATAATCCGTGATCCGTGAGATATCGGACGTACATGGCGCAGTTTCAGCTACGTTAGAATCACATAAACGGAGAACTCGTGCGCAAAATTAACACGTACAATGATGTAGAATAAGAATGGCGAATTCGTTTGGCCAATTAAGCGGGGAAAGCCCGAACGGATTCGTTAATGCGAGTTACGGATCGATTTCTTCGTTCCTTTCTTTACTTTTGAAGCTTTGGAAAAATGTCGGATAAATCTTTTGAGAGTACCGATACGTTGCTACATTCGCTTACGGAATTTCTTATCGATAATTATACCAATGGAATTTTTCTTTTATTATTGCTGGAAAGTAGTGTTTTCGAAAATATTTGTTTTTATCCACAAGTTTTTTTCTAATTCCAGTATTCTAATAATATGCAAAATCAGAAACTTGTTCATTAAGAGGATATTATTCTACTTTAATTGCGGTGTTTATTTTATTTATATTGTCATTAAAATATAAATAAAATTTATTACAAGAATTCCTCGCGAATGCAATCGTTACTCGATGTCATAATAGTAAGAACTTGCAATTTACATAATAAAGCCAATCAGGTTTACAAATTTTATGTTTACTTTGTTTTTATTAAATACAGTAAAAATATTTGCAAGTATAATTATAACGAATTACATTGTTCGATATCGAATAGAAAACTCTGTATCGATCGATCGTACGCGTATACATTTCGATAAATAGTTTACTTATTGTTGGAAACATCGACGATTCGAGCGATGACTGTAACGTATGAATTATTATACGTAACGGAACGAAACAGATTTTCATAGTATTTATATTCCGATAATAAAACGAGTATTGTACCGTGAATTTATAAATCTTATTCAACGCAAATAATATGTTGCTCAATCCTAAAATATGAAGTAATTTGAAATTAATTTAATTTCGTAGGATCTTATTTCTGAAGTATGCAACCAACGTAACGAGTTTTGACATTTATTGGTTAAAGCTATCTTTGCAAAAAAATATATAATATTAATCAAGGATCAAAACTATCTATTAAATTTTAGCGATGGCAAAGAAAAAATTAAGACCGAGATTAAACGTTTGGCTTCTATTATATTTTATGTAATTAAATCGAAATTCGTAAGATTACATAATCATTAATTTTAGATGAAACGGTAATGTCTTTAATTTACGAAATTACGCTGTTTATACTTTGTTTTTCTTTATTGGAAAACATAATAACGTGTCTAGTTAGAAAGATATAACGGTTATTAATGGTCTTGATTTTAATCTCCTAGACCCACCGATGAAAACACATGAAAACCTACCGATCGATCCACGACACTCGTAAGCTGGAACGCGATATGATTGCAATATGTACATCATCGATAACGGTTTAAGTAATACAATTTTTATTAAGGAAGTAAAGGCAAAGTCAGCTGTTTATCGCGAAGACGATGAATCCGGACAAGTCCTCTTTAACAAACCGTAGCTCTAGTTAAAGCCCGGCTTCGTCGAACAAGGGATGTCGTTGTTGCTCGGTGTAAATTTAATTACGCGGTGACGCATAAAAGTTTACTCTTTCAGCTTTATCACCGATCGCGAACGTAAAACGTAATCGCGGCATCGGTACGCACATGTTAATCCTAACCGTCGATTTCCCCTTAACTTTTACGGGGAAAATGGGGGAAAATCCAAACGTCCGCTGCGCTCGATCGGCGTACCAGAATAAAATCATTAACCCAACGATCCTATTATTCCACGTATATGTGTGCCTAAGTCGTGCCTAAGCCGTGCCTAAGCCGTGCCTAAGCCTCGTATACGTGTGTTGGTATTCTCACGCGTATCTTTAGCACAGTGCGTGTGAGTACAGCGATGGAGGTAAGCGCACATTTTATACGGCACATTTACCTACATTCCACGCGTCTCTCCTCCCTCTCTTTTTCCAGTCCCTCTCTCTTTCTCTCGCTATTTCGCTCAGATGCATCGACAGCTGGGTCACAGATACGGGGGAAAAAGAAAAGGCCGACAGGAGTTGGAGCGCATTGGTGCAATCAAGGAAGTTCGTTGAGATTTTCTTCTTTGTGTGCAATTTATGTGTGTTAAAAAAATTTTATAAAAATTGGAGGTATTGTGTAAAATGTATTTAAATTTAATCGATAGCGAATTATTATTTTGTAAGTGCACGGTGACCTAAACGAGCTATTCGACTCGGTAAAGATGAATTCGAGTTCGCCGTTGCTAAATCCGAATAAAAAATTTTTAGCTAGAGCGACGATCGATGAAATAAAAACGTTGATTAAATTATTGACAGTTTTTGCAGCTCTATTACTATAATTTATCGAATATTCGTGCTGATAAAATCAATAAGGTAGTAATTAGTAATACCGATTACATTTTTATATTCTACCCGTATTATCTAAATTTGTATGGATATTTTTGTAACAAGTAAACGCGTTACAAGTATATCGCGCAAATCTAATGGTTATATTTTTTTGTTAAAATATCGAGTACGTATACAGAAATATATGAAATTCTTTTATTCTACGCGGTAAAGTAAACGCGATATAAACATGTAAATTATAAATATTATGCATATAATTCAAGAAAATTATACCGGTATATTATAGCAAAATAAAACACGGATTTTATATCTTAAAAAAATTTTAAGCTCTCATTTCCATATTTTAAAATTTATCTTTTTATATTCGGGCTAAAAATTAATCGATAAATTGTAAATATGATTTTCTTCTTCTTCTTTTTTATACATTTATTATGTATTTATAAAATATTTTTACAAGTTTAAATTGAAAAAATGTATATTCGAATCTTTTGTTTTTATTTCATGGTAACCAATGCGACCTTGCGTATATATATTGAATATTAATAATCACCGCACGATCCATTTTGTTATGAAATTGATACGATTCGCCCATTCATAAATCAAATAGTCCGTCGTTTGAAAATTAAAATTTCAGAATTTTTAGCACAACGAAATATTCTTTTAATAAAACTAATAGAGTAATTTTGTTTGCTTTTATAATTGAAAATAAAATTATTTTTTCTCAAGTATTTAAAGCGTTATTAAAAAAATATACATGCAAATACTTAAAAGTAAAATTTATAGATTATTCTACATTTTTGTACATTTATAAATAACTAATACACCAATTATTTAATAACTGTACTACGTCTACATAATTTTTTGTACATGTAAATAAATTCTAAAGAATAGAAATTGAAATCAAAGCCTAGAATAATTTACAACTAGTTTTAAAAAGCATTCGTTACAACTATTCGCTGAATTACGTAGAGCTAAGATGACCAAAAATAACTCTTTCATAACCGATCAAATTCTTTATCTATGACTTCCATAATTACAAAGAATAATTTTTAAATGTATATTACAACAACAATGAAACAGTAAATTGAAAATGTTAGTTTTATACGCGGACTTACAAATAAATAACTATCGCCTAATTTAATAACGAAAAAATTATTGAAACGTCCTTATTATCGTATCGAGTCTCTTACCCCATACTCGTTTCCCCTCGTCGGCTCTTGGTTACGTTATCATCTCCGCAATTGTTAGCGTTAATAAGAATCCGTTTATTCACACCGATACACTTGCCTGATAATTCCATCGTGTCGCATCGAGCGGAGCAAAAACTAGGCGAGCGAATAACTCGCGAATTTCCAGACACAGCCTCGAAGGATCTTACGCTCGTTACCTTGTCCTCGACGCGTAGTGGACCGAATTAAACGAGACGATTAGGCGAACGTCGACTTCCTAGATTGGTTCGTATTTTTAGAGAGGGAGGATCTCACCAAGAACGAAAGATACGCGTTGATTTTAAATTAAGGTGGGAAGCCTCCGGTTTCGCTCTTTTCCCATCGGTCTTAATTTATTCATTGGTATTGCTTTTTCAATTCATTTTAAAATATCGCAATCAATGCAATTCTTGTATTTCAAATATCAGCAGAAATACTATTGCGTGTTGAATAAAATATACACTTTTTACAATTTATGCATTTTGCACCGTTTATGATAAAAAGGATGATATATTTTTAGCTACCGTATCGAATAAATAAAGCCCCAACGAAATTTTATTTATTTAGTTCGAAATAAACGAAGAAAGTAACATTAGACGAAAAAAATATAACACGATACGATCGGTTTCACTTCTCTTGCGAGCTTCACCTTACATTTGACGTATACGTTATTAAAAAGATTTCCGAAACTAGTTTAAATGCAACAGGTGTGCTAATAAAAAATAAAATTTATACAAATTCAAACAATTTCTTAAACCGAAAGCTAAAAGACAAGTTTAGACTCGGTACGAGAAATAATTTCTCTAGATGGAAAAAAATACCTACGATAAATTTGATGCAACGTTAAATAAGATTTTTATCTACTACATTGAGTGACTTATCTTAAAGCATAATTTCGTTGTACATGAAAACAAATACTACCGCTAGAAACTCGTATATCTACTTTTAAATAATTCATCAAATTTCACCGAGGATGTTGAATTTTTTATCGAGTCTGGAGTACATCTTACTTAGTATGTACGAGTAAATATTGGCAATTAATTTTGCGTATATTTTGCTTCGATCATTCGTGTCAGTCTATTCGGTTTCTTCGAGGAGCAAACTTCTCAAGTATTCCACATCGGCGAAAGAGACTCCGAGTGGTTTTTACTCCAGTAACTTTTCTCTATAGGGTTTCTTTTACGCGAATTTGCATGAAGTAGGACAAACCGAAAGATCGCGTGTCACTAATGAACAAGCGAAATGATTTTGAGCGCTTTTAACGCGAGTAGTTCTTTGACTTCGATAAGATTGTACGGTACACTGTCCGATTAAGTTATTGTTGCAGAGAATTACAATATCAATAGTTTAATTAGACAAATTAATGTCTTATTAATACTTTGTTGTTCTACGTAAATAAACATCTTTATCTTGCTATGAAATACAATTTATTAAATTCGAATAAAATATTCGTTTCGATGAATCTTACAATTATTTATACCGCGTAAATAATCTATGGTTCGTAATTAAACAAAATTTTTATTTTATTCTTTGCATGTATGAAACAATATTCAATAAACTAGATAAATAATTTTTAAAACAACTGAAATGGCTACAGAAGCGAATCGATATATTATAAAAAGCTAAACAATAATTAAACCAATGTATTTGTTTTATCGATATTAAATACGAGAAAAATGTTATTTATAAAGTAAAATTTCAACATAGAAAAATTATTCTATGTTTGCAATCTCGAATATAATGTTTAATATAGCAATATTAAATTGCAAAAAAATAGAAGTAGATAATAAATTTGATATAACGTATAATATAATTTTCTTAATCTATTCCTCAAAATATTTATATCTTTCGATATAATCTTTCAAAAATAATAGTTATGATTAAATTAATAATAAAACGCTAAAAAATATATATTGTGAAATTCAATGTATTTATCTCAACTTACTTACGCGTAAAATTCAATTTCTATATCAACGCATTAATTTAAATGAAATTTTGTAGTTTATTAACTACTTGGGCAAATCTCTAATGAACTTCTAAACTAAAAATTAAAGTTTTTAATTAAGGAAATACTTGAAAATATAATCTTATTCGTATTCGTTGTAAAATTTCACTTAATTAAAACGAGATTTTCTTTAACAGAAGCGAAATTAATTCTTCATAAACTATTACAATTGAATCAGATTCTATATAAAATTTAGAAAGTGCCGAAGAAAAGTTCTGAGTATAATATCAAAGTCGTTGTATATTGTTGTACAACCCGAATGAAAACATTCTAAGCAACAACGGCAACAACAACAACGGCAACTCATTCTTGATTTAATGAATATCCAATATCAGTGTCTGATCTTGCGTACGAGTTACATCTGAACCTTGTGAAATCGTCTGTAAATAGATCGACTGCAATTTCACCGATACGAATATCAATTTGTAAAACCTATAAATCAAACAGTTCTCAGAGCACATCTCGGAGGTAAACGCGTACATAATCAAAAGAACAAAGGATCCCGCGGTAACTTGTGATATATAAATCAATTCGACCTAACGTATCGTCGCGAAACAAAAGATTACGCGGCTCGCGTAGGAAAAAAAAAAGAGAGAAAACTTCGCCCGGCGCAATGGAAAATGACGAAATAAATTCCTCGCTCCTCGCGATGAGGTAGGTAACAATCACGTGACATTTCAGACTCTCCTACACGAGTGTGGGTGAAGATGCAACAGACATTCTCCTCGTAGAACAAATTTCCGAGATAAGCCGAAGATTTTATAAACTGCCTTTATTCATGACTCGAGGTTTTCCGACATTAGAAATTCTAATTTAATAAGTTATACGTTCGTTGAATAGTATTAAGATGTTTTACTGAATCTCATTTTTTACTTAAATAGGAGTGGCCGTGGAATATGCGATTCCCGGCACTTTGTATGGAAACATTTGTGTAACCTCAACCATTGTTTAAATCTCGTTATTTAACTTGGGTGTTAGGAACTTGAAACTCCGTCGCTTCATCAACATAAGAATGTGATTATTCCCTGTGTTGTGCTAAATATATCGATAGCAAATAGTTACTACCGACTCGTTGCAAATTTAATTCAACGCTATTTTATCTATCGCTTTTTACCTTTAAAAACATTTTTCAAGTAAAAAAAGTAAAAATAACGCCTTTATCTACTTTATCCGCTGTACTCGATAAATATATTTTTTCATATTCACAAACATTTTCAACCGTTAAAAAACATCGCGATCGGTAACTTTTTAAAAAAGATCGTATCGTTTGTAAGTACGTTCTACGCGACTCGGACAAAGAAGGTGAAGAAAAAATCTTGCCGTCCATAAAAGCGAACGATTCGACTCATCGCCGGTTTCGACCAATTCCGATCCTCGAGGCTGATCGAGCAACGTCGAAATTTGTTAGACGAAACGAAAATTTTCATAATCGTAAAAACGAAGGCGAGGCACTCGGTAAATAAATTTTGAGAACAGGCACTTTTATTTTTTTACCGTGAAGCAATTCCGAACGCTGACGGATGTATTACCTGGACATTGCGAATTGCTCAACCGCGGAGATAAAATAGTTCTCGAAACAAACTCGATCTATCTTTTCCGACGAGCGAAGCTACCGTTCGCGATCGGCGAGGCGATACCATTCATTTTTCCTCGGCTTTTTTCCGAAACAATCGTATGCAGAAATTCTGCGTTAAAACCAAAGGAATCTCTCGCTTAGGCTACAAACGATACGAGAACCAAACGCGAGCAGAAATTCGTTCCGAAAATCGAAAATCCCTCCGTTGGAAAGGATCCGTTGAAAGGAGCTGAAACGCAGACAACATCCATCGTCGTCCCTCTCACCCGCGGCCGGACTCTCGCGCACCTCGTCGAGGAATTCCTCCGGCGACACGCCTACCCGAGTTTTCCCGGTCACGATCTACCGACACCCGCGCTCGAGGCCAGGAACCGATCTCCGACCGCGAGCTTCTGGACTCGGAAAGTTGGAGACCAACTTTCCAATTTGGTGGATCCGATCGTCCGTTCGCCATCGACGTATCCGTCGAGGGATCTCCTTCGTGATAAACGAGAATACTTTTGACGTGTAATTACTCGCCCCGTTGGCGAAGAAAAGAATACGCTCGACGCTCGACGCGAGTGAAACTCCGCTTTTTACTCGGAGGTGTCTTCTGGACTAGTGTCGGCAGAGACGTGCACTAGACCGACGACGTCCGCCCTCGGATTTTATACATTTTAACAACGTGATCGGCTGTTTTCATAATCTCCTTTTCACTTCGAGCTAATTAATCCTCGATTTGGAAATTGATCTTTACGGACCGTTTCTCCAACGATCTTGTTCGGCTGAAACGCATATTTTCTAATCGTACAAGAAAGTTTAAACGGGCAATTTAAACGTTCGTATTAAATACTCCTCGAGCGATTCCAACTCTCGCAACTCCGTGTAAACAAGAGACGCGATGGAACGTAAAATTGTGTAGGAAATTTGTCTTTTATGACGAATACCCAACAGTTGCCGAGGAAGATACGGAAAGTCGGCGATTGGTAAAGGAAACCTTTTACCTATTTGGAAATTAGTACGGAACTCCGTTCGTTTATCGCGTTTACCGTGTTTAAATATCGTGGCATACCCGAGCGAAAGATAACGCAAGGAAACCACTCGTAAACTCAATTTGACGTATTACGGTATTCCGCGCTGTTTGTAATTCAAGGGGATCTTGGCGCGAAAACTCGAAAAAAATTCTCCCGCGACGGTGAAAAGTATTTTCGACTTTTCCCGGGCTGTCCTTGTTCCCTCGAGGAAACATAAATATCGTTTTCCCGTCCCCTGCGAATCATTAAATACAACCGATCCAAAACGCGTTATCGGACATCAACGCTCGGACGAGACGCGTAAATAAATCATCGCTGAGCGAACGAAAATCCACACCCGTTTTCAGCCGCTTCCTCGTCCGGCGTCCGACTCCGGAAAGCGGCGAATCTAATCGAAAAAAAAAGCGGAAGACATCCGGCACCGAAGCGCTTGGAGTACTCGGAGTGCTTTCAACGTCCTAAAAATCCGAGCCCCTCGTAACGGTACAAAGCGAGCGTAAAACGTCGACTATGTAAATGCCGGCGTTCCAGTCGGGGAGCGCGATGAATGCACGCGTGCACACGTGTACACACACGCGTCCACACACGTACACACACGTGTACACACACGAAAAGTGTACGAGATAAAGGAAAAGTCAGTTGGGTCGAGATTTTCGAAAATCTTGGAAAACTTTGGACTCGCGGGTGGAAACGTTCGGTTCGAGTAGCGGAGGCGAGTTTTCATCCTCGGTCTTGGCAAATTTGTGGTTTTCGGTCGAAATGCTTGTAACGGTGTCAAATCGGTGTAACCGATCGCTCGCGTTATAATTGCGCTAAACCACGAGTTTCGAGATTAGATACGAATATCGTGTTCCTTTCCATCGGGAATATTTTTACGTTTCACCGAATAGCTCGAGAGACAAAGATTTTTCCTCTGTCTTCGGAAAAGGTAATTGCAACGTTCGCTCGGGCTAATATTTATCGATTGCCAACGCGAACTTTATCTTTTTTCTTTGGAAATATCCGAAAAAATATCGTTCCAATATTATCTATCGATCGCGCGGTTACAACGACTTTACCGTAGTTACGCCACTGGTAAACGTAAACCAATCGGAATATTTTTAATTCCTATTAATTTTAACGACGTACAAACGAGCGTTTTAAAAAAAAATCGAGAAGATGTACAGATGTAAGAGTCAATAATAGACTTTACGTCTGTAACCGAACCTCGATTTAAAATTCTTATTTCTTTCGCAAATGTAATACATATTCAATGTAAAGATTAAATTATCTTTTTCAAAATCGGTATTCATTTTATTTTATTTTCAGTTTTCGTAACGTTCAGAAATTATGGACAATCAAATATTAATTTACAGCGGTTTTATTTATAGCGACACACTCGATTACAGAAATATATAAATATACTTAAAGGTAATTTTCAATAAAATTACGCCGACGTAAATTGAAATAAATTAAAATAACGTATATTTACCGTTTCTTTTTTCAAATTTTTTGACTTTGTGCAAACAACCTCTGCGCGTACGTGAAATAAAATTTACAAGAAATAAAATTAATTCTAGATAAATTAAATTCTCCTATTTACATTTAAAACGTTTATATTTTACGGTAACTAATGAAATACAAGTCGCGTTGTCTAAATTCCTAATGGATTTGATGCGCAATCAAAATTCTTACCGTTGGTGTACATCCAATTTAAATTATGCGAAGCAATAGTTTTTTAACTGCTTGGAAGATCCAGTAAATTTTATAGCGCATTAAAAATCGTTGTAAGATATTATTAGAATTATTTATAATTATTTAAAATTATTACTCTCGAATCTAGATTTAGGTTTATACGTACACTAATGTAGAAGGTTTAAAAGTGTACTCGGATTCGAAACCACATCAACGCAAAATTTATTACCAAAGATAATTTCGATCATAGTACATTGATTTCATTCTAATGCAAATAAAGTAGACATTATTTACATATTTTATACATTTTCAACCGTGTAATAAGTTTGTTGCATCAATTAATACTCGTTATTAAACTAAAACACAATATGCATTTTTAAACTACCGTACATATTTCGTGTCGGAGAATATAAAAAATGTGTGTGCATTATAAAAATGAAATGTAAAAATATCAATATGCAATCTTCCAAACTAGTTATCGAAAGGTACAGTGAACCAAAGCAGCGAGTTAAATCGCTTCGGGAGTTTGTTCGATGTGTTCTTGTATAATCATCGATATCTCATATTTTAAATACAAAAATCTAAAAGTGAATATATTTTAAGATAATGCATCTCGAAAAGTAATTTTTAAAGTTTCGATACTTATTAAATAAATCCAAGTTTAATTATATTTTATAAGCGACGTTAAATCATTCGCTTTCGGAAAAAAGGAACCGAAAAATATTATCTCCTCAAAGTGAAAAGAATTCGATGCACGATTCTTAATTATTCAAAGAATAGGAAAATATCATCGATGCTAAAATTAATTTTTAATACAATTTCAACGATTTAAAATTCGTATGAAAAATAATTTGCGTTATGTTTTTATCGAACCGATTCGAGACTATTTCCTTCGTACCATTTCGATACACGACATAATCGATTTAACAACAAAAAGTGCAATGTACTCGCTAAAGAAGAAGTAAAAAGAGTAAAAAGAGTCGATGTTAAGAACAATGAAAAACTTGTTACGTAAATATTATAACTATACAAAATTATGAATTTCAATAAGCAGCATCCTATGATCAAAATAACTCTGGTATTACTCAACGCATCTCATCCAGTCGCGAACTCAAAATTTTACACGAGTGCAGCATCGAGGTCACCTCCTCGCGATAGACCGGGACGCGAAAAGGACGAATCGAGTGTTAAGCTCGAAGGAAAATGTATGAAAAACGGCAGGTCGAAAAAATCGAATTCGTTCCCATTTTCCCATTTTCCCATTTTCCGCGCCGATTCTACTTTTCAAAACTTATATTCTAAGGCCATTATGATGAAAGAGTGCGCGAATCGCGACTCGACGCTCGCCGCTCGCGTGAAAGTACACGCGTACAACCAAACACTAAACTTGCGCTTGCACGTTGCAATAATGAAATAGGAGCGAGTGTTTCGCGGATACCGAGTCTTAACGATCTCCGTAACTCTGTTTTAAGACTCTGTGTAAGTACGCGAGGTTAGTTGAAAACGACGTAAAATGGTTGTAAAGGGTGGCGGGACTGATAATAAAAGAAATCGTGATTTCTCATTCAAGTCTAATGTTTGTGTGTTAAACAGTGTTCTAAGAGCGAAAATCGTAAAAATTCCAAGTCCGAGAATTCTTCCGTAAATTATCTCGAAACGTTGGCTTTGCACTTCGGATTTGAAGGGCTTTCAAACGTTATTAAAAATTCTGTTTTTCCACATTTTTAAATTTACAATTAGTTTGCATTTAATTAGAAAAAAATGTTTTCATAAATCTTCTTTAAGAAACTGGTGAAAATATTATTTTTTTTAAGTATATTGGATATGGGCTTGGTTAAACAAAAATAATTTTACTTTGATAAATATTAGATCGTGTGAATCTTATTTATGGCTCCTAACGTTACTAGTTTGTGATAGAAATTGATAACTCTAATCTTTCATTTTTATATGAAATTTTATTTATATTTCTTGGACCCATATAGAAAAAGCTAATTAATTTCCTTATAATGTAATCAATATTATTAATTATATAATATAATCAATATTATTTTTTCTTCAAAATTAATTATATTTTTATTTTTAAATAACAAATTGTGTATATAAGTCATTTTAATCTTTATTAACTTGCTTTACTTCAGACTACTTTTACTAATATTTCTATCATTTCACAATGATAAATAAGGCAAGATTTTCTAAAAAATACTAGTTTCAAAGTTTTTCTAATTAAACGTAAATCAAAGCTATATATTATACTCTTAATATTATTTCATATTCTAAAGTTATTCACAATAAAATCAAATAATTTATATATATATGTGTGTATATAAATGATTGGTTTTATTTTTATAATATAAAATCGGTAAATTATAAATAGGAATAACATTGTAGTCGAGTATTAATAATAATTTAATATCGGAGTATTTCAAATTTAATATTCTTATAAATTATAGGATAAAGCGAATATAAACATTTTAATTTTTTCTACTGTCGGATTGAATTTTTTTTTTTTTGATATAAGGTATAATTCATTTAAATTAATTAAAGTAAAATAACTTTCCCCTAATATAAAATAATACAACTTTTCAATTAATTAATTTTTATATAATCTATGTAGATAGTTGAATTAGAAAAGTAGTTCAAAAGCACATAAGATATAATAAGCAGATATTATCGCTTGTTATTTTCTTTTTTCTATACTTTATTAATTACTCAATACACAAAGCGATATTTTTTTTAATGTAACTGAATTAAAACGCGCTTATTATATTCAATACAACTTCATTACATATAATTTTTCTTATATATAATGATCAGGTATGTAATTTTAGCTTTTGCTTGATGATATACATAACGTGCTTTCTCAATGACCTGAAAATGCAAATACAGCAATCCATTAGCTTTTTTTCACTTTATCGAAACCGGCTATCGATTGTAAAACCAATGCGATGACTGTGAAAATTTTCACACGCAATGAATACTCATTTCCTTCAAATGTTCAAAAGGTGTACGACTATCTTTGACTCTTTCATGGCCTTTCGATCAATCTTTCATGCATCGGAAAAAAGTTTTGAATAAAGAGCATCAAAACTTAAGAATCTATTCAAAGATCTATAGAAATACTATTGTATAATATCAACTTTATTAGAAGTTTAACATCGCGTTAAAGTAATAAAATAAGAAAACCTATGTTATACTTCGTTGTTACTTTAATAATAGATTGCAGATTTTAATGAATTTGACTTAAATTATATTCACTTTATTTATACTTTTAAGACATAGACTATAAATTGTTATTAGAAAACCATTTACAACGATTAAAGACTGCATAAAATTTATTTTTAGAGAACAGATCCTTATGAATAACTTATGATAAGAAATTGTATTATATTAGCATACTTAATAGATTTTGTCTATTGCACTGTGTACATACATAAAATTTTTCTAACCTTTTTACATATGTATTTAATGGTTCGAAAACAATCGAAATAAATAGTCATTAATCCTTCAAGTTTTTATATGTAAAAATATTAAATAAGAAATATTAAGAGTCTTTATGCATGTTTTATATTACATAACAATGCGCGTTATAAAATCTTGCAAAGTATAGCATAAAAGTCAAAGAAATATGCAGTTGACATTTTATCTAATTGATGTAATTTATAATATACTCGTTGATTAGTTTTAAAAAATGTATATTTTTATACCTAAAAAGCGATATATCATGATCAAAACTTTGCTTTCGTTATTGTAATATGAGAAGTAGGAAAAATAAATGCAAAATATTCATAACAAAATTTAAATGTACTTTCGATTTTTTTTGTTATTTTTGAAAAAAAATAAAATGTAAATTTATTAATAATGTTCAAAGTTTAAAAATTTCAAGTAACTAATTATCATTTGCGTAAAATACTAATAGCTCTAAAATAAAAACAAATTATCACAAAATAAAAGTTATACTGTAACAGTTAACAAATAACCCAATTAGGTTAACTTCGAATAATTCAATGTAACGGTGGTATCAGTTATTTAAAATATTTGAAAGTGAAGATAACTTAAAAAGTATCGATAAAGTAACTAATAATAATTAAAAAATATTCAGATCCCTATCAGTTGTGTACTCAACTAAAAGATAATATTACGAACATCATTGTTTAAAATATTATCATTTACGCTTATCTACATCGTTAAATATCAAAAACCTAGTTATATACCTACATAAATAAATATCCATACATATATATATTTCATATTTTTAATTATAATTAAAGCATTAAAATGATTAATATCTAAAAGTATCATTAATTAAATATAATTTATTTACGTATTCTACTATGCGCGGAACAAATTACAATTCCAATCTATAAGAACATTTACAATCGTTGGCTAATGTAGTTAATTTTATACGTATTCCGACAGAGTGAACTTATAACGTACGTGTGTGTCCTACTAAGAATTTTTTCGGGTAAACAATGAAAGATAATTAAGGTTTAACGAAAACAACGTAATCACGAACATCGATAAATAATAAAATGTTTACGATTTTCGCACTTTGCGCACATAATTAAATTACCTAAAAAGTAACGATAGCAAACTCGTGGTTCGACTTTTTCGAAAGACGAAGAAAAAAAACACTCGACCTTGAAACAAAAAATACGTCGATTCATGGCGTTGCCGATGAAAAAAAGTTAATCTCGCGACAACCAACGATTGTAATTCGATCGACAAAAAACCTGAAACCCAGAAGAAATTTCGGAGTCGGACGGATAGTCTTCCGATTTCCACCGCAACGAGTCAATCCAGCTGAAAATAAAAGTGAACCGCCGCTCCGGCACCGAAAAAGACGCGAGTTTGCGTTGATCCCGCTACCACGAGACCAAGTGCACGCCGAGAGGACGAGAGGAGGGAAGATCTCGAAGCCGCGTGACTCGGCCTCGTCGATAAATTATAAGAGACGGAGCGACGACGTCGAGGCTCGGCTCGAGTTTGCTCCGAGTTGGCTCTGAGTTAACTCCAACTCAGCTCCAGCAGAATAGAAAGTTTCACGAGCTGCGGCGCACCACTGAGTCCTTTCGGCGTATGGGCTAGGCGACCCAATTATTATACGGTGATACGACCGCGGAGTTGCATCGCTGAATCTCGAGGAGCGTTTTCGCGATCTGAGCCCGGGCCGGAGATCGTCGCTGATAAATGCCTTCGATCTCGAGTCGCGGCACCGAATCCAGACGTTTATTTATATTGTACCTCTGCAGCCTCGGCTCGACTTATCTTAATCGTTAATGATGTAAGCTCGCTTCGTTCGTATTTCGCTTCGTATTTTACTCGTAATGTCTTATTTACGTCATTTTCGTATTGAAAGTATTACGAACCGTCGAAACTCCGATAAACGTTACGGGGAGAAATTGTATATCGCTTTGCGAATAAAAATCGAGAATATGGAAAAATCGAATGGGATTATGGAACGGATGGTTTATTTTTTTTCTTCCTTTATTGTGTCTTTGCGAACATTCGTTACTATTTGCTCGCTTAATCAGTCGTATCGAGATTCGATTGTAAACTCTCGTATTACGCGAACCCGTTATATTTCCTGCGTCAAAATTACCGTCAATTATTTGTTTGTTTGTTTATTTGTTTATTCATTTATTTATTTACCGAGTACGAGTTACTCGCGTTCGAAGAAAACGCGATTCTAGTCGTAAAATATAAACGATCGAATCCGTCATCTCGATCTCTCGAGCGTTCGTATTTTTCGCGACGATAATTTTGAACGACGATCGAGGCGTTAAAGTTCTTAACCCATTTCGCTCGAGCGGAGCGATCGTCGTTCCTGAATTTCAGGTTTAACTTATAACCTTGTCGAGAAGTGTGAGAACGCAATTACCGCGAAACGTTCGGTTGAAACAAATGCGTTGTCCAGTCCAAACTAGAATTTACGATTGGTATTATCGTTAGAGCGCCGAAGAAATTGGGATCCGATAATCGTTATAAAACTGCACCGATTAATTTAAAGAGGACCGCCGATACATTTTAGATATCCATTCGATAAATTGGAACTATCGGTATTTTTTTAACGAATGCAAAACGCTAGGAAAAAATTAGAGAATTTATGTATCTGAAATGTCGGTCGTAATTAAGCAAATGATTAAAACAACTGGTTCTTCCGGTTGTAGGTTTCTAAGTACGTAATTTTCTTATCCGTAAATCCATTAATAAGAATATTAAACGAGTTATTAATCGATGTTAAGTACGTAACTCCATTCGACGAATCTAATCCTAATTACAATAAGCACGATAAAAGTGCAGGTTACGAGAGATTCCCATTAATACCTAGTTAAAATCTATGCATCTTACACGACAGTAATGATAATACAAATTTGAAATGTGTACAAATACCGAAACCAGTAATGATTATCGGATCAATAATTTATAATATGTACCTGCAAAGATTACCGTTGATAATTTATTTTCCTGCGCCATATAATCTTTTTCAATTTTATGCTTATTTAAAAAAAAATAATAAAATAAAAGATTAAGAAATAGATGTACGGTACATTAAAAACTATATTTATCTGTACCTTGAAGAAACAGTGGTAGATAGTAAGTTACCCATGCATATAAATTCACTTTTTAATATTCGAATAAACTACTTCGAAATTCTAGATAAGAAAATTATGCGTTGTTTGAAAAACTAATTTTATACATCCGCACAAATGATATCGATTATCTATCCTTTTTCCACCCTTCCGTTTAAAACGTCTAATTTTCCAAAATTTCTTTCGGCGCGATTTAAAATTGTTTCAAGAATGAAAACGGCTGCGTAAAAAAATCTTGGTCAACCGTTAAAAATCAACGATCCGCAATTACACGCGAATATAAAAGTTTCGAGTCGATCGTTCGCACGAGGTAAACGCGAATTGTAACGGGCTACGAGGGAAACTTATCAACAACCAAAGATCGAGTCAACGATCTTCGTAGTTATTTGTATTAACGCGCTCCGAAAAAGAAATTAACGTTTCCACACACGCAATGAGCATGACTCGGTAATATCTTTCACCGTTCTTGGCAAGAGTCGAAAGGCGCGATCTCAGTTTCGTCACAACGTGCCGTCACTTTTACAATTGACGTCGCTGAACTCGCATAGCCTCTGGCAGATTGTATCGCGAGCTTATAATCACTCCGGTCGTGCCGAAGTTGACCTCAAGTTACGAAGCCCACGTACACCGAGAAGCAAACAATGTTTCAACTCGTGTTCCAGGCTTGGATCGTATTGGAAAAACGACTCGTCGAACGCCTTTAAAAGATGCTCGAGGTCCAACCGCGTAAAATTTATACGCGTGAATTTTTTTTTCCACTCCGCGATATCGAGCTATTTACACGATTTTTTCGAGAGAGAGAGCGCGTTTCACCTAAAATTGCGTACGTTGCTTATTATTTGTATTTTCATTTTTTTTAACTAGACAACATTACTAGATACTCGGTACGTTAGAAATTTACTTTCAACCGCGTTAATAGTTAATAAATTTCGATTCACGCTGCAAGGTTTTTCAGAAAGTTATATTTTTCTTTAATTAAAATGAAAAAATAAATACTCTTTAAAAATGTAAATGTACCGCGATGATTGAACTCTGGACTAATAATTATAATGAGTTGGTAACGTTGACTGACAAGCGGCGTTATTTTATGCAAAGAAGTAAAGTTTTCTAGCGATAAAAATAATATTGCAAAGAGAATGCATTCGAAATTAATAAATAGGAAAATGTATGAAACGAATAAGCCATCGAGGCAAGATTCATTTGTTTAAATTAATTTACTCGAATAAGTAAAATTCACGGAAAAATACATTTTCTCTCGACGGACGTACTAAAATTTAATGAATAAAATTAAATTCGTGTATTAAAAATGTAAGGTAGAAAACTAGAGCAAATTTAAATATGTTATCGATGATGTTGGTAAAAGGTATTTAATCACTTAAATTTTTCAAACTGTACGATAACCCGTTAATAACCAATTACTTGATTTATCTTATACGTAAGCATTTTCCGGAAGTATTTTTATTTCGAATGCTTATTTGATTTTTAAATTTATTTTAATTTTAAGCTTAAAAAACTTATATGAGCACTGGAACTTTCACTCAAACTTTCCTAGTGATATCGCGTAAGAAAACTGTTAGGAAAACCTCGTAAAAATATCATCTTTTTCCTCGTACGCGTAACGATGCGAGTACAAAAATAATCTGCATCGTACCAAATGTCATCTTTCGTTTTCGATAATAATCAAGCGACGATTTGCATATTATTCTTCGCGTTGATGCGATAACGATAATTTTTATCCGCTTGAAATATTTCAATTATTACACTATCGAAAACGTATAAAAGAGAAAGAAAATCGTTTATTCGGGATGTTACGATGAATAGTTTCGATTTATTCGTAACAAATCAATACAATGTTTTGGGAATTTATAAATTATTCAAAAATAATTTACATATATACACTAAATTTAGAATCTTAGCGATTCGAGAAAGTATCGTTAAACTAATTGAATTTTTATTCACGTGTATTACAATTTCTGTAAATCAACTTAAAATTACAAATATCACGTTTTTACCTTTTAATAGAGAAGATAATTATATGCATGTTGCGCTATAAATTTTCCGAGACTAAGCATTAAAACGTGTAAATTATCCGAAAGTATCCTCGTATACGGCTGAATAACTAAAATTTTTATTTGAAAAATAGATTTCTTATCTCATGAGAAAGTCAGAAAAAATATAACGGTCGAATCAATCTAATCTAAGTGCATCATTCTTGTCTTTATTTACTTCAACATATATTTGTTTGGCTTACGTTTCGCTTTGCTCTCCCATATTAGGGAAAAGTATGTACATATGTAAACGTGCATCATTATAATTAAGATTATGAACACTAATAAGTATGTTCATATTTTATATTTTTAGTTACTTATAGCTGTGAAATTAAACACAAGTACTGTAATACCGCAGGTATAAATACTCGCATATACATAACTAGAAAACACATTTTTCTAGCCAGTAATGGAAAAGTGAAAAAATGTTATATAATAAAATTTTTAAATTTATAATTTACAATCTACCATTCGTTAAAAAAGTTTACCTTCGTTGAGCGATTAGCAATAATAAATTAACCGATGCGAATAGTTAAAACATTAAATTATGTACACTGTATTAAAAATTCTTTTAATCGCATTTTACGATATTTAAAAATAAAATTATACTCATTATTACAATAATGTAACGCTAACATCCTTGAACAGAGTTAAATAATGGAGCAAAGAATATTTATTCGAATTAAAAGCTATTTAAGGTTTCAGCTAATAGTCTCGGATAACGTTCTCCTAGTATTCTTAGAAAAAAAAACTTTGATAAATATAAATGTCTTCATTAACTAAATATATTATCCGAAACTGAAAATTAATTATTCTAAAGCGCCGATACTTTTTCACGGCATCGTCACCGTCAAAGTCGAGATATATTTTTTCTCATTTAAAATTCCATCATGATTCAATAGCTAAATAATGCCTAATTAAAAAACGACAGGAATCGAAACGAAAGTATCATCGAAAAGGAAAGACCTTGGCAAGAAAATAAAGCACGAGAAATTGCGGTTCTGGAAATGCTCCTGGAAATCATCGCTCTAAAGAAGAGGCAACGAGGAATATTCGTAACGAGCGTTAAAAACTAACGCAAACTCGCGTCCGGCCTCGAACCACAAACGCTCCCATAACGCTGGAACGAAATTACACTTATGATTCTGACCTTTGGCCAATTAGTGAGATCGTACGTCCATTCCCGCGTCGGTAACGAGGTCCCCCCATTGTCCCGTGAGCGTAGGCCTCGAGGATGGTACGAATTATTACGACTGGGTGACGTTGATGATTTTTTTTTTTTTTTTACGCGATCGCAAGATCGACGCGGATGTTACTCTCGAGTCGGGGTATTCTAATTTTCCTCCGTTTCCTTTGATTTCCTACGCGTTTACGGGATCGAGACTCGACGAAAAACAATAGAAGATTTTTGAACTCTTTATTCTCCGCTTATTCGATACCGAAGGGAAGAGACTCTTTTTTTTTTCGTTGAGTGCACTGTTCTGTCAATTAAATCGCAAAGAATGATTTATCATACGAGTACGTTATTGATGATGAACGCGAACGGGAAAAGAAGAATGGGGATTGTTTCGACGATGAATTTTTCTCATGGGTGAAACCGAAACGTTGGCTCTTCGAAAAACATCGGGAAGCGTTTTTAAAGTAACCGCGTTACGAATTCTAAACTAAATCAACATTTTTCGTAGAGTCTAATACTATGGAATATAAATTAGATAGATAACAAACGTAATTAAAAATATTAACAAGACATTTTAATCGTGCACGATATATTAGAAAGTTATATATTTCTGGAACGATCTGTTTTTATACGAAGAGACTTATCGATATTTTTGAAAATGTTTAACTTTCGACAAAATGAATTTTCGTAATACACTTTGAAAATTAGTAAATAATTTTCCGAACCGACGTAAAACAAGGTATTATTAGCGTACTTATGATAATGATTGGACGCGTCGTTAATTCTTCCCTGTAGGCTGATCGTAATCATCCAAATACTTTCTAAACAAAAAATGCCGGCGAAAAGGACGACTTTTGACTTGAACGAAAAATACGTGTAACCCGTGTCAATGTTAATATTATAAAGGGGGAAATAAAAAAAGGAACGAGCAATTTTTCCAAAGAAATTGATTTCTTCGTTCATGGGAATATTAAATTTATGGGTTGTAGTTGATTAAATAACGTAGGAAGTGCATTATAATTTATTCGTTTTAAGGTGTACACACATACACACATACATAACGATTCATTTATCGCGTTATTCAATCAATGTTAACTGGCTTTTTCTCAACTTTCCCCAGCTCCGAGGTATCGAGCATTTCTTTAAATTGATATTACTCGCGCCTTGAGCAATAACGCGTACAGTCTCCAAGTGTGAAACCAGGGAATTCGTTTGGAGCGAAAAGGTAAAATTTCGATCTCCGAGCGCCGATCCCGGATAATTGGCAGCGTAGCCTTGAGGAACGTAAAATAATCGGTCGCTCGCAATGTGATCTAGATTTATCGCAGTCACCCCCCGATCGAGCCCTTCGCTTTCCCGATCCGATTTTCAGCCTCGGACTCGCGTGCGAACTCGAGTGGATCACGTGTGGATGGCGAGGGAGCGAGAGGGAAAGAGGAAGAAACGGTGCCGCTCAGCTCCGGACGGCTTTTAAAACCCACGATACGAATAATGCGAAACCAACTGTGCGAATTACGCCCGAGAGGTGAACTAACGCTCGCCGACTTCATTCGTGCACGAAGAAATTTCGTCGTTCGGTTTACGCTCGATCCATTTTTATCATCCATAATTATTGGGACTTCCTCTTGGCTCCGACGATCGAGCGCTTTTCTCCGATAACGGATCGCGCGCGTATAAACGCGGCGTTTGTTCTTTCCCGTTTGTCAACAAGAGCCGACGATTGACTTTTCCTTGACCCTTGTTGCACCCTCCGATCGTGCCGTTGCGTCTCCTTTTAAAAATTTATTGCTTACTCTCGATTTTTCTCGGGGCTATCCGAATGGTTTATCCGGTGCTTTGACCGATGAGCGCGAACACGCGAAAGCGATAAATTCGAATGACTGCCTTGTGTTTGCCGCAGGAGGACTCGATTACGTTTTTCCAGCGAATTTCGCTTATCGTCGGTTCGAAAGGCGATGATCGGTTGGACACGGTTGCTTTAAATTTTTGGGAGCGTGCGATTTTAAACGGCGACGGGAGAGAAAATTAATCGATCCAATACCAACGCACTCGATCAACGAATTTTTTTCAATCCGATGATTCGACCGCGTTTACTTTTCGAGTGCTTTTTAACGATGTCTTCGCGTATCTCTCCTTCGTAATAGAATAATTTTAGAAAGCGAGCGACGCGAGTTCGAGTGAAATTTTGTAAAAAAAAAACACTTGCCTAAAAAGAGGGAACGGCTTTTTAATTTTCAATTAATATAATTTTTAGGACGATAATGATTGTACTTATTCGCGTGTCAATTTTTTAATTTCGGTCGTTAAATTTTTCTTATTCTACCGAACCTTTCGAAATAAAGTTGAAATACAACTCGCGAAAACGATGCGTTTATTTTAAAATGAAAATTACGGTATTTTGTTTAATTATATTTGATAAATGTATACGAGAAGAGCATCAACATTTTGAAAAATGATAAAATATTTTTCAACAAAAATATTAATTTCCATTAACTTACGTCGCTCGTACTAAAAGTTTACAAGTTCTTCCATAAATAATAAATCGCAAAAGTTTAACATTCTAATTTGCATTCGAATCGAGAACAGCTTTTAAATGCTATTATTGTCGTTACAATGTAAATACATCGGAAAATATATCGTTTTATTTTACTAATTTTTTTAAAGCGGTTATGAATGATTATTTTTATTTATGAAACAAAGATTAAATTATCGTAAATTGTTACGATCAATTAGTAAACGTTTTTATAATAACTCGAAAGATAATACAATATTTACTAAAAATATAAATTTAATCGTTGCTATAGTTATATTTATATTATATATGTATATACGTATAGAACGGCTAATCTTACGTAGGAAATTTTTATATCGGAACGTAAGATATTAATTAACACGTTATTGTAAGATTACCGAACGAGCAAATTAATCAAAGTTGAAAAGAGCATTGAATTTGAAAATATACTTTAGCGCGATTATCGGCAAGTCAATTAAAAACCCGTAAAAGATACTTAAAATTTCATTACTACAAATTAATAAACATCGCGAAAGGCGCAATCGAGAGTATCACGATAAAAGTAAAAAATGTAGGAATCGCGACGAAAAATAATTGTTTATTAAAATAACGCGGTCTTTAATCTCCCGAGAGTTTCCGTTTGCAAACTAAAAAAATGAATTACGCAAATGGTACAAACAAAAAAATGTACATCGCAATCGCGTACGTCCTCTCAACATTCGTCAAAGAATCATCGTCCATTACTCAAGACCAGAAGCATAATGAATACAGTTCAGTGACCACGAGAAAAGCAACGAAGAGTTCAAACTGGTTGATCTCGTCTTTATAATACTATCCATGCGTAAACTCAGCGTGGAAAGCCGATTTCTCCGCATACGCCAGTATTTAGGCTAATCTCCGGGTTAAAACGAAAAAATAGTCTTGGAAACGGACGAAACTCCAAAATCAGCGTTTTACCTCTTTCCATCGCTCCGCCAAACTTTGCTCGTTCAACTTGACTACGTGGAACAAATTTATCGCTCCGAGCCACGAACATCTCGAAATTTTTTCAATCGACTTCTTTCACGAGCGATTCTCGTCCAAGATACAAAGACGAACGCGCCTCTAATTATTCAAAATGTACATTCTCCGCGCGTTCTTCGACAAACTTACGCGTACTCTAAATTTTAGCTTTAGAAAAGTTGATTCTCCGTAACCTAAATTTAAATACACCGCAGAATTCATAGAATCCGCTTAGAATTACGAACGTCCACAACTGGGTTCGCTAAAAAAATGTTCTCCGTCAAGTACGGACCGACATTTTATCAAAATTATTTATAATTACGTTGCTTTGCGTTTATAATTTAATTATTACGCAATGATTTTTACCTTTTAAGTTTTTATTAACATTCATAGATATTTATATAACTCCAAGTTACCGATTAACCGAGAGAAACTCGATCGAATATATTTAAACTGAAATCGTCGTAAGTTCGTTTCGAACGGTATCGAAAATAAAACGGTTCGATTTTTATCGAATTTTTCAACTCCCCCAAAAACATTATCGCGATATTCGTGCTCGGGAATCGAAGTGAAAAGTTTGAGGAAGAAGATACGATTTTCATCGAAAAATATTTCGAAAAAATTACAACGAGTATATTTTATGCAAAAATCCGCATAAATATCGAATAAAGTTGTATTATAATAACCGAGGAGAAGCAGAACTGCGAGTCTACAGTTACAAAAGCGTTTCCCACAAAATATTTTCACATTTTTATGTAAATTATAGATAAGGAAACGAAGAAGAAGGAGATACGACGACGTTAGAAAAGGCGTCAAAGATACAAAAGTTTTCGTCGATCTTACGATCCTACGTCCCGATTCCCAATTCCACGATCGATACTTAATCTATTCTTCCTCCTTCCTTGTCAAAATTAAAGTTGGTTCGACACTAATGTTCGCAACCCTTTAAACTCTCGTTAGCTTAGTTTTCACGGCTCGCTCTTGAACTCTTAATCGATTTCTAATCGATCGACGAAAGTGATTTTATCTCGATCGTATTTCAGCGCGCGCAAAAATAAAAAAATCAACGCCGTGAATAAACGTTGATTCGACGAGTATGTAATCAGCGTCGGACGATTACTGGCGTCGATACGTCGGTGAGATTCTTTTCCCGCGTACGCAAATTTCACGCGTTTTCTTCCGGGGGTTCAACCTCGTCGATCCCCGCTAAATAACTCAGCGCCGGTGATCGATCGATCCATCGCTCGAGTCGAGCGGCGTAAATTACGAACCCGGAGGAGACGAGCGAGGCTTTTACGAACGATAAGAGTCGGACCTTTCACGATACTCCTCTTCGGATACTCTTCGGATACTCTTCGGATACTCCTCGATACCGACGAAATTGGTGGATTCGGGAGCCCTTATCGACGGGGACCTCGTTTAAATAACCCACGCGTAAGAACGCGAGGCTCGAGATCGACGAGGAATGCGTTTGGAAAGATCGAAATCTCGGTAACTGTAAAGCTGAAAGCCACGTTTATCTAAATCTCTTGCATTGTATTTTGCGTGTAAACGTAAAAAAAAATCATTAGCACGAGCACTTCGGTATTTTTTCTCGTTAGCGCATAACTCCGATGATACTTTATTCGCCGCCTCGCGATAACTACATTTTAATCGAGACGTCGACTCGGAAGCGCCTCCGTCCGATTCGCGTCTGGGTAGAAACCCTCGTAGAAATATACTCACTTGCGACTCGAAGATGCTCGAACGTCGAGGAGTCAACTGGAACCTGGCCAGAAGCATTTCCTCCCGTTCACGACTCGCCTCCTCGGCGCCGACGTTCCCGCATCGTTCGAAACCTCCCGGACTCAGGGCGATCGCACCATCCGAGACTGCAACAACCCGCGATTTTCCTCGATAATTTTCAGAAGAGCATTTTCCATTCGATAGCGTTGCGATAAATCCGACGGACTTACTCCGTACGAATTTACGCAAGGAGCATCGAAATCGAGTTCTCGGAGGTAACGAAAGGTACGGATAAAGAAACGCGCGAATCGTCGGTCGGGGAAAAGTAAAGCGATTATTTTAATTGCAATTTACTTCATTTTTATCCGTTCATCGCGTTCGCGTTCGCGTTCGAGCGGCTCGAGAGAGTACAGTACTTTCAAAACCGGATTTTCAAGAGCGTAAAATGATATTTTTTACAACTGGCTCGATTTCTTTATTCGCAACTTTGCGATAAGAAGCGACGAAACTGAAAATTCGAGAGAGGGAGAAGCCGATACACGTACAAAATGCCAATTCGACACAGAGAAGAGTCGACGATAAAATACTGACTTCAACGTCGACCGGTCGCTTTTGTTTCGATGTTACAAACATAAATCCAACGCGATATCGAACTTCGAACCTTCGAAAAATCGCGTATCCTTGATTAGAGTGATTAGAGTGATCTCAAAGCTCTCGCGAGTAAAGACTGGAGAGTTATTATTGAATTTTTCCGGGAACGCGAGTTCGGCGAAAGAAATTAGAATTTCGATTTGTGTTCCGTTCTGAGAACTTTTTCCAAATTCCCATGCTAAAACTTTCTACGCGAGACGGAAAATTCACTCTTTTTTATCGCTTAAAAATTTTCCCGAGTTCCTTTATCGTCGTGTTTAAATCTCCGGTTCCGAAGCGTCCGCACCGAATTTCGGCTGGAGAATCGACGGAATGAATCGACCGGATTGAAACGGAAAATTATCCGATGCCAAAAAGCCGGATGAGTTTGTACTTACGAGGAGATCGACGACGACAACGGCTACGACGGCTACGACGAAGACTAGGACCGAAGCACACCGGAGGGAAAAACACGCGGGTAACCGGCGTCCGGTAACTATAGTATAGTCCGGAAACTCGCTCGAAAAGAAAAGTCCTCGGTGCCTCGGAGTTTTCCGACGCGTCGAGTCGAAGTGCCCGCGGACGAGGACAGACTGGTTGGCATCGCGGCGCTCGGATCGGCGTCTCGACGGGGGCAGCAAAGCCGCCGCCGCTGCGGAGAATATTCGTATATTTGGGTCAGCGGTACGCCGCCGCAGAAGTGAAGGTGCGCCAAGGGTCTGGTGTTTTCCTTGTCGCTCCCGAGCTCGAGGCTGAGACGACGAGTTTTCTCTTTCGAGGAGTCGCCCCGGAACCGCGCCTCCGAGGACCACCCCTGGAACTTGCTTCGGGAGGAACAATAGGGGAATTTCACTGCGGGGGAAAGAGACGGGGAAAGAGACGGGGAAAGAGACGATCGATTTAAGGATCGAAAATGAACCGACGATCGCAATTTTTTTATTCTAACGACGTCTCCAACCTTTCGCAAACTGCCAAAAAACTGCCAAAAAACTGACAAAAAGTAGAATAAATCCCAACCATTTTTATTTGTTTCAAAGATCGAATTTCAATAATAGGTTAAAATTTACTATCCAATTAATCGATCGACAAAATTTATATCTAAAATATGATAATAAATCGTTACAGCTATTCCATTTTCATGTTTTGTCGAATGAGCAAATTATTTATTCCGTTAATATTGGAGGATTCAAATTTTAAATAACTATAAATAAATGTTTTGCTTTTAAAATAATTTATGTAAATATAATTTACGCATCTACGTTCGATGGAACTTTAGTAAAATATAACGTTTTATTAATTTTATAATGATAACTGTATATTTCTATAATATATATTTTACAACGAACTCGATTAAACTGAACGTAATTATACTTTATTGTCAATGATAAAATAATCAACGAATAATAATTTAGATTCGAAAAAGTTTTACTTTCTATTTTTTATGTACAAATATTTTAAGGAAGTTTTAAACGATCCAATGTTGAATTAAATTATAAAAAATACACTTTTTATTTCTCGAGTGTAATACACGTTACGTAAAGTAATAATTTATTTTCATTATTTATTGTAAAGCAATAATTTTACGATAACAAAAATATTATAATAAAAACGTAACTTTACAATGGATCTAATGTCGTTATTTGCTTAAAAAATACGATACAACGCTAAATATTTTGTCTTAAAATAATGGATGAAAAATTTATGGATGGTTAGAGGATTTAATTGTATTCGAGAATCGTTTTTTCTTAGAGATATTCTATAAAATGTATGATTTTCGAGAATTGATGATCTAAATTTTAACGATAAAAAAGACGGATAATTCAAAAATTCGTGAATTAGGTAAATTTGTAGCGAACATATTTATGTGTAAAATAAACAATATAAAATGAGATAAAACAATAATTATCTATAAAACCAAGTATAATTTAAAGTTATTGGATTTCCGTATTTTACATAATAGTATCCGGTAACCATAAACAGAATTTATGGAAATTTTTAAATGTAGGATGGAAGATTTTACGAAGATCAATTTAAATTTGCTAAAAAATTTCATTCAAATTTTAATAAACGATGCGTTTCTGTTAGTAAATAAAAACTTTATTATTTACCGTGAATTGATATATACGTTGCATCATTATTTTTTAAAAAAAATTATCAAATTAATTCGTAAAATTGAATAGCAAATTTCTTTTTCTCCGATTATTCTTTAAAACATAAAATTCGAAACATAATCGCTAAAACAATAATGAATAATTTAATATAATAAAATTAGCACAGTATTAAAAATTAATATTATGTATTTTTAATACCTACAAAAAAAATTAAAGAGAAACTTTCGTCAATGTTGAAAAATAATACCTAAAATCATTAATTCCTTTTAAATAATAATCAAAATCAAAATTTTTTATTAACGTCTATTTATGTCGCAATTACAAAAAACCTTACAAACAGGTTAAAATGGTCGTGAAAATAATAAGAAAATTATTGGTTGATAAAAATACGATTAAATTAAAAAAATGAGGATACTAAAAGAAATTCATAATACGCTTTGTATAATTGTAATTCAAAAACTTTGGCACATAAAATAATCTCGATAAAATATTAAAAAATTCTTAAAACATAACTCGATGATTGTTCTAGCATTTATTTACAATATAAAATAAATTTGTATTTTTATTTAATATCATATTTATTTATTCAGTCTATATGTTAAGCATAGAATACAAAAAATAATGACAAGATGAGAAAAGTATCAAACGGTAAAAATGTATAATACAGTAGTAATTGAATTTACCCGAAAAGTATCGATCTTCGAAGGTATATCGAGTTGCTCTCAACAGATCCATAAACGATAGAATACCGAAGGTCACCCGCGGAGTTCTTCTCACGACGGCACGCAATTTTAGTTCCGAGCAAGTCACCATGGAGAGAATTTCTCAAGAATGTAAAAATTTTACAAAGTAACGATACAGTTATAGAATCGCGAGGAAAAAAGTTTATGAATAAAAAAGAGTTGAAGCGATGCGAGTAACTCGGTAATATACGGAATGGGGTCCAGTGGGGCGACGTACGAGGTAAAGTACCTCCGGACCTAGTGGATGACGTACGAGTTAAGTTGCGAACGGACGGGAAACATCACCGATTCGTTGTATGGACGGCTCGTATTATCGGATAAGAGAGAAATTGCTAACTCGGACAAACGTCTTACTATGACAATAGTGGTCATAAATTAAAGTAGACGTATGTATGATTAGCGAAAGATTTGTTCATTATCGCTTTCTCAGCGGATAAGGCAGACGTCGAATTGTAAGGCAACAGAAGTCGCAAACTCGAATATACGTCGAGGTGTCCGGAGGCGGACTCACCTGCTGAGATGGGGGAAGGTCGCGAGCACATGGAACCGGAGAAAGATCGAGAAAGATCGAGAAAGATCGAGAAAATTCGGGACTCTAAAGTGGAAGTTTGATACTTTTCGAAAATAAATACGAAATGAATCGCGAATAAATAATTATGAAGAGATTCGCAAAAAATCGACCAACGCATAAACAAATGAAGGAAGATTCGCGTTATTTAATAAGCGTATAGAGCAAAGGTCGTCTTATAACAAAAAAAAATGAACGACGAAAAATATAATCATCGAAAATTCTAGAAAAATAGAAAATAGCAAGATACGAGGAGAGAAACCGAATATATAAATACAGGAGGAAAGTGGAAAGTGGCAGATTTGACCGAGTAGATCATACAGATAAGATTTCTCGGTTGTAAAATGGCCACATCATTGGTAACTGATATATCAAGAAAATATTGTATTTAATTATCATCTGTAAAAGATTTAAAGAAGAATTATAAGAAGATGATATAAAGGCATTTTATATTAATGCGAAGGAGAATAAATAATATTTTAAAACGATAACGATAAGTATTCGAATTTGATCCCTAAGACCGTAAATGAATGTAATTTCGCTTGAAATCGACATAAGTGGTGTAGTTCAATTGCAGAACAACGTAGCTGCGAGTTTCATATACTCGATGAAACGGATAAGCATCGCCTCGGAAAAGTGTTGGACAAATTGGCATTTTTCCTTCCGCTTTGGCTTTTCCTTCATCGATCAAGTCCCAAAGTTCAACCATTTTACAACCTGGTTTCCTGAAAAATCGTAAAGTTTAAATTGCATGTAGAAATTTTAGTATTTAGAAATAGTAGTTAAAAATAATTCTAAATAAACCAAATAATATTTTTTAAAATCTTAATAAAATATCTTAGTTTTAAATTATGTTTAGTTTTTAAAATTAACCAAATTCAAAATGTAAAATACGATTCATTTTAAATTATAATGTCTTTGAATATATATGTATATATAGATATTTTTTGCACTTAATTATCAATAATATATAGAAATTTCAATTGTTACCAATAACCGTGTCCATAACAAATAGCTTCTTCTAAAATGAGATAATCGACTCGTAAATTTTTCAAAGTATTATAGACTTCGGTAACAGACTTCCTGCTAAATATTTCATAGACTTTGATCGTTCTGTTCCTAAAATAGATAAATATTAATTACTATTTGGTAATAATTATCGCAGTTCAATAAGTAAAAATAAAAGACATAAAACTTTTTAAACGGATAATTAAACACATAAACGTATTTTACTTTGTTTCCCTTGATATAAAGTTAAATTACCTCATTTCCTCGCTTTCGTAGTATGGATTATTCACTATTGGCCTTCCAGTAGACAACATTATATTTGCCATCAAAGACATTCTACCGGCAAAGGAAGCTGTTTTTGGGGTCTTTGTTTTCACCCATTGAAATAAATCTTCTTGATCCGCGTTACCGTATTCCCCTTCAAATAATTACACGAATATTAAAATTAAATTCACTAGTTTCTAGTAAGAGCGAAAAATTATTTCTAACGTAGATTACACAGAGAATTTATTAATTTTTATTTTAACGACTCGTTAGTATCGTTCGTATCATTTCCTTTTCAATTTCTTTTGCAAAAACTATAAGCGTGCCAAAGTTAAAAATAATACATTTATAATTTTAAGCTTATAAAAAATTTTACCAAGGAATTCTCGCTGCTTTGTCAGTCGCTGTACACCATTACAAGACATCATTGCGAGCAAAAGTACCACAAGAGTTGCCTGTGTCAGTCTTTTCTTAATACCTAATTTCTCCAAATATCGCCTACTGCAGACTAATCCAGCCAATATGCACATATGAGGTGTCAAAAACAGTTTCAGTCTCATTACAAACGTTGCCATTATGGTGAAAGCTCCAGTTTGCAAAACATTATAAGCCACGTGTGGTTCTACGCACTTTGGAAAACCTTGGGATTTAAGATTCCTATACCAATAATAAAGAATCATAACACCGGCCAGAATTAAAGTCGGTAGTAAACACGTATTTATAACAATCTCGTAAGTTTCGTACTTTAAAAAATCAAATTCTGTTGCACACGTGTAAAGCATCGTGTGAAAATCCTTGTAGCTTGAGACTTTTGATCTGAGAATATTAAAAATGTGATCAAAATCGGAACCGTTTATAAAGAATATTTTCCATAATTTGGTAAAAAGTAAAGTTACAACTACTTCTAAAAATGATATTATTTGGGGATTAAAAATGTACGACAGAAATCGAGTTGATTTCGCTGAACAATAACTCACTACGACTAAGACAAAATACATAGAATTGAGTAAAAACATACTCTTTTTTAAAATATTTGATAGACCAATGCCTAATATATGTATAAAACAATAATAGGAGTACATTTTATCATCTATTATTTTCAGCCATTTCAAAATAAGCATAGCGATAGTTTGGGTTAAAAATACGAATTGCGAAAACTGCCAACTTAGCAAGCAAAACGCTATCAACGATGCAAAGTCCTGTAAAATTAAATTTGATAATGTAAAAGTTAATAATGTCCTTACGTACGATATAACACAAATATACTTAAATACAAGCTCTAACAGAAATGAATTTCATGTAACGATTCAAGACTAAACGATCCAACTTTTTCTTTCGAATTTACGTTAGAATTTATTTTTAAGTAATTTTTATTATGTGTACTATTGTATAGTGAGCGAAAAATTACAAACCCAGTGATGGATAATAATTTCTGGTTTCTTTTTTTTTTTTAACATCATCGATACCTTATACATTTGAACGAGAAGTATCGGATACGCAAAACTCTCGCGTAAAGGAGGCGTCCATTGTACTCTGGTACATTCCGAATGGTTGAAGAAAAACGAAGCTACGGCTATTATACCTCCAAATATAGAATCGCTGAGATTAGCGGAATAAAGAAAAACCGTAGCTCCTGTTATGCATGTGAAAATCCATATGAATTCTAAGTAAAAATATACCGGTACTCCTATACCTTCGCAACTCGTTATAGCTGGCAAATCGTCCCTTTCGATCTTAAAACATTTGTAAATAATTACATAGCTTTTAAAATTAAATTTTTTCATATTTAAACAAAATCAAATTTTTAGTAATTGTACTTGTAATATATAATTGTAATATATGTATACAAATATTCAAAAGTTTCTAATTGATAAAGATAAAAAAATATTTACAACTTGGAAAGTACGGAGAATATTTATGCTTACCTGCCAGCAAACTGGTTTCGGCAACAAATAGAAAATCTTTGCAACGTTATAAAATGCAGAGATGTAAATCTAAAACGATAACGATTACGTTACATGTTTTACATAGTTTTATTCTGTAAAACTGAACATCGACGCAATCTTTATAATTAAGATTTGAAATAACAGCTAATAAATTAAAGTACCTCTGGATAAATGTTATATTTAAGCTCTGCATTTATAACGTTTGGATATTCCGAAAGATTGTCTCGTTGAATTCTATTCATACCCTTATAATACTCTCCGGACTCTACTATAGTCTTGTAATACGAATAATAAAATCCCTATAAACAATTTGAAAACATAGATTATAAAATCGATTAAATTTAAAAATCGATATATTAGAAGGAAATTTATTATTAGACTTGGTACATACCATTTCTGTTCGAAACGACATTTCTCTTTCCATATCCGATAAATGAGAGAAATGTCTTTCATTTTCAAATAAAGTTGACACGTGCCACCGGTGCAAAAGACCGAAACCTATCGCTGTACAAAATAGAATATAAATAAATTAGCGCGAAACCTATCGCTGTATAAAATAGCATGTAAATAAATTGGCGAAAGACTTCGACAAAATATCGTTATGTTAAAACAAGGGAAATATTACCCAAGGCGGCTTTGAACATTAAAAATAGAACGGATTCCGCCATCGTTACATCGAAATAACCTAAAACTCTTTTGTTTATTCTCCTTAGCTATTTTATTATAGTATAGTTTATATACTATTTATACTATTTTAGTATAATAGTTTTATAACATTAACTTTGCTCTCGTTAATCATACGGAAACGCGATACTTAGTTATCGCAAAACATGAAATATTAACGAATGCCGTACACCTACTACATAAATTTATTTCACGCGGAAGTATTCAAAAGGATTTCCAAACAATATCCGAAGCGGTAACAACGTAAAGTATATTATCATCTACCGGTAAATCCCGTTTAAATTATGTCGATATTCTCTTATGGCGCTTTTAACGCATGGCTCCTATAATTTATCCGTATGTAACTAAGTATACGGTAAAAACGTATTTGCGTTTTTCTCTGAAAATACACATCGTAATTCGTCATCGAGTTAGTTTCGTTTAATCGAGCGTTTAATTTCACGTTTATTATGGAACGTCGATTTCCCGTAAGTAAACTCCGCGATTCCGAAGAAAAATATTGCCGATACGCGCGATTATCGTTGTTTTTATCGTTGTTTCAATACAAAACCCAATAATCGATATTCGAAGGTAAGGGAAAACAAAATTTATCGTCGGATATTAAATTTGCTCGACTCGGAGTATAAAATACCACGGCGAATTTATCAGATATCGATCGAATATTTAAAAAAGAAAAGATAAGAATCGTTGGATCATTTACGAAAACACGCGACGTAAAAATGTATAAATTATCGGATCGGTATCGAAGAATCCGCGGTTCGTTGCTTTTTTCTTTCTTCCCTGAAACCACGTGCCTATGATTTTGACGTTTTCGCCGAACGAACGGTGAAAATAAAAATACCGTATAATATAACCGAGAATCGATGACAAAATTCAATATCCGCTCCTCGAGGTCTTTTCCAGCGAGTGTGAAATTACGTTGTATTTATGAGACGCGGTTGTGTCATAGGTATGAAAAATTTAGCTTCTACGGTATCGGTTTCGATATCCGTGGATGATTATCGGAATAAAGCAGGTATCGAAAACATCGTACGTCGTTCCATCCTGTCCAACCTTGCGCTTATATCGAGATCGAGTTTACGACGTAATTTATTAAAACCGATCGCGAAACTATATATGTATTTTAATATGTGCGTTTTTGCACGATCGTATGATATGTCGTATCGTTTGTGCTTTGGTTATTAATATTCAACGCGTTGATTTAGAAGACGATTCTCGAATTGTTTTAGAGAACTTTCAACAAATGGATGCGGATTTTTAATAACGTCGGATAATAATAAGTAAGGGTAAATGGGATGTTGGAAAGCAAGAAAAATAAGAGCAAAAAAGGATCGTATAATGGAATAATTCATCCTTTTTATTATCCTTTATCCTGACGATCGACGCGATAATCATCATTTTTATTGCGTAAATGTAGATAATAACGTATTAATAATTATCGAGGTACTATTAAAATTAAGTGACTTTTTTCTATAAAAAAGATTATCGCGTACGAAATACCGAACTTCGTTCAAACTGTATTTTATTTTTCAATATTGATAATTCAGAAATGCTGTGCATATTAAATTGATTTAAATATTATATAAATCATTTTTCTTTGTAGTGTTCTTTGTTAATAATATTACGAATAATATATATTTTTTACCATTAAATTATAAAATTATGGTTTCTAATATTTTTTGCTGGCTTTATTACGTTTGCGTTAAATAATTTAAAAATTTTTTAAACATAAATTTTCTAATCTGTATTCGATTCAAACAAATTTAATCGAGCAAAAAATTGGATTAACGGAAGCAAAGTTATTATTTTTCTGTTCGTGTTACTTATCGAGACGATTTTATTAAATTTAAATTTAGCCTTCGTTTTTGCCATTTTGTAAATTTTTATAACAAATGTTAATAAATACCTTAATGAAACAAAATTTTAAAAAATTGCAAAAATGCAAACGAATACGATTAGTTTAAAAGTCATTTACAAGTGAAATATGTTAAGATAATATGTTAAGTAAACGTTTAAAATTTATAATCGTGATATATTTATTTGCGTAAACGTATTTAAGAAAATCAAATTTTCTTTGTCACTTATTTGTTTATAATTCTATAGTATTTGTTTTATATTAACAAATACCGGAGATTTTTCCTTAATATTTACACATATAAAACATCGCAACGAATAAAAAAATTTTCAAATATGTTTTACTTATAAAAATTAAAGTATATTTCAAAAAAATAATATACATGAAATGTTTTCTTAAGTAAGTATATATTTAATAAAATGTTTATCTTGAATTATACATAGTTTTAAAAATAGGTGTTGTAAAAATAATACATTATATATTCTCGCCAATAAATTTATTTTCGTAGTAAGACATTAAATTTTTCAAGTCTTTATATATCTTATCCAATATTTTTCAAAAATATTCTTAACAAAAACTAAACGAAATTGAAAATGAAGTCGTATAGGATTTTAATCTTTTATTTTGCAATTTCAACGTGTACATATTCAACAACATTTATTCTTGAATATAAAAAAATGGTGGATCGATCGAAATTGAATGTACGTCTTTACTTTATACTTGAATATTTGATTTTACTAATCTTGGAAATTAGGAATTCAGTTGTTAGCCTCGTAAAGGCTTTTTATAACTTTTTATAACTTTTTATAATGTTCCTTTTCATCCTTACATTGTAGCACCTGCACACACTTTGCGTGTATTTCGACTCCATCTGGCTCCTTTTATTATTTTATAATCAAAATTAACATTTAAATAAATATATGTATTCTATACAATTTCATCAAAGTAATCCGATTGTACCAATCGTAGGTTCTTTTTTTATAAAAATTTAAAAATAATGTTATTACGTTACGTTTGCGTTTCACGTTTTTAAAACAAGATTTTTAATATATATCGTGCAGGTGTCAACGATCTTTTCGTTTCTTCGCAATGGCAATCAAAGAATATATTTTGTCTTAAAGTCTGTCTCGTTTCCATCTTAAAAATAACCGCGTTTCGAAAGTACGATTACAAATTTCTTTTATCATAGCTCAAAAATTCAATTGAAAACTTAGAAAATTGATTCACTATTTTGCTACAATTCTTATTTACCTCTTGGAACTTTTATTATTTATTTTAAAATAAATAAATAAATATATGTATATATACGTAAAAATATATACATATAAATATATATGCATATAGTAGGATCAATTTATTATATTCATCATGTTTTTTTATTATATTGAACTTGGGTTCGACTATAACACATGTTTACAATGATAATTTTACTATCCTTTCTTACAATGAATTATCCAGTTTAAAAAGAGAACATTGATTCGGAATTCGAAAAATAAATTTAAAAACAATAACGTTCATAAAAATAAAATTGTTTATACAATAGAATAATTTAAATTTCAATATATTTTAATTATAAACTCGTTTCTTTTCAATAAAGTGAACATTACAATATAATTATCGAAAATAACCTCTTTTTAATCTTTGATTAATTCGATTCTAACGTGATTAATGGCACGATATTTTATTTTCTTAAATATTTTTCAACACCGAACGTCCTCGAGCTTTTAATTCGAAACTTATAAAAAAAAAAACAGAAACAAGAAAATATGGTTAAATTCTGTATAACTTTGTCTGCGTATGTTCTTACGAACACTTGACGTTACGTTACTTATTGCAGGCGGAAATATAAGGATCGTGCGTTCGCGCTTATATTACAGTATTCCATCGTCATCATTGTCATCATCATCATCATCATCATCATCATCATTGGGGAGAGGGAGTCTCGTATTAATTAACGTTTGCCATGAGTTACATTCCAAGAGAAAAAGATTCGATTAATCACCAGACTTAAATTTGCTCGTCGTTATTACTATCTCTTGACATTATATTACCATTATTATTACATTTTTTCATCTCTATAAATTCTCGACTCCCTTGCACGCGCGCAATTGAAACAGATACACACATACAAATACAAATATCCACACGTATAATTCAAGAATATAACCAACCGACATGATCGTATTTTTTTCAATTTTTTGTTTTATTCTTTTTTTTGTTGTATACATCTCGTGTTAACTTAACGGTAAATTTAGCGCTTATGAAAAGTGTAAAAATTACACGCAACTTTCTTCCATGTAACCCGATAAATAATATCTATATATATATGTATATGTATGTATATATGCATGTGTGTACCTAAGAATAATTGTCTGTCGCAGTAGAATTTTCACGCTTTTTCACGCTGACTTTTCAAAGCAGGCATCTTTTCTTCTTGTTACGTTCGTCTCGATTATGTCGCCAGGCACACGCTTTCGAGGTTCGTCGGATTTCGGGAATCGTTACTTTATCGTTTCTCGATCGATCGAGCATTAATCGCTTGAAAAATCGTTCTTTACTCCCATAAACTTTTTTCTTCGTTAAAATAGATTATGCGAAACTTTAATTTTTTCGCTTATATTTATAATCTTTAAGGTGGTTGTGTCGTTCGCGTAAAAAGAAAGGGTTACAAAGATCAATTCCAAGTAACGAATTTTCCGAAACATTTTAATTTTTCGTGAATTTCGTGTTTGATTCGATAATTAAGTTTGTGCAATCGTGATCAACGCGAAGTTAAAATTATCGCAGTCAAAATAATAATATCGCAGTTTTGTTTAAAATCGTGTCTAAATTGTAAAACATGTTACATCGTAATTTTCCTATTAACTTAAAACGTAAGACCACACGAATTTATCGTACATAATCAACAGTGTTGTTACCTTCGCCGATGTAAACGCTTTGTAAATTTCTAGCGCTTCACGGAAGAATTGGATATCTTCGTGAGCGAGTGATAAAATATTTGATCACAATGAATATACAGACAGAAATTTCATCCACCGAAAGTCGACGAGTCGCGGCTAAGCTTCCATTTAATATACTTGTGTGCTTTAGTTGCCGACTGCCGCGTCTAATTCTTAAAACCAATTCGAAAAGTAACGAGGATAAAATCGATATAATAAAAATAAGCCGATCTCCATTGAGTCGCGTTAAACTTTCAACTTATTATTTTTGTATAGTTTGCTCGTTTTCGTTTATATATTAAAAATACGATAGCGACGCGAGACTTTATGCGTATCAAAATATATGGCGCAGCTTCGTGTATTTTTTTCGTGGTCTTGTTTTTCACAATATCCGGTATAATTCTTCAAAGAGCCAATTAAAAAAATATATATATATGTATATACCAACATATATATATGCGTGTGTGTGTCAACGAATAATGAGTAAAACAAACCGAAAAACAATCACTTCTCTCCAAAGATTAAGGTAGCAATACAATCATAAAGTCAAAGTCCACGCGTTGGACAATAATAAAAACAATAATTATAATATAAACCTTTTGTAATGGTTTGACGGTTTAATAATTATCTTCGGCGCTTTGTTGTTTTTAATAAAATAATCCAAAACGTGTCTATCGTTAATCAATTCTGCAATTTATTCATTTGTTTGTTGCGTGTTGTTTCAATTTTATCCTAAATTAAACTCTTTGTGCTCTATGTACAGAAGTGTATCAATCTGTCGGTAGTTGTTTATTTTCCATTTTATAATATATTTAAATTCATTATGTATAGTATGTGTGTATGTATACTTTAGCCTAGAATTTTATTTTCAAGTAATCTTCGAGCGTCCCTGCCGCTATCTTTATTTCTTTTGCGAGGCTACCGCGGCAACCAACGCCGCCCCTCGACCGCTGCCATCCTCGGAGAGCATTAAATCGAACTGCAACGATAAGAAAATTGTTTTAAAACTTTCGCTCCTCCGGAAATTTGCGTTTCTGCCAAGATTCGTGGAGGGTCGGTCCACTTTTACCGACGGGGTACATCCGTTTTCCGGCTACTCTACTACTACTACGTCGAGGGCATCAAAATTGACTTAGTAAAATTGACGTCGGGTAAACGAATGTACCTCGGACGCGATTGATTTCTAGGTCCAGCAGCGCCGAGAAGAAGAGGAGGAGAGAGGAGGAGAGAGAAACTCACCTTGTACTGCTGCAAAACGCTGATCTTCTTGACCATCAGATCGTGGAAGTAAGGATGGAATCTGAACACGGAACCGTCGACACCGACCGTCACGTTGTTCTCGCCCATCTTGTTCAGGAGCGTCGCTATGCCGGCAGAAGCCAAATGAGCGGCTCGCTTCGACACGATGGCACAGACGTATCTCACGTTCTCGCAGTCCTGGTCCGTCGGGTTCCTGATGGCCAGCTCGGCGAGGATTTCCCGGCATTTCATGTATTTCCCTTTGGAGTCACTGCGACCGATACAATGTACACCGGTTAAAACCCGGTCGGTTCGTTGGGTCTTTTCTCACACCTCCGTTCTCCGTTGTATCACCGAATCTCGCGCTCGATCGTCGGCGGTTATCAAAAGAAATTAAAAAATCCCTCGTACGCTCGATAGTTTCGGATAGTTTCGGATAGTTTAGTTCGACCGGGTAAAGAAATAACGAACGCTCCCGAGTCAATAAATCATCGTAAAGGAAATTCCACCGAATTTAATCACGGTCGAAGATACATCGAGTTCTCGATCCGAGAAAGATCGCGATCTTGGAAAAAATCATTGGTCGGTAAACAGCCAAAGGCTGCTCGATTCGAGTAAAAGTATATTCCAATTTACCGATCGAGAGAGGAACACGCGGGTGGTAAAGCAGCGAAGGCGCGCGAAAAATTGCACGCGGTGCGGATACGACTTTTGATACGGATGACAGACTGATTGATAAGACACGTGGGGTGTGTTGCGCTTGTGTTGCGCTTGTGTTGCGCTCGTGTTGCGCTCGTGTTGCGCTCGTGTACTTACGACTCGATCTCGGATACGTATTTCGTGTAGAACCTGCCCCGCTTCCTGAGCTCGCAGGAACACTTCCCGTTGAAGAGATGCCCGGCTCTCACGAGCTTCTCCAGCACCAGTCTGGCCAACTCGCCCATGTACATCCCCGATATCATCTTCTCGAATATCTGCTTCTTGGGGTTGATCGAGTGGTCGTCGATCTCCCGGTCGAACTCCGTGAGGACGAAGTCCAGGGTCCCGTGTTCACCGAACGCGCCCCACTCGGTATTCACGAGCATGTAAGGTTTTTTCGGGTCGAAGTTTCCAGGGATGGCGCATTCGACGTTCTCCGTTTTTTCCACGTAGCAGGCGTTGCTTCCGGTACCTGGGGGAGGGAAGGAGGAGTGGATTTTTGTACGAGGGTCAGTCGAGTAAGTCGTTTGTTTCGTTGAACTACTTTCGGTCGAAATTTTTTTATCTTTCCACCTACGCGCGTTTTTTTACTCTTTCGCTTTGGAAAACGTAAGTGGAAAAACTTTCCGACTCGCGATTCGTTACTCGATTATTAACTTTCGCGATAAAAAAAAATATCGAACGATCGTGAATTTTACGTATTAGGTGTAGATTTACAGTTGGTGGATACACGTAACACTTTTTTACCGGTATTGTATTTACGCTTTAGGCTCGGTATAACGTTCGAAAGAAAATTATATCTCGCATATAACGTTCGAATAAAAATTATACAAGTAAACTCACGATGATAACTTTAATCTATCGGTTCGAAAGTGCCTTTTAATTTATGGATGTTTTAAAAAAGCACGCGGTATCCGTAAATATTACTATAAAAAAGTTAAAAAAGTTACGGATCGCTCGATCCGTAAACGATAAAAAAAATCTCGAACTTGGTTCTATCGTCCGTCGTAAATTTTTTCCTCTTGGAGGACGATTTGATTTCTACCACCTTGAGATGCACTAAAGAGAGAGCAACCCATTTAATATTTAATTTGGTTTCTCGCTATGTGCACCGAAAGGTCGAAGGCGCGGTATTATTACCAGAGTCGATGGTTCGCGCTCGTAATATCGATTATCAACTTACCGACAATGAGGCCAATGCGACAGTTCGGGTTCTTCCAAGCACAGGACATCAGCGTTCCGGTGGTGTCGTTTAGGATTGCGCACACGTCGATTTTAACGTCCTGTTGATGGTTAAAGGTGCGTTATACTTTTTAAATCGTCTGCGTAAAACTCGTTCGCGTACTTCTGAAATGTTACCGATTTCCTGACGCCCGTGGGAAAAGTGTGCGTCGATCGATAAGCGATAGTTGCGATTCGAGTGTACCTCGTCGTGTATGGAAACGATTTTTGTCCGGAGGATGGAGACGAGAGTTACCAAAGGAGTACGTAATTTTCTATCCATTTATCGCGGTCCGATTCGTAGGGATAATTTTAATCGCGTATACGGTTCTTATGTTTCGCTGCGAACGATTTCGTGTATTCGTCGTTTGCAACGGTTTCGAATATCCGAATATATTTACTCGTTCGCGAGACAAGAGACTAAAATTTCATTCTCGTACGAATCGCGGATATCGAACGATAAATTATAATGTAACCTCGAACGCTAATGCTAAAGCTAAATGCGGGTATCATTTTCTATCCGCGCGTGATTTTAAAAACTTGACCGACGAATGAACTTTCGATCGAAAAAATATCCGTGACATCCGTGACAATTTTAATAATTTTAGGAACGTCCGCTCAAAAGTGATACTATGGAACGAATTTTTAAAACAGCGCGAACCGTTAATTAATTTCGGTCGGTGAAATATTTAAGATCGATACGCTTCCCTACGATCGAGAATTTGTCGCGCGTAAAATCAATTTTCAAAATTGTAAGTACCGTATATATTTACACGCGTTCAATTTTAAAGTAATCCCCTTAGGGACGGAATCTTTAAATTACACGAAACGTTTAATTTAAAATCATCGCTTCGAGTCGACTTTTGAAAGGTACGCGAAAACGAAGTTACTTTGTTTAGCTTACGTAATGGAATATACAAGAGCACCGCTTGCCAAAAATGCATTTACTCGATTCAATGAATTCGTAAGTATCTTGGCTACCATTTAAACATAAACTTAACTCGTTTATAAAACCTCCGGAAGACGTTATCCTTTCGCTTTTCAAACTATTATATCACGAAATATCTTCGTTCGGTTTCATCTCGACCGTTACGACTCGCTTCTAATAAATCCCGAAATTAAAAGAAAAGCCCAAGACTCGAGTTCGTTACAAATCACTTCTCTCCAACAATGTAATATAAATATGTTGCGGAAAGAAAAAGGAAACGGAAGAAAAAGGCTCAAACCGCCACGAATACACTCGTTGAATTATTTTTCTCGGTATCGCGTTTTTCAATTTATTATATTACAATCACTCACGCTTCTTCTGGAAATGGCTTCCTCGAGAAGACCGACGACGTCCTTGTCGACGACGCCGCTGCAGTTGAACCCCTTGGTCCACCTGACGAGTATACCCTTGGTCAACCCTTGTTGCATCAGAGGGAAGCTGAAGGTGAATCCGAGGGGGAGAATCTCGTTCTCGAGCTTGTGATCCTTGACGAAAAGGGCGAGGCACTGAGCGATGTGATCGAATAATTCTCTTCCTGTGCCCAGCATCAGGCTTTGAGGTATCGCGTAAATTTTGCTTTTCATGTCGAAGTCCTGACCGTCCAGTGTTATCAGGAGAACACGGAAGTTCGTTCCGCCCAAATCCAACGCCAAGAAATTACCCTTTTCTGAAGCATCGTACGTGTTTTTTTTTCTTGTTCTTTTTTGTATTTTTGTGCGTACGGTTTACGCGTGCAAAAATAAATAAATAAGGAACCTATCGATAAAATGAGAATCGATACTTTGTGAAACAGCTGATCGATTATCATTTTAACGATTGGTTGTTATAAAAATTGATCGTTCCAAGACTAATGGCATCGAAAGTTATTTATTTACACACCGATAGAAATTCCTGCGCGAATTAAAATAAATAGAATGACGATAGTCGACATTCGTTTACTCGTAATTACGAACGCGAAATTAAATTATAAAATAATTATACTCACCGGTTCCTTTAGGAAGATCCTGAACGTACGTTGTATAGCATTTGACGACGGATTCCGGGTGACTCTCTTTGGCTAATCCTTTTTTCATCTCGGTAGAAAATTTCTCCATGACCTGCCGGAGCTGCTCTTCCGTAAGGATCAAATCCTTGCATATTTCTCGAACCTGAAACGGGTTAAAAATATAATTATCGTAAGGATTTAATTTCGATAGGAAACTTTTGTTATTTTTCAAACTTGGTTTTCACGCGATCTATAATCAACTTTAATCAACTTCCGTAAACATAACTTCCGTTTTTTACATAAATGTTTGACATTGTAAATATAAAAGGTAATGTAGAATTTCTCATTTTAACAAAACGTTTTATAAACTATCGATTACATATTTCACGAAGCGAAACGATAGAAAAATAAATAAATTTGAAACGTAAGATCGATTTGATTTATTAAATGCGCGCTTGATCTTTTTTTCTCCTACCGATATTCGTGAATTTCTTTATAATTTTAATTTTTCCACTCGAAAAATTCACGTGACATTTTTGTTCGCTGTATTTGCATTTTGTACTATAAACTTATACAATCAAATTAAATATATATGGATTATTTACTTTTTTATTCATTACTCGGTAATTAAACGATTTACATTTGAAAATTAAATTTAAATATTCTACATATCCGATAAAGTAAGTCCGATTTACTCGATTCTCTCGTTTACGACATTCTCTTTTTGTATTTTAAAAATTTTTTGTCATCTTTACTCCAATTTTCTAGCTATAAAAATAAGATAATCAAATATAATATGAAATACTATTTGATCAGTTTTAATAAGCTAGAAACTCGATATACGAAACAAGAAAATTTCAAAATACATTTAGATTTTTCTTTTAGTTAAATAAAAATTCTGGTTCAATCGTCGATGATTATACGCGTAACCTCATTTGGATACCGATAACTTTACTCGAGAAAACAATCATTCCAATTTTCTCAATAGGATAATTTTTTTAACCGCTTTGTTTTCATCGGTATTGATCGCAAATAGAAAGAACGACGCAACAATCAAATTTCAATATTTGTTGTAGAAACCAAAACTTAAATAACGACAGATTTGACGAGTTTGCCTTATCCCATTTGTTATTTGCTTAAACGGATGACTCGAGCTTAACTTAATCTACATTTTCTTCTAAATAATGACGAAATACATAATCACGATTCGTTTCGAAACCTAACAATGATCGATATAATTCCCCTATTCTCTGCGTTCTCGCGTTCTTATCGAGCAAAGTTCGTTTGCACGTCATCTATCTTCCAAAAAATGCGATTATTACACGAAGAAAACAATGAGCTTCGAGCTGCCAAGATTCGTCGATTGTCCAGCGATATCGAATAGTGCCAAGAGTCACCGAACGAAGCTCGACTAATAAACAGCGAATGATTACACGAGTAAACATAAACTTAGTCGATGCAGTTTCGTTGCTCTTTGGATAATCATCGTTGAATCAGCCGAGCTGAAATTTCAAATAATCTTTGCGGTCGTAAAATCATTTTATTCTCAAATAGTATAATATTCGATTTAATATAAGTCGTAACGTTTTACGTAAATGGATGTTTATTTAAAATTTCTGGCTTCGTGTGATTCTCGTTTAACCGTAAATAGATCGAGAAGTAAGTAATGTTGCTTTGGAACGTTTTAAAAGTTGGCTAATGTATCGAAGTGTCGTATACATTGATAATAATATAAAATTAGAAAAAATGAAGTCCGTAGTTAAAAAATTTACTGAAAATGCTAAAGTATGAAATAATATTAATTAGGTCAAAATAAAAAAACTAAAAAAAAAATTTCCTTGGAATGTTGTTTCTCAAGTATTTAACCGGCGACTATCCTAGATACATATTTTCTTTAATTTCTGTAGCTTTTTACCCGTGGAAATAGTGATAATAGGATAGAAGTAATTTTTGCAAAATTATACACTGCGTTATTTATGATTATACTGCCTAAAATTTCTTGAAACTTTAGTAAGATATATTCTTATTGGAATGAAAAATAGATGTCTGTTTTCTTTTTATAACTTTGTAACTTTGATTAGATAAATTTTATGAAAATATAATAGTTTTGAATTTGGTTAAAAATATAATTTAATATATTTTATTTAAGTAAAAACACTAAATTAAAGTTTTTTAAACAAAAGTAATTAAAAAGTAATAAAAAAAATAGTTGATGAATCTAATTATTGTCAGGAATTTAATATCATTGAATATACTTAAAGAATCATATACGAGGATAAATATATTATATACTCTAATTATATTTCTATAAGTATAAACATTATTTTTTAGTACCGATTTCGTATCTTTACGTAACGAAGAAAATGCTTATATAACAAATTTAGACTAATTTTCAAAACGAATGACAGTATTTAAAAAAATATAAATTCGTATCGTTTCCGAGATAAAATAATTTAAAATAACGATTAGAGAGTAACAAATTTAATTTTGATGAAACATATCTTAATTTATAATGATATAATTTAAAATGTACAAACGTAATGTAGATAAATTTTTTAAATGTAATTTATAAACAAATTATGAATGAAAACAGTATTTCCATATCTTTAAAAACTTGGCGCCTCGAAAACTTAGAATATTGGATGTAAATTTGATTATATAAGAATATAAATAATAAATATAAAAAGGTACTTGGATATGAACAGAAATTTAATAAATGAAAAGATAACAATTTCAAAACCTTTTAATTTAATAACAGAAGATATTCAAAAATAAAAAGATAATTTTAAAACCATTAATTTAATAAAAGAAATTATTCAATGAACATAGTATCGTTAATAGATAAAAGTTATTTCATAAATTCACAATAAAAGTCTAGAAAAGTTTTACAAACTTTCCCATTTTGGTCATGGCTAATAATGTGATAAAACTATTCCTCTCATGCGATAACGTTACGAGATAAATGTGTCGAGTTTCATTACCGCTCGACAAATGAAAAAAAGATACTCGTGCAACGTTAAATCTGTTCGTAGATATATTTGTCAGGAATTTATGTAATATATTTAACGAATAATAGAATTTAGGATTCGACGAATACAAAATTTAAGAACTTTATGAAATGATCGATTAAATCATTATAAGATATAATTTTACCGATAATTAAAAGTATTGTACATAAATTATTGTAACATAATATAATTTGTATTTCAATCCAAATTAATTATTCTACTGATCCTTAAATTTAATTTTAAATATTGGCTTGACAATATAATAAAACATAAATCATATTTATTTATTAAATAATTTACTCGAGTAATAATAATTTATGTTATTTAAAACGTTAAAAACACATATTTATAAAATTTTTAATTTCAAAGTTTGTTAAGCAAAAGGTAAGTTTTTATGTTATATTAAATTTAATTTTTACGCAATATAAATTAAATGAACCATTAGCTCGAATACCATAACTACTAATAGGATCTAAAGTCATTACGGTTACAATTCCAAATATGTAATTAAATAAACTTTTATATTTTTCCTAACGTCATTTCTAGAAATCAATTAATGTTTCTTTGTATTTCTCAAACATTTTTTCTATAATTAACGAGTGTATGCGATCACACGGATATTCTATTGCTAAATTCGTAAAACTATTAAGCTTTTATCGGGAAGTAGACAAAAATGTACATTTAAATTAAGAATATGTATTTATTACTATCATTTTTTATATATCATAACTGATGAAACATGAAACATCGTTAAAATATATTTGACGCATTAATACGAATGAAATAATAAAAAACTATATCCGAAGTCAATTAGTTAAACAATGCTCACGAAATTCATCCTTTTGAAATTTCCGCTTTAAAATCGCTTCGAATAATTCTATCGATACTTTTCAACCGAAACAGGTAACTATACGGAAGCTGATTACATATACCACTGTTATATGAAGTTCAAGGCATATCACCCCATAAAAGCAATTTATTGGAAGTTATCACAACAATTCTTACGAGGACAGAAACTCAACAGTAATGAAAGAGTCAATGACTTATTATGGCACTTTACTCGTAAACCGTTCTGGAATCGTCTTAAAATAAATTCGTATATTTGTAATTACCATAGATTTTAATAGCTGTTACTATTCAGGTTTTAATGGAAGCTGTAAGTCAATTTTTGACAAATGCTGCATTCTAATTGTGATTGTAACTGTTAGTTTTCAGATGATTCATCGTATTATGTTTACATCGAATTCCTAAACTACATTTTAAAAAATTATGAAGCTTTCTTGTTATAAATACTTGTACTTGCTCCTTTTAATTACTGTACTCATTTTCACTACGATGTAAAAATAAAACTTTATATTTTAAACGTTCAATTTTAAATTGACCTTCAAAGCTGATTTCATAAAAATCTTACAAAAATGCTTTTAAAATGCATCCATCATCCGTTTACGATGCTCGATGGAATTAATCTTATTATGAACATAATGCTTTTGAGACTAAAAGGTAAGAATATAATAATTAGAGGTAAGAATTAAGTAAAATAAAATCATAAGTTAATCGCTTGAATTATATTTAATGTAAGTCCACGAAGGTCACATCCTACTTAAATCCTTAAACTACGTAAAACTTTAAATAAAATTAGTATATAATATAATGTTCTATCTAATTTATAAAATTAGCATTTAATTGATTCATTAAAAAATATATTGTTTTCTTCTAAGAATAACATATTTTTTAATTGTATGTACAATATTGCCTCGATCGATGAAATTTGTTATCAAAGTTTTCTCAACTTAATATTCTTAAAAGTAAACAATCTAACTATAAATCTAAAAAAATTAATTTAAAGACGATTAATAAAGTATATAAAATATATTTAGAGATTTGACCATATTTTTTAAAATTTATTGTAAAAAATGTTAAGCATATATACACAGTTGTATTATTAAATTTTATTATATTTTTCAATTCTTTTTTACTGATTAATTAATTATATATTCTGAATTAATGACTAATTACATATTTATATTAATTTAATGTAATGACTGGTTGTATCGTGTACTATTTACAAAAAATCGATACCTAATAAATTATATGAAATAATTAATAATTAAAAGTGATAATATTACAATTTCTGATCACTTCAATTTTTTATCAAGAAAAAAAAAGAGTTATATGAAAATGGCCAAACGAAAAGAACAATATTACACGGAAAAAATTATAATTGAGACAAGAACAATTATACCTTTAATAACGTCAATTTATAATTACTCTTTATGACATAATTCTTAATTGACACTTTTTATTATAACCGTGATAACGTTAAGTATCGACTTTGAATATTATCTGAAATAAAAATATTTTTTCGAAACATCCTATTGAAATCGTATTGTAATCGCTTATCGTAATCGGATCCGAAGATCGAGTAAGTAAAAAATTTTACCAATTTGTGTTTTTCGTATCTAATCGGTAGCATCTGTGATCGCGCATTCAAAAATTAACTTTAACTACAGATAAATTTGATCTAAAAAAGTAAATTTCAAGACATCGTTTGGCAGTTCTAAATTTACCTATTCTACACGACAAGTGCTAAATTCCAATTTGATGCTTAGTACAGATAGAAAAAAAGAAAAAGAAAGAATGCGTTACGAAAGTGATTTACATCCATTAATTAAAATATTCAAGGCCATTTATATTAATACATTCAATGCTTTCCAAACATTTACACATGCCCGAAAATCATTTGTCGTGGCGGCTCTTAATTATTATACTTTATGCGTCATTTGTTTGCTCGACATCAATGGCTGGGTTTTTTTAAGACTGGCTGGCGCGAGTCTGAGCTTATCTATGGAACATTTCAGGCAGCGAAAGTGATTTCGAATTGTACTTTGATAAAACTAAAATACGATAATTGCATCTTTTAAATTGTTTGAAAATCCCATTATAATTACATCAACGAAGCTCCGCTTTGAAAAGTACATCGTATCAATGATTTCGCGCAAGGTCGTAAAGATGTAGGACAGAACCACGTAATAGTATCGAAGCGAGTCGAGCGATGATAACAATAGACATCACGAATGAAATAACATGCACTTACGAGTACACATCGGATACATAATAAACGTATTTTTTTAACAATTAAAGCTAAGTGTTATATAAATAAATCACAAGTGATTCATTCTATCTAATAAATACGGTACCTTCCTTCCTTTTTAATAACCTTAACGATCCCCTTGATTTCGAGATGCGCACGCGAAAATAACGTGTCGTGTCCATCTCGTGTCTCGGAAGCTCTACAAGTCCTGAATGATTATTCGTCCCGAGGGCGATTCGCGTAAGGATTCGCTCGAAGCTCCGAGAAACTCCGACGGTATCGAGTCAAACTCTCTTCGTCCGTTTCAAATTAATGCAATCATACGAATGTAGGGAGTAAAATGTGGATGATTGACGTCGACGTTGGGATGTTGAATTTATCGGAGAGGCAAGATTCAGTGGTCTTTATAAACGTTTATCGTTGAATGTACAATGTAAGAAATTTGTTAACTTTGCATTGATAACTATTCGTTGGTTGGATAAAGTTCGTTGACCAGTCGATCGTTGCCGAATTCCGTGTAATAATTCATAATAACGATCGAAAATACCGCCAATAAAATTTGAAGTTAAAGCGTGATAACTCGATTTAAATAAAATGTAATATTTAATCATAATTGCTCGCTTGTAATTCACTTTCGATCGATCGATAATACTGAAATTGATCTGAAATACGATCGATTTCGACGAGCATTACCGAATAACGTAATTTTATTCGAATTATGTAAAGTTGTACGATAATAATTCTTGTCTAATCTTCCGTATATCAATAAATACATTGTCTAGATATTAAAATATCTTCTTTTAAAAGCCATACCAACAATCGATTGATAATATATAACCAACTGCAATATACTTAAATATGTGTTTCCTATTAGTACAATAATTGTAGAAATACACGGGAGGAATATCATTTTACAAATGTATATTATTTCTCTTTCTGTTGTTTCCTTATTATATCATTCTTGGTTACGAAACTGTTGTAATATAGTAACGCGAATGCCTGAAAGGAAATAAGGTAGGTCAAGTGAATCCGAAAGTTCTTACTTCCAACAGTTTTTTTAATCGAAGACTCGAAGAACGTATATTTATCGAGTTGTAACGATCGTCGGATAAATATAAATTAATCGAAATAAACCGAATATCCATTTACACGGACTTTACTTTTTCGATCGTTGGAATCCAAAAGCGTTACATTGTAGGTAAAAATAATAAACCGAATAATTTATCTGGTCGACGACAGAATTACCAAACGTGATTCGAACCAATAATAACACGCGAGTGTTAACCTAAACACATCCATTTCCAAAAAGTCCAATCATTCGAAACGAAAGAAAAATATACGTTTCGACATCCGTCGTTCCGCTCGTTTCATTAATCGACTGTATATTCGAACGGTGCAACGACCCAAACGATGGCTGTTAATTACGGATATCGTAAATTCGTAAATCAAGGATCAAAACGAACGATTACCCGATACGTCCTTGTCTCGAGACGCAGCGAGTATACAAATTATACAAATATCCAGCGCGTGTATTTCAACGCGTGCATAAAATACCTGATGCATAAATTGCGGTGTCTGCGTATTCGTATATATATATATATATATATATATATATATATATATTCGTGTGTACAGATGCAGTCGATGCTTTTCACGGTACACACTATATCTTATCGCACGTGCCTCCTCGACTGATTCGTGTTTGTATATTTGCTCGAGCGCCAGACAAATTTCCTTAAAACGTGTAGCATTTCGTATCTTATGCTTATAAAATTAAACAAATTTTACTTAAAGCTTAGGTAAATTTTATTCGGTCTAGTCAAATATTACGTTACGTCGCTTAAAACACGGGTTTTGTCATTTCTTCCTTCAAATTCGCTTACGTGAGATTTATTGTTCTATTTATCTTAGTTCTTTTGTAAAAGAAAAACTGATACTTTGACGGGCAATTTGAAAATTAGTTTGCTATCGAAAATTTATATTATAATACTAAATTTAATGCTTCTATTATGCCATGCGCAACATAATTGAAAATGCATGATTAATTAATGCGATTACTAATGACAAAATAGATACTAGAAATTAGAACTTCGAAGATTGGATCGTTTATTATTATAAAATATTTTACATTCTTAGTAAATTTCAACGATATTCGATAAAAATTATGTTTTGCATTTATCTTATAATAAGCATTCGAATATTTCCGTTATTGCATAAAAAAACAGATTACATTTTTCTTAGTAGTATCGAAATAATTATATAGCGTCGGATTATTATAATATTTCACGTACAAAACTAATTAGTTTGAAAGAATTTTAATGGTAACATAAATACCCAAGAGTATAACGAAAGACTTGCCTTAAAATTAATTGCTAATTCATTTTTAGGGATAAAATGTGCAACGTATTTAGATATCGATCGGATCGTGATTTATACTTTTTTTTTATACTATTCTCGTACAAATAAAATTGAAAACTTAAAAATATACTCTTTACTTATTGCGAACTAATGCGATTGAAATAGAATTTTAGAGTTATGTTTCGAGATACAGCGAACATAAGTAATCGATAAAAGTGAACTAAAATTTATTCGATACAATATATCAACTCGAGTCAAAGTAAAATGAAAAATATTGAAACATATATTATTATGTTTATTTCGATCGATTAAAAACTATACTGTGTAATCCACTTCATTAATGATATGGATACGAAACGCTCGCGGATAGTTTGCAAAAAAATAATTTAATATCATTCGATCGTAACATTTCAAAATTAAAAAAAAAAATTTAAAGATCGTTCGAAAAAATTGTATACAATTAACGAATAAACTCAATATCGACTCACTTGGAATCCTGTATCGACCCTCTAAGTCGAATTCCGAGAAAATTTTATCTCGACCGAATGCCAAGCTTGAAATTGGACAAAAAACTTTTGAAAATCAACGACTCTTCGAAGCAGGCATTATTACAGAATCCGTTCTAAATCAAAGTAAATAAATATGCCCGGACTCTTGGCACGAACTTAATCCCAGAATAGCGCAATCAGAGGTATCAATCAGTCTGAGCGATGACGAAGGTATAAATTCGGGAACGCCACGTAGACGAGGACGAAACGTCCCCTGAGTGGATTGGGGTCAGCGCGAAAGATGTCCGGGTCGATGGGACATTCGTGCGCAGACGCGATTTTTTTTCGGGATTGATACGCTTCGTCGAACCTGCGACCTTGAATCGTTCATTTTCTCCTTGGCGCCGGATGACTCGAGATACGCGCGAAAGCTTATCCCGTCATCGTTGGATCTTTTTTTTTCCTTTTGGAACCCCAAGGATCTCGGAATATAATTGATGAACCCGGGATGAGCGAAAAAGTGAGTCGATTATTATAAGTGACGAATCGAAAGCTTAGAGTCGAGGACTGTGGAATCGTAAAGCGACTCGCGACTCGTTATAAGCTCGAATTCGAGAAGCGGAAATTTTTGATCGGATTTATCGACGATGAATGATCGCTGCGTTCCAAATTTACGAATAATGTGAATATGAAATATCCCGACTTTTTGCGAGGATGGAGATAGTTTTTAATGTGTTCGAGCAACGAAATTCTTACGGTACGGAACAATTGAATTTACGGAAATTATTTTTACCGGTTTATGGAAGTTAAACCTAATTAGTAAACTCGTATAGCGATTACTAACTTATATATATACGATAAAATGTAAAAACGTAACTGGTAATCGATATTTCATTATTTATATGAAATTTATTTTAATTTAATAGGAAGCTTACTTTCGATTCTCAAAGTCACTCGTTACAGTCACTTAACGTAAGAAATTAAGACTAAAAAGCTAAAATTATATATTATCATTCGCTCATTGACGGATGATTCGTTTAATTTAAATAATAAACGTTCACGTGTAACTGGTAATCTTCAAATTTTTATTATAAATTAACTCGTTATTAAGTGATGTACGATTTAATTTAAATTTTAGTTTCTATATTTAGAAAGCTTTTAAATTGATGAAAGAACTCGTGACTAAAATTTTTTTATCTAATTTAAAAAACTGTTTCTATAATTACTATAAATAATATATTTTTTGTATAAATATAAGTTTATATATGTTTGTATAAATATATCATTCGTAATATAAGCATTAAAAAATGTGTCAATTTTCATCTTTTTTTTTCATGCGTTATTCTTTCTTTAAAAGATGCCTAAACTACGCACATACTAAGCAATAAATAATAAACACGTACCGAAAACATTGATCACCATATGCTGATTACTATTAATCAATTCACAAATCACGATGTCTTACGGTTTTATAATTGATCAATAATATCTTTACATTCGTATCGAGACTTTCTTCTAAAAGAGAGAGGAAGACTAAATAGAGAAAAACATAAATGGATTTTAAAGGCCAACAACATTTTTGTCGAGGTCGTTGGGTATTTTAAAATCTGTTAACTCTTTAAAGTCTCATCATCTCGAACGTAGAAATATATTAAAAATTATTTGAAAAGCATAGTAAAGTAAACAATACCACTACATATTTAAGAGCAAAAAATTTTAATTTATGATAAATTTGTCAATTACAAAAACTAAAAACAATCATTTATATGAAAATATACGTTTTATTCCATTCGGTTGAAACGTTTTGTCTCCTTTTTCGTCACTAAGAACAAATTCATTGCTTCGATAAAATATTATCTATTCGTAATGTCGTTGATCGATTAAAAACTTCATAATTATATTTATAGCTGAAACGAAACTAATCGGATCAATCGTAATATGTCTACCGAGGACAGTCATACAGTCATCGAAACGATTAGTTCCTCTAATTTAAGTTTCCAGTTACATTGATAATTAAAATAGCGTTTCAAATATAAATCTTTCGTTTACCTAGAGAATTTATAAATCTACTGGTGAACTTGATTTTTCGATTTTACGCATTCGATAAATTAAGCCAGTTGTAAGGAAAAGAAATAATTTAGTATAAATTTGAATATATTCCGTACAAGGTGTAAGAATTAAAAAAATGTTTAAGTACACGTTTGGGATCAAGAAAAATAATAAATACGACGGACGTTTCGGAAACGAACGATACGTTAACACGGAAATGTACTTTATATTTACTATAATCGGTAACTTATATCTAAAATATCGCAGTTTTTTTCAACTCATTTTTTATGTAACGAGTTCATTTTCTGCAAATTTATCTTCCTGGTCCAACGATTTTCTTTAATAGCGAATTCGTTCAATAAAAGAAAATTAGTGTTATCTCGTAACCAAAGATACGGTATCTAAAGATGTAACAAAGAAAATTCCAATCAGCGACATAAGCGTAGGAAAGAGATCGCAAGATAAATATTTATAAAAAATATTTTTCACAAATGCATTCGTCGTTTCGAAAACGCTATTATTCACGGTATCATCCTTACGTAAAACAAATTCATACGAATGCGATCGTTTTCCCGACCTTGACACGCGAATGCAAAGCAGGTAAATATCAATTGGACGATTATCAACCGAATCCGCGCCAAGTTCGAATTTTCCCGCTACGTCGCCGTGCTTACGCGACTTCCGGCCCCGTTCCCATCGATTCCTCCTCCCCCACCGTCCGTGGCGTGACGTCACCCGTGAACGCGACACACCCGCGAGCCGACCAATATGGAGCCGCGAAGGCGCATGAATGAAGGCGTCCGTCTCTCCAGGTGTACGACGACGACGTCGGGCGTCTCGGCTTTGCGGCTTTGCGGCTCAACGGCTAAACGGCTAAACGGCTAAACGGCTTTACACCTTTGCGAGAGTCGAAGCTTCCAAGCGGATATCGACTTCCGGATACGCTCGGCTTTCCCCCGTTTTCGATTCGCGCTCTTATCGACTTTCACTTTGTTTATCATCGGCGTTCGCTCGCGCGCTTTTCCGACTCTCCTAGCGGTTCTTTTGCACGCTTTCGTTTGCGCTTTCGTAACTTGCGCTCGAGGTTTATCGCTCGGTGACGATCCCGCCAACCGATACATCGTAAATACATAACTGTGTATTTATCGTGGGTGTACGTAATTATTCATTCGACGCTTTTACCGTGAACATCGAACGTGTTTTTTTACGATTCGACACCGATGCGATCCATCGAAATTGTTGCGCGTAACCAAAATGGATTTTTCCGTCGAGGGATAGTTTGGAACGTAATTTGGAATGGCAACTGTAGGTGAATAATAATATCCAGCTAGAGTCAATTTCGTTTCGGTTTTAACCGTTGGTTGCGGGTATTCGATCGATCGATGATTTTGCACCGGTGCCGATGTTACGGAACGAAAATTATAATAAGAAAATGAAAACTTATCACCTATTTATTAAACGACGCGTTCGTTGCTTTAACTTCGGAAAATTATCTATGGCGATAAATTATTTTGATATTTTTAACGACTTTTATCTATAATTCACGGCATAAAAAAGAAACTCGACGTTTGGAATCGGCGGGCAATTTTGGATCGCTTTTCCAAGAAACGTTTTACGCGCAAATTGGAAATAATTAGCGAGAATATCGTAATCGTAGGAAAGTTGAAAAGGTGTGAACTTGGACGCCTTTTCGAGTTCCAATCGGTGTAAAATCAAGCGCAACAACAATCGCGAATTGTCAAAGGCTGTAAAAGGTTCAACAAACAGCTGCGATCCGCGGAGATCCTCGGAATACGTGGCGTGCATTTTTCATACTCACGCACACACGCAAAACCGAATCGCGCGTGACTCAACCGTGGAATGTGCGTAATTGCTCTACTCTCGCGACAATTGGAGCGGACTCGATAAGGCACGCGTTTCACGGTACCAATTTGTTCGGGCTCCACTCGATTTCTTCTATTAGATAATTTTAAGTTTTTCCAGCGCGAAGATTCGGGACTTCTTTGGAAGGTAAACGTCTTATTTACGCGAGAAAATCGGTAGTTTAGTTAATCGAGGAAAATCTATACCGGTACGATTGAACGGTAATTTTAAAAATGACGAACGTCGATACTTTGGAATCAATTTTGCATCCTCGGTGTATTCGTGTACAAATACGTAGGTGTATTTTACACTCTTTGGATAGCGGACGAAATCGATAATTATTATTTCATTTTAAGTTGAGCGAGTCGGTGCGATAAATCCCCTACAATTTCCAATTATCGTATTTTAAAAATTCAACCATGTGACATATATCGATAGCCGTAGTTTAACTTGCGTTGGAATCAATTCGTTTGCGAAAAACTATGGAAAAAGTATAAGAATTTTACGTACCTTATATATATTACACGCGATAAATATATTACACCTTTGCATAGGAGTAACCAAGATATAAAAATATACGCGTTAAAATATAACTTTAAAAATTAAACGCACTAATTTATTTCTCTAGTAACGTCGATACGTACCGAATTTCATTTTCAACAGTTTAACGTTCGTTAAATTGTTTCGGACTTAGGCTTACGGTAAGAGCGAAAATGCGTTCCTTATTTTTCGAGCGTTTATAATCTTAATTAAAGAGAAGAGCAAACTAGTTTAAAAATATTAAAAAACGCGTTCTTCGGAGATAATAACCACACTCGCTTTACGACCTATGCATTTTTTTCTATCTTCGCAAAAAAATATATCCAACGTACGATCGTCGCTTTTTAACGCTAACGAAATTTTAGTTCGGTGCTTAACCCTTTCAAAGTTATAAATTCTTTTCGAGAAAAATTTCTCGGCCAAAACGAATTCTTGCGTACTTTTTATATACAAAATATACTTTAAAAAGCAATTCGAGAGTTTTTTCATCCAACGTTGATTCGATGTACGAATAATCTTTATTTTTAAGAAACTTATATTTCGGATCCCTCGGTTTGAAATTCTTAGAAATTTCTAAAATGTTGACATAATCGACGATAAAATAAATAATTACCGCGCGAAACGATACCATCGTTGATTTTATACCCGAAAGTTTGTACTTGGAAAGGAATAATTTAGTCTCGTAAATAACCGATGCAATCGGTTATCGTACTAAAACAGGTAATGAATTACACGAGTATTTAATGAAACTACGGCGAAATCGAGCCTAAGCTTGGCTTTACATTCCGTAAAAATAAAAACTTTTGTAATTAGAACGAATTATGTGTTATTCGGCTCGTCTATAAATAGACAGCCTTTTTTATCTCTCGCGTAATTATACACAAGCGACTAAGAATTTATAACCCACCCAGAATTAGATCCTCCGAGAAACACACTCGGTATTCTCCAAAGTTCAAGGTAAATACTTTTGGGTCGCATGACTCAGCGAAACGCGATAAATTCGCCGATCCCTTCCTTAATATCACCCGCCAAAATAAAACCAGACCTCCGAGCACTTCCGACCGGAAACAGCCGACTCGTCGACCCAGTCAGCCGTTATCGATCTCTCCTCGGATATTACGTAACGCCTGTCCTGCTCGTCGCAATCGTCGACGGTTTTCCGTATTTCTACCCTTTCGCTCCCGATTCGATTCCGAATATCCCGATCCTCCTACACTCGGTTACGCAATGTTGCTGACCGCGAAATTACGCAGCAAGCGGAACTTATCTCGCGAGTTTCGAAATATCTTGCAAAACTTTGCGCTCGGTTTTCTTCCGTTTGTCTACGCGGAGTTTACGGAATTGGAATAACGCGGCTACTCGCAAAATTTTTTCTCGCTTTCTATGAATTCTTCTTCGCTGTATCTTCGAAAGCGAATGGTATTACGCCGAGTCGGAATTCTACAAAGCGGTTACCGATCCGGGGCAGTTTTCAGACTCGAGATAACGACGGTTTTTTTTTCTTTGGAAATTTTGCTCGACGGGGGAAAAAAATATAGGCGGTCGACGGACTTCGAGGATGGAAAATTTGAAAAATAATTCGTCGCGTCGGTAAGGTAGAAAAAACTATTACACCATAGTCTATTCGACCTTGGAATTATTTTATCTCGTAAAAATGTGTCCAACTTTTTTTTAACCCATACAAAATTACGGAAGTGTGTTTACCCATTTTATATCTCTCAATATTGGTAAAACCAAACTCGTACGACTTCTCAAGGATACGGTTTATAATTTACTCGATAAAAATTGTTTAATAACGTATACGCGAAGCATAATTTTGTGACCGTGACTCGTCGAAATTCTAATAAAAAAAAAACTTTACGTCGCATGGAATTATCAATGATTAGAATTCGTTATTTACTCGCGATCAAAACACGTTATATTTACTTCGTAAGCCGTACATTTTCGGTATCGCGCACCAAAGAAACCGCCGAAAAAATTCCGACAGTTCCGAAACGACGAAGCTTGCGAAGAAAAAAAAAACCCAATCACCAAACGCGAAACGATTTCGGTCATATTAACCCGAAATTAATTCGAGGCTCGAATCAACGAGAAAAATCTGTCTTATCTATCGATAGAAAAGAAAGGCCAACGGTCGGCGACTCTTTTCCAAGACTCCGAGATTAGCGCTTCGCTCGTAAGTTTTAACGAGCAACTTCGTAGCTGCGGAACTCAAGGTTAAGGCCTACTCGTCCTCTCCCCCCCCCTCCGCCTCCCTCCTCGACCACCTCCTCCACCGCCTCATCATCATCCTCGACGCATACGTGACGTCCGATGGTGACGTCTCGATCGTCTTCCTTATCTTAACGCATCGATCGACATTCGGCGCTTCGGATTTGACGGACGATTCATTGACATTTTAACGGTGGTTATCGAAACTCGTAACGAATCCGACCTTTCCGTCGATTTTCGAATATTTGACCTGATTTTTCGACAAGACAATTTTTACCTTTACCAAGGAAATCATAATATCTTCGACAAATATTTTAACTAATAAAGCAATGGAAAATTGTATTTCAAAAATCGATGGTACTCGCATTTCGTTGGTAGATGTTTAGCAAAGTTTACGAACGTCGGGTTTGTACATTGCAAAAAATATAATAATCATTCCAAGTTGTCATATCAATTATTTAACCGATCGCTCCAAATCATTTTATAAAACTGAGAAAGGTAACTTCGAACTCGCTGTTTCATAAAAGTACTTCGCTTTTTTTCACGCTTTTGTTCGTGACCCAAGAGTTGTTCGGAAAAATTAAGGGACTTGAAAGAAAATTATAGGTTGATGAAAAAGGCAATTTCAACGACGCTAAAAATTCGCTCGTTCATCGACTTTCATAACTAATGTTTACTTCATCTCGGGTTTCCCTCTTTACTTATCCCGTAATTTGCCGGCTTTCAACGAAATTCCGCGGTGTCAAAGAAACCTTGAGTTTTCTCTCCAATACGATGAATCGAATGAAATTAGAATCGCGGGTTTCCCCCAAGCCGGTCGTCCCGCGATCCAACAAAAACAGCGCGTACGAGATCACCACCCCAACCACGTGTTCGCGTCCCTCGGCCGGCGTCGTTCTCTGGGGGAGCGGGAAAAGAGAAGAAAAGACTCGGGGGGGAAAAGAAAAGGGATCGTCACGTGGCGTTTCAGCGCCTGTTACACGCTCCGTTACCGACCGAGGCCACCACGACCACGACCACGACCACGACCACCACCACCACCACCACCACGAGTATCAGTAGCAGCAGCAGCAGCAGCATCATCATCATCATCATCATCATCATGATCATCACCGGCACCACCACGACAACGACCACGACCAACACCACCAACATCGCCAGGACCATCGTCGCCACCACCATCACCACCATCACGACCACGACCACGACCACGACCACCACCACCACCTCCACCACGACCACCACCACCACCGCCACCACCACCACCGCCGCGAGCACACTAAACTCAGCTCGGCGCGCTCACCTCCGGCTTAACGAGGTCGCTCGTGCAGACGCTCCTGGTCACCTTCATCCTGGCTCCGGTCTCCGGGCTCCCTTGCAAAAAACGCCTCCTGCGCGCGAGCAGGTCTCCCGTGGGTATGTACCGTTCGCATCCTCGCGGCTCCATCTTTATATCGCGACTGCGGCGAGCCCACGAGGCGGCGCCTGCCGTCGTTAGCGCGAGGCCACCGCCGACGCCGCCGTCGTCGTCGTCGGGGAGGAGGGGAGAAGCGTCGCGGAGGGGCGAGAGCACAGGCGCGTTGACCCGGGGGACGACGAGAGCCACGGGGACGACGTCGACGGGGGAGGCTCGACTCCGCGTACGCGCCCCGATTTCCCTCCACCTCCTCCACCTCCTCCACCTCCACCACCTCCACCACCTCCTCCGCGACTCGGCCGTGGCTAGCCGGCTTCGGGTTTCGGCGACCGGGGACGCGCATCGCGACCGCGCCGAACCTACACCGGACCAAAGTGTACGAGCCAAGAGGCGACCAGTAGAATGAGTCCGCACACGGATGCATAAATGGCCGGTAAAGGCAGTAGTAGTAGCGGTGAATCATGAGAACGTCTGGAGCGCGTTCGAGTCCTCGGAGACGGAGAGCGAGAGAGAGAGAGAAGAGAGAGAAGAGAGAGAGATTAAGAGAGAGAATAACGCAGCTGCCGACACGGAACAGCCGTAAGGTGAAAAAGTCCGATCGCGACCAACGAGGAGATACGATACGGAAGCGGGCCCGGGTGTGTGAGAGAGAGAGAGAGAGAGAGAGACCGACGAGGAAGTCCGTCCTCGAGAAATTTTCAACGACCAACGCATGCGCGTGTCTCCACGGGGAAGGAGGTCGGAAGTATATTCGTGGATAAGACGGGGAAAAAACGTCGGCCGGATTTTACGGAGGCTCGATCGGGTGGACGGGAGGGGGATTTCCCCCCTCTTGCTCGTTCGTTTCGCCGTCGGAGGGGAATCACGCGTGCGTCTACCCGAGTCACGGCCGAGCGAAATTTTTTGATTCGCGGGCTCGTCCGTTGCATTTTTGTTTTTTCCCTCGAAAAGTTGGAAAATTCGGATGTTCCGAGCATCGACGGTTCGCGAATTCGATCTCGGATCGTTGAAAGTTACGCTTCGTTCGTTACGAAATCGTTACATTTTTTAACGACGATTCGTAAAAAAGATATTTCGTATTGGCTAAAGTCACGAGGGGAGTTTTTATTATCCAAGACTTATTATCGTTTTTCGTTTCATTTTGTTTCTTTGAAAGAAACGATTACCGCATTTACCACTACTGGTGTTGATTCGAATCTTATCGTTTCTTTTATCCTTGAAATAAAATAAATCTGACTTTCGAAATTATTTGGACTCTTGCTCGGATACGTAGTGAATTTGAATGAAACGTATATTTTTAGTATATAAATTTTGAGAAGCCTTTTACAGCTATTTTATGGATTCGTTGATCCCTCGAATCGTCGATGAAATAATTTTTTTCTTACCGTCGACGTTTCATTCGTAAGAAGAGTATATTTTGGAGCGCGTGATATACTTTTACATAATTCGAGACGATCTTAATGATTTAAAATTTTTTTAATTAATAATGTAAAATTTTCTCGTTAATTCCAGCAACTTAATATAAAGATATTCGTTATAAAAAAGTTCGTATGCTCGATATAAAGCTTATTTCTTTTAAGTGTATAAAATTAAATTAAAGATAAATAGTATTTATGAAAATGAATGTAAAACTCGAAGAACACCATTGACATTAAAATTAAATAATTTCAAAATCCTCGATCAGCGTTTACAATATTAATGTGAATTTTCAATATCCACGAGCAGTAAATATATATTTTTCGTAATGCGAATTTTTTTTGCATTACATCTTCGAGTAATTTTAAATGTAGTTCTTATATTCGCAACGTTTTAGATATACCGTATCGAATATACATTTTCCAAATATATAGTTATTACGGATGAAACGATAAATAATAATATGAAAGAAAGTATCGATCCGTATTCTACCGACAATTTTAATATTAAATTTTGAAACGAATTATTTTACTCTTACGACCGAATAATCAAAAGGTGAACTTAAATTTAATAATACTGGAAATATAGAAGCAACGTTTCGATTAAAGAACGAAGTCGAATATGAATTCAAACTTTGTAAAAACGTTGCTTTTGCATTCGTCAAAATCAAAATGTAAAACACAAAATCAATAGCAAGGTATTACTATATATATATATGATATATACACACACTCTTTGTATAACTTTCTATCGAACGATAATAAATTGATACAATAATGAAGGCATTGTTACTCGCATTATTAACCCGCTAACACGTAATCCCGAAAGTCACACCGCTGAATAGAACCGTCGAGAGACGATCCTTATCGCTCAATCCTTATCGCTAGTATTTTAGAAAAAGACCCGGGATAAAATTTCAGCCCCGACGTCGATGACTCGATCTCTCTTTCAAGTACCCGCGGACAGAAAAGTCACGACGACGCGTAGGTGGAGGAGGAAGGAAACGTTTACCGGTTGAAGCGGAGGCTCGGCCAACCTCGGGCAACCTCGGCCAAGGGCAAACAGAGGTCGAGTCAAGTAGACGTCACGACACCGTCAGGAAATTCGCGCACCGCTTTCGTCGCGTAGAAAAAGTTCGACCTTGGCCAAGGGCTTGGACGAGATATCGCCATCCTCGAGGAATCCCTAAAAGACGTAGACTTAATTTCATTTTTCGAAAGCTTTTGCGAAACGAGATGACCCGAGGTGATGTAAGAAAATTCCTTGGGTCAATGTGGAGAACGCTCCAATTAAACGGATCATCGATCGGAGTATTCGGAAGTTATCCGGAAGTTATTCGGTAGTTATTCGGAAGTTATTCGGAAGTTATTTCGTTCGGTGCACGAAAGGTATCGCTAATTGTATTAGATCTTATTTATTGTACCTCCTTCTTTCATAAATACACGTAAAACTCGGTGAGTGCGTCATTAGAAAAACGTCGATACTTTTACTAGATAATAAGCACTGCTACTCGTTATCTATAAAGTTTGGGCTTTCTGTTTGCGAAATATCGTATGCCCTGCACATATCGATGTTTGGAAACTAATGTTCAAAAATTTGGAAAGAGATTATGCCATATTTATTTGTTCCTTGTCTAATCTTTTAAGCGCTCGTCGCCAATATTTTATTTACTTTACATTATTCTTCTGTGTAACTTCAAATTAGTAACAGTAGTGATTAAGCTTATTTATATACTGTAAATAAACGCGATTTAAAATATCAATGGCTTTTTATTTTATTTTCTAAATTACTATATACACATATTATACGATGTTTCAAAAGTGTCTATATGTTCATGTTTTAGGTTATAAGCAATTTTAACTTTGGTATTCTTTGTAAATATATAAATTAAAATATACTAAATTTGAAAGAGTAATTATAATTGAGATTTATAGTATAAAATAAAAATAATAATTACGTCCCGTGTTTCGTAAATATATTTTTTGTAAATGAAAATAACGATAATTTTACGTAATAAATACACCAAATGAGCAAAAAATAGTTCATAGTAAAACATCAGTTTTTAAAAAAGCATACATTATAATTTACGAATAATTTTGAAAAATGAAAATTATAGATAATAATAACAAATTATCGTGCAAATATTTTTAATTTGTGTTTTCGTCCGTTCCACATAAATCTAAATATTAAATCTTTTATATTTTTATATTTTTAAATTTTTAGCAGTGTAAGAAAATTAAAATCAAATTTTTATTTTCTATTCTATATTTATTATTCTGTATTTCAAAAACTGTTTAATAACTTATTCCAAATATAAACATAACGTTATTTTATAAAATATTATTATCAAATCATTTACCGATAGAATTTATTATCTAAAAAATAGTTTGGATTTCAAAATATTTCGTTTAAATTTTTTTTTATCATTATCTGCATAAGATACAAGTTTTCTAAAAGTATCGTTAATGTATTTATTTATTTTATATTTAAATATAATATTAATTCGTACAAGATTATAAGTCACTTTAAGCTTTATTACTTTTTCAAATTTATATTTATTTATTTAGAATCGAGTGAAATTTATAAAATTCAACGCACTATTACAAAATTAAGAACAGCTAGTAACAACACATTATAGTGAAATAAGAAAGTCAAATCTTGAACATATTGCAACAGAATATATTAGTGGTGACACGAAATTAACTATATTGTATACTAAATATTGTAAAACGATTGAGAAAGCTTTTTGGAGTTGATATGAATTAATATATATAAATAAAAATCATACTTTAGCCGAAAATTGATATGTACGTATTTGAAATAAAATAAAATGAATTAGTTTTATTGCACAAAAATATTGAAACAACTTGATTTAGATAAAAGACTAATTTTCTAAACTTAAAAATTTATCGTTAAATGGGTTATTAATTGCCGGATTTATCTGCAGAATAGTAAAACAAAATGCTATTCAACTAAAACAATTATTATCGGGTACAGGAAATAATTTTAATCAATTATACATTTTTTCTTAGTTTTCAATATTCATTAGTAATATTATTTGCAATTTAAATCTAAAATAACAAGCATTAGAATTAAAAATGAAAATAAAATCGTATATAGTTTTTATTGCTTAAGTTTCATCTGTATAATCAACAATTAGAAATAATTAATAATTAATAAATATTAATATTTCTTTTTACTTTTTTATAATATAGAACTATAAATTTACAGTTGAATGCATAGTTGAACTTCGTATACACAAATTTTAAAAGTATAAAAATAATTTCCCGACGCATAATTTTCCATTAAATCAAACTCAAGCTTTCTTAGGCTTGAATATATTTACTTTTTATTTAATTTGATAAGAAATGTAAATAAATAAACTTTTTCGTATTCTTTACAATAAGTGTCTGATATTATATCTCTTTATCTTATATTTTATCTTAACAGGAACAGAGAAAATACAATCACTCTTCTGAATCTTAAGAGATTTAACGTTGAACAATCAACGACTATATTATCTAGAAAAGTTTTATTTTCATTACAATTTCCTTTCAAACTAATATAACTTAATTCTGAAACTAACTAAACTTTTTTTGACTAAATTATATCATAATTACATTCGTAAGAAAATTAGTTGGTAATGGAAATAAATTATCGATACGATAATATGTAAATTTTCAGTGAATTATTCAATTATTCATTCAACTTACAATTATTCAAAATAATTCGCGAAAGTCGACGTTTATCACAGAGAGTATTGTAAAAAAATCAACGTATTTATTAATATATTCAAAATATATTCATAATTACAAGGAGATTATTATCGTAATTATTATTACAAATTTTTTAATCAAACTATCGATCGTTTATGCATGTCGTATTTTAATCTTAGATGTATATCGTATTTTTGAGGAATATCCAACGATAAAAATTTATTCCGTCGATCTCGTTAACTCGGCACTAAAACGATGCTCTTTCGATAAAAGCTTAAACTAAAATAGTTGTAAAACTTTAGGAGGATTAGATTATCCGCGTTATCGACATTTTCTCAACATGGCATAAAACGTACGCTCGAATAAAACCAAGTCGTTCACTATTTCTCCAAGAAGCTTTTTCGGCGCATTTAGACGCTTTCTCTTTCTCCGAGATACGTAATGTCGAAACTTGTGATAGGGTTTACCGAACGAAAAGACTGTGGAAATAGTAAAGGTCAACGTATTGCTTCACACTAACTACGTGCGACCTATTAAGATTAGATATTTTTGTCGAAAATGTGCAACAAGAAGAAATTAATATGCTTGAGAAATTGTTTTGACTAATACATTTTTTGTCTTTCATATTTTACGTAAATTAAACGTTCGATCGTTAATTTGCTTTATTTATTTATAGTATATTTAGTTTTGTACTTCTTAACTTTGGAAATTGCTAATTTTCAATTATCTTTTCTTTAAATTATTATTCAAATTATTATTCAAATTATTATTTATAATTATTATTTTATATTATTAATTTATTTAGTAAATTTTGAAAATCCCTTTTTTGTACGATTTATCGAGAACTATATACAATACATATACTTATATATATATATATATCTATAAAATTACATATTATACATCAAATTTGAATCGATAATGAATATTACTATATCATAGCTTAAATACGAAATCGGATTTTATCAGCGATTACAGGATACCAAACGCGAGAAACCATCGGTCGATGCGACAAATCATTCGAGTCTTAATCAACGAGGAGATGAGATACGGAGACTCGATATTTCAAAGAAGTAAGAGTGTGAAAAAGAACAGCGAACATCCGATAAATATTAAGTTATGATACTTTTAATAGACAAGTTTGTTAATTTATCTACTCTTTTACATTTTAGTGTATTTCTGTTTTTACATAAATAGCATTTGTCGTGTAATTCATAAATAAACAAAATTTGAAATAAATCGTATTAAAAGATATTTTATTAAAAATCGTTAAATAATCTGATAAAATTGTTCAACGTTATACATCAAAGGTGAAATTAATTTCTAATCGCATTCGAAGCGTCGATTTCAGTATGAAAGTTATTCTATTATTATTGCTTTTTATATTTTTACGTTATATTTTTTATTTCAACGATATCTGTGAAAGTTAATACAATAATGGAATATAAAGTTCTAATCTTCGTTGAATTGTATACAAATACACAAATACACGCGTATCTTAGTTCGAGTCGGTACATGTTCGACTTTTTTTACTAACGCAGATTTAAGTCGCGAACGTACATTAAATATTACGAGTATTTCAATAAAAATAAATTGTCCTATACGACTGTTCAGATTCACTATTCGAGTATCGAAAGACATAAATCTCAATGTAGGAGTCTCGTAGACGTTCCGAAATAAATTTCCTAAACGACAAACTTTCTTTTCGCGAAGTATATTCGATACTTCGAAACAGAAGCAATTTCTCGAAGTTCGATACCAAATATTTTGATAAGCTTCGGGAGCAAATTTTTGCTTATAAATGTGAAAGCGATGTAAAGTAACGTTCGAATTATATTAAAACATTATTCTTTCGTTTAAAACGGAGAATAAAGAAAAACAAAGTCGAAGTTCAAAAAACACACGCGAGACGAGAGACTTTGCGTTATTTGGGTGCGTTGTTGCGTCATCCCAAAACGAGGGATGAAACTGTATTCAAAAGTACAAAGCGAAGTCCAAATTATTAATTGTTTTCGATAAAAGTTGACATAGAATATTAACGATGGAACGTATGCGCAGAAATTGCCGTCAAATATTTTATCGCGAGATTAACAGCGTATCGATGTACGATTTTAATATAAATATGAAATTAAACGGCAAATTCATTATGTTTACGATAACGGTTATCTTTTCATCGTCGCTTCAAATTTATTTACTTATTCGTTATTTAACTCGGTCGTAATCAAAGATATCGAATGCATAATAAATGTGAGTTCATCGGTAGGCATTTATAGTGTAATAATTTGTATCGGAGACAGAATATAAATAAACTAGAAAAAACCGCTCGTAATATTTCGATAAATATTTCACGCTAATTCAACGCGCAGAGGAAAAAATCGCGTCGTAAAAGGTCGGATCGAAATACTCGGTCATTACTAAGAACGAAAACGTGTTTCTTTTTATCGATCGATAACTCGAATAAACTAGATCACCCTTAGTTCGAAATTTCGATGTTACATCGAAAGTACGAGTCACGCAACAAAGAAATACCTAATAAACCGATGCTTCGTCTACGCACTCGAGAATTGCTTCGAGTGTTGGAAAGAGAGAAGCGTCCTGATTGGTTGGCGCGAGGGGCTCGACGTCGATGTCCCATCTGACCTCTAACGTTCCGGCGTTATATATATTGCAAGGCCTTTCTCTCTCTCTCTCTCTCTCTCTCTCTCTACTCCTCTCTTCCTCTTTCTTTCGCTCCCCTTCTCTCCCCCTTCTCGCCCTTGTTCCCCTCGTTCCCCTTGCTCCACATGTTCCCCTTGTTCCCCTTCTCTCGTCTGGCTTTTTCGAAGCTACGCGTACCTTCCCCTATTTTCCTCCGAATATATCTCAACGGAACTCGTCACGAACGCCGGTATTTCTAAGCTCTGACGTCAAGTGTTTGGGGAAGCACATGTCTAAAAACGCACTTTTAGTATTTTATTTTCCGAGAGAGAGAGAGGAGAGAGAGGAGAGAGAGGAGAGAGAGGCACGTCCATTTACCGACAAATCGTTTGTAGATTCAGAGATTTTATTTTAAAAAATGAAAGTGTAGTGGAGCTTTTTAAAACGCTTCTCGGATAATTGCCGCGATAACTGGAACGGATAATTGAATATGTTTAAAAAAATAGTATTAGATTTATCGGGAATTTTAAGAAGTTTTACGAACGTCTGGAAAAATATTTACATTCGGCTTAATGAAATGAAAAGTAGTCGTTTGGAAAGTCGATAAAGGAAGTTGATTCGTATAAATATGAAATGCCAGATAAAACGATTAAAATCGCAAAAAAATTATTTGATTAATAATCTATTTCAAAATTAACTACATATTACTCAAAAAAATTTAAACCAACCGCGATAAAAGTAACGCGTATTAAATTATAGAATAAATGATTTTCGTTCCTTCTCGTTAAACATACCGTAAAATATCAATTACGCGCGAGTATTTGAAATCGCAGGTAAATCGCTCCATCCGAAACACGGAAACAATTATCTACAGTTGTCGTTTAATTGCGTTATTGTTTTACCGTGATTAAACTCGAATGCATAAGAATCCGAGGATTAGTCGACAAACACTTGGGATACTCTGAATTTTTTTGCGAATGCCGCGCATCTTTTGAAAGTATTTAATTACTTTCGCGTATAAAATATAGAATATTTAAAAGAATAAATAAACTATTTACGCAAATTTTTTAATTTTCTTAAAATTAATTCGTTTATTTACATTCAACGGAAGACATTGTGTAAAATTTAAACTTTTTAGAGATAAAGAATGGATACAATTTAATGGTTTTTAGTAATCGGTGCAAGAAATTTAAAACAATTGTTATCCATTGAAAATTTGACTTTACTCTCTTTATTCTGCCATGGGCGTAAAGTCAATCCAATTTCACGATACGGTAATAAATGGATTTAATATTTTATTACGTTAATTAGAGAAATTTAATTTAAACTTCAACATTCGTTCGTACATTTTGACATTGCCTATTTTAATTATATTTGTCCTTTAGGACAATATTTATTATCACACGCGCCAAAGAAGTATAGATTAAAAACTTGACTAAAATATCTTTAAACGTCTTACCAATTCAAGTATTTATTCCATTCAAAATAAAATAGTTTAAATACATTGTAATTACGATATATTATTTCCCCAAGAAAAGAAATTTATCGCTTATTATTTATTGCGTTATTATTTATTCTAGTATGTATCGAAATACATTATTTTTAATTTCCACAATGACACCGTTATATTTATCAACAAATATTCTAAATTATTTACAAAATAGAGTCGATGAAAAGTTAATATTACGGCGCATAATTACTTTGTTAATCAAACGTCCGCATCGATGACTTCAAATATTGTTCTTAAAAAATTAAAACTATGACCTAATCCGAGGGTAAGGAGTGTAAATCTTTGAAATTTGTAAATTTACAAACATTGAAATCTTAAGAGCTCTAGCTTGCGTCATAAAAATCGTCATAAAATCGTCATAAAAATCGAATTATTGAATTGGATGCAGATTACGAGAAATGAACCGACAAAGTCTTATCACCAAACGCATTAAAAACTTCAAATTCCAGCTCCAGCCGCGCGTGACAGGGAAAATACAGGTTTTTCGCTTGAGAAATAGCAAAGCGGCAAGGAGCGATTGAAAAAATGAACGAGAAACAGCAGAGGAAAGAATCGATCGACGCGTGCGAGCAAAAAAAGACTCGTTCCTTTTTCCCTCGCCGATCGATCGTTTGTCGCAACCCGAACAGTTCGCAGTAGGCGGAAAATATATAAGTATATCTCGAACCGGTTTGCTAACCAAAATACCGCGAGTCTGCCGAAGCCGCGCCCTTTTTCTTCCCGACTCTGGTTACACGACTAAAGAATCATCCGCGAGTCGAGCGACTCGTTACAGTTAGACCGACGGTAAACCTACACTTTCGTGACTTTCGTGTCTTTCGTGTCTTTCGTGTCTTTCGTGTCTTGCCTACCTCCCCTTTTACGTTTCTAATAAAATACGTCTGACCCGCTTTTTCGATACGACGCTAAAAATCGTACGATTTTAAAAGTATTTTCGTACGCGTAATTGGCCTACGCTCTTAAGAGAAAAAAACACATTCCCGTCGATGCGAACGCAGATAAGGATCTTTACAATTTACTTGGCTATTTATCAACAAGAAAAAGCTTTCAATCGCTAACGATAAAAACCCAATGACGTATTTCCAAATGTGTCCCTCTTGATAAAACAAGGATTGCACAAGAACGACGATCACAATCGAAAAGTTCGTCGCCCTTTCCTTCGCGAATCCATATCACACGCAAAAAATTTCATCGGCTGTCGACGCGTGGAGATTCGCGCGTGGTCGGTCCAGTTTTTTTTTTCTGGGTCGCGACGAAAGTGCGTTGCGCAATCGGAGCTGGATTTTTTGCACGTGCGCAAACTCGCGTATGCGGGGATTTGTCCGGAAATAGTTCCGAATGAAAGTAACGCCGGGTAAAAGTAAGTGTAAATCGCCGAGACCTTATCCGATTTTTAGCGCAACAAGTATGACGTTGGATTCGAAGGTTGAGACAGAATATAAGCGATTCGCGTGTATCCGAAAGAAAATCGACGCGGAGCAATTTTTCAAGCGGTGCAGCTTCGGTTATAATTACTAATGTTGTAGGAAATTGTTCCTTTAATGATTGATGTCTTGCGGAAAATTGATACGAGTATTTCGATTCAGGATATTCTAGGAATGAGAAAAATGCCTTTGATTTGTGGGTTTATATCAATTTTGGTTATTATTCTTTTTAAAGACTTTTCTTTTTTTTAAGATGTATAGATAATTTTTGTATAAATAAAAATGGATGATTTAAGGTACCTTTTTTACAAATAACATTTCCTTTTGTTATATTCAACAAAATTATACTTAAATAAAATTTGATTTCTAAAACGATATTGTAATATACATAAGGAGTGTATGATTTTTACTAATTAACGCTATGGCGTGAATTTTAATGTTTGTATTTAAATTTGTAACCTAAAAAAGTAACTTTGTATTTTATCGATGTTCTTAAATTTAATTATATATTCTTTTGTTATGCATAAAAAATATATGATGGTAAATTAAAATTGGATGATAAATCGTAAGCTTTAGAATAAGTAGCTAAAAAATTCAAGTATTAATTAGGATACCAAAAGTCATTTGAACTTGAATTATAATAAACAAAAACTTTTTATTAGAATAATTAAAAACTTCTAGGTAATGTTAAATCTTATCGCATCTTATTATAATATTTTGATCCACTTTTAACGAAACTATTTTTAACATTTAAAAAAATTACGTACGTAATTATTTCGTAGACTTTGTTTATACAAATAAGAATCAAATATTTATTCGTTATCACAATCGTATTACTACGAAAATCTCTCCTTATTTATAATTCCGTCATTTAACGTTCTTTAAGTTAAATTAATATTTGTTTAATTTTATTGTTCATTTGATAATTTGTACAATAATTTTTTCGAATGAATTAAACTTTTTGAAATTGTAAATATAACTTTACGTAAATTAAAATATAAATTTTACTATATTCAGATAATAATAGCTTTGCTAAAAATTATAAATTTTAAGTAATTCGATATTTTTTATATTATTATAAAATTGATTCGGTATGTCGTTTTTAAATAACTTAAATTATTTCCTTATTGTTAAGACATAATAACATTTAAGTTCATACAGTTTTGGTTAAGGATAGAAATTTATAAGAGTAATAAAAATATTTTTCATTAAAAACAGAAAAATACTAATTTAAAAAACGTAAATTTCAAATTTTTTACCGTAAATATGACCGATCACTTTTATGATTAAAACTGCTCTTTTCTGTAATAAACTTTGCAAAATTGTTAAATATTATGCACATAAAGTACATATAAAATATGATTTATTACTCATTATTTACAAAGTTATAGGAGGTCGATTACGTCGTAGTTTTGTTCTCTTAACTAATCTCATTTTTGTATTCGATTCATAAATGTAATTTAAATGCCAAGCATTATCTGTAATTTTGCTTCAGTCAATATTTTTCGTGTAAATTTAATTATTATGTCTGATTTTTTTTACATACTAACAATGTTTTAATCGTATTATAAAATTTTGCTTTTATGTCGAATATATATGTTCCATATTTGCATTATAATAAAAAAAATGACCGACGCGTTGAATTTTTTTGTAGTAATAAATAATATTAATTAAATTTGATTGTATAAAAGTTAAACATTAAAATAATAATGAATTTTTGTTGATTTTTATACATTATTAACAACATAAATTTTGAAAATAATTTCTGAAGTATCTTAGATGAACAGAAATCTTCTGAAGTTATTACAAGTTATTATAACATTTTGAAGATATTTTAATGTTATATTTGTAGAACTGTTATCATTTTATAGTGATAAAGCATTATTTAAAAGGTATTCATATTAAATATCAGTTTGATTAGTTTATTTTGCAACTATGTACACGTAAAACATTTGTAATACTGTTCGAACCATAGGCATGAGAAATATAAATTTTTGATTTTCGGATATGACAAAAAAAGTTTTAATTCAATGTAAGGCTTAAATATAACTTACAAATATGAATTGTAAAAGATTTAAAAATAAATAAATATGTGCAAATAGTTAATTTGTTACATTTCGATAATTATAAATGTTTCTTTTAATTTATGCTTGGAATTTTGTTAAATATATACAATAAATTATCGATAATATATTTTTAGACTGTTTTACAATAAATAAAATGTATCTATTCCATTATATTTGATTTTTTAGAATGATATGATTCATTAAAAAATCTATGGTTAAATATAGAACTAAATAAAAATAAAACTAATATAATTATTTGAATTTTTGTCATTTTATGAAAAATTAGGCAGATTTATTTAATTTTTAATGATTTTTTTTAACAAATTATTGTAAACAATGAAATAATTTTTTAAAAGATTCTAGATATTATTAATATACTTTATTCTTTCGTCTTTGATATTCATACTCGGTACATAGTAATTAAACAATGTACGATAAAGAAACAAAAATTTTACTTATTTGTACTTTGTTAATCTTTCTATATTTTTGCGAATATTTATTTCTAACGATAATTTTAAACTTGTGATTAAAAAAAATATTAGATAATATCAAATAAAGTATCAAAAATGAATAAAATTTAAACTGTTTGTATAACAATTGTAGTAGTAAAAATATACTAATTTATAAAGTAATATTAAACAGAACAAATTTTATGTGTTATCTATTTGATATAGTTAACGAGTGTTTAATTATTTTATGATGTATTCCTCAATTTATAAGAAACTTGCCAATAAAAATTTTTTAGTATATTTACAATTATTAGAAAAAATAAAAATCTTATTTAAAAAAATAATAAAATTACATTGTAGAATAAAGAAACACAAGAATAAGTAAGCAATTTTATTTGTGCGGAATATCATTATAAAAGTAATTCAAAATCATTAAAACGATAGAAAATTCTAATTATGTCGAAAATTTTTTAAGTACAAATTTAAAACTCAACAAATTGAAAATAAAAAATAATTAAGATTGCCAGAGTCAAGCATATGAAATCCTTAGACCTTACAATGAAAAATTATCTAAAATATTTGACTAGGATTTTTAAATTAACTCTAAATACAACTGTTAATTAGCTTTTTGCATTTATATATATTTTTGCTGTTTTATTGTTAGTGAATAACACTATGTATATTTTTATCTGAATATTATAGATTAATAAACTGCAATTTATTAGGTAAGATACTTTTAGAGTGCTAATCAATCATTTACTGTAATAAATTTAGAATGACGTCTAAGCATTTTGATCGTACAATATAACTGCGTATTTTTTATAAATTATCGAAATCTGATAACTTGGAAAGTTATATATTTCTCTGTTATAAAGTTATTAATATAAATTATGTTAAAAAATTAAAATTTCTACTTTATACCGAAATTAAAATAAGAAATTGAAAAGATTCTTATCGATAATATATTTTGGAATTTTGATTCATAATAGTTATAAATCGTATAAAATTTTTTACATTTATAAAAAGAAATTTCCAATGGTATTTTAATATGTACATAAATCATAGTAATAATAGTATTTACGATCGATCACAATTTTAAACAAGCATATTCATATAATAGGTAAAAATGATTCATGCGAATAAATCATGAATTTAAGATACTAAAGTAATATTAAGTATATATATATTATTAATCATAGTCCGATTTTCTACATTATAAAATAAGTATTTTTACTAGTATTCGATTTTTAAATTAATTAGTAGTTTACATTAAAAACCTACACGTCAAATTAAATTGCATCGTTAAAAACGGTAAATTACCAAATGCGATCGATCACCGATATTTTTATTATTACGAATTACATACTAATTAGTTACTAAAAAAAAGTTCAAAAAAGGAAAATTTTTTTAAATACCAATACTACGTCGTTTAATTGTATTAAAAAAATACACGTACCTAAAATAAAAATAACTTTAATCATTTCAACGTCAGCGATAATTAAAAGAGATACACCGAGAAGATCATTCACTTACGAATCGAGCGGAAAACAATAATTTTGCTCCAAAATAAGATTCGATAAGGAGTCGATCGAAGTAAGCGTAAAGTTTCCTTTTATCAGACGGTCGAGCCCGACACTCGAGTAACACATATATACATCAACGAGTAAAACGATCGAACGATTAGTTTCGATAAAACAATATAATCTCTGGTCCATTTAACGTTATACGCATCTTCAAAGAAACTGCAGTAAGCGGATATTTGTTTTCACGTGGGTATAGTTTTGAATGTACCTCGGGATTGATTTGTCGGCGGCTTTTTTCTTTATTCTCTATCTAGAAGAAATAGAAAGATACGTTCGAGCGGTTCGTTTCACCGCGTCTCGGGTGTACATAATAAAAATTTCATATGTGAGATATTAACGTTGATTAGCTCGAGTGAAATTATTCGTAGTTTTTAGAAGTAAACGTCGATCGCTGATCATTTTTTCGTAGGATTTAGTCGAATTGTTGAGATGTATATGTAAATTAGCGTTTATGGAAATTGTGCTTACTGTATCAAATTAAAAATGTGTATATTTTGTAAAATATCCACTTACTATTGTATTTCTCAAACACGAAAAGAATTCAAGTATTTTTTTATTTACAGATTATATATTTATTCGGTCGATAAAATTTATTTAAAAAAGATTAAATTTATTAGACACTCTTTACTATATTTTTGTTTTAATATTCATTGATTAATCTTACCCTTTTTATCTCCGCTGTATTTAAAAATAAAAATTAGTACGAACGAATTAAGCTATAATTTCAATATTTTAAATGATAATACGTTTAATAAACAATTTTGTTTTGTTTCCACAAGATTTTATTTTTAAAAACATTAATATTATAAATAATAAAAATATCATTTTCTCTGAATTTTTACTGAATTAAATTTTCGAACTATTTAATCATGTGAATTATTGAAATAGCAAATAACGAATTTATGGACGAAATCTCGAACTAAAAAGAAACGCTATTATAAGAAAAAATATAACGAATCGAATTACTCAATGAAATGTATCCTCCAAATTCTTCAATTTAATTCTGTTACAGATTTTTATTGTAAAATTGATTATTATTGTAAAATTTTTGTGGTAAAAAATTTGAAGAACGATAGCCTACATATACAATAAAAAAGTATATTTTCTATTTACATTTCCTACGTACTGTTATTAACTCAAGTCTAATTAAATATATGGTATTCGAGTAAACTTACAAAAATGATTTGCCAACTCTCCACATCTCCAATTTGCAAAAAAGAATTATCAAATCTTTACTTTGATGTTCGTATTCTAATTTATAAATTAGAGTTTATAATTTATAAGTTAGCAAAAAGACTTTAAGGTTGCTTCCTCGCATCCAAAAAAAAATTACGAGACTCTTACGATATATTTTCTTTATCGATAGTCTCGTATCTGTCTTCGTGCACACGACAATTTTTTCTCCTTGCGAAAGAAATATTTTCTTTAATAAAAATTATAATGCCCCTCGAGACAGACGAGTTTTTCAAACATTGTTGTAATGTATGAAATTAACGAAAATCTTGTTATCACAAGTACGGATTAGAAGGATGGAAAATTTTCGACGACCGTGTAAACTACGCGCAGTATATAATTTTGAGAGATTTCGTTATTACTATGTTTCGTTTATTGTGGTAAAAATTACTTTGTTGGAGGTCACTCCGAATTGGAGATTTAAAATTCGATTATTAAAGACCGAAAATTGTATTTAATGGTCTAAATGGCGATAACGTTGAACGTGCGGAAAATCCGAGACGATAAATCAGTTATAAATTTTGTTTTGACCGTTTTGACATATTTATTTCCTTAGAGGTTGCGAAATGTGCAAATAGAGTGATTATTAAATTTGAAAACAAGACGCTTTTACCGTATATATTTTTCAATATTTGATATATTTTTAATTCGTTTTCTATGAAATTAAAAAATTATCTTAAAGATAAGGATTAAATTATAAAATAATGTATACAAACTCCAAATATCATACAAGAAAAATCATTAATTATATTAATTAATTACGTTATTATTTATTATTCGATCGAAACATATCGATTGAGATGAAATAGTTTCCTTTTTCTTAAAAATGATCAACAATCACAAAAAAAAAGAAGCAGCATCGATAAAAACAAATTTTTATAAACAATACATTGTAAGTTTCCAACGTTATAGATATTTAGTAGATACGCGTATAAAATAGAACCGTACAGATAAAAAGATAAACGATAGAAGAGAGATAGGAAAGAAAAAAAGAAATTGTATAAACGTGATATGATACCAGAGTTGCACGTGTTTTTCAGTGTAAAAACGTGATGTACCCACTAAGGCAGGTTTTATGTTGCAATCTAAATTCAACATTCCGCGCGAATTGCGACGTATGATTCATCTATTTCGTTCCTTTTCTTTCGATGCTTCTGTACTTGCTTAATTAATGTACGTAATGTCATTTGGTAAATGTTTAAAAAATATTTACATGTTTTCCTATGAGTCCGAGAGGCGGTATATATGGTAACCTTCGAACCATTTTCGGAGGATGTTTTTAGGTCAACTATAAATCTAAACGGGTGATAAAATTATTTAGTTTCTTACGAGTCCACTTCTGAGTAGGAAAATAATAAATATAAATTCCAGCTTTTAAATCGAGAGGTACTTTAATTTCCTCGGCTAAACAGATAAATTACATTTGGAGTACAAAATATGTAATTTTATATTTATCGAGTTGTATTTTGAATAACATTTCCATATTACAATATGAAATTCGAGTCATTCAAAATTTTGATATTTAAAATTGTCGACGGATAAGAAAAGATGTCTAAACGGTTTATAAATTATTATGTTATATAAATGTTTGATACGATACATAAATTCTATAACTGAATTTCTTACAATAATTACAAAATAAGTATTGTGTCGCATTGAATGTAATTTATTAATGTGACAATTATTTTAACGATCGAATAATTACGTTTGAAAAATTTTATTTTGATTCATATATTCAAAATTAACTAATTTGAAATTGAAACTAATTGTAGACTCGAATAAAAAATTTTTCAAATTATGAGAACAGTTTAAAAATGATTTAATGATTTGAGTTTATATCGTTGAACTTTTATATATTCAAATAATTTAAAATTAAACATTTTTTTATATATTCGTTGATTTAAATTTTTAAAAAGTCTCCGAAGAAACATAGAATTATCAATTTTTTTTACAATAAATTTTTTACAATAAATCTCAAAATAAAAAGAATTAAACCGAAGACATTTTTCATCGAGACGAGTTTATACATTTCTATTATATTTTTAATATTTATATGCATTTCTTTTTTAAAACTACATTCACGAGTATTATAAATACATATATGTATATATAATACAAAATAACATGTTAATATTTAAATGTCAACCTTAGTTATGTTTCATTCCTAAAATATTTTTCACGTTTTTAATTTCTTTTATAAGCAATATATATAAAATTGAAAACATTTATAATTTAAAGAAAATATTTTATAATGGACTTTTGAATAAAATCATTTTATTTTATATTACTATAGAAGTTTTTTCTTAATCCATAAATAAGTGTTTAAGAAACTACTTTTTCAGTACATAATATATCGATTCTTAGGTTTCGCATATTTAAAAATTTAATGTATTACATTCAAGGTAATAATCTATTCTCTTCAATATGATAATATTAAATGTAAGAAAATTTAAATCGATTTCAATTAAATTTATTTTTTTCGCTTGTATCTAAATAACTTTGTTTGTAGAAACATTACGCGTCCATTCCAATATAAAAGATAAAATATTATCTTCTAAAAAGGCTTAATTTTAAAAGATTGTAAGATATGTCTTGGTCAAAATTTTATAGCTGCTGATATTTAAAAGTTCACATGTTAATAGAGTTCAAAGATAAGCTATATAAAAATTTAAAATGGTACTTTCGAATAAAATTATAGAGAACGATAGTAGACTACTTTTTTTTTAGTTTTCTTTCATGAATTACTTGTTTTTCTTTTGATATAAATTATACTTTGATACGATATTTCGAATAAGGTTAAATATTTTTTGATAAAAGATCGTTCAATAGTTAAATCGTTCGAAATACTTAATTCATATTTTTATTATGAATATTCTTATTTTATTATTTAATTGCTTGAAAATTTTAAGGTTTTAAATATTTGTTTATAATAACTTATTATAGTTTTACCTTTGTTCTCGATGTATATATTTTTAATAATCGTAATAAATGTAATTCTCCAAAAGCAGTAGAATTATTTAATTTACCTTTTTTTATACTGAGAATTATACGGTAATTATTAATATAAAAAAACATTTAATAAAAATAAATTTTAATTTTATGAATATTTATTTACATATTTTTACATAAAAATAATAAAATTAATATTTTTAATCCTAATATGTAAGTAATATTACGAAAGTAACTTTTTTAAACAATATTTTAACATTTTTGCTATATAATAATTTTCCAAGTTTCTAGACTTAATGTCTACTGAAATTACATATTTTTGTTTTGAACATCACATATTCGGTCGATTAAATATTTAACAAATATTTAAATTCACTTTAATTTTATAAAATAAAGTTTAAAAAACCGGCTAAATGTGATATAAACTAGTTATATCAGTACTTATTTAAGATAAATATAAATTAAGTTCTATCTACCAAATATGAATATTAGTTATTCTTATCACAGATAAATATTAAAATTAGTATTTTTATGCTAATTTATATGAATTTGTTAAACGTATAAGACAAGAAATATCAAATGTTTTTAATAGCTTTTTTTAATTCTGATTTTATTCCTAAATTAAGAATTGCATTTGATTTTAAAAATCTGCAAGTAAAGTTTATACTTTAAATTTTATAATTATTGCAAACTGTTTTCTTTATTTTTCATTTCTTTGATAAACTATATGAGAAATATTGTTTTAGTGTTTTATCGTTAATAATGTAAAATACAACTTCAAATTATAAAGTGAATTTCAGAATTTTTTTTTAAGAATCTTACTAAATAATTTTATACTATTTTTTATAGGTGAAAACATAACGTTTTTGAAAAATTTTAATAGCTAATTTCATTATGTACATGAATTAATTATATGTTTGATCAATTTTAGCCCCATCTTTTTATCAAAGAATCATTATTTGATCCTTAAGAACTGTTAAATTTTTCTTAACGAAATCTCCTTAATTACGCTTAACATCCAATGAGAGAGGAATAAAATAATAAAAATCAGCAAATCCCCACTAGAAGGCTAAATATAGTGCAGTATAGGTTCAGTTTAAATTCCGATGCATTCAAAAGAGATTCGTAAAAAATAAGTAAGAAGCAAAAAGAGAGTCGAAAGGCTTGATTTATACATCTTGTACCTGAGTCTTGAGTTATATTGTGCGTCTATATTTAGAAGCAGAAACCAGTAGATTTTTTTAACATCTTTTTTTGATATTAAGGGCTTTTTAAATTCTATCACTGGTTCTACAACGAGAAATGATTCATTTGGAGCTAAGGTTTTCCCAAATTTTATAAGTATGTGAATTTGAAACATATAACTCTATGAGTTTAAAAAATTTAATTATCAAATTTGAATATAAAAGTAAATTATTAATGTCTGTGTATTTTACTCTATTGAATTAGTAATCTTTCAAATAAGCACAAATTTTATAATTTATTAATCAAATTGAAATTTTTATTTGCGGTTTTCATTTACATATGTCACCCGTGGAATAATTTACAAACGATTTTTACTAATAAATTGAATCAATTTTTTATTTATAAAACGTCATAAACAGAATAAAATATTAATATTTTTTGTCATGGTAATAAAATATTATCGAAGCAAAAGTTAGCATCTATGAATTCAATTTATCATTGAAAATTTTTAATCACATAAGTATCGAAAAAAAATATATTTTAAAATACTTATACTATAATAATGTTTTATTTTAATTGTCCATTAAATATATACTTGATCTTTGTGTCTCTACAAAATGTCAAAATAGAAAAAACTAAGTAATGAAAATTTAGAAATTTAATGTTTTAAAATAGTTAGGCTAAATGACGATGAAAAATAGATGCTCGTCGTGTTTAAGCCGCCCACGAATAACGTTGTTAAATATTAATAGTCTTGATTTAGAAACTAAGGTGACTGAACTAATAAATAATTATAAATAAGAGATATTGTTAAAAACTGTCAAGAATATGTACAAATAATTTTCCAGTTTTTAAATATTGATTCACATAATGTTTTTTTTTAATTTTTTCGTTTTATTTAGTGTTAATTTTTTTAAAATACCAGAGTCAGAATCTGAACAGATGTCAAACATTATCGTTTAACATATGAAAAACTATTTTAATTAACTACTAAATATTCGTGAACGTCGATTTATACTAAAGGAGTAAAACGTTAAAGAAAAGAAGTATTTATTGAAATTCAAGTCATCAATCTATTGAAACTCCAGGAATATAAAAAATAACATTTGAAAATATTAAATATTAGAGTATTATGAGTTTCTAAAATTTCGGACTTTACTGACTATGGAAATTTTGAATATTTCCATTATTTCTATGTAACATTTTATTAATAGCTTTTTATGGTAAGCTATTAGTAGTATTTTCATTCATGTACATAAATGATAGTTCAAAGATCTTGATAATCGATTAAATATGAATATATATTTCCATATTTACTAGAAAAAAATATATAAATCTGCTAAGGTATTACGTGAATTTTTTCTAAATTTGAAGAAGATCCGATTTATCAGATTTAATCGATTAAACTAAAATAGCCAAAAAATTTGAATATAACGATTCAACTATATATCAATAATCGTATTAAAAGAAAAGTATAGAATGATTTATTAAGTCATAAAAATTCATATTAAAGTAAACGAGCGACTTGTTTTTATTTATTCTGATTTTACAAATATAATAAACTATTTAACGGTAAATTAGAATACAGTTGAAAATTAAAAAAACTACGGTAGCAGAAAATAAAATATTTCGTTAAAAAAAGAATCAGTATAAATAAAATAATGTAAAGAAGTTAAGAATAAAAAATCAATTTTAATTTTTCCAATTTTTTCTCAATAATTAATAATATTCACTATTATTAGATGGAGGTAAAGATACTTTTATACAGATGTAAAAAGTATATTTTTAACAATATAAATAAGAAATTTAGAATCTGAAAATAAAATGCCTTGAAAAATATTTGAAACACTCGTGAATGTAAAGAACAGATAATATCAAATACCAAATAATTAAATAGACGTACTTTATTCTTGGCTTAATATTGTCAAAATAATTACATCATGTAATTTAAGATGAAAACGGCACGTAGCGAGAATGACGTATTAAAAAGAAGCTTAAGGAGTTTTGTTACGGAAACAAGAAATTAATAAAACGAGTTTAATCAAGATGAAGAGGGTAATATCGTATAAAGTTAGCTTTATAAGAAGGAATGTAGGGACAAGATTTAATATGGTAAAAGAATGCGATAAAGGAGAGAAGAGTGTGAATTTAGCATTAACAATGTGACGATTGACTCTATTAAAAATACTAAAATAGTAATAATAATAAATTTTATAAATATATATTATTATGTGGAAATGTTATATAAATAGATAAATAGTAAAAATTTTATCTCGCTTATTAGGTAATAAATAAGAATCGTTTTTCAATTGTTACGTTACGCAAAATTATTTATTTATCGTATACGCAAGTTAGTTATTACAATGACTTCATATTACCGAAAGAAGTCTTTTAAATAATTTGTATAAATATTATGTAAAGTTTATGAACAATGAGCAAACATAAAACAGTTTAATATGTATTAAACATAAATTTGTGTTTAATAACGGTTACATAATTGGAAAATAATTTTTAACATATTTACTTAGAATTTTTAAAATATTCATTCCTTACGTTCATTAAAAAATATTTAATCGTTGTTTTGTCATTATTATATTTATTGAGAATTACAGCTTTATTTCAATAAGTACATATATAAATTATTTTAATAGCATCGAGCTAAAATAAAGTATAAGGATAATAATATGAATTTTCACTGGAAGTTAATTTTATCACAGATTGATAACATTATCATTATTTTTTTAGTGTTTTGCTAAATCATATTTGTAAATCAGATAAACCCAATAATTTAATTCATGTAACACAAGTCGTATAAGATTTCTAATAAACAAAGAAAAACTTTTTCGAGTCTAATTTAACGTGATAATAATATTGAAATTAAAAAATTGAAATATTCTACGTTCGGCAAATGACATATATACACATTATATTCTATTTATAGTAGTACCAATTTATTTGTTTATTATTGTTGATACACGCAAAGTTCAAAAGGACACAAAAGCGTCGAAAGATAAAATCATTCGTTAGCGTGTATAGTAAAATTTAAAGTTGTTATATACGAGTAATTCCGATTTAAGCGTTGTCACGTTAAAAGAAAAGACGATAATATTAGAAGATTTAAATGGGATTAATTTCAAATTAAAATGCATTTTAAAACTCTGCGATTCAAAATTTCGATTTTAGAAATCAACTTTAAAAGTCATAATGCAATCGTTTAAATACTCGGGAAACATTTTATAATTTTACTCGAAACGTATTTATTCGCGCGAGGGAATTAAATTTGAATAATCGAGCAAACTGAAATTTATAAACAACAAAAAAAGGTGTCTTTTCGTATCAAACACGTGTAGCGAATGTCACAAACGCAATACGCGCGACATTTTGCTCGTGTTTACGCGTTTTCTCGTCTTGCACTCGCGATTTTCAATTTATCGTCCGTTACCAAAATTTGCGCGATATTAAAAATAAATAAGGTTCGATTTAAGAAAGTGCCATCGTTTGCGAATAAAATAAAGGATTTGTTATTTGATGTTTATATAGTTATCGATCAATTTTCGAATCGAAATATCGGACAATATTCGAATCCGTGTTATCCGAATCATTTTATTTTAGCTTAATTTATTTAAAATTAAAAAGATTTTTTAAAAATTAAAAGAAAAATTTTATGTAGATAAAAAAGTATGTATTTATTTTATCCAAGTTCAATCGTTTCATTACGACTGTAAGGTTTAAAAAAAATTATCTTAAGAGATATAAGACATTGTTCAACATTTTTTTACATTGTATATTATATTAAAAACGTGTTTTTGAGTAAAGTTCCGATATATCGGTATTTTAAAGAAAATGGGTTCTTTTTGTTTCTTTCCTTTGCATTTGAATTTTAAATTAAAAAACACGCGATTCACCGACTTTACGGAGGAGAGACTGAATAATTCATCGTAAAATAAGGCATGCACTTGTGCGCTCGTGTGTGTGGGTGTGTGGGTGTGGGTGGGTGGGTGTGTACACGTATACACGCGTCGACGAAAATGAAAGTTGCAGGGAGATCGAAGTTGCAGAAATGCGTGGTACATCGATTCGATACGAGTCGTTGGTGGTATCGTTCGAATAATAGAACTCGCCAAAATTTTAGTATCCAACGAGCAAATTTTTTCCAATAAATCATAACGAGGCGAATCGCGCCTTTCGTATAAATCAGTTGAAAGCTTTAAAAAAAAGTTGGAGATCGAGTCTTGTAGTTTTAATGTTTATTCATAAACAGGTGAAATAACACAAGAAGCATTTGAATATATACTAAGTCAGCGGGAGATAATTGTCTCGAATAAATTAAAATTTACGTACTAAATTCTCTGATATATTTATGTACTCAGACAAGCGAGAAAATCTTTGAACGAAGGTTAAAAGAATAATCGGGATTCATTCCGTTTTATCTTAAAAGGAATGGAAAATTACCAAAAATGCTTGCAATCGCAATAAATGTACATAGATAATGTACGTATTAACAGCGGAATCCAAACCGACTTTTCGGTCTAAGCTTTTTATATACATCTCGATACACCGCACAGCGAATAACAGCACAAAAATGTTGCGAACGTTCGGTGGATCGTGAAAATAAGATAAAATAACGCGCGTTTCTCGACACAAGTTGGAGATAATTAATCGATTAGGAACACTCCAAGTCCCCGGGTCGACGAATTGTAAACTTGGCCAGGCCGGTAAATTGGATCCACGCCAGTCGATCGGGTTGGGAAAAATCGTTAAAATCGCGTCTCGCCTCGCCGCGAAGAGATAAAAAATCGCGCGTCAAAAAGTTGAAGGAAGGAGGTGCGTCGGAAGAGAGGCACACACCGACTTAGCAACCAGAGCGAAAGAGTGGACGAAAGAGTGGACGAAAGAGTGGACGAAAGAGTGGACGAAAGAGTGGACGAAAGAGTGGACGAAAGAGTGGACGAAAGAGCAAAGCGAACGAGTAGACGATACAACAGAGCGAAAGGGTATACTCACGCAATCGTCCGGTCGGGGTCCTTTGAGGCTGCTCACCGCGGTCGGCATGTCTCTGGGGTTCCTCGTCCGGGTCGGGGCAAAGTCGGGGCGTCGTCGCGCCTCTTCGAGCGCGGAGATACGTAGACACACGCGCGAGTCTCCTTGAGGAGCGATCGAAGGCGTCTGATCGAGCGTCGACGACCGGTGAGTTCGGCGTCGCGTCGCCGCCTTTTGCGAGTCGGGGAGGGGATAGGAGGCGTCGGAGGCCGGCGCGATGCAGTCGTGAATTTTCGGCGCTTTTTCGGTGTTTTTCGTCGTTTTTTCCGCGTTTTTTCCGCGTTTTTTTCCGCGCTTTTTCCGAGCTTTTCCGCGCTTTTCCACCAACAAGTTGACAAACCTGTTCCAACAGGCACAACAGAGTCTCGCGCTACTTTCCTGAGCTTGAGTTTAATGGCGGTGTGAACTTGGTTCGAGGCGAGACGTTGGTTCAAAGGCCGTTCGAGGCCAAACTCCAACTTTTGCGTGTAGTCACCGAGTCTCGCGAATATTACGTAACAAGGATCGACGCTCAAAGAGAGACGTTCGCGTGCATATTTATACCGAAGTTATCGAGCAAATAAAAAGCATCGAAGCATCTTTTCGCGTCGACGATCTTATTAAAACTCCAATTAGTCTCGACCGATTATTACGTGATTAATGTACCGAGTTCGTTATATCTTCTTATACCGACGATTAGTTTCCGTATTTTTCTTTTTTCCAACCAATTTTCCTCGTTAATCAAGTCGTTACGTTTTTTCCACACTTCTCTTGATTTACGATCTAGATTTTATTGTTTGCGTACGTTGCGCGTATTCTCCATTTTACCGAAATCAAATTTATTCCGAGCGTGAAATATTAATTTTATTAAATCTTTTTCATTTACGAACGTTACGTGTACGTGTTACCGTCTTGTATTTTAAATTCGATTACACTCCGTAAATACTAAATTCGTTATCGTAAATTTTTATTTTTAACGCGTAATAAGTAGCATTTAATTTTGTAGAATTTACCGTTTAAAACTTTTACGATTTCGTAACTTTTACTAACGTATAAAGCTAAAATTATCTAAGCGGTGGTAATTTGTTTCGCTCGTTCGAAACTAAATTATCGTTGGTTTCTGTAGGCTCGAAATATTTGTCTCTCTAAACGAACGTATTCTTAACAAATTTCAACGAATAGTTTTTTAAGCACGTTCGGTACGATCGAGTAAATTACGCGAAGTTTCAATAAAACTTTTAAATTATTTTTCGTATACGCGTATTTCTAATAAATTTAAATATCATTTTTAACTCAAAATTATTATAATTAAAGCGATAAACGACAGCGGTGAAAAATATAATATTTAAGAACGAATATCCGAAACTATGGATCGTGTTAAAAATTTTGCGAGATATTTATTTGGATAATGCAAAGCGGTAATAAACCGTAAGATACAAAATCTATAACCTATTATTTTATAGAAGCAATTTGTACATCTTAAGGAAAAGAGGACGCAAAATTGGAACGAGTTATTAATTCGTTCGTCGTTCGACGAGAAACTTGAAAAACATTACTAGAACAGTGCTTCAAAATATATACTTGCACAACGCTTAATACAAACTATCAACTTAAAGTATAATAATCGATTCGCTTATGTAACGCATACTTGAATTATACAATACACAACATTTTAGTTTCATTGTTTAAGTAATCGTCGAGCAACGCGTTTCAAATAGTATCGAAAAGAGTTTTCGAATACCCGCTTATTTTATGCGTTGATTATTTACCTTCGTTTCGAATCAAATTTATAGCCTTAAACTTGAACGTACCTCCAACAATTTCCATATAAAAAATATGTTATTCAAAGCAAACTTGAACGTATAATTTTCATTTAAATTTGCAAGTTTTTCCAGTGCATTCCATCCGCAAAAGCTCATAGTTCAAACGACACTCATCGTCGAGTTTTGCAAAACGTCCAAAGCCTGTAAAAATGTTAAGAGTCGCAGATTCGCGTATACGAAACGAAGCCTCGGATTTTGTACCCGACCAGCGTCGATCCCAGCGTCGATCCCAGCGTCGATCCCAGCGTCGATCTCAGCGGTTCCGAGTACCCACAGAATAAGCATCAACGTCCTCGTTTATCTCGATGGATTCGTCAAAAACACGAGCCAAGTCCATTACATTCGATTATCAGCCCTCACCTCGTTTCCCGCCTCGGCGATTGCGAGCGTTCCGATTTTTTAATCTTCTCGCACGCGGCCAAGCGATAACCTCAAACTTCGGCGATGCGTCGGGGGACGGAAAAAAACGAAGATGAGTCGAGAAAACGGCGATTCCCGTATCTCCAATCGGATGATTGCGAAACGTCGCTTTTAATTAATTTGAATCGCGACGAGGGAATCGCACAATTGTCCTTAGAAGCTACGACGTTCACCTTCGCGTAATTCGATGAGCGAAGATGAGAATTAATAAACCTGATTTATCGAGCGGAGAGACGGAAAATTAAATCGATGGCACGAGTTTTATTAATGCGTCTGCATTTTGTTATATATTTAATTATTTCCGTGTGGAATGAGAACTCGAAGCGTTTATCGCGTTTTTCCATACGTTACGGATAAGGAAACGGGAAAAATTCTATCAAGCTGAATTGTAAAACGCTAAATTCGAAATTCAAATATACACACTTGTACATAAACTTAAAAATTAGAGCTTCGAGCGATGCAGTTAAGGTTTATGCAACGCGATAGGAAGATAATTAATTATATTTAGCAAATTCTTGTAACCGCAATATGCGATCGGTCGGCGAAGAAAATTAATCGTAAACCGACTATTTTCATTTTTAATTCGGATAGAATGTCTCTATATTTTCTTTCGCTCGTACTTGTCGTAAATATATTTTCTGGCTCTACGACGGAATTATGTCGCAATCTTATTGTTCGTAACTACAAGATATTTAGAAACTTATACCGCATTCGCTTATTTCTCTTTGGAATGGTTCGAACTCGTATTTGCCACTCCTCTTGAAAGCTATTAAGTGATTGTAAAAAACACAATCTAACGTTTGAGAATAGAATGAGAGGATAATAAAATTTTTTAAGAAAGGTGATAACTAAAAATTACGCATCGATAGAATTTGCATCGATGCAATTAATTATTTTTATCGAAATATTATCTTTTAGACGTTCGTTTAGTTATTTAAAAGTAAAGATTTCTATAAAAGTTTCTTTTATTTCTGGGAAATTTGAAAATGGTTATATTAAATTTATTCGATGCTTCGTTAAAATTATCAATCGGTAATGCATAAATCAGAATGTAAATACATGGAATATTGTTTATAAAAAGTAAAGATTGATTGTATAGAAACTAACAGCAAAATAACTATATAAGTTATAATTTTATCAACGGATACAACATTTAGTCTACTTATCTATTGTTATTAATTTTATCTATGCTGCGTCAGCTATTTTCTGAAAGATTGTAAGACTTTAATATCGTTTTACTCGAGATGAACTTTTAGTTATATAAAGTTAAACTTTCACTCGAAATCCAATCGCAACTTTGTTTAATTTAAAGAAACTCGGAACTTGATTTTCAAACTAGGGAAAATAAATTTTATCCTCGTTCGAATTTACGTTTTACGTTATATTTATAATTGTCGATACTTTTATTGTTATAAACATCTGAAAACGTAGAAAAAAGTTTTTATCCTCGGTTATTTATAAAAAAAATACACTCGATATTATAAAAATAACTTATAAACTGACTAACATAATATATATCACTGCAAATACACTTAAGAATAGAGAAGCGAATACAATTTTAACTTCTAAAATTGAATTTCGGGCGGCTGATAACATTTACCGATTAATCTTATTTTGCATAAACGAGGGAAATATTGTAGATATTTATAGTTGTGCATAAAATAAAACCCATTTGCATTGTTGAATGTCAATTTTCAACGACTGCAACGTATTATTCGCGATATTTCTCGAACTTGGAGCGGATGTCTCTTATCATAAGCTTCGTCCAAGAGGTAGAGTCGAAGACAGTATGATTTCATCCCCGAGATGCGATTATTCCTCCCTACGGTATAATCATCGGAAATATTTATTCTAGCGTGTTCAATTCCACTGCTTAAAATTCGAAGGGATCGCAATTTCGAGGAAACTTTATGCGTCTGCGCCAAAGATTTCTAAGGTCAATACCATCTTTTGTCGATGCTTGGAGAATTAACCGGTGAAGTCACGTGTGTACGTCATCGATTCATGGACGGGGTATAATTTTCTCGATACTACTCGTCGGTCGGGCGGGAAATTCAAACGAAATCGAGAAAAAGCATCGATTTCGAAAGCTTGATTCTTGGAAAGCTTAGAGGAAAAATGTGATCGTTCGTTGTTTTGATGAATCTTTAAAATCGTATTAACATCTGGAGAAAAAGTTCACTGAAATAAGCAAATTTAGATCAGTAGTTTTGACCTAGATACGAAAAATTATCGAGAACGTAATCAAACTTTTGTTTCTATAAATAAGAAAAACCAAAACTTATCTCCAAGCGAATAATCATTTAATAACGGTTATAATTAATGCAATGTCTTCGAGAGTTGCAAGGACGACTCATATTTTTGCAACGATAAGAAAAAAAAATATTGTGATACGCTTGTCTACTTTAAGAAAGAAAAGAAGAAGCGTGTACTATTGATTATTAAAAATGTAACGCGTATAACTTAAATGAGATCACTGTTTAATGTTTGCGCGGATGAAAATACGACCTCAGACTATGTTTTTTTCAATTGAATTAATTAATGTTTCGATCGAATATTGTATTTAAAAAATAGCCTGTTCTAGCACAGAAACATTATCTTTACAAAAAATAACGAACGAAAATTACCCGCAAAATTTATTAATTTCTGATTACAATTTGATATACAATTCGATTGTAAAATGTTTATAATGTACAGAAAGATACAATAATAGATCAAATAGAGCAGTGAAATTCTTTTTACGATGTGTACAATTTTCACGCACATTCATTGATTACAAAATCGAAATTGATGTCATAATAGATTAACCAAGTTTGTTTTCCTGGATCGACATTGAACTCCACGATTACGGCATTACATACACAAATTGACCCAAATTTCAAACGCTATCAACTACGAAATTATCTTTGAAAGGTGCATTAATGATGCAAAGAAATTCAAATTGAATAATGTACATTGGAACATCGAATATTTTATTTAATATTGGAGTGACGCATTTAACTTGAAAAACGGATTCAATTTTACACGTATTCATTACACTAAATTTATCTTGAAATTCTATTAACGTTTAGCTCTTTTTATCTGTTTTCTAGAATTATCGGCATTTAAAATGGACGTTGAAGAACGATTTTTTCTATTTAAAATAATGAATCTTAAACGATAACTGATATTATAAAACTCTTTCTTATAAAAAACGTAAGATTGCGTAGTTAACTTTTTTATTGTAACGTAGATAAATTATTAAAATTTTCTTTACTTGTACCAAAAAAATTATTTTTTTTTACTTTTATTGGTACAATATAAAATTAACGATTCTATCGCTGCTATTAATTAATATTTTCTTTTAGCATAAAAGTATGGACACTGGTAAATGTTTGTTTATATTTTTGCAGTTCATTAATTTTTAACTAACTAGAAATGTCCAAAAATATGATTTCGTGATCATCGTATTAAAAATTATTCATTCGCTAGAAGTCATTTATTTGGAAACAATTTTTTGAGACATAAAAAAATACATGAATGATATGTTTTGTTCCGTAAAAAATATATCTAATTATGATAACCAAAGAATTTTTAGAATTATTTTTAGTTAAAAATAATTTTAAATAAGGTATAACGAGTAATGAAATGTAAGTGTAAATGCATTTATAGCCAGTTCCATTTCATTTGTATAATTTCCATTACATTTTAATTACAAAACAAGATTTACGTTTCAGAAAAAAATTACTTAAAAAATATAAAATGCACTTATTTTTTTTAATCGAAATATTCAATTGAAATTTAGTTTTCATATTGTTACTTCTTTATCGAAGTAACATATTTTCAGTTTCAAATACAATTATTTATTTATTAAAATAAACCTTCAGTTTATATTTTGAATTCTTGAAAAAACGTTTTCATTTTCAAAGATATAAAATAAATTATAAAGTTGCATTTCATATGTATATGTGTGTGTTTGTCTTATGTTTCCACGTATTTATTATTACATGTATAAAATAAACATAAATGATTATTTAATTTTTTTGTAACGATTTATTAACAAGGAAAATGTAAGTTAGAAAAAAATTGATGTCTCGTATAAATTTTATCAGAATTTTATTCAAAATTATACATTATTTCAGATTATAATTTGAATTGACGTCATACAATTATCAGTATAATTTTATATTACTTCTAAATATTAATTTTTATAAAATTTAAAATGTATATCTACAATTTTTATATTAATAACAATTTTAATTTCATACATACAATAAGTTTATATTATATCATTGCTAAAGTTTATCATTATTATAATATCAAGTCAATCTATATTTTATAATGTTTTTTATTTTAAACTCACATATTAATAATGAAGCTCATGATAATTAAAAATTAAAACACGAATTTTTTTAATTCATTTTAAAAGTTTTAAGATTCACTCTTAGTCCAAGTAACATAAGATTCATAAATATCAATATTTATAACTAAGTGATATAAACATTTAAGTTTTTATTTGTAATTTATTCATACATATTATAATTTTATGTACACTATTAAAATTTTGATGAATTAGATTTTAAATTCATTTTTACGTAGAAAATTTAAAAACAAATAGTTTTTTTTTAAATATAATTCATTGATTAATGTGTATTTAAGTAGACTTAATCACTAGTATAAATTATTTCGTTATATAAGTTATTTAATTCATGTCACTATAAAATTACTGTGTTAAATTTATTGATTCCAACTTTTTTTTTAAATTTTAATCAACTTGACAGAAAAATTTTAACTAATATTCTATTTCATCAATAAATATATCCTTTTATGAATACAGTTTAAAGTTCTTTTGATTTTGGAATTGTTCAATTCAACTTTATTCTTTGATTTTGTTCCGTTTGAATTAGTTTATCATAAAAAAATCAGTTGCATAAATTCTAAATTATTCTATAAAATAACTGATAAATCTTTAAAAAATGAAAATTAATCGACAATTTGAATTACTTGCTCTTATTTTTCTATCGAATACCGTTGCAGTAATAAACTAGTTTTATAATTTTAGTAAATTTGTCATTTAAATATTTCATTACATTATATAATTAACTTCAATAAATTAACATTAACTTTTTTTATTTGAGTTATTGAAAATTACTAATTAGAAGCAATAACTTAATGTCTTCTACACTAAATTCAAAAAGTTCTTGTTTTATTATTTTATTCAACGCAAAATATGTCGTAAGTAGACTAATGAAATGTAGCAATCGTATAACCATTACAACTAATTTTCACATGCTAAACGCGGAATCTGAACTAAAGATTTTCGGTACTATCGGATAATTATATTTTGTCAAAGAAAGTTACAAATTATTCGTATTCGAATGCAATTGTATTTAAATCATTGATTTTGGCTCTTCGATAACTATCGTCTTAATATAACTATATGAATAACATCGCCAGTAACGATGATTGCGTCTCTTGCCAAATGATACAGTCAAAATTTAAAGAGCCGATTCGAGAGGTTATTCGCTTCTGGCACTTTAATTTTAATCGACCGATCAATTTAACCGTGACGTTACTTTACATTTTAGAGTTTCGGAATTTATAAATTACATTAAACGGTCATTTGGTTTAGACGGTATTTTTTAGGGTTATTGAAAACTTGTATTGTTTATGATTTTTAGTGTTTTGAGTTAGCGATTAAATCGTTCGGTTTCAGGTTTTCACGTATTCGGGCTAAATTAAATTCTCAAATAAAGGCTATAAATGCAAAATACGAAAATCATGACTCGAATGCTCAACGATGCACTCGGAATTTTAAAAGCGTGAAATAATATCTCTTTCTTATATGCAATTATAGTATCGATAAAATTCCTGTTTTGTTTCAAAGGGGATTTTTACGCATATTTACAATATGTTATCGAGCAGATATTGCAATAGGTTTTCGGTTTAAAAAATATAATACAGATAATAAATATCTTGAAAAATAGTAGCGTTGCTCGTAAATCATTTTATTGTATTATTTTGGTTTTATTAATATTTGTGATGTGTTTAATAATAAATATGTGATATATTTTTAAATAATTGTTGAACTAGTACAAATAAATTATTCTTATTTGTTTTTTCAATCTTATTTATATTACATAAAATATAAATGAGCAAATACTTTATAATACTTTAAAAGTTTTAATCTAAATATTATTTTTGATCTCTTGCGCATATTCAAATCGTTTTATTGTAAATCATAACGAGAAACGTCTACGAATTAGATTAACACAAGTTTGTGAAATGGTAACTTTACTAATAGAATCATTTAGACTCATATAAAAGAAGAAACAACAATTTTATTGTTTAAATTAAATATATATATATATATATATACTGCTAATTCTTAAATATATTAGTTTACTTCTTATCGCTCTTACTTGACTGTTGCCAAAAATTTGAAAATTCAATACCATATGAACAAAATTTAATTTTCACGATTTAAAAAAAATACGTATAATTTTCATAATCTTGTAAATTATGACTTCAATTATATGGAGCGTAAGTTATTATTATAATAATGAAATTTTATTCGTATTCTTGGTAATTAGATATCGATGATTACATATAATAAGAAACAATTTATCGTTTAAAAAAGTTAATTTCACTTCATTTTTTAGATTTAATTTACAATTATTTTTAACGAAAAAAACGTATAACTAAAAAAGTTAATTATTGGTATAAATTCAAATTGGGTTGTGATTATACTAATTGTGATTATACTTAACTACAAAAATGTATTGAATTCCAGGTTCAAAAGAAAATCAGTAAAAATATTATTATTGGCTGAGAAATCGAAATAAATATTTTTTAAATACACCTGAACATATTTAATCGACTTGAAAAACAGTCAATGATAAGTGTTTCACAAATATGAACGTTTAAACGTACACATTTTAAAACTTATAATTACATTTAAATGAAATATTGTTAAATTGGTATCGTTAAATTGGTATTGTTAAATTCATTTGAATAATTAACGAGAATTCATTGACGTAATGAAGCGAGAAGAGGAAAATATTGGAAGTGGGAATAAATACATCGAATACAAAATTGACGATCGATCATTTTTAAATTGTGGAACTGAATAGTTCAATTTTCGACTAACAGATGTAAAATTGAGTTTCGATTTTTTATACAATGTATTATTAATAAGAATAAAAATTTTTTTCAATCTAATTTAAGCAACCAAACTTTAATAATACAGTCAATATAAAAAACTGTTAATAAAGAAACTATTTTTAAATACATGCCAACCAAAATCTAAAGTACAATATATTTAAATTATATGTATATCTCTTTTTAAATAATAATATAACGCATATTTCGAACGATTATTTTTTATCAAAGAAAAATTTATTATTTACGATTAAATTAAAGAAAAAAAAGTTAAAACTACTATAAATGATCGCGTTATTAATTATTTACATATTTCTCGCTATTAAAAAATAGAGAATATTTAACTTTATATTAATTTTAAATTATTAATGGTACATTTATATTTATGATAACACATATATTATTAATAAAAAATAAATTAATACGAAAAAGTCGTTGATTTAAAAAGATTTGTCAAACGTTGTTTCTAGATTCATAAGTTTTATTCCACTATTTAACTACATATTTCTATGTTTTATTTCACTTATTTTCACATTTGTAAAAATTAAATTTCTTATCTCAAAGATACGATACAAATCAAGTACAGTTAATTTGAGAATAAAGAGACAAAAAATAGAATTAAAAAAATACAACGTATCTAAATCGAATAAAATACGAAATAGCATTTACGAATTTTTAAAAAACTCTTTATAATATTGGATTAAATTTAATTTTTTTAATATCCTAAATTAACATTTTTCTAAATGTTACGATGACATCGTTTAAAAATTATGACTCATTATTTTTAGGTTAAAAAAATTATTTACCTCGATAAAAATTTCGTCGATACAACGCAAACAAATTTCTATTTCTCTCGTTTCTTTGTATCGAATTTAACTGGTATTGTAAGCGTGGACGAATTTTTTTCTAAGTACCGATCGATACTTACTTGTTTCATTCATACTCACATAACCGTCCGATACTTCCGTACATTTAATAACCTATTTTTAGTCACAGTTACAAATCTTACATCGTAATCAACCCGCGTACAAAGACAATAATCAATTATCGACATCATTTACCGATTGTCCCACACCAACGCATAAGTGTCAACACGAGTCATTTGAAACAACGAAAACGATCTTTAAAAAATCCTTTATCAACGCGACAACCCGACTAAGTACAACAATAACCAACTGCAAAACTGCACCGGACGAATCCTCGCGTAACATAACCGAAAACGTCGTCACCTTTCGCACAGCGACACAATCCGACATTGAAAATAGTCGTCGCAACGAAGATCCCGAGGCGGGATGGTTTAAAAAGTTAGGATTTCCGTCCGGACCTTGACGATACGGAAAAGTTCGCGTCGATCGGTGCGATGTCGTTTCTCGTTGTTGGATTTTTCATTTTTTGGGTAACGCGAGCTTATCTTTTGATTTTCGAGTCTTCGATACTTTTTGAGCGACGAGTAAAGCTCGAGATACCGTCGAGATACCGTCGATCTCCGCCCGGGAATGAGAGAAAGATAGAAACAAAGAAGGAAACAGATTCAGATTGGGTTAATTTTTTCCTCTCTAGAATCTGCAGGTGTTAATTATTAGGAAAGACGAATGCCTTGCCCGAGTTTTGCACTTTGACTGCAAATTTCCGACTTACCTTGGTCCTGTTATTTTTAAGCGGACTTTTTTTAAGTTTTTATTTATTTATTTTGATTTGTAAATTTATATTCGTACCGTTGGAACGTTTTGCATCGTAATATATAGAATCCTCCAATCAGTAATGGGTTTGGAAATGCGTTTCTCGGGGCAATTCAACGTTGACGATGTTTCCGTCAGTTTTTTATTCCACATCGTTTACATCTTTTATCGTTGGTTGAATGTTAGACATATTTTATCCGTGGAAAATGGTAGTAAAAATGTTTTCGGTCTTTGTTTTACAATCGTGCAAATCAGGTACAACTTGAAAAATAAAACATTTGTGTTATTTATGTGTTTTGATACCTTTTTATAATTTATAATTTATAATTGTATTATAAATATTTAATTTCGTGACTATTTACGATCATTAAATATAAAATATATATTTTGTTTTAATTATATAAATTTTCACCTTATTCGTTAGAATTAAATTTTAAATATTTCTTTTACTTGAAACTAATATTTTTTAATATTTTTAATATAAATGGTTAACTATACGAAACATTTTTTATTTTAAGGATTCGATATTAATATATTTTTATTTAAATTAAAAATAGAATATTAACAACGAATGGACGATAGATTTGTATATTATAAATTTGTAAATTATAAAGGTACGAATAAAATACAATTTTTAAAAAACACTTTTCCAAAAAACGCGTAAAATGAAATGTAAACAATTTTATATCGCTATAAACTTTTTTATTTTGTAATATTAAATAATACATTAAATAAACAGCTCTTTTTAAATACTTATCCATTTTATCCGCAAATTTTGTATTAGAAATTGCAATAAAATAAATTTTTAAATGTGTCGTTCCGCTTCGTCAAAAATTTGAAAAAAATCAGCAAAGAACGATTAATTTAATAAGAAAAATATTTTTGAAAAGAGGGTAAGAGTTTAAAATATTTATTAACCGAACATAAATATTAGACCTTCGAACAACCATAAGAATTTTTGTTAAAGAATTGAAGGTGAATTTAGTAAAAGCTGATATTTTGAAAGTTCTGTTCAAAAAAAGTTTTAATTAATATCTAAAATTGTCTTTATTTTCTATTTCATTTTTCACATTAAATTTCATAAATATCAACAGTCTTCTATATACAAAAATTATTAACAAGCGAGGTTATCTTTAATTTATCGACGTCGTTATAAATATTTTTTCAATAATATTGCGCGGTTAGAAATATAAAATAATTACAAAATTATTCTTATTAAAAGCAATAAGACTTGCTTACGAATTCTAACCTATAGAAATATAAATTTTATACATTTTATGTATTTTCAAAAACTTTAAGATTATTAAGAGAATATAAAAACTGTTTACTCATTTGTATATTTTATTGTAATTTGTATATAAACTCGATACTGGTTTTTTCTTTAAAATATTTTTCGCGTTCTTAAATTCTATTTAGATAATAAAATTTTTTTACCTTACCTCAAACGGATTATTAAAATCAATAAAATTCAAATTATTGCAATTAACTTTTATTTATGACGATAACTAGTATAATAATGTAAAACTTAAATTAGAAAATTTTGTACACACATTTACTCTAATGTTATCTACGTTAATTACATTAAATTCCGACTCAAAGTATAATTGAATATAACTAAAGATACATTCTGGAAAATCCATTGACGTGACGGTAGTAGAAGTTTGAAAAACTATGAAATGAATTATCGTTAATTTTAACTACGAATTAAAAAGTCATTTTCAAACTTAAGTAGTGTATCGAATTTCATTAAAGACGATCATTCGTGTAAGAATAAACAGTGACATTGTTAACGTTCCAATGGAAAATAAAGATTTTCCAATCAAGTAATTTTTAAAGAGGAAATTTTCTTTTATTATAAAATCTAATCGTATAAAAAAAAACTATATTATCTAAAACTATAACACTATAATCATCGGTATAAAAATCGTTGATGAATTTATTAGTGGATCCGACAATAGCGAATTAATCGAAGTGATTGGTTTTTCTAATTAAAAGCGACTAAAATAGTATATTTTTTACACTTGCCAATAAAACGTAAAAAGTCTTAAAACAAATATAAAATTTTTTAATAACACAATAAAATAATTTTTATTTAATCGAAAAATCGAATTAAAATAAAAAACTTCAATATTTATATGTACACGAAACAAATTTATTAATTACTTATATATATTAAATGCATAATTTGTTTTATTGCATATTTAAATTAAAATACAATACAGTAATTTAATAAACTTAATTGTTTTTTTTATTTACTAATACACTTTTTTCATTGACGAGCAATAAATTAAAATATACTATTTTTGAGGAACAAATTACAATATGAGCCTTAAATCACTAAAATTGTGATTCGAAACTGCTACAGTGAAATTTCTTAATAAAAATATAAATGAGATGAAAAAATTTAGTTAAAGCCTTTTGCACTTTTTATTTTGCCAAGAAAATTGTTTACTTAATTATCTTTAAAAAATATCTAAAATATATTTGAATTAGCTCTTAAAAAAGATACTTTATTATATATTCAAAGACATATTGTATTTATAACATGTTAATTGGACGTGCAACAACCGCGGTTTATTTTAGCAATGATTTGAGTATTCACATTTCAAGATTAATTGGTGAATTCAAATTTATTAGCTAAAAAATTTCTTGATACTTTATCTTTTTGGGTTTTTAAGTATATCGAAATCAATCTCAACATCTTCGCGTAATATTTATGATTCGAATTATACACGAGGATTGATCTTTGTTAAAAAAATAAAAAAGTTATATTGTAAATATTTAATTATATTAAATTATACACATAAATGTTCGAAATCATAGATTTTTAAATTGCGCACTAATTAATTTATTTACTGAGCCAGAAAAAATGAGATGTTTTCGATGGAGGTTTCTATATATTTTTTATAATTCAGTTTCAATTTATCGCTTTATAAAAACCATTTATATTTTGAGAATTTTTTATTAGACGATTGTGATATCGATAATACAGTAGAGCTTCGTATTAGTACGAAAACATTGTTTGTTTTAAGTAAAATCAATGCTTTTAATCATATTTTAATTAACGATTAATTACCAAAATAATATACTGCAATAGAAAGAAAATTAAATTAATTTTAATTCATAATTAAAAGTAAAATATTAGAGTTACAGAAAAATCATGATACTTTATTTATGTAAATGGTTTTGTAAGCACGAGTTTGATTTCTATTTGCGGAAAAATGTTTTATTTTTTGTACATTGTATATCTTAACTGTAACATGTATATCTTTATATATATTTTGTTAATGCAATATACTTTTTAAAAAATTAGCGTTTAAATAATTATAATGCTTATAAAAACTTGTTTAGTCTTTGCAAAATGATCAAATAATTTAGATATAATATGTAAAATTCAAACTATAAAAATATTGTATACTAAAATGTTTTCAAATTTTTAAAGTTATATAATATATATAGAAAGATAATAAATCATATGTAATAAATTATGTATAACTTTAATAAAGTTGATTAAATGATTAATCAAGTTATAATTTACAATTTACTAACTTTTTGTTTAATTAATTTTGAAAACTTTTGTTAAGGATCAAGAAAAAATTTTTATGCACGTCATATAAAATAAATTTGGTACGATGTGAACACAATAACTTAATATTATCGACGTTAGGAGGAAACTTTATTATCATAATTTCTAAAAGCATAAAGAATAAACTTAAAAAAATCTATACTTGGGTATTGTGTTCTATAATTATTTTAATTTCTATTTCTTTTTCTTTCTTTCATCCTTTGTCTGAATCTCTTATTTCTGTGTAAACAAATCCATTTATTTGAAAATAATAATCGGAAAGTTTTATTTACTTCGTAATAATGTTTTTTAAATACATATAAAATTTTTTAATAATTTCAACGGTAAATATTAAATAAAATAAAATTTATTCTTATTTACAATATTATTTACGTTCTTTATAGTAATTAAAATTTTGATGCTTTGAATAATTCTATGAAATAGTTAATAACAAACAAGTATAATTATATCATATACTTTGCAAAGTTTTTAAGGAATTTTAGAACTTCAAACTGAAACTGAACTATAGTTATCAAATAACGTGAAATGGGTATCATATTTACTAAATATTCAAATATTTAGTAAAAGTAGTACTTATTAAAAATTAACAAATATTCTATTTGTCGTATAAAAATAGAAATATACAGTTTGATACGATTTATTATCTACTTTTCTTAAATTATAGATTTTCATTTCCAATTTAATTAAAACGATGGATAACCACGAAAAAATTCAATATCTAAAAACGTAAAAATTAAGAATAATTGAATTCCTATAATTTATTTCTTTCAAATCAATTCAATATTATATGATTTATGGTGTTTGTAGTAAAATGACCAAAGTCGATAAATATTAATAAAATCGTAGGAAAAATTTCAACGAATAAAACAGCAAGATTCATATTTTTTTGTACTTTTATGTTTTAATAATACCAAAAAAGAAACAATAATCCAAAAAATCTATGTTAAGACTCATAACAAGTTAATGTAGAAAAGTTTTCTTTTTAATAAATAAAATGCTCGAAGCATAAAAATATCTTTCATCTTTGACGCGTACAGATTAATCGCAGAGTCACATTATTTGTGAATAAATGAAAAATAGTTATTCGAATATTCGCTTTTAGTGATCGACCCGAGACTATAAACCCTACCATAGAACTATGAGTCGACACGCAAATGTTTGTCACGAATGAACTTAATACCCGCCATTGATCACATCGCGCCAATTACACAAAGGATTAAAGTGGAAAAATTCGATACTTCTTCTCATCCTAATATTTTTCTTCGCTCGTCGTTCCCACGCACCAGAAAACCATATAGATTCGAAATTTTTTGGTACATCGTTTTCTCGTCTATCTCTACATTTTGTATTACTTCCCTCTCACTTATCACTATTCAATGAACGGAATTGTCGTTTTATGTTTTTAGCGGATACGACTGCAGATTCCGTTCTCTGACTCATCCTCTAAACTCAAGTTTAGAAGATTCACAAGGCAACAAACGCGTATATACGTATTTTGTCTTTTACAATTATTACTTTTAGGCTGCGTGATCCTATTTTTTACAGTGCAATATTCTTACGAAACTTACCGGGGATACGAGTTCTTTAATCTTTCGTCCGCGCGGATGAGAAATGGTTTATAAAATGTACGGTCCTTTGATTTACCAAAAACGTATTGGTTAATTATTATTCATTTTACTACGTTCCGCGATATTTCCCACAATTTATTGGTTGATCGATATTTTTGAATCGATAGAAACCCTTAATTCTATTGTCTGGAAGAATCGAGAAAATTTTTAGTATTAGTCGACACAACAAATACATTGGATCAAATAAAAATGACCACAAATTTTCTTGCATAATAACAATGTCTTTCTAATAATTAAACAAACGGTATAAGGAACTTTTAATTTGTTCAATTTACAATCTAAAACTTAAGTTAATATTAGCGCGATTAAATAATTACAATTTAATATCGAGGCTGGAGATTCGTTTTTAAAATCAAAGCGATTACAAAACTCAATTCACGATTAAATTCACGACACTATTCGAGCCTCGCTAGTTTTTTCTTATACATTTCAACCGATTACAGATGCGTGTATTTAATCGTTGTGAAAGTTATAATTATTTGTATTTACAAATGGTTGTATTATATTTCGTAAGGTGTTTGTATTAACTATCTATAAACTTTATATTACTTATATCTATAATTTTATACTTCTAGAATCCGACGACTAAGCAACTCTTCGTTTTTGTCGTACGACTCTCCTAAAAATTTATCGGTTGCGATTATTTCTATCGCGACTAAAACGCACAACTGATCTACGAAACAAAAAATATTTGAACGTCTCGCCGCTGATTTACAGCGAAATCAAAATCGTATTGGTATTCGGTACCAATTATTATATTCGTAGCATCACAACCGAACGCGTAAATCAGTTCGAGTCTTGTAAATTCTTTTTTCTCGGCTGCAGTGAACCTTAACAAAACTGCCGGTACAGCGCATCAAAATCGAAAAAAGTTAGGTTTAGTTGGGATATTTCGCGTGCAATACTTACCGCTAAAAAATTTTATCCTTCATCTTTATTCCTTGGCTTCTGTGAACTGTAACATGGCCGACGAGGATCTGCTTGTTACGATTTCGGGATCTGCGTTATCTCTGTTAATGTACGAAAACAGCCGGATTCATGATCAGGTGAGTTTAATTCGATAATGTATGTATTTATTTTTACAAATTTTTTACACTTTTTTTTTTATAAATGCATGCATTTGTTTTAAATAGAGGTTAGAACTAACCTCGTATTTTTAAAACTCTTTTGGAAACATTTTATTTACCAATATTTAAAAATTCACTAACAATCTTCTGAGTTCCGGATTCTTTTTTAATTTTCATGTATTTATAATTTCCCCTAAGATTATTTTATTTATCGTTTAAAAAATTCTGTTTTTAAATATTGCGGGATTTTTTAAAATACGACACAACGGAAAATTTGACGAATGATTATTTTAGACATTTATTTCATTTTGCTTTGAACGTCATACAAATGAATTTTATGATTTATTTTTGTGATTGTTGATTGTTTGCAATTTTTCATTGGAATATAATTTTAAAACGTGTACGCGTTCTTTTAAATTTTGTTTATAGAAAATATAGAAATATTTTATAATTATAATTTCATATTCAATTTTACATTATCTTTTTTTTTGTTTTAATGCCTATACTTCGATAATAAAACTTTATTGTTAATATTTGATATATTAGTTTTTCCTTTAATTTAATTATTTTGCTATTCCAGATTGGTTTTCTACTAGGAGATATGGTTAAATACGTTACTAAAAATGTTACGGATTCCGATACCATTGAAGGCGTTAAAAAACATATACGTAAGTTTATAACAATAAAGTAATTTGAATCAATTATTTTTTAAAGAATACAGATTTGTTTATTTATAAAATCCATTTATATAGATTCAGTTACGTTTATATTCGTTTAAATCTTTTATACTCTAAAGTTTTCACATTGATGTAAAACTCTAGAAAATTAATTTGAACGATAAATTTATCCACTTTTAAAAGTAATTGGTTCATTTTTAATAATTGTGTACGTAATAAAGGTATAATTATTTTTAGACATAAATTGCGTGGATCCTTTTCCTATAAGTAAGCCATTTTTCGACTCTTCTGGAAATATCGACGAAGAATTTTTAAAGAGTTTTTTAAAAGATAATATTCAAAAAATTGTGGGATGGTACCATTATCGAGAAGAACATCCAATAAAAACAACATTCCGGGATAAACTCTTACATTGTAATTTATCGAACTTTTTCTTAAAAGAAAATAAATATTTACAAACGAAAGAAAATTTCATATTTTTTCTTTTGAACTCTTCAAAATCCGTAAAAGGTGGTACCTACGAATTTAAACATCTTCTGTTACGATTTCGAGAAAAAAACAGGTTATTGTTTTAGTAATTGAAAGTATAGGTTTAAAGTTTATATCGTTTATATTTTCTCTACTCGTTGGCATAGTATTTGAATTATATTTTACTAATACTCGTTAAGTAGAAAAAAATGTTACGAAATGTTTATTTCATTTTAATAATACAAATATTTTATTCGTTTAAAAAACAGAATTTTTAATCGGCAAGTATTGATGTCTTTTAAAATACCTGAGATTTATAATGAAAACATTCAATTATAAGTACGGATAAATTTACCTTAGGGTAATTCAAAAAATTTATAAATTACCTACAAAATAAATAATTTGTGATCATTTTGCAAATTTTTTAATTTTGAAGTAAATTCTTGAAATAGTTTGTTTTATGTTTTATAAAAAGCTATTTAAAATAATAATCGATTAAATTATTACTTGGAATATTTTTAAAAAAGATTCCAAGAAATTTTTGTGCATAAATTTCAACGATTTTTATTAGAAACAATCAAATTATAATTTTTATTAAAATGATTTTTAAGATTTCTATTACTTTTTCAGTAGCAAAGATTACGAATCGATACCAGTGCCTTTGAAAATAAATAATTTAGGAGCCGATGTAACCAAAACAGATGGTAACGATTATAAACCCGTGCCAATAGAATCCTCTTGTAAATCTGATGCTTTCGATATAATATATAATTCTGTAAAGTAAGAAAGTTTATTAAAATTTTTTTAAAGGTTCATCTTAAATGTATTTGTTTAAGTAATTGTATCATTTATAGGAATGATTTACTGCATAAAACAGGTATCGACTCTATACTATCGATACATACGGCTGCTGAACAATATTTAGAAAAAATAATTTCAGAAGTAAGTCGTTCTGATCAATTGGTATCAAAATTAGAAAATGAACTTAAACATCTTCGAGAAATAGAATTTATCAAAAGATTTGAGAAAAAAAATATCCTGCTCGATGGGAATCCAAGTTTACCGTTGGCTACAATTTCGGTGATAAATAATTTAGAGATTAAATTAGCTGAAATGTTTGATTCAGTAAAGGTATTGTTTGATTTTATATATCAATTTTCAAGATTACAATATAAAATATGTTTCAATTTAATTTACTTGCATTTTTTTATTCAAGAAATTTTTCTTTATAAAATCTTAGAACTTTTACACATAAATATACTTTTTACACTAATTTATCGAGTAATAATTTACACTCGATATTTTTAGGCTGTTTACGGATATTTTACTATTTTGTATATAAAAAATAGTTTTGAGAAATATTTATTTTACACCATCTTGTTTTCTTTATCTTGAATTATTAAATTTTAACGAAAATAACGTATTAAAATTTTATAATTGTACGATATTTGGTAATTTAAAGATAAAATGCATATTTTTAAACATATCTTCTTTTACGGAAATTAAAAATTTTACGTTGTATATATTATGTATTTAACAAAGTAATTTGAAGTAAAAATATTTATTTGTTTTCATATAAAAAATTTTGTCGTATCGATGATTATCGAATTCTTACAAAATAATTTCTTAATTTAAAATTTATTAAAAGAATTTTGTAACAAGATAAACATTTAAAAATAAATCAAATAGTTACAAATATTTTACATAAAAAATAAACGAAATAATTTTTATAGTTGAAAATGTATATTTGATAAAAAGTATTTCTTTTCATTTAATTCACTGATTCGTTATAAAGTAAAGATGTTACGTTTAGATTTCTGAAATAATTTTAGCGTTTTCAGAGTACATCTTGTTAATCTATCGCAAACGCATTCTTTATATACAAATATATTAAAACACAATTATATTGCACGAGTCACAGTATTTTTCATTATTGATAGTCATAGTATAATTTCATTATTCGAACCAAAACTTTAATAGCTTAAAATGAAAAATCCTAAAATAAATAAAATTTAACGTATCTTTGCAGAAGCTAAAATTTCTTTTTTCAAATTTCTCCTTCGATCACTACCGAAACAATCTTTCCAATATTTTCTACCTAATTTTTTAAAGTACGTTATCATTCGATATTATTCGAGTATTCGTAGAGTTCTAAAAAATAATTCGATTCGCAACAATCGTATACATAAAGTTATAGATACATTTTTTACTACGAACACAAATCGAAAGTCTCGTTGTATAATAAACAAAAATTATATTCTTAATTACTAATTAAAACTATCGAATTCGTTCGAAACAAAAATCCAAACTCTAAAATATTTAAACAATTTCATAATATCTCTACTCGTTTTATAAGCGCATACCGTAGCAATAAGAAAATGCGTCGTTATCTGTCGGTAAAAAAAAAATGTCTGATTGTAGAATGCGTCTAGCAGCGAAAATCCTCCAGAGAGTCTCTCCAAGTCCGACAGCAACGAAGACGTCGAAGTCGCAATTTCCGAACAGCAGCAGACGGATGAAGCCGCGAGTTCGTCCAATCCTTGCGCAACGAGCGAAGAGCAGACGAAGGAACAGAAAAAGAAAAAAAAATGTCAATCGAAGCATAAAAAGATAAAAACATAAAAGCCAATCGAATCAAGGATTTTCCACGGAGCTGCGAATTCGTTCGCTCGGTACTAAAACTCGTCCAAGGGTCTTCGTTCCTGGACAAACTTCCCTCCGTAAACGCGTCGACGAATAAAACGTAAACGGTTGTTCCCGAATCGGTCGTAGATAGTCGATTGCCAAGTCAACGGAGCTTCGTACGTAAGTCGTAGACGAATTCCTCGTACGTTTGTTTCTCTGCTCGCGTCGACCTTGCGGGAGACCTTTTGCGCCGCAAAAGGATATACGTGTGCGCGTGGATGTATGTATGTATGCGGTGTATGCGGTGTATGCGGTGTATGTGGTTTCCTTTCTAAAGCAGATCCGCGGGGTTGTTGGGCAGGCCGGTGACTTCCCAGATGGTCGCAGCCAGTCGTCGCGAATGTTCGAGTACGCAGGTCGAGGTTGCCAAGCCCAGGTGAACGCAGTAGAGCTCGTATATTCTGATTTTGTTGGGCGAGTGCTTCGGGAAGTAGGCCTCGGCTAATTTCCTGGAGGGAGAGCAGAACAAATATGTCGATGTAGTGGCGGGACTTTTGATACCGGTAGACGTACGGAGAACATTTTTCGTTCGATGCATCTCCCTCGAAGGTCGAAGCGGGTTTTGTTACATTTGCTTAAAAATATACTCGTACGTCTTCCGATCGAGTTTATATAAAAGTTTATATAAAAATTATAGCGGTTATGTTACTTTTAATGTGAGTATATTTCGAGGTGAACGAAAATGAAAATATTCAAGGACTCGAAGAAAACTAATTTTTTTTCTCTTATTGTACGATCTGTTGATTATTTCTATAATATAAATAAACTGTATATTCTTGTGAGGAAACTATTTACTGGAACGTTGTATTTGAAAATTCTAAAGCACGATCAAATAACTTATTCTGCAATGTATTCGATTTATAAAGCGTTCAATTATTTTCTGCGACAAATTTATTAAAATTTGGGAGTTTATTACGTTCTGATCGATCCGTTACAAATATAACGTCGTTACTCAATTTATTTTTCTCGGTGTTGCGAATTTTTATATAAATTTATTCGTTTAAATTATGATTTATACATATGTGTATAGAAATTTTTGTTAATTTTTCTAGATTTAAATGAGTAAAATATATAGTTGATAAACATTGGAATCAAATTTTATTTTGCCTAATTTTTATTGAAATTCATTCTTACAAAATAAAAAAAATAGTTTCTGTAATCTTAATTTAAATTAATAATTTAATTGAGATATTTTAAATTAAGATTTAAATTTTGTACGTTAATAAAGTTAAATGTACAATGATTTCATACTTTATCTTGAAAAGATCTTATTAACACCCTTGAAAAAACCTACCGTCTATGTATATTATGTTATTCTTTTATTCAATTTCAAATCTTTTTCATCGTGAATTTTAATTTTATTATTTCGCGTTGTATTCATTTCTTTGTATTAATTCATTCTCTGTCTTCCTTTCGTGAAAAAACATTTCAATAAACAGTTATCGCTGTTGTTCAATGTAACTGAATTTATGGTACTTGTCAATACGATGAATATCTAATATATTCGAATACGATCATTTTATTAAGTTTCGGAAGAAAGACATTTATATATTGTATAACTTCTAATCTTTCTAAATCTTTAATTTACTTTTGTCATATCCAGAGAAAAAACATTTAGAATATTTTACAAAATCGTTCGAATGATTTACGTTTACGAACGAAAAATCTAAAATATATCAAATAATTTACATTCTCAGATATTCGTGTAATAGTATCCCTGTTTATCTTTCGAATACCCGAAGATTATTTTCAATTAAGCAATCAAATTCAGTGCACCGTGAATACGCGATACCGGCAATGCCGATAAAATATATACTTTTTAAAAAATCTTGAAGGTGTTCGCTATTCATCGTAGGTACAGAATAGCAGACGAATAATAGTATCGATGTATTCGGTATCATTGATTTGGGATCTTGATTCAACGAATTTGCTTATAAGCATTCGTTGCATATTTTAATTTTTTCAAGAGTTTTAAGATATATAGATATCATTTCAATATTTACAAATATTATAATATCATAAATAAACACCCGGTATTTAACGAGAATAATTTACTTTGACGCTTATTACATAAGTTGGAAAACTATAGATATACCCGATGAAATTTTAGTCTACGTAAAATCGTATTTAAGCGATCTTTAAGTAATCGAAAATTATTTCAAGTAACTCGATGTATTAATTTCTGTAGTCTACAATTGTAAAGTTTGATTTTCTGAAACATTATCGAATTTTCAATTGAAATTTATTTCAGATTAAAGATACCAAGGTGTTTAAAAATTACGTTGTATCGTATTTGTTAAATTACGATCCTTGAGAATATTATTATAGCGAATATTTAGTCTAATAAAAAATTAAAAGTAAAAGGGTAAAACTTTATATGTCAACGTCTTTAAAAATAAAATAAAAACGAAAAAATTGGGGAATTATACACCGAGTTTCATCATTATGAAAAAAAAGTTTTTCCTTGTACTCGAACAACTTTAGTGCTGACATTATCCTTCAGAGTTTCCAAATTTCGGATAAACTACTTTTTAAAGTAAATTTAATATCTATAGTAGACTAAAAAATAAGCAATTTTATCAACGGCTTTCTATATTTTATGCGAATTTGTTTTTTACGACTGTAATCTTTTTGACTTGGTTAAAATTTGATGTACTCGTCGTTTATATTTGCATTTCATTTAATAATAAATAATGTTGGTAGTTGGAGAATCGCTTAGACAATTAAAACCGCTAAGCTTATCTCGTTGATTTTATTAACTTGGCTTAGCGTTACGTACTTTCAACACTGTGTACAAAAAAGCAAAGTAACGGTGTAATTGTCGATGGAGCAGTAATATTTCATCTCGCTTGATTTTTTTTCCTTCTCTAACGTTCGACCGTTGCGCGAGGCAAAATTATAATAACCGAGTGTCGTAATAAGGTTGAATATATCTTGATATTAAATGGAATTAAAAGACTAAAATTTTATAATTATTATTAACATCACCACGATTAATCAACCAATATAATTCTAACGTTTTCTTACATCGAGTAAATCTGTGAACAATATAAATCAGAGATCTTGAGATATGTATCGAATGATATCGAATCAATTAACGAATACATTTATCTTTGTTTATCTCGTACGTTAAAAATTTGGAAGGAACAATTTATGAATGCACGAATAGTCTATCATTAAAATAATTACGAGAAAATATTTTGATGCAATCGAATCGATAACTTTAAATGCAATATGCAAAACGACGTAAATCACTCTGTTAATAAAACTATAACGAAAACAAAGAGAAAGAGAGAGAAGAATATAAATGGGCTAAATTGTAAGGAGTCATTAAGACTGGTGAAAGATTCATGGAAGAATCCTGAAAATTCTTAGACATGGTATCATACTTCTATCGAAGAAGAGTCGAAAGAACAAATCGTACTTACGCAAAGATGCAGTAAAAAATAAAAATGCAGAACTAATCAACCGCAGAGTTTGTATCGTTCGATTCGTGAAATTAAAATTAGATTTAATTATTCACATTGTATATAGGTTATATCCGCGAAAATAAAAGTATAAATATTTTTTTCCTATCAAAATTTCATACGTAAAATTAAGTCGGTAAGGATCTTATCATTCTATTTAGTTAATTAGAGAAAATTTATAAATATAACGATTCTTTTACTTAACCGGGTGCAAAATTTTGCGATGAGTCATTTCTTAAGCTTTCGTTCATTTTTCCCTCGGTGATTTAATTACTTTATTATATCGATTAATCTTAGCGTAATTTTTTTTGAGACAATACAAACCTGTAATAATCTCCGCAAAAAATACCAGGTACCGGAAAATTTTTTAACATGTGGTTGAAGTACGTCTTACATTTCAATGGTGAACCCTGAAAGTAATTTGTTGAATCGTTACAAAAACATTGATTTTACTATTTATTTGGTGTGATAATTATACATAATAATATGGACCTACGCACCGAACTATCTTCAAACCACAAAAAGTAAGCATAGTTAAAGGTTGTATCCTTCCACATTACGGACATGTGTCCTTCCTGGAGGTGTATTCTGCTCTGTTCAACCATCGTCCATATCTGTGAAATCCACATGTGTGAGATATTTGCATTTTGGAAAAGTAGGATTGGTTGATTTATTTTTTTATAAAATTACAATTTGTATTCGTGTTTCGGTAATTATAAAAAATTTGCACATCTTAAGCGAACACAATATCGAAAGGAATGGATCTTTACCTTTTTTGTCGTTAACGCTAAAGTTTCAGGATTTGTAAAATCTATTGTAGGAGCGATTAATCTGTGAGTTGTTCTGTCAATGTATATAAAATGCACCAGTCCTGGAAATTCTTCGAGATATTTGTTGATGGTTAGGGAAGTTCTCGTGGAAGCAAATTCAAGCATTAAGGACAGATACTCAAAAGCAATTTATGCAACGGTACAATTTACAAAAAGCAAAATTCGTTTTCCAAAAGAATCTCAAATTCATTTCTTTAGATTCAAGAAATGATTAGTTTTTCTTAAAGAATACGGCTTTAACCATTGACGTTTAATAACTACGAACTATATATATTATTTCTCTAAATATTTTAAATTTTAATTCGAATTTACGTCACAAATTTTAAGAAATAATATAAAAGTTTTATCTACAATTTTTTTGATTTATAACGATCAACGATGAAAGTACATATTCGATAATACGTTAACTTTCTTTTTTAACGATAAAAGCTTAACCACTTTCACCCATACCCGGCAGTATTTTAATAAGAAAAGGATATGATCCAATAGTGAAGTTCTTTAAAGCCTTGACTTTCAAAAAATCATTGAAATCGTTTAACTTATAACAGACAAGCCTACTAACTGTCATTATTACATCCATCCCCTGATTGCGAAAATTTTTGTTAAGACAAGTCAGTCGGAACAATTCTTTCAGAACATCGATGAAACTACTCGTGTTTGATTCAATTTGTAAAATCGATTCCGGATCCCTAGACTTTAAAAGTTCCGTATATTTTTTTCTAACAAACTCCCACTTGACTTGCAGTCGTCTTTGGCACATATCAACTTCGTTACTAACGTTTGCTCTGTTTTTCTTTATACCCTCTAAAGTTTTTTTAATCGCTACTTCTAAATTATCGAATGCGGGCCTTAGTTCTTCGATATCCCTTTGTAACTGGAGTCCATTTATAACGTTTAAATGATAAAAGCTGTCGTATAATCCGGATGAAATTGCCAGATTCGTCATTTCTACTATAGTTACTAAATTTATTCCCTCGGATAACTCCGATATATGAACAGCATTGCTCGTGTAACCAGTTTCTTCGGAACCGAGAAGCACTACTTGACTATAGAATCCATCGACGGTGTAAAAACACAAATCTTCGGTTACGGATGAATCTCTCGATCCTTCTAAACATTAAAAACAAATTAATATTGGTTAATTCAATTTTTAGCGTATAATTCGATTTACTTACCAAATAAATTACTAATATCTTCCGACGTGGGATTGCACAATTTTCCAAAATGCCCGTGAGCCTTGGTTTCTTCTTTCTTAGTTGAATTATTTTGAAATAAAACCATGTAATCTTCTTTGCTATCGTTTTTAAAATCACGGTACTCTCCATTTTTATTCGTATTAGCTACGTGACACAAAAGAATCATCATCATGATGTCGGAAGCTAATAAATCCTGAGCATTTTTGCTGGAAAAGAGAGAGAGAAACTTGTGTTCGACCAGTACCAAAACATGTACGTTAGAAAACTCGGACTGAGCTTTTAATTTATCGGCGGCGTCGCTCAATACTCTCAGGGTGGCCGAAGCTAAATCCGTGTTCACCGATAGCTGTTCGACCGCTTCGGTCAGAATATTTTGTTCGGATCCTCTCAAATCGCTCCACGCATCCAGAAGAAGCGAAACCATTTGGACTTTCTTTCCGTTAGTTTTTAATCTAAGCAAACAAACGGATCAATCGTATCGAGCAACGATTCAACTTTTATAATAGCTTTCGTCTTCCATCCAAAGTTAACGCTAATTTTTAAAATACTTTCTAAAGTAGAAGCTTATACATAGTTAACGAGTAATCCAACTTACAGGGAAACATCCGGACCGCAAAGATATCTTACAACGGCGATGCATACACCCAAAGTTCTACGCATCAACGCCACCTCTTCGTTGGAAATATAAACGAACATATATCCCATAAATTCATCGAATACCATATTCGTACCATCCTGGCACTTCATAGACTTGTAAGTATTTCCAAACTGCGATGCCATGATATGTTGGGATGTGACGATGGGTGAAAATAGTTGCATGATAATATTGGTACTAGGTTTAAAGGTGGACGAATTGCTTTCATTCTAGAAAATATACGAATTCGATTATTTTACAAATAACTTAGACCACAAAATCACACATCCCGAAATTGGTTTTATCTATTATTTTATATAAAATTGACTTGCACGATTCACGCGTAAATTTACAATCGAATAAACATCCGGGTAGTTTAAAAATCGTTATCGCGTTACACCGATTTACGGTGATTCGCGCAAAGGACCGAAGCAACGTTCGGTGTTATCACAAACGCAATAACCTACTTTGTTTTCGGTGATCAATCCCTGTAATTTGGCCAGCTTTTGAATATGATTCGCGAACTTCTTGTTACACTTGGTAAACAGTACATCGTTCAAGTGATCGAATATCAAAACGCCTCTCATCTTTCCTCCGAGCCGAAAGTCACCCGCTTATCGATGCAACTCTTCAAGTTCTATCGTGACATTCTCACGGCGTTACGCCGCATTTATTTATTACGTAAAAAATAATGTGCGACACGACACCGCGGACAAGTTTATTAATTTATTTTCTATCGTCGGACGCTGCGCCTTTGGCGTTGTATCGAACGCTCGGCCGTCAAATAACAGGTTCTTCCCCGTCCCGGTCCCTCCGGACATGGCGCATGCGGCACATAAGTTGTTTACAATACGCGAACGAGACTCGGTATCTTTTGCGCGCGTGTAAAACCAAGTGGATTATGGAGTATCGTTCGGATGCAGGTATCAATTATTTTCCGTGTCGTTCCGTAGGTGTCACTAGTGTTTTTAGCCGCGGAGGGTCGATCGTTAACCACCAGGAGGCTAAGAGTCGACGGGTACGGGGTTAAGGTGGACCTGAAATCGTAGACCTCGACGATGCGAACTACTACTCACCCGAGAACTTACTTTTTTACTTTTGGGTCGATCGAATTTTCGTATTTTCCGCGTTTCCAATCGTTACACGTGTTCCGATATTCCCTCTTTTTTCAAATTTGATTTTTTAACTTTTACCCGTTGCAGCTTTGACTGACTCTTGAAATGTTGTTTTGTTCGATTAATTTCAATCGTTCGCGTTGATAATCGAAAATAATTGTTACGATAATAGTACATTGCCTTACACCAGAGATAAGTGAATATTATCACGGAAAACTTTCTTTCGACTTTGCGCTATTAATATAATTGATTGTTTATACGAGACTAATCTCGTACGTCAATTAACGATAAGAATCATTAGCGATGGATTTCGCTCGGGAAAGGATAAAATTTTTAATATTCAAAGTTGTAATTTCTTGTGTTTACCGCGTTTACGAACGGTTGTAAGATTTCAGTTATCGACGTTCGGATTCGAATGTTGCAAAGACACGTTTAAGGAAATTGATAAGGTGATAAATAAATGGTCTCGAAACGTTGAATCTTGTATTTGTAGTAACACAAATATATTTATAATTTTTCAAATAAAAATCAACTTTTACAAGGCTAATAAATACGTTACATTCGGTTCTCGAGAATGTAAGATGTACAGATCAAGTTAAATTACAAATGTTTTACAAGATACTGCGAATATCAATCGTTTATGAAAAAATGGTAAAATTTTATCCTGTTTGTTTTACATAGAACCTTATCGTATAAGCCGTTAATGGCAGACTTACGTTGAAAGAAAAACTACGGTTTTAAAATTCGTTTTCTTTTTAACGAATTTTTAACCAATTTCCTTTACATTTATTAATCTCTCTCTAAATTTTTCGATGAAAAATGAAAGAGTCGAACGATACGATCGATCGAGTATTTTTTTAAAAGACGATAACTAACTGTATTATTATAGTAAAACCAAAGATGAATTTTTCTCGAATAACATTCGTTATATTAGGGCATCTCGTCTTAACATTTATTTAAATTTTAAATCTCGTGGTTTAAACACCATAATACTTTAATATTTATACAATCTGCACTCGGTAATAATGCATTATCCATTTTTTACTTAGCCAATTGTAAATTGTGTTCATCATCCATGGACTATTTTCATTTTCAAGAGGATATCTCCTATAAATTTTTATCGAAGACGTCTTGCGAAATTGGCAAAGGTTTATCAAACGATTACGCGAAGTCAGCGAATTTGCTTAATCAATAGGCACTAATAGTTAGCTTCATTATTGTTTACAATTAATAAAAATTTTATGCTCGCGAACTCAAAAACAAAATTCGTTAACAATTTTTTTTTCATTCGTGTCTTTGACAATTTTTTAAAGTTTATTTTATAGCGTACGAAAGTTGTCCTTTTATACTTACGTTATGGAAAAATTCAATATTATGGCTAACTGTACTAATTATTATATTCTTTGGAGAAAGCTAATTATGAGTAATTTAATATTTCATAACGATTATTAGCGCTTAAATCGTCTTTACATTCTAAACTTTTACAGCGTTGATTAATAAAAATACATAATTTTCGGAATTACACATAATTCAATAATAAAATTTTATGCTTGATAAATATATTCGTTTAATAATTATACCGAATTTCAACGTAGCCCTTTTCATAATAATACACAAATCCAAAAATACCAGTTTTGCTTGATCGCGATTAAAGTCCTATCGGAGACTAATTTTGTGCCTGATTTAAACATTGTTAATGTTTAATGTTTTACCTTGACTTCGTTACTTAATTCAAAACAGATATAATAAATAGGCCGAAGTGAACGAGGATATTGTAGTTATTTTGAAAAATTTACTATAAATCATACTTTCTTTGAGTTTGTACATAATGAGATATAACGTGTGTTTTTATCTGACAAATTTTTAATTAAAAAAAAAGCTTGATTAATAAATCGTCGCTATCGAATATATTTATATATTTTGTTAAATATTGAATTACGATTTTTCTTTTTCAACTTTATTTTTGTAATAACAAAAATATTGTAGCAAAGAACTTTTGATTATTTCAGAAAAAATAATTTGGGCACAACTTAATTTGTAATCTTTAATAAAAAGATCTTTTTTCGTGACATTTTTATTTACTGCATAGTAAAATTTATTATGCAGATTTTAAATCACATCGAAATAATTGAAAATAAAAATAAGAATAATACTAATGTTCGTTAAACACTAGAAGAGTTTTATTCTTCCGTTCGTTTATTTTTCATTTACTTATATAACTTTCATAGTTTCTTTTAATCGAATACTATAGAAAATTTTTATATAATTTTCTTCGTTATTTCTTTTTTTTATATAATATTTATATATATATTTACATACAGAATCGAGTATTTATATACTCATAACTAATAATTTTATATATACATATATGTATTATTTCTTTCTTTCGTTTATACTATTTATTTTACATACTTCAAAATTCAATTGTAATTGAATTTTATTAAATTATTTTTTTACATATTGTACTTTAGAATTTTGATAAAGATGCGGAAAAATGGTGATAAAGTATTTCAGAGTTGACGAAGAGAAATAAATTTTGTAAACGAATAATATTAATGATGAATTTAAAGAAAATGAAAATCGAACGCGTTTTTATTTAGCAGAAAAATCTGAATCATAAAAAAGACTATTCTTCTTTTTTGTTTCATTTCAGCATACGCAAAATATGTATTCAGATTTTGCACCGATTTAAAAGACTACAAGCTGGAAAATAAGTCCAAAAAATCGATCGGTTGTTCAATCGAAGTTATTCATCTGTTTTAGAAAAATATTTTGCACTGTAATAAATATTGTGATCGAGCAAATCTTAAAAAAATGACCAAATTTACAAAAATATAGTTAAGAAATGTATAATTTAAATAAGCTATAGTTTTTAAATATTTTAGTCTTAATTATAAAATTATATCTATGCTCTTTAAAATTACATGTAAATGATTGAAATAAGTGTTTCAAAAGTTTAATAAACTATATTATTCCTAAACTATCCTACTTTTCTACACTGACAATTTGTCTTTATTTAAAAGACCTAATAACATAAAGTTTACTAAAATAATTAGTTTTGAAATTATATATTAAAAATATTATTTTTAAATTAAATAATCTTTAAAAAAATTTCACTTGATTTTGGTGTTAGAAAATAAATATCTATTTTAATTACTGTACAGGTTCGTATCTCAATCTTTCTAATCAACCTTTGAAATCAAAATGAAATTTTAAAGTATTATTAAGTTATAAAATTCGTATTCCTTCGCGTATTCCTTCTTCTTTTTTCTGTTGTTTTTTTTCATAAAGACTCGTTAAACCATAAAGTAAGAAAATTGCGAGAAGTTTTAGGTGCGCTTCGACTTCCATTATCTTAAAATTTATATTGTTGATTAAAACTTCGATAATAATAATAATAATAATAATAATAATAATATCAATAATAATATCAATAATAATAACAACAATAATGTTAATAATAAACAAATAAATAATAACATCAACAACAATAATAATAATATTAATAATAATAAAAATAAAAATAAAAATAATAATAATAGTAAAATAATAGTAATAATAGTACTTAGGCCTGACTAAAATTGTACGAAAGACTCGAGAGACGTCTCGTTTAAAAATGCATATTGAATCTCATGCATTAAAACTTATCTGAATAAAGGCAACTGTCTACTTTGTTTTCTCTTACTAGCAACGGGATTATTTTTGACTTAATATTACGTACATGTCGCTGCTTTCGAAGTAAAATTGCATCAAAGCTGTACAAAAGATATAGCATCTCTCGTTTTAACAGTTTTGGTCTTAACGTAATGTTCCGAGTTTCTGAAAATCTCAAGGTATCGATCCAATCCAAATTCAAACGCTCACCTGACTAATAAAGCCCAGAATCAGGTGATTAAATATTAATTTTTAATATTTAACAGATTTGGATGCGGTTCAATAATTCGCTAAGTTCGGTATTAAAAAGAAATTTTTCAAATACCTACGATAATGTTATCAAAAGAAAAAAGAAAAAGCGATAAATATAATAATAATAATAATAATAATAATAATAATAATAATTGACCCACTCTCGAATCATAAAAATTGTTCTAATATTTACATACGTTTATCTTACAATACCGAATAAAAATATTTATAAAAATTCGACAATGTCAAAGCGAGAGACCAATATTTTATCTTTTTAAATATCTTCTGCTTTAAAGAAAATTTCTTTCAAAATGACGATAAGTGCTCTTAATAATGGGAAGTAAAAAATTCACGTTCCTCTGAAAACGTAATACAATAGTGACAATATTATTTCAGTTTAATATCGGTAATATAATCACAATGTTTTGATATTTATTTTTGCCGCGCTTAGCACACGCAATAAATTTTTCAACGACGATGAACGAAATCTCTCGAGTACCTTATTTATGACAAGGCATTCAAATACTCCGCTGACTTTTCTCGGTGTTCGTAAAACAGTTTTTAATTCTCGTGTGCTTACTGCCGTCTTTTCCCACAGTTTTCCAACTACATTTCATATAATAGTAATTTTATTAGAGCATGCAGTCTAGAATTGAAAAATTGTCCACTACTGATATCGGACAATTTTTTTGACGCTTCCCGTCGGAAAATTCTAATTAATAGATTTAAAGTGTTTTGTTCGCGGTGCAACACTTCGTTAGTAATGTAAACAATGAATTTTTATTTTTGCGTTATAAATGAAAGTATCCTTCGTCTGGTCGAGATAAAAATAAAAGATATAAGCTGAGTGATTTATCTATAGTCTTTATTGCGATAATTGCGATAATTGCGTTAAATATTTAATATTTTCTATTTCACGGTGTAATTTCTTTTTGAATTAGACACATTATTTAAAATGTGTTTTATAATAAACGATGGTATTCTCTATTTTTTTTCAAGTTCAGTTTTCTCGTAAAAACGCGGCGCAAATTATTTAGCGATTAATTAAACGGGCGACGTTACATCGAATACGAAAATACTCGAAAACTGAAAAACAAAACGAAAATTGCCAACGTCGGCACTCGATATTTTCAATTGAGAATTGTTTTAAGAACGAGACAACATTTTCGATTTTTCAAATGGCGTGGCTTAAATAATTCCAAACCCGATGGAAAGAAAAAGGAAGAAAAAAAGGCCGCAACAAAAACTTATCGAATGCGAGTCGGTAATGTTCTCCCACGAATTATTATTCGAACCGTCGATAGCGAAGTAATTACCCCTAACCAACGATCCACTTGGAATCCGCGCCGCCTTAAAAAAAAAAAAACGAAGCTGGTGAACCGAACGACGCACAAAAACGGGAAACGGGTGTTCCCGAGACTTTGACCGTCTCCGCGAGCAAATGCAGAAAGCACTGGTTATATAAAACTCGGAAAGGCGTCTAAGCCTCGGATGAAACATCGCGTGGTCGACGTTTTGTATCGACGTTTTGTATCGACGTTTCGTATCGACGTTTCGTATCGACGTTTCGTATCGACGTTTCGTATCGACGTCGAGAGCATCGTCGTCCCTCGGCAGGAAGTCGTTATCCGGGAAAGATCCTCGACGTCCAGTGAGACGGTCCGCACCGGCGTCATCTTCTGCTTCGGGATTTACGAGCCTCGTGTCGGTGTCGCTTCGCAGACAAAATGTGGAGAAGATGGAACGTCGGTAGTCGTTACTCCGAGGACATCAATTGCACGCTGTCGTCGGCAGAGCGATGCAACCGTCGAACCTCGGAGAGGGAACGAATCGGCGTCGGGTTCAGCAAAGAAAACGTGTGCGAGTGTCGATCTATCGGGAAAGGGGAAAAATCGTCAGATTTTGTTCCATTGATTCGTATTGATTCGTTGCTCGAATTGTGCGGGGCTTTTTATTCGGTACGCTGCGAATGTGTATCGATGTGTGAGTGAGAACAATCGTTCGATCGTTCACTTTTTTTTTAAGGACTGGTATCGAATTGTAGTTTGATACTTTTTTCTCGATCGAGAGAAGACATTTTTGCGTTTTTCAAAGATCTTGAAATAAGAACGTCGGCTTAATAAATACAAAAACGTAACTAAACTTAAAAGAAATTTACGATGTGTACAAACTAATAAAAAGTGAACGAAACTTGGTATACATTTTTTAAAATATGGAATAAGTTACCGTTGTAAATATAAGTAATCGTTGAATGTTGTTGTAGCGAGTAAATAACTCAAATTACTTAATTTTTAATCATCGAACATCGCGAATACCGAAATTAACATCCCGTTAAGAATGGAAAATAAGTACAATTTAACCTTTTGGTAAAACGTTAAAAAATTTGACATATTTTATGTTAATAACGAAACAGATTTATATTAGAGAAGTAATCGAAATAATTCTTATTGAACATTTGAATTTTGAATAAATTCGTTTTAAGGGTTGTATATAGATTTTTAAATAATGTAAAATTTTAGTACAGTTTTTTACGGGCATAAATCTTTACTGATACCACGTATTTATGCACACTTAAATAATGAATATTTAATAGATTTTCACCGTAAATGGTTATGCAAAAAAAGTAATAAGTCTTATTTCAAAATTTGTATAATTACATGATATTTAATATTTTGCTTCGAGAAAACAACCATTACGTTAATTTACAGTCTAAAGTAAATCAAATTTTCAATGTGTTTATGGGTTTTAAATTATCAATGTTCTTAAGATATTGAAGATAATTACATTTTGTAAACGACAGTCGAATCGTTTCAATTATCTTTTTAATTATTACAAAACGGATGAACATGTACACGTGAAACATAAAATTAGAAATTAACAAACTATTTTTTGATCAAAATTGCGATATTATATAAATTAATCAGATAAATTTTTTTTATATTCTGTTGCAAAACAATGAAATAAAAAACTTTCAGTAAAAGAATCGTACTGGTTTAAAATATTATACAATAGAAGATATATACATAAATTTTTTCATAATTTTCAATTTATCTCAATTCTTTTTCATTTATCAAATTATTATACTCGAGAATTTTATTATCAAAATAATTAAATCCGTGCTCGTTTGAAATATTAATTTAAACCTTTGTCTAAATGGAATAATGGAGTGCTAAGATTTAAAACAATGTTATTTATTAATTATTATGGTTACGTATATGTAAACTTGCAAAAGATTTCCTTAAACGTAATATATCATCAAACGTAGTAAAATCCAATGATAAATTATTTATGATCTACAAAATGTATTAAGAAAAATCGTTGACTTTGATATACAGTTTGCAATAATTCACAGTTATTCTTATCAACTTTGAATAATGATAAAAAAATTTGTATAGTACACCGTAATGTACATTTCATTGTTGTTGGTTGATATTGAGTAACAAGTATAAATGTAAACTTAAATAACTCTTTACCGAATAAAATACATTTTAATGTGGGATAAAGTTTGTTACTACTTTTTTTATATATATTTATAAAATTTATTAGCTGTAGAAAAAAATTTTCTCAGAGCTGTATATAATCAGTGTAAATGAATGATGATACATTAAAGTAGAAAGGTTAAAATATAAAAGTACTTTTTTCTGATCTATTATTAATTTTTTAATATCCAAAGACTAACTATATCAAGTATTATTAACAAGTAACACAATACATATATAAAAAGAAGATTAAAATCAAATCCTTCGTGTAAAACATTCAGTCTCAATTAGTCTTAATGAGTAAATAAACGTTGATTTAGCAAACTTAATAAAATAACGAAAATTAATATACTATCGGTAAGTGTCAAAATTTACTACAATCCTGTATTGATAATCGAGGATTAAATTAATACTTATATTTCATATGAAAATGGGTCAAAAAGAAGAGGCAAACAATATTTTACAAGATTTAATATTACTCGCTTTATGTTTACAAAATTAATAGTAATATTCTTAATTACGGTTTCGATATAAGGTAGAAAAAATAATACAAGTATAAAAAATAATAAATTTGCTTTTTCGAAAAAAAATGGCATAAAAGTTTTATAACAAGATTGAAGTTATACATACTGTTTTACATAAAAGTAATGTTTTTAATAATAAAACAAATAATGTTCTTACCGTGTATAAAATCATTTATTTATAAAAATTCTTAAAGTGATTTTACAGTAAGACAATTTTGTGTAATATGATATTATTAATATTATTTGAAATTATTAACTTACATATTTTATGTAGGTTAAAGAATGCAAATAAATTTTAAAGAATTATAATTGTAATTTTTAAATAAATACAAACATAATCATAATCGTGAGAATTAATATTAAAATTCATATTTTGAAAAATTAATATCATATTATGCACGTCATCCGTACAAGTGCAAAAACCCTATTTAAATTAATTACAGTTGTCGCGATGAACTCGAATATGATATAACATTTATACTTTATTACAGCATACATTATGATTTTCACAGAGCATTTTTTTTCGCTGCTCTCGTTTTATTAATATATATTTATAATCGAAGCAAACTTAACTACGGCACTGCGGAAAATATATTGAAGTAAATGATGTTTGATAGAAATTATGCAATAATTTTCATTAAATCTATTGTGTATAAAATATGTAGTATATAAAATATTTCGATCAATACTTTGTTAAGAAATTCATTTTGATTTATTCTACAATTGAGAACAAATATGATGTATTTATACGTTTATCTTAATTAATTGAAAAGCGGCAAAATGTATACGTATTATGAAAAATTTGCAATTTCATTTTATAAAAAATTATCTACAAATTTTTAAAATATTAATTACGAAAAAGCTTTTTAAATATTCAAACAATATTTATTTCAAATAAATACTAAGAAAAAATGTAATAAACACTTTCTTTTTGTGGGGTGAAAATAAAATAATTAATTTATCGATCGAATATTTAATAAAATAAGAAAATTTCAATTAGTCGATATTAACTTTTGCAAAGGCTAAATATAAGAGATTATACCTTTAATTATAAATCGTATATATAAAGTTACATTTACGCTCGATCGAGATTATTGTCAAATTTTTGACAAAGCCAATACCCATTTCATTTGTCAAAGCGATAAAAATCTATTCATATTTCATCGAGATCGTAATACGAGTTTTTGATAAGACGTTACTTTTCTTATTATATTTATAAAAATTCCAGTGTATCAATTGGAATCAACTTAGTTACATCACGTGAGTTGATTTGATTACGCGATTGCAGATAATGTGAATTATTTAATCTTCCCTTTTATAAAATATGTGCTTAATCATTTGGCTAATTATATTAAATTGCACAACATCGAATATACATTTTAAAGAATGTATTTTAAAATATAGAAGCAACTAATAACGAAAATAATCCATAAGACAACGATCGTAACTTTTGATTTGAAATTCGGATTCAAAATTCATGTTAATGCATTCTTTATAATCTCGATATTTCTTTAACAACTTCCACAAATAAGTTTCCGGAGTATAATTTTATGAATTTGGTTGCATCGTTAAAAAATTGCTAGAATATTACCGAAGCAACCAAAGCCGATAAAATAAAAGAAGAAATGGTTACTTATAAAATACCGAACGCGTATGTAAATATCCAAGATTAATATATTCACTTTTAAAAATATAGAGAATCGATAAATTCTCGACGTTCATCGCAGCTTACATCATCATTTTTTTGCAAGGTCGAGGGCACGATTCACTTTACGTAATTGGGCACGCGAGGCTTTTTTTTTCTGGTAACGTGTACGTGTATAAAAACAACCACGCGACTTTAATTTTTGTTTCTTGCTTTTGAGAATCGTCGAGAGTTGATTTGGAAAACGGGAAGAAAGGCACGGAACTCTCGAGAAATTAGGAAACGGTGTTTAAAATTTGACTAATGAAAGATGAGTTTATTTTTACTCTTTAAAGAGGCAAATTTATAAATTTATTCAGGAAATTATTATCGGTCTTTCGAACAAATTTCACCAATTACAACTTATTACATTCTTTATATGTACAGTGTAATTAGAAAAATTCTTATTAACCTTATTCATATTTTAAAGTTGAAAGGGTTTGTAATAAAAAATTGATGCGTTTAAACAACGATAAGCCTTAAAAATGATGATGAAATTCTATATAATTAATATAATGTTTTGCTAAATTAATTAAAGATCTAATCGAGTCTATATTTTTACTCTTATCGTATCATTAAAATTTTCCTATTTTTCTATCGTTTGAGGAAATCAAATTATATTTTAAATTAAAGCTCGTTTGGTATTTCCAAAGTGATATAGATACCATTGACTTTTGTCAAGGACCAAACATATCGTATATTGTAAAAATATTATTTTCCTTCGTATTCGATTCTCTCGTGATCTTTAAAGTTTAGATTTTATAATCTAAGCGTGTAATTAAATTATAATTAAAAAGAAATCAAATTTATTCTCGAATCAAATTTATAAATTTTATTTCGTAATTTAGCTCGTGTTAAATTTATGTGCCATTTTTAATTTACTACTTTATCAAAGAGAAAACGACACACTCGATCTTAAAATTATATTAGATTTTTTAAATGAGATTTTTTTTTTAATTTATCCATAAGAATGTGTAATATAATTCTTTTTAATTTAAATTAAAACTTTTATAACCGTTATATTTATACATTTAAAAATTAAAATATACGAATACTAAGATATGAATTTTAATTATTTCAAAGTTTTATTATATTCTCTAATCTAATTTTTGTAGAAGTCGAGTTAGCGCATTATATTATTTATAAAATAAAGGTGGATATACGATGTACATATTTAATAAGAATTTACGCGCTAAAATTTTCATTCTTAATATAAATTTGAATTATTTTAGAATTTTAACAAATTTTATTAAAAGTTAGTTATAAGGTGAAATTTATTTTATGAAACTTTACGGTAATAAATTATTGAAATTTCGAGTGATTTATTCCAGTGTTAAAATGTACATTTTCACGTTATTCTCGGATTCAAAAATTAAACTTAACTTTATTATTTTATTATAATATTTATGTATTACAAATTAACAATTTTGAAGCAAACAAGGAGAAAAAATTGACTCTTTACTACTTAAACGTTCGTTTCAATAGCGAACGCTGTAGAAAACATTGTAACTTTAACATCAAATAAGAAAATACGGCAATAATTAAAAACACAATTTAATTAACAAACGTGGCTTAATTAACAAACGGTATATATCGCGATATAAGTTTTTATGATCTAAATTATCTATGAAATTATAAATTTATTATTCTCGGTAGGTTATAAAATTTTAATGAAAAATTACAACATTTTTTGCATCGTACCATTTCGTTAATTAAATTAAGGGATAAACTAAAAAACTAAACATAAGAGATCAAGTACCAGACAGTGATTTAAAAAGAAATTCATTCGTCTACGTCAAAGAAAATTGAGTAAAAATCAATATCCGACGATTTTGAAATAATCAACTTAAAATATAAACGCCAATATCCCAAGACAAACTCACCTCTGATTTCCATCGAACCCTCGCTCTTAGTTTGGTCGTTGGAGTTCCGGTGCATCATCGACTTGGGCGAAAGAGCCCCGCAATCCTGACGCTGCTGGTGTTGTTGCTGGGGGAAGAAAAAGGTGGGACTACGAGACCACGAGGCAGGCGGTGGACTCCTCACCAGGTGCTCGTGGACTTGGGCCAGGGTCAGCGGGTCCGTGTCGCCGAACTCCTGAGGGACAAGCGACGTAAACTTTATAACTCGAAGGTCGGGGTTGAAGCTAAGTCGATCGTTTCGGGTGTGAGCCTTGCGAAGGACGCGATTCAAGGTTTCCGGTTCTTTCTGGTGTGTTTGTAAATTGGTGTAGTCGAGAGATGCGAGTGTTTTAGAGCGTCTCGGTCGGTACTTTGGAGCAAAAAGGTACAGTTACGTTTAGATAGATATACGAATGGGAAGAGATAAGTGTTCGGAAGATTCGAGGAATGATAAGGAACGTGTAATATTTAACGTAGGATTAAACCAAATTTAAGCTGTGGATTAGATTCGTTCGTTTCGTAAGAGTATAAAAATCGAAAACGTTATATATATATAAATATAGATTATATTATCCGTAATGCGGAATAAAAAATAATTAATTACCATTGTGTATTTATTGCTGTCAAAGATATCGATCGAAATTTTCTGACTTAAGTTTTCTTTAAAATTACTTAAAATTACGTCTGCAAAATACGAATGTAAAAATGCTTCGAATGAAAAGATTAAAGAAAACGGAAAACTCTAGTGAGTGCATTGCATTCGAGTTCTAATAATAACATTTTATTTACCTGTGACATAAGGATGGCATCATCGGATTCCGATTCTTCAGCTGAATCTATAAGGCTTTCTTTACTCGCTAAAACCTGCAATTTACAGAATCCGTAATTAATTATCCAATACCCGATTATCATTAATCAAGCAGACATTTTATTACTCAAAATGATGGAATTAAAAATCGATTTAAAAAACGAACATAGTAATTAAAGGATGTTCGTCGTTTAATCGATGTTTTTGATAAATTATACGCCAGACTTTTTCAAGGCTGTGCAACATTGAATCACCGAACGAAATCATCGATACAATACACTTAAAAATCAACTCGATCGAACGACACGATTCACATCCCGTTGAACGACTTTAACACGATGTTTACGTTCCATTGAATAAAATTTTTCCCGTCTTTCGGTTCGCTCTCCATCAAATTGGAAGCCCTTTAAGGCCACTTTCCGTAACTTAAGCCACTGACTGTGCCTTGCATTAGTAGATTAACTCGCGTGTTCGGGGAATTAGAAGAGCTAATCGACGATCCGAAGCCATGCCGATGGATAGCCGGAATATTTGGAGAGGAAGAAAACATTGTTTATCCAGTGGAAAGCGTTTGGTTAAATTAGACCGCTTTAAAATACAATAGAAAACCAGCGATTGGCTAATTCCGTTACAAATAACGCAATTTCAATTTTAATTCGAACTGTATTATTATGAAATGAGATCGATCTTACGAATAGAAACGTTTCTCGCTCGAGTACGCAAGTAAAATATATATTCGTATCCAATTATTCGCTTTCGCAGCGTCCAAAATTTTATTTTATTCGCGTTTATACGAAAACTCGATAACGCGTATTTGATACTTTGTATTAATTATTTTAATGCTACCGAGAATGAGTCCGAGGCATTTTTTCACTCTTCTTGATTACCGATAGGACAATTAATTATTCGATACATTTGCATAATCGGACCTTGAACGTATATTGCTAACAACGGAGCTATTGTTAATTGCAAGAAGGAAAATAAAGACCTTGTAACAGAAATAGTAAAGTCGGAACGATAAAGGGTTATGCCAACGATTTCGTACGATCGTTGGCTCATTGAAACAGTGTTATTCTTTCTGGCAATTTAATCTGAAATGAAATTAAGATACCGCAATTTTGGAGAGTAAAATGTGACCCATTTTTAAATTTGAAATGCAAAAGAAGAAGCTAGGGATTAACGAAAAACAATGTTCCCGCAGTTAAAGAAGACAATGTTCGTAGTTTCGTATACTTTATAAAATTTTCATCCGCTTAATTTAAACGCTTTTACAAACTGTTCTTTTTAAACTTTTATGGTTAGTTAGAGTTGTTTTCTAAATACGCGTTTTTTCAAATATTATCGTTTTGTAAAAATTTTATGATTCTTAATTAAATCGTCGGTGATTAAAACTTTTCATTCATCTAAATGTAATTTAAAAATTTTCTTTTACATTTCAGATATGAAAATAAATAAAATTAAATCATAATTGCCTTACGGAAAGTGAGTGAAATATATGAAATTTTTATAACAATTATAACGAAAATTAATCGATGAATATAAAACTTGAATTGATAAATTAAATGCATAAAATGAAATTTAACTTTTTGTGTAAATAATTCGATGTGACATGAAAATTTATCAAATATTATTATTACAATAATCAATGATTTATATCTGTTAAGTTTAACAAATAACTTTGGTAATATTACATATTTTTAATTACGTATTTTCAAATTTTTTAGAGTATTTTTTGAAAAAAATCTAAAATTTGATATTTGTAAAAGAAAAATATTATTAAAAGTCAATGTAATTATGATTTAAAATCAACAAAATTTTATTTATTTATTAATCCAAATGGAATAAATAAAATAAAAATTTTTCTTGTCTTTTGCATTGTTAAAATCCAGCGATGTATAAACAATTGTATCTAAAATATTTATACAAATTTATATTTTAATGTTATTATCTGAGAAATTCACATAAATGTATCGCTTCAAATGTCGCGAACAGTAAATAATCGTGAAAAATGACTGCGTTGTACACAAATACAATAAAGTATCTCTCGAATAAATAGATTCTTTTTTATCCAATTAAAATACGAAAAATTCGTATCTATTGCTTAAAAAAAATATATTTTTCGAATCGAACAAAGATTCTACTTTGAAAATACGTTAAAATTAAATAAAAAAAGAATCGTAATACTTTCGATACTTCGCGAATTTCTTTAATTATCTTCATTCTTTCATGAAAATATTTCAACATTTATAAGATCTTAGATATTTCCATTATTCGATATTAATTTTATCAATATATAGAATATTCTTTGTCCGGTAAAAGTAATTTCGTCCGCGTAATATTAAAAAGTTTTATAGAAAGTATTCTTTAATAAAACTTACTTGAAAGTCAACTAAAACCTATTTAAAATGTTTAGCGAAGCACTTTCTGTAAAATTTACGCGAACAGATGCGAAAAATGTACCGAGGCACTCAAGGAAATTTTAGCCGACCTACCGTATAAAAGTGATACATAAAATAGAATTCACTTGGCTATCGAGAAAAATTTGTTGAAAATTTTTAACTTGAATTTTTTAAACGCGATGTCTACGCAGATAAATACTACAAGTTTTAGCCAATTTTTCACTTAAACGCACAGCTGAAACTTAAATTCGATGCACTTAAAAACGTACAAATCCCTTTACGACAAAAGCTTACAAACGGATTACTTTTATTCGTTGTTTCAAACGTGTAATCTTTTAAATAAAACCTTTCCAAAATCGTCCTCAAAGACAATTAGAAAAACAAAAACAACGATTTGGAATTAACCTCGCGACGGTTTGTCAAGCTCAAAACTCGAAGCGACTCTCGATCGCTTTCCGGAAAATAAAGGTCAAGGCTAAACAAAATCCAACTCACCTGCAAAAACGGGTTGTCCTGTCGACTGAGCCTCAACGCCTCCATGTCCTGGTCGATGTTCCGGGTCCTGCCGGGGGTCAGAGTAAGGATCGAGTGCGAAGGCGAGGCTCGTCTGCAAACCGCGGCCGCCATTACCGCGTCCATCGCCGCGACGCTCAGAGTCGAGGGTATCCTGGAGACGTTGGCGGTTTCAGCGCCGCCGTCCTGGGGACCCGAACGAGGTCTGTAGCCGGTTGGCGTCGGGCCTCCGGAGGCTGGAGCAAACGAATTACGGACGTTGTTTGTGATTATTCGTGAGATACTTCGTTGTTTTCACAAACGAGACGCTTTTGGTTTTTTTGTTTAGAATCTGGTTTTTCTGTGTTACTAAATTTCGCGTTAAGCTACTAATTACTTGTAACATTGAATGATGGAAATTTTAAAGCAGTTGGTAAATATTAAACTTGAATTTTGTTATCTTTAAGATTTTATGTATAGGTAATAAATTTGACTAGCTGATTATGGAAATGATAAAAGTTGGCAACTTTAAATAGATATTAAATGTAAGTATCTCAAATTTTTTATGTTTACGTTGTATTATACCATTGCGAGTATAGTAAATCAAAATAGTAAACTTTGTAGAGGAGCAATCGTTGGATGTTCTACGATAAATTTACGTGTCGTATTCAAATAAGTTATAACGACTCTATAAAATATAGAATAATAAATACACAGAAATTCTGTACCGATAAATACGAGTTAGAAAATTTTTACGTATTCGATGAAAATACTTTGTTAAAACGTATACATTGTGATTTAACAATTGGTTTCATTGTAATAAAAATTAGATTGCAAATCTAGCAATTTTTTAGATTTAAAAATTTAGAAAAGTTTTAGCTTCGAATCTCGTAAATTCTAGATAAACTCGCCTTTCGAATTATCAAGGACAATCGATCGGACAATTGTCATTTGAATTTACTGGTAAATATTTGTTGATCAAATTTTTTTGCTTTTATACTTTTAGTTTATTCGATAAATTTAATAAGTTTCTTTTTTTCCTGTGTTTTAATATTTAAAAATTATAAATTAATCATAATTAAACTGTAAAAGTTAAAACCTTATAAAAGTGTAATTTGAATAATTTCGTATTATACAATGTAACTATTTACGGATAGTATATATAAAACTACGATTGGTTTCGGATCTACAGGAATGCTATAGTGATCGTAAGAGAATAAGAGAGAGAGAGAGAGAGAGAGAGAGAGAGAGAGAGAGAGAGAGAGAAGAGTAATCGATGAAAGCTGTCACAGTTAGAATTTATCTAGAGATGAGTTTGAATTTCATCTATTACGAAAAGTACTATTGCTTAAATATTTGAAAGTTAAAAAATATATTAAATTCAAAATAAATTTACCAATAGATTAAATATCTCGTGTAAAGTTTTTCGATATTATATTTTTAATTAATTAATACAAAAGTAGGGAAATACATAAAAGATAAAATGAATCTAAAAGTTTTCGTACGTATTGTTTCAATAAACATTTTAAAGTCGAACGTTACGTACAAATCAATGAAAACTAATAACTTTAAAATATAATTCTAAGTATGAATTGCGCAGAATCAAAACGGTTTCACGCAGCATTTAAGATTTTTATCGATTTCGCAAGACTTGGAAATATTATTTAGAGATAAGTTATGGGTCAAGCATTTTTTAATTAAAATATATTTTGGAACTGATACAGTTTATCGAATAATTGGAGAAGAAAAATTTCAAATTTATCATGCCATGGTTAAAATTATATTCCATCGGTGGAAATTAATTTCAAAAGTCGATCTTCTATAGTTTATAGATGATGTTTTTAAGTAAAAGCAAACAGATTCTTAAGAAATTTCTTGGAGATATTTTTAGCTTTTTTGCCGATACTTACAACATTGAGAATGCGATAAGGTTAAAAACGAAACTTAATGAATTGTCTAATTTGCAAGAAGTATTTGCAATTCAAAGTTAATTAAAGGAATTTTCCTACGACGAAAAATTCATTCGTTAAAAGTTTATATTTTAAAACTCAAAGTTAACCTCGCATTCTTACATCATCGTTATTTGGTTGATTCGGCGATACTTCCTAGGGGAAAAAAAAACTCGGTACGATTGAAATTGGAAGCGGTGGAAAAAACGCAGCCAATATCGAATCATCAACTTTTCACTCGCAATCTTATGCATGAATTAATTTACTCGAAGGGCTCGATTCGTTCTCCCTCGTGCGATAAAAGCGACGCGTTGCTCGATCGGTCGAAGGTCGTTCGCGGTCGGATGGGACGATGACGGGGAAACGGGGAAACGGGGAAACGCGAAGAGCCGAGGATATCCGAGGGTGAAGGGTGAAGGGTGAAGGATGAAGGATGAAGGATGAAGGATGAAGGTGGGTCCGATTATCGAGGAAGTTTCGGATGAAGGTTTCTCTCGGTTCGGCACGAATACCGAGACTAATCGCGTGTTCGAGAATAACTTTCCTTCTTTTTTCGATACACTTACTACATTTTTTCGATATTTTATCCTCCCGGAGTTGCACTTTTCGGCTTTTCCTTTTTCTTTTCGAGCGTTACGCGAGAGCTAATCATCGGTAATAACATGTATTATTACACGTAAACTAATTTCGATCGTTATCGCGTGCCTTTTCGTTGTAAATTGCGAGTAAAGCGACATTTTTAGGAGTCAAGCCGAGCGAACGTAAAAGTGATATTCGCGGATCGAAGTTCTACGTAATTAGTACAATGTAAACCGATGAAACGGTTAAATGCTTCAAAATTGCCTCGTGGGTACAAAAATACGATTAACGTTACCTTTATAATCGATTCGATAATATTTCAAACGTTGCTTTATTTTCGCACGTGCGTTATCCTTGGACGGAAAACTATCGAATTTTATTACGAACTATAATATTGCCGTTGAAATTGCCGTTATAAAATAACAATTTAAAAAACGTATATCTAATATCGAAGACTATTTTCCCGTATATTTTATCTATTTTGCTTAAATAAATTGGCAAAATAATAATCACGTTATAATATTCCTATCTGTGTGTTTCCAATGAAAATAAAATAAAATACGCAAATTTATTGAAAACCGAAGAAAAAAAATATCGGATACCGTTGTGAAATGTTTTAGAATTCATTTTATGCAAGTTTTTAATAAAAATGAATTTATATGAAAAATTGCTACGAGATCTTTTTATTCGTTTGAAACTAATCATTAGTGCAATTCAATATCGTATTGTAGATTGAATATTATGCTTGAGACAAATTGTACGAAACTTCTCGAATAATAAGTAATTTACACGTATACCGTAATTTATGTACGTTTTTATTTATAGTTCGATATTATCCATCCATAAATTCATTTTTCAATATTAACCGCTTCTATTGATTTCAAATTGACTGCTTGTTTATTATGTATATTAAAATACTTATTTTCAAAGGACATGGAAAATATAAAGTTACAAATAAATATTATATTGCATAATTTCTTAAATATTTAAATAGATTTATTAAATAAATCGTAAACTATCGAGCCAAGAAAATAATAAAAGCATTGATTATTCAAAGAATATAAGCTAGTAATTTTCGAATACCTGTGCGTTGAATTATGGTCGGATAAGGCATCACGGAAAATATAGATTCGATTAAATATATACAAAGAATGATGGAGGCGTAGATAATAATAAAGGTCGTATTTATCACTATGATTTGTAGGCGTTCGATTTTATTTCGATGAAAGTTTTATAAGATTGTTGTCTTTAACGAAACGACATACTTTTTATTCGACAAATAATTAATGAAATTATTCTATGGAACCTTCGTAATTTTGGTAATGTTATATAAATAAGGCTTCATTGAATTACAAAATTTTATCGTAGATTCAAAACTATATTACTACAATGTCATGCGATTCCAACATTATTCATTGATACTTTGATATCTAATATTGTTAATTATGCAAAAATGATTTATTCTAAGTTTTATATATTTGAACGAAGGTCAAACAAATTTACATGAATAAATATAAATAAAATATGTGTTAGCTTAAATAAATCAAACTCGATCTATGTAAAATATTATTGGCGTATCTCTATAACTTCGTACATCGACAGAAGACTATAAAATTGACAATGTTTTAATAATGTCGCAGTTTGAAATTAAATTTCAATAAATTATAAAATTAATTTACAGTTACACAGTCGATAGAAAAACTTGAAAAATTAATTTAATTTTACGATAAGAAAATAAATACATACGAAATTAGTAATCATAATATTTTTGTTTACAATTCATTTTTATAACTTTTCACGTTTATTCGAAAATAAATTTTAATGTAGAATATACTCGTTCAAATTTAACTTTTAAAATCATCGTGACTTTGTTCATTGACACGAAAATATGCAGCTTCTTTAATTTGTTTTACCTCTTTTTCATTTATATTTTGTGCATTCGAAGCAAAATTACGTTCCATCTTTACAAAATTTATTACGAAATTCATATTCCTAATAACTTAGAAGCAAACGCGCAACGTTACAAATATCGATTGAATCTTAATGATATCGAAACACTTGATTTTTAATTTACAGGGAAAAATTATTTCTCACGGATAATATTTACATTTGTATTCCATATGTTCCAAGTAATTTAAAATGCTAAAGAGAATATCTATTCATTTTTCGCTCGAGTTTTATACCGAAGGCAATTTTTCATGCGCATAAAAATTACCCATTAAAATATAAAATCAGCAATTTCAATGTATTATTATTTTCCAACTTTTGTTAAACCATATATACGCCAGTTTTATAATTTATTTCAGTCGTTCGTATTCTCATCTTTGAAACTTACGCTTCCAGTTTTCAACGGGTTATCCCTAAACCTAAAAGTAATTTATGCTTGGTTCGACCTTCAGGTACGAGCGATCAAAGATCTAATACAATATTAAAATAAGATCCCATGGTATACATCGATAATGTTGTTTAGGGTGTGAAGTGAAACTTCCCTAACTATATTATTGACCTGAAAGTGGGAGATTATTGACAAGTCACTTACTAAACCGAAACGCAGTATTGGTTATAGTTTGCGCGTGGAGTTGTCAGTTCGTGATGTTTTCGGTCTCCATTAATGAATTATTATATATCGATTATAACTTTCGAAAGATAAAACGTTAAATTAATGCACCTCGAGTATGCGAATATCGCGTATAGAAATTATCGATGCAAAATCGTACGGTTTTAATTTATTTTAGGAACGAATGTGTTAAAATATTTCAAAGATACGATGATATAATAATTATTTATTCGTTTATCCTAATAATAACTCACGAAAAATATCGATTTTATTAGGGAAATAACAAAAATATAATCCATGTTCATCATTACGTTAATTGGCCAATGAATAATATTTTGTTAGCGTGGAGTTTGTTACTAACTTTGATGTTTAAATTTTAAACTTTGTAATGAACTTATTTTAATTTCTGCGTATTTCGTCGTGTAATACATCGAGAGTATTAATTAATATGTTTATTAAGTAATGTTGACTTATAGTTTAATATATTTTCATACTAAGCTTTTACACGGTATAAAATATGTTATATATAAAAAAACAAAATTGGTTAAAATATTACTTTATTTTCTAGAGATCTTTTCAAGTATTATTAATTTAATAGTTAACGCTTTTCTTTCGCAAAATCAAAAGTAAACTTTTTCTATCAAAAACCAATTATTAAAAACGTAAAAGGAACGAAGTTCATTTATGTCAAAACGTAATGGTACACTTTACGTAATCAGATTTCAAAAACTACGAAGAAATTATAAACCTTGAACTATAATTAACACGACTTATATTACGGCAAAATTTCAAACCTTCGATCACTAGAAAAAGCTTCCATTTTCCATATCACAAGACACATTTATATATAATTCATACGCGCATTTCATACATCGTTACGAAATTCGATGAATTACGATAAATGATAAAGATACGAATGCGATCGTATAAACGTACATATTTCGAAGATCGAAACGACGCGTATAAAAAGAGAGTAAACTATAAATTTCTATGAAAGACGAATACGCGAATAAACGAACAGATTTGCAAAAATAGGAAAAAAGATAACCAAAATAAGGCACGATTTCTATTCACCTACGCAAATTGTTTGAAATTAAATTAACGTAATCGATCTCTATTTCAATTTTGAAAGAAAAAATTCGAAAAATTCGCTTTGCTTTGAAATATATTTTCCATAACGAAGCGAACGCTAAAACGAAAAATTTAAACGATCTGAACTTTCCGATATACGCAAAAGTCGATGCTAATTTTTGCTAGAAATATCAATCGAGAATAAATATTTTAACGTTAATTTGTTTACAAACGATAAAACTTGCAAAATAAAAGTTTAAAATGATTATTATAACCAAACTAACGCTAATTTCATACTCGCGAAAAATAGTATTCTTTCATTCCACGAGTATTCGATACCTCGATAAATCCATGCGCTTTTCAGCGAAGCAATCGATGCGACGAAAAATCCAATCACCGTTCGAAACATAAAAATATCGACAGCTGCTTATTATACGCGCTTATACGAAGATTCGCGTCGAGCGCATCGAAATCCGTTCGTGTGTCTGTAGACGTTACCTACGTTATCTCGCGAAGCTCGATTGGATTTTTCGTGCTTTCCCCAGCCGCAACGGAAACTCGCTTATTCCATGGAATCGAAGGGTCGACGAGGCGCGAAAAGTCCGTCTGTTCCGGAAGTTTGCAGGAGGTCCAATTGCTAAAAACCAATCCGGATTTCGAGGTTAAGTCGAAATCAACTTGCTCGAAAGTTCGAAACGACGATCGTAAAAAGTGGAAAAAAAACGTCGGTCCGCGATCGATGATAAAATACAACCTTTTGATAGTTGCTTACCTTGAGTCTCGAATCTCGGCGATCGCTGCATCGTCGTCGTCGTCGTCGTCGTCGTAGTCGTCGTCGTGGTCGTAGTCCGGATCGTCGTCGTCGTCGTGGTCGTCGCCTCCTCGTCGATCCTCATCCCTGCGAGACAGTTATTGCGCTTTCGCAGCTTAAAGAGATTAGCCAGGAAGGCGAGGCTCTTGCGCCTGAGCCGATCGCACTTATCGTTACTCTTGGAGCCGGTGTTGGCCCCCGATGACGGCACTTGTATCATTATCGCGAGCGCGGATTTCTTTTTTCGCTATTTTTCTTTGGCTCTGGTCTCGCGAGATTGCTAATCGAGCGATTTGCTAATCGAGCGATGCGCTTGCTTTTATCGACATCTTTGGTTCGACTTCACCCTGGATTTTAATCGAACGTTCGTCTGACGATTGTTTAAAGGATCGTAACGCTGAATTTTCTGTGTCGTGGGAAATAATTTTTATTAAAATCTTTTCGCGGTGATGTGCAAAGATTTATTTTATCCTCATTTTTATCCAGAGAAAATTCTCGGATCTTTTAAATTCTCGATAAAGCTGTATTTTGTGGTTCGTGTAAATGTTATGTAAATACAACCGCGTTATTTTCGATATCGTTGTTACGTTGTAAATCAAAAATATATAAAAATTTGAATAATCGTTCCAAAGTGATATTCTGCATATTTGATTGAGTTTAATAATAATACGTTTTCATATTTCAAAATCAATGAGAATCATTAATTAATTGTACGAATATACGTATGCAATCTATTTATTTCAATCGATAACGAAATAATTAAACGGAAACATTTATTAATATGTCATGTATATATTCATATATGCATATATGTATATATGTATATATACGCATACACGCACACGTGTATATACATTATTCTAATCACACGTATTTACTCGTGTAAAGAACAAAGGAATATAGCCACGCGAGTATTTGAATTAAATAAGAAACCGTATAATAATGAATAAGTAACGAATATACATTTCAAAAACAATATTGAAACGATTCAAATGTTATTTATTAAATCGGTTTCCATACAAATACGCGTACAATATTCTCGTACAATCGATACGAATTTTAATAAATTTTTATAGTTTGTATAAAATTATACGGATAAATTCGGGCAATATTTTAAAAAATGACTATAAATAAACATTTAAACGAAAAGGTAATATTTCGTTATCATCGTTAAAATATATATCGTTATTTATTCGACCGTGATTTACGATCGATGCCTATTCATTAGTACTGTTTAATTGTAATATTTAATTATAAATTTATAATAAATATCTAAAAATAATTTATTATCAAAATTATATTATATATTCGCATTAAAGTATTTAATTAAGATCGAAATATCTGGAATAATCGTTCGAAGGAAGATTTTACCTAATTAATGCAAATATTTGAAATTACTTATGTGCCTCTCGCAATACATAAAAATACCATCATTGGAATATGATTTTAACTTTCAAATTTACGTTCGCTCGAGACTCGAGTTATACATTCGGAATAAATTCGATCTCTCGTTATCTTTGCTCCTATATCGTATTCACTTTCCTAAAACATTTTCCATCTCGCGCAATTCGAGATGTATCCAGATTAAAATTTAGTTTTCGAATTCAACTCATCGATCGCAACCAGTCAATTACGTTGCCGAATTGCACAAAACTTTTCACATCCGATAATCGTCCGAAGAAATGTGCGTCTCGTTATCGTTCTCTAATTCTCGACACGGATTTTCGGCAGAACTTTTAGCTGCTTCCCGAAAGCTTCGAGCCTCGAGCTACGGAATACAAAACAGCGACGGCTTCGATTCACTCCAAGATAACAAACATCGCGTGGTAAAAGACGCCTCGATAAAAATCTTTTGCGCGCGTTTTCCACAAACACCGACGACCGAGGAACAATATCAACAATATCAGGGAATTCAGCTTCCTTATCTTCCCTCGGGACCGAATTGCACGGACGGCGCTCAACGCCGTTCCATCCTCCCGTTAACTAACCAATTTCGTCGGGTCGGTGGGCTGTGAGAGACTGGGAGGCATCTCCGAACCTCGGCCGAGCCTCGACCGAGCGAAACCTCCCCGCGGACGCGCGCACCGAAAACGGAAGACTCGCGAACGAGGGTCAGGAGCGGACGCGGAGGTGCGCCGACGGAGACAAGGTCAAGAGCGAAAGGGAAGCCGAGGAAGGTGAAGAGACACTCGCGGGTCGCATCGGTCGCATCGGTCGCATCGGTCCGAATCCGCGATGGACGAGCGATCCGAGGTGGTGGGGAAGAGACAGACAGAGAGAAAGAGAGAGAGAGAGAGAGAGAGAGAGAGAAAGAAAAACCGCCTCGCCGGCGCCGACGATACTACTGCAGGTGTCTTCCAAAGCCGAGGGTGTAATTTTTTTCTCTTGGTTCGTCCCCTTTCTCCCTCCCTTGACTTCTCACCCCTTCCCACCCTCGAGGCTCGTCTCGCTCGCTCTTGCGCGTAAGAGCATTAAGGTGCTTTCACAATCGTCGAGCGCTCGTTAGCGTTGGGAGACAAGTATTAGTACCGACCGAGTCCGACCGAGTTTGTGTGCGCTGATAAGAAGGTCTTATTGGGATTCTATGGCATTACGTTATGACTCATTTTCGTTACGCTTCTTGGGGAGTCATGGGACGGGAGTACGAGTTTTTTACGAGAACGCAACGACTTTGGCACGAGTTTGGCGTCGTTATGGTTTTTATCGAGTTTATCGAGTGCGTTGGATTTTTAGAAATGCAAATTAACGGGCTTTTTATTAACGGTATCGATTTAGGATGAAAGCTGGGATTACTAACCCGTAAAACGTATGTTGATATGTATACTCGGAGAAAGAAAATTTTTTGCGTCGTATTGTTAATCACTTTTTTGTTCCAATCTTATTCAAACGGTAAAAACGATAAACGATTGTGGAGTTTAGTAAAATTCTTGAAGCAAACCTTGTAAATAAAACACATGTATATATGTTTTTATTTAGTCGTATATTTATATTTATCTACAACTAGTCGTTAAAAAATTTATTCTAAATGATTTATTTTTTGTCGCGAATCGCTTTGAAAAATTAAAATTCTGTTTCATTAAAAATACGATATAAGTTAAAATCAAATTTTTTATGAATATTCGATATGATATATTTTTACAATTTAATCGAATACTGGTATAAATTTTTTTCGTTGGAAATGTTATCTCGTGCTTTAATTTTAAAACAATCGTTAATTAGTCGATATAAACTCTTCTGTAAATTTAATAAATAATTATTGAAAACATCTGCGCTTTTTTATCTAATTTCAAATTAATTTCTTCGAATATATTAAATCATTTAAATTAATCTGTTTAGCGTTATAAAAATGTGTAATTATAAATGCATAAAATGTTTTAAACTGAATTTCATATTATTTTTATAACGACGTATTTAAAAAGTATTTAACCGAAATAATTAAAAATACTCGTTAGAAAATTATAGTAGTAATAGAACAATAAAAATTTCGAAAGCTGAAATTGATTTTTACGATAATTTATGATTTCCTATTATACGGTAACTAACATTATAACTATAATTGATGATTTTTCATTTTCTTTTGTAACTTTTACAACTATGATTAAAATTGTAATATATCATGGTTTATTAATTGCAATATTTTTAATATGAATTATGGAAAGTAATTCTTACAAAAATTATCTGCAAAATTCTCAGAAAAATTACTTAGTAACCAACTGTAAGATATATAATATTTGGATCGGTGCAAATAAGGATATAAAAAGTTTTTGATCCTTCGAGCTGTCATATGTTTACTTCGAGTTTGTTGGAAAACTAATCTTAGACTAATAAGTCGTTTAAAATTCTTCGACGAACAATAATTAGTAAATGATGAATATTTAAAAACATTTAAATTGCATTTCTTTTGCAGCAAGTAATTTATTTTTTTTAATAAAATTTCTACATTTTTACAATTTTTACGTGATGTTATTATTTAACGAGAATTTTATTGTTTTTACCGCAATTTAATTAATAATATTTTATTAAATTTTTATATTTATATTACATTTGTAGTGCTTTTATAATAGTTATAATATTTTTTAACAATTATTCGAACATACCGATAAATATAGCGGTAAATTTATCGACAATGTTATAAATTAAATAAGAAAGAAAAGTAAAAATGATCGAAAAACTTGTTTGAATTAAATTGAATAAAATCTACCAAATACTGTCAAAGTAGAGAATCTAATAAAATTAATTCCCATAGATTCCAATTCCACGCAAACAAGAACTAATTCTCGTATCTCTTATATTCGAAGATATAATTAAAAGTAATAATTACCTATTTTTCAGTATTTTTGGAAGTATAAGGGATAAATGTCGTATAAAAATAAGTAAAAAATATTAAAAATTATGAAAATCTATATTCCAAAAAATCGATGCTTGTATATATTTCTATTATATTACAAGAATTATTTTCAATGAGTCACGAGCTATGAATCAATACTCAATGTCAATTAGTAATATTATACCAGAATACTACATATATACAAACAATATAAAGAATAATTATATTGTAAATTCTTTAAAGGAAACAATGCTTAGTAGTCTACTTTAAATTTACGATGTAAAGTTGACCGTGGTATGCGATAATAAGCTGAAAACATCTAATCGGACATCTATGCATATGTACATATTCTTGGGTTAATTGTGCAGATTTCTATGTGTATAGAGAAATTTACGCGACATGTTTAACAAGTTTTTAGGTGAGCATTATCGTTTTTATTGTCCTATTCCGAAGCTAAATTTCTAATATTTTATCATACAGGGTACAATTTTACGTCTTAATCTTTTCGAGTAGATAACTTATCAAATTAAATCAAAATTATTATCCCTGGAACATCGACCAATAAAATTACCAATTTCTTCTTAATACGTATATTCCCACACATGAATTATATTATTTAATAGCAGCACTTTATAAACACTATAATTATTTTAAATGGAAAATGGATATATAAATTTAATTTTGTTAGCCAATCAATTACTTATAAATAATTTAAAACTTAAAAAATTTATGTTAACCGATAGTAGATATCATAAAACAGGTTTTTGCTGTTATCGCTTAAAATTTCATTTAATATAACTTCAAAATGCTAATAACATGTTTAGGTAGAAGGATAATGTAATAATTATAATTTTATCTTCTATAAAATTTAGAGTGTTATTCTAATTATCGATTATATTTGAATTCATTAAAATACTAACGAGTTACTGCGTTATATTATATTTTTTGATTAAACATTTTAAATACAATTTATGATTATACTCTGAATTAACATTTACTATTATTATTATCAGAAATACAATAAGATATTAAAATTATTTTGAATTATTATATTTACGTTTATTAAACTATTCGTGTAAATAAAAGAAGAAACTTTAAGCTGTTTATTTTCTAAATAACGGACGTACAAATAAAAATTGATGTATGTTTTAGTAAATTATACAATTTGTGTTAGAAAATAATCGTTAACTTATAATATTACGACGATACACATTACATATTCAACGTTAAGTAGTTGTAATTTTTATTTTTCAATAATCCTACAATGCGAACTCTCCTTAATACATTTTCCTCCCACATTGTAGTTTGTTTTTCTCCTCTCCCACTTTCTGTTTATTTTTATCGTTATCTTTCTCGTTCTCTCTCTCTCTCTCTCTCTCTCTCTCTTTGGCACGATATATTTATCGCTCTCTCCTTGTCTTTCTTGAGCGACGCAGGACTTTGCGCAGATGTAAGGATCGAAGATACGCGTTTTAATACACGCATACTAAAACGCAAGTACATATCGTAAATTCTGAGTGATTTTAAAGCAGCGTCGAAACGAGAAATTTACATTCTTTCTCGCATAATAAGGTGTGACTCATTGTTACGTGAATTTTTTGAATATGACTAATAAAATTTATGAATTTCTAAGAAAGTCTTTTATTGTAACGTCCATAGTTAAAATATCGCCCCGAAGTAAATGAAAACAAGAAAATGTATAATATCTCGGTTGTTACGATTAAATTTTCCGATATAATGTTTCATAAACGTAAGAAAAACTCGGTTGTTTTACATCGAATGGTTTTAAATAAAAATATTCGTGCGTACGTATCGATAATATTCCTTAGAATATGTAATAGCAAATAAAAATTGTCTCCTTTTTTATTACACAAATTACAAGCTTGATTAGAATTTTCTAATTTTTATCCATTACCTATTTCTTTCAGAAAATTAATTATTACTAAATTTGCAGTTTTTATCGTTATATTATCATCAAATTTTATAACAAGTTCAAACTATAATATTTTTGAAATCAGAATTGTACGTATAGTTTAGGGATACGAATAAAAATTATGAAAGTATCTGTAAAATTATATTACGTATAAAATCTTTCTCAAATATCATCAATGATTTATTATTCATTTATAATCACGCCAATACGAGAAAACTCATATTCTTATACGACCAAGTAGTAAAAGAAACGATTATTCGGGCAGTGGAATATTCTTTTTTCACGCGCCTTCGTTTATATCAGAGCTGCGAAGGTGTCACGAGATTCGTGTTAAATTACAAGTGATTGCGTTAAATATTACCATTGATTTTTATTATTACCTTCATTCTTTATATTCGTTAAATTCTTATGCTAATTTATGCGAGGTTTTTACATATTTTAAAAAAACAATCGAAAAGTATACGAAAAAGTTAATATAAAAGCAAATGAAAATCCTCTTCTATATCGATTAAACAAGATAAGAATATATTTACGATATTCAATTATCATCTATCGATTCTTTTTGCTAAAATATGCATGTAAAATATTTTCCAGAAATAAAATTAATGTGGTACGCGTAATGTAAAGTTCGATAGGAAACGAGAGTAACATTTATCATAACTTGATCATTTATATTAGAAACATTTAAAATACTTTTTACCCAATATTTATTTTCGTACTCTTTAAAAATTCCCATTTTTCTTACATTTCTATCGAAAAGTCCTATATTTAAGCCAAACTCAGTTTTAAAAGTCCTTGCTATTTTATTTATTTCCTTTGTCTTCCAAGACACTTTTGTTTACTAAATCGATAAAATCGCAAAAATAATTGTTACCTATAGATTCGTACTAAGAAGAGAAAAGGAAAAAGGAATTTCGACTTGTTCGTCAAAAACAAAAAGCTCGATCGTACGTCTCGTTTCTGAAATAAAATATCCCGATAGAAACGACGGTGAAATAAATTTGCAGCATTTTCTAGCACGTGTACGCGAAACCCGTGTTTCTGCGTTGTTCCACGTAAAAGTAGAAAAAGGAAAACAATTTTAAAGCATACGTCCACGATTTCTAGAATTCCCGAACGCAGTAGTAAAGTTTCCTCGGTAAATCTAACATCAATCCGTACGTTTCATTGCTTCCCTTATTTTTTTTCTCTTATCCACAATTTCCATTTTACACTATGCGCGCGTGCGTGAGATGCAAAAGAAAAAAGTATAAATAAGAGAGAGAAGATGCGGAGGGAGAGAAATGGAAAACAACCCTCGTGACCCAAATATTTGGACGTCCAAGCCCTTTTTTACTTTTACATATTACAACAATTTGGGGTGGCGGCATATGCGTATAGAATTTTTTGACAATTCCCTTGATGTTTCGAATCAGCGTATATTTCTTTTTATCCTCTAAGGCAGAAGGCAGCTGCATTTTATACGTATTTTAGATGCTTTATGAAGGAAAAAGTAATGTACGTGTCAGTTTCTAAGTATATTGAATAAACTTTATAAGCTGGAGCATATAAACCGGAAAACGATGGATAGTAGATAAAGATAATATAATCTTTCATATGCGCGGCATGAATAAGCTTTCGACGAGTTCATATAGAATAAAGACTGAAAAGCCTTTAAAATTTAACGTTCGAATGTCCGTGTTAAAATAAATTGTCTCCTTAATTACCGAGAATAAATATTATACCAAACAGAATTTTTACCCTAAACGCAATATTTGATAAAGATGGATAAAGTAATTTTTAGGTATGTAAATACTCGTTTCGGTATATTTCTTACTGAATTGATTGAATTGATAATCCCTATAATATACGTATGAATTTCGAGAGCTAATCCGATTAATAATAACCTATTATATCGAAATCAATTCTACATTTTAATAAAAATTGCGATAATATTTCTACGTACTTGTATCAAATCGTAACCAATCGTGACTAATTTAAAAAAATTTAATTCTTATATCGATCGCAATATAGTTTTACACGCATTATTACGATTACCGCGATAATGTTTGAGTAATAATCTAACGATAAACTTTGATAATCGAGTCGAAATTGTATAAAAGTAATCCACTTTGTTTACAATAAAAAATTATAGATTCGTTTTCTTCTATAAAAATCAATAATTTTAATATAATCGCAAAAGGTATAGTTTCATATTTTACAAATGTTTAAAAAAAACGCATCGATCGTTAAACATTATATAAAAATAAAATTATGCAACTTTTCTACATTTTTAAACAAGTTTAATCTTTTTATCAAAACTTTGAAAAAAGAATCTAATTTACGTTTCTTCGTCACGATAATTTTAAACGAGTTTCTAAAGTTTTTTAATTAATCGATCAAAAGGCTCGTTCTTATAAAACTTTATATAGATTTGTTTCCTTTCGAGAAATAATCGTTTTCGGATTCGGTGTAGAAAATTTTTTGTTATCTCGCGTGTCTCGACCGCGTTCAATTATCGATTATAAAACGCGTACCTCGACTCATTTCTCTCATCGTTTTTATCCTATTTCATCGCACATTTTTTTTTTTTTTAGGTGAAAGGGAAAAATTTACCTTACGGTTCAAAAAATTTGTTTTTCAGAGACATTGAAAATTTCACGCGTCAAATTATGGTTTGCGTGGATATTTATGGCTCGTTTACGAGAGACAAAAGAAGATGCACGATATATTTTCTTAGAGCTATAATATATTATTTCCACTCGCTTCGTTTATTCCTTTATTTTCTAAGCGATATAACGCGTATACCATTAACAAAATTGAGTTATAAAATAGAATTGAGTTCTTACTTGGACTCGTATTATTTACTGGATCATTTCCGAAGAAGAAATAGGTCAAAATTATCGATGGATACAACTTTTCTATCGAAGAAGCGAAATTTATTCAAATTTTTCATGAATATGACATAAAAATATATACATATTTCTATCGATGATTTAATACTAACCGAATTTTGCTTTGAAATAATTCCGACCGATCATCGAAACCTATACAAAAACAATTAAGAAAATTAAACCAAGTTGGAAAACATTTTTCCAGCGAATTTCGACTCATCGTTTTTATAAGAGATGCGTTCGTTCGTCGTTCGTTAGACTCGCTAACGAAAAGTCAATCATTGGTTAATACGTTCGCGAGTAGGGCGTTAACGAGTATTAAATTGGTCTCGATCAGAAGTTACTTCGAGGAATGTTAAAGCCGTACATCGTAGATTGATCGAGTGGCGCGTGTGAATATAACAGCGAAGGTATTCGGTTAAAGAGAAACAAGGCTTCGAATAAACTTGAAAGGAAAGCTAAAAAACGACTGCATTACGTATTTAACGTCATTCGTACGATCGACTAAATTGAATTTCCGAAATCGTTGGTTACCGACGTCGAGCGAGAAGACCGTGACCTTCCAATTTAAGGAGAACACTTTGAATTCTCGAGATCTTAGAAAATGAGAAGATTCGGGTCAATGCGAACGAAAGGTATATAGATTAAACGTAATCGAAAAGACGGAGTGACTTCGAAGCTCCGTCGAGGTGTCGATAGACGGTGGCGGTTTGTTGACCGATTATTCAAAGGAGTCGAAAGAAAGAATCCAAGGCTGAACCACTGAATCATTGAACGTTCTTTTTTGCTTTTTTTAAATTTTTTAGACCGAGTAAATTATGTAAAAGAAGGTACAAGACGAGCTGAGAAATTTCATCGGATCGTACGGTGAGACGATATCGATACGTTTGATTACGTTTACTACGGGTTCGACAACGTTGATCGATCGAATTAAAACCCTGAGCGATCCAACCGAAATGGCAATTATATTAAATTAATATATACTGTTAACGCAAGTTAGAATACAAGCCAACGAGATACCCGATAAACTAGCTTAATTAGAAACCAGAAACAAAGTTCCAAGTTTGTAGTTTAAGAGTTTCGAGTAAAGTTGTCTATCACGAATAATTTATTTGGTTTATCGATAGGTTTCGTTGATAAAATGTATTGGTTCGTTGGAAAAGTTTCTTTAAAAATTTGGGAACGTCGTTCGATGAATTTCAGGTGATGAAAAGTTAATTACTCGGGTAATATGTAAACGTAGCTTCGGAAAACGATCTTCCGAAAAGAAAATACGACGAGAGGAAAGACCAAACGCAATAACAAATATATATTTCGGTATTATCAAAGGAGCGTTTATTGCAGTCGATAGCGCGATTTAACGAGTGAAAGAAAAACGGAGCTTCGATCACGCCTGGAAGATCTTGAATTTCCGGACACGATGAAAGACTCGGCGAGAGAAATTATTTCTGCGAACGCGTGACAGTGAAAATCCATTAAGCCGATGTTCGATCAGAGACCGGGAGACGTAGATTTTATTACCCTGCATGAACTGCAACCTTCGAGGCAGAGTCTGATTTCCCCGGGCTGAGCTTCTCGAGCTTTTAACGGTCGAGCGACGAGTTTCTATGTTTTATTTTACAATCGGCAGTCGATTTTTCAAGGAGTCGGTCCTTTGCTTCCGACCGAGTGAGTAATCGTTGCTTGTCTTTAGAGGATCTTTTTGCGGGTGTAGAATTTGATTCGCTTTTTTATTGCGATATTCGACGGTTACTCGAGTCTTATTCAAAATCTAAGCCGTCGTATTTCTTATCGTCGTCGGATATTCTCGTTAATTTCATCCAAGACTCGCTAAATCTTATTTTGTCACTTTTTTCCGATATATTTATACGCGGTAAGGAAAATAATGGACGGCTCTGCGAACTGGATCAATTTATAAGATATGAATCCTTTTACGCACTGCTATTTAACGAAATTAGATCGGTCGTATAGGAAAAAATATTTGTGGACGATATCATTTCAGGCTTTTAGTGAAATCAATATTTTATCCGACGGCACTTGGAAATATATTTGAAATATAGAAATGGCTCTATACGTTCGGTATCGACTAAGAAATCGATAAATTTTATTTGCATAATACGAAAGACCAAAGATGACTAGTTGTAACGTAGATTATATAAGTACGTATACCAAATATATTTACATAAGTAGCGTGCATTCGAATATTTATTATGTCTGTGTGTAGGTGCGCGAGTCTGTGTTATCGTGCGACGTTATAAAATATTTTCTAATTTTTGTTTTCGTAAAATACACGACGGAATATTGTTTGGCGACATAACGTTATTCGGATGTTTTCTCGGAATATTCGATAGGATGAAAACAAAGTTCTCTCTTCGTTCGAAAGAAATAAATATAAATAGACAAATGAAAAGTGACAATTATTTATTTAATAACATATATATGGAGCATAGGTGTTTCGTTTCGATCGAAAAAAGTGATTGATATTTTATTGTTTGCAACTCGTTGTAACTCGATACACAAAAATGGAACGTATTTTTGTGACAAATAAATTTTGTTATTCGATACGATTGGCAAATACAAATGTTTATCCATTTTTAAACAAACCTTTTTGTAAAATAAAATTTTTTTGTTTTCGCACTAATGTAAATCTTCTCTTTAATTTTACAACGACGGATGTTTATTCGAAACAAATTAAAAACGTGTCATTTACGAAAATTTACCATTTATCATTTATAATAAGTACAATTGTATTAACACTGCATCCAAAGATTCGTATAATTTATATCCAAGTTTTTAAATTTATTGGATTTTAGTTTTAAAAATAATATTACGTATTTCGTTTATATTAAACGTGGAAATAATAATAAACGAAATAAAAAGATGACGTATCATTTTAAGATATTCATCAAGATACGTAAAACGTGTCGCGCTACTTTTCAATTTCACGTTAAGAGATAAGAATGTTCCCTAATTCAATAAATACCAACATTTACCTTCGATACAAGATACAGATTTATCAAATTTTATAAATCGCTTCCACTTTTACCAAAATACAGCTTAAACGAATTAAACACAGAAATGGAGCCAAGTGTTTTCGTAAACTTGAAAATTAAAATTTTACGCGTTACTTATTCGCTTGTCGACAATTAAAAAAACAGAACTTTAACCGTCGAAAGGTGTAATTTGTCTAATATATTGTAAAAATCGAACGATCTATTTTTTAACGATCTATTATTTAAATAAAAAGCTGTAGGGAAATCGAAGAAAAAAAAAGACCCTCACCTCGAGTATAAATTCCTCGCGATCTTATCGCGACTTTCAATTTAAAATAACGACCAACGACTTTGGTTCGCGTTCCTCGATCACCTTCCCCGTCTTCCCCCTCAACACTCGAGTGCGCATCGCTCGAAAATTGGTCGGCGTTTAACGGCTCGTTAAACCGAGTGGCGATCGGAAAAAAAAGAAAAAAATTCTCTCGCGGTCCAACCAGAAGCGTTCGAATTAGGATCCCGGTATCGAGACGAGCGCGTGGGAGTCGGTCCACATTTCGTCGGGAGAGAACCGCAATATTTTCACCGGGGTGGGAAAAACGGCGCGTGGACCGCTCCGGATCGATCGTCCAGGCTGGACGCCCGATTAGCCTCGGGACGTCGCCGAGGAAAAGTTTTCGCCTCGGGTCGGCGAACCACGCGCTTGGTATTATTTACCTCCGAGACGGAAACCGAAACGTAAACACGAGCGTCGCGACGCGCGGCTTCGGCTTGTACTCACTTGGAGGTCGTCGGGTCGGGGCTGGCGCATCCTCTCCTGGAGCAAACGCACTGGCAACGCAGTCGCGACGGCAACTTCCGCTACTGGGAGGAGGGGGTGGGAACCGCGGCGCATCCTTCGCGGACGAGCCGAGGACGGAGAGTGCGCGTCGCGACGCCACCTTCCCTCTCTCTCTCTCGCTCTCTCTCGCACTCTCTCGCTCTCCTCCACCCTCCTCCACCCTCCTCCACCCTCCTCCACCCTCCTCCACCCTCGCCCTCCTCCACACGTGCGCACAGCGTCGCCCTGCGTCGCTCGGGTGGGGGTACTCGAGAGGGAGGCGCCGGTCTGCCGACGCCCCCGAGGAAACTCGGCCGGGACCTCGGAGTTTCGAGAGCCTGACCCGAAGGCCCAGGAGACGTTCCCTGGGTTGGTGTCGTAGGTCGAGCTTGCATACATTTTCGAAGCCTGATTTATGCGTTCGCTTAGGAATTTTTTGCAGGAGCGTCCGAGTAGCTTTAATTTATAACTCGAATCTTAGCTCAATTTGTAATTTTTGGTTGTACCGATTTCGTACCAATTCGGTATAAGCATTTGATACTTTTTTTTGGGAACTAACGAACGTTTGATTAAATAAAAAATTGAACGTATTTCAGAAAACTTTTTCGTTTCGGGTAATTACTGTTTAATATTTATTCTCGACAACTTTATTGCGTAAGTAAAGAGCGAGTAAATCGTTTTATAAAGATTTAAGGAACCGTGTCTTCGATTTAATTAAGAGGTTTTTTAAATACGTAAGCATAAATTTTAAGTGGTATTTGAAGTAACCAGTATTTCAAGCGCTTTTCAATTAATTTCAATTTAAATATCGAACGACTTTATTGTTTGGACATCCGAAGACGCCTATTTGTTAAAACTAAACTATATTTCTGTGAAAGGTATAACTCTTCCGAAAGTTGATATAAGTTGAAAATAAACCATTTGAGCCTGTCGAGAGAAACATGAAAATCAAAGTCAATCTTCGAAATGTAATTCGGACAAAGTTCGAAAGTGAGTTAAATCAAAATTGAAAATATAGTTATATTAGGTTTAGACTTAAGTTTGAAACGTACTTTCCAAAGTTTTGGACTTTATTAAATGCATAGTAAAAGAAGAAATGAAAAGTTTTTCGAAGAAAAGCGAAAATATTGAACGAAAATTTCCTGAAACGAAAGGAGTGACTTTTAATGTTTAATTATTTTATTATTTTAAGAGGATGCGCAAAGACAAAGTTTCCATAAAAGGATTTTAATGCATTTGCAGTGTATTATTATATTATACGCCTCTTGCTTTCGAGCTATTAAATAATTTAAAGAGCCTTTTAAAAGATATAAAAAGTTAATTTTATTGAATTTATTAAGGACTGTTATAGTTTTAATAAAATTTGATACAACTTAGTCGAATAAAACGCAATTAATGAACTTATTCTCAATTTTTAAGTATAATAATATAAAATTAAAATAGATTATTAATAAAGTTATCGATATTGTTTTAAAGAAATTTCAAATTTAACGAGCATACAAACTCAAATAATAACTTTCATATTCAATTTCATTGGCTATATTATACAAGCTTATATCCGATACTTATTGCATTTTATATGCTATATAAGACTTATGCCTTTGTCGCATTTAATACCATAAACCAATGTTATAGTTATAAGAAACGAAGTCTATTTTTAGAATATCAACAAAAGTTGGAAAAGGTTAGCTTAAGTTAATGAGAAAATCTGTAACAAAATTAAATCGTGAACAAAACTCATAATGCTGAAAGTTTCCAAGTCTATTTTATATTCTAATTAAATGTTAGAGTTTACGTCAGAATATTAAATATCGTTACTCGTCATTTAACGACTGCGAGAAATATATTTGAAATTATACTTGCGTGTATATCTAAGATCTTTAAAAATAAAAGTAGTGAAAACTATATTTCCCGATATAAAAATATTTAAATATATCGCACAAAAATAAAACCGCGACTTACAAAAATAGCCGGAATAAAATTTACCCGAGTAAATTTTTCTCAAAATATTTTATAAGAAATGTTTTTTACGCCGATGGTGAAAAAATAAAAAAACGTTTCCCGTGCAATAAAAGATTGGCCATTTTGTAAAGGAACTATTTCAAAAGTATCCCTTTCGTATTTGTTCAATGATATAAAAAGTAATTACGTCTTTCTTCCGAGCTCGTGGATAAAGTCATCTCCAACAGTCATAAAAACAAGATACGTTTTTCCATAAACTTCATAAAATATGAATTTAAAAGAAGCGAAACTTTTCTAACACTCGATATTGTAATCATGATAAATTTAGCGTAAGCATTAGAGACTTAAAAGGTGATTCTAGATCGGAATAAAATGTTTGCGTGGGTGGAACTAACATAAAAACGACAGAAAGATAAGATGACCGGAAAAGCTTACGTGGGTATTGCTTTAATAACCAATGCTTTCAATGCATAAGCTCTTGGATAAATGTAAGAAACGCATTTCGAGGTACGTTTTAAATTGTAATGTTGGAAGCGTAGGTGGTCTTCTCGTATAAATAGATCCTTTAATCAAAAGCGCACTTCTCGTACAATGGAGTATAATATACTACATTATAAAGTAAGGAAAAATAAAGAAGACCAATAAAAAGTCTCACGGAAGCTTTTAAAATACACTCGGATATTCTTGAAATCGTTTTCCTTTATTTCAAAGGATTCGCAAAGATAAAACAAAGACGAAAATGTAAATAATGAAGATGATCGTTATTATCGTAATTTTAAATATTATAAGAATATTTTACGAGAGGTTTTCTTTTTTTACATTTCTGTTTCGCGTTCGTTCCTTTTCAGTAACGTCGACCGGGTTACCGAGTGACCCAGACATTTCATATTCTATGACTCCCGGAAGAAAATAGGTTACGGCTCAATAATTCCGAGCTTTGGTTGTGAAAAGTAAAAATGACTAAAAGAAGAAGTTATACGTTGGTGGAAAATAAAAGTATTTTAAATACGGGTTTATCGCACGCGTGTTATTCGAAAGAGGTAGAGAATATTTTAATTTTACTGTAGGATTATTTCTTACTCGTGTGTTCTCAAACTCGTTCTCATATTTTTATACGATTTTCCAAAGGCCGAAACAACTGCATAATGTACAGCGGAGGCTGAAACATATTGTGTACGATTTGATTTTGTATCAGGGTAAGAAACTTGTATACGAATATAAAAATTATGATGGACGCTAAGCTGTTACTTAATTTTTTTAAGTAAATTCGATCGTTTCGAAAGAATGTATTTTATTAAGTTTAATACACAAGTTATTTACATTTTATGATTTAAAAATAGATATTTTAATTTTGTATTTGGAAAAAATACTTTAAATAAATGAATTAATTACGTTATTAATCGTTCGAAACAAACAATTATTTTACCGTTAGAATTATAATTCGGTTCTTAAACAATAAAGTAATAAATGTAAAATAGATAAAAAATATTTTCATTTATTTTTGTACTTTAGTTGTTTGAAGCATATAATTATGCGGATATTATTCTTATGAATAATGTAATATGTATCACATTTGATCTTTAAAGTAATTAGTATTTAATAAGATAAGTTTTTTTACAATATTTGTATTTGGTATAAAAATTTAGATAAAAATTTATAAACTTAGCAATTTTCAACTCGACTGTAAGATCTGATAATTTCGTATAATTGAGAAAGCATATAGACTTTATTTAAAAAAGTAATATATCAACCAAATTAACTCTTTTGAGCATTGTAAAAAATTTGAATAAATTATTTTTACAATTCATTGGGCACTTAAATTATTACTACCGACAATAATAAAAGTGATTCGTATTAAAAAAAATTTGTTTCTATAATTATAATAATTAAAATATTATTTACATAATATTTGATTTTATTATATTTAAATTATTAATACATTTTTAACCTTTTGAAATTTAATATTTTATTTAATTTAAATTTTGAACATAACTTTTATTTATATATAAAGATAATTAATTCTGATTATATTGTAAATTTTTACTACGGCAAATATAATTCATTCCAGTAGTAAATAAAAATATTATAATTAACAAATAATATTAAAGAGACGCTAAAAATATTCTTTTTATATTTAAATAATTTTTATACCGATATATTCTAAAAAATTTTAAATTATATTTTAAATTATGAAGCATTGTAAAGAAATAGAAGCACTGCACATACACATAAAACACACACACACAAAAGCTTTTAATTTAAAAATTTGTTCGTAGTTTAAATGTTTATTTTAGATTATTTTTAAACGTATCGAATAAATAAACATAAAATAATTTCGTATTACTCAAATGTTAATATTAACAAAAATTCAATTTTTCAATATTATAATATTTATTTTGAAAAATCGATATGTATTTACGCGATAAAAACTAAACGAATAACGAAAAAATATTAAACAAATGGTTCTTTTATAATATTTTACAATATTTCATAATAATTCATAATAACGTACATTTTAAATTATAATTAATGTTCGTAATATATGATTTAATTTTCCAAATAATTATAATAAATTTTCAGAACGCAGTTATTAACGTAATTTGTCAAATTACTTTCAAACTTTCCATTTTATTTTTATTTCTCAATTATTTTTTTTTCTTAAATCTATAAATATTACATTTTACGTTATGAACTTTTTCTCTTATATATTATTTTAATATTTTCTATAAAACTAAATATTTTAAACCTTTTCGTATCAACGAAAATTATTCATTTTTTCGATAAAAAAATGGAATTTTAATAGATGAAACGATATTTAATACTAATAATAGAAATGGTAACCATATAATAGAGATAAGTTAAGGCTACGTTGAAAAACAGAAAAATACAAAAATATTAAAATAAAGCGTATACTTTGTATTTTTTTTGTTACTTTTGTATTACGCATCGAACAATCACTTATCATCGGTCGGTTGAGTTTTAAAATATTGAAGTTTATAGAACATCAGTTTAAATTATGAAGTTTAGAATTTCGCGAAAATTGAAAAGGCTTTTTCATATCGTTGAGAAAAGTACCATTAATACAAAAGAATAATGAATTCTTCGGCCGATAAAAAATTGAATAATGGAATTTCCGACTCGCTATCCGTCAAACGCGACGGTTCAATTAAATTACTATACGAGGATGTCGATTCATTAATAGAAATAATTATTATTCAACGACAACAGATATCCCTCATAATTTTGAAGCGTACATAAACCGCGCGTTGAGGAAAAATGTGCTTTCAGCAAAATTTATCGCGGCATCAAAATCATAGATCGGCGCGAGTACGTCGAGTTCCTTGGATCGATGTCCTTCAAAAATAAAAGAAAAACCATTAATCGCTAAGCGAACGAATATTCCCCGATGCCGAGAACATCGCGTGTGGGTAACGTCTCGGGAAAAGTGGAAAGTCGATTTCGAACTTCGAGTCCCATCGATCCACCGCTTCTGTGAATGGGTGGAAAATTGCCGAGGCGAATAAATCGCGAGCTCCGATCGACGTCGATCGATTTTAACCTTCGCCTCGCGACTGGGCATTAAGGACGTTGCACTTGTTGATAAGCGCTTTCGTTCGAACTTGTTGCAAAAGAGGGACGGTATTTCGGTACGGCTAAAGACGCGTCCGCCGACCGCGGAAATAGATTTGCTATTTTTGCAATTAGCTCGTCTTATCCATATCTCGTATCGATTTTTCTAAGCTCGTTACAAATGTTCTCTCTCTCTCTCTCTCTCTCTCTCTCACTACTTCTCTCCTTCTCTCGCGGTTGCGAGTTTGCATTTATATAAAGACTATTGTTAGAAGTCGCCGCGTCCAAAACTAAGCCTCTGACGTTTGCGATCGTTGAATATTTGTTCCTGATAAACTTGTTTCGGTTCCCATCGATAAATTGATACGTACTTACCTATTTTTAATAACCTAGCCCAACGTAACTCTTGTCGTTGTTGCTAATAGCGTACTTAATAAACGAACGTCGAATTTTTAAGGAATTATGTTAGTCTTTTAGCATTCGTTACCATAGCGAGACGTTTTCGAAACTTTCATCCTTGCCGCTTTAACTTTTTAATAACTTGGTTGTATATAATTTAAACATATTTACTACTATCTAAAATTTTAACAACTTCTAACTTTATTTATTACGAGAACATCGTTGCGGAGAATCTTTTATCCTTAATAAACGTCAAAACGAATTTATTAACTCCTTGAATGCCAACGCGGTAAATGTAAATTATTACGTAAGGTTATTGTTATTAATTATATCTCGCGCGAGTAACTTTCGATCGCGTTTAATATTTCAAAAAACAATAAATTTAACGCGTAGGTTTTTATGTATGCGTGCTTTTCCAGTGCAGAATTAATTATAAGAAATACCTTAAAATAAACGGTAAAAATACGATAAATTTGTACGTACGAAAATTTTAGTCGCTTTGAATACGATTAGTTTCTGGAAAAATTATAAAGAAATCGATTTAATAATTTTATCGTAACCGGACAGGAGTAAAATTACATAAAATTAAGTAAAACCTATAGAACGAGAACTGGAAAAGCAGTCGATCTTAATCTAACTAATCGTACAAAAATAGTTCAGTAGACAAGATTTACCCAAGAGGTACGCCTTACTCAACCTTAACTCGAGCAATATTTACACGCGTAAGTGCATTAATTGCAACAACCACTTTTACAAGTACGAGTGACGCGTGCTTTTTTTCTTTTTCCGTCTCTCGCTCGCCTAATAAAAACAGCCTCGCAAACTCGACGTCCGATATCTTCGATATTCTCGGCGTCTTATCGCTTCTCGGCTCGGGAGGACTTTTCATCGGCGGTCCGATGAAATCCCTGAAAAGGCGCGACGAGCGATGCCACCGAAGTCGAGTAATAAAGAAAAAGTATAGAGTCGAGGTCGTATTTACCGTCGGCAAAGACAAATATTTACGGCTCGATTGAAAAGTCCGTCGTATCATTTCTCCCCCACTCGACGCCGCCCTTTTCATTACTTCTCGGATTTCGAAAGGCGTCGCGACGCCGACCTGCAATTTTCCGCGACGCTCCGAAGGGAGTTTAGGCTTTGGATAGTCTAGCTTTTGGATACCCAATTCCCCCATCGGAGCGAAGGGGGAAGAAGGAAAAAAGAAACCGAGAAATACGCGATCTTGGCTCGTTAGGAAAATGTGTTTTTTCGTCGCGGGAAAACTACCGGATCGATAGCCTCGCTCGGGTTGACCTCAATTTCCTGCCTAGCCGTTGATAACTCTAAGAATCCACCTTTCTTTCTTATCGCTTGTGCGAACTCCGATGTTGTTTTTTCCTTGGCGTCTGTTCCCGATCGACGCAACTTGGAGCGTTTCTTCTTTTGTGCGGTGAGAAGCGGAAACGGCTGGCGAATAATTTTTGGCGAAGGAAGTTGGTGCAATTGTTTGCTTGGGTGAATCTCTTTGTGGATGCGGGATAAATTTTTGCGAAACGATTGGCTTCGTTCGTACCTTTTGGAAACTATTTATAAAAAAGTTTATGTGGGTAAATGTTTTTAAACAGTGGAATTTGTCGTAACCGCGGATAGAATCAGTCGTTGAGAATTAAAATTTTAATAATGTATTGGTTTCTCTAAAATTATCACATTTACGTCTGTTCCACTCGAAAATTATTTGCGGAATCCATTTTTTAAAGTAATCAACTTGTTTCGAGTTGTTTGTTGCAACTCGAGAAATATTTTCGAGAAATATAAATTTAAAAATTGATTCGCGATTAAGTTTTTAAGTAAATTTGCCGAAACGTACGAACGACGAATATTTTACTTGAGTATTCGGTACTTCAAATTCGGTATTCCCGCGGGAACGACGCTCAAATATACGTGTACCGATCTCTTTTCGAACATATTTTAAAATCAATTTTAATTATCGCGAAACAGTAATAAAGGAGTCTTCGACTAAAATTTATTTTTGTTATATTTTGTAATTAGTATGAAGAAAATGTGTTTTTAATTACATATAATACTTATACTCTCCGGAATAATACCAGACTTGCCTTAATATAATTTGCTGTCGTAATTAATTTTACGGATACGTTTTCGGTGTATAATTTGTGTTTTTTTTTCGTATATTTGAAACTATAGTCGAACGAATGTTGTACGGTGAACTTTACACTCGACTAACGCAATTGTATTTTTTGTACCGTATGATATTTTTAATCGATTGTTCTTTTCTACAAATATTAAATGAATCGTAATGAATTTGTTGGATAAAATATAAAAAAGTAATACATTTTATTTAAACATCGTTAAGCGAGGATTATTTTTCATTGAAGATATTTTAAAAAACGATAAACAAAAATGTTAATAGAAAATATCTTTTTTACGGAATAACATTATTTCTTACACTATACTTAAAAAATGTATAGATACCTTTTATTAAATGAATTATTCATGTAAAAATTTAAGAAATCTTAAAACTGTCTTAACTACTACAAAAATATGTACTTTTATAAATAAATTTCCGTATCTAAAATTAAATCGATCAAAAGTTGATAATATTTGTAGGTGACGTAATTAGCAGCAATTAGAATCATTATTATTTCACAAGTTTTCAATTTTCATCGAAAGTATTTTGTCGAGAATTGAAAATCATTATTTATTTTAAATAATAAAACAACCTTGCTTGAAAAAAAATTGCAACGCATGCATTAATAAACTTTTGACTTTCGTTTTTACCTTTAAAACTGTATAAAAATGTTTAAGCTACCGATTAAAGTTTAATATGCTGTAATTACATAAAATTCTTATTTTCTAATGTAAATATTATGTCTTTTCGTTAAATAAAATGGTATAAAATTGGAGTTTTTAATAAGTTGAAAGATAACGTTGGAATTAAAAAAAATTCAATTTAGATTAAGTACGGTTTCTTATATTGTTTTAACGTAGAAAAATTTAACGACGAAATTTAAAGAGAAGAAAAATTTAAAAAACGCATATCAAAGGTTTAATGGAAAAAGTTTTTCAGCGGAGGTTAGAAAAGGGTTTTTATAATACTTAATACGTTTTTCATAATTAAAATAATAACGTGCGTTTGTCAAGGAAAAAATTAGCACAAAAATTCATTTTGTTTTTAGAAAGGTTTATAATATATATGCAATGCATTTTGTCTTATACATTTTTCGCAACTGTTCGTTTCAATTGGTCACATAGTAATAAACCCCCACGGCGATCGACACATCGGTGAGGTTCACGTTGACCGAATCACTGCAATTTATGCACAACATTTATGTAGATTCAGATTTTCGATACGCACTTATCAATATTCGAATAAAGCAGCAGCCAAAGATAAAGATATCATCGAGCGATGTTTAAATACTTTAAACGCAATTTGAATGGGAAACGAGGAGAGAAGTAAAATAAAGGCTTATCGCCGATTACGTATTCAAATTTCTACCACGAATACATTTATCCAAAACGTGGCAAACGCTTACAAATTATAAGCAGTTCTCGTAAATCAAATCTGTACAAGCCCGAAAATTCGAAGACGATGGAAATAAGTTTTGAGTTTATAAGCTTTTTTAAGATTTTCGGGAAATAAATTTAGAAAATAATAAATTGCACAATAAATGATCGTTGATTAAATTTTATTATGAACGATTTCGAAAATTCTACATTAACATTGTAATACGTAACTTAACTGAAACTAAATTTGAAAAATATTCTGTCACGTAGTAATAAAAATAAAAAAAAATAAATATTTGCTTATAATTGAAGATATATTATAAACATTTTTCTTTCGAGTAAATAATATAAACGTAAAGCTTACAATTCACAATACGCGTATATAATTTCTTAATATAAAAGGTGGAACTACGAAATATTAAAATTGCTTCCACACCGATGTATGAACAGTTATAAGAAATCATTTCGAGAACAACTCATACATTTGTCAGTCTCAGCGATAAAATTGTGTGCGTAGAAAAAAGAATCTATCGATAATATTTTACGGGCATTATTAAAATGTTCGAAATCGCTTATCGAACGCACTTGTGGTTTCGAAGTCGATCGATCCAATATTACAAGCGCGTATCAAATTTTACTTCTAAGATAATAATAGATCGAGACCAATTTTTCGCCTCCGTGACAATTCGTCGCGAAGATTTTCACGGATAATGATAATCAAGTTACGCATAAATTCGTAGGCAGTTTTCCGATGTTAAAGCTAGTATGTGATTCGGGTCACAGTATAATCAACCCTTTCGAACGAAAACAAAACGCGACCTGTCGACGAGCTCTTGGCCCAAACATCACACCAGCGTTAAAAAGAAAAATTATTTTTCGCTGTCGCATGAGATGGAACAATGAGAAACTTATCCAACATCCATTTACACGTTTGTTTTTCCGCTCGTCTCAACTTTCGCTCCTTTGCGCTCGAAAAATTAAAGCAACACTAACAGCTAGCTTTCTTTTTTCCTTTGCTTCCGTCTCTGATAGCTTCTGGTCTGTGATAGGAAACGCACGAGAAACTAAAAACAACCATCCAACTTTCTTTTTTCCTTTCCTTTCGTTTTTCTGGAAACGAATACACAGCTATGGATATCGATATGTTAATCTAAAAAAGCTACGTTTCTTTCTATTTCTCTCTCTATTTATCTCTCTATTTCTCTCTCTATTTCTCTCTCTTTCTCTATTGTTCTCTCTTTTATTTCTCCTCGTATAAACAGAGCGTGAACATCGAAACTTTCTCCTTTAATTATGCATACAAATTCATAATTAATATACATATAATATATATATTTATATTCAATAAAAAACATTTGAAAAATCACAGTTACTTAAAAACATTTTTCTTCGTCGATGCGCAAACGTTAATCAACGTGCGACGTATCTCTTGGTTTATTTTTATGTATCTCGTGGTGTATCTCGCTCTCTCGCTCTCTCTCGCTCTCTCGCTCTCTCTCTCTCGCTCTCGCTTAAAGTAACTCCTAGTTACGTTTCTCTTTGAGAAACTAGCTTTACTAATCGATGAAATATTTTGTTCAATCGTCTCAAGCGTATTTCGTTTTTAAATAATTAAACGAGAAGTCTTGTTTTATGTTTTATTCGTAATTAGATAATTATGCAGAACTTCAAAAGATCATTGCTTCAGAAAGTTTTAAAATCAAAGTAAAATACGGTAATGACTGTGGAAATGAAGACATTTTAAAGGTGACTCATTCGAACATATAAATTTTGTATGATAACAATATCGATATTACAATTATTACTAAATAAACGAAATTCTGAATGATTGCATACAAACTAATAATAATGTAAACGCATAATGAGAAAAAAAATGAAATTTTCATATATAAAAAGTTTCTTATCTAATTTCTTAATGGTAAATTTTATTTTTAATGCTGCGCTTAATACAGCAAGAAAATCTAGATTATATAATTCTAATGTAACTAATCTAATATTATAATTCAAGTCGATATGAAATATAAAAATTTAAGCTTTTTATAAATAAGAGGTTTCATTTTCTTTCGTTTCGTTCGTCAGAAATTATTAAATTTCACAATTTTAATTTATGAAAATCACCAAGAAATTTCATAAATGCTATTTGAATAAAAAAAAAGTATCTTATCTCACCTTACCAAATCTTCAAATCTGCAGTTGTTTTGTTTTTCATTTCAGAAATTAAAAATGACTTTTTCCGAACAAATACACGAATCAGACGTATCTTTTTAAGTAAGAACACAGATTTCCAATATATAGTCGTATCTATAATGACGCGATTGTAGATAGAAACGACAAATTTTTTTTATTCTAAACGACAACAAAACTTCCTACGATATTAGAAAGATAAACTTTCGCTAAATTCCATTTACATTTATAATAAATTGCAAAGTGGCAGTGTCTTAATTCTGACGCAATTTATCCGAAAAAATGGAAAGTAAAGCACTGTTTTCTTTTTTTTTCCTGGCAGCCCCTCGAAGATGCCGTCCAGTGAAATTTTTGCACGAGCATTTTTAGTTTATTACTTTAAATAAATTAAGGATTTGAATAAGCACTTCTCACCTAACAGCATCTAAAAAGTAGCTAAATCGAATCCTTCCTTTCGTTTATCCAGTTTCATTTAACGTCAACTATTCGTTGACTTTTTTTTTTTTACTAAGCATTTTCTCCGCATTCATATCATACGCGCAAATAAACATTCCACACAGAATGCACCTTTTTTTCCTCGAAAATTCGTATGTGGTGGGAAAAATATGTAAAAATCTTACATAGCAAAAAGCATGTATCGCTTGTACATCTTCCTTTCATTCTCACTCTCACTCTTCTTTCTCTTTCGTCAAGGCCGAAACTATAGAGGTACAAAACGATGACCAAAACGATGACCAAAACGATGACAAAAACGATGAAGGGCACGGAGAAAAATTTCGTCGCTTCTTCAAGATAACTTATTCGTCTAGTAATAATCTATAACCGTTCTTTTATCCATTTACTGTGTTAAGAGCCATAACTAAAGTCGTAACATTAAATTCGTTATATAAACTATATAATATTTAAAATTATAACTGAATTTTATTCGAAATTCTTTCAATTTCAATTCCGAACGATTAAAAGCAAATCAATCAGTTTTAACTGAAAAAACAAACGAATATTTGAAATTAACTACAAGTACGTAATTTAGACATTTTTATTACTGGCGCAGTTTGATCTTATGTTTCGTAATAATAATTGTAAAAATTTATAGTTAGTTTTCATGGCAGTGTTTTTATAATTCGTTCCAACAATTATCATGTTAACGATTATTTATCAAACTTAATTGAAAACTAATTTAATTCGTATTCTAAGTTTTTTTTTTCGTTTATTGTATTTAGCACTAAAATAAAATAAACATAGTATGCGACATTTTTCACCGTTTTAGTATACCTTATTATCACAACTGAAATGAATAAAAGATCGAAATATCGCAGTGAAATTTCGATCCCCGAATCAAAATCAACAAATTGTACATTTTAATACGTTCAAAACAACAAAAATACAATTTTAATCGTCTCACTTTCAACTATTACATTATACAGTTACTTTGAAGCGATGAAAAAATTGTTTCTCCGCACTCGACACAATGACAATGATGCCGTATTTCGAGTTTGAAATATGCGCTATTTTATACATAGCAAATGATGTATGCGAATTCGCTCGTTCGTTTCATCGATATTCGAAGTTACATTCGCAACGTGCTTGTGTGTATGTGTACGTGTATTTTTAAGCCAAACACACGGTATTAAACGATATCGAATACGATGCCAAAATTACTATTATTACTATTCGCATTTGTACTATAAGATGTTTTTGGCCTTTTGAGAAAATGCGAATGTTGTTCTCGAAATTTATGTAAGTGAAACGCCCATCGAAAATACAGATTTTTTTAATAATGCATAACTGAACAACATCAAAATGCAAACAAAAAATTAATATCGCTATTATAGTAAATTTAATCTTTACTTTTTTTTTTTATATATCATTGTAAATATTTTCTATATTATTTCAAAGACATCGTAAGTTGAATATAAAAGAACATAATGCGTATATTTCAAGCGTATAAGTGCTTCACATTTTTGTATACGGTATACATTATAAATCTAATTTTTATTTTATTTTCCAGTATTTAATATTGTCTTTGAAAATGATATACACATATATATATATACACACATATATGTATATTTTAATATCGAATGAAGTTACCGGCGTATAATTTTCAATATTCGTAGTATTTATATAATTAAAAAGAATATTTATTTTATACATCGCTGCAAAATTTATAATTGTATTTAAATATTACTAGTTAAATGAAATTTTGTGCTTCGAAAGAACTCGTATCGATTTAGCAACAAAAAGAAAGAATGTCAATTCCATGCAATTGAATTGTAAATACAAAGCTTTTAGCATGTGAACCGTAACCTTTTTGAATATCAATTACACGAGTGAATTCTCGAGACGATTTTTTTCTCCTCGGGCTCGAACGAAGTTTCTTTAGCCTTTGGAACGCAAGTATTTCAAGTCTGTAAAACGCTCGACATTTAAAAATGAAATTGGAATAAATTGCTCGCGGATTTTGCACTAAAAGTCTTACAGATCGCTCATTATTTATTTATATATAAGTTACATATCACAGTAATATCTGCAAGCCATTTTTCACGCGAGTCGTCAAAGGCTACAAATTACGACGCACATACGAAACTGCAGAGAAGTGGATGTAAAGAAATATATATTGCGGCCTTAGATGCATCGAATGCACAAATTACTTTTGCCATCGAGCAAAACAACTAGCAGAAAACTTTGGCTTAAGTGGAATCGTCATTTTTGGTACTTTTAACGCATTGGATTGACATCTTTTCATTTATGCTAATATCGCAAATGTAACATCGTTGGAACGAAACACGTTGATTTTACTTTATGATTATTTTAGCTCGAAAAAGAGTTTGCAACAAAACTAAGGATACATCGTTTTTCTTTAACTCGGCGTAAATAATTTCAGCGCATCTACATTTTGTTCGATATTTTTCTCTCTCGCGATATTTAAATCCAAGAGAAGCGTTTCAACGAGAATCGTTAACAAATTAAAGGGTAAACCACAACTCGGAATAATTCAATTAAATCGCAATATAAATTTAAATAATTCACGATATATCAAGTTCAAAGACATATTATTAAAAAATTGGATAAAGTCTCTTAGACTAGAAAAGTCTTAAATGTATTTTCAATATGAAATCTGAAGCGAATTCGACATTTTTTTTTTTGGAAACAGTACACTTTTTCATCATTGCTCGTATACTCTTGTAGAAGATTGAATATTTTCGGATTCATGCGTTTGGACGCTTTAAACGCGAGACCAGGACAATTTACTATTTAATTTAATACGATATTCATATTTTGATGCTATAAAATAATAAATCTAGAAAATATTAAATCTTAGAAAAATATTAGGTATGCGACGTAGTGCATGAGTCGAACGATCGATGTACTTAGTAACTGCCTTTGAAATATCCCTAAATGTAAATGAAAACGAAGTATCGAATCAATGTCAAAATTATAAATAATTGATCGGCATCAGTCTAGCTTTTCACTGCAGCCTCAAAGTAACTAAAACCGCTTAAACGTTTCTTATTCATCCTACATCATTTTCATCCGGCTCACAAAGCTCCACCAATAGCTTCGTCCTCGCTCGCAAGACTCACCGTCGAATAATCGTAACGTAACCTCGCTTATATGTACACAATACACGTATCTCTAATTTACATTACGCAATTCCAAAATTATTTTCACTCCTTCCCAGTCTCGGCATCGATGCGATGCGACTCCGTTTTCTCCTCTTTATGCACCAGCGACTTCCTCGAGCGACTTCCTCGAGCGACTTCCTCGAGCGTCTTCCTCGAGCGTCTTCCTCGAGCGTCTTCCTACTCCGTCTTCCTTCCCTTCCTCTAAGAGAGAACATTGACTTCCCGAGGCGAGCCGCACACGTCGAGGACGTTACCCGTGGAATTGGGAGCGACTTGACTCCGCGCTTCGCTTTGCGCCTGGCGAATCGCCTCCTTGTACGGGCCCTTTTTCTTTTTGTTGTATCGCGTCTGAAAACGAGTCGTGAATGCGTTAAATACCTCTCCGCCTAGAATCGTCTCGAGACGATACTCCCGAGGTGTTACCCTCGACGCGTCACCCTCGACCGCTCACCTTGAATGTCTCCAGGAATGGACTGAGTTGGTCGCACGACATGAGCGAACTCGTCGAGGAACCGTACCAGGCGACGTGAGCTTGAGGTCCGGAAGTCGTAGCTCCGTCTTCCTTGTTGGCACCGGTGATACTCAACACCTGAAAGAGAACGGCGAAGAGAACGGCGAATGAAAGTCCGCTCGAGAAAAAATGGGTGTCAATCTGTAAAAAAAAAAATCTCACCTTCCCAGGCCACCAAGGGAAGCCGTGCACTTTTCCCCAGACGACGTCCCCCACGTCCATCCTCTTCCCGTTGGCGGTGAGGCAATGCTCGACGGGCGCCGCCGCCGCGGAAAGCCTCATCACCAGGGGATGCTCCGGAGGAGGAAAGTCCGGCGCGGTCTCGGCGGCAACCCCGACGTTAGCCTCGTGTTCGCACTCTTCATCCTCGTCCTCGCTGGTCGCCCCGGAGCTCTTGCACCCGGAGGAGGCGTTGCTCACAGGGTAGACTTGTTGCGATTTCTGCTGCTGTTGCTGCTGTTGCTGGTGATGGTGGTGGTGGTGGTGGTGGTGGTGATCGCAGCGAGCCGCGTACGCGTTCGTGTTCAGTCTCTTGAGGGAAATGGAGAGCTTCTGCTTGAGACACTGCTCCTTTATGGCCGTGTACGCGGAGCTTTCCTCGGGCTCGCGGTTGGCCTCCGTACCCGGGAGCAAGGGACCCGCGTCCGCGCTCGGGCAGTCCGGCTGCTCGGCGCTCTTGTGCTTGCGCTCCTCTTTGCGCTCCTCCTTGTGCTTCTTCTTGTGCTTGACTTTGTGCTTGCGTCGGTGGTACAGCATCTTGTCGAAGTTGGAGTTGTACCTGGACGGAGGTGAGTGTAAGCATAGTGTAAGCATAGGTGAGGTGTGAGGTCGTTATCGGGGGGTTGGGGGCGAATTGTTGGGGGGAACGGAAACGAATCCACCGAGACTCTTCCTCGCTCACCTTGGCGAACCGTTACAGGGTGACCTCGCCGGCGACGTCGACCCGTACATCTTCCTCAGCGCCTTCTTCTTGGCTTTCTTGAGCGCCTTCTTGGCCGCCTTGGCGCTGGCGGTTTCGCAGTCTTTCGCGAGCAGACCCTGCCTCTGAGGATCGACCTGCTCCTGTCCGTCCTCGTCCGCTTGGCACTGTCGTCGGTGATAAGCGTCGAAGGCGTTGGTATTGTAGCTCTTGGGCAGCTCGAGCGGATCCCTTTCGGCCTCGTTCTGCGTCTCCTCCGTGTCCGTGTCCATATCTCTACCTAGGAATCGGAGGGGAATCGTTTAGTATGATTCACGGCGTATGGGAAACCCCTTGGAATCGGGAATCGATCGCTCGATACCTCCTCCCTTCCTCCTCCACCTCCTCTTCCACCTCCTCCTCGTCCCTTTTTCGCAATTATTTTACGTTTGTTCCCCGAGCGTGTTATTAAGAACGAATGGAGTAATTTTTTTTCTCCTTTTTATCGGGTTCGATCGGTGCGTTTCCGTTACGGAGCGCACGAAAAGAACGAACCAGCTTATATTATTGAACCGGAGATGGGAAGGGAAGGGAAAGGAAAGGAGAGGAAAGGAAAGGAAAGGAAAGGAAAGGAAAGGAAAGCACAGACAACAAACTCCGATCCGTTTATAACGTAGGAATGATCTCGAGGTTGGCTAGATATCAAATTACTTACCTAAGTATGGATTCTGTATCTTCGACGGTATCTTGAGTACGGTACCTTCGCCTTGGGCTCCGAACGATATCTTGATGACGGGAGTCGTCCTCGTGGCCGTCGTCGTTCTCGCCGGATCCTCGAACACCGATTCGTCCCAGAGATCCTCCATAAGCCCTATCGAACGCTTCTTGCGAGGTACGCGTACCGTTCGGCCACCTTTAAAAACGTTAGACCGGTTGAGATTTCGATTTTCGCCTGGTTTTCGTGCATCGATGCCTTTATCTCTCCGTCCTCCTCGCGCCCGAGTACACACACCTATAATTTTCGCTTTGTCCCCGGCTCACCTTTTACGCGACGTAAGTCCAAAGGCGCCCGTAAACCCGGGGAGGCAGAAAAAAAAAAAAAAAGACGCATCGAGAATTGGTTTTTAAGGGAGGGTGGCGATATCGATCGTCACCGCAACACAAAACGACCGTTGCGGCTGTGTACACCCGCAGTGAACGACCGCGATAAAAATTAATTTAACGTATGCAAATTTTAAGTGCGGTCGTGTCGCTCGTTCAATTTTGTTCTACGATCGTGCGAGTGAATTTTTAAATTCCCGAAGCGGGAATTTAATTTTAATTTAACCAAATTATCGATGGCTTCTCGTTCGAGCCGTTCGAAATTTTACTTTATTCCAAATTAACCGGTCGAAATTGTCGAGTCGAAATCGTAAATTACGCCTTGTCCGCGTCGGTAAAACAGAACCTTCGCTAACCTTTGACCGTCGAATCCGCAGCTGCCAGGGTCTTCTTGTCCTCCTCGTCGGGAGGTATCTTCGCGCTCTCGACGGAGGAGCTGCTGAGTCGTCTGGGTGTGGCGCAATACGCCTGTGTCGGGTTGCTGTCGAGTTCCATGGGCTCGGCTCTCGAAAGCGCGTTCATCGGTCTATTCTCGACCTCCTCCTGAGCTTCTTCGAGGTCCTCTTCGTCGCGGCCGTTCCAATATACGCTTCGAACCTGCTCCGCCAATTGGATGCACGACTTCACCGAACCTAAGGATTCGAGGTCGGATTTAGGTTTATAAGTTTGGTGATTCGATCGTCGCGTTTGGTTCGCGGATGGATTACCGACAGTGATTTACCGACCGTGCAACTCGGGTGAAAACGGTGTCGCGAGCATTTTTCAAAACGCAAAACGTAACTACAACCGTACTCGAGAGTAGTTTTCGAGCGGAGGGGAAACCGTTTGTTTGGTGCATCGATTATTCGCGGTTTAACAACGGTCGGTAAAATAGGGATAGAACGATTTTAGGTTACCCTGCGATGAATCGATAATAAACCAGTGCGTAATCTACCTGAACTTTGAATGGCACTATCGATCTCCGAGGGCCTGAGCCTCGAGATCTTGGGTATGAGAGAAGGACTGAACTTGGCGGTTGCCGGTTGGTCGGACTGGCTCGAAGACGTCGTCTTCGAGGAGGAACTCTCGTCCGACTGGTCCCCCACGTTCAGCAACCTCTGACTCCTCGTATTTTGTGGTTGATGATGCTGTTGTTGTTGCTGTTGTTGCTGCTGTTGCTGTTGAGCACTGCATCGTCGATCGCTCCGTCTCGTGGGAGGATCCGCGTGGCTCTGTTCGTCGGGTTTACGTTTACGGCCGACGTTCTCGCTGTTTTCGTTACAAATCGAACGACATTTGCTGCACAGGACCTGGAAAACCGGAAATGTGTGGATTACGCTGGTCTTCGCGATTAGTCGGATTTCGAGTGCCGTGTTTGCCGACGATAACTCGATTTCGCTTCTCGATCGAGCATACAAATTGCAAATACAACCGAGGGGGAAAAATGCGAAGGAAAACGGAAAATTTAATACACAATTATACGGAAATTATACTTTATTATTTTGTACCTCGAGACGTTCGTTATCTCTCGAATTAGCCTTCAATTTTCCATCGTATTAGGTAAAGATTGAAAATCGGTAAGAAACGCTAAGATTATGATAATTTGTTCGTATCCTCGTTTCCTAGGAATCGTACGGTTCCCGTTTAATAAGAAAGTTTTCCGATTTCGATGAGAAACGTTAATGGAAAATATATTACGGAACAACCGTTTACTTTGAAATTCAGTTGATACACACGAGCCGGTTGAAACCAAAGCGATAATCCTCGACGGTTTTGAAACATCGAAAAGCTGGTACAAATATTAAATGCGAAACTCGATTTTACGTTCCAAATGTTTTGGTTAAAAATTACCGGCCACCGCAAATTCATCGCTAGATCGGTGTTTTCTCGAATAATAAGTTGTTTAAGACCCGGTCGCGGTTTTCGAGTAAAGACGTTTCAAAATTACTTTTTTAAAGCGCTCGATACGAAATTGCGTTCGTAGTTTGGACCATCGAACGTTTCAAATTTCGTTCCGATGGTTAATTTACGTTACGCCGATTCGGTGGTCGCGACTCGGAAAAGCCTCTCGTAAAATACGTGGAAAGGGTCTTCCCTCGAATCTCACGGAGACGCGTAAACCGTTTTCAATTAGAAAACGAAAGCGTTTCTCATTTTTCCGGAAAACTCAAAATTTCGAAGCTCTCCTCGCGTTTATATTTCATTTTGCTCCATCGAATACGAAACCTACGCGAAAATACGAATAGCATCGGGTTGTAAAAAAAATATTCTCATTGTCTCCTAAAACCTTCATTTTACAAAAATGTAAAAATATAAAAGTAAAAACATCGATAGCAGGCGAGTTTATTCGATAGGAAAAGTATAAAAGTAAAAATTTTATACAAAAATGCGTAAAACTCGCGCTTTACGAATAAACGTAAATAAAGAAGATGTAAATCCACATTTTCATAAAACCCAAGACCGCGATAAATCAAACGAAGGGAAATACGATCGATCACCGATGCGTGCATCAAACTTCCCGCGATACGCGTAATTACTTCTCCAGGTGTCGGCCAAGTACATTGTCGAGTGGATGTACTCACCTGCCGTGGCCTCAGTCGCACCGTAGGCCGGGTACTTTTGCTCCTCGCCGGCGGATTGACGGTGCGTTTCTGGTCGGCCTTGGCCAGAGTCGTGTGCCTCTTCTCCTGGAAGTAGCTGAAACGCGCGGCGATAGTCGCGAGTTTGTCGCCGTCCGGACCTTTGACCGGCTCCGGAGGTTGGACCCCGCATGGAAGACCCCTGGAATGAAAAAGCGAGAGTCGCGTTTAGAACTCGGTTCTTTTGGGTTCTTTTGGGTTCTTTTGTTCGTTGGCGGTGTTTCGGGAAATGTAAACATCCAGTCAACCGGGATCCATATGGAAAACAGCTACTTTCCACCGTCGAAAGTAGCTCCCGGTGTAAATTAACGCTAACTACTTGGAAAATATTCCCGAGTGAAACGCCTCCGAGTAATTCGACAATTTCCCTTTGACTTTGCCGGTAAGCCCGGCATCCCCTGGAAATTGGAAACTTCCCTGGACTCGGGGATCCGAGACTCGCTCGATCGCGATAAATCATTGCCTCGGAAAGTTCTCTCGTCGCGCCTCGCGAAATGAGTGGGCTGATGTAAACACGAGCCCATCGTGGCTCGGATAAATCGTTGTCTTGGCAACGAGCAACGACGGCGAGGCTGAACCGACGGAGCGAAAGGTCGTTTCGTCGAGAGTGGACGAAAAAAAATTTACGGACGATTCGCCCGGGAAAGCACTGGATATAATAATAATAATGTACGCCTCTAAGTTTTTCCACGGCTCTGGCCCTGAAAAATTGAATAACTTTAAGAGCGGCCGAACCGTTCCAAGTTTTCCGAGCGTCGGTATCTCAGTCGCGGACGCTGGAAAAATTGCTGGAAAAATTGCTGGAAAAATTGCTGGAAAAATTGCTGGAAAGAGATCATCGAAATAATAAATATAATAAAAACGAAGCTCTTTACGTTCCCCGCCGTTTCCTCGGTTCGATACATCCGCCGAATCAACGAAAAATCGCGAAACCGTTGCCAACTTGACAGTCGAGAACTGTTTTCCTTCTCGCTTGGAATTAGCATTGGATATCAACCGCGAGGTAATAAAAATGTTTACCGTTTAGATCGTTTAAACCGTTTACATCGCCGGATAGATTCGTTGGCATCGATCGATCCGAGCGATAAAAATTCGCCATACTCGGAACGAGTTTCACTCCGCGCGCGGTTTTTCCATCATCCTCTCGGAGGGGCAAAGCAAAGCTCCCTAAATTTTCGCGTCGAGTCACGATCGCGTGTCGTCGGTTACACCAAACTCACTCGAGACAGCCTCCGCGTAGTTTCGAGCGAAGGGTTGGACCGAATCGCTGTCGATGTCTTCCCGTTTTTAGGAAGCGTCGTTGCGGCTGTCTCGTAAACGCGGTTGAGTGGAACGAGGAACTATTTTCGAATACTCGGGAGCAAAGTTTCCGACGCTGGTTTCGTCTTTCCGAGCGCGAAAAGTAAATTTCGCCGATGGCGGAATTATCGCGATTGTCTCGGTGAAGCGTTGTTTTTTTAATAGAATAGACTCGGGTCCAACGTTTGTTCGCGAATGGAGTTCCCGAACAAACTTTGGTCTCGAGTCGGGCAAACTGGGAGACGCGCCGGAAACTGGGATGGCACATACTCGCCGTTGCGGACCGAAAAGTCTGGATAGCCGTGAGACTCGATCTTGATTACTCGATCGTGAGTAAACCGCGGATTCCGCGTATAAATGACGGACCGTACGGACGCAAAGCGTAAACGACAGTTAGGAGAAATTAATGGCTTCGAAGCGTCGCTCGGATGTTTTACAAACCCGTATAAAAACGCGCAACGAAAAAGGGAAAAAAAAAACCGAACGCAACCGGTTTTTACCCAAGTTTCGCGAAACCTAGGGCATCCGACGGAGAAGAAATTGCGGAAATTAAATTAAACTTCTTACGAACTATTAGCCAATAAAAATAATACGTTGGTTACAGTGGCAGAAGGAAAAACGCGTTCGAATCTTACACCGCACCGAGTGAGATGAAACGGTATACGTACATACGTACGTACGTTCGATGCAGGTACGCGTTAAGACCAGGAAACAGAGCATGAGAACGCTTACTTCATTGGACAACACGCCCACCAAGGTACACAACTATCCCAACAAAGTACACACGTGCGTGCGTGTGTGCACGTAAACCCACCCACCCACCCACCAACCCACCCACTTGGTTCCGCGCTCGTTCGCACGCCGACAGAAATTCTGTCGCTGTTGAGAAATTTTGAAAATTGAAATATCTCGGTGCAATTCCTGACGCATACTTTTGTGCAACGGGTTTCGCTAAAAAAACAGTAATTTTCTGGGAAAGGATGAGAATATTCCAAACGCCCTTTGAAGCATTGTAATTCTTCCGCAAAATGTCTATGCTCTGGGGAATATATCAGAGTCTGTACTCGACGCATACGCTAGAGACTGGGAGTTACATCAGTAGCAGCGGCAGCAGAAGCACAGCAGCAGAAGCACAGCAGCAGAAGCACAGCAGCAGCAACAGCAGCAACGCATCTCTGGTCTCCAGCAGTCGTATTGATTCGAAAGAGCAAGAGAACGTGTACACAGGGGAGAAGGAGGGATGAGATTTCAAGCAAAGAGAGATCTAGATAAATGGATAGGAAGCGAAGAGAATAGAGTTATAGAGGATGCTAATGCAGAAAAAATTAAAGAATGCAATTAGGGAGTGAGTGTCTAGTTGAACTCACTGATTGTGCGTTATTGAGTGGCTCGGCTAAAAAGATTAGCTTCGTATGCTTCGTTCGTTCAATCGCGAAATTTGTATCTTGTACACGTTCTCTTTGCGTTCTATTACCAGTGCATTAATTTTCTAGTTGATATTATTTAGTAGAAAAACGAGTATCGAAAGTAAGTTTTCGATATAAATATATTACGATTATTTGTCGAATCGATTAATTTATAAAAACGTTGAAGCGTAAAGGGAAAAATCTAGTCGTGAATATTTCGGAGTTACTTTTAACGTTTTTATATTTTATGATAACGATTTTTAATTATAAAAAATAAATTAAAACGATTAAACATAATGTTTCTTTTCGCTTCTATATTGGAAATTTTCTTAACAAATGTGCGATAATCGAGAAATTAAGAAAATTGCGTTAATATGTTTAAGTCGTTATTAAAAAAACTATATATATATATATTATTATTAAATATATCGATAACAGCCAACGCTTTTTATTGGTTGGTTAAAAAATAAATCTTAGTAATATTTTAATTAATTAATTAATTAATTATTTATTAATTAATATAACATAATTTCTTACTTTTTAAGAGTTAGCGACGTTCGTTGAACAGTTATTTATATACCGATAACGTACTAAATTGAAATGAAAATATTTACACAATTTATCGATATGATTTTGTAATATAATAAATGCGCGATAATTTTAATTCGATCTTTGTTAAATAAAAAATATCGTTATGAAAAATTATTATTCGAATAAGTATAAATAAACACGTACACGTATAAATATTTCTATGTAATATTATTTTTATTCTACATAATATTTTTCCGTATAAATATAATATGCAATATCATAAAAATGGATACTATATAAATTTTAATGATGTAGTTGCATAAAATTTCAGGAAATGCAAAATAACTGGCTATTCTGAGAATTTTTGTAAGTTCGTACTTAACCAAAAGAGTAGCATAAAACAAAGGCTTGGAAATATGCGTACCTTATTAGGCGTGTATATAAATATAAAGAAAGCCATAACAATACGAGTGGCATTTTTGTAAAAAATCGAGAAGCGCAATTGTTTTATAGCGTAAAGTGCGAAAAATTGCATAAAACGTTCTAAACATATGTGATAAATTAATTAGAATCGCGAGAGTTGACAAATTTGTTCGTAATAAACGAGTTCGGAATTTTATTCGATAAAAATATAAATTTGTACCTCGTACAAAATTATTTAAGTTGAATATTTATAAAATAATGTTAGATCTTACTTAAAAGCGCAAAATAAGTCTCGGTTCTAGTCGAGTTTCATTTAACGAATAAAGTTACGAGTCTACGTAATTAAGTTATACAGACTTACGCTACACATTAAGACAACGCTATCGCCATTGATAAGCTAATTTACTAAATATATGAAACTTTGGTTATAAATGTCTTATAAGTTAAGTATATACTTTGCCATCCTTGTAGTTTTATTAAATAATAATAAATAAGCTTCTCTTGATATTTAAAGGTTTGGGAAGGTTCGAGTAATAAAGGTTGGAGATAATTGAAAACTCGCGCGAGGCAACGCATCGTTTTAATTTTTGCAAGTTCTACGAGAGCAACATCGGCCCTGGATTATGCATTCGACGAACGAGATAAAAAGAAAAGGTAGCGAGAATCAACTTATGTAGGTATCGGGAGAAAGAAACCAGTTACCACCGATCCGGCGACACATGTAGGATCAAGGTTACATTACGAAAGAAAACACGCAAGACTGCGGAAGAAATCCATCGAGAACCGATTTTTTACGTGCATTATGCAATTAACGAATGCGATGCTCTTATTCGATTATATGCAAACGAAGATCGTGAATCATTTGGTGATTTATCGCGACAATGCGACCAAGTACTTGGTTGCTTTATTTACAGAAAAAAAAGAAAAATATATTAAATAGTAAATTACTGCGCGTGCAGATAAATTCAGGCAGTTGAGAAACTGTAACGAGTTATCGATATTTATTCAAATTAATTTCAAATTAATCACGAACCTTACTCGCCAATATTTTACAAACGTTTACTTGATTTTTAATAATTTCGAGGAATAACCTTCCCAGAATGTATTAAACTTTTCGCTAGTGTAATAACCGTATGCAACTATTACACGGAGTAAGCGAATAAAAAGTTTCCGATGCGGTTACTCAAAAACACGAACATTTACGCAAAATCTAACTTGAGCAATCGTGTCTAAACTACTTTTGCGGAACTCCGCGGTTCTTACGATATTTAAACTTTATAAAATTATTTGTAAAGCACGTAAAATAAGGGACGTTATAAATTTCTCGAATTTAGTCTGAAGATATTTTATATTTTACGAGTTGTACGATACGCTCAAGTAAGGAAATTGTAAGTTTGCTCTTACATAATTAAGCGAAGAATACGAAGAGTACGATTCTTTGCGATAAAATTGTAAAATGTATTTTGGCATTTTTGGTTATCGCACCAACGGGGGTGACTATATTCGAAAAACTAGTCCCTTTATAAAATTTTACGAAGGCTGTTACTTTAAATTAGCGAAAGACGTTATCGAAAATATTTCGTTATCCGTCCGTTGTAAAAATATCCCTAGTTTAAATCCCAAATTCCAATTATCGTTACAAGCGTTGGCTCGGCATCGAAGCTCGGCATCGAAGCTCGGCATCGAAGCTCGACATCGAAGCTCGGATATTTATAAGCTATATTTTTTAAAAGTAATTTTCCTACGAATACAAAGTAACATCGTTCGAATACCGCAAGAAATCAAAAGAAACGACGGCGCTCCTCGAATTTCAATTTTTTTTGTCAAGCCGTGGCATCCGATGAAAAGATTTTTCCCCATTACGCATTTGTTAGGTATCGCTACAGCGCTCCAAGAAATGACTGGTCTGATCGCTATAAACAAAAAATTAACGGCATTACAGGCAGTTGAACACGGTAATTAACATCCAGTGCAGGTACTTGTGTCCCTTTACACCTGTTATTTATTTGTCGTTCGAACATCCCGGAAACGTACTTTTCCATTTTAAGATTACTTATGTTTTCCACGTTATTTTATACACTGCAACGCTGTTAGCTCGTTATTATTTTATTTAAACGAAAGTCATCGATTGTCAAAATCCGGATACTTTTATTTACCTTTATCGTTGCGTGCGCGAATAAGTATGCATATTTATTCAGGCGTACGTATGCGCATACGATTTAAGGTCGTTTTATTCATGAGCTTCAAGTGTTGAAATAATTAATTTATTATGCGTAATGATACTTTTTATAAGTACGCAAAAGTAATTGTGCTCGATGAAATTGGGTCCTTATTTGAATATAAGAGTTAATTATCAAACATTTCAAATGCAGCGATTTTAATACAACATTTATCAAAGTTTTTTTTATATCTAATAGTTTTAAGAAAATGCTTTAGTGCATATCCGCTTGACAACTTAATTGCGCATTTATAAATGCATTCGAGCTTTAGTTTTGAAAATATAGGTGGAGCAAAAGAAGAAAATTCTTTTACGAAAGAATAAATTATTATTAATACTATTTTATACTTGAAATATTATTTAAAAAACTTTATTGAAACAATTTTATTTAACTTTCGCCGAGGAAAGTTTAACGAACGTTCGTTATCTCGCGATTAATTAAAATACGTATTCCATCGAATGTATTCGAAAATTTCTTCTTTTTTCTCGGTCGATTCGTCGGAACTTACGACCGACCGACCAAATACGGCCTAAAACCTGTACAAGTTTTAGAAGTACAAGGACACGTACGCGTTTACGAAGCAGGGAAAAAATCAAGATAATAATTCCAAAAGGAAGACTAACGAACATTAATGAGATATTAAATAGCCCAATGGTAAATGTACTTCGTATGTTGTAATTGTTAAGTTACAATGTTCTAGCGCTTTTCTCATTTTTGAAGGTAGTCCGACGTGTTTCGCAAGCTGTAATTATAGTACGCCTACGTCGCCGAACAAAGAAGTCGTTTATTCCAAAAAGGGGCGAGTCAGGTATAAAGATTACTACAACCAAGTACCTGATGTTCTACTTCTTTTTTTGCTTACTTTACCTTTTACCCTTTGGCTCACCGTATAAGTCCTTCCTCTTTGCCCTCTACTAAGGTCTGCGACCTTGTGCCAAGGACTTTGGGAGGATTGCATAATTTTAATGAAAAAAAAAATCAAAAAAAAAATCTATGCTCTCTGCATTGTTAAACGCAAACTAAAAATACCCAAAGTTAATAGTGTTTTGTTGGATTCGATGTCGAATACTTTTGTACGTTCCGTACCGAAAAATTAAAAAATTGTCCGTAATTTACATTTTAATTGTATTAGTTCAAAGGCTATTTTGTACGGGTAAAAATTACAAGGTTTCAGTTAAATTTCGTTGACGCTTAATTGTATTTTGCCCGACAGTTCGTACGAGTACATTTAAGCTCGTTTTACTTTAATATTTGAGCGAATATCGCTAAATATTAAAGCTAAATTATGCGCTTGTTAATAAGTTTAAGAGATGTTATTTTAAGGATTATTAAACTCGTAAATTTTCCTTTCAACTGAATTTCGAAAAAAAGGTTGCGAATCCGATCCGTTAAAATTTATTGTTAAAATATAAAATGATATACGAGTGATTTTGAATAATTTTATATAAAAAAAGAAACCTAGAGAAATTCGGTAGACAAAAAAAAAATTGATTTTTTTTTTGTGTTTAATAAAAGCACCTTCTTTTAATTTTTAGTAAAATAAATTATACGCGGCAAAAAGTAAAAAGAATGCAATTAATATATTAAATATTACTTTGCATTTATAGTAAAAAATTAAATTTTTTTTAATCGTATTAAAATGTTTCGCATACATTTAACGCTCGATGTATTATTCGTGTTAACATAAATTTTTGAAAGAAATTGACGATTAAATTGCTTATATTTTAATACGATATCAATCATACGAGAAAAATAAATATATATATAAATAATTATAAAATTCACTCGTATTTAAATATTAATTGTCTAAAAAATTGAAAAAAATAATGATTTATTCTACGATGATAAATTATTATCGTTAATGGATGAATATTTTTTTTTTATAAAAATAACGGTGGATTTGACTGTTAAAATTTCTGTGCGTATATATAAGGTAGGATGTTCTGTCATTCCAGACAATATTAATGGTGACACTATAAAATTTACCGTGTTACATGCTAAAGATTATTTATATTAAACAGAATTCTACCTAACTTAGATAAAGTTTGTTATGCTATTTTTGAACGAAAATATATTTTATCAATTTATATGTTTCGTGATGAATGGATCCATAAGAAAACACATAAAATTATACTATCAACCGAATAAAAAAAAAATTATTTACCAACAAATATTAAAAGCGGTGTTTTATTTACAATTTAATTTATTTACGCGAAAAGAACTACGTAATTTAATTTATTTGTATTTTTTTTATACTATTAAATAATGTTTGACTTCGCTTGGAACGTCAACGTCTAAATTTATAAAACGGATGCATCGTTCAAACTTATTAAAATATACAAGTTAATTCGATATTCAATTTTTACACGAATTTCTCAACGTACATTACACTCTATGGATATTTAAACGAACGTTAAGAATAATATGGATTATTAATAATCGACTTTTCAAACGCTCGTGGAAAAAATATATTGCCTTTTTATCGTTGTTGCTCAAGACTATCGTTATTTGTCCGGATAAAGTACTGAATTTATTTGTAGTTATAATTGTAACGTTAATGGTCTATATACGAAGATAACCTACATTCAGTACCTTTGATCCAGTTATCGATAACACGTTTATTACGTAAGGAAGAAACGAATCGATGGATAAGTGAATCGTTTATCGATCGTTACAAACGATTTTGCGGTTACAACGGCAAAAATTTTCTACCCGATATATTTTATTATTATATAATTTTGCAGCTTCGCAAACGTAATTTCATAATTTCTTTCTTACCGACCGATACGAACGCGTTTCGCTCTCAACAGTAATTTGTCTCGAAAATGAAGTTCGTAATAATAAATATTTTTTAAATTGTTAAAATCACCGGCTCTTTTCGCAACAATTTAATTTTTAAGTAAATATCGCTCGATGTAAAAACGAATGGTTCGATATTGTAAAATTTTTGACGCGACGCGCGATAAACTATTTGAAGAATGTAACGTAATTCTCGAGAAATTTCTGCGTTACACCGTAATTGTTTCTGTGCGTAATTTTTATTAAAATTCTCACCGCTTGGACACCGAAGCTTACCTCGCTCGCGTTTTTCGAAAAATCTTAATAGTCCAAAGCGTGACTCGCTATTTTTCGTTTAATCGTCCGGCCAAACAAAACTACAAAATAATCTCCATATAAATAATCTGTATACGTAAAAAATTAAGCCACGTGTATAAATTTTGCCGTATTACAAATTTGACAATGAGAAAAGGTATATTTACTCGCTGGTCTGTACGCGTGTATAAATATTTTATACAAAAGATATTCCAACGAACAAAATGCCATCCTCGGAAGAAATTCCATTGTGTACAAAGTATTCCAAGCGCAGAGAATATCATGAAATAGAAAGTAATGTGCGCAATAATAATGAAAAGCATTCTCAGAAACGAACGAATCCAGCATATATAATCTGTTTTTTTCTCCTCGACCTATCCATCTAGTTTCTCCCCGGGCCGTTATCTACTTCTCTCTCCCTTTCGAGCCCGTGTATACTTTACTCCCATACTACCTGTGCTCTTAGTTTTCAAACCTTATCTATATCCAGCTTTCTTTCTCATCTACCTTCCAGTAAGCATCTCGTCGTCTTATACGTACACAGACGCTGTCTCTCTTTTCAGTCCGTCCGTTTGTCCAACTATCTATCTATCTATCTGTCCGTCCTCTCCCTCGCTCTCCCTCGCTCTCCCCCACCCACTCGCCTCGCAAGTTTCTCCATCTCGGGCCAAAGACGAACATCAACGACACAACAGCGTCGGCAGCGTCCTAATGAAGCTCAGGCCCTTTCTACAACGAAGAGAATAAACGTGAGAATAAAATCGCGCCGATGCATAAGAGCGGCTTTCGTCGACGTAGGTAATTTAAATAAACTCGCTGCGCTTCGACGGTGAACGTCTATTCCCTCGTCTTCGATAACAATTAGCCCGACTCATCCCCTCCCTACCGCCCGATCGCATTCTCACGTTTATTCGACTTGCAGAACTAGCCTCGTTGACGAGCCAAGCGTTAGACGAGCTCCGCGCGATTCCTCGTCTTCATTAGGCAGGATTAAATAATCCAGAGATGGCGGTATTCGACCGGCAAGGCGTACAAGGCAATTCCGAAATCCCGACGATCCCGCTCCCTCCTCCCTCGACGGGAGAGCGTCGGTATCTGGAAAATTCGGTGAGTCACGTGCGCAAGATGGCCTTTTGGGATGACATGCGACGCCTGCACACATATGCATTAGCGCGCTAATACAGAGCGAGAGAGAGAGCGAGAGAGAGAGAGCAAGAGAGAAATATATAAGAGCCAAGATGAGCGACGAAACATGACTCACCGTTGCCAACTGATTAAGGAGCTTTCACATTGCCCAACGCGAAATATAAGGAGTACACCGCGCTCGAAATTCCCCAAAGACTCGAGCGCTTAAAGAGTCGTTACTTATTATCGAGTCCAGCTGAAGATGCCGATCCCAATTTCAAGTCTATCCAATCCTTCGTTCCAAACAACCAAAATATCTATTAAATGCGTTCCGAACTACGTCTCCGAATTTGACGAATTAATCCTTCCCTTTTCCCTTCCACATACATATACAACAACGCGAGCGTTTGTTTAGAATTCCGAATCTATCTTCCGAGTCGATGAGTTTCCCAACGAATCAACCGTTCGATCCAAGCGATAAATTTGAAAATTACGAATTAAACGCGGTCGCGTAAATTGCACTCGGCGATCGCGGAGGATGACCGTTGTAAATTTTATCGTTTAATAAAGATCGAAACACGCGAATGCTCGAGCTTCGATCCGATAAACAATTTCGTCTTCTAACGTTGATCATTGGAATTTCTCGTTAGGTTTCGTTATTCGAGAACTTCCATTATATTCCGAATACCGTCTAGATTCTAACTTACGAATTCGCGCTCGAGACAATTATCGAAACAATTTCAAAATAATAAGATACAAACGTAATTTTTCGTTTTGGCTCTAATTTGATTTTCCTCGAGATCTTTCGTTCGGGGTCGCTGAAAATCCTGATAATAACCGCGAGTCGAACGCGCGCGTTGCAAAAGTAATATTTCACCTTCTAACTCGTAAATCGTCGAGAGATCCCTTTTAAGAAATTAGCAAGTGTAAAATAATTAAGGAACATAAGACATAAATCCAGCGTAACGCGAAATGGTCCTAACTTTAATAATTTAGAAAACAGTATTTAACATTGTGACAATCCCTTAATAACTCTTGCTCACAGTAGCCTGAGAACGAAACTGTGTGCGTTCTTTTACCGGGAGGCACGCCGTGAAATCACGAAATGCCGCCGCCGCCAAAAGAGAGAGAGTGAGAGAAGGAGAGATAGGGAGAACGAGGGAGGGAAGCGAGAGAGGAAAGAGAGAAGGGGATGTATAGTCGTATAGTCGGTGCATGAACCATGGGGCCTTTTGTTGGGATGGGATATATAAGCCGCAAGGGAGATTCCGGGGGCTTCTGGTTTCTGCCAGAGCGCGTTTTCTTTTTCCGCTAATGTCGCTGCTACCGGGGAAGAGGAGATCGCGAAAAGCGTTAAACGATGGCTCGGGGTATACAAAAATAAGGAGAGAGAGAGAGAGAGAGAGAGAGAGAGATTACATCGAGTCATTTCCAGTCGTCTCCAGTCGTCTCCAGTCGTCTCCAGTCGTCTCCAGTCATCTGGTTTCGCAAATGAAATTTAGCACGCGTTGCGAACAAGCTCTCGTGGAGAGCCAAGTGTTTGATAATGAAACCGGTTGCGAGCTCGATAAAGTCTCCATTTAGACAATGTAATGGGAATAAAAATATGGAACGGAAAAACAACGAGTTCCGAGCCTCGATTAGCCGACGCGCGAATTCTTCCCAAGACCCGCTCCGATTGTCCTTATTAGAAATGTAATCCAAACGTCGTGGGTTCCTCCTTTTCTACTCGCCAACTCGAAAATACGATGATTAATCCCGAGCTCGTGTGGCTCCCGAAACTTTGGTAGCTGTTTACCAAAAGTCTCTTTAGGATCCCAGTCGATCCTAAAGAGACGATTCATTTAATAAAGGTTCATTGTTACTCGACTCGATTGTCTCAAGTAAATCATCCGGAGAAGAGCTCGAGTTCCTTTATTCGTCGACTCCTTGATCCTTTCTCGCAATATTTCACAACTCTTGGTCACGAATCCTCTCCGCCTTACCACCGATGCATCCGCGATGTATAATATACCCACTCATCGAGCCATTCGACGATCCCAACGAATCTTTAAAAATGGAATTCGCGCACAACTTTATTATCTCCGATCTTATTCTTAACCAAATCTTTCCTTTCGCCGGAACCGAATGCACCGATACACCTTTTTCCGCGAGTAACCGAGTCCCATTATCGATCGATGCCTGGCTTCGGAAATAGAGTGGAGAAGTACATTAACAAAGGCCTTTGTCAAAGTAGCTTCCGCCATCTTCGCGAGCGAAAGAAACTCTGTACGCGAGGATTGTTCCGAGGAAGGAAGGAAAAAGTAACGTCGTGATATTGCAACATAGGGAACGAGAACTTTATACAGGGTGTAAGAAAATACAGGCGCGGGAGGAAGGTTGAATTTTTTAAATAAATTATTTACAGCGTTTTATTTACTCGATTTTACTCGAGGAGAAAACGAGGATATTCCGAATTTATCGTATCGGTTTATCCGAATAGTTTAGGTCGAAGTACTTTTTCGGATGCATCCGCGATCGCTTGATATTTTCGATAACGTTGACACAATTAACAATTTTTTTTTTATTACACGCGGTTAATAATAAATATTTTATGTCTTAAGAAAGCGATATCTCGCACAAATTTATAGCTTTATTAGCAATAACGCGTTTAAAATATAAATTACCTCGACTAATCCGTTTATTAAATATAAAAGTTTATTCGATTCGAACGTATATTTTAGCGATACATCTAATTATTTCTTAGAAAAACATGTTTTCTTCGTTGTTTTCGTTTCAACGCGATGAACAATTATTACAAAACTTTTTACGCTATCCGGTGAATTTCTTTCATTTAATCGAACCGATCGTACTATCACTATTGTTGAAAATGGTTTTATTTTATTGACTTATCAAGGATGAAAATGTAATATAACGGCAACCTTGAGTTCTTTTTTATTATTGAATTTAGTACTAAATTTGATTTACTATCGAGGACATCAATTTACAAATCAAATAAAAATTAATAACTGATAAATTATAGAGCTTAAAAATTAAAATACGACGTTTCGCAATTTGAATATATTATTCAGTCCAATTTTACAATATTATTCGGCAGCTTAGGAACGCGGATAATTTATAATTATAAACTCTGCGTTCACTGCTCGTGCCGTAGTATATAATTCATTAGATAACTCGATGCTCGGCTCCTCGAGTTGATAACGATTTCTCGCACTGCTAAAGTTGAGAACTGTAATCAAGATTTTATTCTACTCTTGTTTAAAATATAAAATTTAAAATTTTAACGACAATCGTTATTCCAGTCCCGATATTCGATAAAAACACGGTGCGACGACGTTATTAAAAGGAATAACGAATAAACATATATTTATATTTAGACATATTTCGGGATCCAAGGGATGACGCATCGTAAATCCTTTCGAATATCATTGTAGAGCCTCGAGATAAATATGCACCAAATCCCATTTTGTAATTTGAAAATATCAATTTTACCTTATGAATATATTACGATATCTCTCGCAGTTACTTAGCTACACCCTCTATGACAAATGTATGCGAACGTCGAGTTAGGTTGGGCTTTCCGTGCGCGCACACGCACATAGCCACGGACATAGACACGGACATAGCGACGTACATAGGCACGGATATAGACACGGACATAGACACGGACATAGAAACGTACATAGACAGAGTCACAGCCACACAGAAGCGCGCGCGGCGTTGGCTTGCAGACACGGGCGAGCCTATCAATCCCACTCCGAAGACAAAGAGAATACAATATCTTCGAGTACAGAGGATGTACCCGTCGTGGTACGAGCCTGGAACGAGTGGAGCAAAGAGAGATGGAAGGTGTCAGTTTACTCTGGATTCAGTCATGCTTTGTCGAATCGCATAGTCGCATCGTAATGTGCGTTGCGTAGTGTCTGCGTGGTGAATACGTCTTTATCCGCGGCGCGTGAAAAACATCCATGAAAAATCATTATCTCGTACCGTACGTAATCACGATCCGACGATCATGCATTGCTTTGCATCGCGGTACGTCCTACGAGTATAATAACGTTGTTGAAAAATTCAAAGCGAAAACACAATCACGAGTTGCATTTGCTTATTACGAAAAATTGCCGTAAGGTGGATTCTTTTAGCCGCCTTTCATCGAAGATATATCGTGCACGAGAATTACTCGTTACATCGAAAATACCATGTTGTACATTCTCTTAAACCAAACACATCTCGCCCGATTTAAGCTGTTTAAAGAGTTTATTAACAGGCGTAAGAGGCATAAGAGGCATAAGAGGCATAAGAGGCAAAAAGGCATTTTCAACCGTGTTTCGTATTAACCGATCAAGACGGATTCATTTTAGACCTAACGAACGAAACCTTAAGCTAGGAAATTCTAGATGTCGTAATAACGGTTATCACGATTGTAAATTAATTATAAATAAGTTTCAATTATCGGAGCAAGGCTTACAAACTGGCATCAACAAAATTTTCGTACCTAATTTCCTTCGCAAAAGTCGGTGAAATTGCTTTGTATCGCATTCGAAGGCTGATATAAGGCTAACTTTTTATAAAGATTAGGACATTATAGATATTAGGCCATTATCGAACAAGAATCTTTGGTTTTTACGCGAGAATTAAATCAATACTTAACCGCTGTTCCATTAAATTTAAAGGAGTGCGCCTTTCATTGAAAATCCTCGTTAGACGAACGGTATTTTTCTTTTATGGAATATTCGGATCCGAAGGAATTATTATTATTACTATTATTATTATTATTATTATTATTATTATTATTATTATTATTATTATTATTATTATGCATCATAAGAATACGATGTTTTGATGGCTTATTTTATGGCATCCAAGATATGTAATTGCAATTTTAATCTTCGTTTATATGTGATTTTAAGCGTTTTAAAAATAAAAAACCTCGTATTCGTTATTTATTATGTTGCGCACATTTTTCTTGATATTTTTAATCGCTTCTAAATTCATTAGGAATTTAGAATTATCGCGCGTTATCGTAAACTAAGATAAAACTTGGAATGAAAAAATATCGTTGATCGGAAATCGAATCGGGAAGTACGTGTACCGGTTTTTTAGGGGCTCGGAGCATTACCATTTTACCACCAAAGATCGACTCGTTTAAAAATTTGAAAACCGAGTGCATCGAGTCACGTTGGTAACGTTTTATCTCTTATTTTGACGGGAAAAATGAAGAGTGATCCGAAGTGGTAAAATGGTAATGCGATAGCTTTGAAAAGTGAATTTTCGAGTCGATCCCGACTCGTATAATAAATAATAGTTAGAGAAATGTTTTATAAAATTTACCCTGTAAATTCGTAATTGCGCGAAGAATAGTTCGTGCCTTTTTACTAATACAATAAAAGTATAGACATCTCGAGTATTTTAATCGCATCTTTGAATAAAGTATGTAGTATTATGTGTTATTTATGAATTCTCTTTTAAAATTACATATCGACTATAAAATTAAATCGTATTTGCATAATTTTAATTCAAGGTTTATATACTTAAAGAAAAAATTATTATTTTTTAATATTCAGGAAATTTCATCACAATAATTTAATTTAACATTTTAAAGACATTTTTCTACGCGTTTAATTTTTTTATAAAAAATTATATAGAAAATTTACATCGGATCTAAAATACGTAAACAACTTTTATAAAGGTTCGTTTTGTAAAACCGATATTAAGAATTATAATGAGTTCCATTACGTATTTATAATTAATTATACGTCTTCTATTCCGAAACAAATTACAATAATTCCTTAAATAATATTTAATATTAACATAACAATTTTTAATTGACCCGAAGATAATACGAAACGTCAATCAACCGACAATTAACACAAATTGTTTTAATAATTTACAGCTTATTATTTCTTAAAAAAAATCATAACCTTAATTAATTTTTAAATTTTCTACACTAAATGCACGGAAAGCCAATAAAAAGCAATATTATAATATTATGAAAAATAATAACTCAACGAATCTTAATATCAAAGGAACCTCGTAAATTATATTTTTACGAGTTGTTACATAGTTGAAGAACGAAATAACGAAATAACGAAATAACGAAATAACGAACAAAAACAATGAACATACAGGAAGCAATAACCAATGAAGCTCGAGTATTTTAGTTAATCCAAAGTTGTACTCGTAATTCGTATTTACCGAAAAACATGTAATGGAACTTATTCGTACAGCAATTATTTGCGGAGAAATAGAAACGGATAAAATCATTCCAAAGATTTATACCGCCTCGAATTTAACAAGGCCGTTTAAAAATCCACGTGGTTTTATTATTAGATAGGATATTTTTATTTAATATTTATACGATAATTCCATTCCAAACCGTTGAATACCCGCGTAAAAATCCTCCAATCCTCGCTTTTTAATACAATTCTATCTAAGATTTTAATTCAAAACGAACGCGGTGGTAAAAATGTACCACCCAAAGCGATATTTATTTTTTAAACGAAGATATAAAAACTTACAAACGTGCAAGGACATCGCGCGAAATGCTTACGTATTTTTCAATGTTTTAATGCTTTCGTTTCTCCGAGAAAGAACGGAAAAGAGAGTACGAATACGAATATGAGCGAGTACCATTGGAACGAACACAATGAACACGTTTCACTAGTCTTGATTAAGTCGGATTCAGGCGTGGATGCGATTTATTACACCGCTCGTACGAAAGACTCGCCATGTAGTTGCGCTAAAAATCTGCCGCATATACGAGAATTTCATATTTCTCTCTTTTTCATCGTAGGAAAAGGAAAAAGCAAAAAAACAGCTCATGGTTTTCGAGGGTAGGATGATTCGTTAGCATTTACCAGGAACATCAATCAAACCCAGAAATGGAGAATTCATTCGAGCCTTCCCTTTGTTCTACTTTTTTTTTTTTTTTTCTGAAAATGTCTCGTTTTTATTAACAATTCTTTTTTATCGCTGATGAGCCATTTCTCTTTGCCGCTATTTTCTCGTCTGAAATATGCACGATATCCTAACGAGGTTATAAAAATACAGTTTTTAAATAATTAGGAATGATTAATCGCCAACTGTAAATATCAGTTTTAAAATTACATAAATTATATTAAACAATGCTCGATGACCTCAAATTAGCCGCACGCGTTATTTTTAACTACGAAACGGTTTTTCTTTTTCTCAACGATCAACACAATGATCGCGTTAACGCATTACATTTCATTTCATATTTCTATCTCCATCGTTCACGGGTAGATCGATTCGTCCTTTCGTTTAAAATCGAAACTACTACTACTACTACATCGACAAGGAAATTCTGCTCGATAATCCATAAAATAAAACCGAACCTTTTGCTCGGTTCGACGTTTAATTCTGGTACGCGGACACACCTACAAAATTTCTTTCGTATTTCGTATCGCAAAGATGTTCGCGCTTGGATCGATAGGCAAAGTATTTTCCTTCCCGCGAATGCTTTTCATATTTTCTAAAAGTTTTAACACGACCACGAGTACAACACCAGAGCTACAAAATTATCTTTCGACTCGCGCAACGATGCGTCTCCGTTAAAACGAGGTTACTTATCTCCCGTTCGGATAAAAGAGCGACAATTTTTCAGTTCCCCATTGCCATAGAGCTCCGGGCACGTGTGTAAGTTACAGAGGGGGAGGGGAAGGGAGCGAGACAGACAGTAAATTGGCCGCGTTCCTGGACCTCAGCCTCGATTCGACCGACACCAAACCCAATTTTATTATGGGAAAGCCGCGAAGTTCGGAAGTCGAGTCGAGCCAAAGTCACACCGCGAGGCTCGATCTCATCTCTGTATTAAATCTGTACATGGAATCTCGATAAAGTCTTCCCTCCCCGTCGTTCCGTCATTGTTTATCCTATCGCTGGAGCGTTTTGTTTCTCCTTGGGCTCCGTATGCGCAAACATCTTCACAGCTTGCTTCCACAGCTGTGCGCCACACGCACAGATGGAACGAGAAGGACGGCTAGAACTACCACCATCACCATTACCATCGCCCAAGAGACGAAAATTTACGAACTCGAGACGGGGAGACTCTCGCAACACATGGGTCCAACTCTCCGGCATAGCCGTAAAATCCTTTTCGAAAGAGCCTGGCTAGAGACGAGAGAGAGAGAGATCCGACGCCAAAAATCATCCCGGCTATTCGACCGCCCTGATGAAGATCTTTCTCGAGCCCTCCTTTTTCGCTCTTTGTGCCTTGCTGCCTACAATATACAACGGGGATCGCGTATCGAGTTATATACAGGCTTGGAGGGTCGAGGCGCGCGATTCGAGAAATTTTTTTGGTCTCGGGCTTATTAATTAGAGGTCCTTTCCAATCGGGAAATACGATGGATGAAAGTTTTTTCTTCGTTTTTTCTTCGTTTTTTCCTCCCTTGATTTTTCCATTTTCTTCCGGTGATGTTTAATATTTCACCGAGCGAGATAAAGTTCTGTTCGAAGTTTACGAAGCGCGCGATATTTTTAATTTTAGAATGAAGTCGAAGCGATTAGATTGTGAATGTAGTTTTGAAAAATGTTTCTTCTTTCGTCGACTATCGTTAATCGCCGACGCTTCCAACCGATAGCGGAAACCAACTACATCGCGAGAGAAGCGATAACGAACGCGCGTTAATAAATGGATTTTAAAATAAATAATTTGACTCGTTTAAAAAATTACCCGATGAAATTTATCTTCCGTTCTCACCTACGATAAACAAGATTTCGTACGGCACTTATCTCACTTTTGACGCGCGGAAAGTTAATTTTCTGCGAGGAGTGAACTTACTTCCAACTCCTTCGTAAGCGAGTTACTTACTATTGTAACACGCGTATAAAAATGTCGGTAGTTTAAATTGCAGGCTTTTGGCTTTTACCAATTTATCAGCCAGACTATTATTACACTGCGTAATGCGCGTTATTACGAATGTAAATCGAGATATTTCTATACGCGTACGTACCAACGATGTAGGTGTTAAATTAATGGCCATTTAATTAACGAGGAAGCGTTAGAATGCGAGAATATTTGCTAAGTGAAAAGAAAATTTTTCGTTTGAATACTTTGAGTTGGAAGAAAGCTACAACTTTTTAACTAAGGTTAGCCGCTATTCAAATTTAAGAATAACATTGACAAATTTAATTATTAAATTGAACGATACGTAGTAAAAATCTATTAAAATCTACAAATTACACGAAAGTTAGACATTCTGTTTTAACTTTTTGTTTGCGTTCAAGTGTCGAACATAATTTTAAAAAGCTGCTTTCGCTTATAAAATGCCTTTTTCTTCTTTTTTTTATTAAAATAGCTTTTGAAATTCTTTTACCTTTTACCTACGCTGGAAAGATAATTTATATTAATTTTGTGTAATTGCGATATTGCTTTCCATTTATTAGATGTTCGCGATACGATAATATTTTCTTTAATAATTGCTACTGAAATAGCGCAAAGCTTCGATATTAATTAGGAATATAATAATATAGTACGAGAACGACTTAAAAATAAATTTTGAAGTTGTTTATTTAATGTAGATTCCGAAATGTATTCGCAATTACAATAATATATTTAAATTTAAAGTACACGAATAAACCCAAATAATTTCTCTTAGTTTCGGAATAAATAAAACTTTCTTTTACAATTACTTTCTAAGCAAACAAAACTCTTTCGATTGCAAACACATCGTAACGTGTGTTACATTGTCGCAAGATTAAACATGAAATATTATTGTTGATACACTAACGAGAATCTTTCTATTATTCTTTAATTATAAAGACGTAAATATTACATTTTTAATATATAAAAATATAATTTAATTTAAAATCTTTCGAAAAACCGAATAAAAATCACGAATCGAAATACCAAAATTTAAGATACCGCCAGTGTAAATAAATTTATATTACATAATTACATTGTAATTAGTATTGGTATTACAAGCATCGGTAAATTTTTAATTTTTATCGTTTTTTTCTCCATCTTTTCTTATTTTATTTATAACTTCTCGTACGGTATCATCGTTGGCTAAAGCGATAAAAAATTCGTTGTAGCTGGTTTCTAAATTTTTAAATGTACTAATTCACACAGCAACAGCTTTGCATAAAGCGAACGTCGGTACATATCGTCACTCGTTTAACGTTATACGACCAACTAATCTATATAGCTAAACATATGCTATACAACGATACCGATAATCTGTCCGGCACTTCTCATCGTTATTTTTTAAAGCTCCCTTAGGAATTATATAAGCGTACCCATAAAAGAACGTGAAATATTTTTTCTTAGTTACGAGGCAGAAACTCCATTCGAGTGATTATATTACAAATCCAAGTTAACGCGAACTAAATGCTCTAATTCCCACTCGATTATAATAAATATTGCTGTATACGCGATATCATAAAAAACAATACCTGCAATCGCATTATTTAACATAATTGTAGCGCCGAGCGAACAACGAATTTTATTATACAAGGTTAGAAATAATGGCGCAAGAAAAATATATTTTATAAGGCTACGATTTTTTCCATTACGGTTAAGAGCAAGAATTTCATCGAACGATATTTATTTCATCGGAAAATGGTAAAAATTGAACCCATGTCTCGCAGAGTCGGTTCGCATAAATCAAGAGTCGTTTTATTTTTTCTCTCTCTAACTGGAGCAGTTGACACGAGAACCCCAAGCTATCGCGTGTCCCAATACATTAGGGAGACATTGCAAGGTTTTTCCACTCTTCTACTCCGATGTTTGGTGGGAGCGAAGGTGACGGGACACCTCGAGATTTCATTAAGTTAGTAGTAGCCCGTGGTTAAGCGACAATGCGTACGTGGATCGTACGTGGATCGTACGTGGATCAAACGTGGATCGTACATGGATCGAAGCGGTGAATGCTCGAAAGCTCTCGTGAAAACTAATTTGTTCGTATGTCACCGGGACTGGATATATAAATTTTCCATTCGCCCCGGGAAAAGGGCGCGGCGATTCATCTCGACTCGTTAGCGATTCCTTCGCTTTTACGATGTAATTTCACCTTTTCGGTCGAATCAACTTATTAATCGTTGCGGCCTTTTCTCTGCCACTCGCCAACGAAATGCTTCAGTCTTTTTTCGCAAATATACTTTGTATTGTGCGTTTAAGATACATCGTCGACATTTTTAACGAAATTAATCGTTCCTCGAACCAAATATATTTCTAACCTTATTTATTTTTCTTCTCGCGCTTCGATAAGCAATTCGAAAGGGTTACGCTGAGATCGAGTTTCATAATTCAACTAAAAATGTAGATTAAATTGACACGCGAATGTCGTATTAAGTTCAAGTTCGTTGATTAAACGAAAATTATTTATTACACATTTTATTGGGAAAACGCTTCGCGCAATACAAGAGATATTTTTTATAAACATGGCTACGATATTTATCGCGTTTCCCAAGACTAGTTGGATTCGCATTTACACAACACTGTAACTTTATTTCGCTCGAGAAAATAGGAAAGTAAAGTTTATTTTACAATCGTTATAAATCATTATTTCCATTAAAACCACGTAATTTTCAACATTTTAACAAAATAACTTCTCGCGGTAACGACTCGATCGAGCCGAGCTTAATTAAGCGAGAAATGAAATGATAATCGATGGACCAAGTCGGACCAAGGCACCGCTAAGCTCGAGCGAATAGAAAAAAGCAGCTTTCGAATTCCCGTATGCACGAGAGAGAAAGGAAGACTTCGTCGAAGGCTGGTTTCGATTCAAATTTCCTCGATCGCGTCGTAAGGATTCTCGAAGGTATCGGCAAAAATTCCGGTACCCTTGGTCAACGGTTCGATCAACGGTTCGATCAACGGCTCGATCAACGTCTCGATCAACGTCTCGATCAACGGCTCGATCATCGGCTCGATCAACGGCTCGATCAACGGCCCGCCGCGGAGTTGGGAATTTTTTTCACGAGCTTTATTCTAGTCACGGCGAACGCGATATCAATATTAATTCCTCGAGCATTAATTTTGTTATCATCGCCTACCCGTGCTTTGATATACAGCGCGATGAGTTTAACGCGAACAGGTTTTAACGCGTTCGCGAGGCCGTCGCATATTTCATGACGCAATATCGTACCTCCGTCGAGTACATCTTAAGGCTATTTTCAAATTCCGCGCATACCTTTACAAAAGAACACGTCTCGAACATCGTTTCGATAAGCGTTTTAATCGCGATCCCCCGTACCGAAGCCCCGAGACGGTAATAAGACGTAGTGTTCCAGGAACGCTTTCGCCGCTCGAAGACGCGTATCTCGATTCAAAAATCGCGACCTCCCGCAGCGAACGAATTCGTTTCCCGAATCCCGACGGGTCGCGATTCGGCGCCAGCGCGCGAAAAACAAAGGAAGGAAAAAACGCGTCCACCCAGTTCCTCCCGGTGTCGTCCGTGCACCAACACCAAGCCCAACCCCAACACACACACACACACACATCTACCACGAGGACTATGCGAGAGACGCGCATCCGTTTAAAAGACCGAGGGCCAATCGCCGCTGAAGAAGAGACCCGCAACCGACCTCTTCCCCTTCCGAGGCTCGAGGCGACGCCACGGCGTAGACGCAGGGCGTTTCCTGCCGTACACGCGGCCCTTGACGAGATCGTATATCCGTTTTATCGCGTTCGCTGTATCTCCTCCGGACGCTCGTGCGAGTGTGTTCCGGAGCTGAGCTGGTAAGGAAAGTCGCGAGAGAAAGGAGACGTAAACCGCGTCGGATGGCGTACGAGGGATGTTTGCTTGGATGGTATAAAGAAAGTTGAAAGAGCTTCGCTGCTTTTATACGTAATTTTTCCTATTAATGGCTAGGCTATGAATTTTTCTACGGGATAAGTACGAGAGGGAAATTTAGTTTCTCTCGCTCGTTCCCACGTGCGCTAATTTTGAACATCCGGGACGGGATGTAGGAAACTTAAGTTTATAATAAATGCGAACGCGTCTCTAAATTTTTGCGTATCCGATTCGAACGCGAAATTAATCATTCGAATTATTTCGAAAAAATAAAATTTAATTTATCGTATTCTCGTTTGCGGGAATAGTAATTACGAAACTACAATGGTTTAATGTAATCGTTACGTAAAAGCAAAATAACGTTATCCAATTTAAATAATATGTAATTAAACATGAAAATAATAATTTGTTGAAATTGCTATTCGGATAAAGCTTCAAAGTAAAATATTCGCAATCAACGTAGATTTCGTTCCTAGATTCGCTATTTTTTGTTAATAATAATATTTAATACCGTAGCTTATAATGTGATTGAAATTTTGCTAACCGCAACGTATAAAAAGTGATAGCAAAAAATAAGGCGAGACTATCGAGCGAAGAAAAAAAATAATAGAGACGGAAAAAGGTAGAAGTAGTGTCTGAAAGAAAGAAAGAAAGAAAAGACAGAAAGAAAGAAAGACAGAAAGAAAGAAAGAAAGAAAGAAAGAAAAAATAAGAATATAATACGCGAAAAAGAAAAATAGAGGGTAAGTCTGAATAAAAAAAATGTCGAAATGGAATGCTATACAAAAAAAGGTATAGCCATCTTATAAGATGGACTGTAGAAAATTGGCAAAGAAAATAGGAAGAAATGTGCCTTGCCGAAAAAATGTATATAATGCAAGTAATATTTACAATATACAATGAAATTATATTGTAACTTGTAAGATATATTAAAAAAAACTCTTATATACTTTTAAGTAAATTATTTTATTTACGAGTTTCTATATTTAGCCGACCCCAAAGAAAACCAACTCTTGTCTTTTTATAAGATATCCGTGTATTTTTAAGTTGTGTAAACAATAATTGTCTGTAATTTATGGTTAAACTTTTTCATAAATTCATCGAAAACATATTATTAATTTATATCGAAATATTAATTTAAACAAAAAAAAACAAAATGATATTAAATTCAATAAAACTTTTTAATCGCTTTAAAAGAACTATTCACCTTTGAGATTTCGATATTTAATAACCCATTGCATTATCACCTCGCTTTATATATGTCAGCTAAATTATTCGATAAAACACCGTATATTTATCGTTTATAAAATAGAAAAACAATACTCGATAATCCATTGAGAAGGAAACCACAGAATTACGTCTCTATACTTTGAGCTTCATTTAAAACGTTATAAAATTCAATTTCTCTTACGTTTCAAAAATATAATGATGTAATATTTTTAAAATTTTTAAACGCTACGTATAATACTTTAAGCCTAGAATTCATTGCTAGTAGTTACTCGCTACCGCAACTAGAAATTTAGCTCCCAATGATGAAGTGCATCGCTATATTTAACGTAGACGAGAACTTGAGCTAACCATGACAAATATTTAACGTGATGTGACGAGCGTTACTGTCAGTACCAGTACACGAATCTCGCAGCATAACTTTATCAAAAACTACCGTGATCAAGGATCATTAAATTACGCGAATAAATATATACGCCGAGTTAATGCAGGATCCAGAGATTCGAGAACTCTCCGAGTTTTTTCTGGTCTCGGTGTCGATGAATACGAGAGAAAAATGAATCCAAGTTTTGCGATTATCGGAGAAATATTTTCGCGTTGTTTTCATCGAAACTTTCATTTTTACACGGCAAACGACGAATCTTAATTAATATCCCAAATTACGATATACCGTACCGATTTCAGATACAATCAACGTTTCAAGGAGCTCCTAACGGGATTACCTAAATCATTAAGCGGATGCTCAATACTGATCTCCGTCACACGATCTAACGTATCGATCCCGTACGAGCAAACAACGCTAATTAAAAGATACTTTGACTCGAGCGAATCTTAAGCACCACCGGTCTTTGTTGCTTATAATTTATCATTATGCGAGGTTTTTAACTGGTCTTTCGACACCTAAAACGAACCGTTTAACATCTCCGAGAGATGTTAAAGTATTTTCTGAAAACACGGAACATTGTTTTAAGTAAATTTGCATAAATTAAAGCGAAACACGTGTTGGAGACTTTTTTACGATACTGTGCGCTAAATCTGTCTCGGACCGAGTATCGAACTGTATTCGAGTTTGTATCCGAGTTTGTATCCGAGTTTCACGGAGATCGCCGTATATTATAATTGTATATTGATATATTGTAAGTATAGGAGGTCAGGCGGTGAAGGTCGGATTGCACATCTCTTTAAAGAATCTGGGCCTGGCTCGTGAGAAACGAGCTAACTCCGAGCTGAAGAAACTTTTAAAATACAGTATTGTTCGGAAAGAGTAACCGAGATTCTATGCAAAGTTTAAGCCGATCGTTCAAAGCTGAATATAAATATTAAGGCGTTATTATTAATGCTTCAATTGGCTTGGGTCCGTTACAACGCGACACAAATTCTGTCTGTTCCGACAGTGATATCATTTGTATAAATCATGAACTTATTTCATGGATTATTTTTTAAGGAATTATTTTTATAATCAGAGTTTCGTGAATTTAAAGGCAAAGTCATTTATTTTGAATATTTTATACGTGGGAGGTATTTTTTCAAATATAAAAAATCGATTCCATCGAGTCTGGCTTTCGACGATATTCCCCCCCCCCCACCACCACCTCCACATTATTTTAATTCAAAATATGGAAATAGACTAAAACTGATTTGAGCTACGATCAAGTATTAGAAATATTATTATTTAAATATTTAACAGCATTATCGAGTGAATGTTACGTGTATTCGATAGCGTTTATTCTGAATAATATTCCTCGTAAATTCTATCGAGTTTGAATCAGATGATAATCTAATAAATTTCTGAAAAGATCCCACAATTAGTACGTCTTGTTAATAAATGAATATACTTGAGTGACTGTTCAAGGTATCCATGCATTATACAAAGCCTAAAGATTGCTGCCATGCAAACTGAGTCACCCGTCAAGCTATAATACAGTAACATTTAATACCGCGAGCTATTTTATAAACGTATATATATATATATACATTAATATATTTATACGTTGTCGGCCTACGTACATATATATATTTTTATGGACGTTATCTTTGATAATCGTGTATCCAAAGTTAGTTTAATAACTAGAAAGATACTGCAATAAAATTAATTATAAGTTGTAGTTGTACCAACTGGATAATATAAAAGATTTAGTGCACGACATTCTCCGATGAAATAATAATAGATAGTCGTACAAACTTATATCGGCTGTGTCATTCGTCGGTGGTAAAGTTAATCGTTACCGTTTGGTTAATCATATAGTACGTATATTTTGTTAAAGTATGCGTTAAAATGTATAAATCACGTTAAAACTTATTAACTGTGTATTAAATATACGATTAAATCAGACTGTGATTATAGTTTTTAAATGCGTATCAACGTTCACATTAATTATTTATATATTTTGCATTAGCAATAATGTATTTTTTCAAAATAATATGAATCAGTGTGCGAATGACGATATTATTGTTTTAATCTTTCGCTCACATTTACTGTCACTAGAAAGGCATTTTACAATGTATTAATTTTTCCAATATGTAAACACTTTTTAATCGTTCAAAAAGATAATTAATTTTAGGACTTTTTGTCAATGAATAAATTATTTGGTACCGTTATAGTTATTAAGACAAAAAAAATTGTAGTTATTTCACGCTATATATTTTTATAAATATTCTAAACAGAAATTATATTAATTGAAAGATATCAAAAAATACATTTACTAAAATTTTTTAAAAAATTCTTCGAATAGTTAATTAGCTACTTCCATTTTTTTAATCAAAAAGTCTAACTATTTTTCTCTTTCGCTTTCTCTCGTTCTTTGTTTCTTTTCAACTTTTTCAATCTCTGTATTTTTCTTGATTTTTTGGCTATGCTTTCTTTCATTTTCTTTTTTCCATTTAATATATGGAAATCGTGAATACACCGAACAATACTATTTTTGTCGATCGTAATAAAAATCGAGGTATTTATATAGTATGCATCATTTTTCATTATTTCTCGCTTTTGCCATATTATTTTTCTAAATATATTTTAAGTCTTTTTTACGTTACACGTTGTAACAAGTGAAAGAATAATATTACTTCGAATAAACTTACGTAGCAAGAAAGACTCAACGGATGGATACGAAACTCACCTGCAACAAAAAAATTATTATTAAATAAATAATATTGTATATTTTATACGTAAATATAAAGTGTAAAAAATCGTCAAACGGGTACTTTAAAAATTAAAGTGGCTGTAAAAATTTTTATAACCAAGCCTTCGTATGATCGACACTGCATTTTAAATCTTGCAATAACCATTTAAGTTTCATGCGTTGGGAAATTTTTTAAAATATTAACATTTTTTACATTTAGAATACGATCAACTTACATTTTACCAAATTTATTTAATCGAGTATTTATCATTTAGCGTTTGGATCGAAAATCCTGTCGCGATTCGACAATGACTTTTCCAAGCGTGAAATTAATTCAATTTTGCTCGATCTTCGTCGCGGAAATAAGAGAAACGCGGTAAAAGAATCGATTAGAACGATCATCGATAAAAGAGCCGAAGACTAGACTAACTTTTCTAGACTCGAACGAGTTGCATCGATTTTAATTTAATTTTACTTAAAGATTACTTAAATAATACTTAAATAATACTTAAATATAGGTAAGTTGATGCGAAAGGTTTCGCGTTCGTTCTTACTACCCAAAAATAAATATTCCACTTTCGCGTTCGGTTGCACCGCATTCTTGAATAAAATACTGGAAACGACATCGATCACCGAAGCGTGAGAATGAAATTCAGCCGATACCACCGGTTCGAACACGAGGCTGGATTCGGAGTCGAGGTTGGACCAAGCATAATCGGCAAGGAAAAAATCTAAATGTCGCGATCGCGTACATTTTCACCCCAGTCATCTCGGGATATACACTAAAATCTAGTCTCGTTCGCAACGAAAGCGTAACACCGTAAAGTAACGCCGCTCTCGGCTGAAACGAAGAGGCACTTCAACACCGAGGAAAGTCGCTCAAAATTAGAGTAGCGAGTAACTCGGCAACGGAGAGTCTAGCATTCTAATCGTATTCCTATGACTCGAGTCCACGGCGGATCGGAACTTTCAAGATGGCGCCTTGCTTCGCAGGAAGCCGAGGACACGGAGTCCGTTGTTGCCACAAGTTGTTCCGGCGTTGCCGTAGCACAACTGCGATCTTTAGGGCGAAAAAATCGCGATACAACGCGACGCGAAACGAACGTCGTCGTCGTCGTATTCTCCGGTGACACGTTCCAATAACTTTTTGTCCGACGGCAAAACTGCCGAGAACGCTTTTGACTTAGGCACGTGTACGTGCAGGCGAACTCGCAGCGGAGAAAAGAGCGAGGATAGCTTCGATATTGGTCTGTTTTGGTGGGTAGGTGGACAACACGGACATCACGCACGCGAGGAAAGCCTAAGGAAATCTAAGGAATCTAAGGAGATTTTCCAAACCAGGCCTCCAACGAAATCGAGTTGGAAAACTTTTTTCGGCGCTCTTAGCTTCAGAGTTTAAGCCGTAAATACGCGTTTCTTGAAATTCGCGACCGCGTTAAGTAATATTTTCGTTGGGGTGGATCCAACGACGTCGGCTTTCGTCGCGTATTCGGTAACGCGATGTTAAAAAACCGTAAAAAAGAATCGCTAGTCTACGATGTAGCGACGTAGTAGTTTACGTATGTTTGAACGCGTACGAGTGCGATATGAATAAGGTATGGGAGTCGGAAACGGGGTTTCAACAGGTTTCTAACTAATTTACAAATTTAACAAATTTACTTAGTTGACGTACAAAATGATTACACGGTTGGTTAATGAATTAAAAGTTGCTTGCGCTTTTAATTCTCGATATTCTTTCGGACGAATACAATCCACTTAAGATAATTAGTTTTTAAGCGATAAACTCGTAAATATTCGAGCGAACTTTTCTTTGAAAAATCATCGAATGATTACACATTTCTGCGCGATAAATAATTAATGCATTTTTCACTCTCGATCCAACTCTGCCGAGGTGGTGACTATAACTCGAATTTTTTTCTCTCTTTCTATCTTACTTTTGAGTCCTGCGATCAATTGCTTTTGCGCACAGTCGAAGAACATAACGTATTTATAAAAATCGAGTTCGCTGAAACAATATTTTCTAAATGGAGTTAAGTTCACGGCAAAGCTTGTAAATTGTTGGCGATAATCGACGGAAATGTCGTTAATTTATTAAAAATTCGTTATACGTTTAGTTATGTACACGAAGCTATCAAGGTTAAATGCTTTTTAATTATCTTTCCACAGTGCAAGAAGAATAATTTGTTCTCTCGAAAATCAGTTTACGGAGTACGAGTGTAAGTTTAAAAAGTATTATCCGGGCGTGAAAGGTAATTTTTTAAGGAACAATTAACGCGAAAATTGCGTGATATAGTTTTTTGATCGGAGAATAGTCGAGTTTGGCGCGACTATAAAAATTGATTTTTATTTAAAAAAAACTTTCGCTCTCTTGTTATCGGATATCGGTGAATATTTGAAGAATTTGCTGAATTTTTGAAGGGTTTCGAAGGTAACGATCGATGAGTCCTGGGTGGAGTCCTCGATGGAGTCCTCGGTGGAGTCCTCGGTCGAGTCCTCGGTCGAGTCCTCGGTCGAGTCCTCGGTCGAGTCCGAATACCTATAATTTCTCTCGCTCTGCATAAATCTTACAACTTTCGCGAAAAGTAAGCTTTTCAGGAAGTAGAGTAAAGAACCGCAACGTATAGTCGAGTAGTCGAGGAAAAAGACTGGAGCAACGTTGCCAGCTTATTTTAATATCGCACAAAGAGGTTTTCTAGTCTCGTTGGGTCGAGCGAAGTTACGAAGGCTGCGAAGTAAAAAATATCGCGAGTGGAGTGTTAAACGCTAAAAGAATGTCCTCTGAAGAAATCACGCTAACACAACAGCATCCCTTCCGCTAAAGAAACGTTGGCCTTATCCTTTTGAGTCATGTTCGCGCGTGACTCAAGTCACAAGCATTAATAGTCGCTGCTCTCGGTTGTTCGCTACGAGGGCACGATTTTCTTGACTTCAACCGCACGACGCCCTTTGAAAAAGAAAGAAATGAAAACAGAAAAGGTCTCATCGCCAGTGGATGGATCAAATTACCACGATTGTAAGGAGCTTACAAAATAAGAAGGGAAAAACGATTCCAAATAGAGAAGCAATAATTCTCTCCGAGCACAGTCGGATGAATAGCAGCGTTGGCGTCCGGAGACTCGGAGCTAGAGACACACACATGCGGGAAGTTTAGTCAGTCGTAACTTTGGCCACGTCACATTCATTTGCAACCGGCGAGTTCAGGGTCTTTCGTTCACGATGAAGCCCGAGGCGACGGTGTTCTTGGTTCGCGGAGCTCGAGAGGTCCAAGAGAGAAGGAGAAGAAGCGAAATCACTTTCGACCCAAGTTGGGCCGTTATTGCTGCCTCCGAGGTGCACATCCACGGCGAAAAATATTTATACATATAAGCGTACGCGTGTATGTGGAAGATTAGCGTCCTTTTTGAAGTCGCCTTTGGTGGATGCGATTCTTTTATAACTTCTGCAGATTATTTTCTATCTTCGGATTACACCGAGAGTCGATTGTAAAGAACTGTGTATTCTTGTATTCTCAATGACGCGTTAAATTTGTTTTAATAGACGCTCGAGATTTATGCGAATTTTTATCCTAGCGGAACGAGAAAATTTTTGCACGATGATATTTTGGAATGTTATCAGGGCGAATGTTTTTCTCTTCTTATCAATGCATTTGTAAGCTGTATAAACTTTGTAGCGCGAAGCAAAACATCGAGAATGTTTCGAGCATCGAAATATATATATAGAATAAACCGGTATAGATTTTAAATTCGCATTACCGTGAAATACAATTTGCGAAATCTTATCGGTCACGATATGCCTAAAACGATGAACTTGCAATTAACGTTGGACGCCATTTTTTAGGGGGGGATCTTTAAATTTAACGTCGAAAGCACCCTTGGAGCAAAAAATATTTTTTCGTTCCATTCGATGCTTTTTTTTTTTACGCGACTGAAACTACAAAAACGTTTCGAATCATTATTGTAAGGTATTTTATTCAAAGGGATATAATTTCTAACGTAGGATACGATCGATCTAAAATTCTAAAATAAATTCTAAAATAAATTCTAAAATAAAATCTAAAATAATTGTTAATTTAACGCACGCTTATCTTTTGTTTGTATCGCCTTTATCTTAAACAACAATTTATCGTAAAGAAGAAGAAAATACGACAAGAAACGTTTGAAAAAATGTACGCCATTGAAGCGAATTCCGATGTAGAGTAAAAGAAATTTCTATCATCGCGATAGATAAATATGTTAATTTTGAATGCAATTATTATAATTTTCAGAATACGTTTAAAAATGCCGGACTTTGCTCGATGTTCGTTGCATACATATATAAACGTATGTAGGTTTAAATTACACAGATATACGTTACAACAGAGAACAAATGCTCGAGCGAGCTAAAGACAATACAGGTATTAAAAAAATACATGTTGCAATTTGTATAGCTTTATTGAAATATTATTATAAAGAGTATACGATATTAAAGTGAGTTCGGATCAGTTAAGATTTATAGGTACATACGAATATAAAAAGCTCTTAATAGCAATTCAAAACTTTACCGGTTAAACACTATTAAATTATGCATACGATCAACATTTTACAAATATTATCGTTCGAGTAAATATTATTATAACGAAGTATCAAAAATTATATCCATATTATACGCGATATTAAATGTATTTATTTGAGGAAGATTCTGCTTTTGAAAACATTTAACATCTTTACGTATCTATTAAAGAAAGGTGTGAATTATTTTTCAATTAGATACATACAAGATGATGTTCTACAAAATATATGCGATACGATGGTTGACCGTATTTGTAATCCCGACCATATGTTTGGCGAGTTTATCGTCAAATGGAGTTTGAAAGCGGTGTAAGAGGGTCCAAAATATTTGAATTTCATGATGTCACTCTCAGTCTACACGACAATGGAATCGTACAAGTAAATGTAAGGCGCCTTATTTTACTGTATAATCGATCCGCGTGTTTGCTTTAACGTTACATTTCCCTTGAATCTCATGCTTGAAAAAATCTCTCAATTCTAGTGCTAATATAAGGGACTAAAATAACACTTTATGTCAATTGCTCTCACAAAAAATGACACACATGTCTACATTATGTGTTCAATGTTTAACATATCGCATCTTTCGTTAGATTAACCAAGACTAAAATGTTTTAAAACAGCAGTTCTTATGTCGAACTCGCATCGAACAATTTTATTTATCATACGCTTAAAAATAAATTAATAATTTACACGATACAAATAAATTATTAAAAATACGTGAATTTTGTTATTTCGTAAAAAAAAAAGAGAAAAATCTTGATTAAATTATTTTTCGTAACATTTTCTAAATTGTAATGAAAAAATAAACCGACAGTGGATGATCATTGTTTTTTGTACCGGAATAATTTAACTTTTTTTTTGTTTTATTAGCACTTAAAAATAAGCTGGAGTTCTTTTAAAAATGTCAACTTTTGATAGATGGTAAAAAGTTATGATACAACGGTGGTACTGAAATTTAAAAGTATAAAAAATGATTCTCAAACTCTAAATTATAAAATATAATTAATTTAGCAACAATTCTTTACAAAGTTTAAGAATTAAGCAAAAATGTTTAAAGCAAAATGTTTATTTCACGTGTAACGAATACGTATTTCTTTTTAACTAATTTTCAACAGTTGCGAATACAACGAGAATTTCTTATTTAGTTCGGTATTGCATCCGGTAATTAAAATATATCCTTGTAAAAATGAGTATACGTGAATTAGAGTTTGTAAGTTGACCTCGAGACAATGGCATCGTACGTTCGTTAAATCTAATAAGGAAGGGTTTTTCAGTCGTTTGTACGACTTTCTCTGAAATTTATATTTCTAATAAAATAAATAGTAGTACAATTTTTCTCGGGCGAACTTTCTACTTAAATCTAAATTAAATTAAATGGTAATTAACGAAGACCGAGGAATAAAAACTGTCCCGATACGATTAACCGAAAGAAAACGTCGCGGCTTTTCCCTTTGAGCGAAAATTCAATCGAAGGTTCGCTACCAGCGTAAAACAAAAGACTCAAAACGACAATGCATCAACGCTAATGTATTCTCTCGAGTACGACACGGTCTCTACAAAGGTAAAAGCTCGGCGACATTTAAACACTCAAAAGTCCAGTCTTTGAGCACTCGGAAAGCATCGAGCCATAAAGCACAGAAGCTCGAATTCGCCGAGGTGGATACGAGTACCTCTCAAAATGAAGTCGACGTCGTGCCTCCAGAAACTCGCGCTGCTACATCGTTAACCTCCAAAACGAGAAACAGTCGCAGCAGCCGTTAGGGAAACGTTACGGCGTTAACTTTCGGGAGTTGAGAAATATTCTCCGGGTAAAAGGACGAGCTTGATAAACTCCTGGTTTATTGGCATTACGAATATTAACATTTAATATCCGTCATCCAATCATGGCTGTGGCACCTCTGATACGCCCGTCGTATAAGTTCGGGAGGATCGATATTCGGGTTCCGACAGCGATGATGTATACGACCGAGAGCAGATATAGATATCATCCGCGATGTATCCGAAAATCTTACTCCTTTTCGATTCGACGTGAAAAATCCCAGCGGCGGTGATCTTTTAGGCTTTAAACGTCGGAGCGAAAGTTTTCGGGATACTGGAACGCGGATTCGAACGATTAAGGTTCGCTCGCCTTTTCTTTTTACAAGCGTTCCTCGGTTATAATTTATTATAAATAATAAATTCCTTCGTGAATAATAATGCAAATTTTACTCCGAAGTATAAATTTCGCGCATCGATTTTCTAAGTCGAATATTAATATTATATTCCAAATTTTGTTTTACTCGCGATGCCGGAAAGATTGAATTTATTTCGTTTGAAGAAAATTCAAATTTGCTTAGAGACTACATTCGTATATAGTCTGCGAAATTGTAGCGATGTAAGGTAGCGCAAATCACATCGAAGAATTTGAAATGAACTATCTTTTAGAGACTTGGCTTAGCTCGATATCTAATTTAAAAACGAATTTTTTTTTACACCGCGCTTAATTCTATTTTTTCGTATATTCTTTTTCCTATATAGATCACGAATATGATAGGAATAAAATATTGGTAGAAATTTCATTTTATTCGTTTCTGAAATATTATAATACAGTTTTTTTAATAAGAATAAAAAATTTATATTTTATCGTTGCTTTTGCGATAAATTTCAGTAGGAATTAGTTTACGTTTACCGAGTAATTTTTTCTTACGGTTTCATCGCATAATTTTACCCTTAAAATTTTGTTGGGCGAATGCGTTTATTTTGTTTTTAAAAAGTAATTTAAATTCCCAAGGATAATATTTTGATCTATTTTTGTTACGATAGCTTTTTCCATCGCGTAGAAAAAATTGCCCTCGGTTGAAAATCAGCCTTAGTTGTCGAATCGATGACGAATAATTTTTATAAATTTTGAATCATTGATTTAAATAATGAATCTTGAATCATCGTAATTCCAATATTATCGCGTTAAGAACGCATTATTATTCGTCGATGCGCATCAAATACAATGTACAAAGACTATAAAATTAACGATTTAACCGGGAACAAAAGACATTGATTTCACAATGTATTTACCGAGAAGAGACCAACGTCTACCGCTAATCACTCGAACCTCCACATTCTCAGCTATCTTAATCTATTTTTTCCATCAAATGCAATTTCAATGGGAAATAAAAGAGTAAAGAGGCTATAAGGTTAAATTTACATCTCCGCCTTTCTCTTTCTTCTCCTATTCCTCTTTCACGCGTATAAACTCCAGTCCATATAATTATATATACGTTATATCTATATGATTTCTTTCTTCTTACAAAAATGAGAATGGATTCCTTACATTTTCAATTTAACGTCGTTAAATCCAAGGTGATGAAAATTGGTAGAATATTCAACGAATCTTTTGAATCGAAGGAAGTCTTTTCACTCGTTTGAATTAACGAGTAATGCATCGGATTTATTACTGGAATTAAAAGCCTTGGCTTCTTCCAGTCGTCACATTACTTTTCGGATGTTTGTATTAGATCCGCGATGAGTGCGATTTGTATTTAATGCACAATAAATATCGTTCCGACTTACGGGAACCAGTTATACTCGGTTTCAGAGTCAAAGTTAAATCCATTCATCGTATATCCGAATTCTTTTTAACTACCGTTGCAACGCTCTGCCTTTTCATTATCTCCACGAGTCGCTAACTTTATTTACCGGTTACACGTTATTTTCACACCGGATAAAGTAACATACTTAAGCGTTAATTACTTTATTCATTTATTCAGTTTTTCTTTTAATCTCATTTTAATACAGCGCTCAAAAATTTTAATACTCTCCTAATAACTTTGAAATTAATCATTTTTTCCTCTTCGCGCGTCGCCGCATCCACGCGTGCACAGAAAAAGGGAAAGAGAGAAAAGGAGAGAACGAGAAAGCGTCCCACACACATACACACACATACACGCGTGCGTGCACTGGTGTTTATGACGCAATCGCTTAATGTAAATATCAATATGACTTCTCCAGACTGTAAACAGCTGGACAGCAGGAGCAACAGCAGCAGCAGCAACAGCAGCAGTAACAGCAGCAACAGCAGCAGCAACAACAGCAGCAGAACCAACGCAGACGTATGATTGTACCTCGTAAACCTCTTTCTCTTTCTCTTTCGCCTGCCTTCGTGTAATCTTTCTTTTTTCCTCCGATCCCTCTCTCGCTCCTTCTCTCTCCCGCCTCCTCCTTCACTTTTGTTCCGTCGTTCTTTCTCTTTTGGTCCAAACGAACATCGGTTTTTGTTTTCAGCATACTTTTCAAAGTGGTACGGTATCTTATTGTATAGTGTGTAAAAAGTTTTGTGTGATATTGCGCTCGTTATAACATATTTTCCATAGGCTTCGAATCAATTTCTCCGAATGAAATATCGTGTCGTTGTACGTGAGTTAATAAAGTAAAGATATAATTGAAATTATATCGTTTTTCATGTTCTTAAACGCAACGAATGTAATTTTACAAAAAAAAACAAAAGAAAGAATGATACCATATGCAAGTAATTCGATACTCGTTCTATTTTGTGGTTAAAGTACAATGCGATTTGAATTCACGTTTAGCAATACGATACAAAACCATATGGAATATATCGAGTATTGTAATTTCCTATACGTTTAAAACTGGTATTAGTTTTAGACGATGAAAGTGAAAAGCAACTTGGAGAGACAAGTATAAACCTTAAAATAAAATTTATACGATTATTATGTAGGAATTACTAATTTTTTAGCATTATGATAAATATTATACGAATACTGTGAAATTTCGTAACGACGCCGCGTAAACTATAATTTTTATAGAAACATGGAATTTATTTATATCGATAAAATATCCTATTTCTTATGCACGAAAAAGTAATATTAAATTAAAGATTTTCGTTTTTAATTCGATTTTTATTCGCACGTCCGTTGACTCATACTTTGTTTCGATTTAAGTAATTTTAAAAATTAAGAATAATAATTATAATTAATTGTGAAAAAAAAAATCGACGCATAAAATAAAAATATTAAATTAATTTTTCTTGTCAAAAAAACAAACATTTAACAAAGTTTATTATACTTATAAAAAAAATTACGTGCTAACGAAATATATTAAAGTTTACTTGGAGTACATTTCGTATCTCGTTATGTTTTCTTTACTAACTTAATAACTTATCCACTCCACTCATTTATGTAATATTTTCACATGCGAGAGGCGATTATTTCCGTATATTTCTTGCAATAAGAACGATAAGGAACAAATTAGATGTCTATTTTTTATAAAATACAATGATACTATGAATTATTTAGGATACGTAATAATACCATTATCTTTCAGTATTATAAAGTTTTATTTAGTGTAAAATATATATATTACTAGGTCGTAACCATTAATACCAAATAAACTAATCCATTTTGCAATAATTAAACGAAGTACCAAAGAGTAATTTAATATTCGTTTTAATACTTCCCGTCAACTCGTAAATAACTACAAGAAAGTTAATATTCCATGTAAATTATTAGAATGAAATAAAAAAATGTTTGTACCTTTTACAAAATACAACAATGATTCGCATCCCTATAAAAAGAAGCCCTGTGATACAAATTTTTGTGAAAACAAGCTTCGTTGAATTTATAACTCACAAATAATTTTCCAAATGGAACCGACGACAGATTAACGCGTATTCGACGAAAACATTTATTGGTTAATAACCTACCGTATACAACAGTTCATTAGATATTTTAGAGGAACGCTACATTTATCATCGCAATACAACGAAAATAAATTAAAGGTGCAACGAATTAAAACACGTTACAATCCCGTGCTTAATATTATTCAAGAACAGAGAACCAAGCCAGAGAATAAAACACCGTGCCCAACGTTTTAAATGAAGCGGAACTTATAGCTCGCCTCCCGCACTGCGGGTTACAAAAGAACATATTCTTACCAAGGTAAAGCGACGTCGAACCGACGTCGAACCGACGTCGAACCGACGTCGAACCCACGTCGAACCGACTTTCGTCCACGAATAATCTACAGCTCCGCACTCGAACATTCGTCGGGCTAATCAAGTTTTCCAAATTCGCGATCGTTGACGTCGTAATCAAAATTAAAAAACAAGGGCTCCCGATTTTCCTTTCTTTTCCCCCTCTCCTCTCTCGCGCGATCCATGTGGCGAAACAGCGGACTCGTTGGACGGGTTCGATATGGGTTCCCGGGTTCCCGGGTTCCCGGGTTCCCGCTTCGTCAGCGGACCGCTATTGTCCACTGTGGGCTCGGATGGAAACGGGAGAATCACGCGAAGCTCCAAATGTGCGAGGAGAGCAGAATCGATGAATAATGTCCGATACGCGCAAATAATCGTATCGATCTTGGGACAGCTTGCGTTAATATCGCTGACTCGCAAACTACCGGCAGCGCTTTCGATGCAAAGAGTCGCGTTGTCGCGTTAAGAAGAGAGAGGATTAAAGTTAGTCCTTCCTTCTGTTTCTAATCTGGAAGGTATACTTGAAACGTTCGTTACGTTGGATCGTAAATTCCGTTCTATGCGCAATTCTATCTCGTGTCGGTGAATTGTAGGTGAGTAAGCTGGATTAATAATAAAACGATAATAATGCTGGAGTAAAAATACAAAAGAAGGTGCGACGAAGGGACGGATGAAATCGCTGATGAAAAGTATTTCGCGTTTAGTTTTAACTCTGGAGACGCGGATTAGAATGTGCATTCGATGCTAACGATCGATAGTTGTATTAAAAGTAAAAGCCTAGAGGCGATTCGTCCTTTTCTATTCGATAGACATTCGAGCCTACTTGGACGATACGTCAAAACATCGCCTCTCGTCCATTTTTTTTTATAAATTCGTTGTTACGATCGAAATTAGAACCGATTCGGTAATATTGCTTCGGCTTACATTAGTAAAATATCGATGTTGCGATTATTACGAAGGAATTGCCAACGTCGGTACGCGAATGGGTCTACAAATTTATATAAATCAAACCTGTAAAATATGACTGGAGAAAGTCTTTGAATCTAATTTTCTAAATTTTGATTTATAATCGACGTTTGAAAGACTTTTATCCAAGTTTCAATCGTATTCGAGAGAAAACTCGCGACGTTAAACAACTCGGGTTTTCAATGGCGGACGCGCAGTTATTGGAAAATCAGCTCAAGGGCGAGAAAAAGTTAGCGTGAAATTTGGATGCACGCTCGAAGATACATTTTTCGAACGCGATTACACCGAGCGCATACAAATTCGTTAATTTCCGCGGGTCGAACACAGACGAGCAGAGAAGAGCGTCTCTAGATCTTCTCGACCGATCGCATCGTTTGCTTCAGCTTTCTCGTACCGCGGCGGCGAGAAAGTCTAGGTACGAAGATACGACGACATCGACACCGTACACAAAATGAAAAACTGCGAGCAACGTCCTACAATTTTGAAATATAAATCAGCTGAGAAAACAACCGAGAACAACGCGACACGGTTTGGTGGGAAAGCGAAATTGAACGTAGCAATGAGAAGTACTTTCGACGGTATCCAAAGTATATGGCGTGGCAAAAGTGAGTTCGTTTCTCGCGACCTGTCAAGGCTCTTTTATCCGTTATCTTTCTATGTAATATTAAGAGCGTAAAAAATTAAAAGACTCGGGGCACAATTTTTCTTTGAAAGTTTGCACTCGAATTACCTCCTAGTTTTATATTAGCTTTATTTTACCTTTATTTTACCTTTATTTTAACATCAGGTTTCTTTCATCGAGCTAAATATTTGATACTAACACTGTACTTATAATTAAGAGTTTAACTTTTATTTCGTTTTCAACAATTTTTTTCGACAAAGTGACCACTCGTTTGATACCTGGTAACATTTTTTCGTAGAATTATAAAATAAAAAAGTATTTGAAAAAATATGTTTACGCTCTGGGATTCGGGCTTCTGGAATTTAAGGCTCAGAGTCGCCTGGGACTGTTTTTATACGACAGTCCGATTTCAAATTAAATTTTGTCGTAAAATACGGCACGTAAAGCACAAAAATATTTAACGGACTAATGTGCATAAAACACCGCTTCGTATGCTTTACGATACTTGTTTTCGTCCGTTCTAAAATATACCGATAACAATTTTTCTGTAAAAAGCCCTAAAATTATCAAAAGAAGAAAAAAATGAGCTTCGGATTATAATAATTTATGCTTTGCTTCTTTAAAAATGTCTTAAGTAGAGCGTGAAGTTATTTTTTATCTCGTCAATTAGTATTATCTTTGCGAATTAACGATAAAAAATTGATTTTGAAGAAATCTATATTTTCGGTAATTCGTAACTTTTAAAAATAAATTGCATAACTTGCTCGATACAGAAATTCTCAAAGACACAGGAAATTACAATACACGATCGTACGTACATATATACACGTACATACACGTGCATACACGTATTCTTTATCGATCAAATATTTCTCTCTGTTTACGAATACACAATATTTTCCGAACGAAGAATGTCTTTTATGATGTTTCTCTAGTTTTTTTTAGATCGAATACTTCTACAATTAAATCATTCTACCCCACTATCTTTCCACATTCTGAATTTATCTCTCAAGAGATATCGGAACAAGGCTTCTGCATAATAATCTATTGTAAAATCTATATAAGCCTTTATGAATGACTCACCTCGTGACTTTATTTCTCATCTTTGCGAGAACATTTTCCGTTCTCTAATATTAAAGTGTTTCTTCTGATTTGACCTATTTTTTTATTTACATATTTCTATCTTTCTTTTTCTCTCTATTATTATTTCAGTTTCCAAGTTTTTGCAATATACGTAAAATATTTCCATTTATTGTTCCATTTTAGCGTGTACGGCTCTTTTGGCAAATAGAAAATATTTATGTAAAGCTATACAAAATACATTTTCTGAAATTCCAAATAAATATGAAAAAAAATGAAATAATTTTATATTTAAAACCTTATATTATTTAATGAAGAAAATTTATTTTTAAAAGAGTCAACTTTAAAATTTAATAATAAAAATTTCTTATCCCTTGTAAATATTAAAAATGTTAAAGAAGTTTATCGATTATTTAGACTATCGTAGCCAATAGTTTGCTGATATTTAGGACACAGCTTTATTTTTAAAAAATATGTATAAATTTTTAATGATAATGATAGTAACATTTTAAACTTCTGATATACGATATTGATTTCGCGCAGAGACGGAATACTTTAATTTAAAAGGAAAAAATACAAATACATTATTTTCATTAAAATAGATGTATTCGATTTATTTTAATTTAACATTAAAAAATAAAACCTTGACTAAATAAAAATTAATAATCAGCGTACATCTTAACTAATATTTTACTTAAAAATCTAAGCAATTACCGAACTATAAAGCGATATGATTTTAATCGATGTATACTCAAAATTTATAAACGGTATAATTTTGAAATCTGAGATTTTACAACACAACCTTTCCACCGAGTCTACGCTAATGCCACGTTTTTATTTATAGCCTGTAAGAGTTTTTAAAAATTTGCTAAAAAAGAAATTTGTAACGCACAATTAATATACGCATTAGCTGATGAAAATATTACATTTCAATGTACATAAATTGGAAAAAATGTTGCGTAATCTCGGTTAAAATATAGTCGTTAAAAATAAAAGTCTAAAGTTACAAATATATTTATATCATATTATAGAATAGCTCAAATAAACAACATTTAGAAGACATTAGTATTTTTATCAAAGAATTTTTCAAAAATGAAAAATTTTTTTTCATGTTTTTTCGTTGAGGACGCTTTAAATAAATAAATTAATTTTGTACAAGAAACACGTTGTTTCATTTATATTGTAACTTACGTAACAATTTTGGGTAGGATAAAATTATCATTTTGCACAAATACTATTAAATTTATTTTAAATAAACAAATAGAAACATTTTTTCCCCCGAATAATATTGTATTTTTAATGTCACTCTACACGTACATAAAACTATATTATATTTTTTATTATGAACTTATTAGTTCCACAAGATTAATTATAATGAAGTAATAAAGAAAAAAACTTCTTTGCATTTCTAATTTCAACGTTATTTTCTTTAATTATATTAATTATATACAGTTTTTAAAAACCAAGGATACAGAGCTTAGCCCAAAAGTTGAGATTAATTAAATAAAACATAATAAAGTATGAAAATATTCTAAAAATGTAACAATAAACTCAAAATATTTCACGATTATATTAATTAAAAATGAAAGATGATATTTCAGACTAAATATATTTTTTTAATACGAAAACAGTTTATAAAATTATTTATATCTAAGCTATCTATTATTCGAAATACTAAGAAGACGTTTTGTCACTGATTAAAAACCAACCACAATATTAAAAATACATTTATTTTTGTTGGCTTAAAATGATAAAAATACCTACTAAAGTCCTTTCGTACGAATATTTCCTCATTTTGATAAACATTTTAGCAAAGCATAGCGGTTCCGGTTTTTGTTTAAAACTGACTACACTTTCCTTCTATACGCTTTAAGAAAATTACTTTAATATCACTGAAAATTATTTAATTAAATTACCGAATTATTAGATTAAAACTTTATACAATGATAATAATCGAAAAGAAAAAGTTACATTAGTTATTCTAGCATTTAATTATTTGGAATTAAACTGATTAAAACAGAAACCCTTTTTTAAAACGTTTCCCCTTTAAAAGATTGATGTTTCGACACCATAGTGTCATTGTACCCACATGAATAAAAGTATTCTTCCATTTGACAGCAATATATTTCATTCTCAAAATACGACCTTGACGCTATCTCAGGAGACTCGTGGGGAAGGGCATAAAACGAGTATTTGAGATTCAGAGCAATGTAAATGGAAAGAGGACTGTATCGCCATTAAATGGTATTACAGTAAAAGTCGCGACACTGAAAACTAAGATGATGACACTGTAGCTTTACAGCTTGTACACGCATGCGCAGATTTACATTAGTCGGCACTCGAAGCTCATTGGTTGAATTGTGATGTCGGTCTTTCGCAATATCACATCGCCTGATGCCGACGTTTAATACAACGTCTACACTGCCACAATTTTTACCGTACTTCGAGTTTATCTCTTTTTTTTTCAAGTAATAAAACCGCGAATCCAATGCCTTGAGAATAATTTTTTAATTTCGTATTCTTTACAAATTTTGCATCGTATTACAATTATTTGTAGATATCGTACACGTAGATATTGTACATTCGGAAGTGGATTCGGGTTCAGTCAGAATACGTACTAAAAATAATAAATTTCGCGTTTAGGCCGCTTTTTATTTTCAACTCATTTAACGTTGTTTGAATTGCATATTAAATAAATATTATCTTTGGAATTAAAACTCTTGATATTCATCGGTAAAGGCTGAAGCTTCAACTCGATAAAAGTTATTGAACGTATAAGACCAATAAAAAAGAAATTGTCTAATATTAGCTTTTTCTCCATCCACTTAATTGAATAAATGAAAAACAAAAATAAAGCGCTGTATTAAAAAAAAAATATTGAAAAATTAGGAAGATATTGTGGCGATGATGCAACAAAATTTTCTGTACGATTAATAAGGAAAAGGTTAAACTTTGATCGAAGAAAACTTTGTAAAAATGGCATCTGATTACAAAATTGAATTCGAATCGAAAAAGTTGGGAAAAATACAAACGCATTAAATCGAAAAGTGCAAGCGATTCGACGAAGGTATATAAAATAAAAATTTTTTCGAAATAATTACCAATTAGAAATTATATATTAAAGATGTTTATCCGATTGGATAAAAGATTTTGATCAATGTTGATAAATTAAAATAAAATTATTAAGTAAATACGATAATTATGAATCATTAAAAAATGAATTTATGGTTTTTTTTATATTAAAATACTGTTATCCTAAAGATAAAATTTTATGTTTTTAAATTATTCTATCTTGACGTATAATGAGCAAATTAAAAGAATACATTCATTAAGCGTAACTCAAATATATTATTTTCATAATAAATAATTTATCGTTATTATGCAAAGTGAATTCCGTTAATATTTTTTTTAGAAAATGCATTAAAAAGTTTCATTAATTGTATATAATCGTTAAAATAATATTTTTTATTTAAAAAAAAAAACACTACCGCGACAAACGAGATTAACATTTATCTTTTTCGATTGTAAGAGGTACATAAACACCGTCGCTTAAATCGTCCAACACGTGGAATTTTTCACCTATAAACTAAAAATATCTAGATTTATTACACGAAAAGCAGCCCGAGAAAAGTTAGGAACGAAAAAGAATCGCAAAGAATAAATTCCTAAAAAATAAATTTTTTCAAAGTATTAGCGCGTGATACATTGATAAACGTATGTTAAATAAGTAACCTAAGTGCAAAACTCTGTACATAGAGATTTATCTATGTATGCCTGAATTGTAAAATCGCCCCTGCATACGAACGTATACGCGATGATTTAACGCATCGTCAGGAGCTTGGCTGTGTCCTGGAAAAAGTAGCTTTTTTCGCACCTACTCGCACACCAAGTCGAGAGAAGAACCACCAGAGAACGCGGGATTTTTATTTCGATATAGCACATAGATATACGTTATACGATACTTAAGAATGATTATTCGTTTTATGTTCCGCAGGGATTAAACACCGAGAGTGGATTTCTGAAGGGCTGCGTTGAAAATAAAAAGGACGATAAAATTTAAGCAGTTGTTGCAGTTAATTAGAAATCATAGTAAAATTGATTTTTTGGGAAACAAACGAAGCTCGATTCAATTTATAATTCATATTGCAAATATAATTAATATAATTAATAATGCAATATATTGCATTCTTTTATTTGTTGTAGAATCCAATAAATATATAAATGTTTTTAATAAATCTGGTTAAATTTATTTTATGGAAATCATTAGAAATCATATAAATTCTGAATCAAAATACTGTACGATACGGTATAGGATGAAAATCCTATAGTTCGAAATTTAAATTGAAGTTTGAATTTACGGAGAGTAAAGGCAGAAAATATTTTGTTTAATTAAATATTTTGAGAACGGCGCCTTTCTCAATTATTTTTCTGTATACATTGCATATTGATTTAAATAAAAATTCGAACAAATGTAAAAAACAAGCGATATTAAAAACGAATTTTTAAAAATATTTGTTCGTTCGCGTTTCACGATGCAACTAAAAAAACGGTTATATAATATTATTTCTATTTTCTAATTTTCAACTTTATTCGATAGAAAATATTTTATTCGTTCTTTAAATATATCGTCCTACATACAAATGATTACCAACGTTTCGTAGTATCGGTGCCATTCGCTACGAGTCTATTTTAACAAAGCCATTCTTTATTACTCGGATCAAGATTATTTTTTAATGAGTAAATTTATTCAAATATAATATAAAATACTTTTTCTTACGGAAACAGTAACGGTACGAATACGCTTGTGAAAATAAAGCGCCTAGTTCTTTTCCATATTTAGATGTATTTTATTTTCTTTCGACTTATTCACACTTAAACGAGTGAATATGATTCAGAATTGGTGAGTAATCAACGATTCTAACGAGTAGCATTATTTTGCGTGACTCGTACTTTTCCCTATATTATAAACAAAAAACCTATTTTATAAATTATTAAAAAAAAACAATCGAATCACGCGTGAAAATTCAATTAGATGGAAATACGTTTAAAAAATAAATTCCAAGTTTAAAACTTATCGTATCGCAAATTTGATAATGTTTCAAATCGTGTAAAAGAATATCCAATTATTTCGATGTTTTCGAATGATAAACGTCGTTAGCGATGATAATTCGGACTCGATATTCCCATAAAACCATTAACCAATTTGTCGCGTCTCCGTTGCACATTCTTAAAAGGTGGACAAAAATTTTGGAAATAATTGGATTAATTTATGCGAAATGTTTTATCGCCTCGAATTAAAATATATCCTATTTTCCTACATTCACGTCGTGAAAATAAAAAATTCCTTTTTTCGGAAACTTGAAAGTTTCCATGCAACGGTACAATATTTCAAAATATTATCAAAGGACTTACTTTCGGCAAGATTCTACAATGCAATTCGTATTTATACCGCGATTACGTATTTCGCTACACCTTTCTTAAAAACATATTATTACGGTAATAATAAACTACTGAAATAATCTTTACAGCGTTTTATTACATTATTTATAAACTTAAATTTACGAGGCAGTTAAGCCGTTGAAAAACACGTCCAAGTTTTCGAGCGCGTGTGAAATTTCTTTCCCAGCCAACGTTTCTTTTTCTCTTTAATTTATTAAATCGTAGGTAACTACCATCGATACTCGACTCGAACGGAGATCGAGACTCCGGTATAATCTTCGAAAATTTTAGATAGCAAGTGCTCAGAGACTCAAAGACACTCGTAATGTCGGTGCTGCAGCTAAAAATAAAATATCGAGCGTACGAACGAACTTGTTCCGTCTTTCCGAGGCTTACGCACGTCCCGATGAAGGCATAACTCACACTTTGTATTCCGCATCGTTGCATCGTTAGGACAAAAAAAATATTTTCAAATTGCATCCTTGCGATTTTTGTTCAGCCGACCGATCCAACCCGAGTTGTTTATTTGAAAACCGACAATCCGTTACTACGTGGTCGGACCGAATCCCGACGCCGATGTAGGACAACGCATCCGTAGATCCTCTCGAGTTCCAAGTTACCAACGATGCGCCGCTTCGCTCCGGTCGAACGACCCGCTGGAAAAGACACGCCGAGACAGGCCACCGTGACGTTACGGGTGATCGCGATTATAGCGGCGACCAGGCGACCAGGCAACCAGACAACCAGACAACCAGGCGGTTCCGGACACGGGTTTAGGACGAAGGGGACCCGACGATGATGGATCAAAGCTTTCGAGGTCACGAAGGAACTTGGTATTTTTCTGCGGAGGGTTTTATTCGTTCGATTCATCGTCGTCGTTGTCGTCGTTGACGTTGGGGAGAGTCGGATGATCGATCGAGTTACCGACCGAGCCACTTCTTTTTCGGCCAAGCTTTATTTACCGGTGCTATTAATACACGCGTATTTACGAATTTCAGTCGTGCGAGGAGTCGATGATGCTTCCTTTTAACGAGATGCGAGATCCTGTTCGATCCGACGTGTAACGCTGTCGGTTTCTACTTTACCAACACCGATTACTAATAATACCCGGCCTAGTCGAGTAATATTTTTCCAGGTTTTAATAATTGCGATCGTTCCTTGACTTTCATATTTTTACAATGCGTTACTACGTTTTGATCGAAATCATTTTACGCCTATCGCTGGAATCCGGCGAGAATTATTTTAGATCCAGGCTTGAAAATGTCCCGTTTTTTGCGAGAATTCCAATGAGAAACCAACTTTATTTCGTTCTTGATTAACCGTTAAAGTAACCTCGGCAAAGCAAAATCTATCTTCCTTTGTTAACGTTATTATTTTACGTATACTATCGGTACATTATTAACCACTTGACTTTTATTTACAAAACGGATAAACATTATCGCTATTTTATTCTTACGATTGAAAGATAGAATGTTCAGATCTCGGATATAAGGTATAACTCGAACATAACTTACTATTATTAGTAGGCTGCAAACTTACGTTGCAGATAAACGATGAATAACATTTTGTTGTTATTTTCAACAACACCCACTTTACTATCATTTTTGCGCGATAATATTTTTAATTTAATAGCGGCATATGTGAAACATCGTTATTACGTTTTATTAACCTTGTATTTTTATTAAATAAAACCAATGAAAACTGGAGCATTAAAATTATATATACATTCAGAAATTTACGCCGTTATTATACAAAATTATACGATTTTCATAATTATAATAATTCTATTAAGAAAATTATTATATTTGTTATAATTATAAGGAAAATAAAATATACGAATCGTTTCTTTATACCAATATTTAAAAAATTTTTTACGAAATGATCCGAGTTGCGAACGGAAAACGAGTAACGTTAAAAAAAATTGATTTGTGTATTTAATTTGGTTTAGTACAAACTCTATTGTGTTTTATAAATTTAAAAATCAAGCGTTTTAAATGGTACATTATTAAAATTAAACTTCTTAATCGTCGATATGCTAAATTTGACATCGATATAACTTTTAACTATTTAACTGTAACTTGATTCGATTTAAGAATATTTCTTTACGTTAAAAATAAATTTTTAAATGAAATGAAAATAATATGTATTTAATTGTATTGATTTTGAAATTGTATTGAAAATAATAAAATGAAATAAAATATTCTAGAAAGTAATGTAGGAAATTACTTTATATATTCTACATTCATCTTATACTCTTTGTATGAGAATAAACCCACACGTACGAAGTCTTTTCTTGCTAGTTTAAAGAGAATCATTGTGTTGTTTTGTAGTTGGATACATAGAAATAAAATACATTGACCTCATATTTATTATCTATTGTATTAATATTAAAATTAAAATGACTAGAAGAGTTTAATATAGCATAAAAGCTAAATAATAATTAGTATCGCATTTTTCTATGTAAAATTAAAACAATTTTCTTTGTAAAAATTAAAGAAAAATATTGTTGCTAATTAAAATTTAAAAAATATATTTCTAAACAAAGAAATAATAAGCACGTCATTTTTAATTTCGGATAAGATTCTAACGAGAATATCCTGATATTTTAAATACAGTTCTAACCTAAAAATATTATAAATTTAGAATATTAATTATCCAACAGAATCTAATTATTAATATACGAAATAAACGATTCGTCCAATCAATATCGAAGCGTCGCAAAATAAAATCAAACAAAAATCTTAATTAACCGAGATATATATTTTAAGAAAATCAAATGCTATTAATCTTTTAAACGAAAGACAAATAGAATATTACTTAATAGCTTTATTCATCAAAATTTAGAATTAAAATTCATCTAGTCGATGTATAAATATAAACATATATCGTTATTACACAATTCTTCAATAACGCACGAACATTATACGACTATTATATTAATCGAATATCTTAAAATATTTATCGTACCGGTCTTTGCTAGTAATTATTAAAAATAAATTTTATATTAATTTGGTTAGTTACGTCGTTAACGAAAATACAATAAAATAAATACGTCGTCTATGAAGCACAAGTATTATAATAAGTTATAAAAGAAGACATTAAATTTATATTTATATAGAAAGAAAAAAATGCATAGTCAACGTAAGTTGTATGTTTTGAAATTTTAAATGTCAATCGAGTCGTATTTATATAATTTATTGAGAAATAGATATAATATTTAAAGACGTATTTATTATACTTTATAATAAAATACTTACGTTATAAAATCGATAATACCGCGATTCAAATTATATAAGTTACTTAAATAATGCAAGAAATATCTATACGGAATTTTTAAATCGTTAATTTAATGATATTGTTATTAAAAATAATAAACAACAATGCGTAATAAAATTTTATTTTAATCGGTAAAAGTTCTATATTATTTTTCTAGATAAAATATGTTTTTAACTTCCGCATATCCTCCAACAATTTTTCACGGATGACCTAATAATAATTTTTTCAATTATTATCGTTCCATCTGTGCGTGATATTTGTCGAAAAAAAATTTAAATATAATAATAGAAAGAAACGTTACAACGTAGACTATTTCATCCGATTAAATTTAATTCAACGATGATATTTTAAACAATTTTATTCGCTATAAAAAAAAAAAATAACACGCGCAAACGAAACCCAACAATAATACCATAACGTTAAATTTATTTATAATTTTCTGTATATTAAACGCGTAACTAAACTAATAAAAAGGAAAACTAAAACAGTTTTTTTTCACTCGAGTCAAATATTATCTAAACGCTTTATATTTTTGAAATGGTTAGTATTGTATGCATTCTCGGTCACACACTGTGAAAAGAAATGTGTACTTAACAAACTTCTGACAAAAATTTTTTCCCGTTGATTATGAATAGAATGTTTTCAGGCGTTGAAAAGAATGACTAGATTACGAGTAATTATTATCTGATCATATCCGAAAATTTTCCACTAAATACGTTGACCCAAAAAGAGAAAAAAGAGAAAATAAAAAGAGAGAACAGAAAAAAATTTGACCAAATTTTCGAATAAATTTAATTAGCTTTTCTCGATGTGAAATTTCACGTGGAAATTTCACACGGGAAACTTCGTAAACTGTAGTTGGTGAGAATAGTATCTCTAAATGCCTATAAGATAATGCATGTTTGTTCGATCGTTTACCATAGTTTAACTTTATAAACCAATATTTCCTCGGTGAATTAATTTACGGAAACCCCCGAGACTCGAACCAGCTGCTGAACCCCGGAAAAAATTAAGGCGGCACAATGTCGCGCAGTTCAATTAGCTGTTGCTCGTCATTATTGTTTAATTTGAAACTAACGGAGACGAAACTTCGCTCCAATTACAAATGAACTTCGTCCCAAAGAATAAAAGACTTTCGTAACCTAACTACTTGACATCGCATTACTTATCTGCGCCATGATAAATCTCGTACTAATATTGTCGAATACTTATGAAAAATATGCTTTTACAATTTTTTTTCTTACGAAATTACTAAGATTTATTTCCGAGAGATTTCGTATCGGGTATTCGCAATTTTCATAATAAAACTTTGGCTTTCCCTGACAATTACGTGCTCTGACTATTTAATTAACTTATTTTTTAAATGATATATCGCCGGACTTAATTAACTTAAAATGTTAAACTACGATAATACTTTTGTAAATAAAAACTGTGGAGATGACGATGTTAACGCAATTTTAACGTATTTTTATGCTTTTTACATCGAATATTATAACCAAAAAAATCGTATCTCCAACCCTATCGATTTATATAGAAAAAAAAAAGTTATTCGATAGTACGAAAATACAACCAAAATTTTATTTTAAGCGTAATTCGGATATTATAAATTTAATAATAATTTACCCCAACCAACGGTTTTGATATAATTTTTTGTCTTTCGATAATACCGATGTTTCTCGTACGGTATTCTAATCAAGAAAAATATTATCTTCGTAATTTCCTAACAGAGACATTCGCAACATATGATTACCAAAGCCACAATATTATTGTTGCCTACATTTTCATTAGATTCACTTGAAATTTATTACCTGTGCACATTCGACTATTCGTGAAACAGTATTTTTATAATTTGCAACAACAAATAATTACCATTAAATTGAATCGAATATTATTTTTATATTTCGAGCAATATAAACATTCACCGATAAATTGTAAAACGCGCGCCTCGAACTATTCTAGAAAACAATGACAATGACGTACGTAGAAAAAAATTTTTCATATAAAATTTAATTGTTTTTAATTTTATAGTTTAATTATATATCTAACCACATTCCTTGCGTCGTTACAATATGCATTAGAAGTTATCCTCGTTCCGTATGCTCTCGAGGTAGATCCTGTGCGCAGGGCCGTATCATCGGGGGGCGCTTGCCACAACCGCGTAAAAATATACACGAATTTTTAATCGAGGGAACCCAACCCAGAAAAAAGTGTACATCGCGTATCATCGACCGAATCTTCGATCTGCGAATCATTTTTTCAACAAACGACAAACGACTTTTGCTCTTGCAAACCTTATTTTCTCGGTAAAATCATTTTTGATTTATCGCATTATGCGCTTACTTTGCACATTATAATATATCGATTTCATAGGTTATTCTTATGTAAATATAATAAAAAGTACGCCTGTACAACGCGGATAATAAATTATAAAATTAAAAAGCCGACGCGATCGTTTTTAAAAAACAAATACGATAATTTAACGGTACTCGTATATTTTTTTAATTTCCACTTACGATCGATTCCACTTACATACGTATGAAATATTCTTTATTCGATGGGACAATCTGTTTATTTTCCAAGAACTGACTCGACTCCGCCTTTTTCCCATAAGTTTTTACTCGCGTGGAAAAGGAATAAATTGAGTAGTCACTTTTGAAGCATTAGAACGGCGATCAAACATTTAACGTTATTGGTACAATGCTTAACAAGATTTGACTAATGTAACGTTCAAAAAACTTCAAAACTGTAAATATCGTCCTTTTCAAATTAAAATCGAATATATTAAAAGAAACTTTCGGATGCATCGGTAATTTATTCTCGAGTTTCAGTTTCGATTCAATTTAAAAACGATAATATTTATTTCGAAAATAAACGCCAATTAACTAAGAATCAATTTCATTTTGATAAATTTCTTACGCTACGTATTAATATATAATCATAAATTACGTATCCGAATTAACCCATTTATCGATCCGTACGATAATTCCGTAATCGTGAAATCTTCGTTAACTATATACGATATATTATTTTGAACATTTCGATAGTTTTTCACTTTCCATTGCATAAAAAGTAAATACAAGATACATTTATATTAGCTTAAGTATCTTTAGGTGAATTCATAAGCTCTAAACATAATTTCGATAAAACATAAATAACGTTTACTAGTCGATCCGTAACGTTAAACTGGTTATAAAATTAACAATAAATTTGTAATTATTTAACGAATTTTATTGAGCAAACTACATTGGCATCTTAACCTCAATTTTCATATTTAACGTATCCAGCTTTTCTAATCAGACAATGACCTAGTATTTTTGTAGTGCTATTAGTCTCTTATGGTATCTAATTCAGCGGTCTAGTTTTTATCAAATTCGCTCGAGCTCATAACTCCAATAGTTTTTACTCAAAGCGCTAGAGAACATGTGTCTGAATTTCGCATGAATGTAGCGAATAAATTTATACGCGCTCAAGGATCCCACACTTTTTTACGCATTCGTATCGTGGATCGATGCGCCAAGAGGAACGTTCGAGTACAATTTTTCAAAATCGTTCCTTTTTCATTCGTCGACGGTGTAGATGATAAACTCCTCCCGTGCCGGGATGTATCGAAATTTTTCGAGTGCGGGTATTCATCGATATCGGAGCTAAGAATTAATTCTACCGGTGTGATTCTGGTTTTAAAAAAATTTATTTAACAAAAATATCGAATTGCTCTAATGAGTTCAAAACAAGGTATTAATTATTATTGTGATATATCATTTGAAGAACTAGTTAACGTGAAATTTATTATAGTATGCTTTACAGTGAGTGTAAAACTTGAAATACGTATAAGTCGTTTCGAAGCTAATTCGAAAAAACATGTATACTATTAATATTTAACAACAAAATGGTTTAGCTAAAAGCATTTTTTATCCATTAAGGCATAACGAGTAAGATATATGACCAGAAAATGCATTATGGGTTATAAAATTACAGTGCTCCTATATTTAAGATTTTCTGGCTTGATTGGAATATTTATTCTAATTTAAAATTGAACAAAACGATGAAAGGAGCATATAAAATAAATTAAACTTAATTTTTTCATTCCGCGAAACAAGAAATATAAAATCATCAGAATTCGAGTTGCAAATGACGCTTTATTGTTGTTTAAATAAATTTAAAAGTTATCGATAAAGTAACGATTTAAAATTAACTAAAAGTTGCTACGGATTCGAACAAAGAAGTTTCTCGCTACACTTTTATACTCGATAACAATGTCTAATAAATCGTACATATTTCTTCCGAGTTTTAGGCGTTTCGTTGCATCTGCGAAATCGAAGAAGGCATAGCATTTTTATACTTTTTCCGACATCGCGTCTTTGCCGCGGTACCTTTGATGTTGCAATTGCGTGACGACACTCAAAGAAACCTTGCCAGGGAACTGCGACATTTGTGGCTTGCTTTATTTCAAAAAGTAAGAAAAGAATTAGTTATCGGAATTTGCCCGTTTTCCACCAATTTCACAAGAAGCTTATACCTTGGCGTTTTCATAAGAATTAACATAGGAAATATCCAAACTTCGGCCATCGTCTTTGGCGAATCGAGTCCCTTGCCGTTTCATAAATTCCACAAAGCCAAAGAGAGAGAGAGAGGGAGAGAGAGAGAGAGAGAGAGAGAGAGAGAGAGAGAGGAGGTAGAACTCGATCCACGCGATGGATAAATTTCCATTGAATTTTCTTTTCGAACCCGAGGATGGAAAAAAAAAGTTGTTGAAAACCCGCGACTCGTCGTCGTTGCGACGTTCCATCCGGGCTTTCGAAAGAAAGTTCCTCCGAGACGAGTCGCGATCGGCCGCGAGAAAATGATTTTTACGAGAGCTTCGCTCGTATGCGCAATTTTACCGGAGAGGATCTCGTAACGTCTGCCATCGATATGGAATCATAAGTAATGGTGCCTTAAACTCGCGGTGCCGTCAACAACGATCCGAGGAATGTAAACAACGCGAAGACGCGATTTCCAATAATTTTTTCGAATCGCACTACCGATTAATCGCCATAGTTTCGAATAAACCTCAAATTTTATTTACTCGTGTGGACTGAATTTGACTCGTCTCGTGATACGAATGCGATGTGGTCTACTCGCGTACAATTTATCGTACCTAACTACTTAGATCGAGATAAACACTGGCAGGGACGTTCCCGATAATACGAACGTAAGCCTCTACCGTGTGTGTACAGATATGACTACTCATTTTAATCAACGACGCTAATTCGCTTTATTTAAAAGGAAAAATACAATAACAATAAAAAATAATGGATTTAATTGGAAAGGCTAAGATTTACAGGAAATAAAGGAGGAGCCGCGATGGAATAATTTTTTTACGCTTTTTAAGCTTCGAATTTACGCATCTTCGTTTCGAAAAATCATTTCAATAATAGAAATATTATAATAATATTATTCCCTCGCTTACGCAACTCAAATTGGTAATGAAGTTTTGCTTTTTATTCTTCCGCGCGTATAAATTAACAAATCTCTATATAAAGACTTGGTAATAAACATGGCGACGACGACGACGACGACTCACGTAACGTTACCAAATCGCGTTTGATTTCTTATTTTAAGCTTTTATTGTCCTGCCTGGAATTATTTCGGCACTGAAAAACTCGTGCACGATCCACTTCCGAGCTTATCCGGGTTCTTGGGTTCTTACGAATAGTCGTGGAAATGGAATAAATGATTTTTTACGGTAAATTTCGCAACGTGCGGCACAGTTTGATATAACGTCGGTAAGGTGACAATCTACGATCGGTATCTTGGGTATCGAGAAAAAAAACCATTTCCTCGTTGAGAATTAATAAATGTGTTTATGATAATATTAAAAACTGCATCCAGCTTTCATTGCTATTAATAAATTTAACTTTCGCTTGTTTTACAAGCAAGAAGTGAATTTAACAGTTGAAAGTCACGATTAACTAACTGCAAAGAAATATTTTAATTTGATATATCCTAATTTCGTAGATTAATAATCAAGGAACAAACATTGAGTTCACTTTCTCTCTCTCTCTCTCTCTCTCTCTCTCTCGCTCTCTCTCTTTCACGCATACGCACACTTGCTTTTACTCGGTACGAACGATCGTTGATAAGGTATTCATTTTTCTTTTATTTATATATTCTTACATTATTCAATATTAAATCACGTGAGGTTAGATATATTCGATGTCAGACGAATGTACAGTTTTTTCTATTACTCATTTTCCGTATATAAATAAAAAAGACAAAAAACGTTATAAAAAAATTTGTTTTTCCGTAACAAATTCTCGCACACGAAAAAATTCTTAATTAAAACAAAAACAAACGAAACAAATAATCCGTAAGACTCGATCGATGTATACAAAATCGTAATTGGTCGTAAGTAATTATTATATGCAAAATCATTGTTTATTACGATTGAAAAAAAACCACATATTGTACGAGTATTGTATTTATTGTATCGAAATAAATAAACATTAATAAATAAATAATAAGCAATCGATGTCAGCTCGAAACAGCCATTACGATAAAATAAGGAATACTTTTCTAATATTTATACGAACAGTCCATGATATTAGATTAAATCGCGTGTCTTCTTTTTGTCTCATTTTAATATACAAATATATAATTAGATATATTATTGTATATTACGTATTTTATGTAATATTTATACATGTTGAATACTTTGGAATATTTGTCGGTGTAAGACTAAAAGCATATAGTAGTAACGTTACGATGGTATCAATGTCAATTATTTTGAAACAAAATCATCGGTATCGTAACTATTTTACATTCGCGAACATAGTAAAAATTTATAAAAATGTCAAGATGCGAATGGTAAAAATGCGAATTAAATAAATAATAAATTCGAGGTTTAGGTTATTTAAGAGTAAATGTAAATTGTTTTTTAAAGTGTCAGCGTTACATATTTTTATGGTTTTACACTCACTGTACGCAACAATATAATTATATAAATCTACAGAAAGTGTTCGGTTGTATTGGTTTTCTTTTTCTTTGTGTTTATCGAATTCTGCAACGGTCATTAAAGAAAAACTTGGAAATAACGTCTCGGTTGAAAATTTGTTTGCATCATTTAAATATCGCGCATAATTATAAACAATAGCATTGATTCTTTATAAATATTTATTAAAATAATTAACTTTGCTCGTTGTAAAAAGCGAGGCGGTATTTCTTTCAAATGCGAAATAAAGTTTGCACGATACAATAAAATACACGTGTACTTTTTGATTTCTAAAATATTTGTACGAAGCACACAAAACTACAGCGAACACGCGTCAATAGTAAACATTAATTTTAATAATCGCAAAGCAACAAACTTCTCAAACATCTTACTTTCCCCATCGACTACAAAATTTTGTTAAAAATCACGTGCATATCCGAAAACACCGCGGTAGACTACTCGTAAAGTATAAACAAGGTTGTCGAGTTACGAGAAAAGATTCGAAATCCGTCGCGTCGAATGCTTCTATTTAGAAAATAAGTTTTCTCTAAGACCTTATGCAAGAAAATAAAGGAATATAAATGAAAAGGCGAAAAATCATACTCTAAAACGGTTCCTCGCGAAAACCAAGTCCCGCTGAATTTTGTATTTTCGTCCGCGTGGTTGGCGGAAAGAAAAAGAAAAAGAAATTTTCAAGAAAACGTGTACGAACAGCGACCGGATCAAATTTTCGCAGTTGGTTAGGTGATAACGAAAAATTTCTCGCGGATACGAGTTTAAATAACCGTAACAATAGTCAACATTTTCTTTATTTTATACGCGAAATACAAACATTACAACCAGAAACATCTTTCGATGAAAATCTCGGCTCCAAGTTTTTTTTATTTTATTTATCATACGTGCAAAGTTTTACATGTACGTTACGAATAATACGAGCGACGACGTTTCTTCAAGCCTGGAAAACGTCGCCGACAATTTTCATTTTTACCACGCACCTTTTTAATTACAAACTCGCTTGATTTAAATATATTAGAAATTTTAATAAATAACTATGCAAATTCATCCAACAAAGTAATCGCAACGTATTTATATTTACGAAATATCACGCTAACAATTTCGAGACGATCAAAGTAACGAAATAGTTTTTAAAACAGCCCAACGAAACGCTTTCTTCTAAGAAACCAACGATCTACGACAATTTTACACGGAATAAACCGTATCGCGATTATCGGGTCGACCATTTATTTAATAGCTTGTAAACTGAAATAAAAAACAACATCTACGACATCTACGATATCCACGGAATCTCTTCCGAACGGATCTCTCCTCTTTCGCAAAATTACAAATACTCGGTACGTGTTTCGCGACATTGGGAAAAATCGGCTTTGCGCGAACGACGCTAATTTCAAATCCATTGCAACGTTTACGACGATACTCGGGAGACGTTTAAGTAATCGTCGCAAGCAAATAATAAAATTTCAACGCATCCAATCGTTACCGATCGGACAACGCACTTCGCGACAACTCGAGGAATACGACGAGATAAGGAATCGGTCCGATAGACTCGGTTGGAACTCGTTGGGAGAGAATATCGCCAACCTCGATCGATCGATCGACGAAACCAAGAGCGAAACCAACAGGGAAACCAAGAGCAGAACTCGTCGCCTCGATCGCGTACCCGAAAGCGAGGAAAAGAAAAAAAAAAAAAAAAAAAGTCGCGTGAAAAAACAACGGTCACGCCGGGAAATCCTAATCAGCCTTGGTACGAACGTTTCGCATTCTCCGCCGCGACACATTTCTTGGAACGAGAACGAACGTTACACAAACTCCGGAGACTACTCGTGACACCGTCCCCCAATGTTGTTTTTACCGAGGCGCTTCGATCCCGGTACATGTGACCGAAAAATCAAAATCGCGTACTCTCCGGTAACGGAACGGTCGTCCGTCCGGCACATGATCGGGCACATGATCGGGCACATGATCGGGCACATGATCGGGCACACGATCGGGCACATGTTGGTGTCGCGTGGTTGCGCAACGCCGACCTGCCGACCTGGACACGAAAGACGTGGTGGAAGACGAGAGAGAGCGCGAGAGAGAGCGCGAGAGAAACGGGCCGAAACCGGCGCGCGATATAAAATACGTCGCTCACCTCTTGGAGGCGTCGAGCAGTGCGCCCTGGAAGGATTTGTTCCCGCGCTCGTAGCTGACGACGAGGATGTCCGGGAGCGCGGACTCGACCGTCACGAGGATCTTGTCCCCGGGCAGCAGTAGAGCGCAGCTCTCGGACCGGCGGGTTTTGATGGTCCTCGAGGCAACCTCCTCCGGCTCCGGGTCCTCGTCGGCCATGATTCCTCCTCGTTGGCGCGGTGCCTCGGTGCCTCGGTGCGGCGGCGAAGAAGGGCGACGACGACGACGCGCGAAGCACTGGGGCCTCGGCGCCTCTCCCCCGAGGAGGAGCACGAGGGCCGCGACGAGCAGCCGGACACAGCGGCTGTGCCGCCGCCGCGTAGCGCACGTTTGCCGTCGGGCGGCGAGACGCGGTGGAGCGACTCGGGGGCCCCCAGGGCCTGGGCTGCTCGGGGGCACGGCGGTGGCGGCGGCGGCGAGGATTAGCTCTGTCTCTCTCGGTGCGGCCGAGGAGGGAATGCGGGGCTCGGGGTGAAGGAGGCGTCGCGACGCGGGCACGGGACAGCTGGCATGGCCAGAGCGACGTGGACGAGGAGGACGTGGACGACGACAACGACGGCGAGCCGAGTTCGAGAGGTAAGAGAGTCGTGCGTGCGCGCGAGTCGGGCGCATGCGCAGCCGGGTGATCAGGGCCGGAGTCGGGGAGACCGGGACCCGGGACTGGCGACGGCCGCGCGCCGCCGGCGAGTTTTTGAAGGTCAGGAAGGGAGGTTAGGATTTTCGGCGGTGACGGGGATGGATGCCTGCCTTGTTTATCCAGAGCGAGAGCGAGAGGGAGAGCGAGAGGGAGAGAGAGAGAGACGGAGATCGACTATCTCGATTTCGGGGAGGATCGGTTCGTCGGTGCGTGCTTGCGTGCGTTTTACCGAGCGAACCTCGGCGCTCGTTCGAGCCGATGGTATTCCAAGAGAGAGGGAGCGATGTTTATTACAAGGATAAAGAGAACAGGAAGAGAGAGAGAGAGAGACGCGTTCCGTCGTTCGTCGTTGATAAAGACGAACGACGAGCGTTGCCAGCCTTTTTCCCTCTCGCTCTCTCCTCTCTAGCCGGTGCTCTTTTCGGAGATCGATGTTAGGCGCGAGATGGCCAAACAAATATTTGTACGCTCGCTCTTCGATTCGCGAACGATCCGCACGATTTTCTTCCTCGTCTCTCGCGCGATCTTCCGACTCCCACCGAAAGCTCCCCGCGCGCGGAACTTGGCGATACAACGTTTCAACCCAATAATTATATAAATACAATTAACGATCCGTGTCGAGAGATATATAGACCGGCCAACGGAGCGCGGCGCTGCGCGATAGAGAGAGAGCGAGGGAGAGCGAGGGAGAGAGAGGGAGAGAGAGAGGGAGAGAGAGAGGGAGAGCGAGAGAGAACCAGAGATTCGGACCTTATCTCCGATCTAATGACTACGCGATCCAATAAATAACGAAATTGGTGAATTTGTACGGGCGTCCGAATCGACGATAAACGCTTAATTAATAAATTATTTTATCGCGACGCGGACTCGTGCCTTGTCGAATCGATAATGTAAGATGTGGCGTAAGTTGAGAGGGAAACACAGAGAGACGAGATATATATTCCCGTTCGTTGATGATGAATTTCAAGCCGTGAATGCGCCTCGAGGAGGACTCGATCGAGAAAAGGCTTATTAACTACGAGTGGGAATCGTTGCGTCAACTATAAAAACTAATCCTTGGTACAGTTTGCGAACAAAGAGGAAATGAGACGGCGAACGAAAGTGAGAGGAGATCGCGAAAACGGAGAGCTGACACAAAGGAACGGTGCTGTACGCGACCGAGTCGGTGGATAAATTTCGGTGACGGATGAATTCATAAGAAGTTACCGAGTGCCTGATATTTGAGTTATTTGCGTTGGATTATTTGGGTATTTACAACGATGCAAAGATAACGCGATTTTGGTTCGGAGACAAGGATTCGCTACACGACCGAGCTCTTTTCGTTCCTCTCGAAGCTTGAGTTTTAAATAATTTTCATTCTTGCACAATGGCTTGGCAACCGCGATGAATATTGCAGTGGAAAACGCAGCGAATTATTTCTAAACTTACCGTATGTTAAAACGTTGGAAGTGCCAGTCGAAATCTAATAAATTCTAGGTGAGGGAAAGGGCGTGCCATATAGAGAAAGAGGGAAGCACCGAGGCTAGCGAGCGAGAGAGCGAGAGAGCGAGAGAGAACGAGTCGAGGAGTGGGAAAGAGAGGACTACAAGACAGATACCATCCATAGATCGATAGGAATGTTCTTCCATTTATTGCTGTATATTCTGGCATAAGAATGATAAAAATTTACGAACTCGCGGTATTAAAAATTATGTTATATCGCAACAACGTTCGCGAAATATAAAACGTCGATGATTAAAATTCTTGGTCGATATTTTGTTTTACCGTAGCTTTTCGAAGGAACTAGAATTCGAACGAAAGATGACGAACGAGAGTAACTCGTTGTAACTATTCCGTTCGCGTTACTTTTGATACTCTACTCGCGTTAACTTTGATCCGGTTTATTTGCGTAAATTTTAATCCCCCAAATCAGCTGTTGTGATTTATAACGACTCGCCGAGACGTTCGTAATCCATAAATTAAAATTCTACTCTAGTGTGAAAAAAAAATTACGTACACGCATCAGATACGTTCGATGCAAAGTTCGTGTCAAAGTTCAAGTTAGCAAAGTGGTTTCCGTCCATCTAAAGATTATAATTACCAGTAGGCTTTTAAGCGAATACTCTCGTTGGAATTATTTTCTATAAGTATGGAAATTTTTAATTTACATTTACGGAACGGGAATAAATTGAAAAGTACATTTAAAAACGTGATATTTTATTTAACTATGGGCAGCGATAATTTTAAATAAATAACTTTAAACGTATCGCCGAGCGAACGAATGGAACATCGAATAACGATTCGATGAAATAATTAAAATATTTTTAATAATAAAATCAATATTTCTTGGCGAGCAAGAAATAAAAATACATATAATTGAAATAGAAAACGCGGGCTTTGAAATTTATTGAAATAAAGAGCAAAGTAAAATTTTAATGGATAAAAAGATAAATTTTGTTTCGTTCATTGTAATAATAACAATAATAATTATTATAATGATAAATTATAATTTACGAATTTTATTAAATTAACGATTAAATTATACGTTTGTTTTTAATAAATAATATTAAAAAAAATATAATTATATTTTTTGAGGCGAGGAAATAGAATGAGATTTATATCGAATAAATTAAATATACGTATATAATTATAAAATTTTATATCCTCGATTACCGACGTGATTTTTAAATGATTTATTCGATAAATAAAAACGTCGTTTTTTTAATACTTATATATTATTTTGAATTCAATGTTTTCGAATTATTGAATATTCTAGAATATATATATTCCTCGTAGCCATTTCGAACGTAATGCGCGAGTAATTTATAAAAATTAAAATAAATTAATTTTTCAACTTTTTTCGTCGTTGTAAATTTCTAATATATTGTAAAGATTTTATTAAAATTCCCTTAACGTCGCATTAATTATCCGATAAAGGTTTTACCCTACTCCACAATCCAATGCATCTTTTCACCGATATGGATTCTCGTTCCAGAAACACACATTTGAACAAACCGATTCGAATTTATATTTATTAATGTAATTCGAATAATGTATAAATGGCAAAAATATCTGCTCGTGGCTTAGTTGGTCTCTCGTACCGAAACTACGAACTTACGAATCGATCGCAAGGCAGAATCTTTGTGCCTCGGCGTGCTTTTATTATATAGATAGAAAAAGCAAAAAGAAGTTGCTTCGAGAGAGAAGTTTTAGGTTCGATATATAACATAAAGGTCTAAAGTATTTAATCAGCGCGAAACAAAGAAAAGAAAAGTAAATATCAGCACTTTTAGACAAAAGCTGAGTTGATTTCAAAAGAATAATGTCACGGAAGCTTCGATATTTGTAAAATTTTGAATTTTATGACTCTCTTACCTAACGAGACTATATATCAAATACGGTCATCGTTCTTTCAAAGAGTATTTCAAAGCCTCGCGAACAGACGCTACGTATGAAATTCGCCGTAAACTAATTGCAATTTATGTAATTATCGACGATGCGGTCGAGATGAAAAATTGTTCGTTACGCGGTATCGACAAATCCAATTTTTAATATTTATCGATATTTGAGAAAAGGAAAATAATTAACGTCCAAAAGATGTTGGAGTCGTGACAAAAATACGAATTCATTTTTTTAACGCTTTACTGCGATAATTACCGTCGCTTCTTTCCGCCTAGATTCTATGTATTTAAATAAGTCCATAATAAATTAATGTAAATTATACGCTGAGAAGAAAAGGGCGTGATATTTAAAAATATGAATGTCGGGGAGCGAAGAACGCGTTAAGGTGTCTACGAGAAAAATGGATCCCAGTCAATTTCCTAGTCAAAACGTTGGTTGGATCGAGTTGTTACATCGAACCGAGGAATGATTACCCAAAGAATCGATTGCATCAGAGGTTAACAAAAGCTCATGGTGAAGTCAAAGTTCGTTTACGTAAATAAGGATAGAGTTTCAATTAGGATTCTATCGAAGTATCGAAAAGAACGTCGCATCGTCGCCGTATTTGTATAAAATTAAAAATCAATACAGTCCCACGCTATAAAAATTGTCCCGACCCGCGACAAGTATACCGACTAACAAAGAAAAATAAGATACCGAATCAATATAAGGAGAAAGGCAGGCACTTTTGTTCGGTCGGCGCTAAACTCATCAATCCTATATATAAAGATCTCACTCGAGACAATCTTCTCGTAGGACACGTAGATGCTTTCGATCAAAATAACGACGAAAGTTGGAACGGTCGGATGGGAGCGATACTTTTATTTCCCTTGCAACAAATATCACCGCTGCGATACTCCGGAGCGATCTTACGGCTAATTTAAATACACTCGGTTCGATGGACGTTTGTATTGGTGCGGAGTTTTTTTTTTTTTTGCTACCGCATCGTTATCGAACCACGCGCACACGAGTCGGACCACCAAGTGCGCACAAGTACGAGTCGAGGGTCGTTTATGGGCTCTACAAGGAGAAAGCGACAACGGCGAGTCCATGAATTCGAAAGAGAGTCGCCAAGATCGGGAAAAACTATTTCCTCCGTTTTTTTCCCTTCGGAAATCAACGATTACGCGAGTTTAAACGCGTTCCAAAAGTATCGTTTATTTTTACGTAGTTTGCAAAATTCGTGTCGCGGATCGCACGAAAGTACTTTACATAAGATAAGAAATAATGTTTTTTACGTTTCAAGGACGTGGCGTAAAAAAAAAAAAAAATTGGATAAGTTTGAAAAAGATTTATCGTCCAGTTTTCTTTTAATAAATCTAAAAAGATACCTTAACTTTGTGGAGCGTTACCCTTGTTGGATCGCTGTTGCTCCCCTTGAAGGATATTTTTAGAAATTTGTGCTCTCGCTGGTATCAAAGCTTCGTTCCTCCATTCGGAGCTCTGAAAAGATCCGTACACGCGGTGCATCGTACATGAAAAGCCGACCGGGGTAAATGATATTGTTTCTTTGGAGAAACTTGATAATCGGATGAGAGCAGGTATTTTTCTCGAAGCCTCTGAAAAGCGATACGTTTTACCGATCGATCTCCATCGAATGAAACGGATGAATCTTTTGTTTCGTTTAATCGCGGAGCGAACGGTTTGCTTTATTTTAACAGTCGGGCCAAGTGTACAGGTATCCGCTGATACACCGACGAGGAGTTTCGTAAGAATAGGAAGCCGCGTGTATGAATAAATTGTTTCGGATGGGACATTCGAATGCTGTCGAAACGTTGGCTACGTGATTTTTTCGAGCCAGGAAAAAAAACGCTCGTACTTACGTACGTCGGCTCTATCTTGTGCGCGAAGAGCAAGGCTCGGAGATTAGCAACGAATGTTTTTAAATAATATAATATTTCGTCGACTCGTGGTGTAGGGGAAATTGAAGGAAGGCGTGTGCACGTATCGATTGCTCCGAGTCTCTGTCATGGCATATGCTAGGCACTACTAACGTAATCTCGTATCATCTTAATCATATTTTATTGGGGATAGTCTTGGATTTTAGTTTGATCTAGATAAATTTTAGAGTACTGATTCAATAGTAGAAATCTCGATAGGCTATCGTCGTTCGTTATCTAGGTTTTGGAATTATACCGTTTTTCCATTGCATTTGTATCGAAATTGATTAATATTACGTAATATTTTTCGCTATTCGAGCAACTTGTTAAATAGTACGTGAAATTTATTTTTATCTCTGAATTTTCTGTCGTAGAAATAGCGATTAATTACTTCTGGAAAAAAAAATAATCGTATCGATGAAGTAACGTAAACTTTTATGTTTTCGGTATTTACGTTAGCTTCTTTTAACAAGATTAAAAAAATATTGATCAGACGTTACTAAATTTGTTTAAAATAATTTATAAATGTTCCGTTTATATGTAAGTAACGATTACGTATCAATGTTTTTCCGAATGATCGACGTTGCAAAAGGATTCGTTTCAAGATTCGTCAAATTTATTTTTCCCTTTCTCGAACTATGTTTATTTATTCTTACCGTTGGTTATTTGTATTATTCTTTGATTCGCGTTGATATTTTATCGTAGTTTGAAACGTTTAACGAACGATGTTTATCGTAGTAAAAAAAAATCATTTCATTATTTACGATAATGAAACTTACGAAGCGATAATTCTTCGTTTATTATTCAAGATGCTTTATCGAACGAACGTAATAAAAAAATCGTATTTGTAAATAATTCGGAAACGTTGTTCGTTACAATACTGCTAAAAAGATTATTTTTCAATGTCAACGTTCCTCCATTGCTCGCGAAGAATCTGTACACTCTTGAAAATTCTTCGCAAAAGTTGCAAAAAGTTTTAATGTACCGATAAACGGGAAAGACTCTCGAAAGTAAAAATATTTTTAAAATGCTCTATGATGCCATTCCTGAAAGAAGATTTGGAAAACGGGTCACGTTTTGTACACGATAGCACGAATCCTAGGATAATCGCGATGGGCACACGAGAGCTAAAGAACCGGCTTTCAAAGTAGGTCGGAACACTGGCCCTTTATTTTCTCGGTGCGGTACTTTTAATCGCTTACAATACCGTCACCTGGTGGTAGCGTACAAATTGCGTTAGTCGGTATTTGTTGGGAAATGTTACGTACTGCTCAACCGTTACCGAGTATAGGAGTATTTTAGATTTTACAATTATTTTTGGAACGAGTTTTCGCTATTCGTGAGTATCTCTTTGAAGTAACCTTAATTTTGTTTGTTTTATTCGAGTTGATAAATTACGAAGCTGAATTTTGCGACCGACTTTTTCGCTCAGGATTACAAATTTTTAAGGAAGTTTGGAACAATCCACGTTTTTAAATAGCCTGTAAAATTAAATGACAGGTAATCTGTACTTGTACCAATTGCGCGTGTGTATAGATTAAATTATTAAAATAAGATTTTTGGTTTCAATAATAATAATAATTTATGGAAATCTTATATGCAGACAAATGGATTGAGATTATGAATTTCGAACGTGTATTTACTGTGTAAATTTGGATCAGTGAGAATTTATTTGAATCATCTCAAAAAATTGCTTTGATTCAACCTCATTTTCAAATTAAATAAAGTTAACGCGATAAGTTACTTTGTCACATCGAATTGTTTTGTCTTTATTTTAAAACGTTTTAGTTTATAATAGCGTCCAAATTCAAGGATAATTTAATCGATATATAATTCTAGAATTTATTTGGATGGTATCGCTGACATTCGATAAACGATCGATAAACTTGTGTCAGAATAATCGAATTTAGTTGAAAACGGCAAGTATTTATTTTTCTAAAGGATATATAAAAATTAGAAATATAAATTACGTATTTTCTACATTTTTTTGAAAAGATTTGTTCTATAAAAATTAATTAGCTATACAAATTTATAAAAGTATAAATTATACTTCCAACGCATCGATAAGATAAAAAAAAAGTGTAAATATTTCGGTCCGAGAATAATTTTTATAAATTAATAGTTAAAAGTTTTTGGTTTCGATGCCGTATGTTCGTAAAATCTTTGTTATCGTAAGATAAATTATTATACGAATAACGTTTATTTAAAAAAATTTACGTGCAATTAGTAAATTTAGTGTCAAAACTTTCATTTTACCAAGAGTAAAATGACTTTCAAATTTTAACAATTATTATGCATTAAATCGATATATTTTTACTTATGTGGCAAATACCGTGGCAAAGAAAGTGAAATTGATCAAAAAGTTTTTGCCAGTATCATACGGTATTCGATTAAGAATTCATTTATCGATCTAAGGTGTTCGAGTATTGCTTTCGAACATCGTAATATTTTCGCTCTCGATAATTTACAATAAAATTTAAATATGTACAGTAGCGTTGAAGCATGGCGTTAAATCAAAGTTATTTATGGGGAGAAAAATCAAAACTTGAGCCTGAAAGCGTAAATCCGTGTATCTTTTTGATTCGATTTCCCTCGAGATCAAGTTTTTATCCTATATTCAATCATTGTACGTTCTTCTTTAATTTTCATTCCCATGCATCGAACAAAGTTGAAAAAACAACCTAATAATTAATCCATAGAGAAAGAACAGACTAAATTATTCTTCAAAGGATTGGGGGACGACTGGCGTTCAACATAATAGAGAGATTAAAATGACTCGGGCATATCAGAGGAATAAATGGCAGCGCGATACTAAATAGAGGAAATTCGTGCTTCATACTCACGACCAGACGTTGCCCTATAATCCTCGAACACACGTGCACAAGCATAACACCAGCAGGTACTTACAACTCGGGTTCTGGGATCTCGTTACGTTAATTTACGAGTTTTTTTCCATCCCCTTCTACTAGAGAAACATTGTATTAGTTGGGCAGGTCCCTACGTACGCGCGTATATATATATATATATATATATATATATATATATAGGTTCGACAAGTTGTCGGCACTGGAATAGAACACAGCTAGAATTTTTATATCCCGTGCGATATTTGATTTATAGACTGCTTACTTGTATCTGCGGATGTATTGCTCCGCGAGTGTTTCGACTTTACTTTTGCTCGGGCCATTTATTGTCTCTACGTGCGAATCCGAGGGTGTGGGTTACAATATTACCGATGTTACTGATTAGAAGAGGCTGTTAAATATAAGAGGCGATACGTCCATGTGCAGTTTACTGGCGTATTTTATTTATAACGTCTGTTGATTGTCTTAATAATACTTAAGTAATTGATTCTCATAGCGATATTGTATATATTAATAATGTTGACGCGCGATTGTATCCTCACTTGGCGTGAGGCGGGCATTTTGCCTCTTGACATTTAGGAGTTACTTAATACCTCGTAAAACACTAACTAGACGTTAATTAAGTTCAATAATTTATGCAAGGGTTTCGATTATGTTGTAGCTTCCAAATACATTTCACAGCTTGTATTTATTGAGATATTATAAGATAAGAAAAGAAAATTGCTAATGTTTTTCATATCATCCGAAGGTTGTAATAAGACAGCGATTTGATAGATGAATATAATTTTCAATTACGTTTATTACAAATAAATAACGTTCAAATATAAATTTCACTCTTACATAAAATGCGTACTTATTGAGTAGCGGTTGATACTCGGATAATTATGAGTTATTTTATAAATGCATAGTTGTAATAGGAAACAAACTGAAGCAATGACATTTATTCTTAGAGTTAAGAATACAACTTTCCATTGATTAAAAAGAAAAATAGCGAAATAGAGAAGAATTTGTATTTATATCCAAATCATTGATAAATATTCCCAAAATCATAGAAGCGTTTATTAAATTCAATAAAAAAATCGAATATAAATCATTTTTAAAAATGTAGTTATTTTTAATATAAATGAAATATACGCTGCTTATATATGTTTAAATGTTACACGTTAAATACGTTAAAATACATAATGGAAATAGTTTTTAAATATTTATGAATACACGATTTTAAAAGAAAAGAAAGCTTTTAAAAATAATGTACTAAAATGCCAACTGTTTTAAAGATATTTATCTAAACGATAGTAAAATTAACAATTAAATAATTTCTTCAAAGAATAATATATATCATAATTCAAGATAGTCGAAGTTAATGTATTATTTAGTATTTATTTATAGTAAATAGAATAAGACTGTGTATTAAAATATGAATTATGTAAGAGACGTATTATCTCAAATTAATATTATCTATAACAAATATGGTTTTGAAAAAATTAAAAATTTCAATAATGATTTACATAATATTTTGAGTGTGATAAAATAAATATAATAAACTAAAGGATATTTAAAAAAAAAATTAACGTTGATGGTACTTGAAAATATAATTCGTAAATAATTAAAATTCCATAAATAACAATTTATTATAAATGAACATAATTTTTAAATTATAGAAAAAGTAATTCTTAGTCAAACTATTATCTTTAAGCGTATCATATGACTAACGATGTTCTATTGTGTTTGTGTTAATGATAATGTTCGAATTATCTTGGAACTAGTTTTTTAATATTTAACGTATTAACTATAGTCACTTCTTTACTTGTTCGGTAAAATAAGTGATATTTGTAATTTTAATACATTAACGTAGAACAAAAATTATAACGTCGTTACACATTTATCAGAATAGATTTTGGAAAATTGTCTCGATAAATTATTTTAATAAATTATATTCTATACTTAATATAAATAATTAATTCGTCAAAACGTTTAAGCATATTATATTTTATTCAATGATTCCTCCTTGAAAATTACCGTACGATTGGAAATTTTAAATATTATACGCGATAATAAATTTAACGTAAGCGTGTATCAAAAACGTACTTTAAACTATAATCGTTGACACACTATAAATAAGTAAAATAACATTATTACATAATTTGAATTTACAAATGAATTCATTTTTCGTTTGTTGACAGGATTGCAGGATTATGCGGTTCGAAATGGTAATTCAGCATACGATATCGACCCTTACTCGGTTACCTGCCATACCGATCATACGTCAATAAGGGATTTAAATTAAAAAAAAACATTGTATATTTGTAGAGAGAAATGCATATTTACCATTAGACTGGTTTGTGGGTATACTTTCGGTAAGTCATATTTCTCGAAGATATTCGTATTCCCAAAATACGTACGACTGTATACACATATTTATACAATGTGATATGTGTTACATAAAATGGCTTGTATGTACACAACTTTTTTATTTGCATAATAAATATATACAAAAATGTTAAAATATAAATAAAATGCCTTTTCTTCATTTTTATTGTTTTAAAGACGATATCTCTCGATATAATATTTTTAAAAAGCTACAATATCGGTAAACTCACTTTTTATTCGATTATAAATTCTTTTATGTTTCGCATCGATAAATAATTCTTAAAATATTTTGCACAAGATCTACAAAATTTGTCAATTTTGATTAATTTTTTCAATTAAATTGATAAATCTACCAAAGAATATTTTGTTTTATGTATCGATCGGATTTAAAAATAAAATTTCCAGAGATTTCGAATTTTCTAGAATCGAAAAGATAATTAAAGTTAAGAACAAAGGTAAATTAAATCGAACGAATCTGTTTTAGTTTACGATTTACAAGATAACATCGAGTTATCTTATACCTTGCGGATTCAAAATATTGTTCATTAAAATTAGTAATTTCTCGGGAAATAAAAATTTAAATTATCAAAAAATAAAAATACGATAGAAGATTTTTCTTCTTCTTCTTCTTCTAATATATTTTTAAAGTAATTATTATAAGAATTACATTGGTTACGTCTTGTTTAATGACAGTCCAGTCCTATTGATTTTCTTGCTGTCTGTTGGAGAATCCAAGCAAACAGTCGCACAAACAAAAACGAGGAAAATTACTTTTATATTTAAATACACACAAATTTCTTATAATCTAGATATAATATAATATCAAATCAGCTTGATAATTTCTCAGAAAAAAAAATTAAAAACGTATAATTTGAAGAAAGTAAGATAAAAATAAAGTTAATCGTTTAATTGTGGAAATAGAAATATAAATCTTTATGCGTATATACTTTAGAAAGTGCGTAGATTACAATAAACACAGGAATCTTCTTATTATTAATATAATGTTAATTTTTGTAAAATTAAACATAAGATAAGATCAGAGATATTCAGTAACGTACATTTTAAAATTGCTTTATGCGATATTTGTGTGATAAAAGCATTGACTTTAATTATATCTAATCATTTTAGTTATATATTATATCGTACCATTCATAATAGGTATTATTTTCAAGGAATAAATGAAAGCAGAGCGATATTGTTTAAAAATGTACCGTAAGGAAGGAATGTGTTGGAAAGTTATTAAAGTTAAATTAAGAAATGCACGTTATCGCACCGCATATGATATTTCAAGTATTTCATTTATAATCCTCGAATTTTTATCTACTTTTTTTAGAAATAAATTAAAATTTTAAACGAATTTCTTTTCCCGTTCGAAGGAACTTTCAAGTACATCCCTTTAATATGATTTAATTACAGCTAGCCAAGAAATCGTCGTACTTGTGCTCTTTAATTATATCCAGAAATCATTGGATATTTCACTAAAATCAGTCGAGCACACGGTACTTCTGAAAACAGCAAATAATGCAAGAAAATCCTAGAGCACTCGATAGAAAGAAACTGAGTTGTTATACACTCTATCTTTTTCTCGCGAACGTGCTATTGGTCGGTGCTTGTCCTATCCCGAGTAACCACCTTCGTCGGACAGATGCTTTCGAGGCGTAGCTCAAAGGGAAAAATTGTGTTTCTTCGCAGCGTGAAAAAATAATTCGACGATGAATAAACTTTTAACGAAGATAACTAGGAGCTACTTTCGATGCAAAAGTCTTGAACGCGACGAGGTGTGATTTTTTTTTCTTAGTTTTTTACATCGACTTCGAATCGAGATGACGTTTCATTTGAAATTTTAAGACCTTCTTCGAAAACGATACGAGATTCGGTAGATTTCGGTCGTTCTTTGAATTTTAACCGCGGAACTTTGAGTAAAAAATGCGCTATGTTAATAACTATCGAATCGTTTTTTTATTTCAACCTTTTGCCGACACTCGAGATTATTTTCTAACGAGATTATTTTCTATCGTTTCATCGAATCTTAACGTTATACTCAAATTACGTCTACGCAATTATTAATAGAGCGTAATTTATCCACTTATTTCGCAGATAGTTAGTCTCATATATAATTAAAATAAATATTCATACCATATGGACTCTATCTTCCGTATAAAGAACACGTGAATATCGAACGAAAGAAGCACAATGTTGCAAGTAAATATAACCGATAATTTTGCGTAATGAATGTATGTACGAGTTTGCGAGCTTCGATAAAAACAAGCGTCAACCAGAATTAGAATAAAGAACGAAGTTTATAAAGTATCGAGAGGCAAGCCAGTAAAAAATGTATATCGATTAAATTTTTAAATTTGCTAAATTACACGTGAGAAGCGTTTAAAATGATATTTAAATACAGTTTAAAATAATTCGATTTTGTCCCATAGAATCGTATCGTAATAGTAACGAATATTATAGATTTCAATCGTCTAAATTATTTATAACTCCGCATAGAAAGTCGAGCCAACTTGAAAAATGAAGCGAAACAGAATTGTAGAACGTAATACGAGCGAACGCGAAGCACACATCATCGATTAGTTTCTAAGAATAAATTAAAATCAAATTCGTTTAATTTCGTTAAAATATAATTGACGGCCTATCCATTCTATCCATTCTATCCATTCTATCTATTCTATCTATTCTATCCGTTATTCGAAGGTATTATTTGCCCAACTAAGATTCCCAGAGTAAATAAAAGCGTTTACGGTTGCTAAATAAATAATCGAGAAACCGACTCAACTCCATTATTTTTCCGAGCACGAGCTACAAATTATAGAAGAGGAAGAATTTTCATTGAAAGCCCGAACGAAAGCCGAATTTCGGAGGACAGCCATTGTTAACAGGGCCAAGACGGAGGAAACGAATTTTCGAACGGTAAGGTTTCGCTCCCCGCTGGGAGGAAAGCTCATTAAGGGTCGCGACGAGGGTCGTCTCATTAGAATTAAAATCGAAAGCTCCAAGGATGGAATAAAATTTAAAAAAACGTACGCGTTCCAAGGCAGTCGCGATGAAATAAAACATTTCTTACGCACGGAGAGAAGCGACTAGTAATAGCGGTAGAGCCATGAGCAAGCGAAAACTTCTTCGTCAGCCACGACAAGCAATAATACCAGCATCGCTCGCCTTACCTCATCATCGTCGTGCGTTCAAGTCTCAAGATCATACAAACTTAACGAGAGAGTGACATTCACCAACACAGCCAACTTTCCTGGCACGACTCTTGGACTCTTCGCTTGTCCCTGTGCGAACGGCGACGTGATTGCGCCAACACATCGAGAGACTCTCTGTCTCGCTTCAAAATGGCCGCTCAACTGGTGCGTTCGCTAATAAAAATCAGCGATGAATGCAACACCTATTATGGTCACTGTTCTTCCACACCTAACTTCCGACAAATTTTATCTGAGTAGGAGGAGGAGGAGAAGGACACGAAAATCGCGGCTTTGCCCATTTTTTTTTCTTTTTCCAAGGAACGTTCGTTTGCTTGGGAAACCGCAGAAAAAAATTTATTGTTTAGATACGATCTTATTATCGAAAAAAAATATTTGTAGGTACGTGGCTGCGTAGATTCATCGATTCGTAGAAAAGTTCATCTTCGTCTTGTATTTTGTTGCGCGTTGAGTAATACTCGAATATAAAGTATTATTGTATAACCTAACGTCGCAGATATTGACATACAAATATATTCGTTCGAATCTTGATGGAAAATACGGAATTATTATAAAGTTAATTACGTTTTTGCGAAATTAAGTAATGATTTTATAGCCTTGAATGAATCGATGGTAGCAATAAAATAAACTATGATTTTTAGAAATCCATTTATCTACGAAAGCTGAATCATTAATATAATAATGCTTGCTTTAGAAACATAAAATTCCGTTTATTATATACGAATTATCGTTTATTTTTAGGATTATACATATAATTTAAGTTCGGAGTAGTATATTCTATTCGATTTAGTAATGTTTTCTAATTATTTTTTGTTATGAATAAAGTATTAAATTCGAGAAATTATTCATAAAAACAAAAAAATATTGAATATAATTGTTAAATACATTAATTAATTTTATTGCAATAATAAACTTATCGATAAATTATATTTACTATTGTATTAAAGGTTTTGTTTACATTAATAGTTTTATTTCAATGCGTAATTAATATTTTATTAACAATTTGATAAAACTTGTTGTGACTTAAAAATCACTTTCGAACTTTATTTCTATTTTAATGCATCGATAATATCCTACTTATCAATTTAAAAACTATCTACTATATATTTATCGAAATATTTTTTATAATTCATAAAATTTTTAATCTGTGTAATAAATTCTATTGCGATATTACACCTTATTATATTATAAATCTTGTTTTTTCTAATAACATTTAATTTAAAATATATTTTGTACGGAAATTATTTTAAATTCTTCGATCAAACTTTAAATATGTTCATATTTCATTTAACATGTATACGTATTATGTAAACGTCGACAAATTTTTTAACTAAAAGAGTAAAATGACATTTGAGCATAATAATTATTTTGTATAATAATAATTTTTATAAAAAATATATGAAAATTTGATTCTCAACTTAATTTATCAAGAAAATTTTAAATACATTAGATAACGCAAACATGTCATCGCTGGAAAAAAAACATTGAAATAAAACATGCAAATAAACAAGAAATTTTTGTCGCATTAGGATTGTAGTACTCGGTATTTTATTATCGAGTTTAGTAAACATCGCTTTAAATGCTGTAAACATTTTATGCACATATATTTATTTATATATAAAAAAAAAATATATATATATATATATATATATATATATGTACGTATACGTATAAAGCGACATCAGATTCCACGATCGTGGAATAGTTAAAGATATATTTAACGACGACTGTGAAAATCACCATAAAAATAGGATATTGATTTCACAAATGAAACATTTAATTTATTATGTTTCATATATTATACGCAACGTCTATTATTCTCAAAATATAATCTATCGTTTAAAATATTTTCAGTCGCGATCAACAAGAATAATTTTCCGTTCTATTTTTTATCTCGATGAGGTTAAAAATGTACGAATACGATAATTATTCGCAATAAAAAGCGAATATTCGTATCAAGATAACTATTTGTACACAAGAACGTAATTTCTTAAATAATAAATAAGAATTGTTTTCCTGGAAATAAATTAAAAATTGAAAAGACAATGCCATATTTTTACCTGCAAAATGGAACATATTTAACACAGGTTTTACGATATAAATTGTAAAAATAAATTATACAGAATAAATTATAGAGTTTTAGTAAGAGAAAGCGCTAATTTTCTCTTTTTATGTAATTACCGTGTATAGTTTCTTAATTCAATCTATAAATTACGGCATATAAATTAAGGCTATAGAAATTTAAAGTTTTATTATTCCAGAGCGATAAAAAAAAATACATAATTCGAGAGAAGACGTTTTTCACGCAGTTCATCTATCAGACGGTTTTCTTCCGTACGCGCAAAAATTGAAGCTCGTGTCGAGCGAGTTCGATGTAATTTTCAAAGGCTCGAGAGGAGAAAGAAGCAGATACGACGTACGACGTCGTCCAGACCCGAGAGTCGTTCAATCTTTCGTATCATCAGTCATGCGACGGGGAACAGACACTTTTCAGATCCTTTAAAACTCATAAGACCGATCCTCGCTTTATTGCTCATTTTTTCATCCCGGAGGCTGTCACCTCGCTATCAAAATAACTAAGAGAGAACAAAACCACCGAGTGGAAATTCGCTCCCGCGCATCGCGATGGAAAACATAACGGATTACCCTTAAGTCCGTGTAAGACCGCTTCCAAATACAAGTGTAATGTACCGAATATCCGCGTACTTCATCCGGGTAGTCCAAGTAGCCGCAAATTGCCAATGGCGCATGCGACCCTTAATTATCCATCGTAACGACTCTTTTTCTCCCTGTGCATTCCAAACGCATTTACGTAGCGCGCGATTCTCTTGCCTCGTTGGACGGTTGGATGTTTTCCCTCCGTAATCTCTACTCGATGCAGTCTGAAAAATTACAATGCCACGTGTTCTCGTATACGGGATAGATAATTACTTTCCGTCGTTCCAACGGGTCCTTATTTTTGACGCATATGCCATTTATTATATACTCGGTGTACGCGTTTCTCCTCGTTTCTCATTCGCTGATTTTTCTGCTTTTTTTTTTTTTTTGCTTTTATTTTGCTTTTCATTACTAATTTCGGATACTATTTTCCTTTTTTCCTCGATGCCTGCACGAGTAAAATAATACCCGCGTTCTACGGTTCGGTAGATACGAGGTATAAATAAGCCATGAATCATAAGATTTTGTTAATGAAGTGCTTTTTACGTTCGTCGATATGGTTAATTATACTTTTCGACAAATTGTATCGACTAAAATTACTTTGATCGAAGATTAAAATTATTGCGTCGAAAATAGGATAATGGGATAATTAACGCTTTTGCGAATAATACGTATACTTGGATGCAATATTTACGTTTGACCGATCGACTTTTCAAAATACTTTAATTTTCGGAAAATAACGGAGCAATCTTAAGGAAAATTTACCAACATTCATCGTTTCCAAATTGAAAATTACGGTGTAATTATGTTAAATAAAAGAAAACAATTAGAAGGAATAAAATTGAATCCCTGAAATTAACGATCATTGATGGAAAGTTTTAAAATAAGCGAAATTACATTTTATTCGTTAAAAATGTAGGCTCGGATCTATTTTGAAAAAGTAACCCATATGTTTAAAATAAAATAATGGCTTATCGAATAGAAATCGATCCAAGTGCCCATTAAATCTTCTTTCACTTTATATATTTATAGTTGATGTACTATTTTTGCATGATTTTAATGGAAAAGAGATATCGATGTTCCGCGTACGACAGACGAGAGATTTGCATTTATGAAAAAAATGTCATAATCCAAACGCGAAGGTTTATCACTGGATGTATCTTTTACAATGCTAGAAGTAAAGTACGGAATGCGCGCTTATAATGCACTCGTAAAGAATAATAAAACTCCTAATTATAGGGTTAAAATACGAGTGTATAGTCAGCGTACGGTGATATAAAGGAGCGAAATAAAAAAATATAATATCGATTGCGGCTGATTCGTAACCGTTAATTAGAGTAGAAATGCAGCCGCTCGAATAATAAGAGACATTTAATCGCATGAATTTTTAAATATATCGTAAATATAATTTTACTCCTTTTATTTAATAAATTTTTCGGAATTATTCCGTCCATTCTATTTACAATATTCACTCGAATAATCCTTTTTATAGTTGCTTACAATATCTCTTTTATCAACTTGGCTTTTTTCTCTCGCATACGTATATATATATATTATCGTCAGTCGTCACGTGATCACAGGGAATGAACCGAGAGACATGTAAGTATACTTAGCGCCGCTGTTGCTGAGTGTTTTTAAAATGAGACACAGAACAAACTTTAAAAATAAATGTTCGTTTATATTTTTAGGATGATCTAGGAAATGGATATAGTTTGAATAATAATGTTATAAAATTGTCACACGGTTATTACGTGTTATTTTAAAACTAATTCTAATTTTCTCATTTACCTCGTATGAAATTGTAGGAATATATTTATATTTCCGAAGCCAAATTAAGTTAAAGCGACGATTTTTGTATTGTACCGAATATGCCTCGATCAAAGTAATCTGTAAAATATATTACGTTGCAATGAAATTCAACTAATTTGAAATACATTTTTTTTAACGTGGTAAACAAATTTTTTAAAAGTATTTTGCAAAAAAAACTTTGCAACTATTTCATATCGAATAGACTAACAACAGTTTCGTATAATCTTTTACGCATATTAAACGATGAAATTCATTATATTAAATTATTCGAAAATCATAATTTTTTCTTTGCGTTATTTTGTAATTGTGATTATCCAAATATATATTTTATCAAGTGTTAAATATGCTTGAGTAAAATTAAAAAGTTACGTTAAGTTTATTACGTTTTTTTTTATTCGTTGTCCTTAAGTTTTTTTCGATAATACTTATTATGTAAGACAAATTTTATATGATTTTGATACGACTTGACGTCAAAGTCTTTCCGACTAGAAATCGATTCGTGATCACAAATACTATATGGATGATAATAAAAATATAATTGTAATATTTTAATTTTTCTCTTTTTATAGACACGAGTAATTGAAAAAGTAGAAAGCTGATAAGGCAAATAAATAACGAGTGCAGTATATTATTAAATTGAACGTATATTTGTCTAAAATATTATAAATAAAAATAATGGTTAACGAAAGACGGAAATATTATAAAATTTTACGGTACTGATATTACTTACGTCATTATATTATATATATATATATATATATATATATATGTATATTGCATTTTGAGAATTTCATTTTCTCATTTATATTTATTATCTACACGTTAAATATTTCGAATACATTTTATTTCTATATATTTAATTATAGTATTATTAAATGCTATATTTTTAGTAAAATGAGCATAATAAATTTTAATGAAATTGACTCGACCATTACGTGTATTTATTACCCTTGAATTCATTTTATACCCAACAAATTATATTTAATCTTCACTTCGGTAAATATTACAAGCATTTTCCACATTTTATTTCATCTGCTCGTTCATCGAACAATTTTGTTATGAAATAGTTGTAAAATCGTATTGTATTCGCGAAAAATTTAAAACAATAATTTATATAAAGCAAGAAAACACAATAGAGCATCGCAAAACGAAACATTATCTTGGAATAAATATCACGAAGCAGCTATTTAAGTAAAATTTATTATGATTTTTTGCATTAAATACGCATTCCTGTTAACTATCAATCGTCGACAAAAATTCCAGCGGAATGTCTTCAACCCTCCACTTAGATACAAGAATTTCGTTAATTTAATATCGTCTCTCTTTCTCTTTCTTTGTCTCCGGTAAAGTAGGCAAAATAAAAGCGAAACTTTACTTCGCAACAACTTACACAGCCACAAGTTAACTCTTTCGCAAACTCAAAGTTCTTCTTTTATCGAATCATTACACTAATAAACTCAGGGCGTATAATTCTTCGATAGTTTGGTCGTTTTACTTACGCCTCTTTTTTCGTGCCTGCATATGAAAAAGATAAATTAATATCCCCTTTCCCGTGATAGTCTTTCGGGAGTTGTCTCTATTAACGGATACTGTAACGTTAACGGTTTTATATTGCAATTACACGCACACACGTGTATATGCGTCGATATACGGGCTCGGTACGGGACTGGAAGCATCGCGTCATCGGAAATGTTTTACAAGACTGTTACTGTAGAATGAAAGGAAAGTCGCCTCAATTAGGGCAATGAGAGCCAAATTTTTTTCAATAGCTATGACGTGCACATATTTATTATAAAATGTCGAAAGTGTCGTCGTACCTATTTCAAACCCTTGCGCGCATTCGTTACTTAATAAAAGAGAAATTACGTGGTTTGATTGAGCGAAAAATGAGAAAGTACTTCGGTTGTTAGCTTCACTGTTCCGCCATTTGGTACGTTCAAGAGGCCATTTTTCTAAGTATCGTTTCTCTCTCTGCTCGTGGATATCGTTTCCGAAGATGATTCGCGTTTCCTATTCTATTCAGATTTTTCTTCGAGTATGGGTGAAGACATATTTTTCGGATATTCGTATTGTAATTTGTCAGTTTTTTGTTTTTTTTTTATCATTAGATCGAATTTCGTTTGTTTAGTGCGATATAAATGTTATTCTCAAAATCAATATTCGAACATTCGGCATTTGTTATTTATACACAATTTTAAAATATTAAAATTTATATTCATAACTTATATAAGAATTTTTGCCTACGTACGCCAATGCAGTTTATACTATAATTATTTTAATATATAATAATAACTCTGTAAATTTTTTAATACAGAAATTGATGCATCGTAATATAAATAATTGTAAATATTTCATGATAAACGAATATTTGTTTATAGTAAAAAATTTATAATTGAAGACAGAAACAGATAAATTTCGATAACAAATTTTTTCTCGCAACTAAAAATGTATAAAATTTGTCGTATATCGAATTCGATTGAATCTTTTTTACTTGTACTTTTATTGGAATGATTTTATTTGAACTTCGACTCGTATCGAATTAAATAAACTAAATTATATTAAAATAAAATACATTATACATTTTATTTCCATATGCGTAAAACGTGAAATAATGTATATTTTAATTAAATTACTGACTATTCGATTTCTATTTTTAAAAAAATTTATTTGGTTTATCAAACAAGCATAATCTAAATAAAAGTAAATTGATTTTTAATATATTTTGATTAAATTTTCTAAAATTGTAATCAAAGAGCATAGCATTGATTAAAATTTATTTTTTAAAACGAGAATATTCATTTTTAACGTTACATTCGTGAAAAGAGTATTTCCAACTTTTGTTCAACTATTTTGGTACTAAAAAATTATGTTGAATTTTATATTTGATATAATAATTTAAGTTCTAGGTTTTTATGTATAAATTAAATTGAATTTACTCATAATAAGAAGAAATTAAGAGCAAAATACGTTGACTAAAAAATAGTTGTTTGAAAGTATCGTAAATATTAGCATAGTTTTCTTATAATACAAGATATTATTAAAAATTTTATTATTTTATATTACAATCGTTTACTGTACTCGATTAAGTTCAATTTATAAGAATCTAATGTAAAATACAAGTAATTTTTGTGATAAAAATACCGATAAGTTTTATAGCGTAATATTTTTATTAAATTTCAACATATTCTTTTCGTCACAAAATTATAATTTCATATTATTGTCTACAATTTCAGTTTGATATATTTTTGAAAATATAATTATTTGTATCTGGCAAATACAATTCTAAATTTATCGTTTATAAATAACTGTAATAAAATGATTCATCGTTTATAAAAAGTGTTATAATGAGATCTATAGTATAATAATATATTTAAAGAATAAAGTAAAATTGTGATGTGAATATACAACTTACTCTAAAGTTAACATAATAAATTGCGTAAATCAATTAATATACAAATTTTATTCAATTAACATCTAACCGAATAAAAAACATGATCGTATATCAAGATTCAAATAATTTGTTATCGTCAAGATTTCTTAGTTTTGTTGAAAAATATTTACATTCGAGTTAATATTTAAGACATATTTAATAAACATTATGTTTCTAAATCACTTGAAAATTTTAAAAACTAGTAATCTTACTTTTGAGTTGTAAAGAAAAGTTCACAAGACATTAAATTTAATTGAGAAAATTATAAAAATTACAACTATTGATATAACGATAGCAATAAATACAATAATTTTATTTCATATAAAAAGTTTTAAATAAATAAATAAATAACTAAAAATTATCAACAAATTATTTATGTACACGATGTGTTATAGGAAATATAAAATATATTGAATGCATACAAAAAGTATTCTTTTTTTATAATCAATATATATTTTTGCATTGATAATTAAGGTTAAAACAGAATATAAAAAATCTTTTTAATATTCAATTGTTTCATTAATTTAGAAAAACTCAGTGGTTTTCAAAGCAAATTATTCCAAAAAGAAACGTTGATAAAAATTGACAATGGAAAATAAATATAATAATTTAACTTCTATAATTACTATAATTAAACACAAAAACTAATTTACGATTTTATGCCATTAGTAGCAATTAGTATTCATTGGTCATTAATTATTTAATTCTTTTATACATAATTATTTTTTGTGATTTTTCAGAAAACCTTATCAAATATAGCTATAAGTTATCTCATAAGAAACTTTTTAGAATCTTGGCGGTCCTTCCTCGCTCATTCGAAGGTAAACAAGTTGATGGATAAAATAAAAAATCGAGGATAAACACAGTAAAAATTTGTTATTGATCTTATATAAATGTATTATTAATTAGGCAAGCGCAAACATAGAATTGTAAATTAAAAATTGTGCTGTTTTTATCCTTGGTGAAAAAATACATTCCAATTGTATTTTTAAATTGTATTTAAATAACAATTATTGAAATTATAAAAATGTACGGGATATATAAAATTAAATAATAAAATTGGAATCCATTACTTTAACAATTTTGTAACAATTCTACGTTTAACATAAATAAAATACCGTAATTTAAAAAATTATTTTAAAATACAAATGTTAACGTACAAAATAATTTCTTGATAACATCTATTAATTTACGTATTATTATCGATGCATATTATTAGTATTTTTAATACAAAATCGACACATGTACACATATTTTTTCATACAAAGCTGTAAATTAGACATTACAGAATTTCTTTGGAACACCTTCGCTGTTGTTATGTAATATTCCAAACAATCTTTATTACCTATGTAATTCATCTTATCACGTACTTGTACATAATCCCGACGATAATGTTGAAGTTATTTAATACTCGAACCCATTTCGAATTATTGATCAATGTAATGGTTTTCCTATTCGATGCATACGTAGGAAACGAAAACAAACTAAACACCCATTTAGATTTTTATAGGGTCGCTATATTTTGCAAAGATAAATAATACGTTAATATTATTATTATTTGGCTAGTCTCTTTTATATAGAATTTTAGAGGAATTTATCAAATTGGATACGTAAAATTTTAATCGTTCCAAATAAAGTAGAAATTCTAATCACTTTTTAACAACGATAAGATAACTAGATAACATAAATGAATTGCCATTGACATATACATCGTTAAAGGAAAGTTTATAATGTAGTAAAATCATGCGTTTAAACGGAATACAATTTAATTTACCGATTTATTCCATCGAATTCGAATTCCATGCTAAGCTACATAGACTAACGTTATTTAAATAAACCATATTAAACCAGAATCATTTTCACGGTACGTAAATAATTTATAGTTCCACTCGTTCGAGCAAAGTTTACTTTGCCTCGTAAAAGTCCCTTTTCCGAAAATATAACTTATCACAAGGTTGGAAAACTACAATTTATAAAAATACGTCGGATGTTAATATTCCTCGGAAAGCTTTTTCGAGTTTGAGCGCGACAAATAAGCTAAGAGTAATTCGGAAAACAAAAGAACAAACAGTCGACGATGCATCTCGTAAAATTTGTCCATTTCTCGGCAAAATACCAGAAAAATATCCTCTAAAAATCCTGGAAAAAATATGCCAAGGATCGATGTACCTCGACGTTACCCCGATCTCTTGCACCGGAACGAAGCTAATTTGGCTGGTTGCTTACTGATTCCTTGGATCGAAGCTCGCCTCGCGTGTAAAACTCGCAGAGAGTATCTCGAACGAGGAATTTGCCGCGACGGATACGGAAAATGCTTCCTCCGGATATTTAGGCCTGGAACGCGATTCGCTTCGTCAGCATCCTCCCATCGATCGAGGTAAACGCCGAGTCTGTCATTGCCTATACGTCGCCGTCCTTCCGAATGATTCGAGGAAAGGAAACAACTCGAAAGAAATATCGAGGCTTGTGCATCGTCCCCCCGGCAGAAACCAAGATAAGAGCGTTCCTCAAATACAAATCAGCCCCTTTGCATCATCGGACGTAGACCGTTGGATCGAATCGACGTGGAGGTTCTCGCGTGTGTGCGAGTGGAGGCATCGCTCGAGGAAGGTCCGTAAGCACCTGACACGTCGTTCGTGGTCCGTTAGGTAGACGATGGAGGCTCGCAGTGGCGTGTCGAGGAGCTCCGGGGCCCGAGGCTTCCTTGGACCGCGATTTTACCGCGATTTTACCGCGATTTTACCGCGATTTTGTTCGCGTGCCGTTTACCTCTCGATCGGTGCTCGTTTCGTTTCTCGCGTGTCCCGACTCGAGTCTCAAGTTTGCGTTTTTATTCGTGGACCGAGTCCGGCGCTCGGAGGAGTTTCGATTACGCGAGATCTCGTTTACGGGGCGAGTAATCGAACGGAGTGATTTTAATTCCATCGCTCTTCGAGTGAACTCCCATTTGCGAAAATAATCAAGCCTTTGATTCCGATGATTGGTTCATATTCAACCACAAATTCGAGACGGGCGGATTATGTCCGAGACTCCGAGGCTCCGAGGCTCCGAGGCTCCGAGGCTCCGAGGCCGTATCGATATTTATAGCGAGGAGACTTTGCGAATCCGAGGAGCGTTTTTAAGAATAGTTTATTTGAACATTACCGTGTGTATGTTTTTTTAACAAAATACGATGTTTTCTTATGCGCGATGATTTCGGATATTTATGCTTTAATTACTGTTTTCGTTTCGAACTCGAGAGTAGTTATTAAAGTTTTCAAGTATAAATTAAGTCTAATAAGAAACACTTGTATACTCGATTAAATATTTTAACAAAAAATTGCATTTCATTTAATTTTTCATTGCTATTTGGATTTTATAATATTTCAGTTTGCGGTATTCAAATATTATCATTACCATTTAATGTGTACTTTCGCGTATAAAATACTTTTTATCTAAATTTTGATAAATAATTTACCAACGAATTACCTTACTATTTATTTTACTAATTAACGAATACAAATTTTAAATATGTTCATTTATTTTTTGAATTATCGGGATTTCAAGTACTTTAAAGTTTTTTAAGCGTGTAATATCCAATCTTTGATGAAACTGCGTATTCTAATGAAAAATACTTTATGTGATTACTAAATTATCGAATCACAGAAATAATGTTATAAAGAAATGAAAAAGAAAATTACATCATGATTTAAAATACTTTCTATATTGACCTTCGAATAGATAATTCATATTTCTTGAAAGTTATATTTGAATTAAAAATAAATTTTAAATCTAATATTATTTTTGATATATTAAAAAATAATCCTCCTTCAAAAATAAAATATGTGATAGCTTCGTTTAAAATATATCCTACTAAAGCATATTTTTACTAGTAAGTTTTTAAAAGCATATTTTTTACGTAATGCAAAAGAAGCACTCGATAAATTATATTTTTTTCGGTTTAAAATATTTTTAAATGAAAAAATTGTACAGAAAATCTTTTTTAAAAAAATGAAATATTGAGAAGTCATGTAACGAAAATGAAAATTTTCTGTACAATATTTAACGAATTTTTTTTTAATTTATTGATTATAACGTATAAATTTGTAATTATCGAGAAAATTATTGTCCTTGTCCGATTAGTATTTTCCGTACAATATTTTAATGGAAATATTTTTATTTTTATTATAAATCATATGTATAATTTGATGTACATTTATTTCGTTAAAAGATAAAAACTTTTTTTACATACAATAAAATATTAAATTACAAAAACATTTATTTATAGAATAATTTAAAATGTATGATTTACTTTGTTTTCAGTTCCCGAAATGGTAAAATATCACCCTGAAACTTTTACGAAACAAGGAAAAACTGCTTTTTATATAGCTAGAAATCAATAAAAAGAAATTTGCGTTGAAGAAGTAAATTTAAGACCAATTATTCAATTTGAATTTAAGATTCAGATTTTTAAATCATTAGTCTCGAATTACTTTTAATAAATTAAAATTTATAATATCAAATAGTTTAAAAATTTCAAACATTTTGTAACCGAAGAATAAAATTCATTTATTTAAATTTATCATTAAATTTATCGTTAAATTTATCATTAAATTTATCGTTAAATTTATCATTAAATTTACCATTAAATTTATCATTAAATTTACCATTAAATTATTCGATATATTTCTCCAATTATGTAAGAAACTCAACCATGTACTAATACTATTCAAGATATTGTTCTCAGTTCCTTTAAATCTAATTGGATATCATCGTTCAATCTTCTTCCAAGTCTATATAAAGGTCTTTTATGTCCCAGTTTTCTCGCTAAAACCCTACATATGGCGTTATTTTATTTTCTATTTCAGCTATGAACCTCACCCATCTTAATGTACGTGATTTAATTATTTTGATGATATAGGTTGAAGTATAGAAATCCTACTATTTAATAGTTTCGTAGATTACTATATTTTTCGTCTCCTCTCTCTTCTTTTATCACATTTTTTTTGGGAGTATTTTCTTCTGAAATATATTTGATACTTTCGCTCGAGAGATCAATTACATTAGTATATAAAGAGAAAAGTTTGATTTCGGCTATTTTATTATTGGATATTTTATAAATTAATTTTAACGTAATAAAAAAATTATAATTTTTATACGGAAAATTTTCAAAGAATTACGCACCAACAAAAGAGTAAGACATTACTCGTGAAAGTAATTAAAAGTAAATATTTATACGCATTTGTTACGTGATCTTTTCGATGTACATTATTAAACATTAAAATAAAATAATACGATGTAACATTTACTTGATAATTGTTTGAAACGAAAACCAAGAGTTCGATGAACACCGAAGAAATTTTATCTTACGTTTAAACATTTGCACGATGTATACGTGCCTTTTTTCGAAAAAGCGATGTTACCAAGAACATAGTTTTATACGGGCATCAAATATCTATTCGATTAGTTATTATTTTGAAACGTACACTTGCTATTTAAAATTTTCGCAATATCCTTCGTGAATTGTGGGTGTATATAAACTTACTACGCTTCTTCAATTACTATCAGTACGTTTAATAAGAGACTCTCTTTCGACCCGTTAATAAAAAATACACAAGTGAAAGTCTTTATGCGCGTTTGAAAAAAAATGTACGTTCGATCTGCGATCCAAGAGATTATCGTGAATTTAGCGAAGACTAACGCGAATACGTTTCGATATTATGGAATAAATTCGAAGAGCTGACGTTGAGAATTCATCGTAATATCACGATGTAATATTTTAAAATCTTGGATCGATAATCTAAAATTAAAACCGTTGTAAAAAAAAAAAGCTCGAGAAATTTCCAACGTATTATAAAACACGAAAATACCAAAGTCTTTAAAATCCAAGTTGGATGAATACTCGATTCTCTCGCGCAATTTTTCGCCAGATCGGAAGATATAAATACGAAACAATATAATAGAAACTAATTCAGCGGTAAAGCAACCAAAAGCAACCCACCACATTTTTATATCAACAGTGTTGCAGTTACGAAGCAAACGTGTCGAAATAACGCAAGTCCGCCATGCGTACACAAAATCCGTTTACCGTTTATTTGCTCTCTCTCGCAATCTTTAGGAAATTGCGTTGAAGAGACTCGTCCTTCTGGAGGGGTTCGAAATGTATGTAATGTTGCACATGTTGTAACAATTCGTCGAGGGATTCACATTCTGCGTCAGGGTTGCTAAGCCTGTGAATCTACTATACCGAGAAAGAGAGGAGCGAGCGAAAGAGACGGACGTCGTACGTCAAGAAATAATGAGACTTTTGGCGAAACTTTGAAAGACGGGTGGAGAAATTTGTTGTCCCGTTCGATTCGTTCTATATATTGATAGAACTTTGAATGATGGTTTATTGAGTTTATTAACTTTCAATGTATACTTGATTGCTAGATTTTTATGGATAATGACAGGTTCATTGTATTTAGAGATGAATGATTTATAAGCTGTTCTTACGAAATTTCTTTTCATTGGGTTATTATAACACTATTAAATGCAGTAGCTGATAATTCAAACGTATTTTGCATACGAGTACACTCTAACGCAATATTTGTCGTACCGAAGCGAAACGAATTTTATCCATAATAAATAATCCGAACCATAAAAAAAAGGAAACATGAAAGAAACCCGAAGATACGAATTTTCTCGATCGTACGCCTTTGTTGGACAAAATTCGGATTAAATCGAAAGTAAGGATTAGTCGCTTTTATTAACTTTTTAGAAATTCTTGATACGCCGATATATTTTCTTTACGGATTATAAAATGTAATTTAACGATGATAAGGCATTTTTCTTATCGTTTATAACAATCAAATAATATTTGACCGATTCGGTGGTTCGAGTTTAATTTTAAAACTATATTCCGAGGTTTTATAAGTATGGAATATATAAATTAGTTTTCAAAAGTCGCATCCAATTTTATAATAATTCGTGTACTGAGATTGTTAATAAAAAATTCATGTTTCGGTATGAACTTTAAATCCAAGTTTTACTTATTATTAGAATATTTAATAGGTCAAATATAAAATTGCATAAAAGTGCATACACTTTAAAAACTCTAAAAAGCAAAAAAAATGTGTTTTACGTATAGACTTTTGAAAAATGGAAAAAACTATAATGTAATTTATATATTTAATAAATTTTGTAAAAATTTTAAATACATCAAATGTTTAGATGTGAACACACGTATATACTTAGTCGTATATTTTCAACTTGACTTTTAGTCGTTATATATTAGAATCTATAAATTTATTCAAGTAATTTCATAAAAGATTTTTATATGCTATCCGAGTAAAAATAATACTTTATAATTTAATAATTTACATATTTTAAATCATTCGTTAAAAAATTAATTTTTTTCACGTCTTTTATGTAATATATATATATATATATATATGTATATAAATTAAAAATGTAGAACTACAAGTAAATTCACTAATTTTAAAAGTTTTCAAATTTATCCCACTGGCTTTCTTTAATATAAGTCTCTCTAATATCTTATTAATTTTTATCCATTGTCATCATTATTATTCGTTAATGAAAAGATTAATTTATAATTAAAGTCGAAACTATGAAAATGAAAAAACGATTTATAACGTTGTAAAATATAAAATATTTATAAATTATAGCGTAAAATAAAAAACAAATAAAGAGGTTAATGAGAAAAAATAAGTTATAATTTAAAATGATTAGAATTATGAGATAATAACAATTGAAAAGATAAAAACAGAAGAATGTAGATAGAATACGAAGAAAGAAACAAAAAGAGAACGAATATTATATAGGGTGTACAAACGGTAAAGGATAGCCGGAATTATATAAATTTAAATCTACCGGTGATGAATTTTATTTAAAATTTTTAATTCTTTTCTTATTTGCAGAGCTGTTTAATGATCATATATTATAAATGTGTAAGTGTGTACGAATATGTGTTTCGTGTAAGCACGTGCACGAAAAATAATTAATTTTTATGTTCACTTTAAAAGTACGTATTAAAATAGCATAAAATATACTCTAAAGTTGCAAGTAAAAGCCTCGGATGACATAATATTTTTTTTTGTTGCGTCTAATGTCGATATTTTCTTTTATAATAATAAAATATATTTTCGGATCAATGTTTCGAATTAACTATCAAAAAATTAGTCGATCTTGCTTTCCTTTAAGAACTTATTTAGAACCTTCGGTTGCATTTTCCTAATAAACCTATAAATATTGTATTTTATACGAATTTTGCATACACGTATTTCCTTTGCAATAGAATTTATAATAAACCAGGCTCTCTAAATTATACTAAAATAACTCGTAAAATAGTAAAAAATTCTACGTTTTGATATGGAAGCGTACGAGAACCGTAATTTATTAATTTATATTAAATATATTATTTAAATATATTAAAAAGGAAAACTTAAACGCGATGATCCGATGTATCACGAAAGAATTAAAATTATAAAAAAAATTGCACAAGCGAGTGGAATATTTCGTAAAACAAGAAAAATGTCTTCTAAACAATAAAAATTGTCCATATCAATTCCTTACTCCCGCTCCTACATTTATTTATAAATTATTGTTAAAAAAAGCGATTCTTTCTCACGAAAATTCTCCTTAACGACCGAGAATATCCCTCCGTCATTCGAAGCTCTCGCTCTTTAAGGTAGAACTGAAGATACAATCCCGCTCAAAAGTTACGCTCGGTGGAAAAAATATTTCCAAAAAATATATCCAAAAAATATTTCCAAAAAATGAATTTTCAAAAGCGCCGTCTTTTATTTACGGGGCGAATTATTTCGCCATTTTTTAATGTACTTAAATGGAAAATTAAGAGGAAAAATTTAACGGCAAATGTTATTTATTTATCGTTTGTTTCGTATATCCGTAGCGAATTTTCAAATTATTATCAATTTATCGATTAGATATTTTCCTCGTTTCATCGTAAATATTTAAATATGTATTAAACTTATTTTTAATTCAACGTAATTCAAACTCGTGCGTTGCAACAATTTTTAATTAGTTCGTAATAGGATTTATAAAATAAATGTAAAAGTAAATTATTTTACAGGTGAAAGTTAAGCGTAAAATAAATTTGTATTTTAGAAAGTTATTTAAAAAATCAATTAAAAATCGTTAACGTAAATAAAAATGTATTAAGTTTAAAATTTGAAGCTATGATTATTTATGCGTTGAATACTCGATGAATATTTAAAGAATATACTAATTTTGTTGTATAATATTTAAATGACGTTAAATATTCAACCATAAAAATATTGAGTTATTATAAAATATAGAAAATTCAAATATTTGGACAAAGAGTATTCGAATATTCGAGTATTCAAATATTGGAATATTAAAATTGAATCCTCGGTAATCGTACACTGACAAAAATTCTTTGAAAAACTGATCTAACTTTAAAAAATTATATAATTCTTAGAATAATTAATACGCGAGAAGTTTTCAATACGATAATCAAATGTAAATTTATAGGTGACGCTGCAATGCAATTTTTTGAGGTTAGATTCGTTACTTTACGAATTTCTAACGATTTCGATGCTACGTTGCGTTCGTTATTGGTTTTTGTTTAACTAATAGCGAACTCGGTTTCAATAGTCATCGGACTATTTCAATCGCCTTAAATTAAAACGAAGAATCAACAAAATTCTTCAAAGGAAAAAAATGTTTGCACGATCGTCTTATTATTAGTTTCGTACCGTTTTCGGTCGACTCTCTGGTACTTTGGTCAAATTTTATAATTCTAACATTGGTTACAGAAATTTGAGAAACGCTCGTTTTCATCCAACTTTTATAACAGCGTCTTAATAAATTTAAACTAGGTTAACTAAAATCTTGAACATTCGTTATCGAGGAAGCAGTTATAAAAGTATATTTATTCGCTTTCGAGCGACATTGAAACTCGAGTTTTTAACGAGTAACGAGTCCAAGCAAATTTATAATCCATCTCCGCAAACAAAGATGAAAAATAATTTTCTAATTCATTATTATAATTACTTTCCGTTCCTACTTGCTATTATAAAATTTTCAGAGTTGGAGAGTCGCATTTACTCGTCGTAGTTTAAGAGAAATATATAAATCAATTAGAGCCTCTTGTCTTTCGTCGATTCATCGAGGCAATTAACAAAAGCGCATCCGTTTCTCCAAGTACTAAAAAAAAGTAACTTTATTACCCGAACCCGAGGAAAAAGGACTCGATCCAACAAAAACGGAAAAACAACGTCAGCGGCGTCAACAAACTGTACAACATAATCTAACCTGGCGTACAAAGCCAGTCCATTGTTCGAGAAGACTATAAAGTAAATTTTACCTAGTCTCTTAGTCTCCCACTCCATCGCCCGGCACAGGACCCACTTACCCTTATCTTTCCAAATAGTTATTTTACGCGAAACAGTTTTTCAGAGTCCTTCCATACTTCGTGGCCACCCTGTATTCATGCAGACTGTCCCGGAGAACGAGACAGTGATGAAGAAGGATAAAGGGGGTATTCTCTGAAACTTCGTCTCCAACTAGCTGAAAGGGCTTTTCTACGGAAAGGGTCTCTTCCGCGAAGTGCACGACATATTAGTCTACCCTCTTCCAGGGCCAGGAGGGTACGGAGGCCGTCGTTGAAGCCGAGGTTGGAGCCGAGGTTGGAGCCGCCGTTGCAGCCGACGTTGCAGCCGACGTTGCAGCCGACGTTGCAGCCGACGTTGAAGCCCACCCCGAGGCCGATGGCTACGACTGTGACCAAGCTGCTTCAATAGAGCGAGGAAGTAGTCTCGGATTTACAATTTAAATGGCCCCGCGGCCTTTAATTCGTTCCCTGCGCGAAACGGAACGAGCCATTACTTCTCGCGGTGATCATACGTGCCCCAATCGTCCTGGGAAGGTTGGAAGGGATCCTCCGACTTATTTCTCGGACTTATTTCTCGGACCGTGCATACGACTCACTCCAAGTAGACTAACGGGGATTTTAATTCTTTTTTTGCTCATTTGCATACGATTCGGACACGCATACCTAAGCAGATTCTAGGAGTCTGGATAAGACGTACGAGTCGAGCGAGTCTACCGAGTCGAGGTCGTCGTCTTGTAGCGACGTAACCAACTTGGATTAAGGTTTTTCTTGGGAGGACTCGGACTAGCAAATCATTCGTCTTTTTTTTTTTCTATCGGTCCTTCGTGCTGATCTTGGAAAATATCGCGATTGTTCCGAGCTTTTGTAGTTTTTTGGGTAACGGCGTTCGAAACGATGATCGATCGGAGATACTCGTCGAGTGTTTTGATCCGTGTTATTTAAAAAAAATAAATTGAAAAAATAAATGGGATAATTACGGTGACGTTTTTGCCAAATTCAAGAGCATTGTTACTCGAATAACGAGTCTTTCGAACGGAATGCGTTTTTTAAATAGACGAGAGAAACAGTTTGCTTTTTGTAAAATTCAGATTAAAATATCTCGAGTCGTTTGTAAATTTTCATTACTTAAGGGATACGAGTAGCGATGTACAAAATGTACTAGAATTACCAAAACCACTCTCTGATAATCAGGTTTCGAGAGAAATGACTGATTTATTGAAAGTAGGTAACCTTTCCAGTCAAATTTTCGAATCCAAAAAAATAATACATTAAACGGAGGTTTCAACGTACCAACCTCGAAAAGTTTTTTTTTATTTTGCAGCTTCTCGAGTTAATTCGATGCATTTACGGTATACTTTGTTTCGAGTAAAATACATTGTTTTTATTAGTTCGGCTTTGGTCTTGATAATTTACATATTTGTTTATCGCGAGTTAAAAATTCATTTTTTTTTTATTTTTTTTAGCGAAACTACATTTTTTTTAATATATTTCTTACGTTGCAAAGGAAGAGACTTGTATTCGAATAAACCCAGTTTTCTTAGGAATTCTCAGGAAAACATAAAAGTGAGTTTTAATTAGGATCGCTTTTGAAAATGTATTATTTTTTGAAGTTACATTTTTTATTAAGGCGCATTTAATTTATTGCTTTTTCGATGAAACTATTTTTTATATTTGCATTCGTTTGAAAAATTCAGAAATATCGATATTATTTAAAAAAGTGCGCTTTAAAGTAAAATACGTTTTTTGTAATATATAAATATAAAATATTTGAATTAATATTTTTTATCGATAGACTCGAAAAAAGTTCAACTTTTAAATTCCATTTGCTTTTTCAACGATATTCGTTTTTTACAGACATATTTATAAAACTTTTGTAAAGTTTTTCCATAACTGTTTTTCGCGTCGATAGTATTTAAAACGATTTATGCAAGACAATCGAAACGGTATTATTATAATATTAAATTTGGTTAGGCGAATGTTTATTTTCTACTTTTAATTTATTAAATGAAACTATAATACGTCAAATGTTTATTACGTTTACGTACAACATTACAAATAATATTTACTTTCGATACAATGCTAAGGATTAAAAATAGTATGCGATTCGTTCGTTTGCTATTCAAGATGTGTTTACACGCGCTTATTTTGTAAAATCACGTTACAAAATTAAAAAGAAGATGTCGATACGGCAGTTGGAATCGGTACTGGATCGATTCAAACAATTTTGAAAGCGAACACAAAAAGACCGTTTTCAATCGTACTTTTATGAAACGAAGCGAAATAAAAGACTCGGTTTGGATATTTTGAAAAGTAAGAGAACAAAACGAGAAAAATATATGTAGACTATTAAATTATAATGTACATAATAGTAGCATTTTTAGCTGTGAATAATCTTCGTATACTCGTACACATTTAGTCAAGAAACGCAAGATATTCCGAGTAACGAATTGTGCAGCTTACGCAAGAATTTACGTGTACTTAAAGTATCAAAGAGTAAATTCACCACTACTTTGATAATGAAACTCGTTAGCAGCGTCGGTATATACGAAAAAAACAAATTTAACGTCGAAAATAAATAAAAGATGTGCAAATAAAGTGGAAACAGGTGTAAATTGTAAAGCTACCAAAAAATGATTGTCGCCGATAGAAAGAGAAACTTATTTATACACTGGAACTACAACTTAATTAACTTTGCGATTATTTTGTTGACTAATATCGCCGGTTTTCAAAATATTATAAATAACCGTGGCGAAGTTGCAAAATGTTCGTTTGAGCGAATGTAAACATATTTTCTAATTAAAACGTCGTTCGCTACGGCAATAAAATTTCTGCGCGTATCGCTCGCGAGTATTTTCAGATGCACATCGATTAAACGCGCCACGGCTTATCATTCCGAGGATATTCCCTTTCGCAACCGTCCAACAGTCCTACAGTCCAACAACAGTATCGCGTCTCTTTAGCCGTATCAGCGTAATTCTCTCTCTCGAAGGAACTTGATCGTTAACTTACCGTCGTCCCGTAACTTCTAACCGATGGATGCGCGAGCTCCTAACGAAAAATCCTCACGTACCCGAAGCCGTCGGTACGTCCGTGGCATCCACTCGTCGTTGGGCATAATAATAAAAATCAGCACCGAACCCGCATGTGACCGCGAGCCGAGCACTTTGAGTCGCGTACTTAATTCAATACTTATTTCCACTTTTTTCCGTTACCGGGACCTTCTTTCCTTTTCTTTTCTTTTTCTAGACGGCTCGACTCACCTGTATTCCCTTGCTCTCCGTGCATTCGATATTTTTTAACGATAGCTTGTTTTTCCTACTCCCAACCGAACACTGTCCTCTGCTAATTCCGTGATTATAGTCGTGATCATTTCCTACGCTTTTGTTCGGTTCGATTTAGTTTGTTCTATCCATTCTTGGTGACGCGCAAACTTTCCCGTTCGATGCTTCGCGAAAACATCTACGATATCTACGAGATGTCCCCCTTTTCATTTAGCGGATAATAAATGTCGATCATTCGAACCAGCGTTCTAAAATTATGCGTAAACATTTGCGAATATTTCCAGACGAATCCTTTGAAAATTACGATGTGCTCGTAAAGAAACTACGTATTATCTCGACAATAACTTTCTCCGTTCATTATTTATTTACTTAGCATTGTGACACGGAAGATATTGATCACCGACGATTTAACGGACGTTTGCAAATATTTGCTTTAAAAAATTACGTTATCGCCGAGGTTTATAACGGTCGTAAAAATCAAAGACAAAGCGACGCGATACGAATTAATAGAAAATATATCGAACCTTTCGGTTATTTTGTTAATCGTCGATTCGTACGTTGATGTTCGTTTCGTTTCCTCCGCTGCTCGAGTCTCGTTGTAAATTCGAATAGCCCTATTGATTTTAGTTGATCGAAATTTGTCGAAATTTGTCGAAATTTGTCGAAATCTAGCAACGTTGCGCACAAAAATCGTAAATAGACGTTTATTAATTTCTATCGAGCATCGAGACGCCAAATTTATAGCTCATCGATCGATACTAAAACCTGTTTTACGAACTCTTTAACGATCGACTGCATTTTTCTTTGCAAGATTGTATATTCTTTTTTAAACAATCCGATGCCTTTGTGTCCGATGACACGAATAAAAAAAAATTTATCGAGACCGTTTTATACGAAAAGTAAATTAGGTTTTAAGAGTCGAGAAAAATTTAATTTAAATAGGTTGCATCGTTCGATAAACGGTACAATGTGTATTGCTTTCGAGAAATAAGATATCGATAAATTAATCAACGTATCGAAAAGTAACGAAAAACAAATTTCCTTACGCTCGAAGTGTATTTTGAAAATTAGTCGGACTATCCGCTTTAATGCGTTTGATACTCGAGAGAATATTCAAAGCGACCGAGGAATAAAAAGCCATGGAGTGTTTTAAATTCCTTCTACGGCGAATTGGAACAAGTACACTGTGTAGTTACTACACAACGGTAATGTCGGATCGAGCCACGCGCATTTTACTATCCACGCGTGCATAAGTACACGTACACGCGTCCGTGAATGCGACTGGATAAATTGTGTATCGTCTTATCTAGACGAACGTTCGATTATCAATGTCGATTTTTTTTTTATTTTCCTGATACTTGGCCTATGCGAATCGAGCGGGAAGAGATTTTAAAGAAGCGCCGGTACATTTTGAACGTTTTAATCTTCGAACTATCGCATCGACTTATGCGGAGTTTATCTCCCGATTCAAACAATTTGGTCCTGCAGAAAAAGTTGGAGGTAGCCCGACGATCGTAAACACTTATACCCATTTATTGCCAATGAATTTGATCGAGTGTAATTGGTTATTAAAATTTATTAGGAGATTCGATGCTTTCATCTATACGCGTTTTATTTATTCGCATAATAATTTTTTTCTTATTAAAATCCCAACGATCTTATTTTTTTATTAATATTCTTATCTCCGGTATTATTCAAACGAGGATAAATAGTTTGTGTTCCGGATAAACCATCCTACGAAAACAATGTATTTTTAGATTTATTATTACCGCTAGGAAATAATTATGTAATTTAAATAAAAGACTTTAATAATAATAATAATAATAATAGTAATAATAGTAATAATAGTAATATGTATGTCGAATATAATCGATAAAATAAAGCAGCATTACCCGGAAAAATAATGTTTGTAAAATTGGAATCATTTTTCTCTATTCCGATATTATTTTAAAAACCTTGGCTTTTTCAAAATGAACTTTATTCGAATATAAATTTAAGATATTCCGAGACAGCATATAAATTTATATATTTCATATACAATGCGATGTTTTTATATTCAAAAACACATTTTATGGAGACAGTGAATTTATTTGTTAGTCTTGATCCATCATTCGCATTTCTCAATTTCACCTCGGATAATTCATACGTATTCGAATAAAAATTTGTCCTATTAATGATATACACGTCAGCTTATTTTGCATTATATAATCGAGAAAAAAAATAGCTGAATCGCTGCGTTAGAAAAATAATAGTTTCTCAATTTTATGAATATAATACCACTAATTATGCAACAACGAGTATATTTAACAAAGAAAAAAACATTTTAATACACAATCATTAATACAAGCGGTTAAAGGAATTTTTTTCGATTCGATCATTAATTAATTTCTATAATTACTCATATTTTTTCTAAATCTTAATATACCGTATAGATTTTTTAAATATTAAATATTAGTTACGAGACTCCCGTGTAACGGTAAAGTTTAATTAAGAATCAAAATGATAATAATTATACCACGGTTTAATTATAAATTAAAATTAAAGTTTAACTTTTAACGAAAATAGTATTCGGTAATGATAAAAATTCGGATACAATACGACAGATAAATATCTAGTTTCGAACAACGTTTTAATTTATAGATAATATTTTTGATTCGGATATTTTTATTTTAATTAAATTTAGATTAGAGTAAATTAAAGCCGCTGGAATATCGTAATCGTTTATACGCCTAATCTTACACGCATGCCTAATCATGATTAATAGAACCCAGTTATAAATGCTATGAATCACTATTAATTAACGAGTGCATTCTAAGTACAGTTATGGAGTAGAGAAATACAATAAATATAAAAAATGATTTTAAAAATCAATTTGCAAGCATCGATATTAATAATGTTTGTGTAACCGAAAAATGTAAGATAAAAATATTAAATTTCGGGCTTGGTGGTTTATATAGATATAATATATTTGATGAATCATATTTCGAAATTAGATTTCATCGCAACCTTGTAAACTCTGATAAAAGTTTTGAAAATTTGACCGAGATTATATGTACATACGTTCAAACTTAAACTCCTCGCTCGAAAAGCCTTTTGAAAGTTTTGCTTTGTATTATTTTTGAAAGGGCTGCATCAAACGTACGATTTTTCCCCGTGAAGAGGAATTATAATTTAAATGTGTCTAAAGTTAACGGGGCGACTATCGAACGTGGCGTAATATAATGAATTTTATTTAAAAAACTCGGCAACGACTCGTTCGGCGTGGAAAAAAACGAAACAACAAAATAGACACGCGGCAAAATTCTTTCTCGAAAAAATCTCGCAAGATGTATATTTATATAAACGTTTTGTTTGCTTCGCACGCACTTGCGTCTTCCTACATATATATATTTATATATATATGTATATTTTTCTCGTATTCGTCGGATCTTTTAACATTTTTCATTCTTTAATTTTTAATGCCGTATTCTTTTCTTCGCGTCATGAATCTTACGTTTTGCCGGGACTCTCGAGCCGACCGGAAACGCATCGCGCGTACACACGACCTTCTTTCTGGTTCTTTCTTCTGACTTCTTTTCACCTTCTTTTCACCTTCTTTTCACCTTCTTCTCGCCTTTTTCATGAATATACCTGAGCATATCCCTCCTGCATATGATTTCAACTTGCAAAAGGCCACTCAATGAGGTTTCCGAATGAGCGAGAGAATGGGAAACTCGAGAGACGTCGATCGATGATTACTGCTTTTTTCTATACTCGATTCTATTGTATTTTTCTAGTCTTGTTCATGATTCCCCTTTCTTTGCTTAAAAATTGCTGCTATTACGATGCGGATGGTTATTATGTTGGAATTTCGGTGCCTCGAAGCGATGGTTTGTTTGAAAATTTCAAAATAATCCCTTTATTTTGATTTTAAATACTTTTGTTTATTTCCTTTCAATTCGCTTTCAATTCGCTTTCAATTCGCTTTCAATTCGCTTTCAATTCGTTGAGAAATTATTTCATTTATTGCTCTCGATTGTGTAATGTATCCGATCTTTCGAGTGACGAATATTCGTTTCGGAACTCATCGCGCCATCTATGATCCGACGTAATGAATCCGCGTTGCAAATTTTACGATTATAAAATATCTCGGTGCATTTATTTCTACGTTATTTTTATTTACTAAACTTCAAAATTTTATTAATAATATTACCAATCGTTTCCATGTCTTTACACGCTTTTGGTAATTTTGCTATTGCAACGTTTATTACTGGTTTAAAATTACCGAACAATCCTAAGTACATTTGATCTTGATTACTAAAATTTCTGCGTGATTAAATTTACCGTCGTTTATTAATCAAAAATTATTAATTTTCGTTCCATGTACATTTTCAAATTTTCAAAATTCGATTATGTTAATGTTCGTTGCCCACAATTTTTGACAATAAATTTCTACGGAACTTAAGCTTAAATTTCAAGAGTACATTTAACGTTTAACGATTCAATCATCAAGCCGAAAATTATACCTAATTGAAGAACATAACTACACTATATGTAAATCAACGTCGATAAATTGTATTATAACAATAAAATTTGAGGTACTGGCAAAGTTATTCCGAATCGATTTGCCATTTCTCGCATAGTTACTGTGTCGAAATCAAGAATGCGTTTGAAGTGAATCGAAAGAAAACGAAATAACATAATTCAAATCGATGCTTACTCTTTATTTTTTCCTAGATAATATACCATTTTTTTGTCATCGGTCCGATATTCGAATTAATTTAAAATGTTTTATATGAAATTAAAAAAAAAGAAAAAAAATTGATAAATATATTTCGACGAAAGAAGAGCAATATTTTGTTTTTAATCGAATAAAATATATTTTTTAAATGATACACTCTAGGCTTTATTCACGGTCGAAACGAACCGAGATATAAAACTCGTAAACAAATTTATTAAAAACGTAAGGAGAAATTTTTTAATAATTGTTTCGATAACATTTAAAACATCGATTTAACAACGTTACTTATTTTTACAAACGTATTTCAAATTAGAAATAATCTCGCGAATTAGAATATTTAATTAACATTTATTTTCGTTTCTTATTTTTAGATAAAGCGTAACAACGAACGAACGAAAAGGCAACTATCGTCGCTGGTAATAAAATAATAAGAACGATGGTACTCTTATTAATCTTGGCCATTCTTACTATACTAAATATAAAATGTATTACTCCGTTAATATTCTTTCGATTCTCGAAAAATTCCCGAATATTCCATCGGATCGGTAATTCGACTCGAGATAACTTAAATTATTCGGGAAATTTTATAAACTACTTTTTATCATCGCCGTCTAATTTTGCAACGGATAGCTCGTAATATATTTTAAGTACGGAATCGGACGTAATTTGTGCTCTCCGAGAGCAGAAATATTCGCCAGGGTCGAAGTTTCGGATAGAAATAGGCATTATTCGAGCATAATGAACGGATAGTTAAAAAATCGTTGATACCGCTTATTCGTTGGAAAAGTCTTGGCGAGTCATAATTATCGTTCCAACGAGTGTAATTTCGCCGTTTTTGTTTTCCCGGTTAGCAGAATTTTCTCCACGCACGAAACCGACACGGCTAATTAAAAAAAAAAAAGCTTCCCCCTCGATTCATTGTCTGATATTGACAGCTAGGAAAATATACTCGTTACGTAACATCGCGACAAAGAGAAAGAGAATATATAATCTTTCGTTAGAATGCATCGATGCCTGCCTTTATCGATTCGTAAATTGAAACGTTATTTTTTAGACGTCTAAGTACATCACAGGTTCTTTTATTTATAGCCAAACGAATTTACCATGTACGTTCGAAGCGGGGCTTGGAAGAGGACCTAGAAGAGGAAAATTCTTGGAAAGTAGTCAACGCGGGAAGATTCCACCGAGAGTCGCTCGAGTGCTAATGATTTTCTCCTCTTAAAGTGTTTACTTATCCAAGGGAAAGTACAACGAGGGTAAAATGGTCGGTCCGCCCGAACCCATATTTTTAATATTTACAAGTGACTCGCGAGACATTATCGTAAATACGAGCGGTTATTTAATGACTTGGAATGTTTACTTTAATGACTTTGAATTTTTAACGGGTTATCTCGATGTAAATTTTCATCTCTGCCATGGACGAGTCTTCGAGTACGGAGTTTTCTTTTGAGTTTTCTTTTGAGTTTTCTTTCGCACGAGTTTATTATTGGCTTTCGTCGATTGTCTCCTTCGAATGGACGAGGGTAAATTATTTATACGGACATCGAGTCCGTACACTCGTTTTCGCACGCGACCTTAGTTCCGCAATTCTAGCTCGAAATAACGTTATCGGAGAAAACTTGGATGTCGCGTGGTTATTTTAGTTTCTCGGCATTCTTCTCTCCAATTTGGACATAAGTTTCGTGACAAAACGGGGAAAAACAAAAAACAGAGAAAAACAAATCCCCTGAAGACGGTAACTTTAGAGGGAAAAAACTTGTGCGCTCTGAATGCGTTTCTTTTTCAAATTCAAGAGTTGTGTCTCTAATTTGCGATCGGAATAAAAATTTAAAAGAAATTTGCAGGCTTGCAACGTAAAGATAGGATATCAAAACAAACAACCGTCGGTCAATGATGTCTTTTAATTATAATTAAATTAAAGTTGACGTTGGATGAACTGTCAAATTTGAATACTTCTTTGGTTCGACCATTTGGTAAATCTGTGATACATTTTGAATATGAGCCCGAAAAACTTACCGATAAGATTTTCCAGGTTATGAGGTGGGAAAAGAAAAAGGTAAGTCGAAATTTATATTACGGACAACTGAAAAAAATGTCTCGGAATCATTCGTGACAACATAAATAAACAACTCAACGCTTATGTCATTCTATCGAATAACCAAGCGATGAGATTTGATCACGAACGAATTCGAATCAACGAATGATTCCAAACATTTTTGCGATATAAAAGATATTTTTAATTAAAAAAAATGTTTGCGTTACCTTCGGGCAATGTATCGTCTCGTGACTAACCTAAATATATGGGATTCATCGATACGGTTTCACGTGTTTTCCGCTTTGGAGTCGCTATTACCTCGATTCCAGCGAATTAGTATTTATATGATTTTATCTCGAATTTACTTGCTCGATTCGATCGGTGCAAGAGAAATAAAAAATAACGACTCCCGAGTTTAAATAATTCATCGTCTTTTATAAACAATATTTTGCATTTTTAACTCAGTTGATGTCTGAAAGACTGGAAAATGATAGGTTGATTGCTCATGAAATTATATAACCCTTCTTTTTCTCTTAGAAAGGAAAATTTTCTCCAACTATCGAGTAATTTAGAGCATTAATTATTGACAATTCACTTATTTTTATTTTCTAGAACCCTTGGATCTCTGACAATATTTGACGATTATGAGTCTTTTACCCTTCGTAGCTCATCAACCGTATTAAATATACTTTTATTAATCTTTGAATCAAATATTTAACGATCTCTAGGGTCAAATAAAAGTATTATTTATTCAGTGAAATTAAAATTTGTACAGTAGCAACTACAATAGTTGCTATTTATAAGCATTGGAATATTGTTAAAGTGAATATTATTCGATAAAATCGTATAAATAATTGTGTAGGAAATAATTAGAAGCATAGAATTATAATGTCACGTATTATATCTTTACGAAGACTCGTAATATCGTATCGAAACTAAATGTCGATTATTAACAAAGTATGTAATTTTACCGTTTCTTACCCCATTACTATTAATTTTAATATTAAGTTTGTCTTTTGTATTTCCTTATTCATTACATATTTTTAATTTTTAGCTACTGTAAGTTGTGTTTTAGTTGATCACAACTATTATTTAAATTATTTTATTTTTAAAACACATCGTATTTTTCAATTGCTATAAAAGTTCACATTTTGCATTGAATTCTATTAAATTTTTAATTTTTTTAAAACGTTTGTTAAATTTATATGTTTAAAATTTTTTTTAATGTTCCGTTCGGTATAAAATGGAATTAAATATTTTTTAAAATATTCGTACATTAAATTTTTTTTTTTAATTTGTTAGTTCATTTAATAATACATTAAATACGAAAAATAAAAGTAGATCCCTTTGTTTCAATTCCTTGCGGATAGGGAGTGGTTTTAATAAATTATTTTTCACTCTTATTCCACAATGGCTGACATTAATTTTATTACAATGATACATTTGTATATAATAAAATAACTTTTGTCGCTATTTTATGAATACAATTTTTTTAAGATATTATTTATATAATTAATTCGTGCAATTTTTTTCATTACGCGTTGGCAAGAAACAAATATTTAAAATATCGTGTTGATATCAATGATTCAATATAATAGAAGATAATATATCGTTTAGAAATTTAGACCCTCCGAAAATTCTTATTATTCCAATACCATATTAAAAGGCCTATTCATATGCTGTTTTAATTAACTTAATGTAAATGTTTGTACATCAAAAACTTTTCGTTTTATACACATATTTTTATTTGTTTAAATCCGTATCATATTATTATAAAATAATATAAATAATTCGAGTACTTATTTTCTATAAAAAAACATATTTTTTTTGTTTATCGATTATTCTTATAAAATAGTTTTATTCAATATATTAGAATAACTTAAGAATTAAATGATTTTATAAATATTTATTAAAGAACGGGTTATTATATTCCAATTATATATTTATAATATTAATTTCCGTTATCGCGTTTAAACTCTGTTTTCATCGGTTGCCTGAATTTGCTGTTTGTGTGTTCTGTCACATATGACGCGAATTAAATTCAAAAATATTGTATCAACTTAGCATATAAATTATATAATTATGTAAATAACAAAATAAGTAATATAATTAGATATATTTTAGACAAAATTTCAGACGTTATCATTATTAAAAAAAATTAAATACATTAAATTAACGTTAAAATAAAACACGTTAAATATATTTTGATTATAATATGATTGCAAAATTCTACAGTCTAGCGATAAATTAAACGAATTATAAATATCTACAAATATAAATCTATATAAAAATGATTTTATATTATATTATAAATAATTTTTATTATACTATAATTAATTTATTATTTTTAAAACAAAAAATATATTAAAGGAATGTTTTAAAAATTATTAAAATAGTTTGTTATACATCTAAACAGTTTTTAAAGTAATAAAAAATCTTAAATGATAAGAATCGTAATATGTATTATTTATTATTTAAAATGTATAAATGTTAGAGTAATTATAATATTGAATACAGCTATGAAGTTTGATCGATTACTGCGTTTAAAATTTATACTCATAAATATAAACACAATTTACAGATAATAAAATAAAAAATTTATTTATTATAAATATGTATAAAAATAAAATTATAAGATACACTTATAATTCTCTAAAAATTTATTTATATTAATAAAATCATAAAAATCATAAAAAATTAGTTTTTAAAGAAGAACAAGAATCACATAAAGTCAAATTATATTTACTTTAAAATTAATATTTAAAAATAATGTCGTTTATAAATATTTTTCGTTTTAAAAAATAATTTCAATAATGTATACAATAGAAATTAATTTTGTGTTTTAGAAAATTTATATTGTATTTCGTAATATTATTTTATTCTATTATATTACATTTTATATAATGTAAATACTTACCATAATTTGATTTAAATTTAATCAACAATAATTGTAATTGAAAAGAACAGTGAATTATTAGTTTATATTTTCTTTATCCGATGATTTTAATATCGAAGATAATAATTAAATTAACAATATGTATTGAATTCATATCGAAATTAAGCGCAAGATTGATTATTTTTCAATGAGTGAAAAAGTCTGGAAAATTATCATCGACAATCATCTGAAATTCTTTGCTTTACTTAGTAAATCTGTTTAGATATATAATAAATGTTAATTAAATTGTAGTCGATACGAGGGAATTAAATTTTTATCAAGTCTCGTATTTAATAATTAAACTACGGTTTCGCTTTCATTTTTCATTATAATAATCGAAATTAGATATTCGGATTGATCGGCTAAGTAAAAAACCTGCCAAACGTCGAAATTTCTGATTTTCATCTATATAACGAGATTATATTACAAGAAGCAAAAAATATCATTAAAAAAATTAAATTTCATTCGGGTCAGGAAATACTACGAAACCAAAAGGTATAATCTTTCATAGCCCTTTTCACATTCAACTTTTGTCTAAAAAGTTTTGTGATATAATATGATTTCATCGTCGTATTTTTTAACGTAAAATTAATTAGAAATTTTAGCTATAATATAACTCGTATGTATAGTGCATACGTCTATTACGATTTATACATTAAATATATTCAAGAGGTTTGTTTAATCGCTCAAAACTAGTATGAAAACATAATAGGTACAATAGTTTCTTTGTGTTTATCGTATAATATCTTATTCGAAACTATTCTGATCAATTATTTAATAATCTAAATATTATCAAAAAGAAAACAGAAATAAATTAAATTGTGAAATTTCATTATCATTCTAATCATTAAAAACCTTTATATACTTGTATCGAAAAATATTATCGAATGTTAAATCAATAAAATCTTTATAACATATTAAATAGTAATAAAAATCCATAATAATCTATTGAATAATCACCAAATTAAAATCTTAATGTTTATGGCTTTGTAAACATTTCAAATAACCGTGTTCGTAACATCTTATGTAAGCATTTGCATAAGAAAAAACTTTCAATTATGGATTTTGACGCGTAACAAATGATCAAAAATATATTCAATCCATAAAAAAGAATATAAATAAATTTAATTGTTTTTTATACTATATAACTGCGATAGAGATAAAAACGTATCTGTAAATAATAATCGAAGTTGGTATACATTTTCAGGAAAAAAAAGGAAAAAAAAAATGAAAATAATTAAATTTTTTCATATTTATTTAATTACAGTTGGAAGCTTAGTTTAAATATAACGGATTAAATTTCTTCAAGTACTTTTATTTATTTAATTTAGTCCATCGCAGCTTTTTTATTGTTCAACTGGAAGAAATTCTCTATGATAAAAGGGTTTGACTCGCATATTAAAATAGCTTAGACTATCAGTGTTTGTTGTAGAAGATTAGATAAATCAGTTATATTAGACGTGATATAAAAATAGAATTTTATAGTAATAAAAGTGTGAAATAAAAATAGATGATGTTGAAAGGTAAAACATAATTTAGTTGTAAATTATGCAGTCTTTCGTGAATTATGAATTTACATAATAATTTGAGGGAATTATCCTATAAATTGACGGATTATATATATATTAATTTTCTATTGTTAATACTACAAAAGAAGATAGTCTGTGTACAATAAAGACACATATATAAATTTGTGCAAATTAATTAAATTTCCAAGCAATAATTGACTGTTCTCGATAATATTGAAATTAATTATAAATATTTAACAACCCGTATTAAAAAAGCTCTTTCGATATTCGCAGTAGTTTATTTAATATAATAATAAAGGTCTGTTCGGTCCTAACCGTTTTATTCTATCTGGACGAAATGTTATTTAAATTTTGATTTAAATTTTGACATAAAGTAATTATGATAATCGATTCTACCCAATATAAAAAAATTGAATAAAATTAAAAATATCTTGTATATTTAGCCTATCCTTTAAATTTTTTTAATCTTATTATTTAAATGCCTTTGTTATATTCCTTTTATGCTCTTATATAACGAATAGAATAAGTTTTCAAATAGTTTCACTACAAAAGCATATTTCAATATCTTCCTCCTCTTCTTTTTATTTTAATTTTTAATTTAAAAACATCAACAATTCGAGTACGTATTTGATAATACTTGGCATCGTAATGGTTTATCGCTGTTAGTGACAGAGAATAATTCCTTGATCTCTTCTTTGAACAACAGAGTGGGGAGATACATTAGCGTGCGTGAGTGTGCGTTAATGTGTGTGCCTTTGTGTGGACGCGCGCACGCAACCGACTCTGTGCGTGTGTGTGGGTATTGTGTGTTGTGTGAGTGTGTATACCGCGTGTGAAAGTACGTTTAACGGAGAAAATATTTTAGTGGACTTATATCGAGTGGATTTGCACCGAGGCTCTGCCATAATAAAATTAAACATATTTATTACGTTATTAATATAAAATCATATCGGATTTACAAATTTAATTAAAGCGAAAGCGTAATTAAACTTAAATTAGAGTAATTACCATTGAGTTAATTATGAATTTAATTATTTCGTACATTTCAGTTATCTTCCGATCTAAGAGCAAAGTTGACTTTATTACAACGCCGAATTTTTACTTAATTTCCCTCGACCGGGGACCAGGAAAATCTTCGTGTACAAATTTAATCCGAGGTATCGAATAATATTTAAACCAAAATTCGTATAATTCACATCCATGCCGGTATTGATTGATAGTACGGGAGGAGTACATTTTTTCACAATTCATAAAGCTCTCCGAAAGTCATAAGTAGTTCACTGCATCTCCCCGAAACTAGACACCAGCTGTTCCAACCATCCTGTTCTTTTCATTCTTTCTTTTTCTTTTACTTCTTCTCGCTTGGTTGATCCCACTTCTCGTCCTTATTCTCTGTCTCTTTCGTTACCTTTCTCCCCACATTTCTCGTTCTATATTTGAAATATTTTCTCTTTCGTCTTGTTCCCACATCTTTATTTTGTTCACGCAACATATTATTTTACTGTATTTTACAATTATTTTTATGAATAATATTTTTCTCATTTTAAATTGTTTACATCCATATTTTTTACTTTATATATTTAAATTAATTAAACATTCGTACACAAATACCTTTTTAATTACATTACGGATTCGCTATTTATATTTTTAATAAGAAAAAATTTTGCATTTCGCGTTCGAAAGCATAACCGTAAAATCAATATCGAAACGTGATGTCAAATATATAAATGTACGTGTATATTATAATAAGTATAATAACTAAATATACATGTGCGTGCATACATATATATATATATATATATATATATATATATATATATATGTATATTTAATTATATATTTTCATAATTCTAAATTAGTTTATAATTATTTATTGTAAATTTTTCATATATAATTGACCGTATGTATATTTTTCGTTTACGACGATTGTTTTAATATTAATGTGACTATAAAATTTACTATGTCCATACTTCATTGTATATCGTATTACCTTTTCGCGTTTCTATTTGCCACAAATGATTTAAGAAGTGAAAATTTACATGTGTGTAGTATATAATTATAATTTATTAAATATTGTCTTTAACTGTTCCGAACGTTATTTTGAATAGAAAAATATATCTTGGTATTAACAAATATATAGATATTACGAAAATTATCGTAATAACCGTTAGTCATTTTATTGAATAAAGGTAATGCTATGCATATAATAAATTGATATTTTTTATGATTAGCATGCAATTTCGTTTTAATATATAAAATTGTTTTTAATATATAAATAATTGATGGTTATCAAAACGTACATCCAAGCATTAATATTTACCTAAACATATTATTTTTCTCTAGCATATTTTTCCCTTCGTTATTATTATTATTATTATTATTATTATTATTATTTAAAAAATATTCAAGTTAACCTTGCACGGGTATAATATTTATATAAATTCGTATCACAGCTCGTAAATTTTTGTTAAATTCTTATGTATTATTCGAGGTAATTGATTCTTCAAGTTTCAGTAGTTGAGAACAAGATAATAATAAAATCATTCGTTTCGAGTTACATATGCTGCATTTAAAATTAAAGTAACTTTGCAGCTTTTTCGTCGTAGGGGAAAAATGTATATCAAAGACGAAAACTTTTGACGCGTACGATTCAGCCAAGGTGAAAGTAGTTCATCCCTTTTACTCGTTCACATAAATCTATGTACGCACTCTTGTAAAGCAGAACGGAATATACATATGGCCTTTTCCGCGTTGAATGGAGAATTAGAAAACATATGTATTAGGATTTTAATATCGTGCATTCGAACGTCTCATCGTATAAAAGAATACGAATTTATCATTTGGAAGGCTGAAATAAAAAATATGGTGGAGTTCCAATTGGATTATTGGAAATGTTGAAACCTCTCGTTTAAGAAATTAAACAACGTAAATTTATACAGTAAGAATTTCTTATTACATTAATTTCGATTTTGGTTTCAGATTAGTCGAGCCCACCATGACGCATTTTATACGAATAACCGATCGTGTCGACTCGGCATCTATAGAACGGTAGTAGAAAATAGTCGGATCGGATCATTTATATTTCACGTTACATCCATGATTTCTATTATCTGATTTCGGATTTGTAATTAGCAACTCGGGGAGCTTATGTACAATGTATTTCGCAACGCTCGATAAATATAATTAAATTTTGTCATTTTCAGCTGCGATCGTTAACACGATTATTGGGTTTCTAATAATTTTTAATACTTAATTTATGACTTATAAGAAAGTATAAATTCGATAAAAACTTTGTTCGATAGGGTTTGACAAAAAATTTTCAGACGTTTCACGACTAACGTAATATTTCATTTCAAATAAGTCTATTTTATACATCCAATTTTACGATATATTTTCTTCTAAATAAGTTTATAGAAACTCCGTTTTTATGCGTCGTTCGCAATTTATCGCAAACGTCTAATCTTTCGTTTTTAAGAGAAAAATTAATTAACCTAAAAAATAAATTTAATAATATCGCAATAAAATTGGTAATGTGATTTTTGATCGTGACTCGACGATATGTTTAAAAATATGAAAAACTCGATCGAAAGCTTCGTATCTTTGGTGAAAAAATGCAAGAAAAAATGCAAGAAAAAAAATTCGTTTAACGTCCTCTCGATAAAATTTGAAATTTTATCAAAAAAGGATCCTTTTAAAAGAACATTTCTTTAAAACAACACGCGAAGAAATCCCTTGGAGATTCGATAAGTTAAAGTAGCACTGTACGCAAATTTCATATATTGCGCGAATGCATTTGCGTAAGAACCGAGAACCTTGCCTATGTGTAATCCAACGAGCAAATTTCTCTCTTTCGCTCTCTAACTCTCTCACTATAGCTTTAATGGCGTACAGTAGTTACTGCGTCATAAGTCGGCTTTGAACGAATTTTTCGAACTCCAAGGGGAACGTTGGCTCTGTCAAAAAACACGTTATGCCTGTTCGTGATACTCCGAATCTTTCTTCTCTATTGTGTGATTTCTCCTTTAACTTCTCGTTCAATTTTTTTTTCTTTTACGTTCACGAGCTCTTCATTTATCCCTCTACTTCTCACTTATTGTGAGCTTCCATGTATCTCTCGACGTATCTTCGATGTATCTTCCGATGTATATTCTGTGCACGAGTGTCTCTCTTTTTTCTTTACCCTTCTTTGTTAGCTACGAGAGATTCTTGGGAAAACCGTAGGTTGTTTTCACACAGATATATAAAAATATTTTTTTTTTTTAATATTTGTAAGATAAGACGAAGGGAAAGTCGCGATAAGCTCTGTTCTTTAAGCTTAGTAAACGAATCGAGTGAAATGGGTGTGGCTCCGGATTCTAAAAGAAAAAAATCCATAAAATTAAAACTTTAAACGCATTCTTTAGTAAAATAAAAACTTTGCGCTACAAAATAAACGTCAAAAAATAAAATTTAATTATACAATTTGAGATCTTCTTTGCACCAAGTTCTTGATACAACGATTTCTTTGCATGAAACTTTTAATTTTCAAGTTGATTCTATTTTCTCAATAGTCATCAAATTATAAAATGTATAAATACGCGTATTTTTTTAAGTATCTTTTAACGAAATTACCGTACAGATTAAGTATAAATATATTTTACTAAATATTTTATTCAACGAGAATTACAGTATGTATGTATGTATGTATGTATATATATATATATAAATAAATCAATACACAGTAAGCATAAATGGAAGTTGTAATTTATTTTTTGAGTACATCAAAAACGTATGATTAAATTGATAAGAGAGCTCATAATCAGGATTTCAACCTTATATTTTCGTCTTACGCATTAAAGGGGATGTGTAATATCCAGTTTTACTATAATATCTACCAGGCCGACGTACATAAATAGATATTTCCAAGTAAATAAATAATTTAATTTATGAAATGTTCACGAATGTAATTTTTATGTAAAAAATTTATCGTTTATCTAATCTCGTACATTTTACCGTTGTTTGTTAAAAGATATTTACTTAAAAATTCTTACATTGATAGATGATGACTCTAAGAAAATTAAAAATCACAACACATCGTATATTATTGTAATTTAAAAAAATACTGTTATATAGTCGGAGTTAAAAGCTAAAAACTGTTAACGTCTGTTTCCATAGTAACTAGAACTGAACAGTAACAAAATGTACTAATTTTCTAACTCAGTTGTACATAACTTCCATGTCGAAATTTCGTAAGTTTAAATTGAAATATTAAATATTTCTCGTTCTAATACTATATACATTTTTTTTTAAAATGTCCAATGAAACAAAATGCAAAAGTATTTCTTTCAAATTATAGATTGATACCAAAAGTTGTATAATCATGTAGAAAAATTAAATAAACGTGATTTCATATACTATTTTATACATTGATGAATGATGAGTTTCATTTATTTTATCAATGTCCGATCTACTTTCTCTTTTAATGATTAATCTTATTTTAAATTATTAAATGACATAACTTTTCAATTGATTCATTAATATTAAAAAATTCTATTCAATGTACAAACTGCATTTCTTCTAGTAAAACATAGACATAATTTGATAAATTATCGGTCGATTTTAAAAATAAAATACATTGTTATTATTTTTATTTCGAAATATTTCAAACACAAATATATGGAATTTTTTTCCATTTGTATATATTTTTTATTTTTATTTTACAATTTTTTCGTTATATTTTTCTACGTCCATAATTCCTTAGTTATATTTAGTTAAATCTTCATTTTATTTTAATCTTTCTTTAAATCAGGATATTAGCTTCTTTTATTTGCTTTCATCCTCTTATTTTTATAATATCTACAATAAGCAAGAGAACATTAGAATTTTGAAAGAAAATTTTAAAAGTTTTCTCAATCCCCTTAACGAAAAAATAATTCTTTCTCGGTTACAGCTGAGAAAATTTTAGTTAAAGAAATTATATAAATTATATTGCAATTGCAAACAGTTTGTACATTTAAAGTTTATCTATTTTTTTTACGAGATTAGTTTAAAGTTTTAAATTAACATACTTAGTAACAGGATTTAACCAAATTAAATTAAATAACTTATCAGATGAATCCAAATTTATCCAAGTTAATTATAAAAAAAATTATATAGGGAAAAATATTTTTTTCTACCGCATTTTTATTTAAATAGTAAAAATTTCTTTATTATTTCTATTAAATTTCCTTCGCGTTACTATTGTATGTGTTGAACGTTATCTAGCGACACGTATTAGCAAAAAATAATTCAAACGTTACATTTGAAACTTTTAAATTACGCTTATACGTTATATTTTTAAATAACTTTATATTTAATATAATTTTTGAAATGTTATTTTATTTAATAATAATTTCTTTATCGACGTTTTCTCGCCAAGTCAACAGAAAAAACATATCGTCGAAATAATTTTAAGAACGATACGTGAAATATTTAATATTTTAGAATTAATAAATTTATTTATTCGCTCGATGATACGAAATATAATTTTTCAGCATTTTACACAAATCGTTATTAGTAAGCGATTCGGTAACGTCCAAATTTATTACTGCAAAAAAAATACAGCATCGTTGCCGTGGAATATTTATTTAATAAATAGACAGATATTAGATTACTTATCTTAATAAAACACCGCAATAAAAAATTGTTATCGATAATAAAAAGTAAAAAAATCTCGGAGCTCTATATATATTTGAACGATTAGCATTAGCAGTGTTTGGTCAAAAGCCACGGATTTATCAAGCAAATATTAATTTTTATATATACCGAGCTCCGAGTGTTTTCACGTGCTCGAAACGACTTCCGTTTGCGTCCATGTCTACTCGTGGCGGTGTAATGCGACACGTACGAGCAAAGGGTCGATAAGCGGGTGTAACATTGGCACTTTGAGGTCTTAGGCGATAAATGCAAAATTCGCGCTTGCATTCGAGGTTTTCCAACGGAGTTAATTTCGCAAGCACTGGATAAAAGTAGCCTGTGCGCGTGTAATCTAAGCAGGACCTAATTATATTACCTGGAACATAATGTAAAACGCGTTTCGCGTGAATTAGAAATGAATAATTCATTCGAGTTTTATAACGCGAGGCGAATGTTTTAGAAGGAATGTGTAATAGCGAAACCTTGAAAAGGTGTGAAAGTGGAAGAAACGGTAATGATAAGTATCGACGTTCGAGGCATGGCTTACCGACCATTTTTATCGATACTGGATGAAGTCAAATCTACGAAACGTTGAGGATAACGTGGCGACATCTGTCGGATCGGATCCGTGTTAACATTTACTTGCTAACGAAGGAATCCTTGGGAAACTCGATCTTTTCTTTCCTTTTCTTCCTCTTTTCTTTTATCAAACGAATAATATAGATTTTGTTTATTAAGATTTAAAAGATTTTAAAGGGTGTCGTAATCGATAATAATTAAGAATACGATTATGTTCTCGTTAATTTTGAAACTTATGATATTTAATTATGAAATATGTTCGTTTAAATGATGACTTTAAATTAATCGTTATTTTAATTATCTTCCGTTGATTAGTATGATTTAAGTAATAATTTTTTTCGAGAATATTATTAAGCTACATTCTTAAAACATTCGTTTCGTTTAATTTTATTATACGAAAATGTTTTTAATATTAGTCTGGTAAATCTAAGTTACAAAGTTGCGAAAGGAAAATATATCCGCTTTAATAGATAAGTATAATTTATCGACAAAAAATAATATTTAAACTAATTATAAATAGTGATTTTTCAATTATTAAAGGAAAAATAAAACATAAATTCTTGTGAAATTATTGGTGAAAAATGTTGGTTTGGTTTTAATATTAAGTAAGTAAATGACTTCCTAAAAAATGATATAAAATTTCGCTGATACATTTTGCTTTTTAACAATTATTTTAAACACAACCTTAGAAACTTTATTTCGTTAATAATTAAATTATTTGTTGTATTATACAAAAAATCCAGCTGAGCTTTTACCACTCGAATAAAACAATAACGATATTCCATGTTTTATCAGAATTGAATAATCTTTCATGATACGAAAGTTCATAGAATCTTACATACGAATTAGATATATATATATAATAAAAAAGTATGCAAGAATTATCTTAAATCATGTAAATATTTTTATAATATTTAAAACAACCAATAAATAATATATAAAAAAAATAAATGTAGACATTTTTATTTTTAAATTTGTAAAGGAAAAATCATACTTTTAATATATTTTAGACTTAATAATTATTATTTAAAAACGGTCTTCACATAAATTAAGTTAAATATTGTACATCAACGTAATCTTCAGTATTTTTTTAATAAATGTTTAAATTTAATACTATATTGTAACAAAAATTAAATATCAGTCGTGATTATATCATCCTCTTACATATTCGATATTATTTTTTATAAAACAAGATCATTCATCGATCAACTTTGTTTTTACTCGATATTTCTATACATAGAAATATTACAACTAATCGATCGTTGATTATTTTTATTCGCGATATTACAAATCAAAATTATGCAATAAACCGAGTGTCGGTCAAATAGAACTCTGTTTTTATTTTTATATCTTTTTCTTACGATAAGACGTTTCGTTTAATAATCGTCGAAATTTGTAAAAATTGGTAAAATATAGCGAAAATTAGCAAAAAAAGAAAGTATAAATAGAATTTGTTTCCGAATCGATCCTTTAGGCATTAAAAATAACGTTTTTAATAATTAAATTTTTTAATTTTCTCGATACCAAAAAATTATTCATTAATTTAATAATGCCGATCGATCGTTACCTGAAAAAGTCCATCGATATTAATGTCGTTTATTCGCGATATCTCGTTACTTCAAGATACGTTTCGTTGAAATACAAAGAAAGTCTTAAACACCCATTTTAATTCAGCCGCGAACGAATAAAATAAAATAAATTATCGTTAAAGCATAAAAAGCAACGGAAACAGTTGTTTTTACCGCAAGAAATTCTCCCATCGCTGTTTTCTAAAATTTCGCACAAGATACGATCTATTTAGAAATGTAACGAGGTAGCAACGATAACAATAGCAAAGCGAACCTTCCTCGAAGCTCACATAATTACCCTCCAACACGCGTAACTTGCTTTTTCCAAAAACTAATACGAAAATAAATGGAACCCGAGATGCCTTTTTCAATATAATTAAGCCATAATTTATCGAGAATCGATTGGCCGTACGCCAAACGAACAATTCCAACCGAACGGAAGTCCATGTCGTCACGCGAAGTGACACAACCACACGCCTCGGTCGATACCGAAAACGGGGAAGCTGCCAGGATATTAAACCAGCGGTGGCTTCGAGCCCACCACCCGCAACCATCACCGCCAATCTAGTGCACGTGCACGTGTCGAGGGTCTCTGGGTTCGGAGCAGCTCGGGGTTCGGAGCTTGGAGCTCGAAACTCGGAGCTCGGAGCTCGGGTCTAACGACCGGAATTCGCCCGCCGAGAAAATTGGGGAAACCGTCGCTCGGTGGGCGTTAATTTTGCGTGTTTGGGAAAAGGAAACGGGGAAGGTTCGAAAGCTCGTGGCTACGAGACAGCGAAGATTGCTTTGCTGGACGAGCGTCGGATTATGTAACGAGTAAGTCCGTTGAATTCGCAAAATAACGTTAAGACCGGGAGTTTCGAGAACGCGGTTTGGCATTCGAACCGCGAACAGTCGTCTCCTTCATTTTAACGTTGGCTGACATAATACCGAAGGTGATAACGATGACATTCGTAATTGGATCGACGCGGCTTATCAGAAAATTGACGTGCAGCGAAAATAAAACTTTTCTAAAAATATTCGTTGGCGGGATGCCGATTTGCTTTTCTTTCTTCAACGCGTATATTTATCGGTATCTCGCTCGAAGCGGACGTTCGCCAATCGGGGAAAATTGTTACGTAAAAATATGTTGGCTGTTAGTCCCGGTTAGTCCAGATAGCCGAGATAATTGAATCAAAATACAAGATACCGAACGAACCTGTGTTTACGATAAGCTTCGATTGCATACTCCAAATGAAAAATACGATCGAGATAATTAGAATTAAGCGAATGTCAAAGGCACTGTCGAGATATCAAAAGTCATCCTGGTGTATTTACTTTGCGAGTACAATAACAAGCTATTTATTCGAGTGTGATCGAATACGGAAGATCCGCGTTGGAAGGAATTTACGGAACCGAACGTATCGAGCGTTTTTCGAATGAAAGGCGTAAAGGATTTCCCGAGATCCCATTTGTCATGGAAAAATGAAAAAACGACTTTACAAGTTGGTTAGGCGAAGGATATCGCGGATATAATATCGATAAAAGCGCGGTTGGATCGCGAGATATCGATCTCCGATGCATATCTAAATACATAAACGTAGGAAATCGGATGAAGGGTAAGCGTAAGATGCAACGATCGGTAACAACGATCGCACGCGGGAATAAATGCACCGATCCGTACGAGCGTATAATTGTATCTCGAATCTGAGATAAAAATCTGTAACCATTAAGACGGAAGAAACGCAGTCCCGTGAAATCAAGAGGCAATAACATCCTGAATTCGTAAAAGATCGAGCGAATCTTATCATACGTTCGCTTTGGTTGACGATCGTTTGGACATCGGGTTATCGTTTATTCCTTGGTTTATTTTAACGCTCAAGTTCAACTATTAAATACTAATAATTTATTCTGATTCGTTGCGTTGAAGTTTATTGGATGTATCGTAGTTTTCGTAGATAACGACTTTATAAACACTGTAAATATTCGCGCGTTTGAATTCGTTGGATCAAATAATATAATGTAAGCGTTAATTATTATCGCGACCGAGTTAAGGGAAAAATAGTTTTAGATTTTTTAAGTTCATTAAAAATAGATCGTATTCGTCGAATTTTATTTTATCCTTTCAAATTTTCAAGATGATATAGAAAAATTATTATTTTCGGCAAGAAAATTGGGTAGAAAAAATATTATTACCGATATTTGTAAACTTGGTTCGTCGAATACTATTTCAAAATATAATTTAAAAATCACGTCTACTATACATTTGAATTAAATTTTAACGACTATATAAAGCACATTACTCGCACTTTGGGTCAGTATTTTAATTAATTTAAGTCTCAAATTTTACAATTAAATATACTTTAAATTAAGAGTGAGTCGCGCATACTCGAATACTTCCACGTTATAAAATCCATTCGCAGTCATAAATACCGTTACTTAATTTTTAAGCGTTGAAATTATTTATATATTTAGACGATTCATCAATTACGGAAAGTTTTAATTATTCTCGAAAGTTGCATGGAAACAAAATTTTTTATCTTTTTGTTTTAATACGGCCTTTATTTTTGTTGCAAAAAATGTTCTAAAATACTAATAATTTTGTTAACATAAACATAATTAAGATAAATATATATCATTCCTGACAATGTAACCGATCAGTCGTAGCAAAAAATACTTTTTCCAAAATATTATAGTCCTTTATTGCAGCGATAAGATTAGATAAAAGCTTGAATAAAAGCTGATTTAATAAATCGACATTGAAATAAGGAAAAAGATTTTACGTTCTATCAATTGATTCGCAAATAGCAAAAAACTGCTCAACGCTGTTCTTCCTTATCATAAATTCTGGCACGAGTCACAATAGTGTTTAGGATTAGGCAATAATGATCTATAAAATTATCAGATAACAGCATTTCGTAACGGGGTCATGCAAATCATCGGTAACCAATGGCTTTCCGACCCTGGCACTTGACTCAACAATTATTCGCTAATGTATTTCTTTGATTTCGAAGTATTCGCGAGTTCTAACACGAGACTTAATAAAAAGCTTCCGTCGAAAAGTTAACTCCGAATTTTTTTCCCTCTGTTCTCTCTTTTCCCTCTTTTGCCTCTTTTGCCTCCTAAAGGTCACTTATACAAACTAAACTAGATTACTCTGCTATATTCTATTACATTTCTACTCGAGATGCATATTTCGTTACGTTTCGGTATCGGAAAAAATATGTATGCGCAGTCGTATTCGCATTAGTTTAATTTTAACAATCGATTTTTCCTCGAACTTTACAGTGTGACTTCCAACGGTACAACGGTACAAGTATACAATCACTGATGATAAATTAGTTACGTTGACGATATTTGGTAAGTATCAACGCGACGTTAATTAACTTTATAGACGTTCGTTTCGTTTTTTCCGTTTTTTCCCCGATACCGTAAAATATCTCCATTACGTCCGTTTTAAATAAAATATTTACCTTTTGAAGTTTGGCGGTATTTCCACGTTGTCGAAAACTTAACGAATAAAATTTTAATAAAAGCAACGAATTTTCAAGCGTTTCGCAAACTCGTTGACCTTTCAAATTTAATTTGTAGATCGACGGGTACAAGTAGTTTTTTTTTTTTTTTTTTTTTTTTTTGCGGAAAAAATCGGAGCGATAAATGAACTCAAAAATTTATTCGCGTTTCGATTACGCGATCGTTTGTGCAAAATGTACGAAAGAAACGAAGAAAGAAACGAAGGATTTCATAAATAATAAATTCAACGGTAATTTTGCGGAATCGCGGGAAATCGATAACGCGATCGACAATTAAATCGAAAGCGGAGAAACAGTTTTCGCAAAACGAGTTATCGAGCCTCGACCGAGAGTTCGCATCGTTTCTCGATACGATTCCAACGTCGCCCATCCAAGACATCCAAAACATCCAAAACATCCAAACATCCAAACATCCAAGAATCTTGTCACACGACTCGCATCAAAGAACAGAGACGTCCCTGTTCTCTGTTCCTCTCCTCCAAATAATATAAAAAAGCAAAATCTACTCTCGGGCTCGATTCCGTTGAAAGGTACACGAACGTGATTTGGCACGGGCCTCGACTCGGCGACGACGTCCATGGAACTACGTAACTCGGAAACCCATAACACCCTCTCGAAATAATCAGCGGATGCCATGTAGGGCGCAGCAGAGCTCGACCCTCGGAAGTCGCGGTCGATATACCCGAGAAAGAGAAGGAGCGAGAGGGAAGATCAGGTGCCTGCTCCAAGGGAACAGTGCGCAGGCGCCGGCGCCGAAATCGCGCCTCGATCACGTGAGAGCCGTGCGCAGCGCTCGTCTCCCATCGTCATCCACGGGGAAGTCGTGCTCGTCTGTTTAGCCTAGTTTTTTTTTTTTTTCCCTCTTCTTCTTCATCTACTCTTCTTCTTCTACTCTTCTTCTCTTCTTCTTCCTCCCGTGCTAGTCGTCGTCGTCGTCGTCGTCGTCGTCGTCGTCGTCGTCGTCGTCGGCGGCGGCGGCGTCGTTGCGTCGAGCCGAGCGCCGCAGTCGGACGCGGACGAGCAACGACGCGGAGCATCGGAGCGACCGGAGCGACCGGAGCGCGTGAGTCGTTGTTTTTTCCTTGCGATCGATCGCCGGCGTCGCCCTTCTCCGTCAGCTCCGTCAGCTGTGCGCAATGGAACGCGTCTCGGGGAATATCGAGCCGCGTCGGTTCTACCCGTCGTTCTCTACCCGGGAGAACCGAGTTTCGCTGGTAAAAATAAGCGGTCGAGGTTGTTTCTCGCGTATTTATAAGCCCTTGCTCGTATCGACGGGTGGGTTTTAAAAATTCGCTCGCCCCGATGACGGACGGAGTCGTTTACCTCGGTCTCGGTACGGTCTCGGTACAGACGCGCTGAGGGAGATAAATAATATATCGCCTCGAGAGGACGATGAGAAAATAAATCTGTATGGTTTCCAGGAGCCAAAGGACCGACCTTCGTTTGATAATGACGGAGCGGATTAACGTGGACAAGCCCTTGTGGGACCAGAACTCATTCTGCGGCAGATGGAATCATTTTGCGTGGGTCACGGATTTTCGCACCTGCATAACGAGCGAGGAAAAATTATTACGCGCGAAAGAGCTGTGCGATTTATACAGGTAACGGTATACAAGTACGGATTTTGTACGGATTTTGTACGGATTTTGTACGGATTTTCCACGCGTCCTTTCTTTTGCACGTCGATTCGCGATAATTACGCCAACGGAAGGAACGAATGAAGGATGAATCCGTGTAATTATAACGTCGCTTTATTTTCCTTTTTTTATTTTGGTTGTTTAATGTTCCGTTTCTTACGGCTCGTTTACCCTCGTGAGCAATTGCCGGGGACTATTTAATGCACGGACGATTTAATTCGATGTAATTTTTTGCTGCGTGGGAGCGACGAGGGAGTCTAGACCCTACGCGAAAAAGAGATTACATCTCGCCGGTAGGATTATGGTAATAATATGGTAGACGTTGGATGGATATTAACGAAACGTATTAACGAAACGTTAACCGCGTCTTCGATAATCGTCAATTTCCCAATCCAACGACCAAACGATCCAACACTTTGTTTTTTAATTACGGATGATCGATGAAGTAACTTTGCATCTAGTTATCTAACCGTTAAGTGGAATTTTTTTATTACGTAACTTCTTTAACCTTTTATATTCGTAAATATAGGTTTTGAATAACTTTCGCGTTCGTTTGTTACATCGATACATAAATTTAGCTATTTTCCTTGTACCGATGATCCGGGAAAAAAAGTATTTATCCCAAGGTTAATAAATTTACTTTTGATCCGTAAAGTAATTTCGACAATGTAAGATTAATTATCGATCATTCCAACCAAAAAATGGTATAATTTAATCGAAATATTTTACGATTGCGATTCTAAGTAAATTTATTCGAGATGCCAATTATTTAATTTCGTGCAGCGAACGAGATTAAAAGATTGTTGTTATCGAAAAATAAAGTATCGATGTGATTACAGATTTGTTCCGAAGTAATATAAAAATATATTTTACACGGATTTATTCGTACTTTGTAAATAATGTATACCATAGATTTTATCCGTATTGAAATTTATCATATTTAAATTTACGATCTAAAAAATTTCGAATGTCGATATCGATCGCTATAAAGATACAAATGTATTTAATAAACATTAAATCGAATATAGATTTAATGTTGACTTTTTTACGATACTTTAAGCGATCTTTATTCGAAATAAATGAATTCGATTGTACGAAACAAATTGAATCTTAACAATTAGACATCGCGTAAATCCAAATGACGTTTTACGATATTATTTTTTAATGGGACAGTTTTAAAAGAGACCGTCAAAAACCAAATCGTTCGAACGAGAATTCGCCTCATCGAACGAGAAGTACCGTAATTTGAATATCCAAACGTTTATCAACGCCTCGTAATCGAATAATAATTTCCTAATAAAACGCACTCGATAATGTATCGTAAATACAGTTTTATACGATCTCAGAGTCGACACACTGACTCACTTTCCCAACGATTCGTTGGCGATAAAACAAGATTTGTCTAACGTTTAATTGCTTTCAACGATTCCAGGACTAAAAAGGAACCTAAGGGTACGACGACGGAAGAAATTATATACGCTAAAAAATTGTACGAGTCGTCTTTCCATCCAGATACTGGCGAACTTCAAAATGTTTTTGGCAGGATGTCTTTTCAGGTTCCGGGAGGTATGGCCATCACAGGTTTCATGCTGCAATTTTACAGGTATATAAATGCGATGTATATAAATTACGAGGATGCGATATCGAAATCGAACGAAAGTATTAAGTTATAAAGATTATTAAAACTACTTTTTTTACCGATGGTTTACACTTTAAAATTAGAATTTTTCTCCTTGATTCATTTTCTTTTTATATTTATGAAAAATTTCAATCATATATATACGTAAATATATAATATGGAATGAAAATGTAAATATGTAATAAAATTGTGTTATCAACGCGTTTATTTGACTTAATTATCCGTAAACGAATGAAAATTCGTAATAAAATAGTCCATAAAATTTCGAACGAACATATTCCATTAAATATCACATACTTAATTTAATTTCACTTATATTTTGTGTATTATTTCAGTTTAATACATTTTATACGCTAAATATTCGAATAATAATCAAGTATCTCTGATTCGGAGTAAACGAATAAAATTAATTATACTATATATATACTAAATTTACAACTACGTGTACACAAATTTTTTTAAAAATAAATTTAACGTTTTTTTTCCCATATTTTTATTAACGTGTAATAATTCGCTATCGAATATCGAAACGATGCGATGCTTCCATAAATAACAGCATCGTCTACATTTTGATACAATTGAAACGGAAATTAAATTTCACGTTGACGTTACGTTCCGACTTTTGTATAGAAAAGTTCTGCGTATCTCAAACTGGTATTCAAGATTTATAAACATATAAGCGTATATATGTACGCTTTAGAATTTGTGCATTTTAAGCGCGAAAACTAAAGTTTTACGGATACGATTCGCGTTTAAATAATATGAAATATCTTCATTCCGTACTTTTTAAAAAGATCAAAAAGCAATTTAACAATTAAAGCCACATTTAACCGCGCGAAAGAGTAGATACACTTTTCGTTTAAAGTTTAATTATAGTTTGAACGTATAAACAAATGGTATTTCGATCCGCGAGCAACCGAACAAAAATCCCACTTATAACCAAGGTAACGAAATCCCGATCGACGATTAATCGATCGATGAAAAAATGTTCAAAGGACAACAACGGCTGTGGTCTTCTGGCAGTGGGTCAACCAATCGTTCAACGCCCTTGTCAACTACACCAACAGAAATGCCAATAGTCCGATCTCGAAGACTCAACTCGCCTGTGCTTACGTGACCGCAACTACAACTGCGATGCTCACTGCCATAGGATGTAAGACTTACTGGCACAAGAAGGCGAATCCCCTCATGGCTGTGAGTTTACTGTTATCAAGATGCATTAAACGAGCGCAAACTTTAACGAAAATTTAAGGGGACGAATTTTTAAGCGCTGAATTTTTAATGCATGAAGGAATTTCAGTAGCACATCGAGTCGGATCATCTTTTTCTTTTTTTTTTCGTTGGTATCTGTCTTCGAATTATTTTTGTAGCACTTTTTCAAAGAGGCTTTCATTGCTAAGTCAAGGTTCCAACCAACGGAAATAAGTATAGCATCGATAGTGTAATTAACGTGGGAACGTTTTTACTATTCATGCATTAGAAACGAAAATTTGGATGAATCAATCGACGTCTTCAAACTATCGTTTGCGATCGTTTCACATCAAGTTTTACGGTATCGGTACAATTTTTTTTTCACCCAAAATATTCGAATCCGATTTTATTATAAATTCACGATCGATTCAAGCTCTATATATAAATAAACCGGAATATAAAGTTTTTTAGTACAATAAAATTTTTCGTAAACTAACCGATTCCCGACAAATTTTCTATTTAACGAAATAATTTTTAATCACCGTTACTCTAAATTACATATAAACTGGAATAAAATTTTGATCGAGCACTTAGTTTTAATGATACGTTGCGAAGAAAAGAAAAGCGCGAAAATATCGATTACTTTGGGCGAATATTTCTCGTAAATATTTTGTCTTCATTTTATACATAAATGTAAATAGTCTCGATGGAACATTGATGTATTTACTTTCCAACTCGAGATGGACAATTACAAGCAAAAACGTTATTCCTTTACTTTCGCAGAGGTTCGTACCTTTTGCTGCTGTGGCCGCCGCCAATTGTGTCAACATTCCGTTGATGAGACAAAATGAAATAATCAACGGTATCGAACTTACCGACGAGAACGGCAAAAAGCTCACGGTCTCAAAGGTGAGATATTTTTCAATGACAATAAATGTGCCTTTGTATAGCCGATGCGGAATTCGGGAATTCGTGTACCGGCATTTGCATACTTCATACCTAACCAGCTTCGAACGATTGAAAAGTTTTAAACGTGGCCTGTCAACGATGCTTTATCAACTTCCAAGTTTTCGGTGCTTCCGACGATGCAACTTTCGCTTCTTCTTTACGTAGAAATAAATATGCGGATCATATTTTGGTATCGGATACGCATCGATTTACAAATTGCACGTATCAATTTTTCAGATTAAAAAAATAAATGTATATTTGCACGATTGCATAAAATATTAAATTTTTGCACAAATATTTATTTTCGGGAAAATAACATTTGCTTTTAAAACGATGCAAGTAATTTAAAAGACTTTGCGCTTCGCTAATTTATTTTCAATATACATTATCAATTACAAACGTGTTATTCGTAATTAGATATTTGGTTAAATTAGGATATTAAATAGATAAAAACATTTTAGAGTAATTGCCTTAACGATAATTTAGGTATTTTGTATTTAATTTAGTACTTTTTTCTTATCAAGGATTCAATTTATTTTATTTATTTCAAATATAAAAATATTATATAAATTCTTGTAACGAAAATATTTATCGATACGATTACGTAAAATTATCGGTTGATCGGTTGATCGGTTATTGAAAATTAAAAATAATTATAAAGTTTGATACTTGTACAAATAAGTTGATATTCTAAAATTTTCGTTTCAGCTTGCTGCGGCGAAAGGTATTAGTCAAGTTGTGATATCAAGGATTTTTATGTGTGCTCCTGGAATGAGTAAATATCTATGTTTTAGTTCAAACGTCTTTGATTTAATTAATTAATATACACTATTAATGATAATATATTTTTTTTAGTACTACTGCCTTTATTGATGGATGAATTAGAGAATCAATGTTGGTTTTATAGATTAAAATCGATACATGCACCTTTCCAAATGCTTCTTTGTGGTATCTCGTAAGTAAAATATTTTTATAAATTGCTTTTGAAATGTATAATTAATAACCATAAGTATAAAACGCAAAGATGAATTATTTGAAAGCTTTTATTAGTCCTGTTGTTAGATATTATCATTTTTTGATTAAGTCGTATTGGATAGTTTATTTTAAAATAGATTCCTTTATTTAAACATTTTTAAAAAGAAATTTTATCAAGAATGTTAGAAATTTAAAATAAACGAAGAATAGAAAATTTCTTATGTTAGAATAGTGAAAGTACACGGTGAGATTGGAAGAAAAAGAGTAGCTTAAAATTTAGCGGATAAGATTCTTAATAATAAAATATAATGCAATTGCTGTCCAAAAATTTGAAGCTATTAAAGTCATTTTGAAAATTTTATTTACCTCTTTTAGATTAACATTAATGGTACCGACTGCATGTGCACTATTTCCTCAAAAATGGTAAATATCAGGCGTTCCTATTAGTTGTAAAAGAAAGTGGCAGATAATTTTTTATTAAATTTTAAATATATTTTCAGTTCTATTGCAACAGAAACCCTACAAAAATATGAACCAGACAACTATGCGCTATTGCAAACGAACTTCAAAGGAAAAAAATTACCAGAATATCTTTATTTCAATAAGGGATTATAAGAAATAAGATATTAGTTTGAAAAAAGAGCAATGAGTAATATAAAAACTCTATCATATCTAGAAAATGTTCAAAAGAGATGAAAAACAAGTCTATTTTCGACATGTTGATCTTTAAAACTGGAATACAATAAATAGTAATAATGAATTAAATAAAATGCAAAACTTAAAAATTGCGTAATACTTTTAGGCATTAAAATTGTATGACCTTGCAATTGTTTTTGCTCTTGTCTTCCATATTTGTCATAGAGTTTATGCAACCAGTTAACGTTTTATGATAAATAAAAAAAAAGCAAATTGTGAAAAGATATTTACTAGGCATTTAATTATCGATATTCTGTTAATTACTTTTAAGAATAAACCACTATTCGATTGCCTAATTTCAAAGTACTGCCATGTATAGCATAAATATTTCGTTAATAAAAAAAAATTCACTAAAAAATCACTAGAAGGAAATATTTATCATTATAATTTACTTTACTTATTTCGACAAACACCTGTGTGCATATAAATGTTTGTATACGCATCCACACATACACACGCGCCCGCACACAATATATACACATATTTACACACCCATCATAGATACACTCTTTAATTTTAATATATAAAACAAAGTAAAAATTGTAATAAATAAATTTTTATAACGTAACATTCGGTCTTCGCTGAGTCGCTCGTGGAGTTTGCGGTACATATCCGATCCGCTCTTGAATTTCAGTCTGAGATGTCTTTCCTCCCCACGAAGGAGGATTAAATGCTCCTTGTTGTTTTTCCGTTTCTCTTTTAGCATCTCGTTCTTTTTTTAATGCTTCGTATTCCGCTAAGTCGTCGAGTTTCAAATCTATTCTCGTGGGACTGCGTCGAATCATTTTTCTGTGTTAAAACAAATTGAAAAATAGTTAGAAATTCTTACATCGATAGAATTTTATGTAAACGATTAAGAAATTTATTATATAATTTGTAAGTCAGGGTACAAATATATAGAATTACATACAAATTATATAAAAATACATAGATTAAGCAAATAGATACAAAAACTTTTCATATTAAAAACGTTTACACGATACCGGAAACAATCGTTAATAAAATAATTTGAAAGTTAGACGAATAAATTATACGATTGTTGTCCTGTGAAAACTTTTGCGTAACTCAACATAAAATTAAGAAGAGAATTTTTAATTTATAACTATTAAATCATAAGAGACGATTCATTTTTATAACTCGTGTACAAGCAGGTCAGGTTTACTAGCAGAAAATTGCAGTGTAAATAAACAATTAATAACCGATATAATATAGTTATCTCAACACTTTTTTAATTTTTATTTTACGTAGTAATACAAAAAAATAAGTTTTTTAATTTTACGCGTATTCGTAAATGTTTGCTAATTATTCCGAAAGAAACAAAAAACAGATATAATAAATAGCAAAGTATTAACTCCGTGGTTAATCTTTTATAAATTATAAAAACAACGAAAAATTACGATGAATACTTTAATAAGAAAAGGACGAATAATTATACGAAGATTAAAAATGTGTATTCGCTGTTATTAAATATACAAAGACTTAACTACACAACGAAGGACAAATAATTTTCCATGCGATTAAAAGCGAAAATTTGGTGTTTTCGTTAAGAAAAATTCGTAAGGAAACTAAAACCGCAAAGAGAGAAGATAAATCGACGATAGAATGACATTTAAATAACGTAGAGCCCCTGTCGAGCTTTTATTTACATTTTGCCCGGGGTATTATTTTATATCCAAAATGGCGAAAGCCCTCGTAAACAAAGAATCACTCTCGTAAAAGAATTCAAGAAAGTCAGTCCCGCATGAATATCCAAGCAGAAAACTCACGGCAGACTCCGACTCGCCCCGCGCTCCCAAGAAACTCGAGGCCCGGAAAAACCCGAAGCATCGACTCCCCGACCTGCGATTACCTCCCAGTGTCTCGGTTACGCGCCCTTTGAGGTTATGTTCTCGGGAATGAGCCAAGCCGCGCGCGACTTGAGCCACGCTATCGAACGACTGGCGAATATTTCCGTGAAAATAAGCGCGGCGAGGTCGACCGCGGTCCGACGGTTGTAAATAAATATTCACGGAACTCGGCAGGAGCCGAACACGAGACTGCAAGATGCTTTACCTGGAGGACTACGTCGAGAGTAAGTGAAAATATAAGGAACCGTTCGCGTTCGATATTCGGCGAAGGATACTAACCTTTGTAAACGAAAACATTACTCGTTACACCTCGTTTCATTCCAACGGGGATTTCTTTTCCTCGGTGATTCTTTGCTTTTGGGCTTTTCTTTAACTTCCATGGAATTTATCCGATGGTGCGATTAAGCTTGGAAATTACCGATTACGCTCCGATATCGGTTTTATTGTACTCAGCTTTTAGGTTAGCTTTATGTTTTCTACATGAATAGTACGGTCGAATATACATGTATTTTTAGTTAATATCAATTTATTGTTGTCGTTTGCCCTAGAAATGTATACTCTTTAAGATTTAAATCGATTTACTCGAGTCCCGATGTTACTTTTTCTATTACACTACTGTAAATTTCACGTTGGGGTTATGTTTTCATACTTTGTTTATGTTTTTCAGTGATCGAGCATCTCCCACAAGAACTGAGGGACAGGTTTACAGAAATGAGAGAAATGGACTTGGGTGTACAGAGTAAGCTTGGAATACGATGAGCCTTTGACTTATTCTAATAATTATACAAGTATAAAGATAGTAAACCTTTAACGTTTACGTCGAGAACGTTAGTCGCATCGTTTCGATTAGCCAAAGAAACTTAACACGACGCGTGGAATAAAAATTGAAGATCGAAACGTTTCGTTTACCACTGGAGTATTTTAATTATCTTGCGTATCTTTCGATCGACGGTATTCGATACGAAGAAATAATTTATCGTCGTAATAGATCCGCGTCGATCGTTTCCTACTTATTTACGAGTAACAAAAATTTTGAACGTAACGTCTTCTTTCAGATTCCATGGACAGTATAGAGAAGAAAGTAAAAGTATTCTTCTCTAATGCCAAGAAAATGAAGCCGAACGAAAAAGAGGTAGAATACGAAGCGATACGAAAAGAATATTACAAAACTTTGGAGGATGCGGACGAAAAAGTGCACCTGGCGAATCAAATGTACGACTTGGTGGATAGGTATTTAAGGCGACTGGATCAAGAGCTACACAAGTTTAAAATGGAGTTGGAAGCGGATAATAAGGGTATTACCGAAATCTTAGAAAAACGATCTTTAGAATTAGATCAGCCGTCGACCAATAGCAGTCAGAAGGAAAACCGTTATAGCTTTACATCGAGTAGATCTCGAGATAATCATAGTCATTGTAAGTATGAAAAGTGTATCGATACTATAGAGATATTAATCCTCTCCCAGAGAACATAATTTTTGTTTTGTTTGATTTGCTTCTGCCTCACCGTAATCCAATGCTCATCGTTACACATTTGCATCGCTTTTCAACCAAAAATAAGAAAAAGAAAAAAAACCCTCTCGAACTCTCAGCGCTCGTATCGACACGATGGACCTTCTCTTCCCTCTTCTACTGTTTAATCTTGTTAATCTTCTAGTTAATCTTCTTTTTAATCTTCCGCTTTGTCTTTTCCTTTATCTTTTTCTATTTCTTCATCTATTTCTTCTACTTTATCTTCTACTTCTCTCTCTCTCTCTCTCTCTCTCTCTCTCCAGTTCATACTCACCTTTGCTCCGCTTTTTATTTACTTTTACTTCCATACTAGAAAATGCACTATTTAACTTTCGGGTCGCGTTGAACCTGGTAAAAAAAGCTCTAGCCAAATGACAATGGCTACTGAGCGACGCAACCTCTGACTTGCAGCGCGCGGCGAGAAGCGCCGAGACTCTAACGCCTCCTCGACGTCGATGGAAAAACGAGTCGCGGTCGAGAAGATCGCGACTCCCAGCGGGAGCAGCCTTCCGGAGCCGCGGCCGGCCTCGGCGAACTCGGGGCCACTCCTCCCGCAGACGACGGCCGTACCCTCGGCGACCGCCGCACCGCCTCCCGCAGGACTCGCCAACTCGGTCGGTCCCGTGAGCTACAACCTCGGCCACATCGGCGCCGGGGGTAACGCGATCGCAGCCGCGGCGTCGCAGGCCATCGCCGCGACTCAACACATGCAGCAGGGAAGGCGCACGGCGAGCTTGAAGGCCAGTTACGAGGCGATAAACACCGGTGGAGTTCACGCCGCGGAATTTAGTCGGGAGTTGGCGGGGGCGGCTCAGACCGCGATCGCCGCTATTCAGGAGTCCTCCAAGAAGAACAAGAAGTGAGTATGGGGACGACGAGCTCGGTGATTTTTTTTGTTTTTTTTGTTTTTTTTGTTTTCTTCTTCTTTTTCGAGGGGGGAGTATTCGTCCATTCGTCTCGGAGTTGGTCTCAGAGTTGGTCTCCGACCGACCGAGAATACCGACCGAGTCGTCGAATGCGTTCCAAGTTGCGAGTTGGTCACTCGTTGCCACCGCGAAACCAAGGAGAGTTACGAGTTGGTCTTTGGTATCGGGTGCTAAAGTTTTACTAATTTTTCGCGCCAGATTCTCGTTTGCTTATCCGAACATCCGAACATCCGAACGAACCGAACGAACCGATAAGGACTTTTCTGTCGATATGGACTGTCCTCGAATCGGTGAGGTTTTAGCCGCGAGAATTTGGTAGCGCAATTTTTTTATTTTATCCTTTTCGGGTCTTTAACGGTGCCTACTCTTTCGAATTCAGCGATCGGTTTATCGCGAGGAGTTGTTTTTCTTTTACGATCTTATTTGCGATTGGAACGAAATTTTAAATTACGATCGTTGGATGTTCCTTCGCTCTGCGTCACCGAGTGGAAGAAAGGATTTTCGTACGTACGGTTAAAAATATTTTTAAACTGTATCGAGCGATTTCTTTCTTTTTTTTTTTTTTTTTTGTTGTTTTTGTTAAATCCGGGTTTCTTAAGGGATTACCTTCAAATTCTTTTTTTTTTCGTCGAATGGATTACATTATTTATAAATCATTGTTCGAACGAGGTGAAAATCTTCGTTTTAACGATCGATTCGAGAAATTTTGTAATTCGGTTCGATTCGACTGGAAAATACGTAGAACAAAATTAAACAAAAATTATGATTCACCGAGGAGTAACGTAAGCATACGATCATTAAAGGTTTTTGTGTTTCGTCACGTAAGCAATTTTATGTGTAATCAAATGTGTATCCGATAAGGAGCAGTCGAAACGTCCATCGCACTATCAATTAATTATTATTATCGATTGTACGATTATTGCACCGTGATCCAAAAAGAAGGTGAAAAATCAAGTTTGGCATCAATTCCTCGACTTACATACTAACCCCACACAAAAGAAAACATCCAAACCCCTCGAAGTCCCGCAAACACGCGATAACCGGTATCCAATCAACTAATCCGTCCCCGACGTCCGCAGGAAAGTCGCATCGTCGAGCGTCCCGAACGCGAACGCGATGCCACCGTCGGTACAGCAGCAACAGCAGCAGCAGCAACAGCAACAGCAGCAACAGCAACAGCAGCAACAACAGCAACAGCAGCAGCAGCAACAACAGCAACAGCAACAGCAGCAACAGCAGCACCAACACCAGCAGCAGCAGCAACAGCAACAACAGCAGCAACAGCAACAGCAGCAGCAGCAACAGCAACAACAGCAGCAACAGCAACAGCAGCAACAGCATCAGCACCAGGTGCATCAGCATCAGCATCAGCATCAGCACCAACAGCAGCAGCAGCAACAGCAGCAACAATCGGCGGTGGCCGCGGCGGTCGCCTCGGTCCAGGTCGGCGCGACGACGACCTCGGCCTCGGCGGCATCCGCGGCGGCTCAGGCGACGACCGTGACTGACTCCGACAATCCAGACTGGACCTTCGATCCCAACGAGCCGAGATATTGCATATGCAACCAAGTTTCGTACGGGGATATGGTCGCCTGCGACAACTCGGACGTGAGTTTTTTTTCATGGTTTGGTGGAGTTTGGTGGAGTTTGGTGAGAGTTTGGCGATCGCTTGGATCACCTCCATCACCTCAATCACCTGGTTTCGTTTGTTTCAGTGTCCGTTCGAGTGGTTCCATTACCCCTGCGTCAACATAACCGCACCGCCCAAGGGCAAGTGGTACTGTCCTCAATGCACTTCCTCGATGAAGCGTCGAGGCGGTAGGAAAAATTAGAGGACTGTTCCTAAACAGGAAGAAGCTTAGGGGCCCTCGGCCAGGAATCGCCACTACCTCTTGGGCTCCCCTCGGCCGTCCGTCGTACGGATCCTCGGGAGTCTTTAGTTAGCAAACAGACGATTCTGCGAAGATTACAATTTTTTTACAAGACACTTTTTAAGGTGTAGTTAGGATCGCGCTATAATAGGATCGGCATCCCGAGTCGCCGAAACTCTAGTTAGCAATCTTTTTCAAATTTAAAGGAAGGAGGAGGGCCGCGTTCGCCCGTTGTTATATATTAGTATATTAGGTAACCAAGAGAATAAGAGGAACGATGACTTCGTCCTTCTTTTAACGCGTTTTTATTTAAATAGCATGCGAAAGTAACGAAAATCAATTAGGGATCGTTCGAATCGTTGGAATCGTTCGAAAATCGCCTTCCGCGACTAAATTTCATTCTTTCATTATTGTGATAACGACTAATTTCTAGATGAAATTAACCACTATTTGCATTTTTCCCTTTGTATAGATTTTTTCGTCGGTAAGAATAAATAATTAGTGCTGGGCTTAATCGATTGTCAAAGTTATTTATTAATATTATTAATATTATTATTATTATTATTAATTATTATTATCATCATCAATACTACTATTACTATTATTACTACTATCGTCATCGTCATTATCATGCCAATAATCGTAGTAATTGGGACTCGGACGATCCTTTACAAGTACTTACGAGTAGAATACCGAGCTAAGATTTTTTTATGTGAATTTTTTTTATTAAACTCGAAGGCGATTTTGCGTTTCGATGTACGTACGAGATCAAATTTCGAGAAGTCGTTCTTTTCTTCATTTTTATTTTTTTTTCCGAGAAGCTAGTTTACGCGCGACAAAGAGAAATAATCAACGAAAGAACTGATCGGTTAAAAATGAAATATTTACTTATATCATGTACAAACGTTGTAACGATTAATCATTACTCAAACATTAAGCGGTGTAGGAAATAAAGTTGTATAATAAAGTTGTATATGCTAATATCTAAAAAGCATAAAAAAAAAAATTAATAAAAAACATTGCTGTTTTTTACATTGACAAAACAGAAATGAAAATATGTATAAAAATGTAAACGAACTGTTTTGATAGCTTTGCTGTTATAAGCACACACCGAGTAAACTTTCATTTTTGTGGGTTCTTTCGTTGTTATAGTTACGACGACCATCGCTTCTGCTGTTACGAAAAATAAAAAAATAACTTAAAGGAATTTCCAAAGTTGATCTTAGTGTGTGTGTCCTAACGTTGTACGCGAGTTACATGTGCGAATGTGTACGAGTGCGTGTGTCACTTCGAAAATCAACGCTTATTCAGCGAACAATCTAATTAAATTCTAAATGCGCTTCCTCGAGAGAAGCAAAGTCATTGAAACGAGTTTTATCGCCCAGAGGCTGCAGTCGAAAACAAAAGAAAAAGAAAAATAAATGTAATAAAGTGAAAGACACAAAAACGGTAACCAATAGATTTTCGTTTGTTTGTTTTTACTTTTCGTACACAAAATTTCACGTTGATGACTAGTCAAAGTTTATAAATTTTCGTTTTAATAGTTCGAATAATTAAATTTTGAGACCATGTCTGGAGCGACTACAGTTAAAAAGAGTAGTTGTTTCAAAACTTCGTACGAGTGTGCACATCATTACAAAAATGTGCTCCAAAATTGCCCGAACACTAAAAGGAAATTTAAACCAAGATTAAGACCAGATTTATATTTTTACGATCCGATTATCAATGAAAAATTGTCGACTTATAACAAATACTACGGTCCGAAGAAATTGGAGAAATACTTCGAAAATTATGGGAAAGTCGATTTGTCCAAGAAATATACTTTGAAGAAACTTTACGATGATTTCCATAGTAGACCCGTGAAAATGATAAAATTCAATAAGACAGTCTCAGGTTTTTTCATTAATTATGATGAATTTTTAAGTTTCTAATGGTCTTGTAGATAATTCTGGCCATATTTATATATAAATAGAATATTTTTAATAATTAATTTTTAAAGTCTTCGTAAATAATAATTGTCGAATTTTTAAATAATTATTCTTAAATCCATTAAATAAATATCGACGACCATTAAGAGATTAAACAAGTTTTTAAATGTAATTATATTCTAATTATACAATTGACTTAAAATTTAGGTTCTGATTACGATGATCCAGATGGATCATTCGAAACGAAATTACTGCAAAAATTTTATACCGAAACGTCACCAAATAAAATAAACAGCTCTTTCAATGAAAAAAGCAATGTTCATATTTCTTATCCTTATACAACTACTTACGAATCTTCGAACGCACGAATCTTAGATCATGATTGGAAGGACAGACAGAAACGCGAGGATTGTAATAAAAGAGAGAAAAAGGAAGTTCCGGTTCAGAAGTTCTTTCCAGTAATTCCTAGAGTTTACTTCAAAGTTCCATTTAAAGGAGACACAAGTACTTACGGAGCAGATTATCGAAACCCTGCATCGAAACCCTATTACTTAAATTTTAAATGTGTAACCAAGACATAATTTACAAGTTGTCGGTAACAAAGTTATGGGATTTATCCGGTATTCTTGGATTTTCTAGATGGTATTGTACTCAAGAAAAAAATATAACAGATGTATAATTTTGTTTAAAGTAATTGGGAGAGATTAAGAGAAACTCAAAAGTAATCGCGAAAATTTATAGTCGAACTAAGAAAGATAATTTATTTTAACGCAGTAATCTAAAAAGCATTTTTAATTTTCAGAAGTTTCAGTGATGCTCGTTGTATTCGACTATTTTTAAATATTAATTAAAAATGAACGATTTTGATGTAAAAAGTTAAAATTGAAAAATCGTGAACGATGTCGAGAAAATAAATCGCATCGGTGATTCGATAATATCAAGATTATCGTAATTATTTCTATAAGTACGGATTAAGCCAGTCTTTATCGCGATTAACGGTAATCGGTATTTACTTAATCCAATACAAATTTTATTTCTATGTTTATGTAAATAATTATTTTTCAGGATATTAGTTTACGAATTTTAATTCCTATGAATCGGTGTTAAAATATTTACTGTAATAAGTTGTGTAAAAATAAATTTAAATATCGAGACTTTGGAGAAAGTATTATTAAGAAATGAATACATCATTTTTTTTATAAATGAATGTAATAAATAGAGATTATAAATGTTATATAAAGTTTTACATGCGAAATAATGGATACTACTCACCGTATGTAAACCAATTTCGGACGAACAAATGAAAAAGTTTATAGAGCGGGATTATGGCAAGATAAGGTTTATTATATATTATACAAAAAGTTTTTAAATATAAATACATTGCTATTGTCACGTACATAACGAGGCTCTTCACCTTGCGGATACCCGAAACCGCATTGCGTCGAATACACCGGTTGTCTTACATCATGAGTCACGAAAACAGGGACAACAAATTAATACGCGTCGTGTTTTTTTCTCGCAATCGTCCAAGGCGACTCGGTATTCCAACTCTGCTCTACTTATACATAACAAACTGGTACATCGGTCGTCTTATCGCATCGGAGATCGGTTGCGTATCGATTATCCGTGAAGCGAGAGAAAGTAATCGCAAGAACGGGAGGAAAGATGTCGATCATTGCAAAGTATTGCTAAGCATTTTTAGGGAATAGATCCGAGAATCCGAGGAATTAATTAATTTATTAGGCAGCGTTATTTTTTGTACAGTATTTTAAATAGTGCCTTAAATTTCGAATTATTCCGTGGGTAAACAAACACACGTACGTAGAAGTAGACGTTGATACAGATTTTAACGTAGTTTACTATAATTCGTGTCGATCGGGTTAACCAAAGAACGAATAGCAAAGTGAATTCGAATCTTGCTTTCATTTTAGATAGAGATTTTGAATTCGATCAGTCTTTCATTAGTTTTAGGGATCAGATTCCGAAAAATATCGTAACGTATATTTACGAGATCCGAGATCGTTTAAAACGGAATCGGATGGACCATCTCGAGTTAATAGTCGATTATTATGGAAACGATTTTTGGTAATGTTTATAGAATCGTGGAATGTACGATGTAAATAGAGAATTTTACAAGAGGTTTGAACAATTTGGTTGTTACGTGTAAAGAGGAAAAGATTTTAGAATACCGGATTTAATGAAATAACCGTAGCGTTTTTAATGGATGGAGACATGTAATAATGAAACCTCGTATTTTTAACGATAGCGCTAAATAATACATAATCACCATTGTAATAAATATCTGATATAAAAATACGTTATCGTAGCAAATAATTAATACTTTTTTCGAGAATTAAAATATACCATTAGGAGATAACAATTTATAAAGAGCGTGCATTTGATAAATGTGTACGAAATGGTTTATAATCTAAAAAATAGGAATGTATAGATGATAATAACAAGTTGCACAAAACGAAGGTAGTGATTTCGACCATCGATTTCATGCATTAGTCGATCAAACCGAATCAATGCAATACGAGAAAAAGAAGGAAAGTAAATATCCTTTAAAAAATTCTACATCAAATAATTGAGACGCTTGGAAACAAGATGCAACTCGACATCTAATATAGATGAAACAGCTAAAAAGTTCAACAATGAAACAATGAAAAATAAGAACATTCTTATCGATTATTCAAATTTTGAATATTAAGTAAGTTCCTAGAAGTATCGTAGATTAAAATTGAACCAGTATTTATAGAACTAATGGATTTGCGCAAATATAAATTAACAGATCAACGATTTTTTTCTTATATTTTTTCTCTTTGTTGCGATTTTGAAACACGACTAAAATTTGTTCTCGTGATTTAATTGCTGGTTTTTTTATTCGTTACCGATCTCCGTATATAATTCGAGGTAACTTCGTTCCTCGAATCGAGACTATAATAGACGTGGACTTTTGTACATAATACTATACTATTTAAAATTGGTACAATTCTTATCATTCGCTTGGATAATATTTTTATAGTATGACTCTATTCCTTAAAGTAGCAAATTCATAATACAGTTGCATTCATACTACAAAATGTACATCGGCATATTTAATCCATCGTGGAAACTTTTACATTCTTAAACAAATATAAACTGGGTAAATTAAATAATATATACGATAATAAAATATCAGTGGATAATACATTTTTGTAAAAACAATATCGTAACAAAATAAATTACGGTAATAATAAAATGGAACAAATTTATAACCAAAATCATTATAAAAAGAACCGATTATGAAATCTCGAATGGAGGGAGTAAAAAGGTAATACAAAAGATTTTACGCTACAAATATAAAGTAGCCCATAGATTTTAAAGCTTTCGAGAACAATGTTACGGCTTTTCCGATAAAGCAGACATTTAACTTTTTGGCCTTCAACGCAAACATTATCGATTACAAAGGCCAAGTTGTAACCAATTCCGAAAATACGATACATTCCAAACTATTTTAATTCGTCTAAATACAAATACATTTCGTTTTATAATTTGTATACTTATTCGTTACAGATTTTAAATAATATCGAAGAAAAATATATGGCATTTTCAAAGACTATATTATATTATCAAAGTATGTAATATCTAAAATACAAACTAAGCCTTTGATTTTAAGTTCGTAATTTTCGTTCCTTCGATCATCGCTGAAATCGATAAATTTAAAGAAGTTTCAAGTTGCTTTATTTTTATTATTTTTATTACGATAGATCGACAGCCCAACGAATATTTAAAACTATAGATATTTTTGGGCTCCTAGTCTTTACCCTAATTTATAACATCGATCCGAAGATTTAGCGAAAGTTTGGTAGACGCGATACATTTGTCACACAAATCTATAAATCTATAAAACGATAATCTTTGTTATCCAGCTAAAAATTAATATGTACCTAACGTTTCGATAAAAGTTATAAAAAATAAAAAATACTTCTTAAAATACGAAAGCGTAAGTATTTAACTACGAACGATCGATTTCACGAACCAAAGCTCTCGAGAGTCTGCATCTCGTTTTCATCCGCGTACCTCGGATAAACTGGTTTTAAAAAGTCTCGTATCAAATCTCAACGCATAAGCGGGTTCCTACGACTCTCGTTCTTTTTCTTTTCTCTTTCGTGAACAAACGCGTAAAAATATTTCGTCGTCGGTGTTTCTCCGAGTCCGGGTTTAAGAAACGTAACGTCGGCTTTTCCCAGCCTAGGATCGGCCTTATGGATCGGCAAATTTTGTCCAACGAGAAACCGAAAATAAACTATAAGCTCGATTCCTAAATCGCTTCCGGGTTTATCTCGTACTTCTTTGCACTTCTTCGCACCTCCACGCGCAATTCGCAATCGTCCTCTTAACAACTCGGTCGCGTTATCAGACCGGTTCTCTGTCTGTCGAGTTGCAGCGACGCCTCGCACATCATCTTGGCACTGGTGCGCACGAGGAAGAGCAGCTGGTACTCGTCGATGACGGTCAACTGTGCCCTGGCGCGGACCAACGCGTGAAGGACCGTCGCTCGTTCCAGGTCGAGCCAACGTTGGAGCACAGTTTCCCGTTCGCGTGGACCTCCGAGAGTCGCGTCCGCAGGTCCCCAGAGCGAGAACTCGAGGATGGACTTAACCTGTGGGGACATCTGTTTTTAGCTTGTTGTCAAGGAAGTCATTTTCCAAGTTGCTTTCGAGCTGCTTTCGAGCTTTACCGTTGCGAAAAATCTTATTCGTCGATACAACGAGGAAAAGCTTCTTCTTTTCGCGATTTTAACTAATTTGGATGATCGATCGAAAAAACCGAACTTGGAGAATTTCAAGAGAAGCAAGTCGTCGAAAATATTTAAAGCTCGGTTCGTTAAAATTATACGATAACGTGATAAAAAAATTTGCTTTATGGCGCGGAAAATTTACTAACGTTGTTACGTGATATATAATTAATACATAGAATTTACGCCAACGTTATTCTCTAAATTAAATGCAATTTAATATTGATTCAATTAACTCTAACGCGAAATAGCGAACGGACCATTTATGTACTTTGCACGGGTTCGTTATCTTTCTCAATATTTTCAATTACGTTATATTTTAATGGAAACTGTTTCGAAGATAAGACGTTGAGATAAAATAGAATAATATCAAAAATTATCCAAAATACCGTACGTTGAAAACATAATTTGATAATGTATAAGGTTACGCGATAAACATCCGAGTAATTATTATATCGATTCCGAACATTTCCGAGCATCGATTAGATTTTACGTTTGTGTCTTACCTGAGATAACGTAATTGCTTTCTCACGCATGAGCAACTCTTGGATAAGAGGTAGCTTTTTCGCCAAATTGAGTTCCTCCAAAGCATTCAAAGCGCATTGGCAAAGGGACACGTATTTATCCTCGTCGTTTTCGGAGCTGTCGACGTTCAGCCTGAAAATTCGAAACACACGCAACGAATCAACGAGGAAGTAAAATCTACCAACTCTTCCAAAGCTAAATATTCGCGGTTGGATGAACGAAGCTATCTTAGACCGAATACAAAAAGCTCCAAAAAGCTCCATTTCCCTTGCCTACCTTTGAAAGAGATAGAGTCTGTGATAGGCGTCTTTGTTCTCCCGGCAAAGGACGACGTTGGCGAGATTCTTCGGCGCCTCCTCGATTCCTCGAGCTTGCAAGCTCTTAAGAGCACTGACGAGCTGCAAAAGGACGAAGGACGACTCCCTCGTGGCGTTTTCGTCCTTGTTAGCCTCCGCTGTCAAAGTCTCCGCGAACGATTTCAGAGTGTTGACTTGCAGACGCGGTAGAACCGATATCGTGGCTGTAAACGTCAATTCGTTAGCTGCTGTTTTAAAATACCGGCGTTCAATTTTAACGGGCATTTTTAATAATTCGTGTATTACCTTTCAAGTAGGTTAAAAACACTCTTACCGACGTTTCGCACCCGAACAAATCGGAGCCCATCTTTCTCCCGATTATTCAACGATGAGATAAGCGATAAAGTTAGATTCGCGTAGATAAAGTAAAAAAAGGTGTAAACGCGAGAATCGGCAAAGTCGAACGAACCTTCCGCAGTTTTCCTCCCGGTGAAATGTCCCATCTCGGCGATGTCCTTGGGCACCGAGTCGATGAACTCTACGATCGGCACCAGGTAAAACTCCTTCCTGGAGATGTGCATGCCCGGGTCGAAGGCGACGCAGACGGTGACGTTCTGCTCGTTCCAAACGGCCGAGAAGAAGATCCGCCGGCCGGTGACGAGCGCCGAGCTCCGGTCGATCCCGAAGTCGCTGAACTGCAGGTTCGCCGTGTTGAGGCCACGCAGGGAAGAAACGACTGGTCCGGCTTGATTGGTCTGTCGCGGAAGGAGGAGGATTTATTTACAGGACGCGAAGGAGCTTTTTTGCGTCTGAACAACTCAACGTTCTTCGTTGAGAACCTAAGAAGCCTCGGTCGATTTTATTTTATCGGAACGTTGATTTAACCGAGGTATACAAAATGCGTCGTCTCGTTGTTTTATAGATTCGCTTTTTCGTTCGTTATTTTACCGAAATACGCATCCAGCGATAAAAGATACTTGTTTGCGTTATTAACTCGAAGAATGTGGAAATAAAAATGCATTTTTTTTCTCGTAACGATGTATATCGATTTATACTATATATCGATCGGAGAAAACCGTACGATTTTTTTTAAATATTCGCTCGTATCGTAGATATTTTCAACGAAATACAGTTCCGACGAATCGTAAATATAAAAATTGAAAATTTAACGAACAAATCCGATTCGATGAAAAGCCTTTTATTTACAGAGATTACTTCGCGATAAGATTTGGTTAAATTCGTTCAAGAGTCGATCAATCTTCGTTAATATGGTCGAGAAAATCTTCGCGATAAGCAAAATCGAAGGGAATCGATCGGAAAATTAGTTTCGATAATTAGTCCGTAACACAACGCGTAAACATCATCGTTTAACTTCCTTGGAATCTAATTTCTAGGATTCGAAACGCTGATGAAAAAATTACCTGCTCCAAAAATTGCGCGAGAGCTTCGTGATTGGCAATGATAACGGCACCGTAATTGTCCTCCAGACTGCGATGGACGATACTTCGACCCCTGCGCTGCCTGAGTCTTCCGATTCTAGATTCCTCGTCCTTCTTCCAGTTCCGTTCGTCGTCGAAGCCCTTTTCAACAACGTTCGGTCGCACATTTATTATTTTACGGTCGGGGCGCATACTCGAAGGAACCACGAGCGCGAAAAAACCAACCTCGTCTCCTCGAGCGTATCCGAACGGCGAGCAGAGCTCGTTCTCCGTTTCCCCGACGCAGTAAGGCAATGAGCTCGACCTCGCGAACAGCGGCTGCTGGAACTTGATCTCGAGGGCGACGCTGTCCGACTGCCTCTTGGTCACCGGGTGGTTCCCGCCCCCGTGGCGCAACTCGAGGCTCGAGTCGTCGCACTCGGTCGAACTCGACAGGTACTCGCACGCCTGGCTCTCGCTCGACACCTGTACGCACACACACACACACACGCATGCTATTCCTTCCGCAGTTCGGGCGCGCTCGCCTCGTTCTCCGAACGACCTTGGGGGGTCGAGGGAACGAGGCGGAACGACGGAAGAAGGAAATAAAAGAAGAGAAGAAAGCCTTGGGCGAGGATTATTACCGAGGAGTCCGAGGCCGGGGGTCGTTGTATGTCCGGGAGTCCGCGGTGTCTAGGCTGTCCAACCTCCTCGTCGGCTCTCGGGCAGTTCGGCTGCACCGGCTGGTCTCGCATGCTCGACGTTCGTCTGGGCTTGACGGGGGCGAGTGCGCTCCTTATGGCACCTGCAACATCCTCCGCCGCTGCAGGCCCTTCACGCCGGTATCCAATACGCCCAAGCGCGCCAAGTGTTAGTAAAGTCAACATCACAAGACAAACAAGACTGCGACGCACACGCACAATCTCTCTCTCCCTCTCACTCCCTCTCGCTCCCTCTCGCTCCCTCTCGCTCCATCTCTTTCTTTCGCGTGCGCGTGCACAGGTACTCTACGAGTTATTTATCGCGTGCTTGCTTTGGCTTTTCTTTTGCGATTGGCGAACGCAGGCTGGTTACTCGATACTCCTGGATTTGCTCGTCTCTTCGTTGCGGATTTCCGTGGATCGGGGATGGAACGTCGAGGGTGAGATCTCGAGCTTGGTGGATACAAACGTTTTAACGAGCCTTTGTTTAATCGTCTCTCGGTTTTCAAAGATCGGATCGCGAGACGTTCTTTTCTTTTCTTAAACCTCCGGCGCTAATTTTTCTTTTTTTTTTTGTTTTGTTTTCTTTTTACGAACGAGAACCCGGCACGAGGAAAATTTACAACCGAGCTCGAACGAAGTCGTCGCGAGAGTCTCGCGCGTATCGGGGAAGGAAGACGAAGGAGACGAAGGAGACGAAGGAGACGAACCGAATCGCTTCTCTCGACGACGACGGACGATCAACGATGGAAATCGCGCACCGAGGGATTCCAGGGTGAAAAGGAAGAGCCACCTAAGGAGGGGATGGACTTAAGTACTTTATACCCCGCTATCGTCGTCGCAAATCCGCAATAGAAACGAGACGCAAATCGCCAGGGAATCTGCATCGAATGCATGCAGCGTTAGTTATTACTGGCTAATAGCGAGAGCGTACGTAGCTTATGGAAACGAGGCGCCGATTCGAGATACCGAAAGGAGCGAACGGGCTGATTTACTTGGAGGACGAAAGGACGAAATCAATTCCGGACGAATTCGCGGCAAGGTTCGAGCGAGTGTCGAGACAAGACGAAGAGCCTGGAATCAAAATTCCAAGCTCCGGTCGCGATTTATTCGCGCGAGAAATTTATTTTCCTATGAATTACGACCGGGACTCGCGGATAAGAAGAAGAAGATGAAGAAGAAGAAGGAGGAGGAGGAGAAGAAGAAGATGATGATACGAACGGATTAAGCAAACCAGCCCTCGAACGTGCCATACTCGCGCGTCGTAAACACAACGCGGAGAATAGTATCGATAAATAAATCGCTAGGCTGCGAATTGCCTCGTCCCCAGATTACGCGCACACTTCTGGGATGTGGCGGTAAATGCAATGGTCCGTTTTCCTTTTGCCCTTTGTTTTACTCGTGGACGTGTCTACGCGAACGCGATCGAATGCTTTGTTTCCTTCCGCGTTCGACCAGACGAGTCCAAGTTCTTCGCGAGCGAGCGAAGAAATTTATCGATCGGTGCGACGTGTGATCCAAGTGCCGAAGCGTCTATCGTTCGATATCGTTTGAAAACGTTGGCACTGAGTTGGCTATTCGTCGAAAGGTCCAAGGATTGGTTTCAAATGATTGTATCACAGAAGTCGTGTGTTGAGAATTTTTGAAAAACGTTTTGCGTTCGGAAGTGGGAAGAGTCGTAATTTGTAACTGGCTCGACTCGATCCACGTCGATTTTTCTTTTCTCGCGATCATCTTTAACGTTTTCGTTGGACGTTCGTACGACCATTGCTCGAGTGTATCGAAATTTGATAAAATTGATCGATTTGAAATTTTACCGTGACAATCTCTTACCGGTTAAAGACGGACGTTACACGTTATTTCCACTGTGTATCGTTCGATGTTAAATGTTAAATGTTAAATGAAGTAAAATGTAACGAAGATAAAGTGTCGAATAAAAGTAATAATAAATAAATAAAAAAATATCAAAAATTCAACAAATAAAACACAAAACAAAACATACAAAACAACACTAAAACATAAATGAAGGCATTTATAATTGACTGCAAAAAAAGGACTTTATTCGGTTGGAAAAATACGTTTATTTCAAGAAAACACAAATTGCATATTTAAAATTTATAATTACAAGATTTTCATTCGCTAAATTCACTTAGCTTCTCGAGAACTGTGTTTGCTATTCGCAAGACAAAGTTGACTGGTTGACGAATATTCCTCATCTATTCAGCCATTCTCAAACTTTTCCACGCCTTCGTGCAATCCTTCTTTGAATATATATCATTGTTATAAATCAAAATTAGCTTCCTAATAACATTTTCGTTAAAAAAGAATACTGCTAATAATATTTTTACATATAAATATATCATAGTAGTAAATATATCACAGGATATCGTTAATCCTCGAGACTCGTGAAGTATCCGTGAAAGGTTAAGAAAGACGAGAAAAAACAGATGAGATACAGAAGAAGAGCAATGCATTTGAAAAATAAAGTCTCTACGTTTCACGAATTCACGAATCGTTAAAAATAAACGACCTAAAATTATTAACAAAAAACTTATTGCACTAATTATGGAGCACGCATCGTGCGAGATTTTTTTTTCAGATGTAACGAATGAAAATTAAATATGATTTCTTGTTTTTCTTCGCATTTTTTTTTTGTCGATCGCATCGTTAGATAACCTTTCTTCTTTTCGTTTTAAACTTGGCGCAAAAATTTTCAAAATCGTTCGGGGGTCTTCGTTAATATCATTGTTATACAACAAAATTTCACCTCGTCAAAATTAATAAATTTTCGTTATCACATTACTACTTTACTTTTTTATTAGAGACGAACAGAGTTTATTAACAAAGTACAAAAAGAAAAGGAGCATTACACCCATTATTAGGGCAATATTATAAACATACATCAAGTTTTATTTTTAATTATAATTAACGTATCATTATTCGCAATTCGACCTGCAAAATTTATCTTTTAAGCGTACACCGAGAGAAAAAATCTATTGAAAATCATTTTTTTCTTTTTCAACTTTCGATCGTAAGCAACGAATCGTATTTTCTAAAACTAAATTTTCGTTTTCTTTCGATACATATTTATGTAAGTAGGGAATAACGAAGGTAATTTTTGAGCTTTTGTTAGAGAATGAATTATTTTCTAATGGTACCTTTCGAATAAAATTTCGATCACTTGTTTTCAAGATATTCGTTTTGTAAAAAATTATTATTACTACTATTTCGTGTAATTTAAAAAATTCGTAACACTAAATATAATAAAACATTCCTTAGTGTAAAATGTATAATATTTTACTCGTAGCATATCTTCAAAAACTCGTTATTAAGAGTAATTTGAAAAATTTAACAATAAAGTATATTGTAATGTTAAAAATTAAAAATTATACTGTTATTATGAATAAGAAATTATGTTTATTATTTAAAGTAAATTCTATGCTACTGATTCTTATAGTTTAAAAAAGCAACTTTATCGAGTTCAAAAATAAAAAATAATAACTTGTCGATTAGATTTTTAAATTTATTATATTAAAAAAACTTAATGAAATTATATTATAATAGGAAAAGAAACGTATGCAGATTATTTACTTATACATAGTAAAAATTATACTATCCGCTAAAACTAAAGGTTATTCAAAGCATATATTTTAATCGATGTAACTATTCCAATAACTAATATCTAAATGTATTTTCTGAAACGATCGCATTAAGTTAAACTAACTTATCTTTCATTGATTTTCAGAAATTCAGTATTTAACGATTTACTCTTAACGAAGGCAAAGAAAAATCAATACAGTTGCTAAACAATGTGATTATTTTAATATTTAAGTTTATTAAACGAAATACTTATATTTATAATAATAATAAAAAGTTAAAATCTAGCGTTAGACTTTTATTATTCTAGTCGATTAAAATTACAAAGGTCAACTTTTATCGAACTAGTCTTCGGTGGTGAAAGTTAAAAACTCAAGATGTTTCGTATGTTATTAATTTATTAATATTATTAAATATGATGTATCGATTTGCATCAAGAAAATTAGCGTTATAAGCTGTAAATTAAAAAAAATAGTCTTAGTTAAATCCTCGAGTGGATGTTTCTAGAAAGTCGTCTGTAGAACATAAGTTGAAATGTAATTAGAATCGTGTAACTTATTTGTTGCGATGGTTATGTTTGTCATTATTTTTCTTTTAAGAAAAGAGCGTATTAAGCATTTTTTACTACACAGTCATTGGCAATTTGTGTTCGCTACAAATAAATCCTATTACAATATCGTGTTTAAAATAATTACTCGGATGATATTTCACCACGAGATTACTCAGTTGTATTAAATTATTTATTTCAAACAAACATTATTCGATTTCAGTCACGAATATCGTACAATTGGATCATATTCTAATAATTAATCAATGTGGTTTAACGGCTACATAAAAGTAATGCTTTAATTCATAGTTTTAGAAAGTTAACTGTATAAATTTCAAATTTAATTTTGACAAATTATTACGTAGTATTTTACTATATTTTATCGAGTTTTCAGAATATCGTTTAAAAATATTTATAATTTAAAGACTAATAACATCGGAATAAATTTAATTATTTCAAAATTTGTACTCTCGAATGTATGCGCTAAAAAAATATTTGAAACGTTGAAAATAGTGTAAATAGATAAACTAAAATAAGTAATATCCTATCATTGATGGAATAGAGTCGAACATTACGCGATACGATAAAATTACTACAAGACTTTCTAGAAATTAGCATTAAATAAAAATGTAAATATTAAGATAATCAAGCTAAAATAAAAAAAGTAATTGTGGCAAATAGTAACGCAAATTGTGAATCACTGTACATAAATATATTTCCACGTATAAATAATTCCACCTTCTCGTCGTAAAAAATTGTCGATGTCTATCAATATTGAATTTTTCCAGTAATAAATGTTTCATAAAGAATACGTGTTTTATTTTTCTCGATTTTTAAAGGCACTTTATAAAACCTTAAAGCACAAAATAAAAATTTTAACTAATTAAAAGGAAATCAGTAACGAAAAGCTTCAGTTTTTATTATCTTATTAAGATTTTCTCGTTAATTTTTTCTTATCGTTCAACGGAGCGAAGCTGAATATTATATTCTTGCTTCTCCAAGATCTTATTATATAGTAAAGAACGTTAAAACGATATTCAAAATAATAATCACATTATTTAGTCGTGTCGTTTTTATAATTCATAATAATTCGATCAAACTATTAAATATTGCAAAAATTTTAATTCGATCCACACTCAAACATAGCGATGAAATGCATTAAATATTAGCAAAGCTTCGTTTTATATCTATTCTAGAGCGCTTATTTTTAATTTACTTTTCAGCTATGAAAAAGTATATATTTTAATGCTGCAGTCGATAAAACCGAATATTCTCGTAAAGCAATTAAATTGATATGCTAAAACTTGTAACAAACTCGCGTTAAACGAATAGTTTTACCTTAACAATAGCTAATATTTTTACTTAAAAAATATCGTAAAAGCTTGCAATGATATATAATGGAAGACTATAATATCATAATTGTATCGTACAGTTGTGCTTATGGCATAGAAATTTTAGAGCCAAATTTAGCACCGAGAGCGAGTTAATAGTTTCTAAAGTAAATAATCTTGACTAAATTTTAACTTTATCTTTGGCGCGACACTCGAATCATCACAAAACTGTTACACCGCGATTTTTCAACTGCGAATTCAAGTAAATTCAACTCCGACGATCGTTCACACCATAACTTCACAGTTTAAACATTATCGTGCCTCGAAAGCGCACCGTAACATTTTTAACGCAACACCAAGATAACACCAAGATGTGCCAAGATGTGCCAAGATGTGCAAAACTTCAAATTTATAGTCGCCTGTCGAAATACTAGGCAAACATCCGGCGATCGGTTCATTCTAAAAGCCATTTATCCCAAGTATTTAAAAGCGAAACTAAACTCCCTAAACTCCCTACGAATCCGATGGTGATACAACTTGGTGATACCGGGGACCAATGCGTTGCAGCGATAACGCCAAAGTCGACGGATCTTGCCGTAGTAATAAGAAATATAAGTAATAAGTACTCGGGAAAGAAACAAGAACGAAAAAGGAGTCGCTGCTCAAAAGGAAGCGAAGCAGCCAATCCGCGTGCGATTTTTTCTTTCGATGTACAAAATTACGCTACTACGTAGATAGTAATAATTATAACGAGGAAAGCAGGTGCGAGTATCGTGTGAGTATGGCTGTTACATATAGAGACGTAAACATACGTATGCAAAATATTCATCTATATAAAATTGCATGTATAAAAGGTAAAATGAATCAGTATCAGTAATAATTGGCGGATGGCTAAATAGAGAGGTGGCTGTGGATTAGTTGCACTGAATGGGCCTGAACTTACCCAGATTCGCGTAAATCGAATCGGAGGCCGAGGAGCCGCTGTTCGGCTGCCAGCTTTTGCCTCCGGGTGTTTTATTACCACCGCTGGCCCCGGAGTTGGGCTGCTGGGGTGCCCGAGAGCCGCTGGCCCGAGAGGACTCTTCCAGAGATTGGGTCCGGGGTGGTGGGGGAGGTTTGCTCGGCCGTGCTGACGAGGACGGAGAAAAAAAAGTTAAGGGTATTCGTGAGAATAATTCATTAACCTAATAGTAAGGACGAGACTCGCCGTTGCACTACTCACTTGTAACGTGTTGAGCGACGTGAACGTTTTGCCAACCGTTGCTCTGGTTTTCGGTCTTGGAGTCGGTCGTATCCTCGCCGGAGGTCTTCTCGTTCCGCAGAACCTGGACAGCGGCTCCGTCCAATTCTAGCGGGTGAATAATTTCTAGTCTGGGCTTCGGCTGCGGTGTCGATGGAATTTCGTCGTTCCTCGAACCGCTGGAGCCGCCGGTCATGTCCACATCCTTTCGAGGGTCGACAAAAAAGAACGGGAAATTTTACAAACGAAACAAACGGAGACGTTTGTTTTCGAAGCGGCCATACGATGAAATTAAAATTTGTGTCGATTTTGAAACGAAAATGTTTTACGAGTTTCCGTTTAAATTTCGTTATATGAGATTTTTTAATTTGTTTCGTAATTTAATTTCGAATCAATTCTCGTTGTCGTGTAAATCATAAATAATTAAACAAAGGAAATAATTTTCTGGAAATCGAATGTACGAATCAAACTTTGAAGCGTAAAAACGAAATTTCGATACGTTTTATAAAATTGATAAAACTCTTGAAATAATTTACCAGTGTGTATAAAATATTTATCGATATCGTTCCAATAAACGTTCAACATTTAAATCAGAAGTTACTTCCAATTCAGACGTACATTGTTTATTGTTTCGAATATAGGTTCGTTTTCTATTTCCCAATTAAAATACTCTTGATAAAACGATGAATCACGGATAAGAAAAATATATTTTTTCGGCGATGTTTGTAAAAAATCTATCTTTTGGTTTACGTTAACAAAATGTAAATAATGGGTTAAATGTCTTTGATAAAACTGAATTTTTAATTTTCACAATATGAAAGTAAATTATTTTGTTTCTCGGTTAATTTCCGTAGCAAAATTTACATTCTCGATTCGGGCGTTAAGAAACGAACGCAACAATGATTAATTTAATCACCGTCGATTAAAAAAAACCTTTAATACAAAATAACTATGGATCGAAACGTCAACGGTTACAACCGCCATTCGAACCTTCGAAGAACTACGAACTTACCTTTCTGGAACCCATTCTCAAGAACTTTTTGAGCGAGAACTTGGACCTGGCCTTTTTCTTCTCCTCGACGAGTCGATCACCGGCGGCCAAACTATCCTGCGACAAAGACATATTCCTCCTGGGCGCAGGTTCCGGTGGTCTGACGGAACAAGGATCCGGAGTCTCGCAGACGGTCTTCCGGAATTTTGGGCTGCAACTCGAGGCGCGTTCCCGTTTTTCCTTTTCGCGAGTCACCGGACAGTCGACTTTCCCAGGAGTCGAGTTGCGCAAAAAGAGATTAGCGCTCGAATCTTCCGGGGAATTCGGAGGCTGCGGAGCCATTCGTCGCTTAGAAGACGACGAGCGTGGCTCCTCCTCGTCCTCTTCCGCATCGAGCTCTTCCTCTGTCTGGAGGTTAGTTTTTCACGGTTTTTTGGTTTTTTCGTGTAAGTTCAAGGTCGCGGTACGTTGGAGGTACGTGTAGGTTCAAGACTTTGTATCTCATTTATCGTTTTATCACCGAATTTGAAGCGAAAGCGAAGATGGATCATAAAGTTAAACGCGAGAAACTTGTATTTGTAATTCCCGTTAAATTTCCGGTACACCAACGGATTCGGCAGTACATTTCTATTCCCGAGCGTAAGTATAAATTAACTGTATTATCAATAGCAACGGAGTTCCGGTAAGTTTGTTCGACTCGAATTTAGAATCTTTGGCATACATTTTTTTTTTCCAACGAGCGAAAACCTCGTTCCGTGAAAAGTTAAAAACAGAGTAATTTTCCTAATCTCCTAAACCTTATTGGCTTTTCGAGGGAAACCCGACTTACCTGTTCGTCCTTCTCGCTGCTCTTGGGAATCGTCGATTTCAGCAAGTCCGAGTGGTTAAGTTGACCGCAGGATTCCGCCGTAGTTCTCTCGGACTTTCTGGTCTCGCTGTTCGGACCGGCTTTACCCTGGACGCCGTTACCGGTCTCGCACAAGTGACCTTCGCTACGAGCGTGGGGAAGTCCACCGTTGGCTCTCTGACCAATCCTGAACTCGTAGGCCCGATTCTCGCTGAGGATCGACGCGAGACTCGATCCTACCACTGGTTTCAGTGGCACCGAGGGTTTGGACTTGGACTCCGACGTCGCCGCCGTCGACGTTCCGTGTAGGAAGGACGTCCGGGGCTCGGCGAGTTGTCGGTCCTTGGAGGAGGCCGTTGGATCAGCCACGAGTTCCTCGTCGGCTTTGCCGTCCGGTTCACCCGCGGACTCGCGACTCTCCTCGAACGGGTATTTTTCGTTCGCAGCCTCGCCCTCGACTTTGCGCTCGGTCAGGTCCGTCATGTTGCTCTTATAGTTGGTAATCTCCTGATGGGATAGATTAGAGTATGAGTCGGTACCTAACCGATTCGCATTCAAGATCGAACGTCGAAGGGTAATCGTTTCGTAAGCGTTTCCTTTTTCCGGACGAAGGCCGATAGAATTTTCGACCTCCGATAAAAAGAATTCGAACGATTATCGAAGGCGATCGTTGTTTTTTTCGAACGTTGGAATTTTTGATAAAGATTAGAACGATAACACGATAATAAAGTTTGTTTCATTTACTTGTATATTAGTAACGTTATTCAAGGCTAAAGGTAAAAACTGAAAAGAATTGATTACGAAAAAAATGCACGAATACCGTAAATTCGATTTAATAAAAAAAAAAACAAAAATTTTTATCAGTTGTATTTTCGGTTGGCATCGAACTTACAAGAAACTTTTGAGCCTGGGAATTTAAATTATCCGCAGAAATGATTGAAAGATCAGTTCGGATTAACTTTCTAAATACGCGACAAAGAAGGAAGCCGTAAAATACCAAAGTCGTTGGAAATAAATAAAAAAATCGTAATTGATCGTGCGGTAACCCGTACCGGTTTTTGCACGTGAAAAAAATGAATCTCGCGAGATTAAACGGTCGTCGGGTGAGCGTTAAAGTACTATATTTTATCAAGGAAGCCACTCGGGTATTTATCATCGGTATTTAGTTTCGGTATTCAAATAATCAAAACGTTAACTACAAAGCTCGGAAGGCTGCGTTTATTACGAGGGAAACCGGCTCTAGCGAACGAAACGAATTTACGATCTATCGAGTGAACCTTGTTCACGCAAATAGCTTCGAGTCCTTGATCAAAAAGAGACAGTCTCGTGCATCCAAGGCAGTCTCGACAAATCGAACGACAAACGACTAGATCGAACCTTGGCAAAGCTCGAATTCTCCGCGGTGGATCGGCGGTCCTCGTCGCCTCCGATGGGAGCGAGGTTGAGCTCGACACCCTTGGAAATCTCGAGATTCTTGTGATTCCGAGTCGCGTTGTGATCGACGCTCGGTTGGGGTACGATCCTGGGTTTCTCGTTCTCTGACTTCTTGATCGCCGGGGTCCTCGCGATGTTCGTTACTCGTCTCTGTTCCGCCATTGCTGTCGACGTCGGCATCGTCGTCGTCGTCGTCGCCGTCGTCGGAGTCATCGTCGGAGTCGTCGTTGCCGCCGTCGTCTTCTTCCGAGCCTCGAAGCTCTTGTGCGGATCTTCGCGCATCACCGACATTAAATTCGTTGACGTTATCAGAGGCATGTCAACGATCTTTCCGAGGCTCGTCGGAGAGGAGGTCGTTATCGACTTTGTTGCGGCTTCGGATGGCTTGTCGTCGATGGGTTTCTTTATGGGTTTCAGGACCGATAACTCCACTTTCGCATCCGAGATCTCGGTGTTCGCTTTTGGTTTCGCGATCTCCGGAGATTTTTTATCGTTCGGCCTCCTGTTGAGAAAAGTAGACGCGTTTCGGGTCATTATATTTTAGATGTCTTTTTTAAACGCTATTAAAATTGATGATTCGTGGAAAGTAAATCATAATTTCATTCGAGCCCCGTGTTTACTCGTAACTTTTTTAATATAATGGAATTTGTATTTTTTAAGAAACGTCGTTGATTTCTGGCAGCGTAAAACATCTAATTTTTATGTAAATATATTTTTTATACCTTTAAGAAACGTCCGCGGTAACTCATTTCTTATCTCGATTATTCGTATTTTTTTGCTTTTTTTGCTCGATCGCTCTCGGAGTGCGAAATCTCGATGTTTCCATCGAAAATTAATTATTTTTTTTTGCAGGCTTCGACGTTACTCGATTCAAAATTAAGTTTAAGTACGTCCGATACGGCGATTTAAAAAAACCGAACCGCTCGCAAAAACATCATAAGTTAACAGCGAATTCGCAAAAGAAACGTTGTTCTCCTTTTTTTAAAAAGTAAAAAAAAATCAATTTGCCTTCATCGCTCGGTAGTATCGAAGATATTACCCGAAAGCGTAAGTTCATCCACGCGTTGGAAAGTTAAAACGGAAAGGCGCATTCGTGAATTTATAATCGGTCCGCGAGCAGAAACAATTTGATAACGTTCGTCCGAATTGCTTTACCCGCGAAGAGATGTAACGAACGAGACGTAAAAGGAGAATTCGATCGAGAGAAATTAACCGACGGAAGGTTCCAATCTGATTAAGGACGATGCTCGAAAAGGTGAAGGAAACCTCGCGAAAACAAATGACTAGACGCTATAATTAGTCAACCTCGTACCTGGCGGTGGGGAGACTGTCGTCACCGCCGAAGGGTTTGACCGACACCAGGAGAGTAGTTTTCCTCCCATCCCCGTCCTTTTGTGCCCTTCCCAGCATAAGAGCGCTGAAGTTCTTGACCGGAGTCTTGGGCTCCTCGGGAGTATTGGTGAGGTTGGCGGTGACGGTGTTGAAGTTGGTATTGGCGCGGGTGAGATTTCCCAGGGCGCGTTCCTCTTCGCTGTCGGGGAGGTCGTCGGCTTCGAGGCTCGAGTCCCCGGTGAAGCTGTCCGGGTCATCGGCCGAGCCAAAGGAATACTCCTCGTCGGAGGCGAAGTCGTCGCCGCCGTCGTACCCGATTATCTCGGCGAGCGAATCCGGGAAGGCGACATTCTTTCGCTTCGAACGCACTTGGATGTTTCCGTTGTTCTCCTTCGGGCGCAATATTCCCTGCAATAACGGTGAATTTTTTTTTCCGTGACGATGTTTCTGGGACTCGGGCGGAACGGGTATCGCGTTATTTAGAAGTAATTTAATTACCGCGCGGTGGATTTTTGGGACTCACGTTCGTCGTTAGTTCGTAATTTATTCGTAAAAGTTAGATTAATTTACACGGATTTTTTAGCTATAAAAAAAGAAAATCTTGATCAACCGAAAATACTTGAAATAACTTTTATTCTCTTTCTTGCAATCTTAAAATGTATCGCACTTTAAGTGTCCTATATTCGCGCAATTTCGGTGAACCGAGGAATTTAAGATTATAACGAAATTAAAATTTCCAAAAAATGATATTTATCGCGCGAACAAAAATTTTTATCGCGCGCTTCCGAAGTACGATGGTAATTTAAAGAATTCACTTTTTTCGCTTTTTAATTCTTCGATAAATCAGGAACTGTTAAATTTAAATGTGCGTTACGTATTTTATCGCGGAAGTTAAATATACGTATACGGTAACCGAATTTTTTGCGCGGCTCGATACGACGACTTTAATTAACCCAATAATTTAGCCATTCGCCAACGACAACTTTCCAACGTTAACCGCTACATCGGATTTTCCAAAAGTCCTCAACCGTACTTGAAAATATAAAGATGTACCACACGACTAACCGCTTAGAAAAATACTCGGACATTTTCGTTAGGGTGATTAGCGCACTCGGCGTAAACTGATCCACGTATCGACGCAGTATCAACGTACAATAGGAAAAACGAAGCTCGCGTTTACTCCAAAGTACCGAAATTCCGATGTTAAAGACTAGATAAACATCGAGCCAAAGTCACGAGCAGCGACTTCCAGGACGGAGAAAAGCGACTCGGGTCTCGATGATTTTCCCGCTAAAGTGACAGCGATCCCGTAACCAAGGAAGGCGATAGCGTAACGCGCGGGAAAATTATATCTTTGCTACTTTCGCGTGACTTCCGACGCACTTGCGACCGATACGAATCGCGGGTTTTGGCCACTTTTGAAAATTAAACGATATATTTTTACAACCGTGACGCGAAGAAAGGTAACGATCGTCCGTTTGTCCGTTTGTCCGTTCCTTCGGTGTAATTTCGTAAATTCGCTCGACGAACGCATTTTGCGTACGAACCGAAAAAAAAGTGGCTCGAAAGTTGCCAAAGCGCGAACGAGAAATCCGATAGTTGGAAGCGTTATTATATTTAATTAAAAGAACTTACTTAAGCTGTTGGAAAAAATACTTATCTCCGAAATAACTAAAATTAACTTTTACTTTAACGATAAATATTTGTTTTACACTTTCGTTGAATCAACGAAAGAAGCAAACTCTTTCCGTAATAATTTGTTGGTTTTTTCGTCGATACGATCTCCGAGATTTTTAAATTTATCGAAAAGCATTCGTTCGCTTTATTGCAATTTTTTTATCGTTTCATCCACTATCGCTCCATAATCTCGAATACGCGTATAAATAAACAAAAAAAAAAAAAAATGGTCCTTGTTACGTTACGATGAACGTCTTTCGTCGAACGGAAAGAATTCGATTTCACAATAAGAAAGTACTTTACAATTTGTTTGTACCGGTGCATCGAATAATCTATAGAATCAATTTCGATAAAAGGAACGTTTCCGCTAAATTCGTTTTACTCCATTACGCCGTTACTTTTTATGCTCTAGCCGCGAACGAGTGTAGGTCAACGAAAAGTAAATCTTGCGCACAATTAAACGATAAACGAAAGCGGATCGAGATTCCCGTAGCGCGATTCGTACGTACTTAAGATAAGCATCGTCAAAAATCGTACAATTTAATTAACAGCGTCCAATTATACCTGAAAAACAGGTGTAAGCCGAGTTATCGCTATGGAAGCTATGGAAGGGGGAACGGACGATTCTCGGTTGCGACCTTTTCAACGTCGTTACGACAAACTTACGACTCGCGTCCTTTCTTCGTGAATCCGACCGTGTGATCGAAATAACGGAAGAGCGACAATTCGAGGACTTTTATAATTGGCTGTACGCAGGAGCAGATCCGCGTCGATAAGAGTTTTCGCGAGCACAATCGCGCACTTTCCAGTGTCTTATCCGAGGCCCGGATCGCGAAACTTTCCCCTCCACTCCGCAAACGCGAAGAAAAAGAGGAAAAATAATTAATCATCGCCGATTTTCACTCGTGCCTGTGTTTCTACGGTAATTGCTTTCGCCGTCGATCTCCGATGCTTCGAAGGTGCGAGAGGTGCGATCGTAAGCGAACTCCGTTTCAACGACGGAGTGTATTTTTACGTTTAGACCGGACGATGGCTCAGCAAACTCGAAGAATGCGGCTTATCCGAATATTCCGTCGAGTGCGTAAATAACACGATTTTATTTCGAAGCTCGACGGTTCCGTTTTCGTTTTTATAGACGCGAAACGCGACACCGAAACTTTGCGATGGTTGAAATTTCATATTTATTTATTTATTTCGAGGATGTTAGCTATTATAAACGAAAGGATTTTTTTAACAATTCCGGAAATATACACCGATTTATTTCTCTTTGAATAATTGCTCTTTCCGACTCGATATTTTACTTTGTATCGGAGGGAATAGCGGTAACTCGACTCAACGCAACAACTTTCGTTTCGATTAAACTTAGAGATTATTTTGTTGAACTAGATACTTTATCAACGCGTCGCTATTTCACGCGAAAAGCGAAGAAATAATTTACGATATCGCCAACCTAAAACTTCCCGCTCGTTTCGACTTTTGACAGCTCGTATCACCAACCAAGTAACCAACTGACGCCGCGACGAGAATCTCGGGATGTTCTTAACGAAACCGTCGTCCAACTTTTCCAAGCGCTAGGCTATAAACTCGCTGAGAAAACTAGCGGAGTCCTTTGCTCGCATCTGCCGTTATACTCGCTAATTACATCGGCGATTATTCACTGGTTTACGATCTGTGTATGTAACAAGGGACGTTTTTGTTTACGCGTGCATCGACATCGTATCGGTTACAAGATGGTTTACTCAATGTTGTAAGTCACGTCTAACGATATCAGCGTTATCGAATTTTTAAGGATGTTTTTTCGTTTCTTTTTATTCGCAACCGGTGGATCGTAGATCAGCGGGGAGGATAAAAATGGTAGCATTTTCCGTTTTTAGCGCGAATCAAATTGACACGTTATAATTTATCAACGTTGTAATTTTTTACATCTACATTTTCCTTATTCTTGGTTTGACGAATTGCCGTTAATGCGTAAGATTTTTAGAATTTAACCGAGCGTCTCTTATTTAGTGTTAATTAAAACCTCAATTATTTGCACGCGGACGTAAAAGGTATCGAACGTTTGTTTGAAATTCAAGAAAATTGTTTTAATTGGTTTAGTTGAAAAATAGAGGAAAATTATTTCGCTTTCACTTTTATATTAAATACGAGCATTACGTTAATTTATAAATTAAAAAGGGAATATGAATTAAACAAAAGAGTAAGTCCGTAAAAGTAATTAAACGAATCGTTGATAAAAAATATTCATTATTTATACTAAATAGCTACTCGATGATAAATTTTCAATAATTTCAGCTTGTAATTACTTTTGTTACGAGTAATTATAACTATATCGAACGTTAATATATCAAGCATTTTGACCTCGAGGGTGTACGAATGTACAAATCGATCGTTGGTTTCTATTCATTTAACGCATTAGGATTACAAGCGGATGAAAAGAACCGTATAATATAATTATACAAATAAATTCACGTAATTTTTAAGATTTATTTTTAAGATCGTTGTTAAAAAATCGTAACCTCGGAAATAGAAAAAATACTGGTAAAATAAACGCTAAAATATCGCGATGTTTAGATAAGATTAGCAGGTCGTAATTTTGGGAACGGATATCTTTGAAGATACTGGAAACACGAATTACGAAGTTACATATTTGGAAATTCGTTCGTTACGAGTTTCGTGATAATACGATAAAATACGTGTTTTCATCGGATAACGTACCGAATCATACGCGATAATCCTAAGTTTACTTTTTTTCTATAAAGGTTAGCAATAATAAAAAAAAAATAAATCTGATCGCTATCTTCGAAAGTACAGTGCATTAGAGATTCTTAGTGAAATTCGGTATAACGAAAGAATAAAAAACTCTTTCATTACGATTGATGAAGCGATAACAAAGTAATTATATATTTATATTATTCTTATAAGCTGCATCGTACATAAAATCTTTCTCGTATAAAGATCCTAGAATTCATTAACGCGTATAAATAAAACGAATTATAATAAATTTCTAATTGTTTTATTTATTAAAATTTAGTTGCGAAACCAACATTTTCAGCGATGCATGTTAAACAGAGAGTTCTGTTGAACAAACTAGTTCTGAATTAGCAATAAAAAGCTAACGAACGTATTTTACAATTCGTTCGCAAAACATTCGTCTGCTTTCCCGCGTTCGAGACCCAATTAAAAATACAACAGGCGTCGTCTCGACGCGTCGACACATCGACCGATGCTACAAAAGTAAATCGTTCCACGTCCCCGACCCGCAGCTTTGAAATTCGTCGTCGAGAATCGGATATCGAGGCGTCCTCTCACATCTTCGCCACTTCAACGAGACCTTTCGCAGTCTCGAAGCAATTTTTTCCACTCCACGACTCGCAAAACCGCAACTCGGATTCCCAAAAAAAAGCGTATGGACGCTCAACCCGCTCGGACCTTGATTTTCCCGACGTAAGAAAAAAAGAAAAAAAAAAGAAAAAAAAAGGAATAAAGTCCCCCCCACTTCGAGTACCTCGATTCGACCTCGTTTTATTCGTCCGCACGCGGAAACGTCCGATCAAGGATAACCCAGTTTCCTTCGGCGGACATCGATGCCCTCGGGCCACGGAATCCCCGACGATGTTCGCACCGAAGGTCGACAACCTCACCGTTAAGGTCAGCCTCGGGGACGCTTTTTTTTTTTTTGTTACCGAACGATACTCGTGTCTTTCCTGCTTTTTCGTTTAGCTGCGGCTTCGGATGTCGATCTTTCAGAACCCAGTGATTTTCTCATCTTTCCCTTTGCGGTTTGCTAAGTTTTTGCTCGCGCGGCAAAACGCGAGTGCTTTTTGTTATCCTTACTTCCTTCGTTTCGCGCAAGAAGCTCGAACGGATTAAAAACAGGAGCGCAAACTTGGAAAAGTTGCAACGACATCGGAGCAAGTTTTCCCGATGTAAAGTAAAATATATAAAGTTAAATATGAATCTGTCGCGAGATTTTAAAAGCTGTCGTTTATAAAATGTCGATCGACGCTTGAAAATCAAATTTTGAGGTTCGAATCGAATCGTAAACTATGATACTTGAATGGAAAAGTGTTTGGTAAAAAAAGAAAAACGAACTAACGATCGAACGTTTTAAAAGATATTAAAAAGAAAATAAGAATAACTAGGCAATATTCAATTACACGTATGCATCTTACAACGTCCGGAGAATTTCGTTAAGGTTTTTCTGTTTATGCGATAAGTATCAGTTTCTTTAGCGAATTATCGTTATTGCGTTGGCTAGAAGTATCGAAAGAGCGGTGCGAATCCATCCGTAGAAACAAGTTTTCGTCGTCGCGACCGCAGACATCCATTTCCATATGCAATCTCCGCATCAGTTCCCGGAATATACAGTCGTTCTCGAAACTATTATGCATTGGTTATAATGCATTCGAATTGAAACACAAGACGATGAAAGAATTGCTTTGATGACTCGACTCGAGTTATTGTTATTATCGCTGTACACTGCGGAAAGGGATTCGTTCGTAGGAACCCAATTATGTGCTTGAGAATTTGTGCATAACCAATGTGCACATCCGGATAAAATTTTCGTAGTAGCATTTTAATTAAACTTCTCGATCGAAGGCAGGAAGAATATTGCTCGTAATTTTTTTATGCTTTTATGATTTGTTCGAAAAGGTCTTTCGCGTACTTTTGGTTGTAAATTATTTATATTGGTTTCGATCGTTGAATCGGTCACGACACCTTTTTACAACCGATCGACCGAATCGGTGCAGCTGTAAATATTTTTACCGACAATTATATATTTTAGCCTTTAAAACCGGAGAAACATCTGTAAATGATAAATTATCGTTAATGCTTTGTCGACGTTCGCAATGTGGGAGGATTCATCAACGGTGGATGATAGGCTTGAAATTTACCATTAAATATAAGTACGTGCGCGAATGTGGATGGATATGTAATATCCGGATTAGTATTTATTATAGTACCCGGAAGTAAACTATAACGAACGAATTGATAAATGGAGGCTTTAAAATATAATTTATAAAATTATTTATAAGCTTGCGACGTCGACCTTGGATCAACAGCCGTTAGAATTTTTCTCTCTCCGAGGAATAATCAACTTTTAATATTACGAACTTACGTTTAAAAATCGTAAACTATTAAAAACGAAAATAAGAAAATATTCGTAGAAGAAAAAAAGTCTACGATGCGTATAAATATTTCGATTTATCGATGTGTATTGGATCGAAATTGAACGCGTTATCCGGATTTAAGATTTTACACCGAGGCCTGAAAAAAATTCTATTTGATACGAACGTTTAAAATTATTATGCTGTAACGCGAATTAATAAATATCAATTCGAACCTCGCGAACAAAAGGATGCACGTAAAAACTACGTAAAATTATGTTGAAATATTTCCAATCACTGTATTTATATTACATAAACGAACTATGAAAATATCGCTGGTTCACGATTACCTCGACAATTTTAAACGAAGCAACGATTTTGAAACGACGATCGATTCTTACTCTCGAGGATAAAAGTTAGTTTTCCGAACAGGATAGTTTGACGATGCACGATAACCCGAATTGGAAGGAAATAAAAAACAAAGAAAAAGTTACTCGTTTTCGTACCTGTACCTTATGAGCGACCCTCTTGACGTTGTTGGCTGTCCTGGCGACGATGGGTCTGAAGGCTTCCTGGGGAGCGGCGTGATCTTCCCGGCCCTTGAAGCAGTTCGAGCACAGCTCCTTCTTCCAGGCATTTTGCACAAAGTGTCTGCACTGCGTCGACATCTTGTTTCGTCGGCCGACACTCGCGAGCCGAACGTTACAGCTTCATTTCGTGGACCCGGAGCTGGAAACCAAGAGGACGGCTTTGAGTACGTCCGTGTTTTGCGAGCGAGAGTCGATCGGTCGAGAAAACTTTTGCTCCCCTTTGCGGCCGATCGGAAAATCCTCTACTATCCTCTACTATTCTCTACCTCTCGTAAATTGTTAAATTACACATCGCTGGTAATGAAAGGCCGTAACGTGTGACTTGGTGTATCCCGTAAAGCGAAACAGCGTATGCTCGACAAACCGGTGCAAATAAAGTGAAATTATTATCCCCCCCGGCTGATCCAGACATTCATGCGCTTAATGATAGCGCGCGAGAACGAAGGTTGGGCTCTCGCGATTCATTGGCTCGCAAATGACGGGGAAAATTATTGCCCTCGAAACGGAGTTAGGAGTAGAAGCTGTGCGCGCGAGATGGAAATTGATGTTGATAAAGCGAAAGGAACGGCGTATCTTGAGCAAGAAGCACGTGGATCTTAACCACGGGCTCTTGCAAATTCTACCCTCGGATCGCGACGTTTAACTCGCAGTTTTCGACCGAACCTGGATATCCGATGTTTATTTAAAAATCGCTGATCGATAGTTTACGAAGCTACAAATTGTACGTTCCGATCCTCCTTATCTATTTTCTTTTACCGGTCTTTTCAATTAAACTACCGACCTTTCAATTAATCTCTCCACGTTTCGCTCAAAAATTTAACTCAAACAACAACAAATTCATCTCATCGTTACGTACGAATTTCGAACTTTTTCCATCTCTTCTTCGAATCAGAGTCGAACCGATCGATTACGCGGATGAGATCTTTGACCGCTGTGGCGATAAATCGACGAACGGTTGGAAAAAATCCGTAAAGTAGCCACGAACGCGAAGTAAACCGAATCGGTAACCAGGTCAACGATTTTCCCCCCGAACGAGTATCTCGAAGAAAACGAAGAGGATTCGCGAGTCTCGTAATCTCGGCGAAATCGTTCCGATCGAAAGCGAAACTCCCGCGTATGCAAATACGAGGACCTGCCGTAATCGGTCGGTCGTTACTCGAGAGGAGGCCTCGGGGGCACCGACGAGGAGGACGAGGACGTCGCGAGTTGAGGGAACTTTTCTTGGCCTTTGGGCAGCGATTCGTTAAGGACGTTTATGCGAGCTCGAGTAGTTTCGCCGTTATCGATGATGCGAACGAGATAAAAGACGGGTGGATAATTTTTTTTAATCGTGACCGATTTGCCGCGTAATTTTCAGGTGGATGATTAAGGTGCTGTTTTATTCGACAGAGGTACGAGAATTACCGGTTCGATCGAGTTAAGAATGTTGGTTTTGCGTATAGTAATAACAAAACTGCAGTGGAATTTATAAGATTATAATTCTCCGTTTCTACCGGGTTTTGTGATTTGAGATGTGCGATGGTTTTTAGATAAATTTTTTTTATTCTCTGAACGTGACCTCGTTTAAATTGGAATATTTTCTAGACTTCTTGCAGAAGCATGAAAATATGAAAGTATATTATTTTAGTGAAACAATGTTAAAAGCTAACGCCGAGTTGTTGTTTTATAAGCGATATCGAAACCGATCATAATATTTAAATGCGTTCATTTAGTGTTGGAGGAATAATAAAATTATCTTATTTCTTTATACTTGACTTATATTTGTTTAAGTACACATTTAAAAATTGTTATTTAAACGATATTTGATATTTGTGGAAAATGGTTAATTACGACTATGAAATTTTTATTTGTAAAAAGAAATTATTTCATTTAATTATTTTTCGTTAAGAGAAATAAATTTAGTCGGCTCAATCGTGCAAATTTCACTATTTACGGCAAATTTTTTGACTTGAACGTAAAAATCGTATTATAAAGATATTATATAAGTATGATACAGATTTTTAAATTAATATTACATTCGATTATTATAGATTTCTAATCGATATAAAAAATACTTTGAACTCGTATCGCGTAAAATTAAATTTCAATTTTTCTTTAATTTTAAAAATTTTAGATAATAAATAGAAAAATGTTGTCAAAAGTCTCAAAGTTCGTAAGAATGTTTTTACTTGCAACGGAGGAAGAATTTCATTACCTCACTTCGCTTTCTACCTTTGTTTTTGTATTATTTTGTCATCGTTTCCGCTTTAATGCTTTTTCAACCTAATGATACGGTATTACAATTGAAATCACCATTTATGTTACCGCCGTCAACGGAAATGGAATCAACAGCTCTAATATCAAATGATGCATTTATCGCAATTTTGTAAGCAAATGTAAGTTTCGAGAGCAGTAACATCTGGATCAAAGAATTTTCCCAGATCGTATGTTATTTATATAAACACTATAATTTATGTTAATTTACATATTTCAAATCTGTTTGTATTTCATACTATTAAGTGTTTCTTATTATTTTAATCACACGATTTATTATTGACGAATATCTCGAGCTTTTACCTCATGAAACTATATTATAAGAATGATCTTAAAATGCAAATCGAACGATCTTAAAGTAATTACGTTAACAGTTACGTATGATTGTTTAAGCGCTTATTTATATGTTTGAACATTTATTTCAAATTATACGAAAAATTTAATGTGCAATCTTACATTAAACGCGTGTAAGTGGAGTAAGACGATTGTTATTGGAAAAGTAAAAAATTGAGTATTTTAAAATATTATTTTCCACTTTAAAATTTAAAAATAGTAATTTTATTCATATTTCAAGATTTATCGATTAATTGCCAACATTTTATTATACGAATATCTTAATATTATATTATACGAAACGTATCAACTAAAAGAAACCGAATAGTAATTTTAAAAATAATTTTTTACTTAAAGGCAATATGATTTTGTAAAGCGTTATTTAACAATTGATTAAAAGATAAATGATGTAAGAAACGTGTAATATCTTGCACAAAAAATAAATGCATGAAAACCTTGTAAATTAACCAACCATATCTAACCGCTACTTCGCCTTTTTTTATAAATAATCTAATCGCAAGACCTTCGCTATTTCATCAAATCAATTTAGTAAAAAGTCATTAAAAAAAAGAGCAAACGTTCTTTGTTTATAACTGTTTAATAATATTAAAATTTATTGACTTTGGTCAGTAAAAACAAGGTTATTATCTTTCTGAAAAATCCATTGAATATGTATAAGAAAATGTGTTCAGGGGACGCTTACGGTTCAAACTAATAAACTCTCGAGATATCGCTCAATGACTGGATTGAGCCGAGCGACATTTTATATCGAGCAACCGAGCGGGGATTAACTACTTGTGACAGAGACCCGAAAGATACGTTGATGGACCGGACCGATTATAAAATGATAAATGTGTAGCGGTTTTCTCGCTTGATTTATTAGTTGTGACTTTCTTTATATTTTATTTAAACTTGAGTTAACTAGTATCGAATAACAACGTCATTTTATTTCCGTTTTCACGACTACTAATTTTAGACGTTGCTTACGTTATTTTTTTATTTTATTATTAAAAATTAGGCGCGATCCGAATAGATGTTTATAAATAAAGTTGAAAATTTTAGATCTTAGTTTTGCCTATCGAAATATCGATCTTCGTTCGTGTCTTAAATTCTTTTTTCAGATCGAACGGAACGAGAAATTTGGATTACAAAATATAAAATTTGTTTTTGATAAACAATTCGATATTTCAACTATTATATATACAGTTTTTAACGTTGAGTTTTGCTTTGATTAAAGTTTCGATCGCAGAAAAATATAGTTACGGTACGAATCGATTAAAAAGATTTTTCTATCGAAACGAAAATTTTACTTAAAAATCTTGACGTATGCTTTCCTCGATTGAAATTCATATGCTATTAATATTTGTAAAAATGTCTACGAAGATTGATAAATTAATGCACATCGAGATAAAGTGTACGAAAAAACTTTCTGAATCAGCGTTCGAATAAACATCCAAGTCGCGTATTCCGACCTCGCGTATCGAATCATTCTTATCTTACGCAGTCGACTTCACACTTAATATTTCCGGAGTCGATTTCGCTAGTAATCCATGCCTACGATAAAAATTCGTATTGTAAATCAGCCACTTTATGCCGATTCTTATGGAATTATAGGAAAATAAGTCTAATCACGGCTAGTGAATGTATGAATTGTGAATGTCTTTTCATCGACGAATCAAACAAACGTTGTCTAAATTTAATGGTCACTAAATTAGAATATAATATATTGTACGGGCATTCACAATCTGTCGCGCCTAGTCTAATTCAAGAAACATCAGCATTACTTACAAAGCACAAAAGAACAAAGTAACTACTTGCGCAATTGATCTCTTTTTTCATTCTTCGCGATTTCTCCCCTCCTTCGGTCCTCCGACGAGTCGAGAGACCAACAAAAAATTACAACAAAAAAAAAAAGTTCCTCCTTTGTCGTATCGTCGCGACGGCGGTAAGATTTATCATCCCTACGTCGAGACGTCGACTCCTTTAGCCCCGCGTTTCCGGCGCGATTCTTTGACTAATTCAAGCTTGTAAAGATCGAACTATCGAGAGACGCAACGCATATCGTTTATGATTTGGTTAATTCGTGTTCGTGATACGAGGGAACCGCATTTTGGAGTACCAATCGTCGGTGTGGATAACAATGGATTTAACGCTCGCGTATAAACGAGAGCAAATTCAAAGCGCGATACTCAAAGCATAGAAAATATTTAAGTGCGACGGAAAATTTACACGTTTGTGTGATTTTTAACGATTAATATTTTGATGAGAAACTTATCGGAGAAATTTCCATTGCAATTTAACTTTTTTTTTCTAAGCATATTTATTCGCTAAACTTAACAATTGTTATATTTCCGAGTTTTAATATTTTGTTAGCATAATCTAATCGTAAAAGTATCGTCGTTTCATACTGTAAACTAACCTTTATTTTCCGCGATCAACATAGAAATAATGTTCCATCAAAATAGAATTAATATTCTTATTATCATTTAAGTACCGCTAAATCGAATAATTTTGGAGTACGATTGTACAAAAGTTTTTAATTTTTTTAAAATCATTATATCGTGTAACGGAATATTTACGTTATTTATTTAAGAACTGGTTTTTAATTGAAAATTATATTTGAAACAATTTTTAGTAATATCGTTACGCAAATTTATAACCAAATAAAAAAATGTAAAATAATATTAGCGTTGCAAATAAAATTACGATAAAAAAACTATTTCTCTACAAATTAAATTATCGAAAGATCAATTCGATCGAATAAATTGCGTTTTTTTTTTTAATTATAAAGATTTTCAATTTATTATAATCCTTCTTCGATCGCGACTATTTTATTTTTATCGCGACATCGACTACTTTTCCAGTATGTTAACAAGTTTCTAGCTGTTTTTAATTCTAATTAACGAACGAATTCATCCGATTTTACTACCGTAATTGTGCGTCATAAAATGAAACGATAGAAAGCGAGAGAAAAAAATACATTACCATAATGAAGCCATATCGTTGAAATCGTATATTTTTTATCGTATTCGGATCAATTTGAATTTAATACAGTCTTCTTTACTTTATAAATTTATTCGTACCGCACAACACACGCATATATTTTTATCAACGTTCTCGAACGTAAAGATTTATTTTCCTTGAAAATCATTCAAAATACTAATTATCAATGATTACACGAAAAACAGTTATTCGATAATTGAATCCTATTTTATATAATTTATATAAAACACTTGGCTAAATTCGTCGACTCCTTTTTGTAGAATCGTACACAAAGAACACGAACGTAATTTATCCACTCGTTCGAGACGAAACACATTGAACGATCTATACCTTACTCATTTTTCTCACGTCCCGTGTTCCAAAAGTTTTAAAACGTATTTTTTACACTCCAATAAGAGATTACATGTACACACACGGTAAGTTCCGTTGGCTATTCAAGCACCGGGACCGAGATACGGTAAAACGAACAGGTACCTTCGTCTTATTGTTACAGCTATAAATCACGTCTAGGACGTAAACTCCGCGCCAAACTCGCTTTCCATTAATTTCACAATGAAAACGAAAGAAAAAAATCTCCTCTCTCGACGCACTCGGAGAATCCAATTTGGCGTTAATTATGACTCGGAGGAGGCTCGAATCGCCCACGTGCGAGAGGACAGCAAAAGTAGGTCCAGCAACGAGCGATGCAAAACGAAGGCTGCGCTCGCAATGTCAAGCGAATTACGCACACATACGCACACGAGCGCTTTTCGAATTCGAACGACCCGTTATGGCCGCGCGTCCGACGAACAAAGTTGCGCTCGTCGAGTCATTATCCAACCTCTGACGTAAGGACTTTGATCGTCTTCGCTTTCTAATTAATCTCGCGGACAGCTGCGCTCTCGACTCTCGGGTCTATTCTCCGTTCAATGGACCGATAATTTCCTTACCGTTTCGATCGTCGGCTTCTCTCTTCTTATCAATGGAAAAGCGAAACTCGCGTCTCTGCATTTTTCTCGCGTGGCTTATCTCGAGCGACCGCGATTAATTTTCAGCTTCTCGAGACTTTCCAGGATGTAATTTTGTAGGCATAATATTTGTCTTGGAAGGGAAATCGACGATTTTGCGTATCGCAAATTGTAACGTTATACGGTCGCACTCGTAAATACGAATCGTCCAGGTTAATCTTTTGGCATTTGAAATATTATTTTCGCGGTCGAATGTCGCGCGTATCTCGTGGATGAATTCGAAAAAGGTTACGCGGTGCGATCGTAGATGGAATGCAGCTCTGCAAAATCGTACGAATACAGATTACAATGGTTTAAGATGATTAATAAATAGGTCAAAGTAATAATGGATCGGTTATCATGATCGAATATGTAACGGTTAATTTAAAAAGAGAGATAAATAATATAAGAAATTAGTCACTATTGAGTTATCGTCTAACGTGTTCTAATTAAAAAAAACCAACCAATTTATTTACGTAATTATAATTTGTTTCGGAGTTACAGCTTTTCACCTAATTAAAAATATCGATCGAACCGAACCGAATCCATCCGAATAGTTGCGCGCAATATTAATATTTTACGTTTACCGCTATAAATATCAAATTTTCAAGAGTGAAGTTATTCGCTCCTGACATTATTATTCTCGATTACAATTATCAATTTCGATCGGTGGTCGATTCTTAAGGAATTTAATATAGTTATACCATTACGTTCGGAATACATCGAAAGATAAATGAACTCATCGCATATTTTACGTAGCAAACTAATCTTGTATCGAATCTTTAATGGAAAGACAAATGAAAATTGTACAGTTTAAATGCATATTTATTTATTTCATCGTTATCCGAGTACAATGTATACAAACGCGTATTCGATTAAGCCTTTATGTATCGAGTGCTCAAATATTTCTAATCATATTTGTATTCAGCTAAAAACGCGATAAGTTCCTCGTGAGAGAAAACACGATTGTAACCAAACAACGTTTACAAAGTATACGTATTAATGAATCATTCAGGGGATAGAAAAATCTAGACAAGTATAGCATGTTTCTATAGAATACAACTTATTATCCGACAAGTATAAACATACGTATTCGCTTTGCAATAAAATGTGCCCCAGTCTGTCTCGACTTTGATATTTATGCTGATTTAAATTGCTACATTGGATAATAAGTGGTACTTTGTACATTAGCTCTTTTCTATAATATTACTATTATATATTATGGCTTTCTCATGCACGTTTTTATTTGCTTATGCGTGAATAAAATTTTAAACCGCAAGCTTCCACGAGTGGTCGATCTTGTAAATTTAATTGCGCATTGACAATCGTATAAACTTGTTTATCGACGGTTATTAAAAACATTAATTTTAATGCTAATGAAAAAAAAATTATTAATGTAATGAAATGCTTACGTTAGATCTAATAGTAAACTGCTTTATCGGTAGTAGCTTGTAAATATCATTCGTATTGGTTCTTTAAATCAATTATTTTATATCAATTCGCATTTAAATTTTAAATCGCGTTCGCTCTATTAATTTTTATAAAAACAAAAAAAAAACGACTCGATTCCGATAGCGAATCGGTCCAATCCATTAAACATAATAAAATCATCGAGAAAAACGCTTTAAAATAAAAACAAAGATTTATGCTAAGTAGTATCTCTCGTTATATTTATTTACCAAACATTCGATCACAAAGATGATGGATAACCGGATGCCCTAATTTCCGTCGAATTTTTATCCTGCGATATAAATGATCATCCACCTCGAAACTCTTCGTTAATTCGCTCAACATCAACCGCGTGTCCGCGTGTCCGCGTTATCGAGAGCAAACCCCGAGTACCGGAAGAAAAGTCGACCTAGTGTCCGCTAAAAGCGACGCATTCCTCGAAATCCTTTCCCCCGGCGATCGTAAGTGCAAGAACCAAGTCCTGAAGGATCTCCGCGATCGAATGCAGCGATGTCGCACCGACGGCAATGATCGATGGATCCGCGGAGAGTAACGGCGGGGCAAAAAAGTTGCACACGTCGAGAAGAATCTCAAGATATCTCGAGATATCGGTCGCCTGGGAGGATCGACAGGATCGAATCGACTCCCGCAGTGACGCGTCTATAAAATCCTGTGTTCCTGTGCAACGAGAGATTTTTCTCTTTCTTTTTCTTTATTTCTCCCCGTTTGACGAGTTATGGATCTTACTTGGTTTGATACGCGGTCCCATGTTTTTTACGCGAGAAGCAGATATCGCTTCATTTTTGTCGTCTTTATCGTCATCGTCGTCGTCGTCGTCGTCGTCGGCGTTGTTATTCTACCGCACGGTAACGGTCGCTTTGTTTAGAGGCTGTCGTGAGACGGAGGGTTACGATTTTATCTTGGTATACCGTTTTTAATAAAATATATGATTGTAAAGGATCGTAACGAGGTTCGCGAATATAAATGTTTCACTTACTCGATCGCAGTTACTCGAATTCTTTTGTCTCCTTCTGCTCACCTGAAAGATAAATTTAATTCAATGAGTTATTAAAGTTTATTTTAAATAGCAAACGTTAAATTAATCAATGACAATTTTAAAATTAACGAGTAGTTATTAAATATAATTGTAATAAAATTGATATCAACTTGTTTATATCGAACGGTAATGACTCAATATTTCAGGTAATACTTTCAGATAAGTACAAAAGCTTTAATTTGATTTTTACATTTAAAAACTGTCTCGTAAATCACATCATTTTTAATCTTATTTTCAATAAATAAATAAGACCCTTTTTATCATTTTATTATATCGACGAAGCTATTCAAATAGAATACTCGCTCAAAAGATTATGATCGAAGTAATTAAAGAAAGTATTGAATTGCATAGCTTCGTTCGATATTTACCAAATAAAAAATTTCAATAAAAATAAAAATAGTATCGATATAATTGGAAAAACTGCCTATTGGAATTTAATAAATAAATTCTTGTTGTCTTTGATATCGATAATACACATCGTTGAAGTTGCAATAACATTGTCCCTTGGATCGAGTATTACGGTTGATCTTTTTAGCGCTACGATAAGATCGATATTTATGCAAAAGCAAAATATAAAATTTAGATTCGCATCTTCGAAGCGCGCATGGAATATCACGTACGAATATTTTACTTTCGCACTAGTAAACTCGGTTAAACGACTGAACGACTGAACGACTGCATTACTTTGACTGTATTGGTTACGAGTATCGCATGCGTGCTAAAAAGAGAGGAGATAGAAACAGAGAGAAACGCGTCACGGATAGATCGTAAAATGTAATACACTGTATTGAATTTCCGATAATTTCACCCAACTGCATCAACCGTGTAATAAAGACCAAGGAGCTCCTGTGGTTACAGAAGTTATGGAAGATCGATAATCGATGGAAGATAAGTTGCATGTTCAATCTATGGTTATAGAAGTTACTTTGAAGAGTTTGTTACTGAGTTTGTTGCTGATTCATTATTTTACCGATTTTATTTTATCAAAGTTCTGAATACATCGGCGGATCATGTCCGATGAAAGAACAATTTCATATAAATTAAAAGTGTAACTTTAATACTTTGCGCTTCGTTTGGATTGGATGAGCCGTTCTAATTAAAAAAATAACATCATCTTTTGCAAAATCAAATTGAGTACATGTAATGCAACAGTTACGTCGAATAAATTTCTTCGAGATAAATAAAACGCGATCGAATGTTTATACGGATACAAACGTATTCTGGATAGAATTTTATGCTATGGAAATAAAATAAAAGTACTGCATATCATTTTTTTATTAAATAATTAAATTTGAAAAAGTATACATTAAGAAGAAAGTATTACGAATATTTGAATTTCTCGTGAAATTGAACACTTGCAAAGTTCAGCGAAACCTACTTAAAATATAGTTATAAATCTCGTATCAACGCGATAGAATAAAAATTTATGTACCGTATACGTTTTTCTGAAACCAGATACATAAACAATATCTTTTGCAACTTTGTAATGTTTGTATTTACCGTAAAGTTTTACACACGCGTTCACGAAAATTTTACGCTATTTAATTACGATATAAATCATCGGCCATTTCTATCATCGACAATTAGTTCAAAGTTTCGGTGATTTAGGGATTATATAATAATACTATTATTTCTTATGCTTAGTTGCACCTAAAGAGAATTTTAACGGCAATCTACGATAATGTTAGCTACTTTTACCAGAATACGTTATAAAATTAGTTACGGAAACAATTTATTTTAAAGTCTTTAAAAAAACGGTAAATCGTGTGTTTTCGAGTATTTAGATAAATGGGTCATTCTCGTATCGGTGGTTTATTTGTTTTACATTTTATAAGCCATTATAACGTTTTATATTTTTTAATTAACTTTGAATAAAAAAATTATTTAAAAGATAAATGTAATAGTTTATGGTAGGAAAAGTTTATACATTTTAAAAGAAATTTCGTTGCGTATTAAAACATTAATGCTCGAAGAAACTAAAAATATGTAAATGTACATTCAAATATTGAATAATGGTTGGGATAAAATTCGAAATTTTATGATTTAACGCGTGCAATGAAATTATACAAGACCTTACAAAATTCTGAAAGAAAATATGACGTTAAGAACACTAAAAATCAATATAAAAAGCGAAATAGACTATTTATGTTTGTACGTTTTTTAAATAGACACTGGAAATTTGAATATTCGATACTTTATCCTTACAAAATACCACTTTTCTCTATTTTGCTTTAATAATATCCAAGACATTTAGTCATAGCCTATTTCTCTTGAACTTAATTTAACGTTATCTTGCCGTTCTCGTCTCGGTATAACCAAACGTTTGTTACTTTATGGTTATTTTTACCGAAACCCTATTTACTAGGCTTTTAATTTGTATTTTAATTACGTACCCGGACTTTCTTAATCCATATAACGCAAACTTTCAAGCAAAATTTGACCAAACACGGGGTTTATCTTTTTTATATTTCACCGTTTTCATTCCGCTTAGTTCGAAATATCGTTCCAAACTACGAAACTCGTACAACCCAAAAACATTTAATTTCAGCGTAGATTACAAGCTTAGAGTCTCGATAGAAATAGAATATTTTATGAAAACGTATATTTATGAAACTAAATACGCGCAATAAAGTTACTTTGGGTGCAATTCAGAAAAACGATTGCATAAAGCGTAAACACATTTCATCGGATGCAAGAGCGTAATTTAATCTTTCTCACGAAGGATCCAAAACGACTCTCCGACGCGTCCAACGATTTAAAACTCACCGCGTCTCGTATACGTCTGCCGAGAAAAACGCGTCTACCGCTAAAACTCGATTTTTAGCGCGAGTCTCGGAAAAAACAAGTCGGTTCTAACTCGTCTTTTTCTCGATCGTCGATCCCAACGATTAGAGGCGGACTCGAAGGTGGGGAGGACGTCCTCGGCGTCTTCGGCGTCCTCGGCATTGAAATTCCAAACGCGGAAGATTTAGTCGCATTCCGCCGTGTCTTTCCCGGTACGGTTCATCGACCTCGAGTGGACCTCCGATCGAAATTCCGGCCTCGACTCCGGATCTTAGGCGACTGCTCCGTTGGCGCCGAGTCGAATCCGAGGGACTTGGTTGGCTTTTCCCCGCGGACGAGTCTTTGTTTCGAGCTCCCTTTTGCCTTTTGCGAGCGGTGGAAATTACAGGTGAGATTGCGGACTGCGGTAACACCGGGGAAATGTCTAAAATTGTGGAACCGTAGGTGGCGCTGGTCTCGGTGAGAAATTGCCTTTGGATGCTTTTAGATGCCGAGTGTTTCTTGCGAACGTATAGTGTTTTACTCGGTAGGTTCTTCGGTGCTTCAACGTAAATCATCGAGCATATAGAAACCGAAATTAGAAAAACTCGCGTGCGTTGTTGTTTAGTTTTGATTTGTTGGGGTGATTTCTTTGTTTTTTTTTTAAACTGTGCGAAGAAACTTTTATCGTTGCGGTGTTAGGCGTTGAAAGACATAATTTTATTTTAAAAGTTGTCTAACTCGTAAAGACGTTCGGTTTAACGGCTAATTTGAAATAACTGTTTATTTTTTTATTCGAAAGGATTAGATTTTTGATTGAATACCATTGATTGGTTATTTTTATGATTATAAATCGTAAAATTTATCGAAATAATACTTTTGTATGGAGAATTTTTGCGATGTACGGTTGCTGAATATATAAATCCTTCGAGTTGCGGTAAAGTATTTATGAATGAATAACTGAACTTAATCCAATTATATTAGAAGCACAGTTTTCTTCTTGATGAATGAAATGCATTAAATATCCGTTAATCACGCAAATAGAAGTTAAATTTCACGTTTTTATAAATTTGTAAAAAAATGAATCGAGAACCAGTTTATTATAATTTCCAAGCGAGAAAATAATATTATTTACAACATAAATTTTATTTAAATTTAAGAGAATGATCTGATTTTATAAATACACCGATAATAACTCAATGATTAATATATTAATTTCAGTAACGTCGTTTAACGTTGAATACGTAAAGTTTCAATTAAAATATTTTTTTCGTACATTCGAAAGCATTTATTAAATAAATATTATTTATAACGAATGCGTATCTATAATTTTATCGATTTCAGATTTAATTATGTATACTGAACGTAATTATACAATTATAATATTGTAAAATTTATTTAAATATTTTCTCGTGTGTTCTGTAATATTTATAAACGTCATTTTTATTCTAAAAAACCCGAGAATGATGTTTCTCAAAGAGTTCGGTATATTGCAAATATTTCTAAAGGATAGCGTTCGAAATATAATCTCTTACGCAATATCAAATCAACAGTTAGTAATGCATAATGGGTGACGCGATCATTTTTTATGACGCTGCTTAAAATTCAATATTTATTTCATTACTCTAAATTTATCGGATAAAGATCTCACCGTAACAAGATTGAATATAGAATTAAATCGAATGTTATTTGCGTTAAATCAAACGCCGTTACAGATTAATACATTATACGAATAAAATATTATAAGAGCGTGGTTACGATAACTTTACAATATTTAATCATTTTAATTGTTTTTTAAATTTATTCGGATGATAAATCAATGCTGAGTTCGGACAATATTTACTCTTTTAATATTTACTCGCTCGAACGGTAATTTTTCATAGATTTGTTTCGAATACGCATTTCGTATGGTATTTACCATTTTATTCGTTAAGCGGATGTTTAAATGAGAAATCCCCAGCTTTCGGAACTAGAGTAAATTAACCACGAGCGTAAGTCGATTCCAATAAATAATTTCGTTTCTTCATAATTTCGAAATTCGAATTTATCTCTTTCATCTTGATTCCACATTTTAGTGCGCGTCTACAAAAATAAATAAATAAAGCAAGCAAAAACAAGGAACCAAAATCTGTAACTTCCCGAAGGTTCTCGCGTTCTCGCGTTCTCCGGTTTTAAAAACACGAGTCGCTTAAAAGTCCAGCAAGAAAGTGGGCCTGACTTTCTCGCATGGGCCCGATGACCCGAGGCTACGACAATTTTGCGTTTTAGGGCCCCTCCCAACCGGCCCACACTCTTTAAACCAAAGATCTTCGCTTTCGCTTGGCCGCAGTTTTTCGAACAAAGAGTTCGCTTTGGGGGCATCACTGGAGCTGAGAGAGTGAAAGAAAGAGAGAGAAAGTATATCGCGTTTCTTAGGGTACAGGATACACTAGTCCTTGAACGTAAGAGCGAAGAGAATCACTTTAAATCGGAAAGAAAATTAATGAGAAACTTTGCGCGTTCCAATCGCACATTTTTTTCATTCAATTCGAATCAATGAAATCGATTTTAAAGCCTTTTCAAAAGAATCGCTTCTATTATACTATTATATCGTATTTGCTGTGTAGTATTCCTTAGCTGATAACATTAGAAGCTTTGAATTGTTATAAATTGTAAAGAACATTTACGAATACGTATCGAGCGTTAATTTTTATAGTTCGAAATGAATTTACGATTAGCTAATGATATAATATTATTTACAGTATTGTATATTATAATTAAAGCACACAATGTAATGTATATTTTTTATTTTTGAGTAGAGTTGTTATCGAATTATTCGAAAACATCGAAGCTAATAAAAATATCTCGATGGAATAATCATTACGTTAAATTAATTATTTATATTTCTTAGCGAGTATTATAATTATATTTTACATTATCTTCTTCGATGATTCGAGCGTAAATATTCTTTTCGTGCATTATTCAAATAATTACACGCTTTCTATTTATAGTTTTCTACGTGCTTTAATATATTGTATTAATAAAACAGTCGATTTTAATGAAAATGCATTTGTATTAAACGCCATCCAAGTTATTTAATTATAAAGCGATATATTATCATCAAACTCTCTTGTTACAATTCGTTATCTTTTAATAGGTTACGCGGTTTAAACTCAAAGAGAAGCCCCAAAGAATTATAACTAATATTTTAAATTAAAACTTGGCTCGCGCTTTTGTCACCTTTTGCGTCACATTCATTGAATATTTTGCGGTATTCATTATGCATTTAATACCGAGTGAAGGTAGAATACCGACGTATGCGAAGACTCGTGTCACAACTCAAGTTGGTGCGAAATCCCAAGCGTCGTATTAATCAACTTTTATTTTTGTACCTGAGTAAACTGCGACGTTACACCGTAAAGACTGGAAATCTTTGCTCGAGTATTCTCCGACGTAAGTCATGATACATATTTGAATATGCGTATTGAGAATTATAATACAATTATAAATATTTTTTATAAAGTATTTTGCTACATTTTTTATTTTGTTATAGGTGTTGGAATCGAACCGGAAAATATTATTTATATTTAATTAGTTTTCAATTATTATCAATGATTTCGATTTGTGATTATGTTACAAACTTTTTTTATCTATAGAAATATGTAAAATATCGGTATCTTACAGTATAATTTAAAATTTTTACTCGTATCCTATATTTACAACTTTAATTTTAAATGTAATTTAAAAAAATTTGTTTACGCGAAATAATAATACAATAAATTAATTTCTCTAATACATTGTGCTTTTATTACGCGTATAAATAAAGTTATCTCGTTAAGATAAACCGATATATAAAATAAACGCGAAGAATTTTGTTCAATTATTATAAAATTATAGGTTGGCTCACGTATTTTACATCTTAGTAAAAAATTTTTTACTCGAGTTCGATTGTATTCTTCTTACAACACTGTAAGTTCGATGCGCCCTTCTCGTATCTCTAGTTTACAACGTTAGCGAAAAGAAAATGAAAGAAAAACACTGCTTTCTTATTTTACGATAACATCAACGTAAGAAATGATTTTTTAACTAAATTTATCTTCGACTTTTACGTTATAAAGTAAAGCTCGCGAACCTTATTTCCTCCGCATCGTACGAAAAGGAAGATCGCGACTCTTAATTTGGAATGTGGAAACTTTAAACTGAAAATCTGATACAGCGAGCCAAGAATCACGCGGTAGATTTATCGACGATAAATATTTTAAATACCTTACAGCCCGTAGATATTTATCCAGTTTTACTAAATAGTGCTCCGTTAACGGACAGTTTTAGTAGACGGGTTACCCGTCAACTTTACAACTGTACCGTAACAATTGGGTAGTATTTTTATTGCATTAAAAATTTAAGAATATAAGATGATTTATATCCGAATTCGACATTCGCCCCAGTCTTGCAACAATAACAATACATTAAATACATTGTTCGAACGTTTCACGTTGTACATCGTTTAAGAATCTTATCCTTATTACAAAAATAAAAAATAAAGCCCGTCGAGATAATTTATCAAAAGTTCATAAAAAGTTATTACATGAAATACTTTAAGAAGGAAACAGAATGCAACATATTATTCAGTTTACCGATACGAGTTATTTATTAAAAACGACTCGCTTGTAAACACGTTTCCGAAAAGAACCTGCCGGATTCTTAAATATTTATCGTTAAAATTTACGAGAATTTTCATTAATACCGTCGTTGAAATATTCTTGACTCGAACGATCGAGTACCGTTTTTGAATTTACCGATCGATTACGCAAACTGTACGATTCCGGTACAGTCTACGAAAATGTCAACCACCATTTTGGCGCTCTCCTCTAGAAAAGGGAAGCAGGGTGAAACAAAGCAACGGAAGAATCGCGCGAGACGATCCAACTCGACGCGTTTCAACTTTCTTACGCATTCTCGCGATTCCAGACGCACGTGTTGGCGAACCCACGACGCAACAAACTCCTCCTCTCGGTGCAGGAAGACGCGCACTGAGAGTCGTCCAAGGCCTCGTCGTCGTCGCATTCCTCGACTCTCGGTATGCGTGCACTTTGAATTTCGCACCGCTCGAGTTCGACTCGAGCATCCGACGCGTTAATTAGAGTCGGTAAGTCTAGTAAGGCACTAATCTAGTAATCTAGTAATCGAGGTCTCGATTTGATTTTTCAGCGACGGATCGGGCAAGCTCCCACGAGCAACAACAACAATGGGCTTTTAATCTTCCTCCGCTTTCGATTAACTTTGAATTTCAACGCTCGAAACTCGCGCTGCTCGCAATAATACTCGACCGAGTGGTTCGGTTGGAGGCGTTCAACGCCGGGAAACGTTGGTGAACTCGAACTCGAGGGACAAAGAGACGATACTACACTAGAGAGGAGAGCAGAGAGAGGAGAGCGGAGAGAGGAGAGCGGAGAGAGGAGAAAAGATATTCTTTCGCGACGGTCGCGGGTTGCTTTTGTTTTCGCGCTGCAGGTTCGCGGCGTCAGGAACGTCGATGGAGGTCGATCTCGAGGATGGGGTTCGATCGATGGGCGTTTTACGCTCGCGGACGCGCGGCTCGTTTCCAGTCGCTATTTTTCAATTTCGCAAATGATATGGGGAGAGCTCTGCTTATTTATTACGATAATACGCCCGTTTCTCGAGCGAACGAGACTTCGTTTATTCTCTCGTAATCCGGTCACTTTTGCATCCTTAGCTCCTCGAGAAAATGGCGAATTATTATTATTCGAGCGTGGCTTGCTTTTCGAGTCTTTTTTTATCATCGGCGCGAATCGCTCCTTGAATTTACAAGAGGCGAGTTTTTCTCGGACGCCGGTGCAACCATTTTATATTTTCATGCTTCGTCCGATGTCTAAATCCATACGTAAAACTGCTTTCGCAATCCTCGGCGAGTTTTTGTACCGGTAATTTACGCGGATTCGAGAAAAGAATCGAAAGCTTCGAAAAAATTTACGCAAATTAGAAAGGCGCGATTAAGTTTACTACAAGTTTGCGTTTGCATCGATCGCGATCTCCTCCTCGTCCTCTCGATCGTTCGCCGCGCGTTAAAACCAACTTTGAATTTTCCACTTTGAATTTTCCATGCATAACTAAGCCTCGATCTAAATACCAACCGGTAGAAAAAGAGCGAGCAACGATTATCATTCTTCGCGCGTCCGGCAAAAGCCACTCGTTCACCCAGAAAATAAACTCCCGTGAGCCACCGACGCTCGAGTTGGAAGTTTTTGTTTTTCCATTTTCGCGATTCCGTGCGACGTCTTTCGCGATTTCTCGTTCCCCGGCGGAAAGGACTCGATCGATGTCTTCGCTCTCCCGACGATTCCCACGGCGACCGAAGGAAATGCCTCGCGTGGGAGGAGATAACCGGGGCGTGTCGTCCCGCGGGTTTCCGACGACCCTCGATGCACCGGGAGTTCGTGCAACGGTTGCGAGGTTGGGTTAATTAGAGTCACTGTCCTCGGCGTCGTCACCCGTGTGTGCCTTACATCGTCGCCTTTATCCGATCGGTGGGCGATCGGTATTGCGTAAACTAGGAAATATTCGTTGGATACTTTTTTTTACGGTTCTTGATTTATCGGGTGGACTCCTTCGGATGATCGCCGAATCGATAAATCCGAGCGAATCGGTGCTTTTAACGCAATCGTAAATTGTTTCGAGCGAGTCAGTTTTACTTTGAAAATTTTATTCCAGATTTTTTTCATTTAATTACAACTTGTACTTTTTGATTTATCGTAGGATAAATTATTCTAGAACAAATCGTAGGTAAGCGATCGACGCGAAGAAACGGTATACGTATTTATTCGATAACTTTAAACATATTTCAAGAATTTATGGAAAACTGGTATCGTGTTCGATATTTTGACGCGAATTCTATCGAACCATCCATCGTTGAATATTACGAATAGAAGTACATAGCGTTTATGAAAAGACGGACAGGTGCCAACGTTAAATACTTAATTATATTATCGTATTAACGCAGTGACATTTTAAATCATAGGCTTTTCGAATTTTAATAATCTATTATCGTCGATGATATATCGAGTCGCTGTTGCGCGATAGACGATGATTTTAAAATGGTAATTGTAAACGGTAACTGTAAAAATACCAAATTAATATTTATCGCGTATCTAAGTAAAAGTACGAATACGCCTCTGAAGAGGTTAAAGACTCGCGTATAAGTTCAAGGAACATCGTTAGATCGTTCCGACAATCGAATAATAATTTATTAGCGCGGGTAAAACGTTTTTTCAATTTAAGTAAAACTTCGATTCATCTGATGTAATGAGTTAATTGATTGTTGCATAAATATTCAAATTAATACTTTAAAGAAATTTTTATTAGTTATTAGAAGAAAATATAATATTTTATAAATTTTAGTGTACTTTTTAACGAATATCGATAGCTTTTAAAAGTTAAAACATTTACTTGGGAATCGGTATAACGTTAATTTTGTTTATGGTAAAGGAATATAAATTTGAATTTTGCATAAATTCGAAGTATTTTTATTATTAAATTATTCACTATTCCGTTAACAAAACTGTTCGCTGAAAATGTAGGACTTATAGACCTCGTACTTAAGAAGACGTAAAATAACGATATATTTTATATGATTGTATTGACTAATAAACAAAAATTTCCATAAAATTCCTTTTTAAGGATTTTAACGTTTTTCTAAAAAAAGTATCAATTTTGAGAACAATTTCATCATGAGAAATTTATTCATAATTTCATAAATTATTTTCGCAACGTGATTTACCAAGTTACATCGATTGTCGAGCAAAAACAGTAAAAATATTGATATATATACACTAAAAGTAACCTAATAAATTAATAAGGAATAAGTTTAAAAATAACAAAATGACCTTTTAAACGACGTATGTTATAAATTTATATAAGAGTGATTTATGCAGGTAGAAATAATTGAGTCTGGGTTTTTTCATTTTTAATCTATTTTTTAATTTTACCGACGCGAAAAGATGAAGTTACGTCAAATGTAAATAGTTTTATTATTTATAAATAAGCTAATTTATATTTTGTAATGTAACGTATTTTAAAATTTTAGTAATTATCCATAAATTTGAAAAATAAATTGCGCATAACAAATAGAACATTCTATTAAAAATTATAATTTGAAACAAATAAATAAAAAAAAAGAATCTCTTACGTTTTATCGTTTTTAAAATTGCTTTCTTAGATAAATATCATTTAAAACGTAATTACATCAGTTTAAAAATGTGTTTTTATTTTTTCACATGGTACTTTCAGTGGATGTTTTGTTTATTCTCGGGAAGTTAAATAATATATACGACTAAGAACGTACATAAGCTAAGAAATATTTAAAACAGTCAAACTTTAATTAAGGAGTATTGTCTTTGAAAATTGCATTAACATTTAGACGAGACTGTACGTATATTATCTCGGACGTACTTATATATCTGATACGTGTAATTAAGTATATATTTAATCTTCATTTTACGCGATGGTACGTAATTTAAAAAAATTCAAGCTCGAAAATGGTTTAAGAAAATGCAGAAGAAAATTTTATCCTAAATTGCACTATATTTAAATATTTAAATCATTAAAATATACTTTAAGATATTATAAATACATTCTCGTAACCACGAGTTATAATTTTTTTTCCTCTTTTTTTTTTTATCCATTATTAATCAAGTATAATCAAGTTAAGTACTATTAGATTATACGTATCATCGAAATATTTTGAACGGTGTTGCTTTTTTCTTTGTCCTACCCGTTTTATATAATACTACACTTAAGCATCTCCGACGATCGTTTTTTCTTCTTTCCCGGTACGATCCACCGCAAAATTCTGACCTGCGAAGCTGTGACCCCGAGCCATGGCACACAATTCAAGCAGTTTAGTATGCATTAGCCTTGGAAATAAAGTACACTTTAAAGTGAATACGGAGGTAGAGGAATTCTGAGAATCAAGGAGAGCTATCGCACTCTTAATCGTCTAAGGTGCCGTTTTCTGCCATTTACCTATACGTTTGAAAACAATGCGAAAATATAGAACTCGTGATACAGAAGCCAAGTTGCGCTCGGGTTTTCCTTTTCCTTCGCGTTTCGCTTCCTCTGCCTCCCCAGGTCGCAACAAGTGCTCGTTTTTATATATCTATATACATACACATTTTTTCCCTCTTCACTCTCCCTCTCTCTCTCCTCTTCATTCCGCAGCGGTCAATTGCCGTAATTACCTAGGAGCCTTTCAGCAGTCGTCGTCGCAGACTCTCGAGGTTCAAGGCGTCCGAGCGAAAAGATTCTATGCCCCATCCATACGTTATTGCTCGCGCCAAGTATCAGTGGATAGGAGATAAGTCCTTTGTCGAATTGGCTTCTCATAATAAATCGCTTCCCACGATATATTTTTATAACTTCGGGGAACTTCTGTTTCTCTCGTTGTGCCTTTTCTCGCGAACCGCTTTATTACTGTTATACATTTCATTTTTTTTTACCCTTCGCTCTTCTTTGAAATGGAAAATCAATCTGTTTGCCGATTCGTTGATTGCAACCGTTGTCAAGGTTCCTATCGGTTCGTGTATTATTTCATGAAATTACGTCCATATTTTCATTTTTTTATTTTCGCCGAAAGGTTGAATTTGATTTTTTTATTGCCGTGTAGATCGGCGAGTCGATAAAACCAACAATTATCGATTGATTCTTGATGCACCGGCGAATATTATTATCATTCTCTGCGTATATCAAGATTCAACAATAGCGAAAAGTATCCAAGTAACTATATCCTTAGACGCCGAATTAATTACATTTATCAAATGATAAATATTATCCTTTTAACTACTTATAATTCCGGCAAGTAATTAATATCGCATCTAGATATTTCTTTGCTTCTTCGATTGGAAGAATTGTACAATCGTGATTATAATTATAAACAAAAGTCATAGTTTATTATTGAATACATTTCTGATAATAAAAGTTACATCCGTCGTTTAATTTGTACGTATTTCATAATAAAAACGTTAAAGAAAACGTTAAAGAAAACGTTAAAGAAAATTTAAATTTTTCCACGGGCGCTTTGTTTACGATACCTCCAAGCCAATTCAAATTTACATTCGATTTATTATATTATCTAATAAATCTGTCGTTACGGTACAGTACGATTATAAATTTAAATTTTATTATAAGATGCACGGAATGCGGAGGATAGAAGGCGAAATACTTGCGAATGACCTTTCGGCACGAAAGTCTGATCCTACTCGCAGCGACAGTCTAGTCGTCTGTAAACGTCTGCAAATTGAATAATTGCAACAATTAACTCGCGGAGGGGCTTAATATTTCCAACCGAACGCGAGTCCGTAGTATTCTGTAAAAATTTTGAAAAAAAGGAAACGAAAAGTGCCGAAATCCAAGTATAACTAAGTGCGTTCGACGTTGTAAAATTCAAGTGGAAGTTGGAGATGCTAAAATTCTGTTCGGTGATTCGAACGATAAGCATTGGTAAAATTTTTATTTGTTTCGATAAATGAAAAGAGTTGTACGACTTGGAATGATAGAAATACGGTAATTTTCAAGAATTGTCACGATAATTTATATCTTCGCTTTTTTAACGAGTACTCGATATTTAAATATCGAGTGGTAATACATAAATCTAAAAGTCTCTCTGTAATAAGTTAATTATTTTTATTCAACGCAATTTATTTATCCACTCTATTGAAAAAAAATAGATTGATTATAATTTAGTGCTTTAAACTCAATAATATTAGCAACGGTGATTTTTAAATACAAAATATTGACTTTTACGATAAATACGAGAAAACAAGTCTGGAATGCTTAAAAAAAAGTATTTTGATAAACATAGCGAGTGAATCAGACTTTGAAAGAGAGGGACATAGAAAACTGTGTGTTCGTGAGATAGAACAATTTCTCGGAAAAATATAAGAGTAATTAAATAACGCATATTAAGACGAACGAAGTATGCAGTTACTTTAAAAATAAAAGAACACCACGGAAAATCTCGAGAGAAAATGCGATAAGTAAAAAATAGTTTGTTAGTCTAAGACGAAGACACGATTATAATGTTGAATTAGTTTAGAGGAAAATAGGTCACGATCAACTATTTCAGATATAAATAGCGTATAATGAAATGGTAACGGATTTACGATTCAATGAGATTTATTCGTATAATAATCGAGTGTAGATGCGAACGATAAGTTTTCGCGGTAAAGGAAATGATACAGTTAGTCGTGTAAGATGTTTAAGAAAAAGTAATGCGTCATAAAAATTTAAAGCACCGATAACAAAAAATCCTTTTTGGGAAATGCGATGGAGTATTTCGTAAAAGCGTTCAGAAAAAAATATATACCAACAGGGATTATTGCTACTCGAGCAGACTCGGTTTGAAGGAGATAAAAAGAGAGAAGAATAGAGTAAGTGTGCGTGTGTATGCGTTCAGCCAGGAAGAGCGAGCGAGAGAGAGAGAGAGAGACAAAGAATGTAGCCGAGTACGTACATAAAATATTCCCTTAAAAATTTTTTCGAACGGTAATATTCGACTCGCTAATGATTTTTCCAAGTTGGGTTAAAATTTAAATAGTTGTAATTTAAAAGTAAAAAGAAAAAAAGAAAAAAAGAAAAATCGTCGTTTGTTACATCATTGAATTTCCGTTGTCGGCTGACACTTGGTTCAAAAATCAAAATATCCCTCAGCGGATTCCACGGTTTAAGTCGCACTTTACGCGCTTAAAATAACGCAAACTCTTAACTTTATCGCGGCAGGACAACTACCTTAACTTGACCTTCCGTCCATTCGAAGTATGGAAGTATGCATATATACGAGCGGCAGAAGCAGAAGCAAAGATGCAAATTCCCGGCGAGATTGTCTTGTCTCAAGGTGACGACGCCTATACGCGATTTTGAATACCGCTTGCGTTACTTTCCTTCTCGAGATATGTGAGAATCTTCGGCAATAAATTGGGTGCACTTCATGCTTCAAATATTTATGCAGTGTCGGTGCACTTCGTTTCTCAGGCGTAAGATCGGTTATCGTTTGGTTCTACGATTTTTTCGACGGTATTTTCAGATCGTAGATTGTACCGGTAATTTATTCGAGGAACGTGAGGTGATTTATAGATTCATAGATATTCGAAACTGGATTTTTGACTTGTCAGTCGAGGTTACGTTAGATGTTTTAAAAGGTATATTAGATGTGATTCGGTCGATTTAACTCTACTGAAATACATAGTAGCGACGAATCGGTAATTACTGAATTGTTCTATATTTGAAAAGCTGTATTTTAACAATCAGATAATACCTTGCAACAGAAGTTCGTTCCGATCGTACAGAAAAAGCCGATAAATAACACTTTTACATATTAGACAATTGGAAAAACATGACAGTAATTATTTCAAAATCAAATATACACTCCCTTAGGTATTCGACTACGTTTCTACATTTTTATTATTTTGAAAAAATCTACTTCCTTTAAACGCTTACTAGTTTTACGCGCATATTTACAAATTCATTATTAACGAATACGAAGCATTAAATTTTATTTCCAAGTTGACAATGTCAATTTCGTTTGCTCATAAAATTACCGATGTATTCTAAATTTCTGTTTTTCATCGAACCACAAATCCAAACGCGTCCAGAGCTAAAAATTGAATCAGATTTACCATTTAAAAATCCTAAAGCGACACTTTGAGAATTTTACTCATCGGAAGAGTAAATTTTAGTAATGGCTATCGTAATACTTTCAACGTAAACGTATCGTCCAGCTGTTAAATTGGCTCAAACGTAGCGTCGAGACGAAAGATTTTATATTCTCGTACGAGTTGCGGTTCTCGACGTTATCGAAGGTCAACTCTGCACGTGCAACAAAGAGACATTGGACGTTATGAAAATGAGTTTCCAGAGCTTTGCTTTACGACTTTAACAGCGTGTTATTTTATTTATTTATTTATTTATTTTTTGAAATGTAAATATTTCGCCTATACAATAAAAAATAATCGTAAGCTCGCTCGTAATCGCTTCGAGAAAGTTTCTTTGTTTCGTACACGTGCTGACACTTGGGAAACAAAAAAAAAAATTAAAATCGTAGGTGTAAGAGACGCGATTTAATTTTTTCAATTTACAATTATTAACTTTAGCGAAATAAATATAAATTATAAATGCGTAATTTATGACTTTACCGGTGACAGATTCGAATATTAAGTTTTTATAATGGAAATTCTTTTACACCTAAATAATAGTCGAACCATTCGAATTGTTTTAACGCGAATATTTTTACAGCTTGGTATCTTGATATTGAATAATAGATGCTTGTCTATTCGCTTGACACTCGTGTAAATAAAAATAGTACAAAAGTTTTACTTTTCCGTTAATATAATAGATAAATTTATCACAAAAAAAAATTGTTGACAACCTACACGTGCATTTTCAATTGGCTATTCATAAAATTATTACATATTTTTCGTTTCTCAAACTTTTATTATTTATTTTGAAATTCCATTCTGACTAAGATAATAGCACAATTGTTCGGTTTGTACTGGGAAAATTTTTTTGCTGTAAGCGAATCGATGGTTTTTAAGAAATACTAAAAATTACATTTAGAACTATTTTACATGACGTAATTATTAAGAAATCTACGTACCATTGCAATTTCCGATGACAAATAAAATTAAAATATCCTCTTTACCGCATATAAAAAAGTATGTATTTTGCTGAGTAATATTCCCATGACATAATAATACAGAAATAATTCCAAGTATAAAAATATTTTCCTCCCTGAGAATTGTACATTGTTTTTTTGTTTATAGTTTTTCCTTGTATTCGTGATTTTTTTTTTTTAATAGTTGGTGATTTATCTAAACAATAGTTTCTCTGTTATGCATTGATAATTTAAAAATATCATATAAAATAGAAGATGATATTTTAAAATGTATAGGTACGTATTATTAACTTCTTTTCATATCTACAATGTCTGTATCTATAATAATTTAACAAACTTTAATCATGGGATACTACAATATAAAGATAAAAGCTGCATTATTCTCATGAAAATTATAGTCTGCTTAAAGTCGGAAGAGGTCAGATACTTCCTTCGTTTTAAAATGTACTGCATTATAGTCCGCACTGAGAAATAAGTTATTCGAATTCTCCAACATTTAGAAACAGGTCGTGGCTATTAATTCAGAAACGAAAAGTTAAATATCGCTTTATATAATAAAAATACCACGTATAGATTATTTTTAATTATATCACGTTTGAAATATCGCAACAAACAAACCATTTATTTAAGCTACTTCGAGAGGCGATCGGAACCGTGAAAGAAAAAATTGTCCTTGCGAAACTTTTATTTTAAAGAAACTATTTTTTTCCTCGCATACATTGATTAAATTACTTAACAAAAAACAAATAATCGTAACCCAAGTATCTGTCATCGTATTACGAATCAACTCTCAGGTGTATTTTACAAAGATAACGTTTATTTGCTCGATAAAAATTAGATGACAGAGTATCATCGTTGTCTATATTCGCGTATCGAATTATTCCTCGGGCAATACGATGATAATAACAATGAAATTGATAATGAACGGATAAATACCATAGGCTCAACACAAATTTGAGTAACGGTATGTCACTTTTCTCGAGCATAAATTCTTAGCTCGAGGCTAAAATTTCATTCGTTTATTCGGATAAATCTGGACGCTAATTACAGTTTGTATGAATTATTCATTACCGGAATTAATGAAAAACTATTTATCAAAGGATTTTTAAGTTTCTTTTTAACTTCGTTTAAAAAAATTAACTTCAGATCACTGTTAATGATTTTTCGCAAAATTAAAGGTATACCATTGTTTTTACACACTTAACATATAAAATACATAAAATTTAAAGTATAGATTACAACTTTATTAATTTTACTCGAAAGTGCCAATCGCCTTACTCGAATCGTGTTTTTATTTTATTTGATCATTTATACTGGTATTAAATGTAAGGTATTCAAGCTATTCAACGAAATATTTTGAACTTTAATGGCTTTATGTACTTTTGCAGGTTGCGATACTGAAAATTGTATAAGGTAGTTTACGACACTCGTTCAAGCGCTTTATTACTTTAATGGCGGGATTCTGTTAAAGGCAAAAGAGGGAATAAGAGTGTGCTTTTGCTCATGTTTGCAGAGCAAACAAGAATAATGTTTTTTGCTGCTGCTATTTTCAAGATCTTCCGCAATTGAAGTTTTTTGAAATATTCTGATACCTAATTGTTCGTGCCAAGAGAAATACTTTATGTTCTACTTAATGATAAATTCAGTCATTTCATATTTTTATTTTCGCGTTTTCTTTTCAGGAATCTTATGGTATTTCAGTCGGAAATTCCTTCGGTATTAAAAAAAGATTAATCACGAATCACACTTTTATCGTACAAATTACATTCGAGAAAATATTTAGTGTTTGCATTACGAATACTTAAATTTTTTTATTATACAACTTGGAATAAAAAAAACAGAGGATAAAAACGTTTCTTTGAGACTATGAAAAGATGTCCATCGGAAAGTGATCATAAAAAAACAATCAGTCAAAAGTAAGATTATTCGATACGAAACTTGCTTTATGCATATTCTAGCGAGGTAAATTCTTGCAAATAAAATAAATTGTGTTCCACTTTTTATTTAAAAAAACAAGCATAATCTATATTTATATTGTATGTAAAATAAATGAGTTATAAATTCATAAGATTTATCGAATCAACTTTTGACGATAAATTTTTATTCAATTAATATTTATGTATGCAAAAAACTCCTCGTTAAAATAAAATTTGACGAAGACTCGAGAAAAATGCAATAAATTTATGAATACGATACTTTTATTAATTGTATTATTTTAATTATTCTAAAAAAAACTTGTAAAATTGAAACGTACAACCTTCCGTTTATTAATAATCGCGAATATAAATTCATCGAAACGCTCGCGTGATATTACAAAATTAATTCTTATATTCATTAATTCTAACGTCGAATAAGCTTTTCAACGTTTTAATAAAAACCGTTTCTTAATTCCATAAAGAAAGCTACACTCGTCCGCGTGAATTTTGTCTATTTACTAAGAAACTTCATCGTAATGTTCCTTAATGACTAATTTTAATTTTTAGCATCACGATTAAATTGGAAAAAATTTCTAACGTCTGAGATCTCGGATGCATTCTGTCCCTAACCGACTTGACGCAAGAATGCGCAAAGAATAAAGAAAACAAAGACGAAAACTCAAATTGAAACTGTTAGTTTATACGGTACTCGCAGCAATGCCGCATGAAATTAGCGCATGTCTCACCAGTTCAATTACACTTGGCAAGGTTCGTGCAAGGATGACGACAAATAATCTACGATGAACGAAAACTACTTTCGTTCCCGTGTCGAACCACTTCGACGCTCGGAGTCCAAGATATTTCCGGTTTTGCGTTTATAACACGCTGAGATTACTTTTTCCGAGTCTTTCGAAAAATTTATCAACACCGAAATCGATGTTTCTCTTATATCCGCGTTGCTGATCTTACAACGATGTTATCGGGCAAAAGATGGTTCGAATTAATAATCACCGGTCCAACGTTGAACATAGGTACAGATACGATTAGATATACTTTTCGAGTTGAAATTTATTAGCGGGTAAAATTATCAGCGTCTTAAGCGGTAATACCGTGGTAAGATTTTTGACGATCTCAACGACACAAAACAATGCGTTTCCATTTTATATCCTTGTCTTGATTTATCAGGAAATTGGCGAAAGATCGACTTTTCCTAACCATGGAAATAACGTTACGATCAATTACACGCTCTTATGCAAGCGATTATTTCTCGATAGCAAGTTAAATCTACCGACGGGTAAATTAGCACTACGATCGATTAAAGTATCACGGTATTATTTCTCAATTCACGAGCTCATTGCTCCAAGTTCCAAAGCGTTTAAAATTTTTGCAATATAATTATTTTGTAACACGGATGATTTTAACGTTTAAAAATAATAATAAATTTTCTCACGTTAAATTCTTTTGCATTTTCCCGTAGCTATAATAAGTCCGAACGTTATCGACACGTTCGATCGTAGATACGAAAAAAGTTTCTTATTCCACGTTTCTTACTCTCGATCATAATTATTGCTATTATTTAATAGTTAAGAAAGCCGGTAAGCACGGATTTTGCGTACTCGTTGCTTCATCGAGGTTACGATAACGTCCGATTAACCGCGCGATGTTACGCTACAGTTTTATTACCCATGGAAGATGTACGAAGAAAAGATTATATTATCTGGAAACACAAAGTGTAAATAAATGTTCGCTGTGGGCAGAAATACAATTGGCTATGTAACAACTCTAGTTAAAACCAGACAACGGTGATTATAAGTAAATTGTGCATTGTCATAAAAATAAGCTACAGGTACCAGAGATAGAATATCATCTTGGAACATCGTGAATTTTTTCTCTTTTTTTTTTTCTCTAACTTCGGTCTCACTTTCCTCTTTGGCGAGCGCATCGAGTTCGCGTCAAGAGAGAAGAAATTACAAGGCTAAATTCGCAGCAGCTTCGTTAAACGATCATAAAGTGTCGTTCCGTGAAATTTGAAGTCTCCTAGCATAAACATAGCGAATACCGGTGGTTTTTCACAAATTATCTTACATCCTCCGGACAAACCCCCATTAATATCTCCGTCGAACGTCGCATCCTTCCTTCGCATCATACGCATTTTCTCCGAGTCACCACGCAAACACAAAGTTCCCTTTAAGCGCCAACGTTTACAGCCAATTAATTCTCCGGCACCTCCACTCCACTCCAAAAAAGGGGATGTGGAAGAAGCAGAAGAAGATTCGACAAGGCAGTATATAACCGCAACGTGTATCTTACAATAATGGCGCGCGGCTCTTGCGGCCGTCGGTCCTAAACGAGGTCGTCCAGCTGAGAAAGAACCACCTCCTCTTTCTTACTTGCGCGACCAACCACACCTCCTCCTCCTCCTCTTACGTTGTCTTTCGCTTCAAAATGCGCCTCGGCTGGTTAGGTGGAGTCGCCCGGGATTTACAGGGAAGCGAGCGAGAGAGAGAGAGAGAGAGAGAGAAGGCAGATTTGATGGAGATACAGCGAGAGGAAGGCAACAAAGGATGTACAGTTGAGAGCACGAGAATCTTTGTCTCGTTTCGGAGATGTATAGTACGCAAGTGCGTCTGTGCCTTGCACTGATTTGCAAAGAGGGATCGGATCGGTCATCCGACGAGTGTATTTACTTATGGAAACGTCGGATCGTTCCGTTTGTTGGTAATCGTGCGTTCAACGTGGATATTTAATTAACGCTATCTCACTCGTTAAGTTTATTCGAGGCAAGGAAACAAAGGAGCAAAGTTCTTTTATTGCGTTATTGGAATAGCGATCGATAACGTAATGATTTATCCGAGTTATACAGCATTTCAACAAAAGTAACGCTTTATTTTAAAAAATATGAAAATATTATGATTACTCGGCGTTAAATTTGTTATTTAATGTATGGAAGTTTCGTCTTTCCATTAGTAAACGAATAACTTTAAAATTCTACTCGATAAGATATTTTATTTTTACTTGGAAGAATTTGTGGGCTAGACAATTTATTTAAAAATTTTTTTTCTTTTACCGAATCGTGTATAAGGAGGAAGCCATTTAAAATTATAATGAATAAACAACTTTGTTTTTAACGCGTTCGTGGATGATTTTATCTTCTCAATTATAATGAATTCTTTCGATTATTAAAGCAAAATAAATTTATCATTGCGTAAATTTTATCTTTAAATATTAAAGTAGCTTTAAAGATAATTTTTTTATAGACAAATTGTTTGCTCATGCATATGTAAAACATAGAATCTAACGAGTAGAAACGTTCCGTAGAAAAAGTTGTAATATTTGGTGTCAAACTGGGAATATTCAGTTTTGTAAGGAAATTATTACACATGGTAAAAACAAATTTCATGCAAAGTAACGTTTATCGCATTTATAGTACTTTTCTTATGCAAACTTATTTCAAATACAGTCATTTTTACTAGTATATTCCGGAAACGTGTCAAATACTGTAATTTTTTTTAAATCGAGGAATGAAACTCGTCTTATATAAATCAAATTAAAACTGTAAAACGCTGAACTAACTTGTAATTATCTAATAAGGAGAACAAATTGTATGCACGTTGATAAAAATGTATATCGTTATAAATGAAAATGTCCTACTGTATTTTCTTTACATAACGAACAATTATTTTTGCATTATGGAATAAACATATGGATATACGATGCAATTTATTAAAAAAGTGTACCGGTATTATTATTAAAAATATTAACGTATACTCATTTCTCTTTGGAAGGATATACATGTTTTTTTTACACGTTAATTATTATTCTAATTGGAACACTTAAAAAATTTAAAACATACCACCTTTCAATTGGAGAATTAAATTAGTTGTTTTAGCACTGCTCAATGAATTTAACAGTTCTTTCCTCTAGAAATGAATATAATTACTACCATGTCTGATCAGTAATGTCATTTAACTCGTTGGATTAATGTCTCCAGAAATATATTTTGTTACATTTTACTTAAAAATTTTTAAAACAATTTTTATAGCAATTTTTGAGCTTTTTTTTCGGTATTGAATAAGCAGTTTTAATAACAAGAGATTTTTCCTTCTAAATTAAATTATTTTGTAAATTATGAAACAATTTTTTTTCTCTTTTATACTGAATTTTTAAGTTGTCTTGTATACGACGACCGGAAAAACTAAGAAAGTAGTCAAACAACGTATTAATATATCGAACGTATCTACAATAATTTTAATTAAGCTGTAAACTAGAACTAATCTTAAATAATTACAAATATTACAACATTTAATATATTTCTCGATCGTAATAAAGTTATAATATCGAACATCTAAATTAGACGTCGATACAAATTCTTTCAAGAATCTTATATTTCAATACCAAAAACTTTTTAAAGATTCATTAAAACAATCTTACATTCTTGTATTTCCTTGGGTTATTGTATCTTACGTTCGTCTGAATAATTAAATGTTATATTCTCTTGAAATTTGTTTTTTAATACTTGTAAACATAATTATACATTCGAATAGTCTTTCAATATTTTACGAATAATCCCAAAGAACGTTTACATACATTTGATTTTCGTTTTACCTAATGTTTATTCGCATTAAAAAAAACTACATTCACTCGTTTAATTTTATTGCAGCTACTATAATAATTACACGGCCAAATTGTCATTTATTTTAGAATAATTTTTATTCCTGCTTTAAAAATATTATTTTCTTCAAATAGCAGAATTTCACCTAATAAAAAACCTAATCTCAAACATTCAGCAAACTTAACACACCACCACATGAATAATGAACCGTTAACAAGAAAAGGATTGTTCACTGCACAGAAAGGAATGCAAACGCAGCGCGTAATAAGACTTCATTAAGCGAATATAAATCAATTTCATTTGCTTTGTATTCTAGATTGCGTTTGGAAAAATGGTTACCGAGAAGTTATGAAAAAAAAAATTCGACAATAAGTTTCTGCACCTTGTAAAGTTTGACTTTAATTAGGTTAGAATCAACGGGGAAATTCGCAAATTTATTTTGTAATATAAATATTTTACTCACGTGAAATACCGAGAAAGAACAATTCATCGATTGACTCTTTTAGACTCACCTAAAACATAATTGGAATCCTTTAGAATTAATATTTGCTCAATGATTCACTTATAATTATTTATATTTCACGAATCATAAATGTACGCTCATAAACATATAATTTTCTCAAGTTTCAATTATATCCATAGTTAAATTTATTACTCTTATATTTATATATAATTATATGGAATATTATTTATATTTATAAATAGTAAAATAATTTTTATTATTCATTGTACGTCAATTTCTTACGTGGATGGTAAACGTATTAAAAATTAGTTTGCCATCAAGCATATGTTTTTAACATATGCGAATGCAATTATATAAAACGTATTTTCTTACGATTTTACGGTTACAAATTAAGAAAAGTTAACAAATAAAACACGATCAAATATCTTTTTAATAGTATTTTAAAGATAATAAAGATCATTTTACGAATACATTATAAGTAAAACGTAATTATAAGTTAAACGTGGGTTTAATTAATGGAACGAATAAATATGAAGAATGACGTATTAGAAATTATAATTTTTTGAAGCTTTAGAACCATTAAGTTGCACTTTAATGAAATTAGTTTAAAATTACTATTAATTGATTTTAAGTTATTACTCAAACATCGTATAAATCTAAGTATTTATTACATGGAATTATGTTTGGCATCGATCGTTAAATTAATTATTACCTAAATTACCACTTAAAACATTACGAAGAAAACGAATTAATTCCTTCTAATGCGATTTGTTAATCCTCGACAAAAACAAACAGTAAAAGACCGGAGTGGCATTTGAATTTCGAACGGTCGAAAAGTAATTAATTTCGCGTAACGTCGACGAGTGTAAAGTATAAATAAGAAAATTATCCTCTTTAAATAACTTCTCCCATAATTCTTCTTCTATAAATTTCGACATAAAATTAAGCGGCTTACAGGTAGGAATAGAATTTCACACCGGTTAAACTTCCACCGCGCAATGCATCGGAAAAATCATTTTCACTCGCGATCCTTACGCAACATTTCGCTCGCGGTTCGCCAGGCTAATAATAATTACACGTCCTTAGCATTCGAAAGTGCTGTTGGTTGCGCTTATCTATCGCGTGTGCCCGCATTTTTCGTTCGCCGACGCGTCGCTCGTTACGCTCAAGGGGTCGACGTCGCCTTCGGTTTCAGCCGACACTTTCACTTCGATAGGGTACGAATTTTATATTTCATTTCCAGGATGACGGAAAGCGCGCGTCGGTATTTGCATACTAGAAGCTTCTTACTTTTTACTCGAAAATATAAAAAATACCGTATGCGTGATTCGATGGTTGCGTGGTAACGTAAGGCTCGCGCTGAAAATTGCGATGTGCGTCGGGAGTGTTTTTGAGAGTTTTACGAGCTGATTATTATGCACGTGGAAAAAGAAAAGCGAACCTCGTTTATATCGCTTATTTTTTGCAACTTAAGAAATACTTATTATATCTTAAACATTGTTATTAAGTCCGATATCTCGTGAAAAATGTACGAGCGTTTGGAGAATAATATCGAACGTTCGCGTTGTTTGTAAATTGAATCGGCTTGAAAAAAAAGAAAAGAAAAAAAGTGTACGCGCGTAAGGGAACGAAATCCCGAGACGTCGTTGGACGAATCTTCGTTAAGAAACAAACTCGAAAGTTGAGTTTCGTAAAATATACGAATTATATACGAGGTAAGGTCGTCGATTCCTCCCAATAATTGACCCTACTAACTTGTTATAATTATCTGGCAACCTATTAAGATTACATCGACGCGTCATCGATCATTGTTGAACGGAAAAAAAATAAGTTACGACACGATTGGATTTTCTCGCAACAATGAAGCAAAGTAGATAAAGCATAATACGCGTTTATCGACGGCGTGAATCTTAATTAAAGCGCCGGATTCCTCCGTTCGCATTGTTACGAGCGTCTCGTTCGCATTCAGGTGCACACCACCGACACTCGGGCGTCGCACTCCATCTTTGGACGGAGCCTCGGCCTCTCGTTATGACAGCTCGACCGTTGAAACAATAAACTCGCGGGCGGTCGATTCTGCCTGGTGCAACGACGACGCATTCATCGCTTGTTCCGAGGATTCCCGAGCCCTTGGGACTCGGGACTTGTCTCGGTATAGGTTCAACGGCCGATTTCACGGGTGAAGTTTCCGTCGTTCTTGATTCTCTGCTTCGAGAGTCTTAATGGCTTGGAGTTTTTCGGTCGACGGAGATAAGAGTTTCAACGCGTCGACTTGTTTTTATTCGTGCCGTAATGCACACGAAGGAAATTGCGTTATGGAACCAAATCGAACCTCGGGTAATTTAAATATTACCTAATGCAAATGTCACCGATGACGCTCGTCAATATTTTTTCGCGATAACCTTATAATTAGCCTCGAAGCTTCTAATTATTTGTTCACTGTATATTATTTATTTTCCTTATTAATTTACTTGTTTTGTTTCCGTTTCGACAAAGAAAAGTCCTCGGTTATGTTAATAAGAGTCGAATGAAATACTCGATGAGCGCCTTCTGAATTTTGATGCCAAAGTGTTTTTGTTCAAACGGCTCTTATGCATGTAAAGTGAGACATTATCTTAAAACTTTATTTCACGTTAAATATCATGTTACGAAAAAAATATAAAATTCTCTTTTTATTTTTTTGCTTGCATATATTCACGATATATATATATATATATATATATATTTATATATCGACTGTAAATTGTACATTTTCAAATTTTAAATAATTGAAAGTGAAAATTTTACGTAACGATTTATACGTAGAATGTATCGATTATTAATTTTAAAAGATTATTATTTAATTCTATTAAACTTAGTCCCGGTAACTTTTAATACTAGGCTAACGATATATTTTAATACTAGGCTAATGATAAATTTTAATACTAGGCTAATCGTTTTTCAATGAAGGAAGTTAAGAACCAGATTAATATACCGATTACAACTAGAATTTGTAAAAAATTATCTTAACTAAATACTTATATACGTAATAAATATTTAAATCACGAAAGGTAACATATTTATTTCGTGTGAATAAAAAATTCTTTAAGAATAATTTTTACACGCGTGGTACATTAAAAAAACTGCTGATTTATTGGAGTAAATAGAATGTTCGTTAAAATCTCGAGTGTTAGATTAAAATTCCGATTATCTTGTTTGTAATAAAAGTACGCGAAAATAAATATTATTACCAAATGTAGATTTTGATACGATAGGTTAGAAATATACCGCAAGACTGAAAATTTCCTATGAACATAATTATTTTTAAATGTTTCTGTTTCAACGATATATTAATAATAAATAATAAAAATACATCGACGATTCGAACCCCGTGATTTCCGTTCACCCGAAATAAATAAGTTCCTACAAAATAGAACGAAAATGAAACGAGATAAATTCGTTAAAAAAAGAATTCTATTTTGAAGCACTTGTAAATCATTTCGAGACGTAAAAGTATAACTCCAAACTCCCGCGCTTAACGCCTGATTTTCTCGTGGGAAAAAATTCGCGTCATCGGCGACGTTAAATTCTCGCGAGTCCGGTTCTTTGAAAGGTCGAAGGCACGTGCGTGGAATTTCGCACCTGGCCGCGATAATCGGACAATCGCGATAATAATAACCGCAGCGACACGTCGGCGTGAATTTTATTTCCCGGGTAGACGTGGGCTTAGATTTTTTGCGATCAACTGCGAAGCATCGCCTAACAATGACGTGATTGATTAATACAATTATGAGTTTGTGCATTTGTTAAATATCCGCGAGGTAATTACGCGGTACTCGTGGGTTTTTGAGGCACGTGAAGGTGGCGATGGCTTTTGGTTTTTCTAATGAAAAATCCACGATGGACGGATGTTTGTACTCGGGTGTTTGGAAATCTTGGCGATCGTGATTAATTGTTGTAATTATCGCGGAATGATCGACCGAGTGGATTTCGCAGATTTGCAAAGAATAGCTTTCAAGCGTAAAAATACATCTTTTTCCCGTCGAGAAATTGCGTGTATCGAAAGAAAAATAAATTATAAATGTGAGCGTTAACAAATGTACGAGTAGTACACTCAAAGGAAATTAAATTATCATAATTTGTTATTCTTGCGATAATATTTCTTTAAAATCATTGACAACTAATATTTAAATAGCTTTTTGAGTTTGATAATAATGTAATTACATTACACAATATTTTACAGCTATTATACATACAAATAGTAGTACGTAAATATTTTTTGTTTCTTTAAATACTATTTTCAATAAATTCCATTGAATTTACACTGTTGCAAAGACTATGGATGAAGAAAATTTTGTGAACACATTTCTCGTATGTACCAAAGAAAATCATGTAGAATTTTCGAGTCAAATATTTGGAAAAACCATTTTAACCGGTATAAAGCATCGATTATATTTATTCGTTGAATCCGTTACAAAATGAATTATATCAACTTTTTAACAAATTGCATCATTATCGATTCACAATTTAAAGTACGATGAAATCAAAACATATTATAAAAAATTAAAAATGACTAATAACGTTATTATACCGATAATATCGCCTATTTCAAATATATTCTATCATCAACTGAAGCTATCGACGGAAATTAAAAAAAAAATCCCATCAAAGAGTAAACGATTTTTCATTTAAATGTCGGATATTTTTACCAAACGTCCAGACCAGAGTCGACCGTAAATCCTTCACTCTTCCCTCAAAAAACCAGTTCTACCAATCGCAATTCCACCCCTTAACATTCCATCCACACCCGCATCGAACAGTTCGCAACGTTTCTCCCTGCAACGCGTGTATGACGCACCCGAGGAATCAACGATGCAGACGGAAGAGTCGATTACCATCGCTTTGACAAGCAAGTCGATACTTGCGCAACGGTTTCGCGATAACACACGTGTGTCGCGAGTGTTACAAGATCTCGAGCACCCGAACCTTTTCGTCTCGATCGCGAGTCTACGCGTAGATCCGGCGGTTGTTTCTCTAAAAATCCCACGATGGGCGCATGTATCGCTGCGGATTCGGCGATAAGCGGACTGCGAAATTTTTATCTTGCCCACACGTTCAAAAACGTTCTTCCAGACTTTCCCTCGATCGCGATAAGTAACGCGCATCGGTGCATTTACATTCCATCGCCGTTTTCGCGAATTTAGTTACTCCGCGATGTGTACATTTTACATTTACCCAAGCTTCGGAAATGTATGATAACGCGCGCATATTTATCGACTGCTTATTGGAGCATCGTTTCTCGATATACGCGACACAGATATATCACATTTTTCTGCTTTATAAATTTCCTTTGAAAATATTTTACACGATAGCAGAATACGATACGTAACCATATTTACGCGTAGCTTTTTAATTACCCGGTATATACATTAATTTTAAAGTTTTTCAAACGCGACTAATTCAACTTACTTATTTAACGCGCGCGTATAAATCTTGTTCGCGTACGTTGCGTTTGATATTCAAAAACAAAGATGAAAATTAATTAATATCGGGTATCCTTACGAGCATTTATTTTATAATTTAATAACAACTACAAACTTGAATCGAACTTCCGACTATCGTATCTCGATGCATCTTTTTTTTTGCTTTAATAGCCTAACGTAAAGCCTACGATTCTCCACTCGTTTTCATCTTTGCACGCGTTACGAATCCTGTTTATTCATTACCGAACACCGGATCAACCGTTTCCACCCAACCGATGCGCAATTGAATTCGATATCGTTTACTATCGATTCTTCGATCCACTCGGAGCCAAGGTCGCAGCGAAGTTTTCACGGCTGGTAATCGATCATCGTTGCTGGCCTTGTCGCGATTCATTCTTTTGACTCCATCCACCTTTTATACAGTCTCTCGGATTTATGCGTACCTCGACTCCGGTGCCTCGACTCCGGTGCCTCGACTCCGGGGAACTTTATGCGCGCATCGAACGCGGTTGCACCGATTACTCTCGAGGTTCTTAACGAACCGCCGCTTTGATTCTAATTTTATCACCGTTTGCTCACCCGCGGATAATCAAACATGGCTTCCTTATCGGAGGTGCTTTCAAAAATACCAAGCGGACGTTATCGGCGAATTTTCGAGCGCTCGCTCGGAACTTGACCAAAAGGCGTTGTTCCTGTTACGTCGGATTTCGGAGGCGCATAAACGAGCCGGTAAGGGTTAAAAATAACGATTACGGCTGTTTTTCTCAAAGTATTACGAGAGAGGTGATTTTTTTTTTTTACATCGTCCTGCCAGCGGCATTCCATAGTACTGTTCTTCTCTTTCAACATTTATTATCGTTTGCCCTTGCGCGGCTTCTTCTCGCCGACATATATACGAGTTTAAATGTAGAAGAATCTCAACGCCGAGCGTAAGTTACATGCTTTATATATGAGAAGGAACACCTATACTCGTATTCTATAGTCAGTCGTAAATATCAAAATGCTGTACTTTAATGGAATACATAAATTTTTGCAACAAATTTTAAATATACGTCTACAATTTTGAACTCGCTGTATATAAGGAATAAGCACTTTATCGTAATTTGTAATATCGTATGGATAAAATTCGAGTTTTTCTTACTTCGAGAATCGTCTAACTACCGATGCGCATACGTTGAAATTCAGTTGAGAGGTTTTTCGTGTTTCTTAATTTGTAAAGAAATGAATTTGCAAAATTTTAATATTTCGCTATTTCCTAAGAATATAATAATTGCATTTTCACGGATGCATAAAGAAGGTAATCGCATTATTGAAATTCCGAGGCCGTTGAATTGATATTTCTCGGTGAGAAATCATCGAGGGTAGAACTAAAATGTATCTTGGTAAAAGAAATTAGTACTGTATGATGCCATTGATTAAATCATAAAGAATAGTCTCTTTCTCTTGAATTTTCCCAAGATTAGCCAAGATCGGTATGTTTCATTAATTATTCCATTCATCAAAAAAGTATGACGTAACACGTAACTTTAAAGTTCACACTCATAATTACGACTGCAAAATCAACTCGGTGCAAGTCATGTATCAAAGAACTTCTATTTTAACGAGTGATAGCATCGATTTTTTAAGAATTTTAATCTTTATTAATACATCTAAATTATTATACTATATATATTTTGAAGTAATTATATAAAGCGTAAGCGAATATTTATTATGAATAATTTAATGCTAATTTACATCTATATTTTATTTTATTAAAATGGTTGATAAGTGTACTATATAAATGTATTTTATCTAAAATTTCACCACTTTAGATTTAGTAACGCAAACTTTTAGTACTTAATTTATACACTAAGTGCAATGCCCTACATCAGAATTTATAAGAATTAATTTTTTAGTCAGAAATATATATAAATTAGTAATTCATCGCGTAACGTTGTTAATTTATATTTTTTTACGCGATTTTTATTTTCATGAACATAAGCAACATTTATATAAGAATTATTAATCTCTTTATATTTAAAAACCTTTAAAATTATGTAAAGTTTCTAGTGATCTTTATCAATTTGTTAATATTTATTTAAAAATTAAATTCAAGAGATTACTTTATTAAAAGTATCGATTTTATAAAATTATTCTTTTTAAGAATATCGCACTCTTGCAAAAATTTCATTTGCTTATTATTAGTTCACTAATTAAGGAAAAATTATTCATACAATTCTGTTTTAATTAAGAAAACTTATCGAACATTTTTATATACAAAAATAAGTTATACTTTATGCCACGTATAATATTATATATTGATTAAATTAGTCGATAAATCTATACATATGGATATTAAATTAGCGAATTAGTATTTTACGTTCTTCGTCTTAACGCCAGAATATTACAATATTTAAAAATAAAATAAATTTTATAAAAACTTAGACGTGGAATTTATACAAATAAAAAATACATTTTACAAGTTTGATAGATCGTGAATTATAGAATTAAGTATCTTACAATATTAAATACACTTAATATAAAATTATTTTGTATCAAACAACTAATTAAAAAAAAATTTGAATAATTATTACATCTATCCAAGAAGATTAATATCAAATTTACATATAGCTCGTAAAATACTTTGAAATATTTCGTTAATATTACTAAAATTACAGAGAAGCTCAAAGTCATCGAAGAACAAAAGTCCGAACGCTTAACTTACGATACTATTCAAACGTAATTGAAACTCTGCTCCCCAAAATTTAAGACGCCAGGATCTCAATGTAGCTGCTACAATTGTGTAAGGTATAACGGATATTTCTATTGTAAAGGTTCCTTTGATGACTCTAATCACGAGAAGTTGGAAGCTATTACGTTAGACATAGAAGATCGTGCAAGGATATTTCATTATATCAATAATAAACTCTATTGTTACTCGATTTACTTGTACACGAAAGGTGTTAATAACATTAATTATAAATGTCTTAAAATATACCTCTTGATTATTAAATCTTGGAACGTTTAAAATACGATGATCTACGTGTCTAAGTTTTTAGATACTTAATAACGATCGCAAAATAAACCATTCGACAACTTACTCGTGTACGTATTTGAAAATTTTAAGTTTGTAGAATATAAATTATCGATCGCTCGTATAAACAAGGATAAAATGTATTCAAATAACTACGATGTACGAGAAGGAAAGAATTTTTAGATTTTGTAATTGATTAAGTCATTGATATAATATAATGGCACATCGTAAATAACATTTGCATAGTAGTACAATTTACATAGAAATACAATTTGCAATTACTTATAAATAAATTATTAGAATAATTGAAAAGCACAAGTGATTCCGCAAATATTTCTACAAATTAATAACAAACTATCGTTAATTTTTTTTTATAAAAATCGTACACATTGTAAATATTGTAAAACGATCGAGTATCGATAACTTTTCTATCGAAACGAAGATTCGCTTCTACATAACGAATACCTTTCTAAAACCACGGCAACATTTAGAAAAAATAAACAAGGTTAAGAACGATTATTCGCAAAAAAATTTTCAATGGCAAGATCCGAACCACTGGAAGCCGCTTTCTTTCAATATTCTAATACTCGCTAAATACCAAGATTCTCGGCCATTACGCATCCGATTCCCACTCGGAGAGCTCGAGATGAAAAAAACGATTCTTATACCTTGGAACGAGCATAGCGTGCGTTCGGTTTTCTCCTCCGAGCCAAATCAAGGAACTAGACTTTGGATGCAACTACGCGAGAAGCTGGCGTGCAAACCAGCCACAAAAAGGATATATAATATAAGAAGAGAAAAGGGAAGAACGCCGAACCACCACCGAGAAAAGGGAAAAAAAACGCAAATACGCAAAAAAGGCAAAAAAGGAAAAAAAAGACGAGGCAGAGGAGGAAGAAGAAGCGAGAAAGAAGAGGAAGAAGACGAGGCACCGGTCGTTGATGCGCTCCTTTCACTTTTAATCTCTAGCGAATCTCGAGCGAATCTCTAGCGAATCTCGAGCGAATCTCTAGCGAATCTCGACCGCGCACGAAAACTCGGTGCACTTCCAAAGCGTCTTTTGCGGAAGCGCGGCTGCACCTCCGGCATTTTCATTTTTTTTCCTCGAGCTCTTCCCTCGGGTCCCGGTTCTCGAGCACCGCACGCGCGCTCAAATAATGTCAGAGCGCGTGTGGCAGCTTCTTCTTCGTCTCTAGAAAGCGGATCGCGAGTCTGGCCGTCGACCCGAGTTGCCAGCGGCTTACTTCAGTCGGATCGTTCCTTTGGGGGGGCTCATCTCGCTCCTTGGGATTTAAAGTACCGCTGCACTTTAAGCTTTCTATAAATCAGTATTTTTATGAGCGTCTATAAGCGGGAATCCGCGATGGGGTACGAGACCCAGGGACCGACCGCTGGAGCATTGCTCCTGGTCTTATTGCCGGGATTCGTCTATAAATTTAGCGAACCTACGGCTTTTTATACTTATCGGTGCGTACGACCGGAGGAAAGGTAAAGGAAGTTGGTTCGTTAACGAGGCGAACGTTTCTCTAATCCCTGTTGAATCAACGCGTCACAATTACCGTCGCGGTACAAAAATACGTTATTCGCGTGTAAGGTATTCGTAATCTTTGTGTTCCTTGGCTCGGATACGAAATTAATAATTAATTCGATATAAATACAAACGTTTTTAATCTATCGAGGCGTGCGATTATCTACAAACTCATCGGAAACTTGAAATTCCGGCTAATTAAAGTTTGGCTGGCTCCGCATTTCCCACGTTCGCTTTATAACGCAAATTATGCTCTTTTGTTTCGATGCATCGCCTACTTTATGCGTTGAACGTACAATGTCGTATCTTAATCGTTAGTCCTCCAAATGTGCGTAGATACGTACGATACGCCGTATTTAGATGCATCGAAAGATTAAGATTTGTTTACACGACCGACGACTCGTGACAATAATGTTTGAGAAGCTCGACTACCGGCTCCGATCGATCGAATATAAAATATTTTACGTTACAAAATTTCTCTTTTGAACAACTATTTTTTTAGAATGCGATATAATGGCTTTTTTTTGTCGATACGCGAGCAGATTGGATATTAGAGTTATTTCACGGGTATAGTTCACTTTGCGTCAACGAGAAGTACACGTTTTCATTTTCGCAATGAAATCGAAAATTCTGATAGCTTTATAAAAATTGATGGAACAACAATGCCATATTTTTGTATTGTACGGCTAACGATTACAACTTTACGTAATCTCTTTGGAACATAAGTTTAGAACGACTAGTATGGAATACTCAATTACCGACAGCTTAAGAGCTATTACTGTCATATTTTAAAATAGCTGGTATTAAACATTGAATCTTCAACTAGAATCGTTTGCACGCAATTCTGACAACTTAGCACGTATCGCTCAGAGGCTAATTTTCTTTCATCGTCAAAAAGTACTGCAAATTGGTATTAATATGGATGATGATAGTAATCGCTTATTTTACCCTCTGACGTATCTATATAAAATTCTTTTATCCTAGTTTTAAAGAACGCGTTAATATGTTTTTTGATGAAGCAAATTATAAACGTAAGCTGTTACTCGGTAATTGTGGTATCTACATTTTTATAGAATACAATGAAGTAGCGAGAGATAAAAGTATTTATCTTTTCAAATTATTTTTTCCTATTGGATAAAAAATATTCTTTGAACTGTTTCTCGAGTGAAACTAATTTTAAATGCTTAACGTTCGTTCGTATTGCTCATCCATCTTCCACTTAGAAATTTAATCGAGAATATTCTGTTATTGACATTTAAAATTGATCGATATCTTCGCAGAAAATTAAAATTCAACCGCTCGTTGTTTCTTCGCTTTTGAACAATTCACTCGAAAAATAAAACCTCGTACAAGTTCCACGCCACCGGCATAAATTCTTTACACATTCACGCAACTTCAATTACGCGAAATGTACACGCCACTTTATTCGAATCCAAAGCTCTTTGTGCAGCATCTAAATGGCTCGCGATAAATCACGGAAATCTCCAAGGATGATAAAAATTCACGAGGCCGGTGTCAAGATGCAGCCATTGTAAGTCGCGCCTCTCTTTGCATCCCTCCTTTAATTGCCAGGGATGTCTTACCAACGGTTAATTATCGGTATCGATCGCGTGATGCTTTCACTATTATATATATATATATATATATATATATATATATACATATGGAGTTAAACCGATCGGGTAAGAATCGCGGAAGCAGTTTCGCGACACGAAATTTCCCGTGATCTTGTTCTGTTTTACCTCGCTTGCGTCACGATTTGACATTTTTTTCTGCATTGTGTAGTGAAAACGGATGGAAAGTCTATAGCGGAAAAAATATGGCTCTTATGTTTACCTTTTTACCGCCTTTCTTGAAATATCGTATTATTTATTTAATTTAATTTTTATTATTTAGTATTTATTTAAAATTAAAGCAAGAAATTACGATTCTACTCCTCTGTTAATCGATATTCAGATTTAATCGAAAGAAAAACATAAACGATGGAGAAAATTATTATCCGGTATTTTAAAATATAATCAATCAAGAATTTCATGCATTGCTAACAAATAATAAATGTAGTATCGACATATAAATATTATACATATTAACTTCTAATCGATCTAATGGCTCCTCGTTAAATTTTATTAGAAGCCACCGGTACAAGAAGATCGAATTATGAAACTTCACGCAAAGTGATAGAAAGCTATTGTTGGCTTTCCGTTTTTTAATTACACGTATACGCGGAACTACCGTTAACGTCGGCAATTTCACGTTTGCTAATACGTTTTTTCGAATTCAAAAGTCGTAAATCTTCTTTCTGTATATGGTAACACAATCAAGAAAATTGATAATATTTAATGTATATAATTTTACTTTCGGTTAACGATTATGATTTCAGTAGTAGATTTCAATTAAAAATACGCGAAAATGACGAATGTTCTTTTTAATTTGTTTTTAATTTTCGGAAATGTTTATATTTAATTTTAATCGATAATGTAATTAATAAATTGATTATTTTAGTTATTTATTAATAGAATGAAAAGTTGTACGCAGGTTTTTCAATGCAGTATGTTTTTTTGTAAGTTCATAAAATAAATAAAACTTATAGGTTTCGATCACTCGGTAACAATTTTTATGAACATGAAATAGTTTTCGGAGAGTTTATATATTACTGCGTGCAAATTAAATATAAAACGGTATATGTATTTAATTATCGCATCGATAAAAATACTAACGGTTAGTTTAGAAACGATGTAAAAACTCATTCTTTCTTTAGTGTACAATATTATATTATTGTTTTTTTTTAATTTTCTACGTGAAAATTGAAATGAAAATTTTTAATTAATATATTTAAAAAATTTTATCTCCTACCTTATATATAAGTATGTATACATACATGAATATATTACTAATTTATTTTATAGATGGAGTAGAGTATTTTTTAATCTCAAGAATATTTTACTGGAAAATTTTACAACGAAAATATTCCACTCGTTAGACTCGAAAAGTTTTAAATTTGAGAAATAAATGCTTTTGATTATTTCTGATACAGGAAAAGAATAAATCTTACATAAAGCGTATTCTAAATAAGTTGAAAACAAATTTTATGATAAAATATAATTGCAATTGGATAACAATAACTTTTGATGGTAATTTCGAAAAAGTAAGATCGTATCTGGAAAAATAGGAATGTTTTCTATATCTCTAAGACTACCCATAAATATTAAAAAACCGGATTTCTCTTTCCTCTTCTTCCGATAAAAAGTAGTTAAGTTTATTGCATTTTCGAAAATGCAAAACATTCAACCACAATATTAAACCCGGTGAGAATTACACAAACCGGAAGATTGCGCAAGTAGACTCGATCGATAGATCCACAACCAACGCTCGATTGATTCCAGACCGTATTTCCTACCTCCTGTGTAAAACATCACGCAACGCTTTAGCGCCAATGCATACGCGTAAATTCGTATTTCCTTTTCTGCTCAAAAGTGTGTGTACCTTCTCCAATACGTGAACGTCATCGCTTAGATCTTTTTCTTTTCGTCCGGCTGCCGTGGCAAGTCCGACGATCCACACGCGCGTATCCGGCCAACCGTACACGTATCTATTTTCAATGAAGTTTCACCGATCGAGGATCGATCTTTCGATTTCTATGTACGGAGTTTACTCTGTTTCTACGGCTTAGCTCCGTTTGACGATTCGCAACGGCTCATTCCAACCAACTTCATTATATTTTCTTTTGTTATTTCTTCTTTTACGCTACGAGCGTAATTTAATAACGGATGCAAAGTTTTTTGTAATTGTATTTAAATATATGTCGACGCGTTTGTAAAACATTCGTAAATAATAAAAAAAAAAATTAACAATTTCGCGTTTTGTCAAATACAGTTTTGACAAAGTGTAAACAATTAATAATTTGTTCGTTCCCGAGAAATATAATTTCATTGGAATGTATAAATCAAAAGTTGATTTACTTGCATTCGATTTTTACTACGTGTTACGATATCACAGTACCAAATTTTAAATATAATTATAATTGTGAAACGTAGAAGCTTGTTAACGTTACAATTCAACCTTTATTTCGTAAGTTTTATTATTCGTATAAAAATTACGAACGAAGCAGATTTGAAAATATTTATATTTTTCGATCGAATAATCGTTTCGTAGTCTTAATCTTTTTAACGTTTTATTTATTCGATAAAAATTATTAAATTTATAAAAGTATCCGATAAAATTTATTTTCGATCATTGTATTAAATCAATTGTTCACAATATTATTAGAAATTTGTATCATGATTTTGATTGAAAAAATTATTTTTTGTAGTTCAAATTTTTTCAATATAATTGTTGCTTTTATTTCGAATTTCTTATATTTCACAATATCTAACAACAATATTCAATTATTTTCATATTACACAATATTTGATTGATTGCAGAATTAACTTTATGTACACTATGTATTATTTAAATGTGTGATTACTTATAAGAATGTAATATAAAAAACTGATCTTCGTTGTAGTTAATAACAGATAGATTAACGTTCTATAATTTCATTAAATAAGTTGCACGATTATAACGAGTTACTGCAACCGAAAACAATGAAATTGGTAGAATTTTAAATACACCGTTTTATAGAAAATCTACCGGTATTCCGAAACACCTTTCGTCGATTTTAATCGTTTTTGAATTTATTCTAGCAGATAAACAAACGAATCTACGGATATTCGTTTATTTCTAAAATATGGCTTTAAAGATAAAACTTTTAAAAAATTCGAGCACCAAGCACAAATTTATTTTTAAACTTTGAAAATACCAAGAAAAAGCATCGGTTGAATTCCTTAGAACATCAACAATTCGATGATAAAAATGCAAGCACAAATGCAAATTTAATTTCGATTCGTACCCTAATAAACTTTACGAGTAAATAGCAACGGAAGTTTATCGTTATCTCGCAAAAATAAAAAAAAAGAACAAACCTTATCGGTAAAAGAATCATTCGATATTAAATATTTGAAAATTATTTCAAAAATACAACTTTACTTCGGTAAAGGTTTCTCTTTCTAAATTGCGAGATAAAATACGACTACTTCGTTAATTACCAACAGGAAAATGCCGCTCAGTGAAACCGACGTGATAATGCAGATACGTATGATCGAACGCATCAACGGCAGGACAGTCGAAGTTGAGTCAAGAGTGGAAAAAACACGACTGCGGTTACTCGTGCTGCAATTGTTGGAAAAAAGAATCGCGTTGTCAAAGTACGCGTGTATAATCGAACGGCTAGACTCGATATCGAAAGACGTCCGTTCGACCGAGACGCGACCGCGTTTTTGTTTTTCCTCGCTCGTCTCGCGTCGGGATACAACGAAAGAGATTCTACCGATTAAAATAAAAAGACGAGTCTTCGTTAACTTAGTCTCGTATACTTAGGACCGTTCGATTATTTATCACTCTCGTTTTATTTGATTTATAAACTCCACGCGTAATCGCGTAATGAATAAGCGCTCGCGAATATAAACGTACGTTTAACCATTTTTCTTTTTCGAAATCAACTTTGTTTTTCGCGTTGACGAATCGCTCCATATTTTCATCGTAAAGTTAATTTTTTTTTTTGAAAATGAAAACAACTTCTCAACGTTGCGTTCCCAAAATGCCGAAGCGAGTCGATCGAAAAGACGAATTCGCGAGAGCATCTTTTTTTTTGTCACGCCTAAATACACGAATTCGCGAGTAAAAAACGACACTCGCTTCGTTCGGCAAATTACGTAAAGAGTCTCGACTGGAACGATCCTTTCGATCCCGTTACCGGGAAGAGCCGAGGTCGCGACGATCGCGGAGGGGAATTGTTTCATCTCGCGCGGATTTCCAACGAGTCCTTCTACACTTGTTACGCGCGCCTCCGGTGCCAATGTCCTCCGTCGGGGAAAAGCCGGCTGGAAAGTTTCTAATTTGTAAAATAAGAGCGGGAGTTCGTCCGAGGCAGGAATGCGCGGCCGAGTTTATCGCCGCCGACGATTATTCAACTGGGAGCTGACTTTTTTTGCGTATCGCCACGCAGTTTTTTTTTCTCTCTCTCTCTCTCCGGCTTTATCACGACGTTAATTAGCGCTTTGTCTTATTCTCGATGCTTACGTACGCTTTTCCGACGACTGTTCGCATTCTTCGTTCGTGATCCTTCACGGTGCATCGGTTAACGAGGTTTTGCATGCATAAATCTATTGAAATTTCCTCGCTTTTTCTTTCTTTAGCGCTGATTAAGACTCGCGGTGTCATAAGTTTCGAACTCACGGCTCACCCCGATGTTTCCTCGGAATTCGAAATATTCGTGTGTGCGTTCGTGCGCAGAATAAAAGGCAGGGTCTCAGCGGATGAGAAGTATCGGTGGAAGGAAAGAAGAGGAACGGAAATTAGAATAAATTTGCGTTGCTGTAGAAACAGCGATTCGGTGGAAGCTCGGAATCGTTAATCGCGATTTCTGGAAATCTTCGACTGTTAAATTATTCGGCATACCTATTTTGGGTTTTCGCTCATTCGACACACTTTCACGTGCGTTGTTTTACGCGTTTGTTCACGTTCAAACGATACGTTACATGCCATTAGTACACGTAAGCGGAAGAATTTACACGTTGTTTTCGCGTCGGTCGCCTTAATTTTCCTTCGAAAATCGGCTTTCGGTACGCGCGCTTACGCAAAGAAGATTATTTCACTCGAAGAAATTGAATTATCGCGTATCGGATCGCAATATCGATACAAAACTACACAACGAACGAAAACAAGTTTATCGCTGATCGCTTTCCTCGAGGTTCGATTACCCGTGGAAATTCCTCGCAGCCTTTAGGGATATTCGAGATTCCTGTTTTATAAGCCTTTTCCGACTCGGTTGTTCAACGAGCGCTTTTTTCAAATTCGAGATAACAACGGAGAACGAAATCGTAGCGGTGCATCTGCACCGGCGATCCGAGAACGCGTAAAAAAATAGTTTGCTATTGATTCTAAAGCGGGAGCTTACGAAACAAAACAAACGATCTTTGCGGGCTGTTAACGAGTCGCCGTATTCGCTATCGTCGACTGAGCAGGTTATTCCTATTGAACCGAATCAGCCTGTTCGAGTCGAAAAGAAAAACAACCGCACGCGTGACTTAAAATTTTTTTCGCGCTTTACATCGATTACACCGATCGGCACATTTTACCTCTAGCCAGCGGCGAATTCGTCATATCGGTTTATCGATACATCGGCGGTTCGCAGCCTCTTACGGAGTGAAAGAGTTGACGCGACCAACGAAAAAAAAAAGAGAGAGGAGACGCGATCGCGATAGAATTCGCTTCGATTTGCCGAGTGGGACTATTTCACGTGTACTCGCTCCTCGTTAGGTTGTCCCAGAACGGGACGAGAATCTGCCGTTGGGTCAAGGAGAGACGCGGAAAAAGGAGGCTATCAGGATTTAACGTTAGTCTTTGCGAATTACGCCAGTGATAATGTTTGAAAGTTCCGAGCGTCGCGTCTGCTGAACTCATATTCGACTGGTATTGGAAGTTGCGCGAGGAGTTTTTAGACCGATCGAGTTTACCGATGAGTTACGCTTCGAACGTTACATCGGTATTTTTCTCTCGGAGGAATTTTTCGGTCGCACGATGCACAGTTTCTTCGTAGGATCGTCGTATTTTTATTTTTAACATCGTTTATTCTTCCGTTATATTTAAATAATCGAGATGTCGAGACGAAAGAATAAGATTTGTGTTTTCAGTCTAAATTTTGACTACAAAATATTAATCCTCGGTTAAAATACTAATGTATCACATTTTATTTATTCTTATACGAATTTATGTAAAAGCTTATTGAATCAACCAAGTAATAAATTTATTTTATTACCTCTCTTTCGATTATAATGTAAAAAACGAATCATTGCGATCGAACAGTATATTTATTATAAATTATATTATAAAATAATGGTCCGATCGAGTAATATCGTTTGCTTATCTTTTTCAAGAAATTAATAAAAACTATTTATCTCGAATGCCGTATAAAAAATTAATTCTTAACCTAATGGAAATGGTAAAAAAATTTAAATCGCGTTATAAAGTATTTTGATATTATATGATTATACTTTAATTAAATAGAAAAAAATAAGTATCATTTTTAGATTTAAATTTTATCGGCAATCGGTATAAACTGCAACCAGTTATAAAAGAAAAAATACTTATATAATATAGATATTATTAAAGCTTTAAATATAAAAGAAATATGTTAATTTAAATTTAGTATGGATGTAAACGTCTGTTCGATATTGCATCGATATTACGCAACGTTTATTTTCTGGGTTCCGTTGATTTTAATATTACGAGGAAACATTAAATATTCGTATTATAGAATTTATTATTATATTTATTTGGCGACTGTACAATGAATAATTAAAAAATAATTTACGATTAAGTATCTTTCTTACTTACGCAATAGTCACGTGAATTATAACATCTGTATTATAAATACCGACGTCAGACTCACCTGAAACGGAAAAAAAAATTAATAAGTTAACAACATTCGCAATTGAAATACGGCATAGATTATATATAATTTGAAATTGCTGTCAATTATCTAAGAAATTACAAACGAAGATTAACATTTAACAAAATTAACGGAAAGTTTTATGTCTAATCGTTAATCAGAGACATAGTTGATAATAAAATAAAAATTATACACTCGCACTTTGATTACTTACGTCGCTAATTTCAAACAATTATTTACGCGTTACATTCCAATTCTCCATAAATCAAAGACATTTTTAATCTAACCTCAGCTCGATTCGATACAACAGCAACTACGTTCATCGAATTTGTAAAATCATCGCGCGCTCGGACACTAGTCGCAAAAATTCCATTTCGAAAAGCCTTTCCCGCGGTCTTAAAAAAAAAAAAGCATCCATTAGAACCGAGCCACCAAAGTTCAAGGCTTACGTTCGCTCGCTGAATATCACACGGCAGTCAAGCAACGGCGGCGACTCGCCGAGGAAATTTGAATTTCACCGTTCCGTCTTCGGTTGATCGGTCGGCCTTTCCGGGCCGCGCAACTCCGAGTCACCTTGAATACTCGTAAATATAAAGTTCACGCTCAATAGCCTGCGATGATTGGCCCTCGTTCGCTGAGAAAATGCTCTAAGGTCCAGTAGAGGCGTAAATTCGAAATCCGAGCGGTTCGGTGGTGAACGCGACGTGAACGACTCGCGATCGTAAATAGAGCCGGAAAAAATGGCGAGACCTACGCGTTAGGATCCGGAATCCTGACAGAAAGAAGCCGCGTATCCGTAAAACGCCGTACATTTTACGGATTTTTCGTTTCTAACTACATAATTTATCGGAGAGATTTTCAAATTGCTGCGAACAGCCGATGATGCTTGAAAATTTATGGTACTGCTTAGGTGTAATCGTATAGATTTAGAAAGTTCGTTCGTGTTAATTATTGTTTTCTTTTTCAGGAGCTGTGATCGATATTTGGATTTAAGAAATGTTGGTCAACAATATTTAAATGACGGTTCATGTAAGGTATTATTCTGACGGACGGTTTTTATTTCAGTTTCTTACGAACGCGCGGAAAAGTTCTTAACGCGGTGTATTTGCGATGGACGAGATTTTATTTGGAATAAGATTGTAAAATTTTAAAAAATGGTTTAGGTTACGTTATAAAAAAGTTTGATATATTATGTGTTTGCCTTTTTAAACTTATGTGCGATGATAATATTAAGTTATACTTACGATTCACATAAACTAATATTATTAAAAGGACATTATTTAGCTATTTGAATATTAATAAGCGAGATATCGAATCGAAGACAGAAGAAGTGTTATGAACTCTTAAAAATGTATATTTTTTATGTTAAAAGTGCATAATGTGTATATAAGAAACATTTATTTAGCTTCTCGATGAATTCATAATTTTTTGCATCATACTTAACCCGTAGCGAACAAAAGAAATTACTGTAATTATGAAAACATGGTTTACCACTGTCAACCCAAATATAAAAGGAACTTTTTCTCTTCTTTTCTATTTGTCTTTTGCGCATGTGAAATTAAAAATTTTAAATTTAAATTCACGACTTTTTTTTACCGTGAAATTTTCGATTATTGACACGAACGAATCTTTCGTTTGTTCAATATTTAAAAATACAGACTAAAGTAAAAAAATATAAAAAAAATTAACCTTTCTTCCGTATGCGTAACGTAACCAATGGTTTTTTCCTAGTTTATTTGCTAAGCAGTTCTCGAAGACATTTAAGAAAAGTCGCCAGGAAAGTTCACTAACTACTTTTTAAAACTTACTTTCACGCGTGCGTGAAATTTCGATCCGCAAAAATGGACTTTCGCATATCGACGAATCGATGATTCCTAACGCGTGGGATCAAAGCCTTGAATATAGATTTTGTAGCAACTCGAGTAGATGGACGTTACTAAGATGCACTCGAACCGAATAACTTTAGTTGTAAATCAAATAAATTTTTTACGTCGATATTTATTTTATAAATTCATTGCTTAAAGTTTAGACTAAAAATTAGTTTTTTTTATACATGAAATATTTTATTGCATCAACGGTTAAAATTCTTTTTCAATTTTAATAATTATTTATTATTTTCAAATAAAAGATTTACTTCATTATATTTAAATTAACTGTTTTCATATTTAATAACTGTTATTCAATAGAAAATTATATAATTAAATATAATTATATTGAAAATTAAAGTGAATTTAAATTTGAATGTATTTATATATTATTTTCAATATACCAATTATCAAATATTTATAATTAATACGAACTTTATGTTAATACGTATCTAAAAATATCTCGATAATTTTAACATGTGTATATTTAAAAAATTTAATTTATTTTAGTTTCGTCGAATAATGTAACTTCCATTATACGTGTTTAGATATCACATTTAACCAATACCGATTACTTATATAAATAATCAACGTTACAAGATTTACTTGTTATTCGTATACATACATCAAGTATAAAATATAAAAAAAAGCGCGTTCATGATTTATTCAATAATAAAAACTAAATTTGTAATTTTATCTTGTTATATTAAAATTAATGTATCAATATAGATAAAGTTGAAATATATTAAAATAAATTATATACACAAGATCGGCAATTAATAACACGAGCAAGTACAATATTTAAAAATGATGTTAGAAATCATAAAGTAAAAAGTATAATTTACAGAATGATAAAGAAAGGTATTCGCAATAGCGCATAAAATTATACGCATCTTCTTATAAAATTATTTCTACACGTATATTTTATCAATTTATAACGTAATTCAAATAAGAAAATTCGTTGACTTAGACGCTAATTATTTAACGTCGAACATGATTTCTCTAATTTCACATAATCCGACCTCGTTCGAATTATCGAAATGTAAAATTTAGAATACAGCCTCTGAAAATAAAATAACGTCGCTCTCTATGTAATTACTCCGACTATTGAAAATATCAACCGAAGCACTTAAAAGCTCTCTTAAATAACTTTTTCATTGTTTCGCACAACTATCTATGTCGAAATCAATCCAGCGAACAATCAGATAATTATCTATGTTTAAGCGATTGCGCAACTCGCGATTCTCATCCGAAGAGACAATACATTGTTTCGTTGGCATTAAAATAAGTACGGCACTCGTCGAACCTTCGAAAAAGGCTCCACCCCCAACGAAAATATTCGGCTCGGTTGAGGCCGCTGTAAATTTTTTATAAACCAACGAGTTCAATGCCTCTTCCGTCTTCTTTCCCGCGGCGTCGAGTATTTCTCTCGTCCGGTTCGTCGTTAGATGTCCCGCGAATGGGAATTCGCATCGATGAGTCGGCATTGTTTCAATGTTGCCAAGTTCTTCGGCTCTTAAATCCTTCTATTTTTCTCTTTCGAGGACTTTTTTCCCGACTCGTAATTACTTTTAACTTGGGAATGCATTTAAGGCGATTTAACGGTGTTCCATTGTAAGTATAGACTCGCGACAATTACGCCAAGAATTCGAAATGTATATCGTTTACGAGCGGAGTAACTCCGCGGACCTTGAGATTATTCAAAATAAAATTCACGTCGAATTGGGTGATAGAATGTGTACCCGTATTTCATTGGGACTAATTTTATCCTGCGCTTTTACGTACAAATGTAAAGCGTGACCTTCCATTTATAAATGAATGATTTGTAAAGATGCGTAATGGAATACAAGCGAAAAAAATTCTCTTCGCCTATAATAACAGTCTTGCTAAATTATTGGAAAAAAGGAATATAATTTCGTATCCTGCGCGATTATCGTAATATTATTTTTGTTTAAAATCAAATTAGTGAAAAATCTATCCGTTGATTAATAAACTCGCTTCGGTTTAGTACTCGTTTAACGAACATCAAAGTTTGGTTCTTAAAGCGAAGAAAATGCTCGAGGCAATTATAATAGCAGCTAAAATAGTTTTACTAGTTTTAATAGATGACTTTACCTTTAAAGGTCAATGATAATTTCCTTACGAATTTATATCCGTTATAAATTACATTTTTTGGTACATTTTTTATACCATTTAAAATAAACATTTAAAAATAACGGATGAATCGTTTATTTTGCTGTAATTTATTTACTAGTTACGTATAATATTCCACAATTTGTTTCACAGTTCTAGAATTTACAACGCAATATTATTTGGGTAAACCAAATTTTTACCGATAATATTGTTAAAATATTTTGAACATCGGTAAAGTATAATAGACGCGATTCAACGACTAGAACTTCTCGGATAAAGTAAAAATGCTTACGGAAAATAAAATATTCAATTTTAAGTTTATTACCGTTCATTTAAAAAGTACACGATCGTAAATGTAGAAAGCAACGTACGATCAACTTTACGTAAAAAAAATTGATTTTTAATTATAGCGTTATAAAAAAAACATAAATTTTAATTTTCCAACGCACTTCCGATACATTTTATCAAATAACTACGCGTTATAAATTATACATTATAAAAATTCTGAATCACTTATTTTTTTATCGTAATAACCTAACGTGAAGTTTATTATCATTGAAAAATGAAAGCTGATATAAAAATGATACAAGAAATTCTTGTTAAATTCTTAACAAAAAATACTTTCTAATTAGATAAATTAATTAAAAAAAAAATTATGTTCCTAAATATGAATACTCGGATCGTTTGGTTCCATTCCTCCAATCATCGCGTTTTTAGATTCATCAACGATTATCGATCGATATATAAAATCGTATAAGACGGATTACGAATTCGCGCATTATCATTATTCCACGCAAGTTCCCCGAGATTTTTTTTCCGAACGCAAAACCGTTGGCAACGTAACGCGAGGTAAGCATAAATATGTAGCGGACTGTAACTCAAGATTCTGCCTCGCGTAGTCTCGTCGGATATTTGAATATTCTTCGAATAGTTCCAACCGGTAACAACCCACTAGTCGAGTTTGCTAGAAACTCAAGCAACGCGTCGGCAAATTCTCGACGTACCAGGTAGGCGATACTCCGCGCTCGGACGCCCACAAGAGAACCACGAAAAAAAGGAGCTTACTCATCCTTCAAAACGAACTACACCTATTTAGCGCAAAAAACTGCATTCCCGAGAAACGCCGCGTAAAAGTGAAGGGCAGTCGCACGCGTAAAATGCTCGCATCTGTAACTATCGCGATAAAGACCCGCACGTAAGATCCGAGAAGAAGCCATACGCGACAGCCCGAGGGTACGAAAGCGACGCGCGGCCAACTTGAGTTATCGTCTTTTCTTTGATAAGAAGCGTACTTTCTTCGAAAGCGTTTTTAACGGAAACAACTTAAGTCGCTGCAATTATATTCGTAGATAATCGACGAGGAATGTCATAGCGAATAAATAGGGCTTTTTCTACCGCGTTGGCTTATCTGCGTCGAGAACAAAGATAACATCGATCTTACGTTCGAAGGTAGACGTAAAATGTTGCTTGCCTACGAGCGCGAGAACCGAAACCACTTTGTTCCTGTTCACCATTAAAGCGTTATATCTTCCAGTGTCGAGACGAGCGAGGGTACGAATTAACTTAGCTGCGATCGTTAATTATGTAATACTCAATTACGTCGACTTTTATCGGTTATACGTTACCCTTGCGAGCTTTACAAAATATTTTTGAGCTTAATTCGATATCGAAGCTTGAGAGCAACGATATATTGAATTGTTTCTTAACTATAGAAACAGTTTTTTACTTACGTATTTGTATCTTAGATAATACTTAATTATCCGGGCAACGCTGAAATTTAAATTACGTTTGTTATCAAAGGAAACGTAATTTTTAAAAACGAATAATCGACCGACGCTCGCTCGTATCGATATTCCGTTCCTTTACAAAAATTTGAGTAAGCTGCGATTTATTTTTTAGCTTCGTCTTCTGGAAATTCCTCGTTCCATTCTAATCGCGAATCGAGTGCATAATTCATACCGCGAAAGAGGGTAAGAGCTGTGTTTTACGGGAGATAGTTTTACTCGTAACGAGAAATACCAAATTATCCAACTATAGCGAATTCCGAGCTAATTCTTACTCGCACTCGTGTACGGACCGAGATTTTCGCACATCGCAGTTTCTTTACGAAGCGCGAGCGAACGACAAAGTTTCGCTTTGCGTCAGTCTCCAGTGATTATCTTGAAGTTAATTTCAACGCGTAAACTCCGAGACGTTTGCGCCTTTGGTAATTTGGTAAGGATACTCGAGAATTTTTCACTGTTTTTTCGTTCGTTTTAGAGGTTCCGACCTCAATTTTTTTTTTTAATCGCCGATGCGTGCGAATTTTCATTTTCCGAGATACCGAAAGCCAAGGACGAACGAAAATGCCGTTTTTTCGTTTGGTTGGAAAATAGCGTTTCATCGATGGTAATTAAATATAATTATCGTTATATACTCGTACCTCCTTTCCTTTACAATTTTTAGGAATTTCAGTTTTAGTAAATATTGTGAAATTTTAAGAAATGAACGTATAATTAATTATTATTCTTGGTTCGTCGTAATTCGTTGTTATTTTTACGTATTTACATATGACTTTCACTTAAGTATATGGAAATAGAACTGTGACATTTTAGAGATTTTATCAAACAACTAAGTATGATGAATGATACGAAAGTTATTTAGTTTTATATCCTTTATAGTTTTTTCAAGTTTTTTTAACCGATTAAATTACAGTTCTACACTATTATTAATCTACGTTGGATTTATTAATAGATTTCTTAATGGAATCAAAGTTGTTGCATTTTTAAAATATTGAAACTAAAAAAATGGCAAATCAAATTTATTTTTAAAAAATTCAACTCGTATCCTTATAATTAAAAGCATAAATAATATTTTAATTTACGCGTAAATTTTTGTTAAACTACCAATAATCGATAGATTTTTACCCCCGCTATTTGATTATACGTAAAAGTTGAAATTTGCGTTTCAAATAAAAGAATAATACATCTACATATTTTTCGCTAAATTAAATTTTATTTAAATAAAGATCTGAAATTTTTTTTAAACGACTTGTAAAATCGCCCGGGGAAATGAAATATATCCAATGATATAAATAATCCTAGCTGTACTTTTATAGTTCGAATGCAGTTGTACAAAAATAATAAATTTTCCTACTCGGTTCTGCGCTACAGCAACAAATACAGTATTCTTCCAACAAAAACAAGATGTAGCCATATTTTCTGCCTCATCTAAAAAATAATTTTCCGGAAGATTCGGTTCGCGTTTGTCAATCGTCCGGTGCAGTTCTCTTCTTTTATAGCCCATTACGTCGAACTTCGCCTAGAGGAACGTCGAGGTCTCCTTGTCGAACGATGTTCGAAGGTCGATTTCACGCTGAGCAGCGACGACGACGTCTAACTGTTCATATCGTATGCTAGGAAGAAGACGGGAATCGGTAGGGATGCATATTTGTAAAAGACCGTTCGACGTTGGGTTTATTTTGTACTCGTGTGCAGGTGAAGTTGAAGGTGTGTACGTACGTGACCCACTTATCAAGTAGATCCAACGACGCAAATTCTTACCAAGGAATGCAACGCGGAAATTAGAACGAGCGAGAAATGCACGAAGCAGTACAATTTTTTTATAGCCCAAACGCTTCTTATTAAATAATAATAGCTGACTCGTGTATCTTTAATCCGTATTATGTCGATGCTTATTAGGTAGATGCAATGTAGCGAATGGAACGGTATACACTGTCGGGAATTTATACAAGCGTACTTTTTTTAATTTACCTTTTCAAAATCGGAAAGATGTAGCTTAGGATCTTTCCCATAATAACGAGACAAAGTCGTTTAATACGCACTAAATCGAGGAAACTTTTCCACGGAATTAATTATTTTAAAATATATTCGGATTCCTTCGAATAAGACTTCAGATATTTTTCTCAATTTTAGCTCGTATATTAGTTTTATCGTTGCGCGATAAAATTATACCAGAATGCACTTCGGCAATCTTTAAGAATGCGAAAACGTTCGATGATAGTTTAGACTAAAAATTTTTAAATTATATATTAGAAAACCAAAATTTAATCAAGTAATTACGAGTAAGTTTTTTTTTACTTTTACCGAAGGTTATATGTTTAATATCTATAATGTATTTTCCATACTTCGTTTTAAGTATAATATAAATTAAGCCACGACAATTTTAGTAAAAAAAAAATGTTTTCAATAGTAACAAAGTAAATATTTAGGTTGACCAACCGGTTTGAAATACCACTTTTTTCCTACTCCGTATAAACTACGATATAAACTACGAGTGAAAAATGAGATGCAATTTTCCCATACTTGATAAAAGTTGCCCTTCGAAATATACATTAAGAAATAAATCCACATAAATTCTTCGAGCTTCGTACCAAGTATTTATAGATTCTAGCGGATCCTGTTCAAAGAAAAGTAGAATTATCGTAAAATAATTCAGCTTTTATATATTTTCATATTTAAATCGCTGCACTACTAGATAAAAAATATACGTAAAAATAATACTGGAAATTGAAATACTGTTGTATTCGTTTTACATCGGTAATGCATACGATTATTTTTGTTGAATTATTACTTATAGAATAAATTGTAGATGCCCGAGAAAAGATTAGGTTAAGTAGGAATACTTTGAAAAAGCAACGTTTAAGGTCCATTATTCGAAAGATTTACAATTCGGTTTAGATTTAAGAGTTACCCGTGAAAATATTGGAAAGAGAGTGATTTTCACGAGAAACTCACAAGTAACGATCCAAAGTGGATTTGGATGGTTCGCGATGAGTGAAAATCCAATCGGTATCGTAAACTCGCTGCCAAACACAATTAAGACATAAAGCGTAGGGAAAGGCGAAGTGTTCTCCTTCCGTATATCGAAGAAACGCAGAGGAACACCAACGGAAAAACGGTTGTATAATGGTAATCCGTAAAGCGATCGCGAACTCGAACAAGATGGCGAAACGGTACTCCTCGGAAATCGCGTGCGTATGGCTGTGGAGTATAGATTCGAGCGAGCATTGCCTGTATTAATATTTATTTTGAGGCGGAGATTACGCGCGAGTCCGTGGCTTCGACTTGATCGGCATCAGCGGCTACTTTGACGCTCGGTGAAACAGTTAGACGGCGTTTGTGTTCGTAACGCTCCCAACCTGTATTCGTGGACACGCGACAGGTGTTCGAGCATTGATTTATAAGGAATGAGAGGTGAGCCGAGGATAGTGCCCTTCGCTTCCGAGAATAAAGTTGATAGATGCGTAAATTTTGCTCTTAGGTTGGAGGAATAAAAGAGAAATAAATATGGCTAATTTCAAAATCGATGGCTCGATCGGGAGAGAGCCAAGTAAAAGTATCGGGTGATGTTTCGCCCGGTTTTATCGAAAAATCCATATTTTCTAATACAAGTACTTTAATTATACACGCGGTAATTACAATTTATCGAAACAACTCTCCTTTCAAACAAAAACGAAATTTACGTCTTTGGAAACGTCTTTGAATTCAGGTTAAAGAAGTTAATTTTAAGATCGATCGATGGATACGACGTATTATGTTAATATTTAAATTTTAGATTAAAATATCAAATTTGTTTCTTTTTCAAACGGTAACGAATATAATGCTGCGGATTTGAGATCGAATGGCGATTCGTATCGATACGCGCATATTAAAAGCCTCGAAAATTTAAATACCGTAACTTAAAAATTTATACGTCCTATGGAAGAACCTGTTTTTTATCCGTACCATATTTATATTTATCTTAGAATGGTTGTATTTTGAAAGGGTTAAATTTATTTGTTTTACTTAGAAATAATTCATCGATCGTAGTTAACCAATTTCTAAATATTTACGAGAATTTCACAAAATCGAAATATGCATTTTAAACGTTAAAATAATAAATTTTTTTTTTCGGTACACGACAACGAGCCGATAAAACGAATATTTATTCTCCCTAGTACGAAAAATATGTATCAAAGGAAAAATATTTTTATTCCATAGTTACGTATCAGGTAACTTTGTTCATCGGTAATAGTTGTTAATCAAACTGTTTACATGTAAAGCACGTATAAACTTAAAATTACATTATTTCGATTCGACACATCGTTGATGTACAACACGTAAATGTATCAATATTATTTGATTTTAATCAGGGATAGCTTAAATTAACAATATTTAACTCGATACGACAATCAAAATCATGCGATCACGGTTATTTCTAACCGATATTCGATTAATCGTATATTTAAATTGATACCGAATTACTACAAATTAAGAATACAGACGTTTATTACTTTAATACGATCCTGTACAACGTAAACTTTATTAAAACTCTCTTGTTATTTATACAGTAATTACGTTTCCGTTAGTCGTAGCTGCAAAGTAGTTACTTCCTAATTAGTGTATACTTCAGTGCTTATATATTTTTTACAGTTTAATATTTTTCCTAACGACTGTTTTAATAGTCGCATCAAAGTGTATCAAAGTTGAAAAAGAAAATAGGACTCCCCCGACATTCTTCGTAAAACTCGCACGACAAAATATCACTAACGAACCTTCAAAAAAGATACTTTATTCATCGAGAATAAAAACTCCGATCCGGATCCTCGACAGTCATCCGAGTTTCGTCGTGCAGTTGTCACACGTGAACGAACCTCTACGAACGAGCGACAACCGCGAGTGACAACGCATCCTTCGGACTCCCCGTCGAGACGGAGACGACGACGACGACGACGAAGACGACGACGACGACGACGACCCACACAATTCCAACAGGGAACAAGAGCATCGCACGCGTTGCTTTCACTGACGCGCGACTCCCGACGACCGTGACAGTGACACATCCGTGGGTAAAGTAACGCGTGTACCGAGTTTGTCGTGGAAGACGTTGTTCGCGTGCCGCGGATTTTCAAGGCTATCGCACCTCGAAAGATCGCAGGATCGCAGGAGGGTAAAATTTAATGCGCCTCTATTCCAAGCTTTATTCTTTGACCCAGAGAATTTTTTTTCCGTCTCGGTGTTGATCTTTGCTGCTCGACGGAAATTGGATAAGAGTAACGAGCGATAGTTTTCTTTTATGCGTTTATTGTTTTCCATCCGCTCTTCGATCGAAATGATTATTTGTTTCTCATCGACTTTTCATCGATCGCGTCAGTTGGGTTTTATGCTTTTTTTTCTTCGAAGGATTAACTACGAAAACCGCTGGGTTTTCATTTTTTAGCGCTTTGGATCAAACGTAGTTTATTTGTGGAATAATTTTAAGTTTACGGAGTGCAAGGTTTTCGTTTTGGGGCGTTCATTTATCACTCGGAGCTTTATTGTATTTAAAACCTTGCGTTCTTAAATTACTGGAATATCAAAATTAATGTACGTTTCAAAATTGTAAGAGAAAGAATGAAAAGCCTGATGGTGTCTATGGTAATTGTAAATTATATTGTACACGTATTAAGCGGTATATCATTGTCAAGAAAATATGTCATAAAATATAAATGTTGCATTCAAATGAAACGTCAAGTGCAAAAAATGTCCAGAAATTATAATAATTTTCTTTAATAATACTGCTGCAATAATTGCTTGTTATAACAGTAAAATTGATCGAATGTTATGATTACCTACGACTTTTCATGTTTTACTAAATGTCTTGCGATATTACACGTAATATCTTTCACAATTGCTTTAGATTCGCGTCGACGTTATTTTATTTTACAATTTTTAAATAAGCTTAACACGACTTTTATCAATCTTATTACATCGTTCTTTCAATATAATAAAATATCATTTTAATTTTTAAAAACGACACGACCTTATCCGTTTAACTTTCGAGCGATACCGGATATATATCATTTTGTAACGTCTCAAAATTAGTACGTACTCGAAGCTTCGATATAAATTACAAATATAAATGTCTTTTTACGAGTAAAACGAAAAAAATGATTTAAAATTACATAAAAAATTTTAAACGATAATTTTTACGTTTCTCTTGAATCTACTTTATACATTTCTTACACTGCTTTTTATATATCGCGTATGCGCAAACAAGAAAGTTGCTTCCCTTTGTTATCTCCATTGTCATTCGTTCTCTCTTTTGTTCCTTCGTTCGGTCTTCATCATCATACTTGCATTATCACGAAGCATATAGAAAATCCCCTCTGTGTGCGTGTGTGTGTGTGTGTGTGTACGTGCATACGTGGCCGGCTATTCGAAGGCACGCACTTGCACAACTTATTTTTAGAGTCGGAGAAGGGAACGATGATTTTTACGGTGAACTTGTGCCGAGAGAAGCTTTCAAACGTCGCGCCGAGAAGAAACGAACGGGATCGTCGTATTTTTTATTTTCTTCCATGTAGTTCAGAACTGCCTTCGGCATGTTTCTATTACTCGCTCCAGGCGAAGAGCGATAGATCATTAGTTTTGGAATCCGTTTACGTATTTTACTCTTATTTCCAGGCTTGTTTGACACGCGTCGCGTCTCGATGAGATCTATAAACGAAGACGAAGATGTCCCTTGTCACAAAAATGACAATAGTTCTGATTTTGTGGAGCGATTTACGTTAAACGGTGATTACAATTAACAAAATCGAAACGAGTTTACGTTTCTTTAACTGGATTATTCCCCAACTAGCAAAAGGCGGATTTCAGTCGAATCATCGTGCAAATAATTATAAATAAGAAAATCAATTACGTTTCTAATAAAATTATTTTGTATCTAAAAGGCAGCGATGAATATAAAAAACGCATTTAATAATCGTTTGTGCAGGATGAAAATTCGTTATAAATATTCAAGACCGTGATTAATTAAAATAATTAAAAATAACTTTCAATCATAACGTAAAATAAGTAAGCGTTAATTGAGTATATAAGTTTGCTTTCGAAAGTGAGAACAATGATATTTTGCGATAATACGGGACTGATAGGATTCACGGCACGGTAAATAAAGTTAATCTAAATCGCTGTTTCTAACTGGAAACGAATAACGAACTAAAATAATACCATAACTTCGTTAGAAATAAAAGTAAATAAGAGCATTTCGATAATGATATATTATGGTTAGAGAAGCATAAAAAGTTTATTACTAGTTAAAAACAATCGTGAGAAATTACCTGCATAATTCGATCCAAATAGCGTGCAATAATTTTTCAATAAAAAATTTTCGCATTATGCATCGTCGATTAAATTTACATATTTGCGTTGAATTTAGAAAAATTATTTAAAAAATCATCGTATAAATATTTATACGTCAACGTATATATATATAAGCAAAGAATTATAATTAACAAAATTAACTATTCTCGCAAGCGGTACAAGTTCATATCTCAACGATAATTCCACAACGGAAAGAACGGTGGCAATGAAAAACAAAATTTGCAATCACTCGCGCTTGTTTGTTAATGCATGTGAGAAAGTGTTGTGCTCTTCTCCTCGAAAATAGAATGCTTTTTTCTTTTAAAAAAAAGGAGACGAGGGAATCCCATCTGGATGCACTTGGCTTGTCGCTATTATACACTCGTAAGGTTAATGCATCGCTAGATTTTCCGTTAAGATGAGGAATGGTTTCAACGGCGCGTCTTACGTTGCTTCTCGACTCGTGCATATTTTTTTTTTTTTCATCTACGTGCGCTTACTCGTCCATTTCTTCTCACTTTTCTCGTTCTAGTCGAGATAACATAACTCGCGAAATCCCACAAAATAATTTTCGCGTCGCCGTTTTCTTGTAAATCCTTTTCTCTGTCTGCGATAGTTGAAAATCTATGTTTCGAAAATATTTTTGGAAGGTCGAGGGAGTTTCGTTCGGTACGTTCGGTTGTTATTTTTTTTTTTTTTTTACGAATTATTCCAATGACGCGTTCGTGAAATGACTCGAATAAAGTTTTAGTACCGCCGAGCACAAAGAAATCGGTTTATTTCTTTCTGCGTAGAAAAATGACGTTTTCCTTTGACCATGACAAATTTGAGAAGAATTTTAATGTTCCAATAAGAAAAAAATGTATTAATTTTTTTTTTTAATGAAATAGAATTTAAAGTTAACGTTATATTTCTTTTACCTCTCGAAAACGATCGTTCCAACCTTAAAATCGAAGTTTAATACTTTATAAAATTCACTTCAATTTCAAGCTTTTACCAGTTTCTTAAAGACAGATTACTTTTATTCTCGGTAGCTACAATGATTTCTAATATGTTGAATTTTTGTTTAATAGATAGTTTTCGTTTTGACCCAATTCGAGTAAGTGAACGTGTTCTAATCAAGTTTTATAATTTTTATGTTTTATAAACGATAATGATAATTCGTTTTATACTTACGATTATATGGTTAGTAGTACTATGTATTTAGTAGAAAATTCTGCAACTCACTCATAAAAAATGGAATAAAGTATAATTAATAAAACTTTTAAATAACGTCTTAAAACTTTGTATAAAAATCGTAAAATGTACAGTAAACTTATATACTTAGTTTTAAAAAATGATACTATGATTTTGATAAAAGACATATATTGTACGATTCAATTTACCGATATCGCGTCAAAAATTCCGATAAATTTCAATTTCTCACACATTTGAAACGAATACTCCACTCACACGATTCTACGTTCCATTGTCATAAAAATAACAACATCCTTAACACATGACATTACAATTAGCTAATTGATATTAAATACTGTAATGTAAAGTTGTTATTAGTTCGTCGGCATTGAAAGTATACACGAATGTCGAAATTAAATCGGGAAAAGCCAACCTTGACATCGTCTTTGAACGCAGGATGTCCTTCTTTATAAAATTAATGGATTTAATAGAAACCAGTTCCGTTGCATGTTTTTATTCATTTTGTGTCAATACACTCGTCGCCTCTTTGCCCTCATTTATGTTCATAATCGACTTCTTGATTCGATCTCGTCCATACACGATAAGATTTCGTTTTTGTAAATTCTTGTAAAAGATGTAAAGATTATTTTTCAATCTTACTCTTTTATTTTTACTCGTAAATGATACTTATGAAATACCATATAATTATAAATTTCTTAAAATTAAAAAATGCAAATAAGTCTATAAAATTATAACTTGCACTTGACTAGATAACATAAAAGAATTTGATTGATAATTATAAGGATAGAATAAATATTCCCAAGGATAAACTATAGAAAAAGATAATTTGTAAAAAACTAAAATTAATAATTAGATCTAGATTCGAAACATTCTTTTTTATTTGTAACTGGTTAAGTTTTAAACATTATCCCATGCATCTATTTATTTATGAAGCACTAATAAATGCGAAGAAATAAGCGATAAATTAAATAAATTTGAAAATTATTAAACACGTAAAACAAGTTTTACTATTTGCAAAGCCATAGAAAAATGTAATTTACTATATTTTCAGAACATTTACAACGAATAATCATCTTTTATACATACAATTGCAACATATTTGCATTTTTAATTAAATAATTAATTAAATTGATATTCTAAAAATAATTTCATTAAAGCTAAATATAATATTATGGATATCTCGAATTAAGCTCATCTAGAAAAGCGTGCATAAGAAATATATCTTATATTTGTTAAATTATTTCCATCGATATAATTATTATCGAAATCACGTTTTCCTCGATCGCTCGTTAAACTTTGCTCGATTAAAAGAGATTCTTATTAAAAATATGTAACGCACCCATCTTACGTAAATTTTTTTAAATGCAAAGGCGTTGGATAATATTTATTTACGCGTTACTTTTAAGAAAAGCAAATCGCTCCAAATGTAAAACAATATTCATTTAGGCGTGTACGTAAGGAAGCCAACACCCGCGAGTGTTTCTCTTGGAGACAATCTATTTCCGTCGGAAATGCATTGGAATACTTTTTGTTCTCTCCTGCAAGACTCAAAATGAAAAACACAATATCCCGCCTCGAAGGAATATTTTACTACATACAACTTTTAGGCGTAGAAAAATTCTTAGTACTGTTACGTTACTTGCATCGGCGAGTCTCATTATTTTTATGGCGTTATTCAAATCGATGAATGCATAATAAAAAATTGAATGAAAAAATATATAAATAATTTACAATTTAAACGACTTACTAATTATAGCCATGAATGTCAAATTTTACTTGTCCATGCGAACGTAAATTTAGATCGCCTGTTTCGATGAAACTAAATCGTAAAGTTTGAAAAAATTTATGCGTTAAATCCTGTCTAACGAAATTGACCAATTAAGTCGGAAGAATAAGAATATCACACGCTTCGAGTTTTCATCAATCGAGAAAAATTAAGTGGCTTTTTGCCAATGATAAGATATACGAAATTAATCGAGACGCTCCAAGAGCAAGAGAAACTATTTATTACAACTACGATCGTTACTCATTTTTCTCACTTTCTCGTAATTTCTCTTTCCGCGAGGTTTAAGTCACGTGCACACATGCAAATTCTATTTCCTGTTCAACAACTTATTTTATTATTTTTCTTTTCTTTTCTTGTCTTTTCCCACAAATGTCGGATGAAAAAGTACTATTGTACCACGATGCAATGCCTTCGAGTACAAGTGTACGCGTATTTTTATACGTAGGTAAAAACAGATTGACGCGTACATTATTACAAACTTGTAAAAAACCCGAGAAAACAATTTTATCGTATACTTGGACGATAACTAAAATTGACGGATGTAAATAAAATTTATTATGTCTAACTCTTGGAATTAATATATTATAAATTTTGACACTTTTTTTAAACGTAAATGGTGTTAATGTACTAGTTATTCCAAAACTTGAAAAAACTTATCAAGTTTATAAAAAACATTACATTGGCATAATTAATTATTGCATTTACATTTGATCTTGCCCTTGAATGGATATTCTTTACATTTTTATGAAGTATAAATATTTTACATGTAATTCTCGTTATAACGTTATTGCGAGTTTTTCTCATAGATCTGTTCTTATTTTATATTACTCAAACTCGATTATTAACTCGTGAAAATTAGGTTAAACTTGTAAAAATAGAAAAAAAATCGTTCGATATGTCACAATAGTTTTTGAAAATTTTTTATCTAGCTCAATGCCATCTCGGTACTTAATTTAAGTACACACTATTTTCTAGGCACTTTTTTTTATAGATTTGTATCCGACGAGTAATTTACGCTAGCAACTAACTAGAAAATACACGGAGGAAAAGTTTTCCAAAAAGATCACGTATTCGACCAACGTGTTGCAAATAATTTCGAGCGAGTAAATCATTTTGATCGCTGAAATGAAAAAGCTGCTACGAAACAAAGGACCCGCTAAGAAAAAAAAACTTCGTAAAACGACACTGAATATAGAAATTCCCGACAATGCGAAGGTGGCATTAAAAAGTGTGGAGCACTCGAGTATAACAAAAAGAAAAATCTCAAACGAACGCAATCCCGAAACAAAGGAACTCGAATATGGAAATTCCGTAAACAAAATTACGGAAAAATAAGGACCGACCGCTGAAATAACCAGCGCTCTTAATAACCCACAGGAAAGAGAGAGAGAGAGAGAGAGAAAGATATATATAAAAGCTGACAGCGTTGAGACGAGGATCAACAGGGGAATCAAACTCACGACGATTACCGTACGTTTCCAACTTTCTCAAGCCCGGCCACTCGATCTCGCAGTCAAGTCGGTCCTTCCTGCCTCCACGCGTGCGACAATCCTCTCGACTGCCCTTGAGAGTTCCCGACTCTCCTTTTTTCTCTCCTCTAAAAATACGTTCGTGTGTAAGGGCGCGTCGTGCGGTCGCCGTCGGCGTATTTTCGGGCGCGCCTCCTCTAGAAATTCGAGAGAGAGAGAGAGAGAGAGAGAGAGAGAGAGAGAGAGAGAGGAACGTCGCGCCTTGGGAATCGCTCGTGATGTATGCGTGAGTCACTGCCCGGGAGAATCGATTCCTCGCGTCGCGATGCTGAGCCGGAAGCTGAATCATTTTTGTGGATTCGGTGAGGACTCGGCTCTGGATTATAAGGGGCGTAGCAAAGGAGATAACGGATTTTTTGCGCCAACGTTTATATTTATGGTCGCGTCGGGTAATGGATTCCGACGGGTAATTTTTTCTCTCGGCGCCCGACGCTTTATGTGGAAGTGTTCCGGGATATTTGACTTGGTGAGGTAATGCAGATATTGCATTAATGTGGTATAAACGTGGACGGGAGGCAAAAAACTTGCTCGAGTTAAACATTGTTTTCTCCTAATTATTATTACGCGGTATTGTAAAACGCTATACAATTTCGCTTTCCGCAGTTTCGGAAGATTTTTTTATCGTATTATTCGTTGCACCGCGTTAATAATGACTATACCAAATACAGCTTATGGTTATTTTAATTGAAGCATCGTTCAATTTGTTTTCTTAATTATAAGAATACGTTTCGTTGCTCGTTTTTGTACGCGATAATTCCGTGGAATTGTTTCAAAATTAAAAAAGTATATCTTGTGTACCGGTGAATATTTATTCGCTTTTAAGCGATTGTAACATTACTAAATACACATTTAAATCTTATAAATATTTGCATAAAAAGTTTTTTACTTCGATCGTATTACGTTCTTACATTTTGTCCGATTCTTTACAATAAAAACAACGTATATTTGGTCGTTGAGACGAATAGTACATTTTTAATCATTACACGCTTGTTATTATTACATTACTCGATATTTTTTCGAGCGTAATTTTTGGAATGAATCGAGTGGAATGAATCCAACGATTACGGACTTGTACAAATAAATCCAAATATTTACTGGCGCGGATATTAGATATATTCTTTCGTATTAAGTTGTCGTAATAAAAGTATAAGTATTCGGATGATAAAACTCGCTTCATCCAGAATACACCACTTTTAAAGAGGTAAAATAAATTACTTTTATATCATTCGTATAAATTATTTACCTTCGAGATAATTAAAAAATATTTTGTTTTCAAAGATTATTAAAACAAGACTTCCCGATGTTTATTGAAACGTCTAGTTTACGTATCGAATTATAAAATAATATAAAAAGAAAAAAGAATCAAACGTAATAGAAAATTTCAATATCCGTTCAACCGAGATCGATAAACCCATAAAAAAGTTTAAGCATTCACAAACGTTACGCTTCACCTGATCAAGAAAAAATCCATTTCATTCGATAACATCTACGTACCGTATAACTTGTGTATCAGGCCTCGGTATAACGTGTTTATTATAACAGTAATCATGCCAAGAGCAAGTTGGAGCAAAGTATGTTACGAAAGGACCCAATAGGGGTTTCTTTTCTCAAACGCGAGCAGGAGAAGAGAAAAATTGCACGCGTAAAAAAGGAAAAACCGACGCAACCGGTAAAACCGTGGCGTCAACCGTTTGACCTCGCGAGACGCGAGAATGGAAGCTGAACAGTTATACCCGGATCGAGAGAAACCCAAGATTTTTCTCTTGGCTCCGCTAGGGTTTTACGAAAATTATCGTTCGCGAGAGAAAACGTAAATTGCTGCTTCTTTTTATGGAGAAGCGACGCGACTCTTCGTCCCCATTGGGTTCTACGATCTGAGACCGCATTTTAATGCGAAAATGTATAACGTTTTCGAGCGTAAAACGTCTCGTATTAATCGTATAAGTTATGACGTATAAGTTATTCAGATTGCTATCTTACGTCTTGTACTTTCTATGTTATTTACTAGTGCACGTTTAATACCGTAAACAGTATTTTCATCAAGGATAAATAATACAAACGGTTATGTTTTCCTAAATGGAAATAAAAAATTTGAACAGCGCTGATTAGAATAAGCCATATTTTCTGTCAAATTTGGTTAAAAACAGTTGAAAATTCGGTAAGTTTTAATTTTAAATCAATTTTTTACTTCCACTTATTTTAAATAAATAAAAACACCCAAAGTTATAATAACATTGTAGTTTTGCACATGTTGTTAACTATGAATTTAAAATTCATAAATTTTAATTTTCAGGTTTCTTTTCAAACTTCAGTCGACGCGTAGAATATTCGAACGAATCGAACGTAGAAGAATTAGAAAAAATAGACAACACCTCGTCTATTGCGTAGACGACTAAAGTGTTTCTAAGAAAATCAATGAACATCTCTGTTAGTTTTAAAAGAACTATACCACCTTTGTTGATTGCCTCGTTTTGAAGTATAAGCTGATACACTATCTTTTTAAGTATACGAAAAATTATAAATTATTTATACAATTTTAGTTGCAAGTATAACTATGAAAAGATAATTATTCAGGCTTAACATTTGTATGCATCGAATAAATCGAATATTTATAATTTTATTTACAGAGAGATAATTTTTATTAAATAAAAATATGAGCTTTATCGTAACTTTTATAATGCACGATTAAATCGGTAACGCGTTATAAACAGTTTCTTCCAATCGGTGTGACAGAAGCAAACCACGACGACAATCATTTACACAATAGACACGCTTTACTCTCATTTGTTATGTCTGATATACAGGTTATTGACTTCTTCTTTTTACTCAACCGAATATACATCCGACGTATAAAAATATTTATGCAAATATCTTCGATCGCAATATAATAATAATAAAAATACGTTATGTCTACGTACAATTAAATTTCATGTCATGGCGACCGAGCGTATAAAAACTATTAATAGTTCCGCAATTGACCAGATCGTTAATATTCCATATTCTAATTTTATTAAATATTTTTTAATGGGTGCATTTATCAAGATGACTTAAATTTTAAAAATTATTATTTTACAATTCAATTATTCAGCTTTATTAATATTAGTACAAGCTGTTATATTAACCGGAGACATAAATGCGGTTAAAAAATAAATATAATTAATCAACAAAACTACGATAATTGAAAACCATACGCTCGATTAATAATAATACGACAAAACATACTTCTAAGCTCTGCTACGATCTATAGAAAACCATTAGAGCCGTATAGTTTCATCGAGACACGCGATATTATCCAAACCATAGATTTAACCCATTCCGACTGCAACGATATTCGCGGACGAAGCTCATCATCTTTAATTGCGGGCGCCGCTTAGTCTACGTATTTAACATAGGCGCCGCCGAGCGGATCTCAAGCAGAACTGCCGTGTGTTACGATCGTCGCGAAGGATCGACTACATACCGATATTTCTATCGTTATCGCGGCGATGTGATCTGAAGGAAAGAAAAGAAAAAGAAAAAAGACGCCGATGTCGAGATGATCGATATTACAGAGAAACGATAAAGATATCCATTATTCGCGTGTCCGACGCTAATAATAATTTGAACCGTTTTGGTCTTTATTTTTTTACCTATTCAAAGAAAATAAAATCATTAGCATTTACAAGCGATCGTAGCGCGAAAAACTCCATGGAATTAATTCGCGAGTTTCTTCGTCCGAGCTGTGCAAAAGATGACAATGGCAAGCATCGAGGGCACAGGAACCGAAGTGATATTCGTTACTTGGAATGAAAACTATTACAAAGCCCAGAAATGCCGGTCGCACCTCGATCCTCGGTTCAGTTCACCTTGCGTCTCTTTCCCTCTCTCTCTCTCTCTCTCTCTCTCTCTCTCTCTCTCTCGTAATCCTCGAGGCGCGCGAATTACAAGACTCGACAATGCGTCCGTGCGTTAAGTTGCCTTCTTGTCCCAGTCGTTAAAGCGCGAATCCGTGACGAGAGCGATTGTGTTTGCTTTCCTTCTTTGGCCGCAGTGGCGATGATGAAATCGAGCGAAGGTCTCGGATATCGTCCAACGCGAGAGGAGCCGGAAAACTCGCGCGAAATTCGACAATGGACGGATTTGCTGCGCCTCTTCGTGGAATAAATCGAATCGCCCGTTTTACAAAGACTGTTTACGATAATGTCAATTATCGCCGATTCGCCGTGAGACTCCTCGAACTTACATAAATCCCAATCATAACCGATCTTCGCGAGGTCGTGATTTATCGCTCCAGGAAGCTTCGAACGAATATTTGAAGCTTCACTTTTTCCAACGGTACGATTGCGCGAGAATCGAATTGCTTCTTTAATTAAAGATTTTTATCGATTTACGACCGATACGAACAAACGGGGAGTGAAAGTTTTATTTGCATATCTTTCAATAATTGTTGTTCGAGTCACTCGTGGCGTTAACGCGCGCATTCCACCTTAACCTGTTTACGTTACGTTGAAACGGACACTCGAAGAAAGTATTCGGCTTAGAATCGTTAAGTTATTAACGCGAGTCATCGCACCGACGCTGGAACAAAATACAATGCGAATCGAAGTACCAATACGCGCGAGTCTTTCGGCATTCGAACTGAAGCGATAATAAAGTACGAAATTGCAAATAGAGCAAAGTTCGTCTACGCTCTTCCGAGTAATTAAGGCGATATTAATACCAGGCGGGAAATTCCAGCGCGAGCATTTCCCCGAATTCGAGAGAAGAACGGCTTCGACGGATAATTCGTGCTTTCGAAAAACGGGTTCCCCCGGCCTTTAATTAGAGGAGGAATACGAGGATCGAAGAGGAACGACCTAAAAATAAAAACTTAAAAATGCACTTAACGTTAGACATTATAACGAGCTTATGATCAATTTAATGCGGCACACGCGCATACGCCGAGAGCGACGTAATTTTGCCTTTATCAGGACAACCACACGCGGGCATCGGAGTTGGATAATACGGCTGGCCGCGTCGTTGATTACACGTAACGCCGCCACGGAGTCTTCTCCTACTCTCCTACTAGACTTTCTCTAATGCAACTTTGCAACTTGGACGCCCTTCGTCTCTCATCCTCGTTCGCTCGGTCCGCGCGCGCCATTATTTAATCGCGGTGGATCTTCCAATTAAGAGTGGAAAGCGCTCACCAGGCCTAGATCTTGGCGAGAGACTCGCGGAAGCGAAAGGGCGACTCTCTTTTCTCCTCTTCTCCTTTATGCTCGGCTAAGTCGCGAGAACGACTCTTTGTGATCTCGCGTGTGTGCCACATTCGAGGGGGGAAAAGTTCGCGCATCGTCGTCGGTTCGTTCGTATCGATATTTTCGGTTGCGTGAGATACTTTCCTGCTCTCGCATCCTTTCGATGTGTTTGGTGGTCTTTCTTCGTCTTATTCTTCTACTTTTTTTTTTTAACGAGAGGCGATTAGAGAGGAAATTGTTGGAGAAACTTTTATTGCCACTGTGGGCTGAAATATTAAAAAGTCGAAATAATTAAAGGGGCATCGAATGTTCCATTGTTTATTTTCTGGAAATCGGTTTTTTTCGGAGAACGACGTTCGTAAGTAAATATCGCAAAGTATGTAGAAAATAAATATTGTTCAACGTCAGCGAGTCGATCTTGCTATCGCAGGAATACCGATCGGTGATCCGTTAATAATTTATCGCATCGTTAATAAGACTAAGAAGAAATGGAAGATACCGAAAACTTTACGCAGCGATATCGTTATAATTTTGTCTTACGAATATTTTGCGTTGCGATTTTCTACAAAAATTACTCAAGGTTTTCGGCTTTCGTATTATCCGCTACGAATACGTTTTTCTATCGTATAATCTTTTTTCGCACTATTTAAAAATTTGCTTTATTTTTGTTTTTTTTTTTAAAACTTGACGTTTATAGCGGAGAAAATATAGTTTTTCCAATGAACAATCGATTTTCCGTATGGCGTAAAATATCCCCGAATCGTTGAGAACATAAACGCCGAGTGAAAAAAGGAACTCGAATATTATAAATATACGCTCAGCTCAATTTTATATAAAATTTTATATAATTGGAATTTCTATATATTCGATAGTAATCGACAATTTGATAAAATACATTAATAATTTCTGTTTCAAATTGAAAATACAAGAACCGTTTTTCGAAATATATCAACGAATTTTCTTACCAAGGAACGACTCTTTTGTTCGAAATTAAAATATATTTTAATAACTTACGTTTGGTCGAGTTCCCGGATCTATCATAATATTATACTTTCAACGTAAATTCTAAAAAACATCTGGGAATGCATGTTTCGCATATGTATGCATTTACTGGATTGGAACATGTGCACATTCTACATAATTAAAGAATAATAATACTATATAATGTAGCGAAATATTTTGCTCTTTATAATTAAATAAAAACGTTTAAACTCGAAATAACGTTGTGCTCGTAAACGTACAAGTGCACGCTCGATTATTATTCTTAACGATAAGAGAACATTTAAGCAGTGGATAGTTTAAATAAAATAGAGACGTTAAAAGATAAATTTATAATTGTACGATAACGCGATCTACGTTTTGGGTTTTGACAATGTTATCGATTTTTATGATTTTTTTTTTGTAAACATTATAAAATTATTATACGAAACAACGATCAGAAAAAAAAGTTAGCGTTAAAATATTTTATAACTTTGCGAATTAAAAAATTACAGCTTTTATCGATACCGAAAAAATATACGTTTTTATGGATTTATCGTTGCGTTGTTTAAGAACAAAATTTTGTCGACGGCTCGTAATCTTTCATCGCATTGTATTATGAATTTAAAATTCGAATTGAAAATCTAAAGAATTCTCTATCGCGTGTCTATCGAGATAATAAATAATTCAATATATCGAATGGAGTAATTAGTATATATTTCAGGTAGCTGTTAAAAATACAATTACAACGATCTTGATTTCGATCAAGATTCTCCCGATTAAAAATTAAAACATAATTAGTTGCGATCAATTTTAAACTATAAACTATATCTTATAAAACTTTTCATAATCCGTTATCACGCAATATACACTTATCTAATAAAATATCAAAATAAGTATTACGTGTATACAACAGTTAAAGTTCACTACCTCGACAATCGCTGTAATTCAAATCATTATAAAACGCATAATACGACAGATCTCACGAGATTCAAAGTCGTCGGATAAATAAATCACGATACGTTTTATACGTATAGTCGTCGATGCGCAGTGCATATTCGAACGTAAGCCTTTATTGCACAAAACGACGCGCCTATAAAATCAGGTTTCCCCTCGGTATCCGCTTCGTGAATTTCAAGGCGCCTCGATCCGCGCGAGTCGTGATCTCACGCACGGCAATACGACGGAGATAAAAAAAAAAACAACTCGCGACATTCGAGGAGTAGACGGAAGCGTCGCGATCTGGCGGAAGTGACCCGTTTCCCGCGAGATAGGCGGAAAACCTCGACGGCTCTGGAATGTGGGTCGAGGGGAAAAAACCGACGGCGATTTCGCTCTCGGGATCGGAGCAAAAACTAGAGGAGACCCCGGGAAATTTACGTCGCGCTCGGCTTTTCCGAGTCGCTTATATTCGACCGACATTTACAAATTGCGTTCCTGGGAACATTTTTATCGGGCGACGTAGCCGACGTCTGGATACTTTACTAGTCCGAACGCGTTTCAGCTAACTAATAAAGTTCGCGCATCGTTTTTCCAAAAGACGCGGTAAACTCGCTTTAAACATAAACTTGATGAAGATTAGAGGTTTGCTTTTATTTTTGTTTGTTTTCAAAAGTTTCTATTTTTTTATTAGACATTTATCTTTGGAGTTTTAAGTATACGTTGAACATTTTTTATACGAAAAATTTGTAGAGTGCAAAGACGATGATTAACGTTTACTTTATTACAAAAATATTAATTTAATAAGCGATTGATATATTCCTTTTAAATTAAGTAGACCTTACATCGTAAATTTCTTTTTTATTTTGTGAGAAAACGAATTTAGCGCGAAGCTCGAAGTTTCTTAACGTAAAAACTAAGCGAACAATAAGTCGTTAATACTCGGTTCTTATGAATTCTATTGCAATCGTTGTAGAATTCGATATTTAAAAAATATTCTAATTAATAAATTAATTATTATTAATATTAAGTAGACTGAATAAAATGAGAAGTAACGATGGATCTTATTTTAAATAGTAAACGAAGCGTATGTAAATTACCGCGTAAAAAGTCGATGCAAAAGTTTACGTAAATTTAATAAAAATATATTCGTTTATAAAATGGAAAAGTTAAATTTACGAAAGCCGTATTCTAAAATAGCGTTAAATTTTAAAATATCGTTACCTTTCCAAGTATTATTACAATTGTACTAAGTCTACAAACTGAAACTTTTCTTAAAGAAACGTAACGAAGTATATCTGTAGTTAATATACATAATGTACAAGAAAGCCAATATATATAATTCGAGATTACTAATTGTAAAATGACTACATTGCATTTACGCCAAGCTCGACTCGTAAATTACTTTTAAATTATCGAAACTAAAGAGCCATTTTTTCGTATCGCGCAAGTAACAGTAAAAAGCATAAAAAATTCATTTGGTAAAACCGATTGCTTTGATATAATGCCTAGAAAATTTAATAGAACTCGTTATCCAGGTGAAAGGTTCTCGATTGCTTATAACTATAAATAAATATCTTATCTCAACGGTAATAAAATTCACATTCAAATTAAATTATCAAATTTATTCGGACGAGCCTTACACGCCGAGCCAAACACATCGCGTAACGATCGTCTTTTTTTCTCGATCGAAAAGATCGAGACAATTAAAGCCGCACTGCCGAGAAATCAACGAGCGGCAGTGGAGGAAGAAAGAGAGAACAAACTGTAATGTATAAGCGAACGTAGGTCTATTACCGAGAATTAACTCGGAAGCCCAATCTCCGAAGGAGAGGTTTGGAGAGGATCGGAGAGGTCGGAGAGGAGCGGAGAGGAGCGGAGAGGAGCGGAGAGGAGCGGAGAGAATCGGAGAGGTAATAACTCGGATGGCTTTCTAGTTTCCCAGGGCCATTTGCTTTTTCCTCGGTCGAGGCGATCGTTTTTTTCTCGGGATCCTCCGCTCCTGAAAATTGCATCTCGCGCGAGAGGATTCAACGCATTATCGATGCTAATGCGATACTTTGACGCGCCCTGGACTTCTCGGAAGCATACGCACGACCAGGAGAAGGACTTAGCAGCTTTATCGCTATCTCGTTGTTAAGGTGAAATCATTGGGAGGCCAATGGATCAAAAGCGAGAGATAAGACTAGAGGGGATTTTAAGGTTACGCGAGACTTTGCTTTTTGTTATTCGAGTTATTCGATATGTGCTGATTGTTCTCTCGTGTTCGATGAATATTTCGAATCTTAGATAACCAAGGAAAATCCTGTTCACTCTAAGTGCATACAAATTAAATGCAGCTTACGAATCATTCCTTTCGAGCTTAATGCAAGCGCGGCGAATGGAAAAATAAAGAAAAAAACTACGCAAAATGAGATTATTGATTAATGTCTAGTTACTCAACGTTCTTTTATTTTCATAATAAAGTTTGACGATAGTTCCGAGTTCGTTTTAATCGTACTGCTTTTTTTAAGATAAATAATTAAACCAAATTTTAATTAACGGTAATACAGTATTTCATTATTGAGAGTTGTTTTATTTTTGATCTTCCCTAATTTGCAATATAAAATTTATCGGGACACATTAAATTTGACGAGAGAACCATTTTTCATGTATTATGTGAGTTTGTTCAAACTGGTTTGTGTACAGTATTAATCGCTACGAATAGTTAGTAGAAATATATTTAGAAATTGGTTGTATAGATATGCACACGATTATATTTTTAACATCACAATTTTTATTATATACATTTATAATCGCATACCCGTAACGCAATTTTTTTAAATTAAGTCACCATTATAAATCAATAACGTATCGTAATAAATGTAACCTATAAATAATTTCAAAACTATACAGTCTTATATTAAATAATTTTTTTTTATCGTTATAGAGATCTGCTCTTATCTTTGGTTATATTTACTAACGGCTTGAGAGAATTAATGTGCAACAATTTTTAAGTTTTATACATCGATTAATTTTCCAAAGAAAAAAATTCGTTTTAGCATTATCTTTTTTATAAAAAATATAAAACACTACTCTTCTTAATTACAAGATAAACGTACAAAGTATCGTAAAATGAGCGCTTAGTAAAACACTAGACGTAACACTTATTTGCCTCTGTAGTTTGATTTTTGTTCTGCTGAAGCGATAATTAGTTCTGCCGATGTTTTGTACGAAGACAGATACGATGTAATTGACCACCTAATTATGTGTGTAAGGCAAAGTTTACATATAGAGCTGGAAAAGTGGGAAAGTAACTGACGCGGTCGGATATGAAAATACTTATCCTCTTACTTCTACTCTTATATTTTTTATTCTTTGTATGTGTATTTACTGAATTGAAAAAAGAAATAAGATTGATTAGAAACAATATTTAATGTTAGTTTAGTTTGAGAAGTATTAATTTCCTGAAGTAAACAAATTAACTTGTAAGTGCTATGTTTATATATAAGATATTATTGCCGTATAAATAATGGAAGTGATTAATACCGTATTAATCATAAAAAAATTTCGAATATATTTTACAAATATTTATCACATTATTAAAAAATAAATAAATTTTTCTAAAAAAAGACAAGATTATTTATTTTAGTATTGTATCATTTTAATAATCTAAATCATAATATTACCGCTAATTCATAAGAACTTAATTGTTGATATAAGATTTATAAGGATATGAGAAGTTTTATCTCTGTTAAAAAGTAATGATTAATTTTCAATTGAGATAATTTTCTAATATGTATTTAATTATTACATAACGTAAGAACTTTAATTATATTACGAAAAATGGTTAAATTAAGGTAATCATTATTATTTTCACTCATCTATAGATTAATTTTCAATTAAATTATATACACAAAGTATTTTTATTTTAGTAACACACGACTATTTTGTGAAATTAATTTACCGATCAATTTATTTATTGTACAGTAAAAATTTGTAATTCACGCGAAAAATAGTCTTTTAATCTATTTTCAATTTAATTCAAATAATTTGAAAACATAAATAGTTCAGATGTTTAAGAAATAAAAATTAAAAATTTTACTTTCGCAATAAATATAGAATATTAATTTATATATTCTATTGTGTGAATTAAGAAGTAAATAAAGTTATAAACCGTGAGAAAATCTATATCCCCATACAATTTCCTCATCTCTGCATAATATCCTTCATGCAGACGCGTATTTATCGTCCTCGTTTAAACAATTGTTTATGTTTAAAAGTAAATTATTTTTTACTGTCTATTAAGCTTATTACGACTGAAGTTTATGTAGATTTAATCAGAACTTGAGCTAATGAATCGCGCTTTCTCATGAAAGAAAAGTCGAACACAGTCTGAGTAGAAATGACCTGCATTGATGATTTTAATGTGCTGTAATTATCCTTATTTGCAAAAATTAAATGTAAGGTATATATAATTATACTTCGTAATTAATTAAATAATTTTATTCATTGAGATAATTTTGAGTGTAAAATGAAAGTAAAAGATACAAAATTACGAAATACATAGACTTAAAACATTTTATGTTCTTGTATTATCTTTGCATCTCTTATCATTACAATTAGTCAACCAAAAAATGATAGTTTCACAGATAAATATAACTTAACAGCCAATAAAAAAAATTATACTCTATTTTAATCCTATTCTGAACAAAAGAAAAAATATATATGATTCACAGAAAACCGGTTTTGATTCAAAGTCTGATTTCCGATATCCTTATATAGTATATGATTCGATAAGATATTTAGAACTCAAATCCGAATAATTCGAAGATGAAAAATGATTCGATAATATATTTTTTTATACTGTTGGTAGATTCGATTAACCGTCACTATTTACGTTAAACCTCTTTTTAAATAAAACATTTAAGGTTATAATTGGTTATAAAGTTCGTTTATAAAATTTCAAAATTTAAATAATAATTATAAAATAGATAATTTATAAATTCCTAAATATTTATTTTATCATTTTCAAAAATATTACGTATTTAAATTTACATCGTAAAGTATATAAGTTTGAGTACGAGTAAAATTGTTATTATTACGGATACATTTTATTTATGCAAATGCATCTAAATTATAATAATTTTTTAAAAAATGTTGAAATAGTAATTTAAAAGTAAAATTTATAGTTTAATATTATAATATACAGTGGAATTAACTGCTTCGTTTAGATTTATAAAATAAAAATTTTATTCTTCTTATTTATAAATATATCTTAAAATATCTTTATTATATGTTATGCTAAGCTAAACTATTTTGCGCTAACTAAATTTATATTAGTATTTAATATTGAAAAATATTTTAAAGGATAAATATCGCGAGTATTAGAAATTTCAAAATTAATACACTTAAGGAATATTGAAATATTTATACATTAATTAAAAATTATACATTCAAATTGAACTTACGTGACGAAATCATTAATGAAGTAATATTTTGAGACTAACCTGCAACATAAAAATATAGTTTTTTAAAAATACATCAATGTAAAGGGAAAATTCTTAAATATATTATGATTAAATTTTCATTATTGTTTTATAATACAGAAAATAAAAATATATTTAGAAATTTTTTAAATAATACACATATCCTTATTCCACATTCTTTTACGGTTCGTATTTCGAACCAATATACAAATCGAAGGCGTAAGTTATACACGCGTTTGAGCAGGTTAAAAGTGTTTGTGCGCATTCGAAACGAAAGGACAAACTAGTAATATTATTCATACTGCCATTCGGCGGCAGCTATGTAAAACATACCCGAAGTCAATATTAAGAAAATATTGTTGAAAAAATGGAGCAATTTTATCTTTTACCGATGTCAAGTTGACTCAAGTCATTCGTTTGTCTTTCCCTTTTGAGCACGTACGAATTTGTTTGGCGTTATCTAATTTAAGTTTATTTACTTTAAAAAATTTACACATTTAGAAGTTTTCTAATGCATTTATTTTGTACGAAAATTGATTTTGTTGTTACTGAGATCATTTTCAATCGTTGATAATTAATTTAAGATTAAAATCGTAGCAAGTATCAAACGATATAGTCAAAAAGAAAAGAAATCACTTAAAAATTTATATTTATAGAAAAAAAAAGTAACTATTTACAGTTAAAAAAGTTTAATTAAATTAAATTGAACAATATATTACACGCTTTATTAAAAATGATACTATATCTAAAAAACATTACCGTAGAAGAAAATTAAACGAGAATAATTTATTGCATTCTAAAATCAGAATCTTTACTATTAATTAAATATTTTAACGATATTATACACCATTAGAGAATCTTAAAGAGTAAATTTAAAAATGTGTGAAATTAATTAAATTTTTTTCAATTGTATTTCATTTTGATATCGAAAATATTCAACAGCTTACAAATGATTTTGCATTAGCAGGTAGGAAACCTTGATTAAAAATAATAATTTTTTTGCCACTTTAGTTTTATATTTGATTCCGTAATGGAATATATAAACATAAAAAATTAAAATATAACGTAAGATAACAAATGATAATTTTATTTAATCAAGTTTTATTTTCACGTGCCAAATTCCATAGACAATTATTCGATCGTAACGCGATTATTATTAATCTCGCCAAGTCTTACATTTACATTACGATATCGAATTTTATATGTAAATTAAAGCCTACAAAACTGGTACGATTATAATAAACAACAAATATCTTTTGAGTAACGTAAGCCCTTAACGACTGGTAGTAATAAATGAAAACAAACAGCGATTGTAACAGTAAAATTAATGCCGATTCTTAAATAAGTTTTACCTATTCTCTGTTATGACATCGCTTTTAGGTGTGTAAAATAATCAATTTGTATTCTTATCGAAAAGAAATAAAATATGGTACTTATTTATAAAAAAAAACATTCATTAATATACTTATCAACAAAATTTGCAATTTAAAGTAAATTAGAAAGCAATGACTATCGAATTACGGTTAGAAAATTATCATCGATTTATACTATCGATTTTATTTTTAATTATTCACCGTATCAATATCAATAAATCAAAGTACTGGTATTCGAATATTTGCTACATATGAGATACATGAAATTTACAAGAACTCGAAAAAATACATCTAGATGATTTTATTTGTACCGTTATTTTTAAACTTTTGAACCACGCGAAAAATTCAACTGGGCTAAGAATATCCAACTTGGTATTCTTTGAATACATGTATTTATTTAAACTCGTTGAAAATGTAAAATATGGTTGGTAACTGTACAGCAATCCAAGTCGCAGATAAGTAAGTAAATATTTTACTCGATACAAGCAGTTGATACATCCGCACGAATAGATTACAAATTAATTTAAAATTATACGAATCCACAATCCATCCGATAAACTTCCTTAGAAACTTACGAACTCGTACACGTAAATGATTTAATCGATCGCTCAACGATTCCCCAAAAGTACAAAGCGCATCTCCGAGTCTTACCCCGTTTCCTTTTTCACCCAGCGAACAGTTTTCGCTCGTTACACTCGATAAGCTCGACTCTTGAAGCACACGCGTAACGCACCTCCATTGAAAGCTTAAACAAAAAAACAGTGCACACCTGCGACACCGTTCGCTCACTCTCGAAGGACTACGGGGTCACGCTGTTGCTACCCGGTACTAGTAATGAGGTAATCAAGAGCGAGAAAGCAAAGAGAGAGAAACGAGTCGAAGTTCGTCCCCGTGCAGGAAAGCTCTAGAAAAGTTCTAGAAAAGCTCTAGAAAAGCTTCGAATGCATATAACCAACACCTCGGCGGTATTCGCGAGCAGGAATCCAAGAGATTGTTGTTTCCAGTGGCCGCGTGACTCCATACGACGGTAACGGGAGAGCCAACATCCTGCTTTTGCGGTTTCATTACCTGCGTAACTCGACTGGTACTCGGCGCCTTTGAAGGGGAAAAGGCGTTCGTAAAACCGAAGACGCGATGACAATAAAGACGCGGATTAATATTATTGCTGTATCGGCGATATTCGTAAGAGTGGAACGTTATTTAGGACGACGTTCGCTAGGCTTGAAAATTAAGGTTACCGATTATTGAAACGCGTTGCGGTAGGAAATATTGTACACTGGGGTGATTTACTATCGATAAAGAATTTATTTCTTAATGCGTATTGGAGTAAGATTTTATAAATAATAATTCAACGCAATTGTATTTTAGAATTGGCTGATCGATATCGATTTCATTTCAAGTTACATAAAAAAATGCTATTGCTAATATTAAAACTGAGACAACGATTTCTAAACTTTTTATTTGTAATAAGTATCATTAGATTACATACTTAGAAATATCGATTGCACTTTCATAAATTATGTGCATTTATAGGAGTTACAAGATACAAGAGTGAAAATCATCTAATTAAATCTTAGAGAAATAAGCGAAGAATTAACAATTTTTTTATATCGATATTATATGGGTATTTATATTTATATAGGATGCGAATGTTTTAAATATCGATATTTGGTACGATAAAGATTTATTTTTTATATAATGTTACAAAATTTTACAATACATATAAATAGTTTTTACAATGTATAAAAGTATTATAAAGATAAAGAAATTTAGCAAAGGTAATTTGATAAGGAAAAGATCCCGTTATATTGTGTTATACTTTTAATAGTAAAAAACTTAAATGCTTATTCACAGGAATAAAAAAAACCGAGTATTAATACTTTATTTATTATCCTTCTGGTTAATTCAAGGTCTTTCGTAAGTGTTTTATACATATATTTCTTTTGCAATAAAAACTAAAACTGACCAATAATATATATTATTACTAAATCTTTTATTACTAAAAGATTAATTAATTTTAAACAAACATTAAATGCAACTCAATTTGCTAAAGATAATTCGTATACGATATTGTTATATTCGATGCTATAAAATTGTTAAATTAAAAATCTAGAAATGTTTCCAACTGTATATAGTAACATTAGAATATACTATTAAAACATTCTTCTAAGCCTAGGAATAAATATTCGCTTTACATTAACGCTGAAATTTAAAGTAAAAACCGAAATGACTTGTGATATCGCATTTGTAAATTCTTTACGGTATATCTAAGCGGGACAATCTGATACTGATTTTTCTCACAATGTACGCTTTAATCGCGTCATAGGTGCTATTCAAATATTGCTTGTACGCAAAATTGTAAAATAATGCTTATCACGTAATGCAATGTATTATCGCAACTGGAAATTTCGGGTTCACGTTTTTCAACCTACTATTCGTATTTACAAGATGCCATGTCACTTGGAAACAGTTTTAGGATGGAATATTACGAGTTTCAAAAGATTTTTTAAATTAACGCTGTATATTACTTTTATCTTTCAGATGATATTTGTTTAAATATACAATCCACGAATGAAATAATCCATTACATAATATTATTGAAGAAATTATAAAGTTTATGAGATTATTTGATAATATTATGAAGTTTGTAGTGTGAACACATTGAAGTAAATCAATCATTTGATATTCACTTTGTGAATTAATAATATTTATTTGGCAATAATAATTTTTAAAAACTGATTTGGAAATTGAAAGAAGAAATTAATTGGTAACAGATATTTATAAAAACTTGTGTATAGTATTTATTGGATAGTTATAATATTTTAGAAATTCTTGTATTTTAAAACTGGATTGCTTATATTTTCAGGGAAAAGCATAAATTTTAAGAATTTGATATTAAGTTAATAATATGAATAATAATATGTCTTTATCTACATTTAGATATATATTATATTATTAAATATTTCTATGAAAAAATAATATCTAAATCAAGAAATTTGTTAAAATATTTAAACAGATTTAAAGACCTATTATCTGTTAATTTTTTGAATAATTTTTTTGAATAATAACGTTTTCAAAATTTCGTAGATAATATATGTTTACAATTTTTTATTGAATTGTGCGAAGCTTTTTAAAATCATTATATGTAAGCGTAGTGCTATAAATGAACTTTATTGTAAAATAAAATTTTATTCGTATCTCTATTCTTGAACTATTTAGATCATTCAAAATTTAAGACTTAAAAATAAAAATTTATTGTAGGAGAATAAATGTTTTATTATTTTAGCTTCCTTGGATAATTTACCACTCGTGACTTTGTTTTCACTTAGAGTATAATGAAGTCATCAAACACGAGTTTTTAAAATAAGAAATAATTAATGAATTCTGTTGATGAATATTCTGATAAATGGTGTACTAAAACTTAACAACTTTCGCATTAAACAATGGTAAACATTTAAAATGCACATCGTTAGGCTCACAAATAAGAGAAACTTTCTTATCTATCAAATTACATTCAGTTCAAAATAATTATCCATCAAGTGTAAAAATCATAGAAGAAGTAAAAGTTTATATCATTATTAAAAAAATGAGATTATTCGTATGAATTTCTCTATTTCAGCGCCACCCTATCATCACTTTCTGCTTCTCAGTTGAATTAGGTGAGAATGAAAGTTTAATAAAGTTAGTACATCTCATTTTGAGTGGCTTTTATTTTCTTGATACCGCAGTGGCGTATAACTACCGTAGATCTTTAGTAGAATGATTATATGGAACTTAAGTATGCGTTTCTATTATTGCAAATTTGTTTAGCGTTGTATCGATAATGAAATATTGAAAAAAAGATGATTTTTAAATTTAATATGTATTTATATAAGAGGAAATAACCAATGTAATCAATTAATTTTTTTAGACATACTTATATAATAATTATCGTTTATTCGTTTGGTTTAATCGGATAAGATCGAGTTATAGAAATAAAATAGTAGTATATCTATTAAATAATACATAGAGAAGAGTAAGAAAGATCTAAAAATAACTGATGAAGCGAAAAGCAATAATCTTCTAGTTATATTACATTCAGCAAATTCACACGCAACGCATTTAAAATAAATGTTTAGATAGATTTCAAAAAGCTCGATCATTGAGAAAATGAAATTTGCGAATACAATAAAAAACTACTAATCATCAAAGTCATTCTGATGAAAGAAATAAAAAAAATTGTACTCGTTTAGTGAAATATACAATAGTAAACAATTAAAAATATGGATTGAATTGAAAACAATACGTATTAGTTGAATAATATTTTGACGGCATTTGTATCAGCAAGATTTAAATTTTTTCTTTTCTACTAAAGACTTTTAGCAGTCGATCATACGAAAATTAGTATTTTTGCACTAATTACTATATATAACCGTCAACCATGAATATAAGAAATATTTGCACATCTTCCGTTTGAGACAGATACATTAATTAAGAGAGACTAAATTTAAAGTTCAATTTCGTCATTCCGTAAATATTAGTTATATTTACTTTAATTTTAGTTAGCCCTATCATAAAATAGAATTAGATAAATTAAAATAAATACATTTATGATGGATTTGTCATTGATAATATATCTTTTAATTATACTTTCTACTTGACCTACTTTAGTTATTCTAAAAAAACTATTTTCTTATTGGTGAAACATTTTATTTAATTGAGGAGATTATTTATTTCAGAGTTATTAATATCAGATAAGCGTTCGATAAAAGTATTTCGAAATTGAAGAGATCACGACCAATTTTATAGTAGATATTTTATAAGATTTACATAAGATACGGTAAGTTTAAATCGTTAAATAGCATTATTTATTTTTTGATAAGTACAATTTTTCTTCAGTTTAAATTTTAATCAATCAAACAAAACAATTTGTAGATATCGTTGCACATATTTACGTGTAATAATAATTCAACTTTGGATACCTCAAAGATTTTTCTTTACAGAAAAATGATTTATGGATATTATTAAAAATAAATTTTCAACAAATGTAGTGTCGAATGTGTAAGTTAATATAATTTAATATTCACAATTTTATTCAAGATTAAGTATATTCACTCTGGTGTTACAAAAAAATACATATTAAATACGAAAAGAATGTCTTAAAAATTTGAAACACGGAAATTTTAATCTTTTTTCATCCATTTGTAAATACGATCTAAGAAATATTTACTAATAAAAATATATAAAATAAACTAGTAGCGATTCATCAAGTAAAACTTTTTTTCGCTTTTCAACTTTACTATTTATTATACTTTATAATCACTTTGAGTAGCAACTTAAATCTTCTTTTGCTTTTTAAATGTATTTTGAAACGAGAAATATAGGTATAGAATTTATACTGCTAAGTGAATATTTTAGTCTGCAGAAATAAATTAACGTCAACTAGTATAAATACGAAAACACATTATTAGTTGTAAAATATGAAAGCAAGAAATTACTTTGCGCAATATTTGCATCGTGATTTATTATTTATTTGAAAAACCTTCCGATTTATGTTTATTCGATTCCAACACATCAAACACAAGCTTTGTAATATTCGAGTGAGAGAGTAATATTACATCGTTCCATAAAAGCGATACGTTTCTAACTGTCGAACAAAGAACGAATTGAAGAAAAGCATAATAATTACGCTTCGTTACAAAAACTCCGATTTATACAAATTCAGCAAAAATAATGGACTACAACGAACCAAAAGTCGACCAGTCGACTTTTATAACCGAAAAAAAAATCGAAACAAATTAAAGAAAGGGCAGCAGAATTTTTCCGATACGATTCAGCCGATGACGCGAAAGTGATTTGACCCTTCTTTACGTCGAATCGATAAACGTCTCAAAAGCAAAGTTTCCTCGATGGTTCCTCTTTGCAATAATTCATCGTTGTTTCACGAGGAAAGCGGAGAAAGAGATAAAAGCATCGAAGCTTTTTCACAACTTTGACGCGAGTCGATTACGCGTCGAGCAGAAACGGAGCTTCTGACTCAGCATATGCAATGATTCGAGGAGTCGTCGTGTCTTTTTTTTTTCCATTGTTGCCGAGAGCTCGCAAAGAAAAGTGAAACTGAACTGCGTATCAGTTTTGCGCGGCGAAATTTCGTTGGTCGAAATTTCGATCGGTCGTGAAATATAATAAGACAAAATTACGATAATTGACGTTTGTTGTGCACGAGAGTAATTTTAGGAGTTTTTACTTAATATACGATAATTTTCTCACCCAGACAATCTCGCACCTCGCGTACGACTACATTTTTCTTTGAAAATTTCTCTTTGTGCGCGAAGCAATAGCCGTCTTGAATTAATTTTATGTATCAATTTTTGCGTAGGAGATGTATTCGCTCGTACCGAAATAGATTTTATTGAAAGCCAGTGAACTCATTTGGCTTGTTCTATCAATAGAAAATTAAATAAGAAAATGAGATATGTAATTGACGTACGCACAATCTATAATATTTCAACAACTACGTATACCAAAGAAACGACGAGCCATACGTTAGTCGCTTTCTTAATAAAATATATATCTTCGGAAATCCAATATTGCTGATTATTTACCTTATCTTATCGCGTACATTAATAAGTTGATACAGTAATTATATTCAGGTACGGTAAAGAATAAGTTGTGACATTATAAGTATTTTATAGTACTCGAAGTTCACCGTACTCTTAAAATAAATAGTGTATCGAATTTAACGACAAAAGGAACTCTACTATACTCGTAAAAGAAAAAAGAACGCGGCTTTTACGCAATAAAATATGAATACCCGCCAACGTTTTTAATATTTCACATGCCTTTCGTTGTATCACTCGCGAATAATAATAACGCAAATCGCAAATGCACCTCTCGTCCAATTATACGTCCAGGGAGTGCTCACCTGTTTCTCGGTACCTCCCTCCCATTACGTCGGTATTCGAATCGGCAAAATTGACTAATTGTCGAAAGAAGCCCCGCGGGTGTCTCAACTCGAGAAGACCCGCGCGAAAACAACGATCGACAACTTTTTTATTCTACTGCACTTGTGGTCGCATCATGATCCAACTTCCCCCATCCGATACCGATGAATTTTATAATCGGCCATTTGCACGCGACGTTGGCTGGAGACGAGTAATTGATTCGTCGTCGCGTGAATCTCGAACGTAACGTCGAGTTTCTTGATTCTCGGTCTTTCGAAATAACGTACTCGAAAGGATGAGGGAAGCGGTTATTTCGTTTGAAATCGAAGGATCTGCGATCCCTTTGAATCTGGATTATACCGCGCGGAATGAAAGGTTATTAATGAAAATTTTTTCGCTGAGTCCGATGACTAAACTTATGAATTTCCTTTCCATATATTATTTAAGATTAGTCTCGTTGAGTTGAATTAAAACTTTTTCGAGTACAAGTTTATCTTGGATTTGATATAATCTAAGATAAGGATGAAAGAAATAAAATATGTCTTGGTATTTCTTTTTATGGTTAGCACTTACATAATTTTCGATTATTTTCACGAATTAATCAGCGATCGTTCGAAATGACGTTCGTCTGTATTACGGTAACTTATTTTTAATCGAGTCAAAATTATACACATTATTAAATTACGAGCGAAGTAAATAAAGCAATCGAGTAAAATGTAAAGTCATTTTATTCGTAAAAGTAACGGGCCGTTAAAAAAAAGTCCATGAACAAAATTTATGTCTTTTATTGAAAAAACTATTTTATAAGTTTATATTTACATTAGTCGATTCTTCGAATATGTACTTTAAAATCTGCGTCTATGGTAATAAAAATTTAGCTCTCCCTAATTTTCGTGTAATTATTAAACCCAAATTAGATTTACTACCACAATTATAATAATAATTTCATTTTTACGTAAATTATACCGTACGAAATTCGCAATACCTCGCGGTGTTTGTAATTTGGTAAAGAAATTACGACTCGTGATAATATTGACCCATCGTATGCCGTATTAAGTTTGCATCTGCAATCGAACCAATTTTAGTAAAACCAATTTCCCCTCGAATTTACAGTCGAAATCTTCGGGATTAAATTAATACACGCAATCGTTTAAGAATAATTCGTGACGTTCGGTCATTCAGAAAATCACTCGGATCGATGATTTTTGTACGTCGACGCTCAACAACTCGATATTGTTACTCCCAACTTTCGATTTATGACGTCGATGTATCGACTCGCTAAAATTTTGCGACCTCTCTGACGAGGTCACCTGACGACGCCGTGAGTTTATGAATCGATTGCCGACCCGAGCACTTCCCGATTTCTCTAAGTTTTAAATTGCGAATTTTCGTTGAGACCGTGATCGGCGTGACTTTTACTCGGTTGCTTCTGCTGAATTCGCGCCAAGTAGTTTACTCGATTTTCGCGTCGATTTCTTGATAAGAAACTTCATGTTTACGCCGAAGTGTCGAGAATAAGCGATGAATTTGGAAAAATTTGGATTATGCAAATTAATGCAAATTTATTGCTTAACATACGTGTGGTAGATATATAAGAGAATACGTGAATTCTTAATAATCTTTCATTATTTATGCATAAAAAAGTGATTAACCAATAATTACAATGATACGATTGACAAATAATAAAAAATCTAACTGTAACGTATTTGATAGAATACCGATGACAAGTGAAACGTTACGTAAGTCGGTCATAATGACAATAACATATTCATTAAATGAAACAAGTTTTCTTCTAAATTATTTTTATTACTAACAGTGAATTAATAATAGATGTATTATCAAGCTTTGCAGAGTGGTAAAACTTTTAAAAATATTTATTAAAATTTGTTCCAATAATTTAAAACAATAGATAAAAGATTTTCTCTTTGATGTTAAAATAAATACGATTTTAGACAATATTTACATTGCGTCATTATAAATTGTATTATCGGTACAAAAATGATGCTCTTTTAAAACTTGATCGTATATATGTGTAGTGGCCAAGCGAACACTGCAATATACGAGAAAGTTACCGTATGATAAAAGTGACGCAATTGTCGAAAGACCAGTCATAAATTATTTACGAATTGCAATTAATTTATGGTATTAATTGATATCAGCCATATATCCACGATAATAAAATACTTGAAATCAAATCTCGGTATATTACTGCACGTATAAAATGACATAAGCTGCGTAAAAACGTTGTTTTAAATGGGATTGATAAAGATACTACGAGTTTTAAAATCTAAAATGATTTGTACAAGTTATTTTGTTATAGGCTTTCATTTGCTTTTCCACATCGTATAAAATATATTTTTATATTCCTATAAAGCTCGAGTTCTTTCGATTTAATATTTTTTCTTGCGTTGTATCCAACATAAACGACGAAATGTTTTTCAAACGTGTGAACGAACCCGGAACCTTTACAAAAATGAAACGCTTTTCCTTTAAATCGATTATATCCTACAGAAGATGCCAACGTATCTATGCTTTATAAATAATGGTGATATACCGTTAGCACTTTCTTTCTTCACACCAACATAATTATACGTGTATACATACGATACGATAAACGTTACAAAGTTATACTCGTGATTCGGGATGAAAAAATAATATTCATAAATAGGTTAAGATTGTCAATTGCTTTCGATTTAACATCGCTTTCACTTACAAGTACCCACTTATAGATAATCGAAAAACTTAAAACACAAAAACCTTGAAATAAATTCAAAACGAGACAAAAACAAGGCGTTTCTTTTGCACAAACAGAAGTTATTCGAAGAAAGTTCCGACGTGCAATTATGCATGAGTTGCATGCATAAACAACGTAATCCGACGAGTCCGAAGATCTCCGGTACACAAGCGCAAGCGCGTATAAAACGAAACGAACGTCCCGGCAGATGTCATTGTTCGTAAGCACGTTACTTTCACAAAAAAAAAAAAAAAGGGAAAAAAAAAAGGAAAAAAAAAAGGCAAGAAAAGAAACCCCCCTCGAACGGCATAAGTCAATGGAATTCCAGAACAACCCGCGGATCGCTTTCAATTCCACGCGCCGCAAAACGAAAGGCATTTCGCGTGATTTCCGATATCGTTTCGACTCTGATTTTCACCTTTACGAGCTCCGCGGAACTCCTTCTCGGCTTGTCGTCGGATCGCGTCGTTTTTTTTTTCTTCTCGCGTGGAGGCGTGCGTCACGATTCTCTTTTTGCCAAGCGTCCAACGGGAATATCTTATTTACATGGGCAACACATTGCGACACGCCTCGACAGTTTTATCGTGCGCGTGATATGGTATTATTCTCTCCCACTTCTCTCTCTCTCTCTCTCTCTCGGTCTGTCCGAGAAGCGGAAATGAATTTGACGATGTGTATTAAAAATGCACCGGTCGTTTAAGAATTCGAGCTCGGAGATTTTCCGAGTAAGTGTTGAAGCTGTTTATACGTATCTCGAAAACTGTACGCTCGAACGTTGTTTACCAAAGATAACAAAGACTCGCGTATAGCGCAGGAAAATTTTGAACTGGCTATCACGACTCTGTAGCAGGTGTATAAAATATGCACCTTTCGATCCTTGTAATTTATAATAAACGTTCGCTATTCGAACGCGTCGGGATATTACTGTGCACTGAAAATAACACTGAAAATAAAGCTTACCTTAGACCCCTTAAAGATCATCATGAGAAAGAATAGTTACGACAAGACAACAATGTACAACCTGCCCCGAACGTGGGAAAGTCTCGAAGGCAAATCTCGATCCGATCGATCCTTACTGTATTCAATTTGCTCATAAATTTGCATCAATCTCGAGTAGATGCATTTCCACGGCGAGTTTTAATCTCATTAACCAGTTACAATATTTGCCGAATGAATTTGTAAAATGGATAATTTCATAAGTCAAAAACTATTTTTCTGTGGTAACGTAAAATAAAACCTATGAAATACAAGTATGATGATAATAATGAAATAACGTATCGACTTTCGTCTTTTATAGAGCTACAAATTTAAAACACCGTAGTAAAATAAACTATACCTATTTTCTCGTATCTTATTTGAATGGTATTAAAGAGAACTATATTTATTTCATGATATCTATGAAATAGATAGTTATTACAAATAATTAGATTATTTCGTAAAAATAATCTTTTATTACCCAACCATCGAACTTCCTATCGTAGAAAGCTAAGTTTGATTAAAGATTCGATCGAGTACATCTTGAACGAATTTAATATACGAACGCGTATAACATGACTCTTTGAAAAAAAAGTAATTTAAGAAAGTAAAACTTTAAACTATTTTATTAATAAACTTAAATATTTTTTACACGTAAGGTAAAATATGCTTATAAAATTTAAATTTGATTTATATGTTAATGGAATTTTTATTACATCTACCGATATAGATAATGTATTTACGAAGAAAATTGATTCGATAAAATTATAAACTTTATGAAAAAAAATGTAAAAAAATACAAATTTCTCGAAATTATTAATATCTTGTGCAACAAAAAATTATCTTTCTTTTGTTTTTAAGTTTAAATTGTGCATCGATAATTATAAAAAGAATATAAAATTTTGAAGACTCATCGATAAGGGAAAAATTGATACCGTTAGTTAAGTAATTATAGATGACGAATTTAAAAAAAGTTTTACTTTCGAAACGAATCTTTCGAATTCTTTTTCTCGATATGCATAGGTATGATATTCACCTGTATTAGTGTACGCACAAACACGTACATTTATTTAAAGATAAATATGTATAATTGTATACGATAAAGAGAATTCGATAAGAAAATATTTACCGACTTTATTCATAAGAACTAGATGATTGAATTTTATCTCGATTAAATTTCTTTACATCTTTTATAATATAGGTAAACTTTTCTACGCAAGTAACTTTATTCGTATCGTATTTAAATAGGCAATTTTTCAAGATATACATTTCACTCGATACAACTTATCGACATTTTATATTATTTTTTATATTTAATCGTTCGGATGAAATAAACGCATTTTAAAGTATATGAATTATTTAATATTTTAATTAGTTGTGATTACAGAGTTAGTCATAAGTATATAAAAAATAACGTAGCGCTCAAAAAGTATGTGAAAGTAGTCTTCGCTACCCTTCCAAATATTTAATCTATAATCTCTTCTGATACTAACGCAACAATGTAAGTAATAAATAAAACTAATCCTATAATTTAAAATAATCCGAAATCGTAAAAATCAATAATCTTTCTATTATTTTTACTTAATATTCTACTTTAAGGCTCACATCTATTCGAAAATATCGCCGTTATCGCCAAAGCGTTACCAAAAACAGAAAAATAAGAAACCGAGAATTCATTTTTTAAAAAATGAATTCGAGGAATTTATAATTACACCGAGTTTAAAAATAAAATATTCGTCGGGAATAATATTTGATTTCGAAACGATGAAAAAGTACCGGTACGAAAAAAGTATAAATTTACGAAGCGCGTTTATATTCGGAAGAGTTACAATTAAAATACGCGTCCGAAACGATAGTTTCGAACAATTTCAAAACTCGTCGCGAACTAAATTTACAAATACATTAAGCGACATCTCGCATCGATCGGCTTCCGTTTTTCCCGCTTCCTCCAAACCCGAATTCCATCCTCAAAGTGAAACCGCAGAAACATTTTGACCAAGTGAAATCGGACGCGTTATCGTCGTCGAGGAGTCGACCGGGATCAACGACATCTCGCGACTCGAGGCTCGCGCTTCATCGAGTGGGAGTTTTTTCACTGCCCCCGTGGAAACGGAAGCGACACGCGACTCATTCGTTAAACGACTGTTAATCCACGCGTGCGAATGAGAAACTCCTCTGGAATTGGGTCTTTTTCTTTAACGGGAGCTGCCCGAGCAGAAATTGGCTGATTGTACCTGGATTATATACTAGGATGTAGGAGCCGACGATCGGATCTTGGATCGCGATGCATCGAAATATGAATTGTACGACGGAAAACTTGTAGCCGTCACAGATGATCGAGAGATAATTGTTGGCGTACGCAGTCGGGAATTATGTTTAAAATAGATTTTATGTTTTCTCGTGACTATCGCGTGGAATTTTCTTCGCTTATCGAGACCGCAAGGGAACGCACGCGTGTCACAAGATATCACATTTTTATATTATATAACGCGGAAAATCGATGCTAGAAAATGGTTTATCGACCAAGCGAATTTAGGCTCGGTGAAAGTTTGGAGGTTGGATTATCATTTCTTTTTATCCTAAACGTCGTTGTATCGCGGAGCGATAAATTTCGCTTCGACGTAAGTAAGGTTCTTTCTTTTCTTTAAATTCCTTTGTATCGAATATTATTTTGTTGCGCGATCGCTTCTAGAACAACGAAAGGCCTAAACTTACAATGGCGCCTGCGAGAAGCGATACGAAAGCAGCTGTAAAATTTCCCGCGAGCGTCGAAAAATTGAAAATTATATTTTTAACGAAGCGATAGAATTTTTTAATAAGGTAAATTTGACGGATCGGCTCGAGTTTAAAGTATCAATTTTTGCGCTTTTACGTCGAGTCAAGCTTAACAAGATCGAATCGAATCGAATAAAAACAGGTGTTCTTAACAACGCAACGATCGCGATTCGATCTGATTTGATTAAGTCTTGTGATCGAGCAAACCCAGTGCACTATAAAATTTACGATCGTATTTGAATCGAAAACGCGAGCTGTTTGCATACGCGTGCATTAATCAAAAAGTTATCGAGTGATTTTTTATACGATTCGAGTCCTAATGTTCCGACAATGAGATCGCAAAATTTAAACTATGATTGTTTAGTAATTTAAATAATCTTTCAGCGTGTTTTTTCTTCTTTAAAAAAATTAATCAATAGCTAACGGTCTTCGTAATTTTTTATTTTTAAACATAAATGCTTCGTTGGACGTTCGGATAGGAATCCGTTACTCGATGATTATTCCAAGGAAAAACTTTACGAATTTATTATAAAGATGAACACTGTTACGTTGTTGAAAGATTTTAAGTAAAAAACAAGCAAATTAACGCGTCAATGTAGAATTAACGTTTGAAGCGTAATTTTTTTTGATGTATCAATTTAAGTATATAAAGTACCAACGTCAGAAATGTAATTGTTAACGATAATACATAAATAATGTTAAAATAATACAACGATGTTACTATCGAGAAAATTTTATCGGTCGAACCAGGAATTTTCCTCGAACGGAAAAGATTTTCGGGTTAAGGAATATAAAACCCAAGCACCTTATTGATAATTCGGATTCGTCGACGTAAATGTACTAGAAGCGAAATTAAAGACTCGTAATTCCATTTCGACGATAGCTTATATCTCAAGATACAATTTCATTTCAAAGCTTTCTCGTAAATTTAGACGCTTCGAGCATCGAGATAACGTACTCCGTGTATTTAGCACTTCATACTTCTATCATTCGAAATTATTTCTTCTTACAATAGCAAACAAAAGTTGTTATTCCGCGCTAGGAAACGAGCGTCTCGGATACAATACCACCGAGAATACGAGGGTTCGGAAAGGAAACACGTGAGATCGGGAGAAAACACGTGGGCTTTATTACCGCGGAGGCGGAGATTTCAATGTCCGATGGAACCAGAAGCCTATGATTCACCCTGACTATGAAGAGCTGCTCTTCAGGGAAGAGGTTATCGAGAATTATAAATATACCTCGTTAATTTCGAGAACAAGGAAATCAACACGATTTTTTTTTTTTTTTTTAGAAAGTTACGGGTTTACAATATTCCGTTGGCTCCGGTTATTGGAATTTCGGATGTTCGACCTTCCGAACCGACGCGATAATTCCAAAACAACGAACGGATTCGACGGCTTTGTATTTTTAGCCTCGCTGTTCATTTTGGATATCAACAGCAAAGGATCCACGGAGAGGATAAAATCCGTAACGACTTTAAACTTATTCTCGATAAAATAACACCGGCTTAACGCGTTACATAGTTACAAGCGATAAATAAAAACCAATCGCCGTGGCGATGAAAAACTCCTCGTCCCACGGATCTTTGTTTACAACGACGACAACGAATCGGCCAACCGCGTTTCTCGACTTTCCTCGAACTCCCCTCGACGCCGACCGAGAAACGAAACCAGAGGAAAAAGGAAAGAGAAAAACAAGAAAAAACAAGAAATAACAAGCAACTGTCTACGAAAGTTTCTTCCCGTGGATAATCTGTAAAAACACACTCGTGTCCGGGTTATCGTCACCTTGACTCGAACCGCACCCCAAAATATTGACATAACCCTTGGCGCGTTGCTTCTATGATATTTCTATGACTTTGCTGCCTACCTGAAGACAACGTGTAGACAACGTGAAGACAACGTGAAGACAACGTGAAGACAACGTGAAGACCGTCCGAAGAGTACCCGATGAGCACGAGGAGCAGCGCCGTCGGCAGGTCGATCCTCTCGGTAATTCGCGCGTGAAAGTAAACGAACCAACGCCGATCGCGGACGATCGCTCCGATGCGTCGAGGCCACCGGTACCGAACCGACTGACTGACTGACTGACTCGAGACTCGAGGCATAGCGGCTCTCTCGTCTCGTCGGTGCTCGTGTGGGTGAGTGTCCGTGAGCGCGACGCCGACGCCGCCACCGTCGGCGCTCCTTTCCCAGTCTCCCCAGTCTCCCCAGTCTCCCCAGTCTCCGAGTTCGCTCCAGGAGACGCTGTTACCGGGAGGTTGGAGGTTGTTCCGGGTGACGAGGAGGGGGAGGAGTCGATCGATCCGCGAGCTTCGCTCTTCTCGTCGTTTTTCCAAGGACGTTATCAGAGGCGATTGGGAATCGTGTGAGTTTTACTGCGCAAATGGATCGCTCGACTTTTTCTCGGGTTTTGTTTTAGCTGATTTGTTTATCGGGGTTATCGATGCGAAACGACCGACGTTACGAGTTCCTTAGAGTTCCGATACATCGTCGAGTTTTCCAATTTAAACGTAATTTATTAACGTTATTCTCGCGTAGATTTTATGTTATGTGCGATATATGTGTGATATATATATATTTTTTCTCCCGACGATATTTAGGTCATATTTTTTATACTAATCGAGTCGCGTTGGAAATTTAAACTCGTCGATGGATTCGATATTTTCGTATCGATTGATAGACCGAAACAAATATTTTCTACATTTCATTTTCATCTTTGGATCGATGATATATTTTCTTTGTATATATTATGGAATACACTAGTCGATATTATACAGTAAGAATTATCGAATACGCAATTAAATTAATTTATATTTTTTTAGATTAATGTATCTTTATGTATGGGAACGATAAACGTTCGATGATATTCTTGTTTGTATGTACCGTGTAAAATCCAAGTTTGTGTACGATGGAATAACGTATTAAAGAAATACCGAATTGTTCCATTTTCATTATTTTATAATCTTTCGATATTCGCTTAATACTCGTATAATTTTACACCGATAAAATATTTTATTAGCTAAGGTTTTCATTTTTAATAACTATTTGTGATGAACTGCGTTTAATAATTTCATAACTACTTTTTTAAATATTTCTTTAAAATATCGTTACATAAATTTACGGTAAAAAATATATCCTTAAAAAGTGATAAATTGTAATTCAATAGCGGTATTTTTATTAATATACTTTTATGAAATATTAGTAAGAGGAAATTTTTTAATATATTTTTTAGCTAAAGTTTAAGTTTTTTTTCGTAAACTTAAATATCGGTCTTTTACGTATTAATCTGATACATAGATATATTATCTCGAATTTGAAAACAGAAATCACGTGTTTATTATGTATTTTAATCGTATATTTATTTAGCCGAGAAGAGTACTATAAAAGTACGAATTCAAGAAAAAAATAAACGAATGAAAAAATAGTCTTTCGAGCGAATCGATGGAACGAAACTTTAGATTCGCGAAATAATGAAAATTATTTTGAAATCGATGTAATTTCCTTTACGATAACGAAGTTAATTATACTTAAGATAATTCTCTTTTTACATTAAACAATTATGTCTAGATTCTAAGATGCGAATAATCATCCAGAAATAACCACCGTAAAAAAAAATTCGAACGCAAAGCGATAATACCGTGTTTTAAAAATACCCATAGTTTTTTTAACGTTTTATCGAACGTTTCTTTAAATTCTCATATCGCATAATCTTCGACAAAGTCCACCCGATCGTTTATTCCCGCTATTATAAAAATACGAAAACCGCCTTTTAACAATTGCGTCCTCGCAAAGAAATATTTACAAGTATCCAAAATATTTGCCATTACGAGCCATCCCCGCATCCTCGAGATAATTACATCAGCCTGAAAACGAGTGGACGCTTTTTATTCATCCAAACGTTTTTAGCGGGAGATATCAACATTTTTTGCAAATCCCATTTTTCTCTCTCGGCTGGGCAAATACGTTTGACAGGATGTGCACTTCAGGGAACTGCAAAACGAAAATCAAACCGCCGCCACCGACATTTTTATCTCCCCGATGTGTACACGAGGCGTCGTGTGTTCAAAGATCAGTGATTCTCGGTAATTAATAAATAAAGAATTTGCCCGCACGCGCGTCTCGAGGAAGTGCCGGCAGTGCATTAACTGATCGTCTCGCTGCTTTCTCAAATCAAGGTCGACGAGAATTCAGTACGAATTTTTTCCCCGTTCTTTTTTCCTTCCCTCCATTTGACTCCGCTACCGCTAAGAAGTCGGGCACGTACAGTCGGCGCGGAAATTCGAATTCAGCTCGTCGTGGATCATTGCGTAGATCGCGAACAAGTAAATCTTTAACATCTTTCCCCCGACGAACTTTCGTGCGAGCTCCTCTGGTCATCGAGGCTGTAAGATTTACGACCTAACGTCCCTACGATCAACGCAACTTTCGTATCAATATTTTTACGATTTTATAATAAAATGTTGTGTAAATGGTCCGAGTAAACTGATACCCAACGAACTTATTACGGATTATTTAGCGTAAAGATGTATATATTAGCTAATTAATTATCATAATTCGGAAGATTGAGATACGTTGCGACAAGAACGGATTATAACAGAGTTTGTATTACCTAAGCCATCGGTGTAAACAAACTACTTCGAGTGTCGACTTACGTATTGCTTCGTGTAAACACGTTGATCGTCTACTTTGTTGGGTGTAATACTCGAGTGTAAACGCGGGTTGATTAATTAAGCTCATTTTGGATATTGATACTCGGATGTAAATCCGTGGTACGTATTTATTTGGTGTAATGTTTAATAAATAAAAGTTAAACGTTTTTTTAAAGTGTATTTTAATGCGAAATATTAAAGTGCTTACAACTTTTTTATTTTTTTTTAACAACGTATAAGCTGTTTTTCAAAAGTCGCGTTGTAATAAATCTTTGGACTGAAAAATTACGCGTATATAAATAAAAATATGTAACCGTTTCTATTGAATTTAAACGTATATACGCGCATAGGTTATAATATTAATTAAAGATATTTTTAAATATTTTTGATATTAAATTTTTCTTACACAAGATATTTTTATACGAAATATAAAATTTATTTACTTACTGTAACAAGGTTTTAAAGTAATTTAAAGCTATAAGTATAAAATATTAATTTCAAAGGTATATTTATGTTCAGATTTGTTTTAAAGAAAACGATTGCCACCATTCTATAAAATAAATGCAATTTTAACCTTTAATATTTAAGTTTATATAAGTTTGATTATTTATAATATACGATAAATCTGTAATCACTAAATTTGATTATTTTGTTATATATTCAGAAAACAAGCAAAAGAAATTATGATTAGTAAAAAAAGTTTTGAGTATTGTTATTTATAAATAATTGTTCGTATTTTAAGATTTTAGCTTTTTTCATTGTAGAATAATGTATTAATTATAGTTGATCAATCGTTGAAATATTTTATAAATTCTAAGCTATTAATTTTGATTTAAAAATATCTCGATCGATTCTATTTTTATTATATTTTAAAGCTGATATTTTAACAAAATCTAGAATACCGATTAAACTAAGCCCATTGTTTTGATTTTCATACGTATTAAATTAGATTTTATATTATGAAAAATGAAATCACATTATCTTATATCCGTAATATATCTATTTTTTATAATAAAAAGTATTTTTGAATAAATTATTAAACTACAGCATGCAAACTATTTTTATTATCTAAATTAGAATAAATTTGCTCGTGTTTAATTTTTAAAAAATCGTTAAAAAAATTTGTTATATTATTTGTTACTCAGAACTGCTGCTGTGAATCATAAACGAATATTTTTATACAAATGCAACGATAATTATTACTCAAAATAGAAATTTACTGTACTGATAGTTTCCTGTAATTTTCAAGTTAAATAAAGATTAAAAATATTTATTCTATTGTTAATAATTCAATTATACATAAACCCTTATATATTTTTTAAATCGTACAAAAAATTTTTTTTTCCATTGTCTATATAATACTATAAATGGGAACAGTTTAGTATTATAAGTAAGATAATAGAAACTAACTGAACTATACATTTATTTTTTAGTGCAATTATTGCCCGTGTCAAAGTGACGATATAAATAGTATTTATTAGCTTTAATACGTTATTTATAAGAACAAAAAATGTGTAACTACATAAGTTTTGTATAGATGAAATCAACACACTAACGTATAAGTTATGCACGCAAGTTTAGCATGGAAAAATTTATAAAAATTGTCATATTTAATAGCAATTTTAATATCGTTTTTACTCTATTTTTATAAAAAAAAAAATACAAAATATTAAAAAATTATAAATTGCAAACCATAAATTTTAAACCTTCATTATAGCTTTATGTATTCTATTAATTATGTATTGCAAAAGTATATTGTAGGTATGTATATACGAGAGAAATATTATTTCTACATAGTTTACACAAAACTTGTAGTATACAATTATTGGATTTGAATTTCATCAAAGCATTACCGATTTTAAATATTTAAATTTATATCGTAATTAAACAGTGAAACTACTTTATAACTTTTGTAAAATTCTCTAAATATATAGATTAGCTTATTTAATTTATTCATCATAAAGTATTCTAATAATTTGTGTGTATATAATTGCGAATAATCCAAGTCATTAATTATTTATTATAAAACAGTCCAAAGGTTGAAATAAAAGTTTTTAAAGTATATTGAATAAAATTTGAAATAAAATTTAAATAAATAAATTATTGTATGTAATTTTATTTATTTAGACTATATTGATATTTAAAATAATTTTTAGATATCCTACTATTAATATAATTTCAATGAGAAATTACAATTTTGATATTTCATAATATTCACAATAACTCTTATATGTATTTAATTAATTGAATTGTTTATATATATATATATACACAAAACAATTTACAATTCAACTTAGCTAATGGAATCTTTAGTATTTACAAACATACAATAATGTAACATAAATTAACAGTTTTTATTTAAATACTTAAATAACATTAGTTAAATATAAAAATTGTAAGTTTTTAATATATTATTTACACATTAATTTATTTATTATGATATATTTACTTGCTAATTTTAAAGCACATTTAAATACTAATTATATTTGAAACATACGTTATAGATGTTTTAGTAATTAATTTTCAATGAGGTAAATTATTGTGAATTATATATAAATGATTCAATAATTTCATTTATTGCTGTAAAACATTCATACAAAAAGCAGTAAATATAAAATACTGTAAATTACTGATTCGTAAATGTAATTTACTAAAAATAAAAAAAGAATGTACATTTTACATATATATGATTTATTATGATTTCACAACATTTCAATAAAAATTTTATTCCTTAATGTCTGATGAATGTATAAAATTAAGCTTACTCTCTAAATCTTCTAGACATATCGACTAAACTTTGTGGTTCGATAATTGATAATTGTGAACCAGTCGGTACGTTTGCATTATTTTCCAACGACATTGTCTTTCCAACAAATTCCATACATGTCGATGCATCGTTTGTACCGTCATTCATACGATACGAATCACAATAAATACTGTCATTTTCCAACTTCCCTGACATATCAGGTCTACTATTTAACGAGCTTCCATCTATATGTACCGAAACTTCTCTAGGAGTCGTTTCAAAACAACCCATTGTTGATACTCCGTGCTTAATATTAAAGTCTTTCTCCGATGTAATTTTAAAATTAGATGATTTAATTTGAGTCACCAATTCTGAAATTTTATTATCATCTTCCTTTAATAGCACAGCAGCATTGTGTAATTTCTTATAATAATGTGGTTTTATTTCTGGTCTTTGTACACAATTGAATCTGTCCTTGATGCGTTCCTAAAGCAAAAAGAAACATTAAGTTACTTAAATAGTAAATAAAAGTATTATATTACACAATGAAATAATCTCGCTTGTAGATTCGATAAACATAAAAAGTATATACATTCGATAGACGATATCTTTATTTATTAGCGATTGTTTAAGAGAAAATTAATTTTTTATATACATAGTTTTGTAGTTTAAATAATACAATGCAGAAATTATTAGAGTTCATCGAAACAATAAATAATTATCAAATAATTCAATATATCGAAGACTAAAAATATATTTATTCCTTCGATTTAAATTATCGAACAAAGTTATCCAACGAAACGGAAACAAATTATATACCGGATAAATATTTATTATTTTTAATACATATACATTATTAAAGTTACAATAAGTTGAGCGAACCATTTAAAATTAAATAAAGTTGTAGCCGTAATAAATTTTTGATATTGGAACATTGGATGGTTTAAACGAACGTAAAGAAATTTGCATAAGTCCATAAAGAATAAATATCCGCGTCGACTTTAACATTTACCATCTAATAAAACTTGACATCGCATCAATAATTTATAAACGTTTAAAAAAAATATTTATTCAAGAAGACACAAACGAGTTTCCTTCAAAGAAAAAGAATATTTATAAATAATCGTCGAACCCATTTTTCTAAAAATTTACAAAAATAGATCTATTCCAGTTTAATCTAATCCATTCAAGCGAACTCCTTCGTAATAAATGGTTTGACCACTGGTGTATTCGATCACTTCGACCACACAACTTTCACAAAATAAAATGTCCAAGAGTGGGATCACCGTGTAATTGCTGCAACGCGACGCAACCCACACACGCAGCCACGCATAAATACACACACGTCGATGAAATCCCTTCTGGATGTAAAAAGAGACGATTTAAATGGCCACGTAAAAAAGGTAAAAAAAAAAAAAAAAAGGGGGAAAAAAAACGAAAGAAAAAAATGCCGACCCTCTCGAGACTCACCGAGCGGTTAACAAAGGGCCGAAGCGATCGGAAAAAAAGAAGAGATAAAAGACAAAAGGGCAACACCGAACCTTGCAAGAATCGTCGAGCGGACCTTTATTCTTCCTCACGACGAATTTGCTCAGAAGATCGTCCAGCATCGCTGCTTTCATAGACACGCATTTCTTCGGGTACTTGGTCCGTACACTATTCAGGAACCTGTGCTTCTTTATCTCCAACGGCGTCCAGTGTTTGCTAGGTAATATCTTCTCCTCCGGGTTTTCTCTCCACGAATTCTGCTGCTGCTCATCCATCCTCAACCTCGACCGTCTCCTTCGTCGCAGGCACAGAGACCCGCTCTCTTCGGTTCTTCGAGGCTCGTCTCCTGGATCGTCGATTCTGTTACCCCTTGCCGTTGATTTTTGCCAACTAGGAGCGATGACGACACTACGGATGGATCATCTGGCCGATATACCAATACTACTTACCGCTATCCTCGTCTCGTTACTTGTATGTGTCATATAATATCGCGCAGTACGACTCTGTCATGGCGTTTGGGAATTCGGCTTGCGAGGATCGACGACAGATGGCAGAACCGAGCGTCAAACTTTTTCTACTTCTTTTTTTTCACTTTGTCGTTTAAAGGGAGAGAACATTTCGAGGCGTATCGTCGATGCGGAGGAATGTCTTGGAGAGCACGATCAAATGTTTGTTTACAAGTGGAGGATGAAGTTTTTGCAAGATTGTCTTACTTACTACTCGCTACGACGTTATTTTATTGTAGCGATAATTTTCAAAATGACGGAGTAAAGACCGGAGCGTTTTTATATTTCTTTGGATGTACGTTAGAAGAGTATAAATACGATGTTTGATTCGTTCTTCGTCGCAATACTGTAATAAGAATTTTCTAACTCGGAGCAGCTTTCTAAATTATTTTATTGTTTAACGTAAAACTACGAACGATGAATTTAAAGTAGAATACTATCGGGATCGATACCGACTATTTCGTACTCCCAACTCTTTGTATCTTCTTTTATACTTATTAACATTGCGTTGTCTATAAGACTTTCGATGTCGCTATCGTTCGAATCTTTTACGACATCCAACTTTGGTTCTAACAAATTTTTATCTTCCATTTTTCCTGGATTTTCTGGATAGGTTTTAATCGAACTACCGGATGAAGATTTATCTTTGGAGGCTTTGGGATCCATATTTGAATTTTCTATTTATATTATTATTCTATGTTCTCTAATTGGATTATTTTACATTCGTTATTCCATTTGATATATTGCTCGAATATTTGTTTTTTCCCAATTGTACTTTTGTAACGTTCGATACGCTATGGTAAAGTTTCTAAATCGTCGACGAAAGATTAGTCTGTTTGGAAAATTCGATAATTATCTTATATAAATGTAATTCAAATTTCTCATGAATTTCTTAGATCTTATTTACATCGTAGATTTATAAATTACAAACCTGGAAAAGATTTCGAGTTGTCCAATTTTCTTTGGTAATCTTTTTGACTTTTTAAGTCATTTACAAATATTCGAGTTATGTAAGATCGATTAAATATTTTACATCCATGTTTCTGCAATCAATTAAACATTGAAAAAAAAATAAAGCCATTTAGTATAAATAATGTATTTAAAAAGAGCATTATAACCTAACTCATCGACTTCATGCCGTTTTAAATTGTTATTTTTTATTCTTCAAAATTTAGAATCGATACACGTAAAACATTTTATGAACCAATAAAACTAATTTTACAGCATTTTTTTGTAATAAACATTTTTATTCAACACCACTTGCTCCTTTTATGATAATTATTATTTTCTTTCCTAAACATATTTAAACGACTGTTAATCGTACTCTTTCTTTCTACCTGCAAAAATTCTTCTTTTTCTACTATTCAAAACCTTTTTTTTCGTTGTATTTTATGTGTATACTTTTTTGTTGCGTCTCGTAACTTTAACATTTTCAAAAGGTTAAAATCAATACATACACGTGTACCGAAACCGTCACTTAAGTTTTGAATCGTATCGATCTGTAATACTAACCGAGTAAATTTTCCAACCGAGTTTTCAAGGGTTCGTCGGTAATTTTAAGAAATTATTAAAGATGGCAGCAGAATTTACTTTGTTGTTGACTAGTTCGAATCAACGCATCGTTTTACCGAAGATAAGCTCTGCTTTGTAATTATAAAAAGACTAATAAAAATGTAAATATAATATTTGCCCTAAGTTTGGAATTGCATGTAATCGACGAAATGTTTGATTGGTTCGCTTTTTAAGAAACTATTTTTATATACTAATATACATGTTTGCAACTGGTGTAAGAAAAATGTTCGTATTTTATGAAAAAATTACCGTACAAAAAAAGATAGCAATGCAAGATTTTGAGTTTGACTAAGATTCATCCTTAAGACCTGAACTCGTTTGAGATTGTGCAATGAAAAACAAGAGGAATGTTAATGTAAAATTACCCGCAGTTTTTACGTTAAGTATAAGTGTTTTATGTGTTCTACTTTTTAACATTAATGTTCGGATTGAGTAACCAAACCTTTGCAGACCTTTAGAATGTCATAAAATCACTTTCTTGTCATAATCCACAGTTTTATCTGCGGCCTTCAACTAATAGCACAAAAAAGTAAAAATTTTAAAAGAAAGCAATATAATAAAATAATAATGTAGTGGTTAAAGAAATTATTTAAAATATTGTTAATTTTGAAAGGTTAAAAAATCTTTTGTACAATGTTCGAAAAAGTTTTTAAGATTCTTTCGCGCGTAAAAATCCATTTAAAGCACGCAAGTAAGATAAAACATGTTATCTTTTAAGTATTCTCTACAAAATCAGACTGCAATTTTATTATAAGTATAGAGTGAATAGAACGTGTTACATTCTTCAAGGTACTTTATCGTAAATGAATGTGCAGTAATGAACAATACTTGAATAAATTTCTTTGGAGTGTTGTACTTTATTTTCAAATTTCTAAGCTTCAATTAACAGTAATTAATAGTTACTAATAATTAATAAATTATTCTTCAGGCGCTTCTTTAATTAAACTATTATTTTTAAATATATTCTTCGTTACTGACTAATATATATAAAGACGGTATATAATTAAATGAGATCTGCGGAATTATATGTTAAATGTATATAAGTTGACTGCTAAAATTCAAGTGTATAAATTGAAACTATTAAGCCTAATTTTTATGTGAATAATAAACATTTTATTTATTGTATTGAAACTTTAATATTTATATTTATGGCAAATTAATATAAAAATTTAAACCATCTTTAGCTCTAATAAATTTAGTAAGTTAATAGAAGTATAAATGCTAACGAATTATATTAGAAAAATAGTATAAACGTTTATTTAAAAAAAATTCTTATTATTTAATACATAATTTAACGATGCATTTTAACGAAAATATATAAAATTTAAATGCTTAAACTTAAATTTAGTAGTATTTAAAAATTCGAGATATATTCGTTAAATAAATCTTAAAACTATTAATATTTAAAAGTAAAAACGTTCATTATACATAAATTTATTCTTGAAATTTAAAATATTTATTATATAAAAGAAGACATTTAAATTAAAAAATGTCGACATTTCCAATAACATGTTTATGCTTCAATTTGAATTCTATTTAAAGTATGATTAGAAATGAAATAAAACTGAATATTAGTAAAAGATAAGAATTTACGTATTAATAGAGTATGAATTTTAAATACTATTAGAGTATTATTTATTTTTCTCTTTTATGAGTTAGAGGCGTGTATACGAAGTACATACAAAAATACATTCTAGTTGAAAATTTCCTCTACAACTTATAGTTTTGAAATGGAAATTTAATGCTCAATAAAAATTTTCTTTTTAATCAATTTTTATGTAACAAATATACAATAAATTTATATAAAAAATATATTTTCATAAAATTAAACATGAAAAGTATTAATAGTATACTGAAAGTTTTGTTTAGAATAAAAATTTGGTAAAAATTAGTAAAAACGGTTGTTGAAATGATTAAGTATTGGAAACGAGTAGTAGACATATGAAATGAAAATAATATTTTTAATTTTAATTTATTTATATAAAAAAAATATAATTTTTAATTAACGGAAATATTATTGATTATTGAAAAATAAGTATGGATAAAGTTTTGACAACCTTAATGTAACTTATTATTTAATGTAGAATTAAGTTTTTTTCTTCATCATTTTAGTAAAAATAGGATAATTTTTAAAATTTGAATAATGTATCTTTTACAAATAAAAATGATATAATAATTCAAAATAGTTATTAAATATAATAATTCTTAGATCAATCATTATGTAATATTTTATAAGTTTTCTATTTGATAATGTGCATTAAAATATTCCGTAAATTTATAATAGTACTTCAAATACCAGATAATAATACAAAAATACGTTATCTAAAATAATATTAAAAATGCTGTTTTGTATTTAATTTTCTTAAACACTATCTGATAAAAATAATTGAAATTTACTGAATGACGGATTCAAAAAATTCCAGTTGGAATAACAAGTATGAAATTCTGTAAAAATAAAAATTATATCATGTTCTAGATATAACTAGAAATGGGAATAAGATAGTTTGATTTATTAAAACTATGAAAATAAATAAACACTAGTATTTATTCATTATTTATATTTATTGTACTTATTGCAATATTTAAATATTTTATAATTTAAGTTGTAGTAAACTTATTATTAAAAAAAACATTTAATATTTTTAATTCAAAAAACTATATACTACCTATTTTGTAGTATACGGAAGAAAGTTTGTTCCTGTAAAATGAGTATAAAAATAATACATGAGTATAATTATAAAAATATTTAAATTACTTGGAATTTTTTAATATTTGATGGACCTTTAAATTAAATTTTCTAATTTTAATATGTATACCAAGTATACTTTTTTAGTAATATATTTTTTATTATCTTACAAAGCTCTAATATTTTCAATTCTATTTACAAAATTACAGAGTAAAAATAAATTAATATTTATTTTTATCACAGTAAAATAAGTTACAGTCGTAAAAAATACTAATAATATTTTGCAATAGTTTTTATTTGTCATAATTAACGTAGACTATTAAAATAATATTTTTAAAGGATAATTTTTAAACCTAAAAATGTAGAAGCAACAAATAAACAAATAATAAATATAAGGCGTATAAATAAATCATTATAAGAGTTTGATCGTAGATGGATAAACCCAGTGGGAGCTTTCCGATTTTATTATATCGAACGGAATATAAATAAACACAAATAGAAAACGATACGGTGGTAGCTTATCTCTTATTACAAGAGTGGAATATGCTCCTTCTATTTGGACCCAGCGGGATTTATATGTCGAACGGAATGAATATCATACTCATACTTCCTTGGGCCTGACGGATAGTCAATCGACAATGGAGTTCAGGAAAGACCAAAGTTTCTTCGGAATGTCTTGTCGGTGCTGATAGCGTCTCAGTGCCTGGACATACTCTTAGGAAAGTTGAAGAGAAATAGACTTAATGATGTAGTTAACCCAAAAAGAGACAGATATATTTATACACAAAGGCGGAGAGAGAATATCTGTATTCATCTCATGTTTAATACAAAAGAACTTGTCTTTTCTCAACGTGTTTTATTGACATAGATTTTTATAAGAGCTCATTAGATGAACATGAATTGAAATGTCATCGAATAATAATTATAAAAATATGTAAAATAATGTATGTTCGTACTGTAATTTTTTAGTGCAGTCAAACGAATCCAATTTTGTTTAAATATTAATACACGAATACGCATAATTAAGTAAACGTAATGCGTGTACAATTTTTATTTTTTGGAATAAAGATTTGTGATTTATTTGACTATTTGATTACTTTTACTTAAACGTATATTTTATTAGTTTAATTTACGTAGTAATGAATTTATAACAATTAAATTTTAATATTAGTCGATGCTTTTGTAAAATACAGATAAATCATGGAATGTCAATTGACAAAATATTGTTAAGTAGTAAAAATTCATATTTCTATTTTTATCGTGTAACTTTTAAAGTTATAGAAAGAAATATCGAAGTCGATAGATAGTAAATTTTAAATTAGGTCGCACCGTGATTATGATCGAAGTGAAGAAGAAAATTTCGATTTGCATGTCCGATAATTCTAATTATTCAATATTAGTTTCTTTGTCGACCGAGTTGAGATTTATCTTCAAGCGATTAACTGATATTTTGTTTTGAATATTCTATTTCCTTAATGAATTTTTCAGTACTTTTCTATTAAAGTAAACGAACAACAGGGAAACGGTAAAATGAGTAAATAAATTATCTTTTACTCAAAGGAAACAATAGAAACAATAAGTAGTAAATATTTCGAGCGACAATAGCGTTTCATAAATTTCTTAGTTATTTTTAATTTTTTAAAGAAATATATCGTTACTTATAATTTTATTAACTTGTCATCTACTGTTTTTATCCTGTAGTAAAATAGTACTTCGAAAATTATTAATAGAGAAAAAGTGAAATACGTTCGTTAGTGATGCAATTAGATCAGATCTATAAAATTAATTTTTCTCGTACGTAAAGTCTATTACAGAAGGTTATAATTTTATTATGTAATGAGAAAAAATTCAGTGCATGTTATTTTTATTTATAACTTGTAACTATAATTTTTATAACGGACTTTAAATCGAAAGTATTACATTTGCTATCTTATGGATAGGTATAAAAATATTTTTACTCATTCGACTAAATTTATTATTTATTCATTGTTTAAAGAAAATGAATTATATTTATCTTTTCTACCATTAAAATAAAGTATCATAATCAACATGAATTAGAAAAAGCAGAGACATAACAAACCATGAAGGGCAGACAAATATTTACGAAAATATATGTATAATGAATTTGTTCAGCTTAATCGTTAGTATACAGAGTTTAATCATTATTCATAAAGTTTCAAATTCTCAAGATGAGATTTTACTTCTTACGAGAGGAACTGATTGCATTTTACAAATATCTAAATTCTGTACAATATATGTCACGATGATTAATTGAATTTCAAGATGATATTACTTTAAGAAAAAATTCATTGTAATGTTTGTTCCTAAAATACTTGTAGTAAATAACATAGTTTTAAGAAGAAGGGATAAAAAAAATTAACATATTTATTACACAGTTAGAAGAATGCATTTAGAATAAATATTTTTCAAAATTAAATATTATTAAATTACAAATCAGTGATAGAGATTATCTTTATTATTCAAGCAGGTAATTTGATATCTTAAAAACTTTTATAGATTCAAAACGAAGCAAATTTAATTTGATTATTTATTTTATTTATTTATTATTAAGTAAATTAATTATTAATAAATTATTTTAATGAAGTAGTGTACATTAAAATAACTATTACATGTATATGAGAAAGATTTAGGTAAGTATAAATAAGACTCATTGTTTAAACAATATAAAATAAACTTTATTTGAGAGCAATAATATGCAACAGTTGAATGATAATAATGAGTCTAAATTAATTTAATTTATGATAGTCTTCGGGTTATATCTGTAAATAAAATTGATGTATGCGTTATTTATTTATACGAAATTGAAATGCAGTTATTCAAACAGTTTGACAAAAGTTCAGCTCTGTTGGTATTTTAATATTTAAGAAGATTTAAAGAATAAAATCTAAAGTTTTAGAGAAATAATTAATTCTAAGAAAAATTTTATAGAAATTCAGGAATTTAACGAATCGTGTAAAAAGATCTTGTTTGTAACTAAATTTGTATTATTATGGAAATTTAAAAGAGGATACTTTTTAATCTTAATTTTAATAAATTTAATAACATTATTTTTATACAATTTATTTTAGTATTTGAAGAATAAATAGAAGTTTCTACGAATTGAATTTAAAAGAATATTTTATCGATTGTATTACTTACATTTTAATGTGAATATCTTAGAAACTTTAGAATTAATTTTTATGTATCAATGGAAACATATAGTAAAATAACAATGAAGAAAAATATACATCAATTTTTTTGTAATATACTAATTGATTTTTACTTTTTCAAAATATTATACAGATGTGTGTGTAAGCAGCAAGTCAATATTTTTGTTTGCCTAAATTTGTAAATTTGTACTTGTCTTCTGAATACACATTTCCTCGTAATAATAGAATAAATATAATTAACATTTATATTAGTTAAATTATTTATGGCTAGATTTTATTCACAGCTTTTATATTCAATCCATTTTTTAGTTATTATTGCTTATGCTTGATATATATATTCTGATATTAAAAGTAGTCTTTTTGAAGAAATTATTTTTGGAAATTTATCAATTATTATTTATATTTATTGACATTAACAACATGAATAAAGTAAATTAATATACATTTATGATTTGAGAATCATCAAATCTTAATCACAAATATCTGATTTGCAGTTTCGAATGCGAAATCATTTGCATACAATGATTTAATTTTGAAAAGTATAACCAAGTTGATCGTGAACTATAGTTGATTATAAGCCTTTCAAAATAATAATAGCATATTGTTTCATAAATACGCTATAATTTTTTTACTAGCATTATTGAGGATATTAGTACGCCTCTATCACTAAAAATAAAAATTATTATAATTATTATATTTTTATTAATGTTCGGTAAATAAAAAATAAGGTAAAATTGTACTTTTATTACTTTTATACATACCAGTTTTATCTTTAATTAAATAATTGCAGGAGATTTTGCAATTTTCTCTATACATACTCGGTAATGCTAAAATTTTATAAAATAATATATAAATTTGTATTTACAACATATCATATATTCTTCATGCATTTTCACTTCCTCATAATTACTATATAATTACTATATAATAATTCATCTTTGTGTATTAATGTATAAATTTCAAAATTAAAAAGTTCTTTTGTTTTTTATAGAAATATCAATGCAAAAAATAATTCATGAAATTAAATTTTTAAATTCACAGAAGTATGTCTAAAGTTTTATGTAAAACTCATTTTCAATTTTAAGGAATGAGTTTAATTTTATGAAATATCGATTTTTTAACCTCAAATAAACGATAAATTTAATAATTCAAATTATCTAGTGTTAATAAATATTTTTAAATAGAAAATTGACTCAATTTTTAGATAAATTTTAATATGTTCATTTTGATTTTTACTTAGAAAACATTCTTACTTGTATTTATATATAAATATAATTATTCAAATTCTTATTATCGAGATAAAAAATAAAAGCAATAAACATGAAACTTACTATCACAAACATTATAGCAGTCCAACTTATATCGCATTGTATAACCTCCTGTGAAATAAAAAATAAAATAAATGCATAGTAAGTTGTTACACATACATATGAGTTTGAAATATTTGGAAAGAAAGAAAAGTGAAAAGTACGCATATTAATTTTTAATTGTTACGTACCAAAGGTACATTTCTTGTAACATTCAACTTTGCACCATAGTTGTTTCCTAGGAAGTTCAACTGCATTTTTAAATACAAAGATTTTTATTAAAAATTACAAAAATAAATGTATGCGTAATCATATAATTTGCGTGTAAATTTATAAATCGATAGCTTTTATAACATATATTTTTTTACAATGTGTTTAAAATTCATTTATCTACGTTTACTGAAGTTTCACTAATAAATTTTATATACTATAAATTTATTAATTTTTGTACTAAAAATATAATATATCAATTATTGCAATAATATTTATATTTTTAATAATTATGTAATATTAATTATATACAGCTTGTGAATATGAATTGTACACCGATGTTTAATTAAAGCGTAATAAATAAATATATATCTTACATTCACACGATTCAAGACATCCGTGCAGTTCAGCCTCGATGAAAATGATGCAGTTGATGACAAATACGATAAAGATTAAAAATTTCATTTTGTTTAATTGTGATAACATCCTCAAAAAATGTATTCGGTCAGCTTTACAGCAAGCGATTGATTGCTTAGTTTATAAATTTTTCACTTCTTAAATAAATAATTTTTAAAAGTCGATGAATTTTTAAAATATCTATTCTATTGATACAGTATTTTCTATGTAAACAAAATTATAGAAGATATAATTAAAATTAATAAAACCCAATAATCATTTAATGGTAATTACTGATAGTATTAATCAAGTACAAATTTGAAAAGTACAAATCAATATTTTTATTTTAAAATCAATTCTATAAGTTTAATTTTTTTCATTACCTAATTAAATGATAAAAATTTTAAATGAAAAAAAGTATATTACTCTATCACCAATTTTAGAAATAAACTAATTTTCAGCCTAAATATCAAATATTTTGTAATACAATTTTATAATAAAATTTAAAAATTATCTAAAGTAAATAAAAATTAAGTAAATAAAAAATAACTGTAATTGTAACATAAATCATTTGAGTAAATATATTAGTAATTGTATATTATAGTATAAATATTCGGGACAATAAATACCTATATCTTATGACAAGTAGTATTGAAAATTGTGTCGATACTTCGTTGAATATCAGATCTTATAAATATGCAAAATTTGTAAGTATACAAACTCTACCTTTTTTATTGAATTTTTTTTTATTTATATAAGTATGAAGAATAATAGAAATAACAGTTTATTTAAAAAGATAGGAGCTCTTCAACGAGAAATTAAAAAATATAAGCGTACTCTTATATAAGTCTTCTATTGTAAACATATATCAATTTTAAACTCTTTAATGATTATCGCTAAAAGTGAAAAGAGAAGGAAAAATACATAAAAATTAAATAATTAATTTTTATGTATCAATTTATAAAATAATTTGTTTGCTGATAATAATTTTTAGCATAATTTATTGCATTAAGAATATTTTCAATACTTAATTCTAAACACAATTTACTTTCCAATTGGAAAAAATATATTTTTATTGCCAATATCTATATATATTGAAATGGATGAAATATTGGTTTTATAAAAATTATTATCAAACATAAGTAAATCATTTAATAATTTTTGATCAAACAAAGCAAAATGACCTGTTTTTATCCGAACAATAAATTCATTTATTAATTCAATAATATTTTTATATTTACAAATTATCATCATATTCATTTATTAATTGAAACATAAAAGATGTAGAAAAAATAAAAAAAGATAAAATGAGATAATAGAAATACATATTACGTTAAAAAAATAAAAGAAATCGTTTGAATAGAAAAATAGTTACATAGATTACAATGTATTCAAATATATGAAAGGATAGCCATAAGATTGAAGTTTAAAGAAAACGAAGAATAAAAGATTTATGATTTATGATTTTATGTTTTCCATTTTTTATATTTTATATATTTAATAAAAAGTACTGAAGAATAATATAACGGAAATAAATAATTTGAACTAAATTTATAATTTATTTCATGTTAGCTTATGAATTTGCAAATATTAAAGTGTATATATACTATGAATATCTAATATTCTTATTCTTGAATTAATATTTCATAGATTATAAATTTTTTTAACATGAATCTTGTATGTTAAAATTTTAAGACTTATTAGACATAAACCGTGAACAGAAATTATTTTCTTCGATAAAATGATTCAGAGTGGAATTTTTTTTTGCGATAATATTTAATAATATTTCCTAAATTGTCTATTAGAAACATGTGTACATATAAAAATTATTATGCTTTTGAAAAATATTATGCTAATAACGTGTTATTATTAATGTGTATAACATTTAATGTGAATATATTAAATGCTTTATCCTCGTATACATATGCATATATATACATATATATGTATATATATTATTGATATCGACAGCCGGTTTCTTCTATTTTCTTCTTGTCGATATTACGATTCCTGAAATAATATGTTTTATTAAATATCCATTTATAACAACTAATAGAAACTGTTAAATACTGTTGTTATGTTTAATTGATTTATATACCATTTCATAATGAAACATAAAGTCACACGAAATTTTACAGTCCCCTCGATTGATAGTAGGTATGCCTAAATATTAAAATTTAATTTATTAATTTAATTTATTTTTTTTAGATAACATTTTATAAGTAATTTTTGATTCAAAGATATATTAATAAATCAATGTATAGGTTAAAATCACTTGATTTGATTGTGATTTTCGTTCAAAATCAATTATTTATACAAATTAATTCGGCAAATCATAATATTTTTTTATAAATGAAATAATGACATAAATATTACAATAATAAAATTAAAAATTGTTTTTTTTTATAAGAATTTTTTCCAAATATTGTGTACATATTTTAATATAAATAATATTTTGATGCGATAAAATTATAATATTATTGAAAATATTTAATTGTTGTAATATTTTTAATATTTAATAAATATTTGCTTATTGCATCTTTGTTTTCTTTACAATATAATTAAAAAATTGTACTTATTTTATTAGTTTCAAATATTTAGTCAGATTATTTTAATGGCTTTATAGATTTAGTTTTTAGAATATAATATGCATTTATTTTATAAAATAATCTATTTTTGTTCTAAAATTATTTCTAGTTTACTTATTTTAGATATATGAATAATTTATTATAAAAGTTTTATACGTTAAATCTTTTAAATACAGTTGACATTTACGTTGTAAAATATTCTGCTATTTGGTAATTATTAAATTGTAACAAAATTTTTATGGAAATAATGTTTAAAATATTAAGATTTTTAAAAACAGGTTTTAATAAATTTTAAAAACTGAAAGCCAATATATTCTGATTAATTTATACTTATTTTACGAATGTAGTTAGTATTATTTTAAAAAAGATAGTATATAAGTTTGTATCTTACTGTCGCAGATATTGTAACAATCCTTTTTATCAGTCATTTTGTAGCCTCCTTTAAAATAGAAAATAAATAAATTAAATATTATCATGCAATTAATATATTTATATTAATAGTATTTATTAAACAATTTATACTTACCAAAAGTATTTTCTCTGAAGCAACCAAATTTGCAATACAATTGTTCTTGTATCGGTTTTCCTACGTTTGAAATATAATAAATATTAGAAAATTATTTTGTAAAATTTATGCAGAAGATAATTTAGTTATAATAATAATATGAAGATTCCCTTTAAATTATTGCATACAAATGATAAAATAAGTTCCATTTTCAAATTCAATGGAGAAATATTATTTTGAATTTAATAAAATTCAATATAAAAAATTGATTTCAGTTTGTAACTTATAAAATAAATATCTTTTAAATGAAAAAGTACTTTTACAAAGTTTAAGTTTTTGAATTAAATTTAAAAATTATTCTTCTTAGCACATTATCTATGTTGGTTATAATATAAAAATTTCGAGTAATAATTGAACCTATTTTGTTAAAAAAATTGAATTTTATAAAATTAAAAATTTTTCATCGATCAAAACTATTTATTTTAATAGTATTTAAATATATTAAATAAATATATATTCCAAAATATACAAGATATTCTATTTAAAATATTACGAAAAATTAAATATAAATTTCATGTAAAATTATACCTAAAACAATAAATTAGAATAAATATATAAAATTCTACAATCCGTGAGTAATTTAAAATATACAGCCACTAATAATCGAGATGTCCAGAATGTCATGAATCCATTGCGCTATATTTCAAAGTTCAGATTTCGCTAATGAAATTTCGTATTGAGATAAAAGTGTCCTCGTATTCATTTTACGAACATTTTTTTCGATGATAGGTAACCGATTATCAATTCGTTCCATCGTTTCTTGAAAAAATCTTCTTGTCCTTTGCGTTCATGCAGAACATGGAATATACCGTACACTGTATCGGTAGGCTATCGTTTTTCCTCCATTTACATCATGTTTCAAAGCATGTACAGCGTCATTATCCGGAATTATACTGGCTCGACGCATTTTTACCTACTCGGAATGATTAATTTTTCAGGCGCGAGTCGACGTGACTTCCCGTTAGTTGAAGGTAAGGTATAGGATGCTACATCCGAGCTTAATCTCCGGTCATCATCCATCCGGGTGGATAATCTCCGGAAGTTTTGCCATTGGCTGATGGTTTGACAGAAGCGGCGAAACTATATTCTATTATCACGGACAATATCATCGGATGCGTCGGGAAGACGCTTAACTTCCGCCAAGAATCTTGGAGTAAATTTGTTTCTTTGTATCCCACGTTGTTGTGTTTTCGTTATTTGTTTATGTTTTCATTGTACCGTGACAATCCACTTTTCACCTCATGGATATTATAATAGGCAATTGAATCCCAATGCGCGACGTTAGTTTTAATGCGGACACATTGATTAGCCAATGTTCGGTGTATAGAGTTTGTTGATTACTTCTTATTGTCGGTTATTTTTATGTGGGTGCTTATAAAAATTCCGAGCCCAGTAACCCGTTTATTGTCGCCGCTTGTGACGCAAAGAAAATTGTACGTCTCATAATATATCGAATGTAATTACCTTTCCGACTGTACACATCTTTTACTCGAACGAGTAAGTTTATAGAATTTCATAGAAGTTTATAGAAGTACTAGAGTATGTAGTTTATTATAATATAATGAACGATATCGAAAGTAGATTGTAAAATTACATTACATTTTTGCAATACTTTTAATATCATAATTTGGAATTTTTGTTGATAACTACTGTATTTATTCGTGGAGGCGAAATACTTTTAACGAATAAAATATTTAATTATTATAATTTTAATAATTTGCATTTATTATCGATCGATAAATTTTTAAATATATAGGTGTATTTAATTTAGGTAAATAATAATTTATATTCTTTCCATGGATTTAAAAAAAAAATTTTATTTATATCAATATATTTATAAATAAATTTAATTAAAAATGCCGATGATATGTATAAGAAAAGAATTTTTGCAATAATAATAACTTACTGTAACATTTGTCGATACAATCGTACAACGTAGCATTAACTAATGCAGTATAGAATGTAGCAAATATAATTAAATATAACGAAAACTTCATTTTATTTAACCCTTTTGTTTTCCTGAAAAAGATAATTCATCATTTTATTATAAATTATTATAAATATGTATGTAATTAATTTAAGAATTTGTCATATGTTTTTTCGTAATTTTATTATTTAAATGAAATTATATATCAAATATAATAATTAGAAATTATAATATTAAGTTAATATTAATTATGGAGATTTAGAATTTATTTAGAATAATCTTGGTTTTTGAATAAATTACACGTCAGAATATTTTCAGTAACTATATTATTGTATTAATGCACGTATAAAGTTTAAAATATAATTTTATATTTAACGACCGTTTTAAATGTAAAATACGTTATATTATTTATAATAACTAAGATTCTATTAAAGAAAATAACTAAAAATTTAATGTATATCTAAAAGTTAATCATATAAATTAAAATTTATTCTTCATTTTTTTAATTAAAATAATTTGAATTTTATTACAAAGATACGAGATTTTAACTGTGACTTATGTTTTTAAACAGAAATATTTTAGTTTTCTTATTTCTTTAAAAATTATCAAAGTGAATTTTGTGTACTTATGTAAAAATGTTATCGATAAAAAAAATTTTTAAATTTATAAACTATATGAAAAATATTTTAATATCCAGAATATAGAACATTTTATCTTATAAAATAATAAAACTGTTTATGTAATATTTTATTATTGCTTTTTTTTATATTAGCAATTGTTCACTGAGAAAAATTAAGATTTTAATACGAATAAAATTTTTATGCAAATATAGTTTATAAAAATTACTTTTACTTAATGTTAAAATAATTAATTTATATAGATATATTGTAAACTTCACTACACTGAGTAATACAACCGAAAACTGAGATAGTGGTTGGTTTAAATTTGGATCTTATAAACATTCTGAAATTTGCGTTGTCGTTTATGTTTTTTAAATATTCATAATTTAATCATATCAGTCAAATGAATATAAATAAATAGTAATTTCGAATGTTGTCATTGAGATGATACGTTATTTTTTTATGTAAAATTCGATGATGAAAATTCAGTGTATTGCATAATAGGCAAAGAATGATATTACGCTTTTGTTTGGAAGAAACCTGTAAAGCCAAGTATAAGTTTTATACTTTTTAAATGTTATCTATTGTATAAAATAAATAAAACAATAATTATCATTGAATATTCTTACTTTTTTTTAAATTCCTATGAGAAGAATTTACATGCTTAGTAGTAAAATGAACGAAATTTATCCTATTTAAAAGTCTAAGTCTATTGTATCTTATCATAGAAGCACGATAAATTAGATCATTAATTCGTGTTTCAATTTTTTTTAATATTAAAGAATTTTATCAAATATAATTATGTTTATTTTTGATTAAAATAGAAATAGAACTACATGAATATTTTTAATTTTTGGGGAGAAACATTAAGAAATTTTACTATTACTTCGATGCAACGTAATGTTTACAATTTCAAAAATAATTATTTCTATAGATATGATTAGTTATTTATACTTTAGCATATTTTATTAATCTTGGAACAATGTTATTTTTATGAAAAGATCCAGAACAAGGTAACCAACATTAATCATATATTGTCGAGCACTATTAAGTACTAAATATCCATTTTAATTGCGATCAATAGCTATTAATTTTGTGAAATTATTTTATATGTATTTCCATATATTATTAAGTATTAAAATTATATGGCTGTGAAAATTTGGTTTTATAATTTCTGTTTAATGCGTGATTTTTAATTTATTTTATAGCGAGTTGTATAATTATATTAATTAAAAGTATTTAATAACAAAAGAGTTAATAATTAGAATAAATAAATGTGAGATTGATTTTATAGTAAATGGGTTTCAGAAGAAGATCAAGTCTTCATTATTAATAATGTCAAATATATGGAATGTAATACACAAGTTTAATTGAAGAAATAATGAAATCTGAGAAATTAATTACTTTATTTATCAAACATAAATTTATTTTTTGATTTGGAAGATTCAAGGATAAGTAGTATTGATATTTATCAGGTTGTTGACTATTCTAATGTAATATATAATTAAATTTCTAAAATAAAAGTACCTTGAATTAAATTATGGTAATACGTCATAAAAATGCCAACCAATTTATATTACGCGTTATGTTTATTGGCACGATATTGGTTACTCAGATGTACTGTGTTATAATATTTAATGTCCTCGAAGGCGCCGATATCCGAAAGAATTTCGATGGTATCGAGGAAAGAAATATTATTAGATTAGTCAAGAAATTACCGAGATTACGTTAATAACTACGACTGAAATAGCGATCGATTTAATCGATTTATTATTAATGATAATTATTTATAATAACCAAGGCTACGTTATAATATAACAATAACAATTTTTTATGTAAATTGAAGTTTTGCATTTTAACAAATTACTAATATAATGGTACAACGGTTTATTAAGGTTATATCAAACATAATTATAATTATGTACATAGGCAATCTCTGTTGGTGATTTCTTTTGTGTATAATTAAACATCGACTTCTGACTTTGATCGCTAAACCTTAGAAAAGAAAAAGTCTTCTTTTCTTTTCTGATATTTTTTCATTATCTTGAAGTTTATGTTCCATTGTTATCAGATGCAGCAGAAATACGGTAATGTAATAGCTTACAAAAGCACATAAACATTAACGTATCAAAGAAAATTATTGGATCTTCCATTTAGGTGTATATAAATAAGAATAATATTTATAAGTTCTGAATTTTCATATATTACAAATTATAAAAAAAATAAATTAGAAATATAATTCTAATATTGTAAAAGCAATATATAAGTTAAGAATAATATTCAATGAAGTATAAATTCCATTTTTTTATTTTACTTATTGTATTTAGTTATATACTTGGGATTCATAAGTATACATATTTTTAGTATATTTTAAAATACAAGGTAATTGATAAATTAAGATTATAAATAATAAATTGTATAATGCTAAAAGAGAAATAGATGTAATAAAATTAACGAAGATTAAGAGAATATATTAACTTTTGGCATTGAATTGTGTTGCAAAAAAATAAATTTTATGAATTTTAAAAGTAATAAAAATAAAAGCTTTAGTTGAATAATAGAATTTAAGAAAATATACAAAAAATTGACCCTAAAGACAAAATAAATAAATGAAAAGTACAGTTACATACTTAGTAAAAATTTATAACAATTAGTTACATTAAATAATGTTAATAAAAGAGAATGTACATCGATAAATCATCGAAAATGGATCAATAGATAAGAATAAATACAGAAAATTAGAAATTGTATCGTTAACATAAAGGGTTAATTTTTGGTACCCAGTTATAAAAGAAATAACGTACAGAATAGTTTAGCATATGAATCGTCCATTCTTAATTTTCCGACTGGGAAACTTTACCAAATCAACGAGAAATTAATTCAAACTATTATTTAAAACATTGAAGTCTTAAAAATAGCTTAAATAGGTGTTAGAGTTAAACATAAGTTACGAAAAAGAAAATTAAGTGGTTAAAAGTCAAAAACTTAATAAATAATACATTGTATATAATTTTTGCACAAAGTACATAATAAATATAATGTAAATATAAGAGAAAAAAGCATACATTTTTACAAAGTTTTAAAAAAAAACGTGATAAATTATAAAGACTTGAATAATAGACGAAATTTTAAATCAAATATAAAAAAAGTATAATGAGAATTAAATAAAAAAGAAGAATAAAGGAAGGGAAGAAAATTCTTTAATATTAGCATAAATAAAAATACGAATTAGATATATTTAAAGTGATGATTAACTAGTAAGTACATTTTTTATTCATTCGTCAAAGACTCGATAAAATAATAAAGATAAAAAATATCAAAAATTTTTATTTAATTAATATGACTATAAAATCAATATAGAAAAGTTACGAATAAGAAAAAGAATATCACATACATTTGAAAATATCGATGAATTAAGTAAAAGAAAATTAAGAAGGTTAAGTAAACATAGAATAAAATGAATTCATAATTATCAAATTATTATATAATTTAAGAAGTAATTGAAATGCTTATACATTACAAAAAGTACGATATAAGTATTTATAAATTCTGAACAAGTACAAATTTGTATTTTTAAAAAGAAGATAAAACTATTATTTTAAGAAATTTTAATATTAGAATTGAAAAATAAGAATAGAGAGAAAACTAGAATAGAAAAAAAAAGATATATTAAAGTATACAAAAGAAAACTATAAATACTAAATGATAGTTTAAGTATGTTGATTCGATACATAAATATAGTAGAATGAATATTCTATAATTCTTAAAAGTTATTTGAAAAGCATAGTTGGATTGAAAATAAAAACTACTCTTAACATCAAATAACCATAAACCCAATAAAAGGTATTACTATACAACAATTACAACAATAGTTTAATATATAAATACAAAACAAAAATTTTCAAGTCTATTTTACATCTTATATCTTTCAATGTATTAAATATAATAAGAACTATTCAATGAATAAAATAGAAACCAATAATTTATATACTTAAGTCGGGAGGATTAACTTTCAATTTAATCATTCTACTTTATAATTAGATTAATAAAAATAGACAAAGATAATATTATTGCATGAAATTCAAGGAACAGAAAATTTGGTTTTATTATTAATTAAATATAGACCTTTAAAATATTCATACTTTCTTGGTAGATATCAGATTTTCAGTCATCCGGTACGAAATATTAAACCGAATTCTTTCGTAATTTAAATAAAAATGATAAAATGAATAGTTAATAGTTTTACAAGAAGTAGTATCTTTTAATGACTTTAAACGTAGTTTTATGTATTGAGGATTTTGTGTACTGAACAATTTAAATAAGCCTATTAAAAATTTGAAACTCGAACTCATTTTCTATTATTTTATATTATCAAAGACTTATAAAAGTAAGAAATTCGTAGAGAATCAACAGTAAAATATGAATAGATGGTCGTCGATTATAAAAAAATTTACACTTGATTTCTTTTTATTATAGAACATAAAAGAATAAATTATGATTATTAAAAGGTAAATTTAAAGTTAAAACATAAAGATATTCTATACAACATTTGCATTCGAAAGAAACTGCGAAAGAATGAAATAGTTAAGATAATTTTGTCTTGATGACTAAAATATTCACATGAATGTAAGCTACTGCAGAGCTAATAAAAATCTATAATATTGATAAGACATAAAAGTTTATTCAACTCGAGTTAAATATTCACTCATGTCGAATAAATATTTTATTAAAATATTACCAATCTAATTTATTGCACCAAATATGATCTTAAAATGTTCTGTAATAAGCACTAAAACCTAGAGTAATAAAATTTCCAGGTTGTTATTTAATCATGACTAGAAAACATCTTCATGTGCAATAATAATTTAGACGGTTTTTGTTAACTTAATTAATATTTTTAATACTATTATCATGAATATTTTATAATTTCATATTTACTAATTGTTTTATTATTTTTTTAATTAATTTGTAGCGTATAATTTTAAAAACTCATTTAAAATTCTTAGACTAAAACTCACTTGGCTTTTTAGAAATACGATGTCATGCAATTTTACTAATTATTAATTTTATCAAATTAGTGCAAAATTATATTCCTAGGAAGAATTTAAATAATAACAATAAATTGAGATATTTTTTATTTTATTCTTAGTTTGTTTTTTTAAGTGCCATTAATTTAGTAGTTATTACTTTATAAACATAAATTTTTGCTTCAAATAAATATATATACATATATGCATACAAAGTTAAGTATTCGTTTAACTTTTTTGTGTATACTTACAATAAATGGAATACAAAATTTGTCTTAATGAAATTCATAATTCTAGCGAAGCCTAAAATTAATATAATCCAATAGATTAACACAAGTATTTAAACCCTTAATCCTATTTATAAAATCTCAAGTGATCTTACAGTATAGTATTTATTTTAAATTTCAATCATTCATGATTTTAGAATTTTTGTATATAATAAATATTATCGATACTTACATATTTACTTCCATTTCATTTTACTAGTAACGATAAAAAGGTTAAAATCAATTAACAAATAAATAAGACCAATAAATCAATTAACAAGAAAATAGTTTATTGAATAAAATTTTCATAATAAATATTTATTATTTACTTAAATTTTTAATATTTCGTAAAAGGAGGAATAAGTTCTTTTCATGGCGCAATTGTAGTTTCCGGTTCATACACTGAAAATGGAAGATTATTTTAAATATCATTTTTATAAATACTTAAACAAATTTTATTTCTAGAGAATTACATATTTACCAAACTCATAATCAAATATGCATTCGCAAGCACTTTTACAGTCTTCGCGATGAACAGTAGGTATATCTATATGAAAAAAAATAATTGGTATAAGAAAAGTTTTTTAATTTTAAATTACAATAAATTCAATAATTCTCACAAAATTAGGACATCTCTATAAATATTTATCTTAAACCTTATTAAAAGTGTTTATTTTGTAAGTGTATTTTTTCCTTTTTAAAAATTTATTCAAGTCATTGAAATATTTAATAAATAATATACGTTATTTAATGATTTTATTAAAATCTTTAAAGTTTTATATAAATTATAATTTTTTTCAGTTTTAGATAACTATTCAGTTATTGAATAGTCATATTGAATAACAATTGATTCTATTGAAATATCAATAGAATCCAGTGATAATATTACGACCTACGCAAATATTTTGTTTTTCATAAAAAAATTAAAAATTTTATAAATGCTATTTTCTAATATATAAAAAATATAATAAATTTATTTTCCATTTAAGAAGTATAAAGCAAATTGAATACTTTTATAGCACGAATATTTTTATAATAAAATATAATAGATCTAACGAATTTTTAAGTTTAATATTTAATAACTATTATATTTATTATTTTTTAGATAACAATAAAAGTATATGAAATGTAAAATATTATCCTCATTTACTAGAAATTCAAATGAGCTTCTCAATTTTTATTCTTTTTATTGTAGAAACCAAACAGAAATGTAATTTTTTTATTCGAAGGCTTGTAAATAATTATTATCGGTATAAGTAAAACAATAGTGATAATTACAGAAGCAAGTAATAATTTAAAACCCAAAATATTGAGAATGAAAGATTCGATTATATCTATGTTATGAATTGCATTATAAACTTAGGTATATATGATTTTTCTTCATTACATAAGGATTTGATAGATAATTAGAAAAACTATGATTTTGTCAATCAAACGTAATTGAAACGAATTTTATTTTAAATTAGTGTACCAAAATCTTAAGATTAATTAGCAACGAATAATACATAATAATGAAAATAAATAATATTCTTTTTTAATATTGGAAAATAAATTTTGATATATTCATAATTCTAAACATATTAAGTTTCCTTTCTTTATAATTATCTTATAAGATTTATTCGATCATTCAGCTATAACAGATATTTTATGGTCTTTTCATAAATATTACTTTTTATAATTAAAATGCAGATATTATATAAATCAATGGTCAGAGATTCTATTAGACATAGACATTCGAATTTGATTAAAATTTAAAAAGTAAAGCATTTTTTTAGTTAATTAAAAATGAAATTTACAAATTGTAAACATTTATAATTACGTCTATTTACTATTTTAAACTAAACTATAAATATTAAATATTTTAATTGGTTATATTTGGCTAATAATATAGTTATTTTTACTGAAAAAAAAATAATAAATTGATATATATCTTACTATCGCAATTTGATAAACATTCTCTCCTCGTGTTCAATCTATAACCTCCTGTAGAGAAAAGAAAATTAAAGAATGTCAATGCAACTTTTTTAGATTCATAATGTTACACAAAAAACAGTATATAATAGTAATTTTATAATTTCTATTTACCAAAGGTATATTGCTTGAAGCAATCGAATTTACACCATAATTGTTGACGTTTAGGAAATTCTATAAAAGTAAAATAGAATTTGTATAGAAATTTTAATATACTATCATAAATTATTATATTAATCAATAAGAAATACGAACAGATGTTCTAAATGTATAATGTTCTTGGTTATTTGAATAAAATAGATGTATGGAAATATCAATTTTAAAAGGAAATTCTTAACTATTCGAAACATAATTATATATACGTAAGAATAACATACCGTAACATTCGGAGATACAATCGTATAATCTAGCGGTACAAAATGTAGTGCATAATGTAGTTAATAAAAAAATTATTGGAAAATTCATTTTTTTAATTTTAAAAATACTTTTTTTAACTGAGTTTTAGTTACAACACTTAAATGATCTGAATTCTGAATTAGAACTTGTATTTGTAATAAATACTTTTTTATGGGATAATTTTAGTAAAAAGGACTAGTTTCAAATTATATGACTAAATAATATGGTTTTCTCGTCAGTAATTTAGAAAATAAGAATATTGTTCGAATAAGTAAAATATAAAATTAAAATAATGAATATAAAAATTTCCGTAGTATGAAAAATAACATTGAAAACTGAAAGAATTATTAATTTGTCTTTCAAACCTATAAATACGATAAATTTTTGTGTACTTGAATTTTGATGACTTTTAGAGAATTTGATTTTTCTTACATGAATGATCTCATAGTAATAAAAGACGATTAGTAAATTAGATGAAAAGCATTATCAATATTGAATATGCTGTTATAATTTATATAATATCATGTCAATCTTTGTATTGGATGAATTTGAAACAGTAAATGTAAAATAATTAATAGTAATTCAACTTTACTGTAAATTATGTTTGAAAAAGAATTACATTGTACATTAGTTTTAGTTGTCGAATATAATATATATTTTATTTGAATAAATTTTATTTCAAATTTTATCTTATTTATCCATTATAAAATAAATATTCTTTCATTATATTAACATAGAAACTTAAACGTAATTATATTGAATTTGAGTTAATAATCCGTAAATATTTTAGTTTATGAATGTACATATTTTTTTAATTTTTATTTAGCTCAGCAATCTAATAAATTTAAATAAAGCTACATATTTTTGTAACCGATACAAATAATTTGATATAGATATTTATATAGCCTAAAAAATAAGTGGAGGAATAATTTTAATATAAGTAACATTATTAATTGTATATTTTGACTATTATTGGATTTGCTGTTTGTTTATAAATTTGTTTCATTTCTATCTAAATAATCATCTTAAGATAATTATTATATTAAAATTATAATAAATAATTTAAAATAAATAGATAACTTTAAATACCAGTTTATTATTGAAATAAAATAATTTTTTTTGATATTCTGATGATCGTATCTAAAAGTTACCTTTTCTATGTTATTTATACAAAATGCAAGTATTTGAAAAGAACATGTAAAATTACAGTTAAAGGATATTGATAAATGTGGTATATTAAATTCTCCATTTAAATCTTATCTTAGTGTAGTTTACATATTTAATTTAATCATTGCAGAATATTAGATCGGTTTAATAGTAAGATTAAAGTATTTAGAAAACTAATAAATATGAAAATTATTTTTATTATTTAACCTTTTTTTAAATAATATACTTTTCAGAATTTTCAACAACTAAAAGTTAATAAATTCAATTTTCAATAAGTTTAAAAGAATTTTTATTTAATTTAATATTCCTAAGAGGGATTATAAATGATTCATTGATATACGCAAATACTTGTGGAATTATAAAATCTAGTAAAATTTGTTCAAAATAAAATAAATCCAAATGTTATCGAATTTTGACTAATACGATATGAATATTATAATTAATTGATACATTAAAAATCTATATACGTAATTATAAAATAATAATAAGTTTTGTATAAAAAAATAGTAAGATTATGATAATATTATTGAGCAAAGTATTTCAAATTTATATATGTAAATCTGAATGTAATATCAATCAAATACTTTAGACCAAAAATAATATGAATATAAATTGCAAGTTTAATGATTATTTTATAAATAAAATATTGCAGTAATATTTTCCATACTAGTATTAAAAATTCATAATAGCATTATTTCTTTCTAAAAATATATAATGTAATTCAAATTATGAAATTATATTCTGAAATTTTTAGAAAAAACATAAGTAGATTATTTTGAATCCAAAATTTATATTTAAAAAATTATATATAATAACTACGGTTTATTATGTAAAATACATTCAATGCAATCAGTATAATTTTACAATTTACTGTTCTTCGGGATAAAGTAGTTATGGCACTTTAATATAAAATGCATAATTTAACATTTATACATACACATTTACCTTATAATTTAAATATATAAGAAAAAAATACAAATCAATTAAATTTATAATTATTATTAAAAAGATATTGTTGAATTTCTAGTTCTTTTTAATCTTCATTGTTTAACTCTTTATACATAAATATTTAAGTAAAACATAAAATCTCGGACTTTGAGTCAGTGGTGTAAAAGAGAATCTATCCTTTCATATATTTTTAATATAGTATTTTTATGTATAAATGCAAGTATAAAAATGCATTTATATATATTAGTTTATATATCTTAATATAATTATTGATTAATTTAAATAAAATTAGAATTAATACATGTTTTTTATCTAGAAAAGGTAAATATAATTTGTTTATTTAATGTATTATAAATAGGTATTATTATATTTATTATAATTAACAATTTGAAAATTTCTGTTACTTAGTGAAACGTTATTTTATCTCTATTATCGGTATTTTCTTTTTTATCGTTTTTTTTGTTAAGCTTTGTTTTTATTTGTATGATATTAAAGATAGTTCAAAATAATAAAAAGTAATTGGAACGGTCTGAAAAATTTTTACCATATTCTATGATTCTATCAAACTTATGATATGAAAATAATATTAGACTATAGAACAACTTTAAAATGTAGAAATAAGTACAAATATATATAAATACTAATAAATGTAAATTTATTAAAATATTTTATATTACTTACTATAAAATTTTATATAGGATTTTATATAGAATTTAATATAGAAATTTTTCGTGTAATACAATCTAATACTTAAGTTCCATAATACAACGATTTCTAAAACGTTACTTAGTACTTTTAATAACGTATCATTTAAATATTATAATTTAAGAAATATCGTATATTATTGCTAATATATTAATATAATACTCTATATTTATTTTTAAACATTAATATAGATTTTATATCTCACGTTTGTAGTTTAAATTTTGTAGCTGTAACTAAAAATAAATTATTCCAATTAATATCTTATTAGTAAATTACTTCAAGTAACTAAATTCATAATCATTTTTACTTACATGTGTTATAATGAAATTCAAATTTGCATGCATATATACAATCTTTTCGGAATGTAGTTGGTAAGGCTAAATAAAAATAAGTAATCAAAATTAGAAGAGGAATAAATTTATTTCTTAAAAATAATTAAGTTTATTATTATATATTACCATTTATAAAATATTACTATAAATATTATAATTATTATAATAGATTAGTTTTAAAACTAATTTAAACAATTTTTACTTAAATAATTATATATTGTGATGCCACAAATTTTTTTAAATACCTGCAATTCTATTAAATTAATATAAAATTCAAATTTATTTATGATTAAATCTTTGAAATTACACGTTAAAGATATTTATGTAGGGAAAATTAAATTCAAACGGAATTTATATTAAATGCAAAAATCTATCTACCGAAAATATGTTAAGGTATTACCTAAATACTGAATTAATATTCTGTTATATCGCTTTAATAACCGATTTATACTATATTACAGTAAATTGTATATCTTTTTTTTACAATTAGAACTCACAGTAATTATAATTTAATGATTATTAAATATATAAGTATTAACTTTATTATTTTTTATATATTAAAAGTATATTAATTATATTAAAAAAAATATTTTAGAATTTATCTTTTCTGGGAGAACTTATAAATTTCATATAGTGAATGTATGAAGTAGTATAATTCTTAATAGTTTTTTTATAACGCGAAGATGCAAGAATAAAATTTTTTCCATCAGAAATAAAAAGAAAATTCGCGGATTTTAAACGTAGGGTAATAAAAAATCGGCTCGAGATTAAATATTGGTACGTACTAATGTTATTTTTGTTTGCTAAATAATTATTTTATATGTTTAATTAAGTTTTTGTTTTATTATTCAAAATTATCAATTTTTTTGATTGAAATTTTCATGAATATATCTTTAAATATATATATATATATATATTTAGGCTGTTCAATTCTAATATGTATATATTAATATATATATATATATATATATATATTTAGGCTGTTCAGTTCTAATATGTATATATTAATATATATATATATATTTCGGCTGTTTAATTCTTATTACTATTACATGTATTTAAAAATTAATAAATAAAAATATATCTTACTGTAACAAATGGTGTAACAGTCTTCTATTGTCTTGAGAGTGATACCACCTATAATAGAAAAAATAAATAAATAAATAATTATAACATAAATATCATAACATTCATAATAATTATTAAGTAAGGATAGAAGATATAATAGTTTTTTTAAAGGTTTACTTACCAAAGGAAAATTTATTACAGCAGTAATATTTGCATCCTACTTGATTTTCAATTGGTGCATCTACAATTTAAATATTTCAAGATAATTATGAATACTCCATAATTTATCATTGTGTAAATATTTAAAAATTATATTTTATTCAGTAATAACTTACAAATAATAGTTTTCATATTATGAATGTAATCTGATTATTAAAACTTGATTTATTTTACTGTTTTCACCTTGATTTTTGTTGTAATACTGTTTCAACAATAAAACATTTAACTCATGATATAAATTGTATAACTAATTACAAAAGATAAATGTTTGAAATAGTTATTGAATATGTTTTTCAATAAAATAAATATAATTATAAATATTAAACAAGTTTATTAGTTGCTATAATAAATTCAACATTATTTTCAATTAAATATTTCAAATAAATATGTAAATATTTCTATTCAATTTAAAAAATGTATATAATTTAAATTCAGTATATTATTGAGTTAAATTTTTGTATAAATCCATATAAATGCTTAATGGATTATATAAAGCTTTATAAGTTGAAACAAGTACTAAATATTACTGTTAACATTAATAAACATTTGTATCTTCTATGAATTCATACATTAAAACATCAAATAAAACTAATATGACTGTTACTCGATTATTTGTATACTATTTAATTTTCAAATATATAACATAAATACCTTGATTTTATAATAGAAATTATAAAAGGACTTTTAATGAATATTATATGTGAATACAAAATAATAAATAAATTAATAAATTAATGAATTAATTAATATACTAATTAATTCACACTAATTTATTTGAAAGTGTAGAAATAATAAAGTACAAATAAGCTTTATTAGTTTAAAAGTGGGTTTAATATATTTTAATTATTATTTTTTTTTCATAGTGAAAATAAAATTTTCCTTCTAAAATAGTAGATGAAAGTATATAACAAACATTATTTTTATTTAAAAAAAAGGTCAAGATTTCTGCTATTCTAATATTAAATTTGATGAGTGTTTATTTTCCTAAATTTCTTTTACAATATAAAAAATTTTATTAGATTATTTATGAAGATAAAATAATATCGTTTGATTACATTTATATCGTTTTTAGTTGATATTTATTAAATATTATTAAATTGAAAAATATTTTTCTATTAAAATAAAACCATAAATTCTGGCAAATTTGAATTAATAGCAATACTAATCTTTGTTATTAATAATAATTAAATAATTCATTTTTATTTAACAAGTTGTTTACCTATACTTTTATTAATAAATTTATATAAATAAATAATATTAACAATAGTTTTTATTGTTCATATTATATAATAAAAGCCTTCTACAATTGTGAGTTTATTCTACATTGAGCAAACGCGACTAAATTATAGGATTGATAAAAACTTATTTTCATTATGAATAAATATACCCTTTTAGCTAGCTTTAGATAAATCAATAAATAAATGCTACTCTTTCTATTTATATTTATAACTAAGCTGTATTATAAAAGTCGTAATGTTACTATAAGAAGTAATATAATATATTGTTAAGTAAAAATCTTGCAAATTCTTATCTCAAAAAACATTTATTTCCGATGTTTATTAATTATATCGATCTTTATTATTCTTATATTAATCACTTTTTTAAATATTATTAATATTATTATTAGTATTATGTTTGCATATTTTCTTACAATATTTATTTTATTACTATATTAATTATTATCAACATTAAGAATACTTTCAATCTAAATTATATATATAAAAATTTTACTTCATTCCTGTTATTTTGTATCAATATTGTTTTGAGTTTTATCAATGATTCTAGACTAAGTTTTATTTTTATATATCGTAAATAAGTTATAAGTTTGCTTAATAACAAAAAAATTTGAATTTGAAAGGTTTTATCTTTGAAAGTAATTTTCGGCGTCTAATGTCAACTTAAAAATGAACAGACTTTATTTATTAGTATTTTTTGTTGGTGTTATGATATCGTTTTCATCATTTTATGTGATTAATATCTTTTTAAAGTTTAATATCTTAATAATACTCATCTCTCATATAATTTATATTTAAAAACGACTTTTTTATTAGATAATATATATTTCGATCGATTATCTGATATACGTTTTTATTTATTCTTCTTTATTAAATTTTATGCATAATCTATAATATAATTATTGAATTATTTATATTTTTTTAAATTGAGATATATACATTAAATGTTCAAATTATGAAAAAATCTCTTTAATGTATTAAATTTTATGTAATAACCTTTTGATTTCAACGTATTAAATCGAGCATATTTAAATAATGTTTGTTTTTCAAATTTTTTACAAATTTGTAACAGATGTACAAAATAACAATATATTATGAATATATGGTATATGAATCAATAGAATTATAAATAAACATATCTTACTCATACACTCCTTCATACAGTCATTTAATGTTGAGTTTACTAATGACACATAGCATCCGACAAATAATATCGAAAGTAATATTAAAACATTCATTTTCGATACTTTGATTTAATATTGGATTATTTCTTTTCGATATTTGGATTTAGTCAATGATGAAATATTGGATAATATAGCTGACCTGTAAATCAAATACGAAACAAAAAATAAGATAATTTATTATTTATATCTAATTAAATATATAATGTGGAATATTGTAACTAATTTTAAATTTCATTTTATATTATGTTTTATTTTCACTGCTTAAGAAAACCATTTCTTAATAAAATTGATGAATTTTTGCAGTCATAATCAGGACATTGATTTAATTTTTAGGCTTTTATACTACTTGAAAAAAAGGTACATGATAAATTATATATATTTTAAAATAATGAAACTGAAGAAAATGATAAAAATTTTAAGAAAAATACATAAATAATGAAAACTAATGAATAGATTTTGCAATTATTTATACTTCATGATAATTAAGAGCAATGTAAAAAAATTCATAATATAAATTGTAAAATAATTTACAATTCCAAAATTATGATTAAAATTTTATATACTTTTCATTAAAGTATACAATAACAGCTTCAATAACGATACAGTTTTGAATTTTATAAAGTTATAAAGTAGTTTTCATATAATATCTTCATTTTTTTTAATACATGTAAGAAGGTTTCAGGAATTTGAATGACACGCAATACATTCCTAATATTTTATATTTACATTACACCTTAACGTTATTACAAAAAGCTTTTAAAGTATTAAATAATCAAATTAATATTATTTATTAAAATAAATTTATTACTGCCTTTTATATGGAGCATATAACATATTTGTTTAAAATATTTTAAAATAATATAAAAATATTACAATTTAAATAAATCGTAGTTATACTGATTATAAAGATTTTAAAGAATTTTCATATATTTTCAAAATCAAATATTCAATTTGAATTCCATTATTTAAAATGAAATCAAATATAATTAAAATGGTGTTAAAGTATAATGAAATTATAAATAATATTAAAAAAGCTAATTATAAATAGTTAGAATTATATTATAATATTAATTAGAAGAATCATATTTTAAATACTACTTACTATTTATTAATTCATACGATAGGATTAAAAACTTATAATATATATAAAGTTAAATAGTTTTTAATTAGCCTAATATTTTAAATACAGAAGATTTTGGAATATATTTTATATTTTCTTAAATTTTTATAATTCAATTCATTAATTTTAACAAGTAGATTCAAATATTTTTAAATTATCGTATCTATTTTTACTTTACACAAATTAATCATTATTTAATGAATATTAATTTTTTGACTCATCAAATAGTGTATTAATATTAATATGATAGTTTAAATAATATTATTCTATTAAATCATAAATTATATTCCTTACAAATGATAAAAATAATATTGTAATTTTCTTTCGATAAAGAAGAGTCAATATTTTATTGAACAATGAAAAAAAATTAAAGGACTCAATTAAAAATTTAGAAATTGCAAAGTTTTTGAATTATTATTAAAAATAAATATTATTAGAATATTAATAATAATATTATTTCAGTATTATTTGTTGCACTTAGAAATAAAAACAAAAAGCCATTAATGAAAATACTTAAGATTATTAAATAAAGATTCACAATTTTAACTAACTAAAACCACTGTCAAAAATTTATGCATATATGTTTCAATAAAAAAATTATGATTTCAAAAAATAGCGTTAGTTCATTTAATATTTGCTTTTATGATTTTATTATAAAGTTACTGATTAGAAATGTATTTGATCAAATACTGATATAGTTGACAAAATTATATATTATAAATTGTAATTAATAACGAAAAATTTAAATTAAACAGACTCTTTCTTCACTTCAATTTTCAATTTTTATTTTTCCTCACTTTTCCCAAATTCAGATTGCCAATTTCGTATTGATATAGATAGTAGAAATAAGTAAGAGAAAAGCTCTGATATTAAAAAAAAAATCGTCTATGTTTAGAATCAGTGATTAAAATAAGTATTTATTTGATAAAAAAAATTTCTCTTAATCTTATGAATTATTTTATATAATTAAAGTGTTTATATAATTTTAATTTATAAAAATCTAAATTATTCTGTTCAATAATGAATAAAAAAATTAACATATGAATTAAATTAAATTATACAAATTATATTAATTGAATAATTAATAGAACTCTATTTTCTTAATGTGAAAATATGAAGTATTAACTAAAAATATTTATTAAAATTAGTTAATAAAAATATACGTTAATAAAACAATATTTCTACTGTTTGACGTCTTGAACCCATAGTATGAATATTCCTAGATTGAATCTGTGTATAGTATCTGATCGCGAACTGATCAGTGTATGTTCAAGTAATGTACAGATATAAATTTTATTATCAATAAAAAAAATTTCAATCGATATTTAATATGATATGCGTTGTAACAATATAATACAGAAATAGATATTTTAGACTGAATTAATAGCAAGTCAATGATATGATTACATATATTTACCGAATTATTAACTTTTAATCTGATAAAATGATTAATCGGTGAATTATTTCCATGACACAGTGTCGGAAATTTTACATATTTTTACTATTATATTTTATAATTTTACTAAATGTTATAACTTATGAACTAATTTTCGCATATGTTTACTTTAGATATGAAATTTGTCTAGCTCGCAGTTATTATTCAGTTTTAATCAAGTTAGATTTCTTTTCAATTTCGTTAAAGTAAGAAATAAATAATTAATGACGTGATTGCTACAATAATGACGTACAAAAAGTATCACTATTACTCTAATCGTAATTAAAAGAAACAGAAAATCAATTTTATATAAAATTTAAAAAATAAAGTATTCAAAAAAGAATATGTAAGGAATAAAATATTACAAATTTTAATGTTTTAAATAAATTGATTTCAATGCATGCAATAAAATAAAATAAATTTGCGATATTTACATTCAATTATGAAGTTACATTTTCAAAATTCTTACGTAATTTAAATTCTTATAAATTTAATATACAATTAAATTATTAAATTATTAAATTATTAAATTATTAAATTATTAAATTAATAGATTTTTAAAAATTAAATTTTAAATATTTTAAAAATCAATTAGATTTAAAATATTTCATGTATTTTATTAATATAGTAAGTAAATATTGACGATTATACAAAAATAATTAAATTCAACCGTAATTAAAAAATAATAGTGTTAATTTAAAAATCTTATTGTTTATAAATCTTTTTAATTCATTTTAAATTTAATATTTTCCATTATTTAAATATTTAAAAATAAGATTTATATATCTTAAATTGAAGTTCGTCTTAAAATAATTGATGGTGGGATGATTATTTGTACAGTTAAAAAGTTTTAATAGAATAAAAAGTATTTTAAGATTTCACGAAAAATCTATTTATAATAAATGTGAATAGTTAACGGCTATTACATGATACATATACAATACTAAATAAGAATTATTTCAAACATTAATTTAAGTTTGAATATAGAATTTATCGATTAAAAATGTTAGAATTAAAATAGTCTACAATTCGGATCATAAAAAGAGGTTACTTAGTGAAAGTTATACGTAAGGAAATAGAAAGATATAAAGAAATTACAAATATTTATATGTAAGGTGTGTAATCTTATTAGGATACTACGTTCAGAGAATTAATAATCAGAAGAAATATATTATTTTGTAGAACATAATTTTAGGGAAAAAGATATATATGAAGTAAATGGATATTTTCTTAAAGCTTAATAATTAATGTAGTTCATAAATATACTTATTAATAATTATGTAATATAAATTTCGAAGGACTTTGAATTATTATAAATGATTTGTTATATGTATGTATGTTTTAAAATATTTATTATTTTACAGAACAAATAGAAAGAAATAGAAAATTATGATCATAAACTTTATTAATTATTACATCAAGATTTTAAAGATAGTTTTAGATAACTTGAGTACGGTAAAAAGAAAATAAATCACACGAGTAGCAAAATAAGAAATTTTACGTTATAATAGTAATGGAAATTATATACGAATACTATTTTTTGGTCGTATTAAAAATTCATTTTTTCATTCTTTTTATTTTGCGTTTTAATAAAAAAGTTTGTTATGTTTAAAACAATTTGAATGTAAATAAAAATTTAAACAACAAAAATATTATGAAATGATTAAATAAAAAATTTCAATAAAAGTTATGAAAAATACACGAATAAAATATTTAACAGGACAATGTGTATTATTATATCAGAAAATTTTTCTTATAATATAAAATTATACAAAAATAAATAAATTCATTAATAGTCATATAAATATGATCTAGATTATAAAAGATTTTTAACAGAGTGAGATAAAAATAAAAATAAAAGTTAATGCAGCTAAATTTATTCATAATTTAGTATATATTTTATTCTTCTATTAAATATATATGAGTGTCAAATTAAATATTTAAATAAAAGAATAATATAAAATTGAGTGTAGAAACAGTTGATAAAATTTCTTAGATAAAGTAACTCGGAGATATGCAAAAATTATTAAATGAGATTTGAATGTTATAAGTTATGAATAAAATATAAAAAATATTTGAGGTTTATTTAATAAATAAGAGAAATTTTTATTTAAAAAAAATAAATAATGATAAATAATAATAAAAATATTTTTATTGGAACAGAAATATTGATATAATTGTTGATGTAATAACTAATAATATATATTTTTTAATATATAAATAATTACATGCCAATTTTGTTAGTATTCAATTTCGCATAATCTTTAATTTTTATATTGAATAATACTAGACATAATAATAGATATTGATGATATTTTCAATAATAAATTAACTTAATTATTTTATCAAATTTTATTACTTGAATAATTTTTAGTCGTAAGTCAATAAAAAAAAATAAATATAGTAAACAATTGGTTTAATAGGTTATTTGCTATATATCTACATACAAATATATAGCATATAGAATAAAGCATATTTCAAAAATAGTAAACATTATTAATTATACGTCACACGTAATAAATTTTATATCATGTGTCGAATAATATTTATTGTCTGTAAAATTTTGTAATTATAATTATAAAATAGGTTAAATATAAACGTTGAAATCTTATGTAATTTAAAAATTTAAAAACCATAATTCATAATTAATAAGTTCATAAAATGTAACAAATCACAAAAAAAGACAAAAAGTTATGATTAAATTAGAATTTATAAAGTAGGATATTAAACAAATTTAAAATGAAAGCAAAAATATTAAATAAAAAGTATTTTTTAAATTCAAAAAATTATACTACAAAGATTTTTTATATAGAAAATTATTTCACAAATATTTTTGCTTAATTTTATTACCTTTTTGTTTCGTGAATCACTTAAATTTCTTCTTATGAATTATAATTGTTCAGTTTATAATTTGTTTCTTATTTAAAAAAGAATTTTTCACAAAATTCTTAAACTATTATTAATAAAAAACTTTTCGACGAATAATGAAATTATAAAAGTCGATACTGGGGATGAAATCGATGTTTTACGAACATATGACTAACTGATCAAAGTATGGAGTAAGCTAAAATAAATAAGTGTCAAATAAAATGTTTGGAAAGAGATATGATCATTAAATAGAATCCAACAGTTGTATTATCATGTTTATTTAATGTATTATAATAAATATTAAATGTATCAAATATATTTAATCAAATACATAGTCATGCATTTTCATTGTCAACCTTTTATATATTATCTATTTGAGATTATGCATTTTTCGTGTGTTAGACTTTCGCATAAAGTTTTAAATTATAAGATAATAGTAAGTATTAATTTTAAATCATTGACGAAAAAAATTTGGATAAAGATGTAATTTACTTCTCTAATAAATGCAATAATAAATAGTACGATATATGAGAACAAAATTAAGAAATGTATATACATATTTTATATATATGCAAAAGAAACAAAAGTTTAACAAATATTAATTTTTGTAATATTTATAATAATTTTTGTATATCATGATTGTATTCTATAATTATTGCATTATTTTATTATTAAGACTAACGTTAATTAATATTAATCGATAAGGATTCATAAAAAAGTATATTTTTTACAGTATATTTTATATTTTAAATACTATCACATGAGTAAATAAAAAGTATAATTTTGGACAATCTAATAATAAATTTATAAAGAAATAAAATTTAACAAAATCGGTGAAACAAATAACAGAAAATTAATATATTTATGAATTTAAAATAGTTGAAATTCATAAATTGGAAGATAAATAATATAAAATTTTATCATAGGGAAGTAAACAAAGTTATATATTAATCATTGAGATACATAATAAATATCTAAATAAATAATCCATGTTACTGACGTAAATAAATAATTTGGAATAATTTAAAAATACGTATAAAGTTACTAAGAAACGCAAAAAGTATATTATATATAGTATACGCATTTCATTTATGAAAACCAAGATTACAATTCATTTTACGTCACTGAGACGAAAGTATATATACATAGAATAAAAAATAAACAAATTCGCGAATTATGAGATAATAATTACAGCAATAAATGTATATTAGGTAAATAACATTTCTCAATTAAAGAAATAAATTTAAATATATAATATAAGAACACAATAATTATAAATAAATGTGCATATTTTCTGTAAATATTTTACTTATGATTTTCTTCGTAAAATTAATGCAACATTAAAACTTATTTCCTTCAGTAAAAATATATCCAGAAATAAATTGAAAATAATAAAAATATATTTATAAAATTCATTTATATTAATTTTTAATAAACTGCATTAAATATAGATATTATAAAACAGTAATTTCGAAAACATTGTAATTTGAAAAGGATAACATCTACGATTGAATTGTAATTAAAACAATAATTTTATTTTACCGTCACATTTGATGCAAGGAAATCTAAATTAAAATATAAATATTTCCTTGTAATAAATGTATATTTACTGCATAAACATATCTATTGATGATTTTCTACTTTTTAATATTTACTTGAAGTATAAGTTTATGATAAAGTAAATACTTATGTTGTTTTATTAAATCTTTTAAAACTGGTTAATCGTATTATTTTTTCATGAGATAAAATATATCAAATCAAAAAATTCTTTTATCACAATTTGTAAATATATTTTCATATAATTAATCGAATGTACAACATTTTTTTATATTACCCATTTTCTGTTTATAAATAAAAATGCAAAAACGTTATAAAAAAATTTGTTCTTCCGTAGCAAATTCTCGTACACGAATAAAAAACTTAATTAAAGCAAAAACAAACAAAAAAAATAATTTTTAAGACTACGATCAATTTATATAACAGCATATTAGTCATAAGTAATTATTATATGCAAAATTATTGTTTATTATGATTTAAAAAAACAATATATTGTATGAATATTGTATTTATTCAGTTCAAACGAATAAACATTACTAATAACTAATAGAATATTTTCATATAGTACAATGTATCCTAACTTTTTCAATTTATAATCTTGCATGAAAAAAAAAGTGTTTTTCTGAAAAAATTTCCAAGTTAATTTTCATTGGGTAGTTCAAAATCAAATTTCAATATCATAAGTAAAACAAATTTTATATCAACAAATATAAATAACTTTGAGTAATTTTATAGAATAATAGGAATTATTTTTTCTCATATGTATTAGGACAGTTTTAAAAATTATTATTTTATTTATTGTAGATGTTATTTATTAGATTTTTTTAATAATGCACTAAAAGCTAATAAGATACATTTTAATAAGCCAATTAAATTTAAAAAAATACAAAAAATTCGTATTATTTATTAAGTCAGAAATAATAATAAGATTTTTAATTTTTCTAGAATTTAACAAAAAATATATTAAACTAGTAAAATGTATAATAAACAATAATATACTTGTATATGTAAAATTTAAAAGTTTTTCTATTATTGATTATACTATTGAATAAACGAAAAAGTATCTTTATTTACCGTTACATAAATTATTAAATTATTAATACTATTTGAATATATTACTTCTTAATATAATAATAATAATAATAATAATAATAATAATAATAATAATAATAATAATAATAATAATAATAATAATAATAATAACAATAATAATAATAATAATAATAATAACAATAGTAATATTTTAGTTCAAGCATGCCATATTTACTTTTATTAAATTAAGTATTTGAGTAAAAATATATTTTTTTGTTAAATCTTATTATTACACAAACTTCATGTGCTATTCTTAAATAATGAATAATTATTCAGAATATAAAAAATAACACATGTAACCTTGAATAAAATTTTAAATAGAATTTTAAACAATATTATATGTTCTATATTTTTTCTAGTAGGTTTAAATTATATAATTAGTTAACTATTAAATTATTGTTATTATAATTTTTACATACATTTATAATAATTCTATATTCATTGGAGTATAATATTAACATTTCAATTATTGAAAAATTTCCATAATTAATTACATGCTATTCAATTTTCAACAAGTATTTCACTAAATAATCACGAGTTTTGTTACATGTATAACATATTTAAACTGATTTATGATTAAGTTAAGATGAATATATTTGTTGGACTAATACCGTAATTTTGTTTGCATTTAAATTTTTGGAATTAATAAAAGTTTTTTGGAAAGTATTGAAACTTTCATTTGCGTCATTGCACTGATTAATATAAGTAATTGTTTTATAAAACTTTATTCTTTTCTTTCTTTATAAAATTCACAATATATTAAATTTTAATTTTTTTTATTGAAATAAAAGTAAAGAATTTTATTTAATAAAAAATAAAAATTTCTATTGAATAATTTCATAATTAGTAGTAATATATTTATACTTAAAATCATTTTATTATTGATTTTCAAATTAAAATAAATGATTTTTTCTCCCAAGATTTCGTATTAACGTTTTAAAAATTATTCAAGAACGATATTTTAAAATTTTCAAGTATTATGTTTATTATATAGTTAAAAATATTTTATTTGCATAATATTAAAAAAAAAATTATTAAATAATATGCATATTTATTAAAATTTTAATTTTTTTATTAATAAAAATTTTATTAATATATCCGTGTTTACATGCACAAAAATAATTGTGATATATAGATATTATTTATAAAATTTAAGGTATACGTTATACTGTAAAAAATTTATTCAATTTATCAAAAATATTTTAAATATGCAAAATTTGTATCTAGACAGTAAGTTCATCTAGGATCATAAATTTTCATGAATGTGTTAAGGATTATATATTTCTAAAAGCTCTTTGATCACTTAAATATTCATGGAAGCCTTTTTATATTCATATACATAACTTTTAAACTAAATATTATTTTATTTATACACACATAAAAAAATGAAAATTAATTTGATGCCGAACGCAAACTATTTTTAAATCACGTACTTTAATATTGATGGATTACAAAACTTATGATCCGTCTAAATCACATAAATCATGTTTTATTAAAATTTAAGAATACAGATTTTAAAATTTGTTTTGAATAAAATACTAGGAATATTAATTTCTTCATTTTTAAATAAAAAAATTTAAGTTATTATAATGTATTTATTTGTAATAAATTTAATTAATTGTAAATAAACTTGTAAATAATAGAAAATTTTATTGAAAATAATTTGATAAATATACTTTTGATTTACTTCAACTTTTATAAAATTTTATAAATAATAATTTAGATAAAATTAATTATGAACATTAAATTAATATTATATTATATAAATATTTACCAAATATATTTTTTAAATGAATTCTATCTTTAATGTTAGTTTCGGTTTTTTAATTTTAAATTAAATTATTATAAAATTAATAAATATACATTTTAATTTAATTACATTTCGTAATAAAAATAAGATGAATAGAAATATTCTGAATACCTTTTGTATTGAATAATTGAGTATAATAATTAGTAAAATATATTGACAGTTATTTAATAATTGATTATTTAAATATGATTTGTTTTACATTATTTTAGAATAATGCATAATTTTTTTATTTATTATACTTACATTTTCTGAATATTCATATAAAATCAAATAATAATGTATTGAAATTTAAGTTATTTGCTTCTTTAATGAATTTTTAAATAATGTTAATAATTTAATATTATTAATCAATATTATTCAGTACATTTTATTATTTGGTAAAATAAAATTATTTAAAATTTTCAAGTGTTATATTGATTTTCTTTGCTTACATGAATATTAATAAATTTACTTTAAAAAAGAAATCAATTTTTGTAAATATTAAATGTTATAAATATATTTAATTAATTTCTTTTTATTATATTTTGTTATTTGTTGATTTTGTAGAAAATATAATTGTGCAACATTTTAAATACAAAACTAATTTCATAATTTTTCAAAAAATGATCTTAATATTATATAGAAAACTTATTATATGTGTTTAATAACAATTTAAAGTACACAATGTATTATAACTTATTAATAAAGTATAATATTGGAATTTTGTTTTATATATTTTATATCAAATAAAACGTGCATTGTGTATTTTATAGCCTATTATATATTTATTTTTTTATATTAAAATATCCGTATTATTTGTGCGTTAAATTTACTATTATCATTAATCTATTGATAATTTTTAGTATTTCAATAGTTTTAAAGAAATAAAAAACGATATAATCATTATAGACGCAATTATTTATTCTTTACGTATAATGTTTCTTCACTATTTGTTTTTCTTAATTGTATATAGAGATGGTAAGTAAACACAATATATTTGGATAGAAGATTGATAAAAAGATATATATGACCTCAAAAAATTTTTACTATTATATTGTATTTGATACTATTTCTTGTGTTATTCATCTAAAGTTAAACAATATATTTAAAATTGTATTTTGGATTCAAAACCATAATCAATATTTTTCAATCAAATATTATCTGTTGAAATTACGAAGTTATGGTAAATATGAAATATATATTTTTATATTAAATTATAATTATATTTATATTACTATTGTTTAAGCATATTAATTAGTAACGAATAATAATCTGTAATCATTTCTATTCATATTGTCGTTCTTCCGTCATATAAAAAATAATTACTGTAAATTAAAAATGATTAGTTTTTCGATAAAGCAATATATATTATATATATATATATATATATATATATATATATATAATAAATAAAAAAAAATCAGACGAAAGTATAAAGATCTAAAAACAATAAGTTTACACGTTGATCTGTAAAACAGAAGAATTTCAATATAACGATTAAACGAACTGCGGTAATTGAACTAATAATAATTTTCAACGAATGTTATACTTGTAAATTATCAACAAATTATCATAATAGAAGAATTAATCGATAATTTAAAAATTATTTATAAGCTTCTTATAATAGACATTTCTGTATTTTTTCACAGAACATTACTAGAATATTCAATTTTGAATTTGAAATTTAATCGATGACATTTATACACGTATATTCATTTCTCTCTTTGTTTCTATCGCTCAGTTTTTTTACCACTGTATTTCTCTCTACCTTTTAGCATTTCCTCCTTTTACTCTTTATATATCTATCCATCTATCTATTTATCTATCTATTACATTTTTAACCTCTTGTGTAGAACTTTAGATTACAGGTTCTGAAGGGAAGTTTCGAGATCTTAAAAGAACAGCAAACATTCGATCCAGTTATTAACTCCAAAACTGTAAAATACTACGCGCAGTCATAAACCATGAAAATGAGATCGGTAAACACATAAATGTATAATTTGCAATTCTTGTCTTTTAACTATATATAGTTGAGATACACTCGAGATAAGTAAGTAATTTTTAAGATGGCGATTAGTCTGTAAGATTTTCTGCCTCACCGATTTTCTGATTAAAACCTATACTTATCCTTTGCTACGTTACAAAAATATAATGAACATGGTTTGAGTGGCATTTATTGCACTATGTGCTAGGATATGCATCAATGTACCATATTTTATATTTATAATCTACTTGGAAGTTTTTAGTTTTAGTTTAAAATATTTTGTCCTCTTCCAAATACTAAATTTTAGCGATAGATTACAAGTGTTCGTTACGAATTACAAAGTTATCAGTGATTTTCTATCTGTTCAAATGCGAGGATAACAATATTTTAATCGTTTCTAATATATTTATTATCTTTGTTATATTCTGATACGGTTAAATAATGTATTATTTAATATTTTAATAAATTCATTCGTTATTCAAAATACAAGTATATTCGCACTTCATACGTACTCTATTAATAATTAGATTAGTTAATAATAAAGAAATAGAATAAAAATAAAGTAATAATAAGATACTAATATTATAATTATAATTGTAGTAAAATTTTTTTGGATTGCTTGAGATAAGATTCGAAATAAAATTGAATTAAACTTGGATAAAATGCTGACTAATATATATATTAAAACGTATATTTATAACGGAATAAGTTTGACACTATATACGAAGAGTTATAAATTTAAGTATGTGGAACGATACCATAAGCTAAACAACTGCAAAGAATTAGGTTTTTATTTTGCACTAAAAAAAATAATTTTCTTCGGACACTTAAACTTGAAATTAAGGCTATTATTTTAATTATTTAAGTACCAAGCATAAATGTAATTTTATTAGTTGATAAAGGTAAACTTTTTCTATTGATTAACGTGACCAATATTATTAAAATATTATATTACATAAACATTTTTATGAAATTTATAGATTAAAAATAATTATTTATTACATATTTATAAAAAATATATATTTCTCAAACATTATTTGAATTTATATTAGATACAAATTTTCATTATAAATGTATATCAAATAAAATTAGAGTATGTAAAAATTATACAATAATATATTAATAATATTTTATTTAAATTAAATTTTTTAAATTTATTTGTACTTTTATTAAATATTAGTATATATCAGTACATACATTTAAATTGATACATATATTTTTACTTACATTTTATCATGCATAAATAAAAAATTTAATTGTAATATTTAAATTTTAGGTTAAATAACATTGAAATATTTATTTTGATAAAGGTAAAAATTTTATTAGTAAAATTATTATGTATTTTCAATAAATTAAACGTTGAAAGTAATAAAAATTTTATTCATGTAAACAGAATAAACGAATAAGAAATACATTTATTATTTTTATGTTTTATTGTATTTTGTATATTTTTTAAATGAGTTTTAATACTTAACATCTTTTTTAATCATCTGTATAAATTTGCATCTAATATGTACCACATCTATTAAAAGCTAATTATTTATTTATGTCTCATGAGTTTCGATTATAAAAAAATGTTCACATGCTGTTACTTTCCAAATTTCATTAGGTTTCAAATTATAAAATTACAACGCGAGTCAGGTAGTAAAAGACTATTTTGAGTCTAATTATAGGCGAGAGCTCATTAAGGTTTAGATACGGTTAAAATTACACAAAGCTAAGGAAATGTCCATGTAAAAATGTAAAAACATAAAAGAATTTCACGGAAGTATTATTTAGAATTTTTTAAATTTTAAATACTTTTTCTTATATTGTTTATTCATACGCTTTTTAATTTTATGAAAAAATTGCTGAATTCACTGGTAATTCTTATAATTTTGCAATATATAGATCTAAAATAATATGTTTCAATGTTTATCGAAAGAAGAAGATAATTTTGACCACAAATTATAAAGTTCAGACGCAATAAAAGATTAAAGACACGAAAAAGATATTATAATAGAAATTAGTAGAATAATGTACAGTGTTTATTATTTTCAATAAAAATTATTTAAACTTGAATCGGACATTTATTAAACTTGAATAATATGTTTATCAACACAGAGAATATAAAATACCAAATTTAAAATTTTTATTCATTTTTTTTACCTGTCTTACTCTTAAAATATTAAAACAAGTTTAGTGTCTTTTTATCCACATTTTATATTTATACATATGTCACACGTATATTATACTTTATATTTTTATGTATTTTTAAAAAAGATGTTGATGAGTTTAATAATTAAGAAAAATGTTCTTAAAACACGTTAATAATCTTCAAGAATAAGAGGATTTAAATTTTAAGCCGCTAACAACATTTCCATTTTCCTTTTAAAATATCGCAAAGTGAAGACTAACAGAAAGTTCCCCTTCGATTATGAGTTACTATCGCTCTTTTATTAGAGAAATAATAGAATATGAAATTGAACTGAATTGCTAGGCTAATAATTACTTTTGAAAAAAAAGATGAAATATAAAAATTTATCCTTTTTTATTTAGTTTCACAATTTTATTTACAGCTTGCTATTTAAATAGAATTTTGTAAAAACTAACAGAAGCATCTCTTAAATAATCTAAATATTACGTCGAAAATAATGATTACTTTACTGAAAATATTTTTCCTTTTTGCCGATGTTCTATTAGCAATTTATATAACCTTGCATAATCAATTTGGTCTTCCTTCTATATACCTCTGTATTTTCATAAACATTTCATAAATACGAGGTGGCGAAGGAACTTCAGAGGGGGATCAAAGATATTCATTATGTTCTCCCTTGGTACAATGATGTACTGATCAATGATGATTATTGGTTTTTTACTTCCCTTACAAATGGAAATAGTTTTTTCAACTTACTGTTTTAAGTTTGTAATATCTTAGATATGTTGATTAAATGTTTTTTACTATTAAGTTTTTAAGTGCTTAGTTAATGTAATTAAGTAATAATTAACATAATTCAAATTATTAATCATACGGTTTTTGTTTTAATAATTTAGAAATACATTTTCAAGCATGATTAATCTCTAATGTATTATAAATGGAATAAATTTAATTTATTTAATTAATATGTAAATAAAGTTTTTATTAGCGTTTATGAAAAATTAATTTTTCTGTTTATTATCTTTATATCATTTCTTTCGAATCATTGTTTAATGTATTCAATTACGAACTTATTAAAGTTTTTAACTTTCGACGATATTTTACGTAATTTACTTAAATGCTAATTATTACAGATAACAGATTCTATTACATTAAATAATGTCTGGAGGGCTTCGTTGTTTTGTATCATAAAACAGTCCTTAGAGATTCATTAAGTTTGGTATTTCACACCGTTCATGTTATGATAAGTTTACTTAGTTAACTAATACACTTTTATCATATCTAATTAAGTTAGTCGTTTCTATTAAAAACTGCTCCTAATAAAAAATTCTTTGTTGTGGACATAGAATGAAGTGATCGTTAAAAGAAATAACAATTATTATTTTTTTTTATACTACATTATATTTTATTATAAAGTAGTACAATTATTTTATAAACTTATAATTTTACATAATTTTCTTGCATTTTTTCTATTCATATTTGAAATTATTAATTTCAATTTATAAAATTTTAGCTTTCATGAATTTAATAAAATTGATTGTATTTTTATAAAAATAAAAATTCAAAATTTATTCACAAAATCGCTTCATATTTAAACATGATGTACTTATATTCGTAAGTTGGTCTTAATTAAAAATAATTTTACGATCATTGTTACTTATCCTCAAGATAAAATTATTAAATGGTAGAGTAAATATGTATGAAATTGGATTTTCTTTTACTTTTAAAGTTCTATATAATTTCTGTTATAGAAAAGTAAATGTATTAAATCTGCTATAATCTTTCCAAGGATAAATTTAAAACATTATAGTTTTCAATAAAATATTATTTTGATATAAAGTATATATTTGAGTGAAAAATATATAAGATTTTTCATTATTACCAAAGTTGCTAAGAAAAATAAGGTTGTATTGTTTGGTAAAATCAAGTTTCTTTATGAGTAGAAGTTAGGATACTAGATTTGTTACTATATGTGTTTTCGAAACTGTTGGTTAAACTTTTAAAATTATCAGGACAATTACTTTGTAGTCCGAATATATTGCTGATAAATTTGTGTTACTGATATTAAGATTTATTTTATAAATAATTGTAAATGGTTAAATAACTGCAATAAAACTAATAATGATCAACATATATAGTGTCTATTGAATATCATTGTGATTTTTTCTTATTTGGAATATTCATAAATATCTAAATATTAAAATATTTGCTTTTGATAAAAATGCAATTGTAACAGTGTATGATTGGATGCATAATTAAATTCTTTTTTAAATATTAGTTAAACTTCCTGTTTAATATTAGTTACGATTGGTATAGATGAATAAATAAATATATTTGTTTATAGGATATAAGTTTAATTGTATATATTTATATTGGATTATCTAAAACTGATGATTATTGTTTTATTAATTTAATAACTTCTTTATTATTTCTTAAATAAAAATACTTTGCACAAATAAAGGATGAAAAATATACTCTTTAAATTTTACGACATATATTTTAAAGTACTATCTGTAATTATAGAAAACAATTGAAATAAAATTAACTTATATACACTAACAGAGAGAGAGAGAGAAAGAATGTAATTAATTATATACATGTACATGGTAGTATAAATGGTGATAAATAATGTAACAACGGGAATATCAATTTAACTAAAATATATTGAAATGAATTGTAATTACAAAACCTTCTTGTCTTTACATTCTATAAGTCAGCGATATTTCAAAGGTCATATCTTTGAAATAAAACTTGCTTGTTTGCAATTTTATGGAATATAAGTATTTCTTACTTTCATGCATAAAGGACTCACGTTTTTATTTTTATTCCTACAAAGTTCTATGTTTCTCTTCCAATAAATCGTGTTCCTTTCTCTTTTTCGATATATCAGTATTATATATTCTATTACTAAACATACTTTCATCATCTGTAAATGTTAAGCATCTAAAAGATTTTTATAACCTTTATCATTATCAACTGTTAACTATTAATTTTATATTCATTGGTTAGTATATTTAATTGTTATTTGTTATTAAAAGTATTTATCAAAAAATCGTTTTTGTTACCGTTACTTTGTATTTCTTATGAAACTTAGAAAAAAATTCATTAGGGTCCTTCGCATATGTATTGCTTCCTCAGTAGTATATCTACTTATTTATATTCATGTATATGCATATAAATTGCATTGTATTTTATTACAATTGTATTTGCGTACGTGTCTGCTTTGAGTCTTGAAATTGAATAAATGAATCGTCTCTGCTTTTTACGTTATCACGTTGGCATAATATAAAAACGAATGATAAACAGTTACAAAAGGGGAAGGGAAAGAAGAATTGAAATATGTGGGCAATCAGTTCAGAAGTTATAAGCCAACTAAGTTTTTTCTTTTTGGATTGGATCGGTTTTCTATTACGAAATGTACACACTCATGTTTAATGAAAAGGTTATAAGTTCTTGAAAAATTTATTTTTAGATATTAGAGAATTTTTCTATTTTAGTCTTCATCTTTGTAAAGAATATTCTTTTTTTGTACTACATAATATATATTTTCTGAGAATGACGGGTTTTATCAATTGGTTATCTATGAAAATATCTGTTTTCTTCTGTTTACATTAATATTTTCTTAATATTAGGACATTTTTTAATGGTGATTATTTATTAAAAATTTTAATCATCTTTATTTTTTAATGTTTATAAAGAAACGAATTTTATTCGTAAAAAATAAAAAAATAACTATTATAAATGTTTAACTTTTGAATGAAAAATATGTGTCATCGTTGTGACTAAGTATTCGAAAAAAAAAGATATATCATGTTATTATTTTATGAACAGTGTAAATAACCAATACTTAAAATTATAATAAGTATAATAAGTATATTGACTTTAAATGCAAGAATTAGAAATATATTTATTTTGATAATTATATGTGTTGAAATCCGAATGTATTAGTGTAGTTTTCATACATTATTTTGTTTGTACACTATTTTGAATGTGTAACACTTTTAATAATAATTGTGTGAAATTAGTACAATCGTTTTTAAAATATAAATGGAATTTTATTATTAATTATTATAAATACAAGTATTAGATATATTAAGATGAAATTTAAACGTTTCAAGAGTATTAGTTATATAATCTATTTAGTTAAGAGATTAAAGTCGTGAAAAATAGAATTAATTTATAAATGATTAAATTACAATTGCTTAAATTTTCCTATTGATAACTACTTCATATATACAAATATATAAATATGTATAACGTTAATAAAATATAAAGGAAAAATAAACTATAAATAATTAATGAAGGTCATTGTAGTATTTCTTAAAAATCAGATATTATTATCGAAATGTATCAGAAAAACTCTATTTGGGTGGTATTTTGGACGTTTCATTATTAAATTTATAATTTTGGCCAAAAAATTAAAGTGTTGGAAAGCTACGAGCGAGTAGATTTAGATTGTAATTATTTCCATTTTTTATTAAAAAGGTATAATTACTTTCCCAAAAAGGTTTAATATTTAATTTTGTATTTGTTCAATTTTCTATTTAATTTGTACAACTTGATTAAACACACAAATTAAAATTCAATCATGATTATTTAATTTTCTTACAAGGATTTAAAATCTTTGTTCAATTATGTTATTTATTGATTTTTAATGATACTAATGATATCGTTGATGCATTATTATGAAATCTCTAAAATAATGAATTTTAAAAACCATGCTTTTACAAAATTTAACGATACAATTTTCTTTTACAAGTTTTTGATATTTTGCTCAGTTATCTTAGATCTATTATAAAATATTTATAAAAATTCTGATCCTGCTTTCAAAGTTTCTCTGAAGTTTAATTTTTCTCTTTGATTTTACGAGAATGGATTTTTCTTTAATTAAATAAAAACATTTTAATCGAAAAATAAGATTTTAATTTTCTTCAGTGAAACCAGATTTGTATGAATTACTCAAAACCATTTGTTTTAACTATTTTAATGGTATAGTTACATAAATTATTCCATTTCATTAATGCCATCTGTTAAAATAGAAGATTATTTACAAGGGTAAGTTACGAAAAAAAACTAATTTGTATTTATTGTTACAATATACAATCGAGGTAGTATCATATAATATGCACAATAATTATGGTTTTGGCGATAAATCTGTATTGGTTCCTGTAATTTTTTATCTTTATTCAAGTAACTACACGCAAAATTATTCCAAATGATTTCCTGTTTATGTATTCTCATAACTTTTGATCTCACTCATATTTTTAGCTCTTCCGTTTGCCTATACAACAATACGAAACTCGGGTGAAATAATTCGTGCGAGTAGGAAGTAGACATCAAATCTCTCGTATTCTTAGCAAAAAAAAAAACGTTCATTTTCTGCGATACAGATTTGAAAGATCATTTCTTTTTCTGGAGATATAATCAACTACCTTTATCTTTCTATTCAGTGTAAAAGCCTTCTGATTTATGCATTTTCCCTTGGTACTAACAAATTATCGGGAGCGATGAAATACTTTTAGAATTTTCGAAAAATTTGACAAGCTATTCGTCATATTATATAAAAAGATGAATTCATTTAATAATTAATTGCAACGATTTTATTTTCAGTTTGATAATATAAATTTATTTCTTAATTAGATTCTTCACATATCATCCTTAAAATTAATTATGGTTGAATTTGGGGTCAAGAATTTAACATGCAGAAATTTAATAGTTTTTTATTTTCTCTTTTGAATAAATATAAGTCTATTTGGCTGCAACTATAAAAATCCTTGATTTATGTTTTTTTATAAATATGCATAATGACTGAAAGATGCGTTGATAGATAAGTTATTGAATAAGTTTTATCAAATTATGAGGATATAAAAAACTAATAGATAAAATCTGACGTAGGAAAGATAATGAATAAATAATTTCCTATGCTATGTGAATATGTGTGACAATTCTTCCTTCGAAAATTCATTCTACATAATCTAAAATTCCGTTACGAGTTTTCATATTGTATACGTTCCTAAAACTTTATATTCAGGATAAAACTTTTTCTCACAGCGAACTTCGTCAAGGTTTCATTTGCGCTACAGTCGTCATCGCATAAATAATATACACAAGCAAATTTAAAATCCTATGTGAAAAATTTCACTTTGCTAAGAAAAAATAAATAACCAGATTTCATCAAATAAATAAAATTGAAATTGGTTTCTCGATTTATGGTATTTGAAGTGTAAGAGTTTAAATTATTTATTGAATCAAAAAAGTTAATTATATTCAAAATTTTACTTTCAAAAAAAAAGAGCAAAGAATTCTATTTAAAATGAAGATATGGTAAAATATTCTGTATTTATATTTACATTACGTAACTTCATATATAATATTTCGGATATTTTTGCACAGTTTATTTGCTAAATTTTCAAAATAAAAAATAGTTTTCCATATAAGACATTAAGATAATATTATAAATTATTTTACGTATATGAATATATTTAAAATATAAACGCAGAAGATTTTATTTGTATTAGAAAAAATATCATCATATATTTAAATTCGTTATATAGTTACACATTTACGATTCATATATTTGAGATATAACTAATTTTTAGGGTAATATAGGATTTCATTCTTTTAGAACTAAGAGTATCATGTGAAAGATTTATCTAATTATTTAATTTTGTTCAATAAGTCATTTATTCGTTTACTTCATTCTAAAATAATATTGTCCGTAATTATTTCGAATAATTATGATGAATTTTATAATGAAAAAAATTTTTGTGTATTATGTTCTAGATTTCTTTTCAAATTTAAAATAAATATTTTATGTTCAATATTAAAGATTTTCTGTACTAAAACTATTAAAAAGAATCACAGTTATAAATAATAAAGTCAAATTTGTAACATATAAAAATTAAGTAAATCTTTTAATACTTTTAAAGCTATACACAAAAAATTCTTTGAAATTCTTAATTATGAAAATACAAAGAAAATTTAGAAATTTACAATTTAAATTTTAATGAATATTTTAGCATTTTTAAAAAAAAAGAATATAATTTTAATTGTTTTCTACAATTATGATAAATTTGAATTTTGAACATTTTTTCAGTATTAAACATTAAAATAATTCTATAAGGTGTAAAATAATGCAAATTAATTTTTTAAAGTTTAAATATGCTTCTAATACTCTTTGATAAAATTATAAGTCAAATATAATTTGCTTAAGTAAAATTCAGAATAACTGAACTCCATATTATTCACAGTTAAATATAATTTAAATTATTATTCACAGTTAAATATAATTTAAATTATTATTCAAAATATAAATTAAAATTTGTCACAATCTAATATTAAATATAAATATATTTTATGAATTAAATCATAACATTAAATTTGAATTTATTGAAAAGTATTTTGAGTTGTTCAATTATTTTTTTGAACTTACAGTGTAAATGTTATTTTGAGGGTAAATAAACAGAAATTAGGATAATATCGATTTTAAATTGTTAAATAAAAGTATGCTTACGCGATCAAATTTAGAATGATAAAAATTGATAAATTATTTATAAGATTATATAAAAATAAATATTTTTTTAAAAACAACGTGATAAATACTTATTATATGTATAATATTATATTTACATTTGTAATTATCTAAACGTTACTTTGTACAATTAATTAGTAATTCAAATAAAATTTAAGGAATTTATATTATAATCCCTAATATTATGACTTATCGTATTAATAAATTATACATAAAATGTCAAAATAATAAATCACATTAAATAAATAAATTTAACTCATAATAATTAGCTGCGATTATATTTTGTTGAATTTATCAACAGTTATGTAATAAATTGTTATTAAAATTTTAATTTAAACTTTATTTATTATGCTAAATAAGATTTTTGCAGTATTTTTATATTATATTTTTATATTATCTTATAAAAAATTTTATATTTTTGCCATTAATATTCATGATTTTAATTCAAATTGTTTACACCAATATCAGTATATTGAATTATTTTTAATCAATTTGTATTTTTTTAACTTTTATGTTATATATTTATTGAACTTTCGTATGCATAATAAAATTGGTCTTAGAATTTATTACGCATAATAAACTTTCAACTATAAATTATAAGTTGAAAATTTCGCCGAGTCATAAACTCCGTTCAAAGTATAATAACTTAATTCCATGTATAATTATCTATAGAATATCGTAATGCAAGTGTTACATTAAGGTAGCATTCGAAATCATTTCATTCTAATATCAACAAGAAAGTTAAAAATAAATACTCCGCAAGTATTAATTAAAACTTTAATACCGAGATTTATTCGTTATACTTTTTTTTATTGGATTTGTTGTTTCGTTCTAATATGGAAATAACTCTAATTAGACTCATTAAATACAATTCTATAACGATCGAACTTTTTTTTCCACTTTAATCGAATATATGAAAACTATCGAACGCAATTACAAAAGACGATTTTTTCGGTATCATCATCGTATCGAGCCTCGCTCTAAACGTTTATTAAAAATCGCAATTACCGAATCGTGCAATATTCTCACGCGCATACAAACTTTCACCACTACATCCTCGATCCGGTACAACCTTACCTTCTCCTTTTGGAGTCCACGCGGCAACTCTGACGCCACGAATATGTGCCCCTCCCTTTTGTACCAAAGCACGTACGAAATAGCGGATTAATGGAATTATTTTCATTATTTCGAAATCAAGACGTCGATGGATTTATACCGATCCGTTCGATTAGTTACTTTTTGTTTTGTATAGAAAAACAATCGCAGATTTATAATCGTTTCGAACGGGGCGGAAGAAGAGCATCGAAATCCATAAGTGTACGGATGCGATAATAAACAAATATTCACAAATGTTAAACGACAATCGACATTTTGTCCGATTCTTTTATCGAACCGCGCATAAATCTTCTCGCGAGTTGCGTAGGTTACCGCAAGAACGATTACTTAAATTTAAGATAAGATAGACGTATCGCATCGCGCCAATTTCGTACGTAAACCGTCCATTTATCCGATAGAACGGTAAAAGATAAAACGCAGAACCAAGAAAATCGGTTTACAATCGTCGTACATCGGTGAACTCGACACCTTGAGATTTACGATCCATTTCGGGTTACAGGCGGCGCAAATGGATGAAAAACAAGCTCACGCACTACGAACCTAAGGTTTACCGTAAATTTGATCCGTAAATTTTTCTCTCGTCCACCAGAGATCCAAGTATCCGAACCTACGCACCTGATTGAACAGGCGAAAAACCGGTAAGGTAGGGATCGCGATAATTCCCACCCCCAAAACGTTGGCTCCGCCTCGCGCCCTTCGCTGAAGCGTAGGACGAGGTAAAAGTGCGCACGCGTACACCGTTGACGCCGCCACCGGCGTCCGAGTCCACCGAGAGAGCGAGACTCGCCGAAATCAATAATTTCCAGGGATATAAAGGACCGATCTCGACCGACGGCGCGGCACATACAAACGTGCAGTTCACCCGGTTCATAATCCCCCACCTTTGAAGCAAAATAAAAAAAAAAAAACGCGCCGAGGGCCACAAGGTATCCGAGCTCGCGCACGTGCACAACAACGTAGACCAAACCTACGCACGGAGGGAGTCGCGAGTACAGCAACACGTCGGCGCACGAAGCGCCCGCAGGAAAGTCAGGGGTACGAGGGAGTAAGTCCAAGCCAGTAGTAGCAGACGAACGCGAACCTCGAGCCAGAGCAGTAAGAGAATAACCACGCGGTACCGTCGACCGGATAGCTGAGAGAGAGAAAGAGAGAGAGAGCGAGAGACAGACAGAGAGACAGAGAGACACCCCGGACCCACTGGAGTTACAAGCCCAGTCTTCCCCGTCTAGTGCAACCTCCTTCTCTAATTTCGATCTAAGAGAAGTATTTACTCGCGGTGGTAAATATTCGTATAAGTTAGATATTATACATATCTGTTTGTATCCATTGACAGTTGCACATCACCCCGATCCCCACCCGAACAGTTGGATCCCTCGCTGTTGTCATACCCTTATACCGAGATCCTTTCGCTCACGTCATCCTCCAACCATCATTGCTGTCTGTATAGTGTCTAAGTGTGCGGCTCACCGACGACGATCTCGAGGGAATCGTTGCCTCGTCCAGGGAAACTCCGGGGGTTGCCTTCTAGCCGGACATCCGGTTGGGAGCCGACACTCGGAGCCACCCTTGCGTCCGGAGCGTCCGGAGCGTCCGGAGCGGCCGACGCGGCTAACCTTCGAGCACTTGTTGAATGCGCGTACCGCGAACTCGGCGCGCCTTTCGACCGGCGCGTAGTTTTGCCGCGACTTGCCATTGGAAATTTCAAACCTCTCGGACCGAGTTTTCCGCTTTCTTCCGCTTTTTTCCGCTTTTTTCCGCGGTTTTTTCGCTTTTTTCCGCGGTTTTTTCGATTTTTTACGCGGTTTTTCGACCCGTTGCAACTTTTTCGCGTTTTTTCCAGACTATTTTTCAAGGGGATTTTTTGATTTTTTACACGCAAATTTTACACACCGAAGTTTTGCGTTGAGAGGCCGTTTTTTTTCCTTTTTGCGCGTTGAGATAAATATTTTGATTATTCGGTGATTTTTTAAGGGCGGCATCGTTTCTACCAAATCTACGCGTCGGTCGACTTCGGCGATCGTTCGAACCCGATGCGAATAAAGTGTCTCGAGATCCTCGTCGTTTCCGCTTACAAAGAAAATAATTTTACATAAACGACGATCTCACGGAGACGTCGCGAATAAAGGGTTAAATGAATAAAATGTGGCGATCACATATATAACCAAAGGTATAAAAAGAAATAAAATCCTTGTAAAACGAGCTACAATGAAATGTTATTGACGAGGCTTATTAAAGCAAAAACCAAATATATACTGTCAAATTGCTTTTATTCTATAGTTCCAAATTCTTAGGGAAAAAAAGAAGTATAAAAAAAAGATAAAAAAGAAAAGAAGCTTCTTAAGGAAAAGAAAAGCACGTAGAAAGCGATTTCTTCGTTTACCTAGAAAAACGAGGAATTTTTCTCTCCACACATTTTGCCCCTTCTGAGCAAAAAACAAAGAGTAATATAGAGATAGAGGAAATGTGTGGGGCATGGTGTAGGCCTCCTGGGGATACCCGCCATGTAAAACAACGGGAACGCGTGCCTCGTACGGTACCCCATGGGTGACGTGGAAAGCCGTGCACTTTCTATTTATTTTTATCATCGTCCATTCTCCGTTATCGTACTTATCTTCGCCTCTTCTTCTTTTCCACGCGGGCGATTTATGCCGTCGAGGAGGTGAGTCGGAGTTTTTCCGATGCAAGGTAACCCGAGACGACGAGTGATTAAAAAACAATGGTAAATATATCGTGTGTTACTTTTTTTTTCTACCTAGCTATGAATATAAATTTCATTATTTTCTCAATGTTCTTTTTACGCTTTTTTTATATATACGTATATATTTTATTTCAAAGATTTGCACGACGATTCCTAATAAAAAGAGCGTCAATTTGAATTTTATTACTCTAAAATAAAACATGAATTTCTTTATTGAATTTTATCGAGTTATCAATTTTATTTGTACTCTGAAATTCGGAAACAAAAGGATAAAACACCCGATGTTTCTGTAATTTTATGCTAACCGATGATGCGGAGAAAATGGATAATCGAGAATAAAATTTTGTTTGTATTTGTTTTTTATACGTTGACGTTCGTAGCAACTTTTACTTCAAACGATTCCATTGTTTAATACTGTATGCTTTTTAAAATAAAAATTACTACGTATTTTCTTACGTTTGGTTAACTTGATTGATGTTTACAAATTAAAATGTATTTTAATTCGTTGCACTTTTCTTAAACTTCATATCGGAATAGGCGAAATAGTTTTTTATATTTAAAAGACTCTAAATTTTAATAATATTGTATGTAATTTTTTAATTTACGAAACATTATTTTTGATAACATAAAAACACTT